>CM028134.1:223732500-224982500 GCA_016271365.2 Neoceratodus forsteri
GTGATTTTCTTAATCTGTCTAAACATTGCTTTTCGCACCAACAGCACCATTGTGCACTACATGTCTGCGAAAACACATTTTAAGGCGACATGTGAAAAATTGCAGCTGTACTGTTCATAAGGAAGTGTAATAAAATGGCAATGTTGAAAATCTGGAGTGAAAATATTAAATTTGCAAACTTCGAGCATGCACAGGAACTGTGCACATGCATATCGTGAAACAGTCATTTTAGAATTTTTTACCAAATTTTCAACATAGCCATTTAAGACCTCTGCTCATGAACAGTGTCACTATTATTTTCTTTAATTTGTCCCGTACACATTGATTCCTTTACCGACTATAGGTAATAAGCTACATGGGCGGAAACACATTTTGGGTGAGATGTGAAAATGACAGCTGTACTACTCATAAGAAGGTATGGAAAATGGCAATATTGAAATCTGGGTGAAAATATTGAAAATTAGCGAACTTCGACGTGCAGAACGGAACTGTAAACACGATAATAAACAGTCATTTTGGGAATTTTTCACCAAATTTTCAACATAACCATTTTAACACCTCACCTCATGAACAGTGTCACTGTGATTTTCTTAATTTGTCCTGTACATTGATTTAGCACACTGACTGCGCCATTGTCGCTACCTGAGCGGAAACACATTTTGGGTGGATGTGAAAATGACAGCTGTACTACTCATAAGAAGGTGTGGCAAAATGGCAATGTTGGAAATCTGGAGTGAAAATATTGAAAATTAGCGAACTTACGAGCGTGCATAGGAACTGTACAACGCACGCTCGTAAAACAGTCATTTTTGGGAATTTTTTCACCAAATTTTCAACATAACTATTTTAACACCTCACCTCATGAACAGTGTCACTGTGATTTTCTTAATTTGTCCCGTACATTGATCTCGCCACCGACTGTGCCATTGTGCGCTACATGGGCAGAAACACGTTTTGGGTGCAATGTGAAACATGACAGCTCTACTACTCATAAGAAGATATGGTAAAATGGCAATGTTGAAAATCTGGAGTGAAAGTATTGAAAATTCGCGAACTTACGAACCTGCGTAGGAACTGCGCAACGCACGTTTGTAAAACATTCATTTTTTGGAAGTTTGGCACCAAATTTTCAACATGGGGTTTTTGGGACCCCTTTCCATGAATGATATCACTGTCATGGTGTTATTCAGGCCCAAAAGGTGATTTCACGCAGTGACTGTGAAATCACCCTTCGGCCCAAATAACGCCATGACAGTGACATGATTCATGAGAAGGTCCCAAAACCCCATGTTGAAATTTGCAAAAATTCCCAAAAATGCCTGAGATATGCAACAAAGTTGAAACCCCCCTATCTAGCCCATTATACAGCTTACTGGCATTTCCTCAGTTCGCGGTCAGCTTTGAAGAGTGCAGACGTGTTCCCAGTCCACCGAAGATCGTCGCGCCAAGGTCCGGAGGTAAGTATGGGGTGAGGGGGGTGTGGGAAGGTAGGGTGCGCAGTGGGTGGGTGTGGCTTGTGGGAGGGGCCCAGCGAAACTACGTGGGACCGTTTTTCTTTACAGGTTAAAAAGAAAAAGAGCGGCGGGGGACATTGCCACGCTGGGTGGGCTCCCAGCATGGCACAAGGACAGTTGAGGCGTTCAGCCCGGCGAGGATTAGGGCATCCCGGCGGCTAAGCATCGATTGCCATGCTGGGGTGGGCTCCCAGCATGCACTACTGGGGAGGTGAGGACCGTGGAGCCGGCAGGGGATTGGGATTGGTCACCCCGTCGGCTATATAATAGATTGCCATGCTGGGGTGGGCACCCAGCATGGCATTTGAAGGCTTGGGGGGGGGGGGGGAACACAGCACAGCCGATGGGGATTGGGCACCCCCATCGGCTATACAGTGTGTGCGTGCGGGGGGCGCGCACGCCTGTGTGTGTGTGTGTGTGGTGGGGAGCTGCATATGAGCAGGCGATATCTTATCGCTGCTCACTCAAGCATAGCTCCCCCTTTGAACTGTATGCCACTGCATTTTGGAGCTTGTCATAGACAGCTCCAGCATGCATTGGCTTACAGGGGCCACACCTGCCAACACACTGACTGAATTGGAGGAGGAGGTGACACACCTCCGAAATCTCCGATGATGGCACTATGTTTCTTGCACATGTGTGCAAGCAAACATAAAAACACATGAAATTTGATGGTTTACATATCAGAAATTATTCTACCTACCAACAGTGAACTACTTTTTGTGACCTAACAATAAATTAATGAAAAATTATTTTATGTGTCAAAAACACTGTATTTTTCTTAAATTTTTGTTACCAAAACTAAAGGGGAACATTGTATAATCACAATAAACCACTCCAGGGTGTGGGTGATGCTGGGATTTACCATGGCTGGCCAGGATTTGACCACTCGGCCTGCAGCCTTGTGGCCAAACCATGACAACCGTGGTAAACCCAGCAGTTCCCACACCCTGGAGTGGTTTATTGCTTAAATATATTTAAACACCCCTGTTTGGTTCCATTACATGTAACCCTCCCTCACCCACTTCTTGACAAATTAGTTCATATTTTATTAAGGCTGTTCTAACCAGCTTGGCCACCACCCCACCCTTCACTGTAAATGCTCATCAGAAATAACTGGTTTGTATCTCTAGTGGGTGTTATGAGCCATAACACCCTGAGCATTCCTGGTATTCTATCATAAATAGATTTATAAATATTTCTAACTGATTTTAGGGCAACATTTATTATCTCCAAATAGTATTTTGTTTAGATAAAGGCAAATTGGTACTGTTTAAACACTAGATACTACATCACTAATATTTGTATTGTACAATGTGTTTGTTATTTGTTTTGCTACTTTTTGCATATAAAAACATTCAACTTATAAAAATTTCTTAATATAAAACATTACATGTTTGAAAATTCCACCAACCAAACCAGCACACTCTTGCTTTTAAGTTCAGCTCACTATGAAGAACTGTTACTTTCAGTGCAGTGCTTGCATATGGTTGCTTAGCAACCCTTGGGGCTTTTCCAGTGCATCACACATTAGCATGACATCGTGATGTGTAACGTCACTGATGTTGGACCACGGTGGTGAGCCTTAACTTGGACACAAGGCTCAGTCATATCTGACTGTCACACTGAAACACCAGAGAGCAAAGCTTTACATCTAAATCTCCTTAAATAAGTAAGTTGCTTTTAGCAAGCATTTTAAATTGCTTGTTATCAATCACAGTGTATTTCACGCTCCGAGATTTTTGAGAAAGCTTTGCTAATTCCATTTTGAGCAGTTATGAATCTGCATTTGCTCAATTGGCAGCCAAGTATGATAATAAAACAGTGTTACCACATTGTTATGACATATGTCCTTTTGAAAGCATGATGTGGTGTTGGCTTTTGGTGGTGAAGAGTGCCTCACTAATTTTTAGAGTTTTGGAGTTCCATGTGAGAGAGTGTACATTGCCGAAAATGAATTCCAGTGATGTACACTGATGGCGAACTGCAAGAGGACACCCAAGATCTATGTTTTTTAATTTTATGTGGGGGCTGCAACCCCTCCGCACCCCCTACTAATAAGGTTACCACCTACTCGGTTTTTGACCGAATGATTCAGTTTTCTAGGTCCAGATTCAGTCCTCCTGTTTTCACCATTGCAAATTCGGTTTTTATGGTGGGTCAAGCAGCACCTGTGAGATTCCCCACTAACTGTTTCATTTTCTTCTCATCTGACTGTAGGCAAGTGTCTGACATTTCAGTGTGCTTGCTTGCTTGCAGTGCATACTAATCAGGAAGTGCCTTCAAGTGCAGGGCACTTAAAGAGCCAAATGTGTCCCTGTCTGCTCAGTTGTCAACTCTAACTTCACACCAGCAAATTGGAAGATTATTCATGGGAAGGGTAAACAATATCACCTTAATTAACACCTTCATTTTTCTGAAACCCTTAGACATTCAGACAGGCACCACATTAGGGTAGCCTCTTGTCCAGTGTGGACTGTACAATGTGTTTCAGAAACTTTACCTGCTAATCCAGTTTTATTCAGAGGTAGTACTTTTTCAGTCATTTTGAATGCTCACATACTTGTAAAACAGATTCTGTTAAGTCCTTCACCATTTTACTTGCATGTTCATATTACAAACAAATTCTGATGTCATATAAACCTTTGTTTGTATGCATGGAACGGCCTTCCCGGAGGAGGTTGTGGAGTCAGAAAAAGCGGTGGAATTCAAGCATACATGGGACAGTCATAAGGCAATTCTAGGGGGTGGGGGTAGGAAGAAGTAGGCTGCTAGTTAACTAGGATCTGCAGCTTATCCGGTAGGTAGGGAAATGGGCAGACTGGGTGGGCCAAGCGGTCCTTATCTGCTGTCAAATTCTATGTTTCTATGTTACCAGTAAATCTGAGAGGTGTAAAGTAGGACCATTAAGACCATTAGCAGCAAATCAACCTAATCGTTTCTAGGCTGCATTGTGAGTATGGTCTTTGACTGCTGTGATACGGAATACTTTTATATCTTTAAATGCTCACCATTTTTTCTTTTAGGGTCTGTCCTATATTTTAATATTTGTTACACCATTTGTTGTTAAATTAATAATCTAATATTTTATTTCATTTCTGGCAGTACTACACCTCTCTCTCCTCGGTAGTTATTGCTGTCAATTTTCATACTACCTGGATATTCCAGGAAGACCATTCCAGGCATCTCAGATGAACAGCACAGAATAGTGTAGCTAATGTCATGCTAAGCCACAGAAATGAGAAAAGGAAGAGAGAGAGAAAGAAGTAGCTGGTGAGGAGAAAGGAACACAATCTAGATTTGATGGCACTGCAAATTTAGGTAATTTATCAAACATTATTATTATTTTTTTACCAGAAGAGACACACTAAGCTGAAGCTTGTTTACAGGTGCAACCTGGGAAGCACAAGGGAGTGAAATGATTTGTGCAAGGTCACACAGTATGCAAGTCTGGGCTGTGGGATTCAAACCCTGGTCTCCAAAATTGCAGCTCAGAGCCTTAAACCACTGCGCTATACTGCCTCCACGCTACATATCACATATCATGCTATCTGGTATGTATGACTGATATGGAAATAAAACAGGGTATTTAACAGCATAGAATAGTTCCTACCACTTTTAAAAACTTCTCTGACATTACAAATAACTTTAGAGTAGGAGCATTGGGAAGGACAGTAGCACATCTTAAAATGGCAGATAATATTTGTAATTACAGTTCATCCACCATTACTGCTGTAGTTTATTCATTTATTGAAAGAGTTTTACCAGAAAAGGCCACCTGTTCTAAAATAGCCGGTTGTCAGAGGTGTCCTTGTAGTCACTCGATATGTCAGCTAAGCTGTGTATATAGGATGGAAAGTTCCCTGAACCCCATCTCTAACCCCACCAAATGTTAACACGCACTGAAATTTAAAATATTTAAATCTAAATCAAACAAACCAAAAATAATAATCATTATGTACTTTAAAGAAGTTGTACACAATGCAATATCAGCAGCAATTCTGAATAAATCAAGTGAATCAGAGTCCAAGCGATGCCCTCATAAGCCATAAAAGGGCGGAGTTAGGGGTGGAGTTTGGGGGTATGGTTTAGTATTCGGTTTTCATCTCATACAAAGGTGGCAACCCTACCTACTAAAGGTTTCTCAACTCCGGGGGGTGGGTGCATGATGGGGCCGGGTGCAAAACTTAAAAAAAAAAAAAAAGACCTGGTGCAAAAACATGAGCGTGCCCAGAACTGAACCCAGCACCCTCCCAACCCCAGCCTGCCACCAACCCACCATGCCACATGGTCAGCTCTGCAGCCCACTGCTGCACTACACCCCAAAAACTCTCCCTCCCCTTCCACCCATCACATAGTGTGGTCCTCCCCCCACACGCATGTATACATTGTGACATCCTGTCACTATATTCACCTACCACCCTATCTGGTCCCCGCCAGGCAGCCCTGTGCAGAGGTGCCATAATTGAGTAGCCCTTTTTGAAAGCACTCGATCATGGCCACCTTATACACGGGATACCGAGTTGGGGTGGTCTGGTTTTCAGTTTCTGAAGAGCCTGCATATTTATTTCAGGATTTAATTTAAGTTGCTGTTGTAAGAATGAAAATGGAGAACTTGGTGAACCTGAACAGTGAGTAATGTTAGGTTTATTTTTGTAAGGAAAATTATTTAGGTAAAATGAAATTAAGCGGTCATTGAATAATATTTACATATATTTATTAGTTTTTTTTGAGGCAATCTCCTGAGGAAGCCTGTACATTAATGGATGAAACATTAGGGATGATTTGTATGCCTGTTTGAACTGAGCAGAATAAAGGAAGGGAAAAATATTGAAGAAATTGACTGTCAGTTTGATTTTGGAAGTACCCCCCCACCCCGACAACCACCATTCTGGTTTTGTCTCATATATCAGTATCAGGGTGTGGCAGTTGAAAATTTGGATTGTGTCATTTCCTATGGATTTACCTTGATTGAGATCACTTGTGGATACCCGCACACCCAGTGGCATGATGAGGCCCGACACTGCAGGCAGCATAAAACAGTGCTTAGAAAATGTCAAACAGTCCCTTCACAGATGATGATTTTTTACCTGTCAGTCATCTACCTTTCTATACATTCTATAGAAGGTTTTATTGTTCACCATGGAATTTAAGAATTCAGTATTCTGCAGTATTACCCTAGTAGAATGCTCATGCCCCCCCCAACAAACAAACATGGAATGTTAACATGGAATGCATGAATTCAAAATTCTGCAGTATTCCACAGGTATGTACTCATATAGACACACACAGGGCTCATATGTAGCCAGAGCATCATTTGTATCTGGGGCAGAGTTAACGGCAGAGATTTTTCTATCAAGCTGGTTAGGAAATGAAGGGAATTTTTCATGGTTATCAAAAAAAAAACAAAAAAAAAACACCAGACATGAAAACTCTAAATAGTACTTCATTTTTCTAAATGATGTACTGTGTAAGGAGAGGATTATGAGTCATAAGCACATTTATTTATGATTTTTTTTCATGTAATGGAGTTTTACTTCTAGGGATTAGGTAAATGTTTTTATGTAGAAGCAAAGGTGGCAGCCATGTTTGTGTTAGAAATCAGGAATGGGAGAAAGTGGCTCATGATTTCTGTATGTGATTTGTCCAAACTCCAGCTCACATGGTTGGACCTTTTTCTTTACAGGGCATATACCCAAGGAATGGTAATAACCAATAAGAATACAGTATTTTACTTGCCCATTTTCTGAGCTGTATTAATGCACAGTCAATTAACTGGTTTTATGCAGTTGCTTTTCTTTGATTTTTTTTACCCATTTTATAAGAGGTAATATATTAAAAACAAATGTACTGATACTAAAAAGAAAGCACTGGCGCAATCAGAAAGAGTAATATGTGGGATCACCCAGTTACCCAGTGGAAGTATGTCATGTCAACATGTACGCAAACCAAGTTCAGAACCTTGTAGCTAGTCAGCTTGGCTGGGAAACATGCTAGCGTCCCATACCGAGAAGGGGCAGCTCTACTATCTGGTGCCACAATGGCCCCTTGTGGTGGGTCGGGAAGATATCTCCCTCAAGCGGTGGAGGTGGATGTGTCTGTCAGTGCTGCTTGCATGTGAGACCTTTGGCTGCATGGTGCATCTGGGAAAATGGGAGGGCTGTAAAAGAAAAAAATGTAAAATACCTCAAGCAGCAAGGGCTGACAGATGGAAGTCTTGAGCTCCAAAGTTTTGTTTTCAGTGGGATCCTGCTTTTCTCAGTTTTTGCACACTGTTTACCCAGGATAGCACAGCCAAGATACAATATCTCATTTTCAACAATGCTCTGCTTTTAGTTCTTTTTATAATGTGTTTCCCCAGGACAGACTAGCTGAAAAGCAAATTACATTTTCAGTGGGGTTCAGATTTTACCATGTATTTTTCCCAGGATAGAGCAGCAGCCATGGATTCACAGTTCTGTTGGGGCTCTGCTGTACTGGGGTCCTGCTTTTAAACATATTTATGTTTGCTTGCATGCATGCGCAAGAAACATTATGCAGCAGCTTAGGAGAGAAGTGGATCGTGGAGGTAGCGGCACTGTTGCAGCCAGCGGAGGCACTGAATCTGTGGGCTTGGCACTGGTGGACCAATGTAGGCACAAAGTGCCGATGACACTGGACTCCAGAAGTGCCACCAAGTTTAAACATTTTCATCGCTGCAATGAGGGGCCGCCTCTTCATTTCAACGTCAGCCATTCTGCTGCAATGACGGAGCGGCCCGTCATTGCAGGGCGGTACCTTCCCAAGTGTAACAAGTAAAGTAAACATGGTGGTGGCTCAGCCCCATGAAAGCCAAATGAGGGTTGCCAATCCCCCTATTGGCAGCCCCCAACTCAGTTAATCTGCTATGGGAGAGCCCACTCCCTGTTGGCATGATGTAACCCCTCCCCCATTTGTTAAGTGCCGAGGGGTGCCCAATCCCCCTTGGCATTATGGCCCCCTAAACAGTCATTCTTTCCCAATGGGGGGCCCAATCCCCATTAGCCTAAGAACCCCCATCCCACAAAAGGCAGTTGGCACACTGGGAGCCCAACCCAGTGTGCTGGAAACAAACCTGGAAAAAAAAACCTTCCCGCAACGTCTTTTTCTTTTTTTTACCTCCCTGAAACAAAGGAAACAGTCCCACGCTGGTTGCCGTCTTCTTCCCCCCCAACCCATACCCACCCACTGTGCACCCAACCTCCCCACACACCTCTCACCCCATACTTACCTCTGGTGTCCGGTGACGATCTTCGGTGGACTGGGAACACATCTGTACTCTTCAAAGCCGACCGCGAACTGAAGAAATGCTGGTAAGCTGTATAATGGCATAAATAGGGTTTTTTCAGCTTTGGTGCATATATCAGGCATTTTGGGGAATTTTGGCACCAAATTTTCAACATCGGGTTATTGGGACCCCTCCTCATGAATTCAGACACTGTTATGGTGTTATTCGATCCTGGAAGGTAATGTCGTGATCACTGCACAGAATCATCTTCCGGGACTGATTAATGAAACGACAGTGCCAGTGTTCATGAGGTGGGCTCTCAAAAAGACTATGTTGCAAATTTGGTGAAACAAATCCCAAAAATGACTGTTTTACGAGCGTGTGTTGCTCAGTTTCCACGCACACTCGTAACTTTGTGAATTTGTAATATTTTCACTCCAGATTTTCAACATTGGTATTTTTTCACACCTCCTTATGAACAGTACAGCTGTCATTTTTCACATCCTGGCCAAAATGTGTTTTCGCACTTCTGGTGCAGAATAGCATGGTTGCCGTGGGAAGTCAGTGTTCGGGACAGATTAAAAACAGATCACAGTGACACTGTTCATGAGCAGAGGTGCTAAAATGCCTATGTTGAAAGTTTAGTGTCAAAAGTCCATGAAATGACTGTGTTACGAGTGTACGTTGCGGAGTTTCCACGCACCCTCATAATTACACGCATTTGTAATATTTTCACTCCAGATTTTCAACATTGGCATTTTTTCACACCTCTTTATGAACAGTACAGCTGTTGTGAGCATAACATGGAGTTATAAAAAGACTACAACTGAAAATGTGGGATCAAAATGTGAAAAACAGCTTATGCTATGAAGAAATGTTGAATTCTTCAATACCATAAGCTGTTTTCCTGTCAGTTAATAATCTTTTCACTAACTCATCTATCAATGGATTTCAAATCCTGTCCAAAAGGTAGTTTCACAGAGGGATTGTGAAAGCATGTTTCAAAGTGGATTTGAAAATGATACTGTACTTCTCATTTTCATGAGGAGGGGTAACGAGAGGGCTATTTTGAAAACTGGAGGCCAAAATCTGCACACATCATAATGTTATGAGTAAACATTGAAAAAATTCTGAGTTTCTTCATAACTTTGTTGTTTTGTGACATTTTGGCCTCAGATGTTTAACATAGTCATTTCATGACCCTTCCTTCTGAACATGACAGGTATAATTTATAAAATACTGGCTGAAACATCATTTCATGCCACAAGTGTGGAAACACATTTTGACCAGGATTTGAAAATTGATCGCTGTCACATTCAATCAATTAATCAATCAAAATAATTTAACCAGGCAAACACCATTGAGCAAAGTTCATTTTCGAGGTGGTCCTGGACATAGATACATAGTCAAGCATAGAAGGGTTACATACACAACAGAATCATAACACAGTATAAATTGAACATAGAACAATGAACAGAATTCAGATGGATAACAGTACTAATTATTGGTAAATATATATATATATATATATATATATATATATACATGAGATTCTCTGGACTGTGTGGCGGGAATAATAAATACAGGTTATGAGGAATATATATGGTGCAAGAGAGAGGGCTCTTAGATTTGGTATAAAGTAAAAGGATAGAGCTATAAAGTGAGGGGGAAGGGGCAGACACCTAAAAGGGAGGAGGTCGAGGGGTAGAAGACTAAATGAGAAGGGGCAGCCATACAATGGCCAATGATTACAGAGTGCTGCTGAGACCACCAATGAGGTGTGCCACTATTGGTCCAATACAGGGCCTTCTGCAGGATGCCCTGTATTGAGGTGGTGTGAAAAAATGACTATTTTGAGTGGGGTCACAATATTGAAAATTACCAAAGTTATGAGTCAGCATTGAAAAACTTCAGTGTGCCTTCACAGCTTTTTTTTATTTTTTATATATATGTATATTTTGAAACCAAATTTTTAACATAATCTTCTTAAGACCCCACCTCATAAAGCCGGTAGGTGAAAATGTTCAAATCTCAAAAGAAAGGTGATTTCACGGCACTACTATTAAATCATTTTTTGGGCTGGATTTGAAAAAAAATCACCTACCTTGTTCATAAATGGGGGATCCCAAAAAGGCCATCTCAACAGTTTGGGGGAAAAATATTAAAAAACGATCAAGTTATAAGTACAAGTTCAAAACACATTGAAATACATGGCCTGTGCTTACCTGATTTCCTCAGTTCAGATTACGGCACTGGATCACTAGTAGGTAAGTAAGGGGTAGGGTGGTGTGGGGTGGTATGTGTTGAGTGAGTGGGGTCAGGTGGCGGGAGGGTTACAAAGGTGGGGGGTGACTGCAACAGACCTCAGTGGACCATTTTCTTGAAAGAAAGAAAGAAAGAAAGACAGACAGACATTGGGGGATAGTTTTCTTTATTTCAGGCACTGACACTGGAGATTGGGCTTCCCAGTGTCAATTTCATATTTACGGGTCACAGGAAGCAGTAGGGAGGTGAGGCAAATACTGACAGAGGGTGTGATTGCTTAAAAGGGGCATAGGGCACTGGAAGTGACAGGGAGGTGGTAGAGATACTTGGCAGAGGGTGGGATTGTTTAAAAGGGGTATGGGGCACAAGAAGTGATGGGGAGGTGGGAGGGATACTTGGAAGAGGGTGGGATCTTTTTATAAGAAAAAACTTCAAACTTGTATTACAAAACTGAGGTGGAGATGGGTTTATGGTCCACATCGGTTGGAGGGGGGGTTAGGAGAGTAACAGGTGCAGTGGGTCAGGTAAGAGAAAGCTCAGTTAGGCAAATGGAAGTTGAGCAGGGGTTATGTGCAGTCAGATGCATTGTGGGTGGAGGGGAATGAGGCACAGGCTCATCATGACGCCACACAGCTGCTTGCTGGGTGGCGACATGCATATCATAACAAAGAATTGCCCTGTGATATGGGTGGTTCTTTCCTTTGAACTTCATGAAGTTTCCACCTAACAAGCACAGAAGAGTGCCATGATCAGCCAGGCTGATCATTGATCTGATACTGTTGAGCCCTCTGCAGGCTGCCCTGCATTGGACCAACAGTGCCACACTTCTCAAGTCCACTATCACAGCAATATATTCACACTGAGAAAGTGCAAGCCAAGACAAAAAAGAAAGAGTAGAATGCTGCTGCAGAGCACAAAGGTCAAATCAACAGCTGCAAACATGTTTGTCAGCCATCAGGATTTGGGTGAGCGTGATGCCAGCGTTTCCAAAAAGACTTGCGAATAGCATCCTGTTTGATTTACTTACACTAATCTGGTTACATTATATGTGTTCTTATTCTTTATGAAATCCCTCTTAAAATAGCAGTGGAAACCTTGACCTGCACCTTTTTATTGTATTTCAGAGTGCTTTTGTTGTCCTGTCTTGTAAGATGCCATTTTTCCTCTTTTGTTTATAGAGATGTTTGTCCCCTGCCACCACCTTCTCCTTTCACTGGACTGCTGACCTAGCAACCTCCCATCTGCATCTACCACTCTCCCAACTGTTGGGGCTGCTGGGATCCATGGTGTGGAGTCTGACAGTACAGACGACCTTCATTCATGGCGGCAGGGAAAATATTGTTTTGTTTTTTTCTGGCTTTCTCTTTCCCTGATGCCAAGCAGACACAAACACATGTAGTGACATCCTGCAAAGGACACAAGTTTCCTCAGCCCATTGCAGGGGTTGTTATGGTGCTAGGATCTGAAGTGTTCCCCTTCCCTGGCTGGGAGTACTGCCCCAGCCCCCCAGCCACATGATCAAATTCCCAGAGTCCAATCCTGAACCAGAAGTCAATGATGCAGAAGTACGTGGCTCTTCCACTAGGCCCTTGGGCAGCCTTTTTTCCCTCTCTGTTTTAAGTCTGCTTTAGTACTATAGTTTATATTTTAATAATAAAGAAATGCTCTATTCCATATGGCTATCACCAGAGTTGCATCTTTACCCCCTGCTGTTTTTGAGAACTCATTGTCCTATCAGGTTAGTGAGCACTGTTTGTTGCATCCTAGTTCGCTTTGGTCACATGAAAAGTGATGTAAAAACAGCTGAGAATAATGATGACAATCTGGGGAATGGTCATATAAAAAGGAGTGTGCCTTATAATTATTTCTAATGTCCAAAAAATGCTAAAACAGAGCCAAAATGAGAGAAAGTGTCATCTTACAAGACAGGAGAAGAAGGGAACTTTAAAGTAGAAAAAAGATATAGGTAAAAAGAGAAAACAAAATCACCATAATATGTAGTGATGCTTTTTGCAGGACTCTCAAAAAAAAAACAGGGAACTGTTCACAAATTAAAAACATAGAACAGAAACATTTTAGCGTGCCTGGCCCTTCATATAAACAGAATACTTGATGGGCAATCGCTGGAGCAGGAGTGGCTATAGCTCTTGGTTCTGCAGTCCCATTTACCCATTCCAGATTTTGAGAGAGTTTGTAAGAAATGTCTGTCCCTAAGAACTGAATGAGCACAGAAGCTGAGTTAGCTCTCAACAGAGGCAAACATTCTAGTGGTGACCCCACAGAACATATGGACTCAATTTGGTATAATTGCCTGGTGTACTTTCCATGATGGCTTGAAGGGGAACTATACACAGATGAAACCGGAGTTGGATTGTTTTGTATTTAACTTGCAGTGATAAATAGTAGGCAATTTACTTGGTCGACTGCTCTTGGAATATGTTGCCCTCAGTTCACTTTGGTCAATTAATCACTTTGTTTTGAATATTACATAAACGAAGTATCATGGCATTAAAAGGAACATAAACCCTAGCCTTCCCAATTTTAACACACCTATAACTGGGAATTTGGGCCTGCATGTAGACCCTTAAAGAGCTGGCGTACTGCCGGAAATGAATATTGATTTTTAAAAGTAGTCCCCTGTTACTTTTTATATCTGAGGTAATATGCTTCTCCATTTGGCTAATTGGCATATGTTTTTTTTTTTACCAGATGGTACTAGGTGTGCCGTGTGGAACATCACTGTGCCTGGATCCTGACACATCTGGTTCTAGCCCTCTTTCTTCCTCATCAGCACTGTAACCTCACCGCGAGCGACAATGCAGCTGCTCGGGAATGGCCACTCAACAGCTGCTGGATGGGTTATTAGTGAAGTCACAATGAGTGAGGACACAATGCTGATGAGGTGTGAAGAGGACTAGAACAGAATATGTCAGCTACCACCTGAAAAACTGTTCTACGTAGCAAACCTAATACAGTACAATTCACCAACGAGTTGCTTTAGCATTTGTCAGTGAGTTAAGTAAACGTTGCTGGATCCAGCACAAAACCTTGCAAAAATGGTTTCATGAGTGTTTCAACTCAACTTAGCACTGCACTGTGACAGAACAGCAGATATATTCCTGTTAAAACATTTCTATAAAAGTTGATCTTCAGCTGGTTAACTGTTACAAAACAATATACTCTTCATTGTTAACATTTAAAAAAAAAGAAAAAACAATGTAAAACAAATGTATTGGTATGACAGTTTAAAGAACACTCAGCCTTTGGGGGCATTTTTTTTACATATTTCAAACTGGTACCTTTTGCCATCTACATTACCAATGACGGCATGTCTGGTCCATGATTTCAGTATAATTTGTAAAAAATTGTGTTTTTTGTTAAAATGCCCTTTCTGTTCGGTCCAGCCTTATTCCCATAGCCAGCTGCTCCCTTGTGTCCCCGAGTACCAAAGGAGCTGGTAATCCAGCACACTCATGCATGACTAGACATTGTATTTTCTTAGACTTGTGGGCTTATTTATATAATTTGAATTTACCTTTCCCGCTGTGACTATGGATATCTCCACTTGTGGAGCCACAGTTTTTCCATAGCTATGGTATTCTCACAAACAGAGCTGGTTTGTGACCAGCTCCATGACTGACACCAGCTTGCAGCTGTTTTTTCAGTGCAGCTGAAGAGAAAAGGTACTCCTGGTGGGAGCAGGTGTAACATCCCCTGCAGCTGTGCTGGTTGAAAATACCAAACTCTCACAGGTGTAGAACTTTTATCCTGTGGCTGGGGCTGCGGCATGGGACTTAGTTCCCACATTATTTGAAAATCTAGTCCCTGGTTGGGAACTGCAGAAAAGGGAGGTGCTGGAGGTGGGGCCTGGCTCATATCACCCACACTGCTGCTCTGGCTCCACCTCTCTCGCTTTCTCACTTCCACTCAGCTGCTGCTCCTAGGTCTCAGCGTGGCTCTGTTCACACTGCTGATCAGGGATCGTGCTTGCTTTAAAATGAAAATAAAAAAATGGAGCAATACTAAGCCCTCACCATGTGGTCGCCAACCACAGGGAACACTGACTGCTGATGCAGCTGGCTAAAGGGAGGGATGGACCTGGCACCAGGTGAGGTTTTTTTGGGTACCCATTGGACTCACATCCACTCCTCTCTCAGTTCAGCTCAAACCTTTCTAGCTTTGAAACTAACTCCTGAACAACTGTCACAGCTTCTTTTTGACATCTGGGATTTCAAAATGCAAACCCTGAGCCCAACTGCCTCTATCATTAAAAAACAAATAGAATGCCCATGCGATGGGCAGACACAGCAGTGCCAGTGCGTGGCCTGCCTTGCCCTCATGCTGCCAGCTCTGGAGACAGGAAGGGGGATTCCAAGGTAATACAGAAGACAAAAAACATTTTAGTGTTTAAAACAGTGCTGACTTGGGCTCAGGGAACAAACTGCTGAAAAGGGGGGAAGGTGTCCTCTCAGGCACAAAATATAGGCACAAGGCCTCCAAACCAAATGTTGGTTACCCCCCCCCTCGCTCTCTCTCTCTCTTGTGGGGCCCCTGTCACACCACCATCCCACAACTACATTTGGGGGGGTGCTACTACACAGTGCTCTCTGAAGGGTTCTGACTTTGGGGCACTACACTTAGAAAATACAGTGTCCGATCGTGCACGAGTGTGCTGGATTACAGGCACCTTTAGTACTTAGGGATGCAGGACTGAGGTCAGACTGAAGAGAAAGGGCATTTTAATAAAAAAACACTTTTTTCACAAAGTACTCTATTTTGAAATCATAGACCAGACTTACCATCACTGGTAATATAGATGGCAAAAGGCACTAGTTTAAAACGTAAAAAAATGCCCACAAAACCTGACAGTGTCCCATTAATGTGGAGTTGACAATTTAATGTGCATTGTAATATACTATCAAGTAATAAACTGACTAATGAGCAAAATGAAAATGAAAACCATTTCAGAAATAAAAAGTAAGAACTGCCTACTTTTATAATTTAAGCAAGCAATAATACCCAACAGGGTGAGTGGTATTGGGCTATACCCACCTGCCCAGGGGCGTGATGAGGCCCGACCTCACAGGCAGAGGGCCTTATAGCTCCTGGAAGGGCGGATATAGCCCATACCGCCCACCCTGGAGGGTATTATTGCACTTAGAAAATGGTCTGTGATACCTATATGTTCTATTTAAAAATAAAACAAATTAAAATAAAAAAATTACCATAAAGCACTTTAAATTGATTTTCTTGGTAAAGTAGTTCCTCAGTAAAGGGCTGTGCAGCACTTAGTTTGTTTTACTTTTTAGCTGTGTTCTAATTCACTGCTAGATGTCCTTTCCCCAACCCCCGTTTTTGAACCATGACTCCGTTCCCGTTGCTCAAAAGTTTGTTTATTTACTTTACAGTTAGTTTGATTGGGAGACTGTACCCTACCATGCTCAGGAACGGAGCTGGACTGCAGGGAGATGGCAGCTGAGAGGATCGATCACGGAACTGCAGTGGCTGTCATACTCCAATATGGTGATTTTTAAAAAGAAAAGAAAAAAATTCTGTTGAGCTGATGGGCAATGCTGCTTTAAGATAACCAGAGGTACAGATTAGGGATGTTCATCTCACAGCCCACCATCATGCTTGCCAACAGAAAGAAAACAGATAAGGCATTTCGTGGGAAAAAAAAGTTGCAGTTTTGAGCTGGGACTGAGCAGTGTAAAGTATTGCGGCACTAGGCTAAGCGAGCAGACAGATGGGTGGAGGATCGGGAGATTAGGATTGAAGAGCGGTGGCAGCAGTTCTCTAACTTTAACTCCCTGAGATGGAGTCGCGTTGTCAGTCGGAACAGCTACTGGAGCAGCCAGTCTTTGAGGTAGAACATGTTGTGGACTGGCGTCGGATGTGAGCTCTCGCTGAGCGGCACAAAAAATGGCGGATATTTAAAAATAAAATGAGGGGGTAATAGCCAATTACAGAGCAGGTTGGGCAGCAGGATTCTGGTGATGGGGTTGGCTGGGCTGGTACTTTTAATGGGTGGGCATTTGTTGTCTGAGGGACGCCCACCTAGAGAAGTGTCTCAGCCAATCAGAAGGCTCAAATAGCTTTCCACATTTTCTAATATATAATTTATACTTTTATAAATTACAGTAATAACAATTTCTCTCTGCTATTTTTTGGTGCTACTATCTTTTTTGTTTCTCTACAATACTTTTTCTTTCTTTCTTTCTTCACTTTGACATAATTTTATCTGTTATTGTTTTAGGGTCCCTTGTTGAGGCTGTCTTTTTCCTGTGTGATATTCATTTTTATAACTTCATAGCACTGCTTTGCATGATATAATGCCATTACGAAGAGAAAAGGAGAGGGCAGAACCAAGGCATACTGCCTTTGTCATCTGCAATTCCACTGGCATGGAATTGCATTACCAGACTTAGTATGCAGAAGATCACTGTGCTTTCTGTCTCTCTTTGCATTGTGCTACCCCCCATTCAAAAAGTCCAACCTGCCTCCTGATCCCTGCCCTGTTTATAGTCCCAACCCGCCTCCTAATCCCTGCCCTGTTTATAGTCCCAACCCGCCTCCTAATCCCTGCCCTGTTTATAGTCCCAACCCACCTCCTGATCCCTGCCCTGTTTATAGTCCCAACCCGCCTCCTGATCCCTGCCCTGTTTATAGTCCCAACCCACCCTCGATCCCTGCCCTGTTTATAGTCCCAACCCACCTCCTGATCCCTGCCCTGTTTATAGTCCCAACCCGCCTCCTAATCCCTACCCTGTTTATAGTCCCAACCCGCCTCCTGATCCCTGCCCTGTTTATAGTCCCAACCCACCTTCTGATCCCTGCCCTGTTTATAGTCCCAACCCACCTCCTGATCCCTGCCCTGTTTATAGTCCCAACCCGCCTCCTAATCCCTGCCCTGTTTATAGTCCCAACCCACCTCCTGATCCCTACCCTGTTTATAGTCCCAACCCGCCTCCTAACCCTGCCCTGTTTATAGTCCCAACCCGCCTCCTGATCCCTGCCCTGTTTATAGTCCCAACCCACCTCCTAATCCCTGCCCTGTTTATAGTCCCAACCCACCTCCTGATCCCTGCCCTGTTTATAGTCCCAACCCGCCTCCTGATCCCTGCCCTGTTTATAGTCCCAACCCACCTCCTGATCCCTGCCCTGTTTATAGTCCCAACCCACCTCCTGATCCCTGCCCTGTTTATAGTCCCAACCCGCCTCCTAATCCCTGCCCTGTTTATAGTCCCAACCCACCTCCTGATCCCTGCCCTGTTTATAGTCCCAACCCACCTCCTGATCCCTGCCCTGTTTATAGTCCCAACCCGCCTCCTAATCCCTGCCCTGTTTATAGTCCCAACCCACCTCCTGATCCCTGCCCTGTTTATAGTCCCAACCCGCCTCCTGATCCCTGCCCTGTTTATAGCCCCAACCCACCTTCTGATCCCTGCCCTGTTTATAGTCCCAACCCACCTCCTGATCCCTGCCCTGTTTATAGTCCCAACCCGCCTCCTAATCCCTACCCTGTTTATAGTCCCAACCCGCCTCCTGATCTCTGCCCTGTTTATAGTCCCAACCCACCTTCTGATCCCTGCCCTGTTTATAGTCCCAACCCACTTCCTGATCCCTGCCCTGTTTATAGTCCCAACCCGCCTCCTAATCCCTGCCCTGTTTATAGTCCCAACCCACCTCCTGATCCCTACCCTGTTTATAGTCCCAACCCGCCTCCTAATCCCTGCCCTGTTTATAGTCCCAACCCGCCTCCTGATCCCTGCCCTGTTTATAGTCCCAACCCGCCTCCTAATCCCTGCCCTGTTTATAGTCCCAACCCACCTCCTGATCCCTGCCCTGTTTATAGTCCCAACCCGCCTCCTGATCCCTGCCCTGTTTATAGCCCTAACCCACCTTCTGATCCCTGCCCTGTTTATAGTCCCAACCCACCTCCTGATCCCTGCCCTGTTTATAGTCCCAACCCGCCTCCTAATCCCTGCCCTGTTTATAGTCCCAACCCACCTCCTGATCCCTGCCCTGTTTATAGTCCCAACCCACCTCCTGATCCCTGCCCTGTTTATAGTCCCAACCCGCCTCCTAATCCCTGCCCTGTTTATAGTCCCAACCCGCCTTCTGATCCCTGCCCTGTTTATAGTCCCAAACCACCTCCTGATCCCTGCCCTGCTTATAGTCCCAACCCACCTCCTAATACCTGCCCTGTTTATAGTCCCGAACTGCCTCCTGGTTGCTGCCCTGTTTATAGTCCCGAACTGCCTCCTGGTTGCTGCCCCAGTATTCCTTAATTCTCCTTCCTGCTGCACTGATTCTGCCTGCCTCCCTCTTGCTGCCCCAGTCATATTTGCTGATCAGCAGCTTGCACCTCTGCACCTTCAGTTTCTTACCCACACACTGATCCCCCCCAATCATTGCCCCTGTCATATTTGCTGCTCAGTGGCTTGCCCTGGTCACCATAATGCTTCTGCCCATAACGCTGATCCTGTCCACCTCCTGATTGCTGCTGTTGACCATACTTGTCACTCAGCAGCTCTTCTCTCATCCCTTTCTTGAGAGGATGACATAGGACCATAACCGTTGCTGCTCCACAGCTCTTCTGTCATCCCCCTTGAGAGAGGGGGACACAGAACATTGGTGCTGCCACTCTGCAGCTCTTCTCTCATCCCATACAGAGAGGGAGACACAGAGCCATGGCAGCCACCACTCCACAGCTCTGGGGCACAAAGGGCATGGCCCCTGCTGCTACTGCTCTTCCAGCCTTCTCTCATCCCCCTCTGGAAAGGGAGGCACAGGGTCTTGACAACCACTGCTCCACTGATCTTCTCTCACCCTGTTGCTGCCATTAGTGAAGCACGGTATCCAGTTATTTGAAATTCAAAAAGCTTTATTTGTTTTCCAGGTTTGGCCACAAGGTGACCCATTTTACACACATAAACGGTATCCAATTATGACAGCGATAATAAATGAGCGACTGTAAAAACAGCGACTCATATATAGCGCAATCATCATCAGCTACCCTGCAAAGGTGGTGATGGAATAACAAGGAAAGTGACCAGAGGAAGAGGGATACGGAGGTGGAGGGGAAGGATAGGAAGGAGGGTTTAGATGGGAAGGAGAGCCTGCTGCAGCTGAGCCAGCCCTGCGGTGTGGTGGGGAGGGTGGCTGGCCATGGTGCAGTAGGCACTGGGTTTGGGATGGACCGGGGGTGAGTATTTTGCCGCTGCTTGCAGCTGCCTTTTTTCCCCCCACGGAGTTTTGCCCCCTCCTCGACAGGCACACCCTGGAGTTAACAATCAATAGCAGAGATAGGCACGGGGGGCGAGCCCCACCATAAAAACATTCGTTGTACCGAAGTGGGGTCACCGAGAATTGTATATTGTTGAGATGCTTTTTGTTATTAGACATGCCATAATAGCGATTGCTGTTTTGCGATTGCTATTATGACATGGAACCATGGAGCACCTGCTGTGCTCAGGCTAAGAGTCGGTGTGCCGCTACAGTGTTGCAGACCATTTCCCTCACTGTTGTTAGAGGTACATTATGGAGTAACACCCACAATGACCAAGAAGGGAGAAGCAAGGTTGACAACATCAGTTTAGCCATAAAATTTGATTTGGCAAACATTTTATAGGTATTTTTTTATTGTCATTGCAGTGACCTAATTTATTTATTTTTTTTCTCTTTTTACACTTCTGATAATGTTTTGCTTCCCGGGATCATTTATGTCATGCGTAATAGTCACAATCAGCAGAACCTGTAGCAGAAACTGATCAGAATGTGTTGGGAAAAAAATGAGGGGAGAGGGAGTTCGATTGTAAAGAACAGAGTTGCAAAATCAGAACCCAAAATGAAACTGCCAGAAGAAAAGGGGAACCTGCCAAAAAAAATACAGACCTACAAAAATATGTAAATGTAAGGTGACCCAGTGGTGTGTAGGGCTAAGGTGCTGGACACCATGCCTCCTGGCACACTAGTGATCTGAGATTGGAAAAGACTTGGGTCACTTGGGTTTGCCAGGGCAGGAGAGGATCGAGCATATAAGTGTAACCCCTAGATGGCGCTATCCCAGGGGCTACTACCCCTGCCTGATTTGCCACTAACAGGTTGAGGGGCCTGGATCCAATGGCGGGTGCCTCCACCCAGAGGTCAGGGTTTACAATAGTTAAACTAACTTGGTCACAGCCCTCTGGGACACTGCAACCCCTTTCTTCCCACTAGTGGCCCACACAATATATCAGAATTACCTTCACAGTATACACTTACCCCCAGGTCTGGTTCCGCACTGGACCTCCTGGAAATGAGATACAGTGCAACAATCACAGTACAGTACTTTAACATAGACAAATACCTCAGGCAGTATAACTTTGCTGAAACAAGCAGCTCTGATTTATTTAGGGGATATAACAAGGACAGGGAAATCAGGTTAATTAGCTTATCACTTAATAATCTATCTATGGCTCTGTGCACAGGCCTATCCCTATCAGTTACTGTCCCTGGGTACCCAAGCCCCAGTGGCTAGTCCAAACCATGGCAGCTGGTAGGGGCCCTTTCACACAGAGAAAGGAGAATTAAACAGTCAGCAGTACAGTAATTCCATTTGGATTTAATGTGGCAATTCAACAGGGAGCGACCCTGAATTAGTACTCACGACCTCCAAATAAGATAGGGTCCTTCAATGTCAGCAGGGCTCACTTGAGGTACACAAACCTCTTCACACATCCATATAAACGAAAGCACTATACCAGGCAGGCTGCATCTGTATCCCGATCGCAATTACTGCACAATACCCGGGAGAACACACAGCAGATTCAGTTCCTGACAGACCGAGTGCAATTTTCAGCAATTCCTCCAGTCTTCTACAGGGTGAGCCTGGTTTCTACCTTCAGAGATCCTTTGATTCTTTTCACAGGACGGATTCAGTCCTAACAAGCTGTTACACAAGCTGCAGACCGAACTCTGGGCCTTCATACACGCTTTTTGACTAAAACTGCACACTGAAAAGCACAGGCTCCTTCCTTCTTCACTGCCAAAGCTCAACTGAAACTCCAACCGACAAAACTGGCACTCCTTTGAGTTCCTCCCAGTTCTTGACTGGATTGGCTGTCACTCACAATAGACTGCTGCTGTTGGTCCAAAAGGCACTGAAGTCTAAACTACATCTCCCAGAGTCACTGCCCATACAATCCTCTTGTGGCTGGCTCAGATTATGAGTCCAAGTTCTGATTCGTCCAAGGCACCATTTTAGAGCTACATCACACACTGATTGGTCCAGTTCAGCAGTTCAAAACTAGAATGGGGAACTAGCAGACACAGTTCTGACTGCAAAGAAAGCAGGTTAGACAAACTGTAATTTCATTATTACTCTAAATAATTTCTGGCAAACAGTTACATCTTTCAGATAGGTTCCTTTGCACCCTAGTGACTGCAAAATGAAGTGAATTGGCAGCAGCTCGAGTGGTACTCAGAGAAGCACACAGTCCCCACATACAACTAATTATGTCTGCAAGCAGACAGCTCTTAAAGAGACAGTACCAGAGGCTCTAAAAACACTCACTGATAAATGGCTTAAATGCCAAACACCATTCAGGCTTGGAGCATTCAAGCAAGCTCCTGGAAGTCTTTGGGAACTCCCTATTTGCAGGGGGTTAAGAATTCTTCCTGTTTGGGGAAAGCTTGACGGCCCACTGCCAAGCAAGTACACCCATAAGTTTCAACTTGCAACCATATACATTTGCATTAGGCTCGACATGTAATCATCAGTCAATATATCATTTTACCAAGAACACATTTCTGAAACATTGCAGTACGTCACTCTTTACACAGTATTACATACACATTGTACCATAACTCAAGTTATTACCTCTTGTACATGAAACCTGAAGAGAGGGGCCCTTCCTATCAGTTACCTTGGGGCTGGATGGGCAAGGGCACCATACTTAGAGGGCAACGCAAGTAACTTGAGTTAGCACTGATGCTCAGTTTGGGCAATGAGCTCGGGACATACACCTTTATGGACAACATTGAGAGGCAAGTCCACAGGCCTCCCAAGTGAATCAACACTGAGGTGCACCACAGGCTTTACAGCTCGACCAGTCTTTCTAGGGGGAACTGTTATAGTCTCTGCACTCTGAGCCTCATTTTCAGCATTGTCCTCACTTGTCAGGGAGTCTCCATGGGGTAGAGAGGCTAGAACTTGGGGCACTTTCAGCTCCAGGAGTTACAGTTTCTGAGTCCACAACATTTGGCTCGATGGAGAGCTTTCGGACACTGGCAGTGGACTGTCAGGGCACTCAAAATACTCTTCTTGTTCGGTGTATCACCAGTCTGCCCCAATCTATCATTTTCTCCCTGAAAGCTCAAACAGTTCAACCATGCACATGATTCCATTTCATCTGATCTGAAGCTTTGCACTTCACTTTCTGGGAGCATTGGCTCTAGGGATGAACGGGGGCTTAGAGAGTCCAGAAGGCCCAGCTTTGTCTCCAGTATTGACTCAGGGATTGCCTCAAACAATTGACTCAGTTCGAAGAAGGATAGTATTCAAAGTCACTCTCACTTTCTTCCGATATGGACTGACAGTCATGCTCAACTGGGACTTGTGGAGGGAACACTTTAACTTTGCTTCTGTAGTGCAGACTTTCTTGATCTTTTCTTAGCAGCAGCTCTAGTCACTGGTCCAGAGGGGCATCTTCTAGGCTCAGACTCAATTAAGATTTGTCCAATGGGCAGTAAATGATTCTATGCATTGTTTTACATCTTTTGAATTATTCTCAGGCCTTACTTTGTACACTGGCAGATCATCTAGTTTGCCCACTACAATGTGAGGGAGATGGTGCTATCTGTCAGCAATCTTGTGCTTGCCATGCAGTCCCAGATTTCTTAGCAATACCCGATCTCCCTCCTGGAGTTCTGTGCTTTCACCTTTTTATCATACCTTTCTTTGTTGGCCAGATTTCTTTGCAGCCATGGTTTGAGCCAGTTGGTACGCATGAGTTAGCTGGGCCTTAACTTTTGCACATACTGTAAATAGTTGTCAGCTTGAACCCATCAGAGAGACCCCAAAACACACATCTACTGGTAGTCGAGCTTCTTCCAAACATCAGGCGGTAGGGGAGAATCCAGTGGCATCATTTTGGTGCAGTTATAAGCATGTACCAGGGTGCTAATTTGTTGGCTCCATCTAGGCTTTTTCCTTTGGGTGCAGGGGCCTAGCATATCTAGCCAAAGTCGTGTTGAAACGTTCAGGCTGTGGCCCCTGGGGGTGGTAAGGAGTGGTTCTGGACTTTCGCACTCCCCACAGAGAAAGCATCTCTTTGATCAGACGACTCTCAAAGTCTCTCCCTTGATCAGAATGGATTCTTTGTGGAGCCCCATAGTGAACAAAAAAGTTTTCTACAAGTACTTTGGCCACAGTGGATGCTTTCTGGTCTTTGGTGGGGAAAGCTTGGGCATATCTAGTGAAATGGTCAGTGACCACCAGCACATTACTGATATTTCTTTGATCTGACTCCAAACTCAGAAAATCAATACAGACCAGCTCCATGGGTGCACTGGTGGTGATGTTAACAAGGGGCAGCCTCTGGGGCAAAGCTCTCTGTAAGCAGCGACTACAAGTTCGAATGTGTTGCTCCACATCAGCCCCATCTTAGGCCAATAGAATCTGGATCTCACCAAGTCAAGTGTTCTGTCTATACCAAGGTGCCCCATGTGGTTGTGCAAGGACCTCAGTACTGAGTCTCTGAAGGCAGTGGGAGCACTAGTTGTTGTTTGTCTACTTGTCCCCTCTGTCTACTGTTTCTCTGTATAACAGTTTATTTATCAGTTTCAACTTAGGACCTTCTTTGTATAATAGTGCAGTTCTCAAATCAGTGGAGCGTAATTTGGACACATCTTTCCTGCATAGAGGGCTTCTAAGCTGCTTTGATCATGGGATCACGGGATTGAGCCGCTGAATACTGTCATTGTCCAGCTGAGGCAGTGCACCAATGTCTATTGCAGAAAAGTGGCAATAAGCAGCAGGTATGCAATTCTCAGAGGGTCCCAAGCAATCCACTATGCAGTCCATCATGCGTCGTGGACATTTGCCCTCCTGTCAAACTTCCGGCAGAGTGCCGAGATAAGGTTCTGCCAATCGGACCCAATCATTCTGGGGAACAGGCCTCCGGAGAGGCATCATGGCATCTATGTGGTTCAGACCTGCTCGGTATTCGAGATTATGTCATATGTAGATAATGCAGAAGCCACCTATGGCCAGTGGCATCCAACTTAGCTGAGGTCTGCACATGGGTCAAAGGATTTATTGTCAGTTTTACTAGTATTTTAGCCCCATACAAGTACTCATGGAATTGGTCAACAATAGCCCACTTCAAAGCTAGGAACTCTAACTTATGTACAGGATAGTTCTTTTGGATGGGGTCAGGCTTCTACTGCAAAGGCCACTGGTCTCAGGCCATTCTCGTGCTCTGGTACAACACAGCCCCCAACCCTGCAAGCTAGCATCAGTGTGCAGGACGAAGGTTTTCTTGGATCGGCATAGGCCAGCACTGGAGCATGGGTGTTGATATATGATCTCATGAAAAGCAGTCTCACATCAGGAGTCCAGCGGCCCCAATACTTCACTCGGATGAAAATACACTCTTTCAGTCTTGAGGACGCTGACTTTGGTATTTTTTGTGGGTTGGGGGATACCCTTGAAGTAAGGAGTTAAGTAAAGGCGGATCCTCTTGAGATAGTCCTTGATGAGCGCCGATGTAACCACAGAATTCGAGAATCTTTGCAGTTCTTTTAGATTTTTGGCTGTGGCCAGGTGGTCAAGGCCTCAACTTTACTTGTCATTTGCCCTATCTCTGGTGGATACTATGTGTCCCATATACTTTACTGATGTTTGAAGAATTGACACTTATCAATGGACAGTTTAAGGCCAAAGTCCTCCAGTCGGTCCAATACCTTAAATAATCTGCTCTCATGTTCCTCCAGTGAGCTGCCAAACACAATAACATCATCTAGGTATACCAGGCACCTAGTAAGTTCATGTCCCCACTGCACGCTCCATCAATCGTTGAAAAGTGGCTGGGGCACCTGAAATCCTTGAGGCATCCTCATGAATTCATAGAAGCCGCGGACAGATAAAGCCGCTCTTCTCACGGTCCTCTGGGGCCATCGGGATCTGGTAACCCATCATGGAGATCCAGCACAGAACCACTGTCTCCGCTTAGGCAGTCCAAAGCATCCTGAACGCGGGCATTGTGTACACTGTGGATAGTCCACGGTTTAAGGTGCGATAATCCACACACATCCTTACTGTTCCATTCTTTTTCCTCACTACCACAATGGGGAAGCATAAGGGCTTCTGGATTCTTGTATTACACCAGCAGCTAACATCTCTTGCAGATGCCGTCTCATCATCATCTATGTCAGCAGGTGCCAGGCGCGAGACCTCTCACGAAATGGTCTTTTCGTCCATGCAGCCAGATATTGTGTTATTCCTTGCACGATCCTACATCCCATTCTTTTAAAGAAAACACCTGGTCTCTCTCAAGCTTCTCACTGATCCTCACTTTCCATTCAGCTGGCAGCGGGAGTCGCCAAATCAAACAAGTCAGGCGTTACTCTGTCATTCTTCCTTGAACTTGCTGCTTGTAGCACTGCAGTGTCTGCACAATGCACATTAGCCAGGATGCAACCTCTGTTTACATCAATGTCTCTTTCAGACACATTATGAACTTGGACCATTACCCTTCTGGCATAAGCATGGGCTCTAGCGGCAAAATACTAGGCTTGACCAGCAGTCCCTCTGGCACTTTTCCATCGCCTGGTGCATCCAACATTAATATTTATTCTTAACATCCTTTCTGATACGGACCTCTCCCTGTAAAGTACACTGGGCATTTGCACCAGGATCAGAGACTCAGGATCCTTCTTCCATACAATTCCGACCGGTTCCTCTGGTTCTGTTTTTCAGCATCTCTCTGTGCCTCATAGGCCTTCTTAATTAAAGCGGAACTCTTAAAGCTCTACCAGTCTTTGACCCTGTTTTCATACACACAACTGTGCCAGCCTTCCGAACATATGAGCATTTGTTCCAATCAACAAAGGACACCATCACAGTCCAGTGGGGACAATCTAAGGCTAGGTCTCACTTGTTCGGGCACCCCAGCCACGGAGGTGGGGAAAGACAGCCAAATTCGATATACCCGAATAGGGGTAGGCCTTCTCACTTAACCTCCTACATGCAGTCCTTCTAATGGTTGTAAGGGCACGTCCTGACAAATGCTTTTGATACCAATCCTGGAACATAATTGTCACTTGGGAGCCACTGTCTAATACAGCTCTTGTAGACACTCCATTCACCTTTACAGTGTTCCATGGAGGACCCACTATTCTGGACCAGTCTGAGAGGCGGTAGGGGGGCCTGGGCAACTGACCTTGCCACAAAGGACGTGAATTAGCATTTTGCTGCCCTCACTGGGATCATGTCGTGCACCTCTTAACCATTGATTTCTTCTCCAAGCTCTCCTTGTAGCCTATATGCAACTTTGTCAATGTCTTTTGGGACTGGCATTCCTTTCATGTGCCCATCTTCCCACAATTATAGCAAAACATACTTTCTGGAGTTTGAGCTGGCCGAGCGCCACACTGGGAGCCAGGCGGGGTATTACTAACTGGAAACCTGGGTGCCATCTCTGTCTGGGCGTGATAAGCATTTGGAGACATCTCGTCAGTTTCTCCACTTCCATGGTCAAGGAATTGAGTTTGGAGCTTTATCAGCAGGAGATACATGGGTGGGTACCCCACCCCTTAGCAGATGCAGTCGGATATAGGTCAGGGCCCTGCATTTGCAGGCGTGGACTCTACATAAAGGGACTGTTTTTGAATTCCGGATCTCTCTCAACAGTTCGCCCATTGTGGCATATCTTTTCCTTGTCAGAGCACTCATTGACTGTCAACCTCTGCCCCTGAACTTCACTTGATGGGTCACCCTCAGTCACTCGGGTCGTAGCACAGCTGTTGGTGCAGGTACCTCCCAGGTCGCCTTCTCAACTCCTCGATTTCTCTCATTAACTCATCATAGGAGGGTGGGATTCCAGTCGATTTGCCAGGCGTAATTGAAGCAACAGCAGTTCTGAGAAGGGCAGACTTAGGATTCTGTCCAGTCTGGTTCGGTCCAGTTCAATCGCTGGCAAACTACCTTTATGAGGCATTCTTGCAACAATTTTTTCCAGCCGAGAGATATACAGAGACAACAACCCCTTGTACTGTTGTGCATTTCTTACTCTCCACCATAGGTCCTCATCAGAATCTGGGCTCCCAACACTTCTCCAAGACTTCAAGATAGGTCTGTGCAGTCGCTTCAGGGTTACTGCCCATTTACTGGATGGTAGCCAGGGGCAGGACCTCGGAGGCTCTCACTAACCCCTCTTCGCTTTACGCCTTCCGAGCATTGCCATTCTAGCACCTGGGGGCAACATAGTCTATCCAGGTCTCCCAGTCATCCTCCCTTGGGGGTGGGGAGGTGCCAGAGAAGATCCTCAACCTGTAAGAGTCGTGACTAATGGCAGGTGCAGAAATAGGAGTCTGCATTGGTTCAGCCACTATTACGGGCACTGGAGCAGGAGAGGTGTTGGGAGGAACACCCCAGGTGGCAAGAATAGTTTCTTCAAGTCCTCCACAGTTTTCCCTCCCAGCAACCATTCAGCAAATTTCTCCTCAAAAGTTTCAGATAGTGAGGTGGGGCTGATTCCCCGGGTCTTTACTGTCCTAGTTATCACTCTCCAAGCAGTGAGGGCTCCTCTGGGTAATGGTCTGTGGCACTTTGGAGCTATCTATGGGATCCTTAAATCCTCATTAGGGCCAGGAAAGTGGGTGAGCAGATTAGCATGCCGACCCACCACCACAGGGTTTTGTAAACCTTCCACCTTGGAAAGTACTCCTGCACAGTGTCCGTATTGATACCCAGGGGATGTCCAGGATAAGCATAGCATTTTGGGTCGATCTCCTCCCAGTACACCACTCCACCAGCCGGTGCACAGCCACTTCTGTCGGGTACCCATTTTTTTCTTAACAGTGGTTCTAAATATGGCCACTAGAGGACACACAATCCCAGCGGTGAGCCTCCAAGATGTAACCCTAGATGGCGCTATCCCAGGGCTACTACCCTGCCTGATTTGCCACTAACAGGTTGAGGGGCTGGATCCAATGGCGGTGCCTCCACCCAGAGGTCAGGGTTTACAATAGTTAAACTAACTTGGTCACAGCCCTCTGGACACTGCAACCCTTCTTCCACTAGTGGCCCACACAATATATCAGAATTACCTTCACAGTATACACTTACCCCCAGGTCTGGTTCCGCACTGGGACCTCCTGTGAAATGAGATACAGTGCAACAATCACAGTACAGTACTTTAACATAGACAAATACCTCAGGCAGTATAACTTTGCTGAAACAAGCAGCTCTGATTTATTTAGGGGGATATAACAAGGACAGGGGAAATCAGGTTAATTAGCTTATCACTCTAATAATCTATTTATGGCTCTGTGCACAGGCCTATCCCTATCAGTTACTGTCCCTGGGACCCAAGCCCTAGTGGCTAGTCCAAACCGTGGCAGCTGGTAGGCCCTTTCACACAGAGAAAAGGAGAATTAAACAGTCAGCAGTACAGTAATTCCATTTGGATTTAATGTGGCAATTCAACAGGGAGCGACCCTGAATTAGTACTCACGACCTCCAAATAAGATAGGGTCCTTCAATGTCAGCAGGGCTCACTTGAGGTACACAAACCTCTTCACACATCCATATAAAGAAAGCACTATACCAGGCAGGCTGCATCTGTATCCCGATCGTAATTACTGCACAATACCGGGAGAACACACAGCAGATTCAGTTCCTGACAGACCGAGTGCAATTTTCAGCAATTCCTCCAGTCTTCTACAGGGTGAGCCTGGTTTCTACTTCAGAGATCCTTTGATTCTTTTCACAGGACGGATTCAGTCCTAACAAGCTGTTACACAAGCTGCAGACGGAACTCTGGGCCTTACACACGTTTTTGACTAAAACTGCACACTGAAAAAGCACAGGGCTCCTTCCTTCTTCACTGCCAAAGCTCAACTGAAACTCCAACCCGACAAAACGGGCACTTCCTTTGAGTTCCTCCCAGTTCTTGACTGGATTGGCTGTCACTCACAATAGACTGCTGCTGTTGGTCCAAAAAGGCACTGAAGTCTAAACTACATCTCCCAGAGTCACTGCCCATACAATCCTCTTGTGGCTGGCTCAGATTATGAGTCCAAGTTCTGATTCGTCCAAGGCACCATTTTAGATCTAGCTTACCCACACTGATTGGTCCAGTTCAGCAGTTCAAAACTAGAATGGGAACTAGCAGACACAGTTCTGACTGCAAAGAAAGCAGGTTAGACAAACTGTAATTTCATTATTACTCTAAATAATTTCTGGCAAACAGTTACATCTTTCAGATAGGTTCCTTTGCACTCCTAGTGACTGCAAAATGAAGTGAATTGGCAGCAGCTCGAGTGGTACTCAGAGAAGCACACAGTCCCCCCATACAAACTAATTATGTCTGCAAGCAGACAGCTCTTAAAGAGACAGTACCAGAGGCTCTAAAAACACTCACTGATAAATGGCTTAAATGCCAAACACCATTCAGGCTTGGAGCATTCAAGCAAGCTCCTGGAAGTCTTTTGGGAACCCCCATTTGTAGGGGGGTTACATAAGGGACTGCTCTCTTCTCCCAGAGAGGGGAGGCTTGTGGGCCCAGCATTTGCTTGCCACCAGGTGGAAGCCTGGTGGTGGTGATGCAACTTCAGGTGGCACGAAGGGAGGGCCCGCAGTTAAAGTGATGCAGGTGCCTCCACACACACACACACTCATGTATTGCAACAGGAGGAAATAGAGAAAGTGGTGCAGGGGCTTAATGAAGCTTGCCTGTCTGCCTCTGGATCAGTGCTGCTGCCTGGGACCTTGACCTGCTCTGCATGATTTCTCTAGTCTGGGGGAGAGGACTACCCTCCTCCTTCTCGCCCCACCATGGGGGGAAATCTGTGGGGGAACACCTATGACCAGCTGAGTCCCAGGGGAGGTAGTCATTGGTACAGGGAGGCGGGATAGGGCTTCATAGCTGCCCCGAGTCACCACAAGGTAGAAAAACCTTTGTAGGAAAAAAAATACATGTAATTGTGTTTTAAAGTAGATGTTGTCAGTTTTCTGTTTTGGTATCTAATGGTTTTATTGCACTTGAATTTTGCTATCATCCATTACTTTGTTTTCTCTCAGCTAAATTTAATTATTGTGCTATCCATTTTATTTCCAGGCTTTTATCCACATTTTCTGCTGTCTTTTGTTTTACTTTTCATTCAGTGTTGTTTTTAATTATTTTCTTTTTATATCGCTGTTTATTATTCTGCCAATTCATTCTCAAGGAAAGATGCCCCCCCTCAAAAAAAATTCTGCCCACTCACCACGGTGAGGGAAGATAGGAGAGGGATTAAATCATCATTAACTTTCCAGAACATTTTTTATCAGAATGGTTAAATGAAAATATGCTGAATTAGTTGAATCATCATGTTTCCAAAACAAAGACGGTCCCTTGAAAATGCATAACAATAAATTCCACTGGAGTGGAATTACATCATCAATATTTTTCCTTTTTTTTATTTCGTTGTTTAACCAGGTATAGCACATATTAGCGCATATTAGTATGCAGAAGATTGCTGTACTTCCCATCTGTCTTTTCCCCATCACTCCTACTGGGGCTCAGTTCAGGAACCATGGTCCCCTTTCAAAATAGTCCTGTCCACCTCCAGATTGCTGTGCCCTTTGTAGTCCCCCTGAATCCTGATCACTACCCCAGTGTACCAGTGCACCTTAATGCTTCCACCCACTGCACTGATCCTACCTACTTCCCCATCACTGCTTCCAGTCATACTTGCCCCTTTGGGGCTCTTTTCCCACCCCATCTGGACAGGAGGATACAGGGGCATGGCCACCACCACTCAGCAGTTCTTCTCTTGCCCACCTCCAGAGATAGGGACACAGGGCCATGATGGCCACTGCCCAATGACTCTTCTTTCACCCCCTTCTGGAGAAAGGAATACAGGCCTATGGCCACTGCCAGCCTGTGCCACTTCCCTCATACCCCTGTCAGAGAGGTGGACATAGGCTATATCAGCCACTGCCCCATAGCTTTTCTCGCTATCGATGCCAGTGGTAGAGCACCTGGTGTGTCTGAGCCTGGTGTCAGTGTGCTGCTGCAGTCTCATGAACTCCCTCTGAGTGTGCTATCTTCATGCAGGCACTTCGTGAGTATGTGGTCAAGTCTCACCACTGGTACTGTAAGCTCCAAACAGTTTGTGCAGGCCATATCAGCCTGTTCTCTGGGACTAAGTCCTATGAATATAGTGGTTTGCATAACATTGATATGGACTGGGACCATGCCCCCCAGCCCTCACTCACCTGCCCTAGGAATATGGCAACCTGGATACACAAACCCTTGAATAGCTTTCTTTTATAAACCCTTAACTGATCTGAGTCACTGAGGATATAGCAAGTTACTTCTGCGTCCACACATGAGTGGGGAAGACATACTCTGGAATATAATGAAGAACCAGCACTTCAGACACAAATATTCAGTGAGAGTCTCTGTAGTTTTTACTGACAAAAAAACAGTACTTACAATAAACAGTGCATAAAAATGCAAATAAGAATAACTCCAGCTACCATACTGATGAAACTAGCCTTAACGCTTCGGGGTGTACTACCCCTTCGTCAGGAGGCATGGCTCAAGAAAACCCTTGGCGATGAAAAAATACACATTCAAACAGGTGTATATAATAAAAAATCAATTCATTACCCCATGACACTTTGTAAAGATAATAACAATGAACATAACTGAGATGCATATCTCTATCAGTGGAAGCTTTAATTAGTGATGCGAACCTGTTACTAGTTCCAAATTATGGGCCAGTCAAAATACAAGGTAATTTACACTTAACTCAGACATGCATCACTTCTGCCACCAAGAGAGGACATGATACTCAATCATTATTCATCAAATTAAAATACAACACCACATAATTTATTATATATTAAAATTCTTAACCAAGGATACTATGGTGCCATAGTAAAAAGACACATTATGGTCAGGCTAGCTTCACCAGTGTGGTAGCTGGATTTATTCTATTTGCACTTTTTATGCACTATCCTTGCACTGTTCATTGAAAGTACTGGTGTTGTGTCTGGAGTGCTGGCATATTTTCATTATATTTTACATTATATTTTCCTAGCACCCACTCTTTACTTGTGTGCGCTGCCTTCCTCATGAAGTAGAGACATACACTGGACCTGGTCTTTTTGAGTTATACTGTAAAGGAGGTTTATTAGCCACATTGAATCAGTACACTTGCATCAGTAGCCATTATGGCTCTGACCAGTGTTTGTTATAATTACTGATCAGTTCCTGAACCTGGTGAAATCAGTTTAGTGGAGGCCTGCAGTGTAACTTGTACTGTGAGCTTCTTCTTAAGTGATGTCACTGGTCTTCAGAACTGATCTGTAACAATTACAGTGACTATCAGGCTGGAAAATGGGACCATCAACAAATGCCTTTGAAAGGGTTCCATGTAATAATGGCTAAAAACTAAGGGTGAACATCAAAATGGTAATTCCAGAAAAGTGACTGCACAAAACAGTGCCCTTAAATATCGGTGACCATCATATATGGTAAATTTCAGGTATGTGGCAGACATCATTACTCAACACATCTGAACACTTGTCAGCCTTTTATCTATGTGGGGGGGCTCTGCCTCCCACACTCCTCATGGGAGGGCTGTGCCCCGAATCCCCTATCTTTAATTATAATACTCCAAGGTACTCCTTGACACTGGGGTAGGCTAAATCACGGGATTCACCATTCCAGTAGTGTTGCCATAAATTGTAGGTCACTATTTTAGTTTTTGCTGTTATGTCGTCGCCGTTTTGTCTTCACCATATTCATGTGCTACCCTTTGAAACAGAAGAAAACAAGCATTTGTCAATGCTGAATGTTCACCGTGTGCCCTAGTATCATAGGGTATGTGTGTTTGAAAACTACTTCAGTAAAGGAATCATTTTATTAACATTTAAGAATGCAAAGTAGAAGTGATGATGTTGGGCAGTGTAACTGTCTTGTTTGTTAATATTTGTGGCACAGATTTTCAACATACCAGTCTTATGACCCCACCTCATAAGCAAGTTCAGAGTAAATTTTCAACTCCTGGCTGAAAGATGATTTCACACAGCGACTGCGAAATCATCTGTCCAGATAAAAAAACACATTTTGGCCAGGATCTGAAAAATGACAGCTATCACATTCATGAGGTGCTGTGAAGAAATGTCTATGTTAAAAACTTGGGGTCAAAATATTGATAATTGCCAAAGTTACAGGATGAGCTTGCTTTCACAAATTTCAATGCAGGCTCATAACTTTGTTGTTTGTTAATATTTTGGGGCCAAATTTTCAACATAGCCTTCTTATGATCCCACCTCACGAATAAATTCAGAAACAATTTTCAACTCCTGCCTGAAAGGTGATTTCATGCAGCGACTGCGAAATCACCTTTTGGGGATCAAAAAAAAAATAATTTGGCCAGGATCTGAAAAGTGAAGCTATCACATTCATGAGGTACTGTGAAGAAATGGCTTTGTTGAAAATGTTGGGTCTAAATATTGAAAATTGCCAAAGTTACTAGCCTGCATTTGCAAATTTCAATGCAGGCCTATGACTTCATTTTTTAAATATTTTTACACCAAATTTTCAACATAGCCATCTTACGACCCCAACTCATGAACAAAGGTCGAGAAAATTTTCAACTCCTGTATGAAAAGTGATTTTTACACAAGGACCATGAAATCATCTTTTGGGACAGAATTGCATAGTGTCACTTAATTGTTCATGTGGTGGGGTCCAAAAAAAGGTACGTTGAAAATTTGTGGCAAAAATACTAAAAAATGGCCAAGTTATGCCACCAAGTTGAAAACCCCCATTGAAATACATTGAAACTGTAAACTCCATTGAAATACATTGAAAAGCTTATCTCAGTTCACGATTAGGCTTTAAAGAGTGAAGATGTGTCTGCGGTCCAGAGAAGAGTATAGTGACAGATCTCCGGTGGGTAAGTATGGAGTTGGGGGGTGGGTCCTGAGTGGGAGGGTCCATGGGGGTGGATAACGGCACAGCAGGCGATGATTGGACGGTTTTCTTTTTTTCAGGTTAAAAAAAAAACTGATGGACAGGTTCCTTTATTTCAGGGACAGTTTTTTTTTATTAATGGAGGACACTGGGGGATTGGGCACCCCAGTGTCACTGGGAGGGACACTGTGTAACTGAGGACACTGGGGGACTGGGCACCACCAGTGTCACTGAGTTATGTTTGTGGGTGGGGGTGCAACGGATGTCAATAAATGGTTTTCTTATTTTCAGGGGGATAAGAAAAACATGACACAATGAGGGTCAGTTTTCTTTATTTTACAGAAAGACACTGGGGGATTGAGCACCTCCAGTGTAGTGGCGCAACAAACAATGATGATGATGGATGGTTTTCTTTATTTCAGGTTAAAAAAAAAGATGAGGGACAGTTTCCTTTATTTAAGGGACAGGTTTTTTTTATTAATGGAGGACACTGGGGGATTGGGAACCCCCAGTATCACTGGGAGGGACACTGTATAATTGAGGACACTGGTAGATTGGGCACCCCCAGTTTCACTGAGTTATATTTGGGGGGGGCACAACAGATATTGATGGATATTTTTCTTGTTTTCAGGGGGCTACAAAAATGACACGATGAGGGACAGTTTTCTTGATTTTACAGAAAGACACTGGGGGATTGAGCACCCCCAGTGTCACTACTGTTTGTGTGTGTGGGGGCGGCGCTGACAGGGAGGTAAGCATTGGGGGACAGTTAGGGCTTCCAGTCATAGATATCGATGGATGGGCAGGCACACATTTCATGCATTCCAGGCTGACCATGACAGATCAGCCTGGCTTGCTGGGCAGTGTGGATCAAAGGGATGGCAACTTCTTTTGAAGTTGGTGCCCGTCCCCACCCAGCAAGCCAGAATCTCTGTCATAGTCAGCCTGAGTGCTGACTGGTGTGGCACTGTCAAGCCCCTACAACACTGCTCTACATTGGGCGGACAGAGTCCACACCCCTCAAAAGACACTCTCATACCAAAGTGTTTGCTGAACTTGCTTGCATGGCAAACACAAAAAAAGACTTTTTCAGATCCAACCAAAGACAAAGTGCATTAGGGAGAGGCTATGTGCATGCAAATTTCCAATTAAACTGAAAATAAAAACAGTTATAATTCCATTTAAAACCAGAGGGCAGATTATAATCAGTCCTGCACTGAAGCTGGAAATGCAGCTTCAAGTCCGCAAAAGGTACACAAAATACAGGTTACTCACCTGTAACAGGAGTTCTAGGAGTGGTATATGTTGTTCATCCACACTGTGTGGCAGGTTCCTTGCTGCTTTAATTCTTGCCGGAAGGTCTTCAAGCTGGCTCCTCCCACCCACCCGGGTGGTAAAACCCTCGGCTCCACCCCATGATGCCAGATCTAGCCTGCTGGAAGCCAGGTTGTGCGTCGAAGCCAGGTAGGTCGTGTGGGTCGTGTGGATGAACAACAAATACCACTCCTAGAACTCATGTTATAGGTGAGTAACCTGTATTTCTAGGGACGTGGATATGTTGTTCAATCCACACAGTCTGGCAGACTCCTAGCAGTTTTCCGGGAGGAGGGAGGCAAGGCGCACACCCCCTACTTGGGAAATAAGGACTGGAGAACTGAGGTCCCAAAACCAGCATCCCGGCGTGACTCAAGTTCAATATGGTAATGGGAAATAAAGGTGTGTGCTGACTTCCAGGTAGCAGCCCTGCAGATTTCCTGGATAAGGACGTTCCTAGAAGCAGCCACCAAAGAAGCAGTATGGCAGGTTGAATGAGCTCTTATCCCTTTTGGGAGGCTCCATGCCTGCCAACCTATAGCAGAGATCTATGCAGGAGGTGACCCACCTGCTTATCGTCCACTTGGTTGCAGGTCTGCCAGGTGCAGCTTCAGCGTAGGTGACAAACAGTTGGCGAACCTCTCCCCGAACTTCAGCCATCCGCTCTTTATAATAAGTGAGCACTCTTCTAGGGTCCAAAGTATGGAGCCTATACTCGGCCTCCGAGGTGTGATTGGGGTAGAACACTGGCAGAGTCAACACCTGGTTAAGGTGAAACTCCGACACCACTTTCAGGAGGAACTTTGGGTGGGGGTGAAGGACAACTTTGTACCCATGGAAGACCAGGTAGGGAGACTCGATGGAAAGCACCTGGAGCTCTCCCATCCTTCTGGCTGACGTAATAGCCACCAAGAAGGTGATCTTCCATGACAGGCGAGGGATGTCACACCTGTGCATCGGTTCAAATGGCTTGCCCATGAGCTTACCCCATACCAGCAGTAGATCCCATGGAGGTGGAGGTTCTAGCACCGGAGGGGATATGTGGTCTAGGCCTTTGAAAAAGCACCCGACCACCTTCTCCTGCACCACCAACTGCTTGCCGGCCCACGACCAGCAAGCAAAGATGGCTGCCAGGTGCACCTTAAGGGTTGTCGACCGAAGCCCTAGCTGAGAAAGGAACCACAGGTAGTCTAAAATACTAGCCAATGGACAGGAAGAGGGGGTTCAACCCCTTGTCCTGACACCAAATGGAGAATCTCTTCCATTTGAAGGTATAGCATTTTCTGGTCGACTCCTTACGGGACGCCTTAACGATGTTGAGGACCTTGTTGGAAAGACCCAAGGCCTGGAACTCTAGCCACTCAGAAACCAGTCCATCAGGCACAGGGATGGAAGGTCCAGATGGAGAACCTTCCCCTAGTCGACTGAGATCAGGTCCGGGCTGGCTGGAAGCCACCTCGGGAGCCTCGAGCTGAGGCTGAGGAGATCTGGGTACCAGAACTGGCGAGGCCAGTCTGGGGCTACCAGAATCACCTGCGCCTTGTCCCTCTTCACCTTGAGAAGCACCTTGTGGATCAAGGGAAATGGAGGAAAGGTGTAAAAGAGGCCTGGGGTCCATGGGCTCTAGAAGACATCCCCCTGCAGCGAGCCCTGCTGAGGGGGACGGGCGTGAAACAGCCTCAGCTTTGCATTCTCCCTGGAGGTGAACAGGTCCACCTAAGGGGTGCCCCAGTGGGAGAACGGGTCTTGCACTACCTCTGGCAGGACAGACCACTCCTGAGATGTAGCGCCTATCCAGCTGAGGGCATCGGCCAGACTGTTGGAGGCTCCTGCCACATGGATGGCTAGGAGATCCACCTTCTGGCTGATCATGTGAGACCAAATGTGGAGAGCTTCCTTGCACAGAGGCAAGGAGTGTGTCCCACCCTGACGGTTGAGATAGTACATGGTCGTGGTGTTGTCCATCTGGACCTGAACCACCTGACCCCATACAAATGGAGTGAAGGCAGTGAGAGCTAGTTGAACCGCTCGAAGCTCTGGCAGGTTGATGTGGCATTGAGACTCCTGAGGGGACCAGAGGCCATGGGCCCAGAGTTCTCCCAGATGGGCACCCCAACCCATCAGAGAGGTGTCGGTCGTAAGAGTGACCGTCAGCTTGGGGCAGACAAATGGGATACCCTCCTGCAGATGAGCTGGGATGAGCCACCACTGCAGGCCATCCCATATCTTCTGGGTCACAGTCATTGGCTGGTCCAAAGGACTGGAGCGCTGTGACCACTGGCAGGCCAATCGCCATTGCAGGGGGCGCATATGCCAGCGGGCCCAAAGGACCATGCTGGTGCAGGCCACCATGAGGCCCAGAAGATGCTGGAAGTCCTGGGCAGAGCACAATTGCCCAACCAGAAATGATTGGGCAAAGGTAGAAAGGACCTCGACCCTGTCCGCCGGGAATCGGGCTCTGGCTCGAAGAGAGTTGACCTCTGCCCTGATGAATTGAATCACCTGCGATGGCACGAGTTCTGATTTGGCCTCATTGATCAGGAGGCCAATTTGAGAGCAGACCTGGAGGACCAGATCCTTGGACTGCTCCACCTCCAACCTGGAGGGGGCTGCAATCAGTCAGTCATCCAGGTAAGGGTACGCACGGACCTCTGGGTGCCACAGGAGTGCTGTCACCACTGCTATGCATTTGGTGAAGACCCTGGGAGCTGGAGATAGGTCAAAGGGCATGGCCTGGAACTCGTAAAGTGATTCTTCTGCTCTGAAGTGGAGGAATCGCTGATGAGACGGATGGATTGGGACATGAAATAACGCATCCTGGAGATCCAGAGAGCAAAACCACATGCCTGGTTCCTAGGATGGAATGATCTGAGCCAGAGTGACCATCCTGAAGGTGCATGGCCTTAGGAACTTATTAAGGTTGTGCAGATCGAGAATGGGGCATCAGCCCCCCCCATCCGCTTTGGGACCAGGAAGTACCTGGACACAAACCCCGGGTTTGGAGGAGGGTCCACCACCTCACTGATTACCTCCTTCTGGAGGAGCAGAGCAATGTCGGCTCGACGAGCCGACAGAGAGGCTGTGGAACCGGTAGCCCCCTGTGGGGCGATGGCTCGATAGGGAGAGGACTGATCGAATTCCAGAGGCAGACCCCTGCTGACCAATTCCAGCACCCAACAGTCCGTGATGATAGTGGACAAGGCAGAAAGGCAGTGGCAGAGCCATCCCCCCATGGGGCGAACCCGGGGAGGAGTGACGAGGTTGGGGGCGACATCCCTCAACCTATCACTGGGCAGGCTTGGAGGAAGAGCCAGCCGAGGGGCCACCTGGACCTTTCCCTCCAGGCTTCCTACTTGAGGAAGCAGCAAACTTGGCCTTAGGGCACCAAGTGTGAGCCTGCTGGCCCTGTTGCTGGTGCTGATGGGCCAGACATGCTACAGGGGTGGAAGGACGAAAGGGCTTATGCTGCTGCTGGCAGCCTTTGTCCTTCTCGGCAGATGTGACCGAGTCAAAGGTAGCATTGGACTTCTCGATTCTCTGGAGACGGCCTTCCACCCCCAGCCTGAACAAGTTGGAGCCCAGGAAGGGAACGTCTGCCAGCTTGTGCTGGGTATCTGCTGTGAAGGTGGAGCTCCGCAGCCAAGCTCTGCTGCGCATGGCTACTGCGGCCGCTATTGACTGGGCACAAGAGTATCCAATATCCAAAGCAGTTTGGAGCTGTTGTTTGGCCACCACCCTTCCCTGATCCCACACCTGCATGACTGTCATCTGAAGGTCAGCTGGGAGATGAGGAATCACCTCATCCAGGGAACCCATAAGGGCGTGTGAAAAATGTGCCATCAGCACAGCCGAGCTAGCCTGTTGAAGATCAAGGGAGGAAGCAGTGTAAACGTTTTGCCACGAGTAGTCCAGCTTTTTGGACTCCTTGTCAGGTGGTTTGTCCACATCCCGAGCATTACTGGAACGCTGGAAGACACTATTGGTTACCAGCCCCTCCGCAGAGTGGTGCTCTGAAAAACCAGAGAGGGAACCAGTGGGAACTGCGTACTTGCAAGCCATCCTGGCTGAAGGCACAGGACAGGATGCAGGCCACTGCCACTACTCCAGGGCTGGGCCAACAATGGCTTTGGCCACAGGGAAGGACTCCGTGGGGGAATCCCCTCGGTCCAGTATCTCTGTGAGGGGATATTTGGCCCATTTCTGTATGAGTTCGAGCTGCATCCCAGTGGACTCTGAGATGAGCTTAAGGATTCCCAAGAATGAGGATGGGCTCTCATCCACTGACTGACCCCCTGTAGATTCCAGGTCAAGAGGCCTGGAGTACAAGGAGGAATCGTTGGACTCTGAGGAGTCCACAAACAGCTGCCAAGAGCCTGAGCCACCCTCCACTCACTGAGGCTGATTGGGGGTGAGGGTGACCGACAACCTGTGGGGCAAGCCCTGACCTGACCGAGAATCCTTGGTCAGGGCTCCAGTCTTAGGTTGAGGAGGCAATGGTCGGGGCCAGTTCCAGGATGTACTGGGCCTGGTGCAAGACTTTGTAGTGGGCCCCCCTCCGTCCATGCAGCATGCCCCCAACCCCAGGAGGGCCCTCCCATGCCACCACCACCAAAAGAATATTGCTGCTGTTTTTCCATTTTGTGAAGTTAAAGTTGTACACGGCGGGCTTTTGCTGCAGCAAATGTTTCAATCACATCAGAAAAGTTTACTTCTCTTGCAAGTCTATTTTCAATTGAAGTACACCCCATGCAGACAGTCTTTCCTGTGACATTGTGGAGCTTAGGTAATTCTTTATCAAGGACAGTTTACTAAAGAACGCTCAGCACTGGCAACTGTAATTGGAATTGTAAGCAGTACTTGCAGTCCAATTTGGGTGTTTGAAATCCTCTGCTCAGGTCTCTCTGTACCAGGTACTATAACACTTCAAATGGACATTTCACATCATCAGGTAACAGTCGAGCCAGCAAGGTAATTTCTCTAGACATGTCCGAACCATCTATATCCCCAAGAATCGGGCCAACTCTTTGCATGCTACTTCAAGGTTTCGTCATGTCCAGATGATTTGATGTTGAACAGAAAACCAAAAAGTGACTGAAAGTCATGCAGAAATTGAATCGTTCCTCAATTTCCATCAGTACTTTATCCAATAGGCAATTGAAAAATTCACTTCAAAGCTTTCTTGGCCAGTTAAGGGTTCGTCTGCGGCAAGCTCTCCTGGCATCGCTTTCGCCATCTGGTGCGTTTTCTGGAAAAGTCGGTTCAATGTCCATGGTTTGGGCTAGCAGCTTTGCTTCCTCTACCACTCTGCTGAATCCTTGTCTTGATAATCAGACAGTTGTTCCTTGATGGAGGAAACCACATCTATGCGTTTGGAAGACTCAAAGCAGGTGACTGTAAATCACAGTCACCCATTGATGGCACTAACGCATTTCATTCCACACAAGTAAAGATACAATAAATGGAAATGATTCCAGTGTTTTCACAAGGCCTGTGATGTCAGACAGTGTTTCACTGTCACAGTTTTCAGTTTCTGATACTTCCAGCAACGAATCCAACAATTCAGGCAGTTGTTCACAGACTGCCTTTGCAGCATCAGCACGGGCACTCCATCGAGTCTCTGAAAATGGCTTGAGGGTATATCGTTTCACGTGCTTGACAAGGATGTCCCAACGTTTGGTGGACCCAGAGAAGATTCTGTAAACCCGCTGTAGTACTCCAAAGAAATTCTTTGCTTCAGCGATGATTCAGCTGCATGTTCTAATACAAGGTTCCAGTTATGAGGACAGCAAGGAACATATACTGCACGTTCATTGACCTGTCGTATTCTCGCTTGAGCTCTCGATGGATACCTCTCATGTTAGCCCATTATTGTAACACTGGCCCTGCAGTCTTCAATGTTAATGCCATGTTCAGTAAGCCGATTTAGCAATAATTCAGCTAAAGCCTCTCCTGTTGTATTTTCAACATGGAGAAACTCCAGGAAGCTCTCTCCAAGATTTCAACTTGATCACCATTGATTTCAACATAACGAATCATTAGTGATAACTGCTCCTTGTGAGAAATATCTGGAGTGCAGTCCATCAGCACACTATAGTAGCGAGCAGTGTATATCTTGTTCCTAATCTTATTAGTCACAGCCTTAGCTAACATCTGCATAAATTCGTTCTGGCTATCTTTGCTTAAATAATGAACATTTGCTCCTCTCTGAACACGTTGCAAGTGATCAGCCATAATAGGGTCATACCGGGACAACAGTTCCAACAATTTCAGAAAATTACCATTGTTGTTCACATACAGACGATCTACTGAACCCCTAAAGGCTAAGTTTTGGCCTGCTAAATATAAAACACAGTCCAAAATTCGACAAAGCACAGCATGCCATCGTTCCTTTTCGTTATCCAGCTTTTCTTGCAAACTCCTGTCTATAGTAGCACATTTCTCTAACCCTAATTCTAAATGTTTCATTGTAGTAATTCTCCATGTGTGATGGGTAAGCTTCATGCTGACTCAGCCTTTGTGATAATTTTTGCCAGTTGGAGAAACCTTGTGTAAACACGCCACTATCCTCACCAAAAGCTTACAGCAGAAACAAAATACAGCATCAGCAGACTTGGAGTAAACTAACCAAGGCCTGTGAATCTTTGAGGATCCACTTACGCTCATAGTTTGCTGAAGTAAACCGGCGACCAGCTGTTTTAGGGAACTCAGTGTCAGTTTCCTTCAGCTGCAGAGGGCTTATGCTGCACAATTTCAAACCTGAGGCGCTCTGACTCTGAACTAAAACTTTCAGGCCAGGTAGCTGGGTCATAAAAATTATAAATGAAAGGTGGTTGACTACTGGGTTCAGGGTTTATGTCACAACCTGATTCCAGTTCAATACATTGTTGTATTTCTTCTTGCTGTATATTTCTTTCATTATCATATATTTCTTCTTGGTCTAGCTGTACATTTCTTTCTGAGTCAGAGTCCGATTCATCATGGTTTCCCAACTCCACCACAGTCGTCTCCCCCTCTATTACTGCCTCTACAGCTGTTTCATGTGATGAGGTTGATGGTTTTTGCTCACTTGTACTTTCACCAGATTTGGACACTGTTGCCAGTGGACAACTTAACCATTTACAAAATATTTTGTTAGCATTTTCTGCTTCTTTTTGAGTCAACTCTAGCTGTCTTTTTTGTTCTTTACGTTTTGCAGAACCAGACTTGTACTTTGGTAGTGCTACAGGATTTGACATCATATCAGATTTCTTTTCTTTCCTTTCTGTCATGTAAGGTTTACCTTGCTAGCTAAGGCAAGCTATGTTTATTTATTTATTTTATGAATACAAACTGTACTTTGACTAGACTAGTTTAAGTTCAATAATATCTATGAGTTACAGCAGGTGGGTGTGGGTGGCTCACTTGGCACTAACAAACAGGCACAAGAGCACTGAGCAGGCTCATTTGTGTAGAAAAATGTATAGATGTGCTGCTCCAGAGTAGTCCTATGCTTGCAGTCTATGCCTAAGTCTAACTTTTAGTTTGAAGCAGTGAGCATGAAAAACTGAGCCAGTCAAGAAAAGAATGTATTGCTGTTCTTTACTGATTCTGCAAAATAAAGTATTTTTTGCAGTTATAATCTTGATGTGTTGTCTTTCTTTCTTGTCAGAAAAAAATGAAAGGCTATCTTGTTATTTTAATGCCAAACAGGGACTCCTACACAGTCAGTACTAGGCTGGCTACAGTGCTTGCTGCTGGTGTACTCCGAACAAGACTAGGTATGCCGCAGGCACAGCAGAGCCAGAGAATATCTTGTTATTTTAATGCCAAACAGGGACTCCTACACAGTCAGTACTAGGCTGGCTACAGTGCTTGCGCTTGCTGCTGGCGTACTCCGAACAAGACTAGGTAGGCCGCAGACACAGCAGAGCCAGAGAATATCTTGTTATTTTAATGCCAAACAGGGACTCCTACACAGTCAGTACTAGGCTGGCTACAGTGCTTGCTGCTGGCGTACTCCGAACAAGACTAGGTAGGCCGCAGGCACAGCAGAGCCAGAGAATATCTTGTTATTTTAATGCCAAACAGGGACTCACTCAGAAAAATTGATATATTATATTCTTGGACTTGGTCAGACAGTACAGACCAGATTGGTGACACACACTAACTTCACTCACGACAGTCACGACTTACTGACTCAATCAATCACTACACTGATCCCATCCTCCTGAGTCCTGTCTGAAGAATTCTTGTTATTTAACTTCACAAATAAAACAAATTCAAGACTGCAGCAGCATTATGCATAAGAGGATAGAATATCTTCTTTTATTTTCCCTCCCCAAGACAGTTCTCCTGACTAGTGACTCCTGCTTAATCTGCCTGCCTAAAGTTCTTCATTATATCTGAGGAGAAGTAGTCATCATGACACAGGCAGTCACAACAACACAGACTGACAGTAGAGTTGTAGCCCTACTAGCACCCCCCCCCAACAGTCAGTGACACAGTGTCACAACACAACTCAAACAACTCTCTGGGTTATATTTTTTTTTCATATATATTTAGAATTATTGACTTCTAAGTCCTTGAGACAAAAGACAAATATTAAGTTCGTTCACTGCCGCTACCGCCACCCGCTGGGGCCCTACAGGCTAGGGGCAGCCACAGTACTCACTCCTTCCTGTGGCTGCTTGCTGCCAGGCCAGCTAGCTATTTTTTCCTATCGGCTGGCTGGGACCCTACAAGCTAGGAGCAGCCACAGTACTCACTCCTTCCTGTGGCTGCTTGCTGCCAGGCCAGCTAGCTATTTTTTCCCTGTTGGCTGGCTGGGGCCCTACAGGCTAGGGGCAGCCACAGTACTCACTCCTTCCTGTGGCTGCTTGCTGCCAGAGTCCTTCCTGTGGCTGCTTGCTGCCAGGCCACTCCAGCTAGCTATTTTTTCCTGAGACCTGCTTTCCTGAGTAAAGTTCTGTAAATTCTGTAATAATTTCTATTAGCTGCCTCCCCCAGACCCCCACCAACTATATGTGTACTGCTGTTCTGTTGTTTGTGACGTGTCTAGTTTTAGTTTACACAAGTAAAGTTAATTAGTTATAGGCTGCTACAGTGCAGCGCTGCAAATTCTACTTAGCAGCAGTCCCCTCCACATCCACTCCTTCTTAGTTCGCCCGCCAACTGCCACAGACTGTGAGACACAATCGCAGATTCTCACGAGATGAGAGATCGACGAATCCGATGCTCGCTCCACCTCCTCCTCCTCCCCAGCCAGCCCTGGCCCCCCGCCCACAACAATAGACTTGAGTAATTCAAAACACTTTGGCTGGGCTGCAACAGCTTTGTTTTGAGTGAGCGGCGAGCGCTCCACCTCTGAGTCCAGCCCAGGCACAGGCAGCCAGCAAATCAGACAGCACCGCAGAGGCTAGAGGAGGGGACACGGGGAGGGACTGGCCGGGAGGAGGCAGGACTAAGGGAGGAGTGTGATCGAGTCGTCATCGTCGGCAAATCTAATGTGAGTGAGCTTATAGCAGGGCAGGTGGCACCAGCGCAGTGTCAGGAGGAGCGACGAGCAGCATTTGCCACTGCCACCATGGAGGAGGAGCTACCGAGGCAGCAGGACCCATGGTTGGAACAGTTGGTGCTGGTGGGAGGGATCAGAGGCGGAGCAGCTTGCAGCCTTCAATCAACACTTAAGGTATGTCCGCTCTGTGGGATGGGATGATCGGATCATGAAAGCCCCCAGCCCTTAGCCTAGAACTGTGCAGGAGAGCAGCCTAGCAGGGTTTAATTTTTAAATGGATGCAAACCACGTAGTCACCCATGTTGTGGACCGGGCAGCAGTCAGACTCGGCACACACGCCAAGTTCACACACGCAGCCGTGGGGCCGGCGCAGCCAATTCTCAGCCTCTAGCTGGGGGCAATCATGGGTCCCCGGTGCTCTCTGGGCCCTGGTGCAGTCGCGTCCCTTGCACCCCCCCTGACGCCGGCCCTGGCGATGGTTTCACCACAATGGATGGAGCAGCTGGTTTCAGCCAAGCAACAGGTGCCAGGGTCAGCTCCTCGACTATAACGAGGGGTTGCCTCGGTCGTTCAGGCGACAACCACTTAATGGCCAGAGAAGATGATGGAGTTGGCTTATTACCAGCTAAAAAGAGTTGTTGCCACATCATGTCCTCATATCCCCAACGCAACTTGCGCCGGAGCTTATCCACCAAAGATGACGATGAGGACGAGCGGCGATGCCGCTTTCTGCAATGCCATGACCGAGACCACCAATGTCGGCGGGACCAACCCAACACGGAGGAGGAGGACCGAGACCAAGACCTTCGGGGTCACTGATGGTGGGTTGAAGAGGGGGCAGGGGAAACCTGCTCATCCCTCAGTTCAGGGTCCTTGACCGGGGACTTCAGGATAGGAGGTACGGGCAAGTCCTCGATAACCACTGGTGGAACCAGTGAAGAAGGGCTGTCAGCTTCTCCAGTCGACAACCCATCCAACGGGTCGAGAAAAATCTCGACTGCATCGACAGGTGTCTCGGCTGGCTGACCTGACGGGGACACCGTGAAGCCAGCGGCCTTGGCTGCAACTCCGACGAGTTGAGAGGCGACTGTCGAGAGGATCTCCACTCATGACGTTGCTGATGGGACTTACCTTTCAGTTTCTTTGTCTTCAACCTATTCGTGTGTCCCGAGGGTCCTTCTCCCTTGGTGGAGAGGGACTGACAAAGCTCCTTGAAAGAAGCAGTGGAGCCCAAGGAGAGTGGGATAAATGCCGAAGCCAAGGAGGAAGAAGACGCAGCCTGGGCCACCTCCTCCTCAAGGGTGATCAACTGCTCCAGCTGCTCCATGGAGCCCACAGCTGTGGACACCGCCCAACAGGCCTCCTTCAACTTGACCGGTGGATACCATTTCTCTGGGTGCCCCAGTTGGAGTCGGGCAGCGCAGTCTTCCAGAACCAAAGCCATGAAGGATTTGCAGAGATCGCAGGCCTGCGCATTGTGTGCAAGACCCAGGCAGTAGACACAGATGGAGTGTGGGTCAATCAGGGACATTTTCTGCCCACAGGGGCACTGATGGAAGCTGGGAGTGGATTTATCCATTGCAGCCATGAGGGAAGATGAAGACGTAAGTCTAGTGAACTTTAAAATAATGTTTGGAAATTCTGAAGGATTAGGATCCAGGCCTAAAATGCAGAGCACTAAGGAGGGAACCTGAGCTTCCAAGTGGTAAGGAAGATCTGGCGTCATGGGGCAGAGCCGAGGGTTTTACCACCCGGGTGGTGGGAGGAGCCAGCTTGAAGACCTTCCGGCAAGAATTAAAGCGGCAAGAAACCTGCCAGACAGTGTGGATTGAACAACATATTCACGTCCCTAGAAACTTGTATTTATCTAGAGTTCATTCTTGTTAATTACATTCTTCTATGTATGATCTGGTGAGTAACTGGGATGTGTAATGTATGAAAATATGATTCTGTGTGTTATGTTCTTTAATTTGTGGGTTTTTCAATAAACAGCCACAGTTGGTGACTTAAGCAAAATTGTTATTACTGCTATATTGTTTTCACAGCTATACAGAAGCCATCGTGTGCCAGACTCCCCTCTAGGGTTCCTGTTGCAATTTCACATTCCCAACACAAAAACTATACTTAGGGGTATCTACAAAGTCATAACTTTGATGTACTATCATTACACCATGGTTGCAAATGTTTTATTTTTTTCTTGACCATTTATTCACCCAGGATCACCTATCTGTGATGTTAAATCTCAGTTTAAGTGTGTGTGTGTGTGTGTGTTTTGGGGGGAGTAGATCCTGTTTCTCCACAGTTTTACAGTTGGGAAGGTTGAAGCAAGGGGAGGTTGTGTGACCCAATTGCCAGTGACTGAGGTGGGTCTGTCTGTTTATTAAAATATCTAATCAGGATAGGCTCACTAAGATGAAGCCTCTGTCTTACAGGAGTGCCCACAGAATTTGCACCTGTAAGCTCCTGTTTAACAGTTCAGTGTCCTAACACTGGACCACACTCCCTGGTTAGCTGATATACAATACTATGAGTTGCTCAAAACTATTATTCTGAAATGGAATACTTTCAGCCAATCAGAATGTAGACTGCTATATGGTTATCCTACATATACCCAGTTATATTCAGTGAACTGGATTGCCATAAAGAATGCAGATCCTTGTGCTCTGATAGACTTAGAGGCATTGAGTGCCAGTGAGTCTCCTGGTAATTTGTTACTACTACCGCAGTAGACATCTTAAATAAGTAATTTTCATATGTAAATAGTTTTACATTTCAGTAAAATAATAATCATAATACACAGTAAAAAGGTTTGGTCACTGTTTACAGAATCTGACTAGTATTTTCCAATGCATTGGCAATATTATATATAAAGTGCTATCTGACTCTATGAAATAATTTAGAAATGTGAAAACCACTGGAAACTATGCCAGTCTTATTTGTTTATGGTAAATATGAACCAAGAATCTTTGTTTATTGTAAATATGAACCAAGAATCTGAAAAAAAAAAAAAGATTTTCACAATATTAAACCATGTTTTTTGCATTGAAAGCGTTACCCCCCCCCCCAACACACGCACACCACACAGTGTATGGGATGTTAAGGATGGCACGTGGCTCTCAGGGAGGAGTGCACACTATAAATATTTATACAGTATTTCAGTATACAATGGGTCTGAGAATGGGGGGATTTACAGAGCGCTGCCCTGCAGCCTGGTTCCTGCTAGGCTAGGACCTTGATTCTTCAAAGTCCATGTCACATCATCCAAAGAGTGTCTGGCATCCATATATTCCCCAGACGATCCTCAGTTTCCCAGTCCTCTACCCTGTTGCCCTCCACTGCTTGGGAGTAAACTTGGTTACCTTTCACATACAAGCCTGGAGATGTGTCTGAGGTGCATCAAATAAAATCTTTTACTCACAAGTGTTCTCATATACTGCTTACATTAAACACTTTGGTGATGCAATGGCTTTCATCCAAAACAATTTACTTCATGGGACCAAGACACCTATCTCATAATCGATACAGAACCAAAACACAAATAAGGTGGTACCAATATATTAAAGGGAACACAACAGAGCATAGTTTTACCTCTGTATTAGCATGTTTATTTAAAAGTGTAAAAAGGCAAAAAAAAGTATTGCAGTATACCATGCAACTTGAAGAGCATCATTCAAGACAGAGTGCCAGCACTTTTGGCCACCCTGTGACCTTCCTTGGGTGATGCTACAACTTCCTTTACCCTGCATTTCAGCAACGTTGTACATCACCAAGCACTATATCCAATTAAGATGGTCAGTTAAAATTCTAGCTGACCTATCTCATGGCCTTACTAATCCGCCAATTAAATAGGGTATAATTATTTTTTAAAGCCAAAACCCAAGTGCAGGTTCACTCATTTCAGCCTGCACTTGAAATTATTATTACTACTGTGAATAGGAAATTAAATGTATTAAATCATTTAAAGTGCTATCAAGCATAACTGGTAATCATTCTGATACCTTGTAGTATTTCATAGCACAAGTACCCATTACCATAGTTTAACAAAAACTTAAAAAACATCAATATATGAAATATCACAGAGTAAACAAAGGTGTGTACAAAAACAGAGATGGATGGTAGTAAAAACTGCCTTAAAACAAATCAATTATATCAATCTAATCTGGAACCTGTTAATTTATTTAAATTTTAAAAAGATATTTTCAAACACTTTTCATACTCTCATAGAGATAGTCCCCAAACAACTATTCAATTTGTAATCATTCACATCTAAAGAAGTTCCAATATCATACATTTAAATATTATTAACATGACTTTTTTAGTATAGCAAACATTATTCTAATAAGCTTCACAAGTATCTGATGGATAAACAATTACTGGGATGTCTAATACAAATATCCTTCTTGAATACAGAGTTATGTACTGTTAAGTAAATATTTTACCTTAACAGATCTTATTTTTATACAAATTCCAATCCTTAGACTCCACAAATAATCCATTTTAAAAACTTCAAGGAACCATTAAGAATATGAAGTCTTTAACCCCATCACACGAAGAGTGTAATAATGACAATAAATGATATAAAGTGCAATGCACCAGAGCTAGTAAAAAGGGTAGAAAGGCTCAGCAGTTTCACACTCAGTTGTTCAACAGATTTGACCCCTTAATACTGTTATGTCAGATACCACTAATGTTGTTGAAGATGCTCCACTCCTGGATATGGACCACTGTGTCTTAGCATGTACAGTGTCTTTAAGCTCCACTCACACCCTCCCTCCTCATAACAATCTAGAAGTTAACAATGCACCACTTATTGATTTTTCAACTGATTTAGCTAATAATGCCTTACCCATTAGTCTCTGTCCACCTGTTGTAGCCTGTCAACAACAGATTGATGTTTTAGGTGACTCTATCACCAAACATTTAGACAGGCTGATTTGCAACCCTGACAAAGTGAATCAGACTAGTTCAAGCTGTAGTGGTGCAAGGATATCAGATCTTACCAAAATGACGATCAACATTTTAAAGGATTGCGGCACTAACCCCATTATAGTTATACATGTGGGTGCTAACAACATTCTCCATGATTCTATTCAAGAAATTAAAGAACAATTTGTTGCTATGACCAACAAGCTGTTTGATCTTGGGTGCCATATTTGCCTGTCTGAAATTCTACCAATTCCCCATTTCTCACCATCCTTTAACAAAAAAATTAAAATCATAAATGAATGGCTTCATAAATGGTGCCTCCAGCAAAATATTACATGTATCACCCATTGGGAAGAATCTGATAACCATAATGAGTTGTATTGCTTTGATGGTTTACACTTAAGTAGACATGGGCATTCTATCCTGGGGAAACAATTTCTCTCAGTTACTAATAGTTATTTAAACTAAGTCCGGGGGGGGGATGTTTGATAAGTCACCATCTCTAAATCCTTCAACTAATTTCAAACGTACCAGCCATCACTTGCATTGCTTAAGTTTTAATGCCAGGTGTTTGAATCACAAATTGGATGAATAACAATGTAGAATTAGTCTGGATAATACTGATGTCTTATCAATTTGTGAAACATGGGGTGATGCTAAGTCCTCATGGGAAACTAATATACCTGGCTTTAACTGCTTTATCCATAATGGTACAAATAAAAAAGGGTGGTGGGGTTGCTTTAGTTGTTAATAGCAAATTAAATTCAATAGATATTACAAGCAGTATAAAAACACATGATAAACAAATAGAGACAATATGGGTCAAGATATATCTTTCTACAACTGATGTTCTTGTTTTTGGTTCTTGTTATTGTCCACTTAACTCATCTGTGGATATATTAGAAATGATATTAACTGAAATGGAACAGGCTAATGCCTTTGGGAATACTGTTGTAACTGGCAATTTCAATCTGGGAGATGTAGATTGTCTTAATTTCAGAGCCAACAATAGAATGGGCAATAAATTATTGAACACTTGTTCCCAGTTAGGTCTGAAGCAGTGCGTATTGACCCCTACCAGAGGTGGGAAGATCCTGGATTTGGTCCTTTGTGATGAGGACCTAATGATTGACCAGATTCAAGTTGGTGATCCTATTGGCAACAGTGATCACAATAGTATCTCCTTCAAGATTACAATAAACTATGGGACCGATTCTAGAAGGGTGGTGCAAGTTGCCAAACGCAACTTGTGCCACCCACAACTATGACATTGACCCTGTGCCCTATTCTAGAAGGGGCAGGGTCATCGCAGCTAAGTCCTGCAACTTGCGACATGTGGCCAGGTACACCGAACAGAGGGCACAACTGGCGAACATGTCACAAGCCACAATGCAGATCGCAAGTGCCCCCCATGCCCAGCTAGCCACAAGAGGTGCCCTGCAGGGCTGCCCATACCCCCAGCCCCCCGAAGTGTTCAAACAGAGCTCTGCAGGGCTTTCCATACCCCGGCCCCCTGAAATGTTCTGACAGAGCCCTGCAGGGCTTCCCATACCCTGGCCCCTTGAAGTGTTCAAACAGTGTTCAAACAGAGCCCCACAGGGCTTCCCATACCCTCGGCCCCTGAAGTGTTCTAACAGAGCCCCACAAGGCTTCCCATGCACCCGGCCCCCCAAAGTGTTCAAACAGAGCCCCACAGGGCTTCCCATACCCTCAGCCCCCGATTCCCCCATTGGAACATGCCCCCAGAGTGGCACTGTCATACCCTCATTGCCCCACCCATGCCCCGACCCCCGAGTCACCAGCTGCAAATGCAGCAAATACCCTGCCCTGGTAGTCTAGTGGACCCCACCCAGCCATGCCAGCCCACCCAGCACCCGACTGAGGTTAATTTCTGAGCACGTCTTTACAGTACACGCTCATACCGAACTCAGTCGGCGGCTAACCGTGGAGGTGAGGTGGGCTGTGCCAGTCGCCAGCTGGTGATAGGTGGGGGGTGCTGGGTGGGCTGGCATGGCTGGGTGGGGGGCCACTAGGCTACCAGGGCAAGGTATTCACCGCATTTGTGGCTGCAACTCGGGGTCAGGGCATGAGTTCTTATATATGCGTATTATAATGTGTTACATTAAGCCCTCTACTATACTGTTACATCTGTTATTAAACTGCTGATTGTAATCAGCAATAAGCATTCAAACACAAAGCCGCATTTATGGCTGTGACTCGGGATCAAGTCATGGGTGGGGGGATGACAGCGCCGCCCTGTGGGGCATTTCACAATGGGGGATTCAGGGGCGGATGGTGTGGCCTGCCTTGCCCTGCGCGGAAGTTATTGTAGGATATGGGGCCGGGGGGGACTCTTGCAGTTTACATCAGGGGCAGTTGGTGTGAGCAGCCCTGCAGGGCACATAATGGACACATCGGGGTGGGGGCACACACTGGGGTATGCTGGGCATGGGTGGGTGGCCAACTATGGTATGCCCTCTGGACTGCAGACAGGTCTACAGGACCCCCAGGGGATGTCTGTAAGTTACACAGGCCAAATGCTGGTGAAACTTACATTGCCGGTTCTTCTCTGGGGGTTCTTGTCAAATCCCAACCTTGGGAACTTTGATGCTGCCCTTCCGGAATGGGGCGCAACTGCTGCTGTAAACCCCCTAGCTCCATGTCGCAGGGGGTTTATGGCGCAACTGCCGGCGTAACAGCTTTTCGGCACAAGTGACCTGTGCCATGTCGCAGGCTACATTGTAGAACAGCACATGTCACAACTGCTGGCGTAAGCTGCTACATGCACCATTCTACTTGGTGCAACTGCTGTTACACCAGGCGTAAGTGTGCTAGAATCAGGCCCAATGTCTACAACTCTAATCCCACAATCAAGTACTTGTATGATATAGCAGATTTGACTACTATGATGCGTGTTATTAATGAAATTAATTGGGAAACTATGCTATGCAATTCCACCCCTGAGTATTGTTGGGCAAAATTTAAAGATGCACTCTGTAGTTTAAGAGACTTATATGTTCCATGCAAACAGAAAACTTTTAATTACAAAAAGGCACCAAAATGGATAAATTACTCCATAAAAAGAATTATTAGGCTTAAATGGAAAAAATATAATACTTATCTAAGAAATAAATCTACATATAATTGGGGCTCTTATTTACAAACCCAGAAGAAATGCCAAAAGATAATTAAAAGGTCCAAATCTATGTGGGAGTATAACATGGCAACTAATGCAAAGTAAACCAATTGTAAAAATTTGTTCTCATATATTAACTCATTGAAGAAACCAACATGTCAAGTGGGTCCATTACTGGACAATAATGTCCTTATTCATGACCCCCAAAGTATGGCTGATTTATTTAATACAGGTTTTTGTAAAGTATTCACAAATCATTTTCCAGATTTATTTACTCCTATTTTAGATAATAATAGTAATGACCCACTGGTTTGTTTTTCTGAAGATAGTATTAAAAAAAGCTATTGTCCTTCAAAGGCAAATATAGCCCAAGCCCAGACACTATAGCAGGACATTTATTATTCTTATTAACAGATTCTATTATAGTGCCCTTAAAAATAATGTTTGAACGTTTCATTGCAGAAAACTTCGTACCGCTTGATTGGAAGGAAGCTAATGTGATTCCAATTCATAAGAAAGGTCCAAAAAATAATTGGGAAAACTATCGGCCCATAAGTCTGACTTCATCAGTATGTAAACTCCTAGAGAGTCTTATTAAAGACATGGTTTCACCTACACTGGATCTTCATGACCCAGAACAACACGGTTTTAGGAGCTGTAGAGGTTGTGTAACAAACTTAATATGCTTCTATGAACATATTAGTTTACTTCTTGTTAGGAATTTGCCTTGCGGTGTCATTTTTATTGATTTTAGCAAGGCCTTCAATATTATGCCTCATCAGGCCTTGACCAGTAAACTCAGCAAACTTAATATCAACAGTTTTCTTGTTAAATGGATAAACAAATGGTTGCAAGATTGGTCCCAACAGGTCATCATTAGTGGATCTAAATCAATAAGAGGCAATGTGACTAGTGGGGTGCCTCAGGGCTCTGTTGTGGGCCCTTGCCTTTTTCAGGCATTTGTAGCAGATTTAACAAAGGATTGTATATTCAGATGATGTCAAGATTTGTGGATCTTGTGAGGCGGCTGCACAAGCTACAACTATCCAGAATGATTTAGATTGCATTTCCTCATGGGCAAATGATTGGGGCATGACCCTGAATGTTTCCAAATGTAAAGTGATGCATTTGAGAGATAAAAACTTGCAGTTTACATATTCCCTGGCAGGAGGAGTCTTACTGGAAAAAACAAATGAAAGGATTTAGGTATTACTATTTCAGAAGATCTGTCACATAGTAAGCATGTGAATGGTACCATTAATAAATCCAACAAAGTAATATGGTCCATTTTGCAAAACATCATATTGTCTGCGTATTGGGCAGTTCCATGATTTGAGGTACAACCTCATTTTATCGTAGTTTGCCTTGCCTTAACATTTAAAGATAGTAGCCCTCTTTACTGCCTCCCATACAGTATTAACCACCATATTGATCATAGTGTGATCACTGTCCCCAAGAGGGTCCAGTACCTTTATACTGTTAATGTTATCCGCAAAGTTACAGGAAATAAGGTCCACTGTGTTTTTTTCCCCCTTGTGTTTTCCTGCACAACTTGATTTTTAGTTATGGTTTCAATAAACCTATTCTCCAAGGGGGTTGTACCTTTCAATGTTGTCCAGTTTATTCTGGGGAAATTAAAGTCATGACAGCACCCCCCAGGATGATTTACAGAAGAGGAAAGAACATTGCTGGTTTGGTGACCAGTAACCTTTTTGTCTCTTCTAGTAGTCCAAATACCTCTGAACTGCCAAGTGGGACATTTTGTTGTGGAAAATGCACATATTGCTGTCATGTGCAAACAGGTACTGTGTTTCAACATCCAGTAACAGGAAAGGAATATAGTAATCGTGACTTTATCAATTGTTCCACTTCTAATGTAATTTACTTGGCGCAATGTACCAGCAAAGATTTCTACATCGGCAAAACTCAGAGTCTTTTTAAGAATAGAATAGCTGTGCATTTGAGAAGTATTTTGAATGTATATGTCGCTAATGCACTTGCTATGCATGTGAAACCGAGGGGCACTGGTCACTGTTTTAAATTTCAGGGTCTTGAAAAAGTTAACCTTAACATTAGAGGGGGGACCTGAATAATAAGATCTTGAAGATAGAAAGTAAATGGCAATGTAAATTGGGTGCACACAGGGCTAATGGTTTGAATGCAATGTTCAGTATTGTTCCTTCTTTAAAATAATTTGATGCGTCTGGATATATTACCCCCCTTTTTCAAATGTTCTGTATCACCACATTAATTCTCTAATATGCTTCGGATTTATTCCATTCGATATTTATATTTGGTACTTGATATTTAAGCATTATTTGCTCTAACACTTTGCTCTTTATATCTTTTTATATATTTATATAGATATTAATGTGTTTTTCATGTTCTGTGTATGTGTTTACTAGAATTAGAAATAGCTTGATGTTTATTTACTACTTGAGTTGCATTGTTATATAGTTGAAATTGGACACTATGTCTTTAAGTAATTTACCTATTTAAGGTGCAGTACAGGTAGCATCAGCAACACATTGAAAAAGTCTCTCTGACATGAAACGTATGTCTGTGTGTTGCTGTATGCGTGCTAGCTGCTTTTTTACCATTTTTTGTATATTACAATAAACAGTTTTAATCGGGACCTAGCTTACAGGTAATTTCTTTTGGTCACTTACTGGGATGCCCAACTACACAGCTTGATGGTTTGTCCTTTTTGTTGAGGCTCCAGTGTTGTTCACCAGTAGCCACCTTGTGATTTGTGAATATCCTGTACCAGCAGTGAGTTTTTTTCATTGGCGGTTGAATTCCCATATTACTTTATCTTCCTCTGTGTTGTCTTTATGGAATGTTATTTCATGTGCCTTAATATCTTTAGAGATGTATAATGCTATACCTCCCCCGTGTTTTTCCTTGCACTCTTTATGAAACAAGTTGCACTCTTGTATTTCCTCACCCCATTAATTATCCATGTACCAAGTTTCTGTTACAGCACAAATAGTAGGCTGTTCTTTGCATAATATGTACTTGAGTTCCTCAGTTTTATTTCTGAGGCTTCTTGCATTAATTCATAGTATTTTAAGTTCTTTATTACCATGGCACTTTGTTTTTATTCTAGAAGGATCTTTATTATTTTTCATAGTATCAGGATCATAACTGGGTAAACTAGTGCCTAAAGGTTCCCCTCTCCCCTGATGGTCTAGTTTAAAGCAGTTCTAATGTAGTTTACATACTGTAGAGGTCTCCAAGCATTCTATTACTGGTTATACTCAGATGTATTCTGTCCTGGCAAAATAAATGTTTTTCCTCATGAAATGTCTCCCAGGATCTTACACATGTAATTCCCTTCATTAAACACTAATGTCTCAGACAGTTATTTATTCTGATAATTTTCCTATTTGTCCTTAAGTTTGCTTTTGGTACAGGTAAGATCTCTGAGAACATTGCCTCACAATGAAGACTTGTCAGTGTTGTGTGTATATCTTTCAAAGCATTAAATATTTCTTCTGCTGACTTGTATTTGACATCATTTGTCCCTATGTGAATAAGAACCAAAGGATGTTGGGTGGAAAACTGGCTGAAGGCTAGAAGTCAGAGGGTGGTGGTAAATGGTGTACATTCAAAGATAATGAGGATAACGAGCGGTGTTACTCAGGGGTCAATACTGGAACCAATCCTTTTTAACATATATATCAGTGATATATTACTAGGACTTGAAGGGAAAGTGTATCTTTTTGTGGATGATGCAAAGTTATGTAATAGGGTTGACATAGTAGGAGGGGTTGAGGCCATGAGGAGATATCTGAGCACCCTAGAGAAGTGGTTGGACATTTGGCAGCTGAAGTTCAATGCTAAGAAGTATGCAGTGATGCATGAGGGGTGTAAAAATCCACTGGTTGAGTACTCACTGGGGGGAGAACTTATAAAGCAAACAGAACAGGAAAGGGACTTGGGGATTATAATCTCAAACAACCTTAAATTAGGAGACCAATGTAGTAAGGCAGTAGGTAAAGCTAATAGAATGATGGTGTGCATAAGAAGGGGTATAACAAGTAGGAAGAGGGAAATGTTGATGCCTTTACATATGACCATGGTCAAACTGCAACTGGAGTATGGGGTAAAATTCTGGAGGCCTCATTTAAGAAAGGATATAGATGGGTTGGAGAGGGTTGAAAGAAGGCAACAAAGATGGTACAAGGTATGCAAGAGAAGCCATACGAGACTAGATGGAGAGAACTAAATCCATACCCACAGGAGGTTAGAAGAGATAGAGGTGAGATGATGGAGACTGTTAAAGAGCCACTGACACCAAAAGTGCTACATTGCAGAATCCAAATAAGCATACTCCCAGTAAATCTCATACCAAAAACTAGATTTTTACGTTACTTGGTTTTAAAGTTATTAGCCATTTTGTAACTTTGATTGCACTACCTGTGCAATAAAAGCAGGAGTCAGTAAAGAGCTGCTGATGATGTCATGTAGGGAGCTCAAAGTCTAGTAATGACCATCTGCAAGCTTATAAGATCCATTTCTCCAAAGTTGTAAAGATCATGTGCAATGGTTTTCACAACATAAACAGACAGCACCAGTCAGTAAACATTGCTATAAATACTATATATGTTCCAAGTTTTGTAACAAAGTTGATAAAATTGCACTATTTAATGCTGTTTTTGTGTGGTCCATTTCACCAGGGTTGCTGGATACTAAGTCAGCACTTTCCCTTCAGACTGCTGAAGCCAGTTAGAGTGCTACTAATTTTGCTGCTGTTTATCATTGTCTACTTTACAATATATTTTAATAGGGGCCTTATATGTTTTAATTCCTACTACGGGTGGAAGTGTTAGCTCTGGTAAAATGATCATTGTAATTTAGAGTAGAACATAGATGAGTCTGCCCCACCCCCATTAACAAGGAGATGGGATAATTGTTTTAAATTGCCATTCTTAGAAGTTGCCTCAGTTGACTGATAGCTGTGAATGAGCTCAGCCTTTCACCAGAAACTTATTCAGTCTGCAAACCTCACAGTGTGCTATGATCCAGCATTCAGCAAAAGGAACTCAATAAAAAGGCACCTAGACAAAATATTGTCAGTTTTGTTACAAAGCCTGAAACACAAAGTTTTTAAAGCAATGTTTACTAACTCATGCTGCCTGTTTTACTTATGAAGACCATTGCACATGATCTTTACAGCTTTAGAGAAACAGGTCCTATAAGCTTGCTGACATGGAACCATAAACTGTAAGGTCCCTAGATGACATTTGCAGCAGCTCTTCAGTGGAACAGGCTTTCTTTGAACAGGTAGTGAAATCAGGGTTACAAAATGGTTAATAACTTTAAAATGAAGTAACATAGAAATCTACTTTTTGGTATGAGATTTACTGTGGATATGGTTATTCTAATTCTGCAATCAGTGGCTCTTTAAGTATATAAAGGGAATAAGTAAAGTGAATGAAGGTAGCTTATTCAAAAGGAAAGTAGGAGTTAAAACAATGGGTCATAATTTAAGATTGGAAGGGGAAGATTTAAGAGCAATGTAAGGAGATGTTATTTCACTGAGGGCATGGTGGAACCCTAGAAAGATTACATAATGAGGTGGTATGTGCAGAAACAGTGGTAGAATTCAAGAGGGCATGGGACAGACACAAGGGGTTGGCTAGTGGGCAGAGGAAAATATCCCTAGAAAGTGGAGACAAGTAGAGGCGGGTGGGAAATGGGCAGACTAGATGGACCAGGACGGTTCTTTTCTGCTGGCACATTACTATGGTACTATGAATGGCATGTGCTTTCTTCAAAACATCCGATAAAAATTATATGTCCTGAACATCTGCACCAGGGAAACAGCTACTGGTTACTAATTCCTTATTTAGTTTAGTGGTAAATTGACCAGTTTATTTCATTACCAAGTCTCCAAGGATAAATACTGATCTCTAAGGTTTTGTTTCTTTCCTATTTTTGATGCTATCAGTTTCATTGTTAGTGCCCTCAGTGCATTTGCTATCTTTGTTTTCTTCTGGACAGTCATTACCAGGACCATTCATTATAATGGACTCTGACTGAGTCTAGTTGTGGGAGTCGCTATCAGTGACAATGTCCATCAAGTCATTTGTCTGATTATCAATACTCTCTATTAGTTTCAGCAGAGGTGAGAACTGATTGCTCGTGGGGATAGTGAAATCCTTTGTGCTTTTCCCTTTTTTATATTATTTATCTGTTCACTATTTTCTATCACTTCCCTTTGTTCCGCTCTCTTGGTCTCTTCCCTACAGTATCAATATGGTTCCCCCTTCTTTACAGTTGTTTGTTTTATGTGCAGCAATGTTTTGTTTACCGGAAAAAACTCTTAATACATTTTAATTCCAGTTCCAATCCTATTAATTTGACTCTGAGATCCCTCAACTCTGCACATTGCTTGCAAGTCTATTGGTTAAAGTCCAAGATTTCTTCTAGGCTAAACTTATTGTAGCTGCTGCATTTTACCACGATTTCACCTCCTGCCAATGTTATATAGTTTAACTCCATACCAACTTTGTAAGTGATATAAATCCGAAATATTAATCGTTCCCTTTAAAATATATATTTGCATGTGCAATACATAGGCTTGTATAGAAAACCTGTAGGTCAGCAATGTAATGTTGTTTAGTTGATGTATTTTATTGAGTCAGTCCTTGTCTAGATAGTCCATAATTTCTGGCCCTTCTTTCCCTTTTCTCCAACTGACCCCGACAGATGCCACTGGCCTCTGCCCATGTTACCTATGTTCCATGCTCGCCTTTGCTCTCTGGAGACGAGCTTTATGGAGCACCTGTTAGTGACATTACCTGGTCACTATGGTAGCATCTCATGGATCTTGAATAGCTGGCAGACTTTGATAGTAATCTGCCTTTAAAAAGATAGGTTATATACCACTTGGCTGCACAAAAAGGGTTCTTCAAATCACCGCAAAGAGGTGACAGTCCAGTACCTGTAACCCTTGAGGGACGTTGGTCACTGGAACGCCATTTCCCAGAGCAAACACACAATTTAAAAGGAATAAAAAGCTGCCTTTTCCTGCAGCCTCAGAGCTGAAATGACTTGACCCTTGTAATCTAAAGTCACTACTCCCTCCATGACCACTGACACAGTAAAAATAGTGCAGTGCTACTTTCAATGGAAACAATGAGTGGAGTGCTTCACAGATACGGAGGCAACAATGGCACAACTCCAACATGTTGTTGAGTCAGAAGGAATGCACTGAGTCCTTTTCTCATAGCAAGAGGTCTGCAGAGCTATGCCAACTGCAGCCCTAAAAAAGAATGAGCCCTCAGTCATTGAAATGCAGTCCTATTGCTGTTCAGCACTCCCACTCCCACTCTCAAATGACCTATTTCACTCCAGGAAAATATGGATGCAGGATGTCCACAAGGGCAGACAGAAACTTCTTGGAAAACTACTCGAATCCTCCACCTGATTCCATGGATAGAAAGGTATTGATATACTGACGAGTCCATGGTCCTACCTATTTGTTGCCACTCTGATTCTGAACATTAGCTTCTCTTCTATCTCTATCAATTGCAGCTCATTCTAAGGCCTACCTGCAGGGCCTGACACTCATCTCCTAGTCCTTGAGTCCAGCTGGGACCCTGGGGAATCCCACTGTGACACTCCTGGGGGATCAACCATCTAAATGGCATCTGCTCTTTCTTTTATAATCCTAAGATCCTCTCACAAGCCTACTGAAAACCTTTACCCCTTGTGCACTATCTACACTGCTCTAATACCTATTTACTCTGCAGAGGTTTAGCAACAAAATCTTCCTTCTAGTGGAGTGGAGGGGGAACTACAAAAGTATGGACACATTTTAGTGTGTTTTGACACATCATCTAGCAACATGTCTTCTCTATGTCAGACTGTCCAGAAACTTTAATTAACTTTCTAACCTAATGTTGCCAAAGTTCTCCCATTTTTTTAACATGAACCTTTTTATTTAAAAATTCCAAGTAATACAAAGGACAAGAACAAATCAACAATACAATAAACCTTGTGCTCCAACAACAAATGAAGGCACTGGGGTTTGATGAACATAAATTACAGTTATAAATATTGCCAACGTATAACACATGTTGGTGAAAAGGATATATCAGTTCAATAATATTGTGTACAAAAGATACAGAAAGGACCAATAAGGCCAATACTCATGAGGGGAAGGACAAAAAGCAAAGAAAGAAAGATAAGCAGAAAGAAAGATACACCGAGAAACAAAAGATCATTCCAGCCTCTAAGAATGCAAAGTGACCAGAGGATTACAGGGAGAAGGAGGAGACACCAAACAAAGATATGAATGAAAGAAGGGGTCCCATTTGTTATGATAAAGCTCCAGTTTAACGATGGTTGCTTGCTAAGGATAGTCTTTCAAACAGGGCTAATTTAGAGAGGGCAGAATGCCAGGTGTAGATCTGTGGAAGAGATGTACTCTTCCAAGTCACCAGTAGAAGGCATTTAGCTTCCACTATTGCTGCCAGTAGCCAAAATTGCAAAGGGGTTGTTAGACAGGGTATACCAGTGGGGAGCCCTAAGATCACCAATTCAGGGTTAAATGGTATGGGTGTAGTTAATACTTGAGAAGAATCAGCCAACACCACCTACCACCAACTCAAAAGCTTGGGGAAGTTCCAAAGGATATGGAGAAGTCCAGCTGAGGGCTGCAAGCACCTCCAACATAGCAATGTTGAGGACAGAGCCCTAGTATGTAGGACCTGAGGCATCTCATACCACCTGTGTAAAATTTTAAACTGAATTAGGTGACTCTTGGTATCCTGCAGAGCACTGTATGACAGGGTAATCCCAAAGGACCATAAATTCATTGGAATAGGTCTACCAAGGTCATGCTCCTATTCCTCTTTACTCTTATCCAAGATAGGTAGGAGAGTATCTCGCAATATGGAATATGTCTTCCCTACCCAACCCTTAGTACTGGTAGCCGAATAATGCTGTTGCAGCCAAGATCAAATTATCCTATTTTAAATCTATATATATATATATACATATATATATATATATATATATATATATATATATATATATATACTACAGACCCAAATAATGCATAGTTTTTTTATCAACAGGGGGTACCCTAAAAGCACAGTGGACAGAGCACTCTCCCGGGTTAGTAACATGCCCCGTAACCTTGACCCCCGCAGGATGGATACTGTCACACAAGAACAACAATGAATTCCACTAGTGCTTCCTTTCCATCGGTGCACACCTTCTCTTCACAGGATCATCACCAGTAACTTTCCCATTTCGCAAACTGTCCTGAACATTGGTGCTTCCTTTACAGGACCACCTATTGCCTCCTACCGCCGACCACCTAACCTGTGGAATCTCCTGGTTAAAAGCAGCCTACCTACTCCTAACAGTTTCTCCCTCCCAGGTACCAAACCTTGCAACAGGACTCGCTGCTACACCTGCAAATTTATTTCCAGTGTGACTGAAATTCGGGGGCCTACAGGTGTTTTTCACATTACCAAGGAGTTCTCATGCACCTCCACTAATGTGGTGTATTGTATTCTTTGCAGGAAGTGTACAGCTATTTACATTGGAGAAACTGGTAGGCATCTTGCTGCCCATTTCAGGGAACATTACAGAGCAGTCAGGAATAGTGAAACTGCTAAACCCATTGCATCCCACTTTATCTCCAGGGACCACAATGTTAATGACCTTTCTGTTTGTGTCCTTCAGCAGAGCTTCTGGGATCCTGACCATAGAAAAAACATGGAAGCTAAGCTGATCATCCGCCTTGGCTCCCAGCAGCCCTCTGGTTTAAATGATAGACTTATTTTCCACTAACATCTTTCAGCCATCCCTTTTTTTCCTTAAAGTCTATTTGTTTTTGTACTCATTTAATTTATTTTTCATTTTCACCATAAGTCTCCATCTCTGTCTCCTTCCCACACATTTGTCACCTTTCAGCCTTCTTACCAGGCCCTGTTAATTAGTCCCCACCTGGGAACTTTCCTAGCTCTTTCACTCCCATTATGCTTTATCTTTCCCATCATCACCTTTTTCTTTCACAGATTCTCTCTTAATCTTACCATTTATCACTTCTTCTCCCTGAGCCTCCCCTTTCTTCTTTCTCCCATATATATATATATATATATATATATATATATATATATATATATATCTCATTTTACCTCCCCTCTACATTAACTTTGTTTTTTATTTCTTTTAGATATTTCCTGAAGAAGTCCTAAGGTCAAAACATAGATTTTTAACTTTATTTGCTATTTTCAGTGTGCATTTAATATAACCATTTTGTTTTGCTGTATATATAAGTTGGACCAGCATAACATTCTGTGATGATTTGCATATGCAGCCCATGATGCTTTGCATTGTGGGGGCATGTGTGATTTTGTATTTTCTTGAAACTTGGCTTCCCAGCCAAATGCCCTTTGTGGTAACCCTTGCCTCAGTGTTTCAGCACAGAGGTTTTTTTGTCATATATATATATATATATATATATATATATATATATATATATATTAGATACATAAACTCTAGCTTATCGTATTAGTTGTTACAGTGACAAAAGTGAGAAATTCGGAAAATCCTTGACCCCACCGCTCCCCAACCGGCATTGGGGTGCACATTGGGGCTGTCAGCCCAACTCTCACCCCATCACATGTGTAAAGCAGCAGAAGTATAAGAGAATGGGGTGAGAGTTAGGACCGACGACCCCATTGCGATCCCAATGCCGTTGGGGGTGGGTAGGGGGTCCAAGGGGTTTCAACCCTAACACCGAATTCCTCACTTTTGTCGCTGTGGAACAACCCTAACTAATGCATTAAACAGAGTTTTTGCCTCTAATTTCCCTTCTTTTTGAGAATGATAATGAGAAATAGTGAACGTAATGCGGCGGCGGGAGCCGGGGCCACGTGATGTCTAGTGGCATAGTAAGAGGAACAGCAACACAAACAGAAGCGCTAACAGTGGTGCACATGGTAATGCAAGCATGAATGAGAACAGAAAGGGTAATGCACACGGTGGCGTAGACGGGAACGGTCTGCCACGTGATGTGTTGTCACATAGTAACATGGTGCCTGCAAACGGAAATGTCAATGTGCATGGTGACGCAAAGTGAAACAGAAAGAGAAACAGTACTGTAGACACAAATGGCAAAAAATAACAGAAACGCAAGCGCAAATGAAAACGCAAGGATAATGCACATGGTGGCGTGACGTCAATGGTAAGTGAAACAGGTACGAACCACAAGCGAAAGGGCAACGGTAACAGTAATGTAAGCACAGGCTGGTTTCCCAAAAGCTGCATAGAGAAAGACAGTGAGTACAAAGACTGTATGCATAATAATGGGTATCGGAGCAGAAAATGAGGACTTGGAATACTAAATAGGTTATATCTCAGGAACCGTACGACGTATAAAAAAATGTAAAAGTCATATGATTTACGACTGTCCTGGCTATTTTTTACTTAGCCCCCACTAGGGGGCTAAGGCCTAACGAAAAGTCCATATCTCGCACCGTCTTCAAGATACGGGCCCCGAAAGGCGCGGCGAACGCCGTAATGTTATCCTATGGGAAAAAAAGAGAAGTTCGGAGTGCCATAACTTTGCCTCCCTGAAATATTTTTTCACCAAACCACTGAAAGGCACATCTGTGGGCCGTTGGCAGTCTTCCATCCAAATTTCAGGAAAAAAGACCAAACCGTTATTTTGCAATAGGGTGCCAAAAGATTCCTGTAATGCGATGGGCGCCGTAATGTTATCCTATGGGAAAAAATGTCAACTTTGGAGTGCCGTAACTTTGCCGCCATGTAATATTTTTTCAGCACAACACTGAAAGGCACATCTGTGAGATGTCAGCTATGTTCCCTCCAAATTTCAGCCCAAAACTCCCAACCGTTCTTTTGCAGCGGGGTGCTAAATAATTGCTGTCATTTCCCCACAGCCTAGAAAAGTACTGTCGCAATTTGTGAAAGCTTGCGCAAAAATTTGCAACACTTTCGTGAGCATGAAAGTATTTTGTGAAAGTATTTTTTCCAGAAATTTGAAAAACATATTTCTGGGGTGTTTTACCCCAAAATAAAGACATGGCTAGCATCCTCAGGCTCCGACTAGGTGAATACAAAAAGAATTAGGTTGCTAGAGGGTCCCAAATTTAAATGGCAAGCATTTTTCTGATCACTAACGGAAAACAAGATGGTGGATTTGCAAAAGTAAGAGGGCCATTTGCGAAAGTAAAAATGCATTTGGACACTGTCAAACTTTTTGTTAACTTTTCCCATTGACTTATAATGGGAAATTGTTTTTTGAATAACTTTTGAACCATTTAATATTTTTTCACGAAATCTTTGAAAGGCACATCGTGGACCCCGGCCGCATGTTCCCTGAAGATTTTAGGCCAGTTGCGCAAACTGTGCGACCTGTAGGCGCGACCGTAGAATTCCAGAAAAAGCGTAGACGCACGCACAGATCACACTTAATAACTCCACAGCCAAATTTCAGGCAAATCCGTCAAAGGGTTGCAAAGTTATTAAGGTGCAAAATTTTGGGTTTAACATGTAAATGGCTCCTCAACCCTAACTATGGTAGCACTACCGTGCTACCATAATTAGAAGTGCTACCTTTGTAACCATTAGGGCTAGGAACCTTATTTTTAAAAATGCATGCTTGGAGGTAGCACGACATGCCTGAGCCATGTCAATACAGTTTCCATTCATAACTATAGGGTTAAAACATGGCAGGCTCTGCAGTGTAGGGTAATAATGCATAATCCAGGGATCACTCACAAATGCCTGGTGCTAAGCAGACAGGAGGCATTAGCCAAGTGGCTTTGTACCCTAGAGTGTGCATTCAATCCCTGGAAGTGCATTACCCCCTGCTGTGCATAACCTGGAATTGTGTTAACCCCATTGTAAAATGTGTTTTGTAATACAGATAGAGAAGGTTTCATTTGAAATGACTGACCTCTTTGTATAAGGTACATTTGTTCTAGAAAAGGGGTAGCATGAAAGAAACATGCAAGTAACTGCAATGGACAAACAGGGTGGACGCCAAGGAAATCACTTCCCTGAGCTCCAACACAGGGAGAAGGGGGAATTTACTCAAACTTGCATGGTGGAGATTCAAGAGCATTGTCTGGAAACCCCTTTTCTTGAAAGGGGAGGTACACCAAGGGAACAAGTTACTGGAAGCCGTGAGAAGGGCCAAAACAATAAGCAGCTTCAAGGGGGACGAAACCGGTATATGGGCTTAGCCAGAAGAGAAGGGACCAAGACTATGGGTTGGGACGACCACAAGGCCAGAGCAAAGTTGTTAGGTAAGTTGGGCAGACTGGAAGGCCCAGTAGCCTTTATTTGCTGACAGTGTCTATGCTTCTATGCATCTATGTAGCAGTTGCAGGAAGGGGCTATTTCTGTGTCATGCCACACTAAATTTGTCAGTGAGACCTGGGAATATTTTCCAATTCTGTGTTTGAAAGGAGTTACACAGCATTTTCATATTTTCCAGTTCTGCCTTTCACAGTAGGAGTTGCAGTGTTTTCAGGGGTTTACAGAGTCTGAGTTTTGTGTGCTGACTGTTGATCTGAGTTTGGAACTGCAGCATTTTTATGTTTGCTTGTACGCATGTGCAAGAAACATAGTGCCATCATCGGAGTTTTCGGAGGTGTGTCAGCCCTCTTCCAATTCAGTCAGTGTGTTTGCAGGCGCGGCCGCAGTTCTCCAATGCCTGCTGGAGCTGTCTATGACAGCTCCAAAATGCAGTGGCATACAGTTGAAAGGGGGAGCTACGCTTCAGTGAGCAGTGATCAGATATTGCCTGCTCATGCGCGCTTCCCTTACACACACACACTCACACACACGCACACTACTGCTGCTGCTCCCCCCCAACGCACACACTGTATAGCCAACGGGGGTGCCCAATCCCCCATCGGCTGTGCTGCGCCGCCCTGAACACAGTTTCATATGCCACGCTGGGTGCCCACCCCAGCATGGCTACGTCGTATAGCCAACGGGGGTGCCCAATCCCCCGTCGTCTCCACTGTGTCTCTCCCCCCCAGTACAGGGTGCCACGCTGGGAGCCCACCCCAGCGTGGCAACAGATGCCATGGCCGATGGGGGTTCCCAATCCCCCGTCGGCTCCAAATCTCCCAGCCGTCCTTCTGCCATGCTGGGAGCCCACCCCAGCGTGGCAAAAGTCCCGCGTCGTCTTTTAAAAAACAAAAAACCTGTAAAGAAAAAACAGTCCCTCGAGTCTCCCTGACCCCCCACAACCCGCACCCACCCACTGGGCGCATCTTGCCTCCCAATACCCCCCACCCCCATACTTACTCTCCGAGTCCACGCCGACGATCTTCGTGGACTGGGAACACGCCTGCACTCTTCAAAGCCGACAGCGAACTGAGGAAATGCCGGTAAGCTGTATAATGGGATAGATAGGGGTTTTTCAACTTTGTTGCATATCTCAGGCATTGTTTGGAATTTTTGCACCAAATTTTCAACATGGGGTTTTTGGGACCCCTCCTCATGAATTCTTGCACTGTCATAGCGTTACTCGGGCCCGAAGGGTGATTTCGCAGACACTACGTGAAATCACCTTTCCGGAAGGATTAACAAAACGACACTGCCAGTGTTCATAAGGTGGGCTCTCAAAAAGCCTATTTTGAAAATTTGGTGGAAAAATTCCTAAAAATGACTGTTTTACGAGCGTGCATTGCACAGTTCCTACGCATGCTCATAAGTTCGTGAATTTTCAATATTTTCACTCCAGATTTTCAACATTGCCATTTTACCACACCTTCTTATGAGCAGTACAGCTGTCATTTTTCACATCTCACCCAAAATGTGTTTCCACCCATGTAGCGCATAATGGTGCAGCAAAATCAATGTACGGACACATTAAGAAAATCACAGTGACACTGTTCATGAGCAGAGGTCTTAAAATGGCTATGTTGAAAATTTGGTGAAAAATTCCTAAAATGACTGTTTAATGGCATGCGTTATATAGTCTTACCACACTTGTAAGTTTGCGAAATTTCAATATTTTCAGTCCAGATTTACAACATTGCCATTTTACCACACCTCCTTATGAGCAGTACAGTTGTCATTTTTCACATCTCGCCCACAACGTGTTTCTGCCCATGTAGCTCACAATGGTGCAGACGGTGTACGAAATCAATGTATGGGACACGTTAAGAAAGTCACAGCTTACATGAGAGGGGCAATAATAGCCTATGTTGCCAAGATTAAAAGACAAAAAAGGGGGAAAAGGGAAGAGCTTGAAAGGCAAGTGAAGGAGCTGGAGAGGAGAGTAGGCAGAGGGGAAAAAGGAGATGCCCCTAAGCTGTTAACAGTTGCAAGGGAGTCCCTTAACTCTCTTTTAAGGGAGGAGGCAGGAAGGTCATGTTTTTTCTGCCAAAGGAGGGTCTTTGAGTGGGGAAACAAGCCCGGGCCCATGATGGTGCGTCTGATGAAGGGAGGTAGATGTCCAACCAGGGTGTTGCGGATAAGGGGGGGAAGGGGGGCAAATTATAACAAGCTCTAAGGAGATTGCAGAGTGGTTCAGGAAGTTTTATGAAAAACTATATAGCTCGGAACATAAGGGGCAGAGAGATGATATTAGCGAGTTCTTGAGTGGCACAACATTGAAAAAGATCTCAAGGGAGCAGCAGGAGAGGTTAAGTTCCTCATCTTGAGGCAGGAAATTTTGAGTGCCATTCAGAAGTTGCAGGAAGGAAAGGCCGCTGGACCTGATGGCTTCCCGCTCGAATATTACAAGGTACTAGGGGGGAGAATGACAGGACTATTGGGCAGGATATTTGAAAGGGGAGAGGAGGGCCAGATTCCAGTACTACCTGATTCATGCTATGAAGCTAATATATGTCTAATCCAGAAAGGAGGACAGGATGAGTTAGATTGTTCCTCTTACAGACCGATCTCCCTTCTTAATGTGGATATGAAAATTTTAGCTAAGGTACTGGCAGCCCAGCTGGAGAACATTCTACCGGGGATGGTCCACCCAGACCAGACCGGGTTTATTAAAGGGAGGCAGTCCTATCATAATGTGCGGAGGCTGATTAATATTATTTGGCGAGCGGGGAGGGCCAATTCAAAGTTGGGGGTGATATCATTAGACGCTGAAAAAGCATTTGATAGGGTGGAGTCGGATTTCCTATTTGAGGTTTTGACCCAGTTTGGTCTGGGGGACCCATTCATTGGGTGGGTCAGAGCTATGTATCAGAAGCCGAGCGCGCAGGTGTTAGTGAATGGAGTTCTGTCCTCAAAATTTAGCCTGGGAAGGGGTACGAGGCAGGGGTGCCCGCTATCCCCCTTACTATTCGCCGTGGTGATTGAACCGCTGACGGAGGTAATCAGACAAAAGGAGGGGGGTGGTTGGAGTGAGGGATGGTGAAAGGGGAGAGCATAAAGTGGCGCTCTATGCGGATGACATGTTACTTTTTCTAGGGGATATGGATGGGTCTATAGGCTGCCTTATGGATATAATTGAGGAGTTCTCAGGGCTGTCGGGGTATAAGGTTAATGTGAAGAAATCAGAAGCAATGGGTTTCCCAGAAGTAGGTCCGGAGGTGCGACAGAGGGGATTCAGAGCGGTGGGGTTGGATTTTAAATATTTAGGGGTGCATGTGGGGAGAAAATGGGAGGGATTGTATAGGTTGAATTTCCAACCCTTGATTAATCGGATATTAGCAGACCTAAAGAGATGGATGCAGTTACCAGTGTCTTGGTTGGGTAGAATAAACCTTATTAAAATGAACATTATCCCACGAATTTTGTGTCCGATGCAGATGTTGCAGCTGCGACTGGTGCAGAAGGACGTGAAGCGCTTAGAAAGAGGATTTACAGAATTCATATGGCAGGGGGAAAAAGCCCAGGATAAGTTTATCTAGGCTCAAGGGGGATAGGAGTAGGGGGGAAATGGGCTTTCCAGACCTAGGAATATATTATAAAGCGATTCAGCTCTGGGGGATAGCGGACTGGGTACATAAGCCTGAGGCGGCTAGGTGGATTAGCTTGGAACAGGAGGGGAATCCAGGGAGACTCACAGCATATCTGCACAGCAAAGGGAGGTGAGCATATAGGGATGTGGGCAACGACAACCCCCTTGTGCGAGAGACGTTAGATGCCTGGTATCATTTTTGGCGACAAAGAGGAGGGACTCAGAGGGAGATCTTGTTGCTTCCGATTTCGAAGAATCCATTTTTGTTCCGGGATGGGAGGACAGAGGATTCAAGGAGTGGGAGATTGGGGGGGCAGTCTGTTTGGGGACGTTGGTAGATAAAGGGAAATTAAAGGAATTCCACAAGGTTAGGGAAGAGATTGGGGTAAGGGACACACACATGTTCTGATACATGCAGCTGAAAACATTCATAGGTAGTCTGAACCTGGGAGGGAAGGGGAAGGGCAGGTGGATAGAATAGAACAAATGATATGTCGGGGGGGGGTAAGAGGAAAGGAGTTGTGGGAAGAATTGTTCAGTTGTATAGACAAAGTCTGCCAGACTGGACAGGCCCCACGAAGGCCCTGTGGGAAAGGGACTTGGGGACACAGATCTCAGAAAAGAATTGGAAATTAATGCTGGATCTGCCAGAGGGAACTATGATATGTAACAAATTTAAGGAGGCTTACTATAAGTTTTTACATAGAGTCTACTGGCCCCCAGTAGCAATAAATAAAGTACAACCTGCTGTCTCACCGAATTGTGGAAGACGTGGGACAGGTCTCGGTACCTTCTTTCGCTGTTTCTGGACATGTCCGATATTGATAAAGTATTGGGAAGAGGTCATACAGGAGGTAAACAAGGGTGCGGGAGAGCAGTGGGCTCGTGACCCATTAGTCTGCCTTTTCGGAGTAGAAAGAATAGAAGGGGAAGAGGAGTGGCAAATGGTACCCTGATGGGTTCGGGTCTCGTTAGTTTTGGCGAGACAATGTATTCAGAACACATGGGTCACGGGAAAGGGACCCAAGATAAGTGACTGGAGAAAGTTAGTCATACGTATGTTGGCCTTAGAGAGATTAACCTGGATAGTGAGAGATAGGGAAGCGGTTTTTAGGAGGGTGTGGGCCCCTTTCTTGGCTACACTGAGTCTCACAGAAAATCTAATGCTCACCACAGGGTTGTGCACATAGTGGGTTCATGCACAGTGGGTCTCAAGTACATGAGGGTTGGACGAGGGCATAGACAGTCTAAAGGGGGTAGGTAAGGGTGCGGAAAAGTTCACGAGATAAAAGGTGGGTTAAGTGACGGGAGAGGGCTCTTATGGAAATTGCATATAACAGTAGAGGGCTATCCTAGGGGCCCTGTCTATATGGGTATTGGTATGGGTGGGATGGTATTACTGCATACTCGACTGCACCTTAAACTGCACCTTAAATAGATGGTGCCTCAGGGTGATCGTACCTCCAATTGTCTGTACCTTGACAGTCTAATAGGTTAATACATTGATTCCTCATTAGTTGTGAATAATCAATAAATTAGATGATTGTGAAATGGAATAATAAATGTGAATCATAGAAATTATAAGAATTTAATTGTAAGAATCAGAGAAAGTGCAAAAATCATATTATAGAAAACACACGATGAAGTAAATTAAAGTTAGAACCGGGCAGAGAGAGTAGATTAGGGTAGGCTAAAATATGTGTATAGGTTTTTTTTTTTCTGTGTGTATGTAGGTATATGTTTGTACTTTGTTATCTTGTACCGTCTTTTGTATCCCGCTGTCTGTAGTCTGTTTAAGTTGTTGTTCATTTCTTGTTTAAGAAAACTGTTAATAAACAGAATATTCAAAAAAAAAAGAGAAAGTCACAGTGACACTGATCATGAGCAGAGGTGTTAAAATGGCTGTGTTGAAAATTTGGTGAAAAAATTCCCAAAAATGACCGTTTTAGGAGCGCACGTTATGCAGTTCCTATGCACGCTGGCAAGTTTGCGAATTTGTAATATTTGCACACCAGATTTTCAACAGTGCCATTTTACTGCACTTCCTTATGAGCAGTACAGCTACCACTTTTCACATCTCGCCCAAAATGTTTCCGTACATGTAGCGCACAATGGTACAGTCGGTGTGCGAAAACAATGTTTGGGACAGATTAAGAAAATCACAGTGACACTGGTCACGAGCAGAGGTCTTAAAATGGCTATGTTGAAAATTTGGTAACAAAACTCCATAAAATGACTGTGTTACGAGTGAGCATTGGCGCAGTTTCCAACGCACTGTAAGTTCATGAATTTGTAATATTTTCAGTCCAGATTTTCATCAGTGGCATTTTTCCACACCTCCTTATGAACAGTACAGCTGTCATTTCCACAACATGGCCGAAATGTGTTTTCACACTTTCAGCACAGAAATGCGTGGTTGCTGTGGGAAATCATTGTTCTGGACAGATAAAGAAAATCACACTGACACTGTTCATGATCGGAGGTCCCAAAATGCCTGTGTTAACAATCTGCTGTAAAAATATCCCCAAACTAGTTACATTGCGGGTGTGTGTTGCACAGTTTCTACGCACGCTCGTGACTTCACCAGTTTTTTTAAGATTTTCACAGCAGATTTTCAACATTGCCATTTTTTACACCTCCCATGAACAGTACCGCTGTCATTTTTCACATCCTGTTCAGAATGTGTTTTTGCACCTGTGGTGCCAAATTCCATAGTCGATGTGCAAAAGCAGTTTTCAGCTAACAAACTGATATTGCCACTATTCATGAGGTGGGGGTCACAAAACAAATGTTGAAAATTTGGAGTGAAAATACCAACAAATGCCTGAGGCGTTAGGGTTTCAGACCATAACTCCCCACCCTGTAGAGAATGACAGGCATCAGGGTGTGACTTGGGATTCTTGCCTGTCATGCTCATACCATTCCACCCCCACCCACACCCTGCAGCCAGTGAGAGACATCAAGGTGTGTCTCGGACTCTTTGGGCCCAAACTTCACCCCATTTTCCTATACCACACCCATCTCACCGTATTTCCTGATGGAATGGGGTGCACATAAGGGCCAAAGACCCCAAGGCACACCGTGACACTTGTCAGTGTCTGCAGGGTAGGGTGTGGTGAAATGGCGTGGTTGTTATGCCTGATGACCCAAAGGCACACCCCAATGCCTGTCACTCTCTGCAGGGTGGTGGTGGGGTTGGCTTCAGTTCAATACTTCACTGCCATTCCTATTATGCAGCTCTGTAACTTCTACACTACCAATGCCAATGCCAGCAAGCAAACATTCGGCATTGACAAATGCTTGTTTCTGCTGTGTTGTAGGTCAGTTCCAGTTCTATTGCAGCAGCATTTTCATTTTAGTTGTGTGGAGGTTTCTATGGTATGCTTCTTATAACATATCAGCAACTGTATTTGGTACTTGTTTGGTGGCCTGCAGTCTTGATTTTCCAATTGTTAAATTATGGATTTGACTGTGGTTTAATTGCAGTCTTTTAAATCATGATCGTGCGTTACCTTTTTTAACCCACAGTTTCAGTGGCAGATTTAAAGCACAATTATGCATTACATTTTTGAAGGCACGGTTTCACTGGTAGTTTATAATATGATTAAATAAATGAGATAGCTGGTTTCAGCAATGCTCTAGCAATCATTTTACAATAAGCATTGAAATACATCAACGCACATTTTACCATAATATTTTTAAAATCAAAAGTACAAATTTAACATGCAGTAATAATCCAGACATGTGTTAACATGTCTTGCCTATGTCCGTCTGACCTTATGTTTCCATATAAAAGCAAATTAAGTTTCTAGTCCTAACAGTTAAAGCAATATCTTTTCAAAGATAATTTCTATTGCAATAGTGAAATGTGGAACCTAAGGGCTAGGATCTTTAATTTTTTTTTAAATGAAAGCTTGGAGTCAGTGCAATATGCTTGAGTCATGCCAGTACACTTTTCATGCAGTGTTATATGTCAAAACATGTCGATACACATCACTATATATCAAAGTATAGGAAAAAGTGTATAGATGTTGATGTGGGGGATGCGGGAAGAATGGAAGAAACTTGAGGGTAGGGGTAGTCTTTAGACCGCCAGGTCAGGCAGTCAAAAAAGACAAGATTGTGTGTGATGAAATAAGGAAGGCAGTAGGCTCAGATAGGCTTGTCATTATGTGAGACTTTATTTTTCCTGAAAATGAACTGGAACATTGCAGTAGCACCCAGTGGAAAAGTCAGGGCTTTGTTGAAGCCATGCAGAATGGCTTCCTGAATCAGTGGGTTCAAAAGCTGACTAGGGAAGATATCATCCTGGATCTTGTAATGTTCAGCAGTGACATTTGTAATGACATGAGGTTAGCAGAGCCTCGGAGGGGGGCTTAAAAGGGCCATTCACATGCACTTGAGAGCAGACCCTGGATTCCTTTCTGCTGGTCCCTGACATCAGAAGGGCTGACTTCAGTGGCATGAGGGAGACTTCAAATATAAGCTGAAATAAATAAAGGGTGTTTCTGGAGTAGAAGACATATAGGAGATTAACAAGAAGAGACAGAAAGGTCAGCAATGAAAAACATTAGATTTATCAAAAAGGGTAACAAACATAGGACACTAATCTGGTCTGACAGCATTGTTAGGGAGCCTGTCAGAGCAAGGACTGCAGTATTCAGAAAATACAAAAGGAATCAGACATATGGGAGCAAGGCGGAATGAAACAGCTTAAGCTTGCCCAAAAACTGATTAGGAAGGTCAAAAGAGGGCACAGAACAGAGGATAGAGAAGGGGTCAAGGAAAATTACAAAACTTTCTTCCATTTCATAAGTGAGAAAAGGAAGTCTCAGTGTGCATAAAGAAAATTACCAGTGGTGGGGAGAAACAGTGGAGGATGACGCAGAGAAGGCGAATATCCAAATTAATTTTTCAGCTTGGTCTTTACCGAGGGAGCGGGGGGTACACTGCCTGAGGGTGGGGTCAAGAAGGAACTGGAGCAAAGGTTGTGGAGGGGAGAGGTCACAAAGTCTACAGTTCTAAAAGGTCTGCAGTTCCTGAATGTAAATCATTTTTGGGTTGTTTGCATCCCAGGATGCTAAAGGAGGTGGCACAGGTACTGGCATGACCACTATTGCACCTATTCAGTTCATCAGTACCAAGGGAGGGTGGCAGATGTGGTGCCACTGCATAAGACTGGAGTTAGGGATGACTCTGAGGACTATAAGCCAGTATGTCTGATCCCCATAGCGGTACAACTGGTGGAGACCAGAATCAAGGAGTGGTTAGTGGTTTCCTGGAGATGCACAGATTGCAGGACAAAAGGCAACATGGTTTTATAAGAGGACGGTCTTGACATATTTATTCGATAAACTTCCATAATTTAGTGACACTGAAGGTAGACAAGGTGCAGGCAGTGGGTATCCTTTATCTGGATGCCAGTAAGGCCTTACAAAGTAGCCAGCAGAATTAGGCCTTCTCGTCTATCAAGTCTGCTTGTTTTGCAGTGATCTTCAGCCTTGCTCAGGCTGATGTCCCAGCTTCCCCTCACAGACTTTTTCATCCTCAATATATCTATCCCAGCCCCTCCTGAAACAACTACCCACCATCCTCACTGAGATCACCTCTTCTGGCAGTTAGTTCCACTTGGTTACTACCCTTACTGTGATGAAGTATCTTCTAACCTCCCTCCTAAACACTCCCCACCAGCTCAAGACTGTGCCCCTCATAGTTTTGATTCAGCTTTCTCTGAATATACCTTCATTGTTTACCCTTTTGAATCCTTTCATGTACTTGAAGGTCTTTATCATGTCTTCTCTCTCCCTTCTGTCCTCCAGGGAGTGCATGTTCAGGGTACCCAGTCTCTCCTCATACAATATACCCTGCTTCCCCACAATCATCATTCAGTCTTCAACTCTATAGAAACATAGAAACATAGAATTTGACAGCAGATAAGGACCGCTTGGCCCACCCAGTCTGCTCATTTCCCTACCTACTGGAGAAGCTGCAGATCCTAGTTAACCAGCAGCCTACTTCTTTCTACCCCAACCCCCTAGAATGGCCTTATGACTGTCCCATGCATTCTTGAATTCCACCACTGTTTTTGACTCCACAACCTCCTCCAGAAGGCCGTTCCATGCATCCACAACCCTCTCTGTGAAAAAATACTTCCTTAAATTACCTCTGAGCTGCACCCCTCTATCTTCAAATTGTGCCCCCTTGTTCTTACACACCTCTTTTTTTGAAAGATGCTACCCTCTTGGACTTTGTTGATTCCCTTGAGGTACTTGAACATTTCTATCATGTCCCCCTCTCCCTCCTTTCCTCAAGGCTATACATGTTAAGCTCCTTTAGTCTCTCTTTATATGTCTTCCGGTGCAGACCCTGCACTATTTTAGTTGCCCTCCTCTGGACAGCTTCCATCCTGTCTATGTCTTTGCGGAGATTGGGTCTCCAGAACTGCACGCAGTACTCCAGATGGGGTCTCACCAGCTGTCTGTACAGAGGAATAATAACTTCCTGTTTTCTACTGGTGATGCCTCTCCCTATGCATCGTAGTATCCCCCCATCCCTCCTTGCTGCCCTCTCACATTGCTTGCCCACCTTAGGTCATCTGATATGACTACCCCAGGTCCCTTTCCATTTTTGTTGTTGTTAGAATCTCACCCCCATTGTGTACTCTTCCCTGGGTTTTGTTTTCCAGGTGCATTACCATGCACTTCTTAGCATTGACTCTAAGCTGCCATATATTTGACCATTCCTCTAACCTTGCCAAGTCCCTTCTCATCCTTTCCACCCCACTCAGTATCAACTCGCAGATCTTTGTGTCATCTGCAAAGAGACATATTTTCCTTCCAGTCCCTCTGCAATGTCACTTATAAAGACATTGAATAGGACCGGTCCTAATACTGAACCCTGCAGTACCCCACTAGTAACCCCCCTTTCTTCTGAGTGGACTCCATTTACTATTACTCTCTGTGTTCTATTCTCCAGCCAATTCTTTACCCAGGCTGTCATCTTGGGACCCACTCCCAGGCTGGTTAACTTGTATATTAATCTTTTGTGTGGGACTGTGTCAAATGCCTTGCTAAAGTCTAGGTAGGCCATGTCCACAGCCCCTCCCTGATCTACTACTTTGGTCACCCAGTCAAAGAAATCTATCAGATTTGCTTGACATGACCTTCTCACTGTGAATCCATGCTGCCTAGGGTCCTGTGCCCATCTGGCCTCTAGATACTCGACAATTCTTTCCTTCAGAAGTGATTCCATCATTTTCCCTATCACTGAGGTTAAACTAACAGGTCTGTAGTTTCCTGCTTTTGCCTTGCTCCCACTTTTGTGAAGGGGAATCACATCTGCCCTCCTCCAGTCATCGGGTACCACCCCATTCTCCCATGATTTGTTAAAGAGGGTAGTCAGTGGTGTCACTAGTTCTACCCTTAGTTCTTTTAGAATTCTGGGATGAATCCCATCAGGCCCCATTGCTTTGTCCACCTTCAGTTTTAAGAGTTATTTCATAACTCTTTCTTCTGTAAATGGGCTGGTATCAACTTCTGTATCCAGAGTGTTTCTACTGTTTATTTTAGGTACCTCCCCATCTTCATTTGTAAATACTGAGCAAAAATATTTGTTTAGTATCTCTGCCTTTTCACTGTCTCCCTCTGCCCACCCTCCTTCCCCTTTATTAAGCCTCACTATCCCTCCCTTGGTCTTCCTTCACTCCCTGATGTACCTATGAAAGGTTTTACCCCCCTTCTTAACTGAGTTGGCTATCTTTTCTTCAGTTTGGGCCTTTGCTGTTCTGATTGCCTTCCCAGCTTCCTTTTGCTTTAACTGATACAGTTCTCTGTCCTGCTCCTTCTGCGATTCCTTGTACTTCCTGAATGCTTTCTTTTTCTCTTGAACCTTCACTGCCACTTCCTTTGAGAACCATAGTGGTTTCTTACATCATTTTGTTTTGTTTATTTGTTTCACACAAAGGCTTGTTACCTCTGTAATGGTGGTTTTTATTATTCCCCATTGTTCTTCCACCCCTCCTTCCTGCCCATTTGCTAGTGCATTCCTTAGGCAATCACCCATTTTGGCAAAGTCAGCCCTCCTAAAGTCCAGTACTTTTGCCTTTGTATGGCTTGACTCTATTGCTGTGTTTATTGTGAACCATACTGTTCAATGGTCGCTAGTTCCCAGATGGCTACCCACTTCTACATCTGTGATCCTCTCTCCATCTCCATTTGAGGGAACCAGGTCTAGGATTGCTCCCTCTCGAGTGGGCTCCAATACTAGTTGTCTAAGGCATGCCCCCTGTAGGGCATCTTCGAAGTGGCTGCTGCAGCTGCACTCCAGTTAACATCTGGCATATTCAGATCACCCATCAGCAATGTCTCCCCTTTTTCTGCCATTCTAAGTATACTTTCTATCATTTCCTTGTCCATTTCCTCCCCCTGAGAAGGGGGTCTGTATACAACCTCTGTGCAGATTGTGGTGCAATTGCCTTTCTTCAAATTTACCCACAGTGCTTCTTGTCCTCCCTGTTTGCCCTTTTGTTCTGTTGCTTTTATTCCTTCCCTTATGTAAAGAGCTCCTCCTCCTCCTCCTCCTCTTTTAGCCTCCCTGTCCCTCCTGTAGATAGTGTATCCTGGTATGTTTACATCCCAGTCATGGTTTGTGTGTACCATGTTTCTGTGACTGCCACAATATCCAGATGTTCCTCCTCCATCAAGGCCACTAATTCAGGAAGCTTTTTACCCAGACTATGGGCATTGGTACTCATTGCTCTCCATTTTTTGATGGCTTTACCTTCTGTTGCAGCATCCCCGCTGACCTTTCTACCTCGGTCTTTTTCTCAGTTAGTACCCTGTTTTGTAGGGAAAGGCTGGGATTTTCCTGCTGCTTATCAGTGCCTCCCCTTTGACTAGTTTAAAAGCTTGACAATGAAGCATTTAAACCAATTGCTCAAAAGACTTGTTCCCTTCCTGGACAGATGCAGACCATCCTGCCAGTATAGGCTGGTGTCCCTCCAGGTGAAACCCCAGTCCCCAATGAAGCCAAACCCCTGTGCTCCACACCATTTTTTCAACCATTCATTAAACTGCATGGTGCAAATTACCCTCACCTCCCCCATGCTATTGACAGGCAGCACCTCTGAGAAGGATGCTGTGTGTGCTACTTGTCTTAGGCCCCTCCCCAACTCTACAAAGTCCTCCTGCACTGCTCTAATCTCATTATGAGCCAAGTCATTTGTCCCTAGGTGGACAATGATGTCCAGCTCAGACTCCCGTGCAGCTGTTCTCGTGATCCTGAGGATGCGCTTCCTGTCCCTCCAAGACATGGCACCAGGCAGGCACCTTACTTCAGTTTTCCCTGCTCCCCCCAGTTCTATCCCCCTAATAATTGAGTCCCCCACCAGGTGCTTCTTCCTTTCCCTGTGGTGTCCTCTGCCTCCTTCCTGTGGGCCTCCCTTGTGACAGTTGTCATCAGTCTCCTCTGAGGGTGCATCCATAGGGGAGCTATGCTCCCCCAGAATGGTGTATGGATTGTGGAGTGGAACAACTGACTGGGTGTGCCTCTGTTCCACCATCCTCGGCCTCCCTGACCCCACTGTGGTCCAACTGCTGTGCTTTCTTCGCAATCTCTGAGGTAGTGGTGGTGGCTGTGGTGCTCCCTGGATGGGGGAGGTTTCCTTCCTACTGTCCAGTGTGGGCTGGGGGAAGGTTCCCTTACTACTGTCCAGTGTGGTCTGAAGATGGGCAACTTCCTCCCTCAGGGCAGAGAGTTGTCTGCAAATAGGGCAGCATCTCAGCCTCCAGAAAGACCCATTGGAGACTGGTTATGAAGTTGGAGGACCTGGTAATAAGGTAAGGACTAACAGGGTGGACTGGGAGATGGCTGGATGGGGGACCCAATGGTTAATTCTAAATGGCAAATGCTTGGGTGGTAGGCAAGCCAAAAGTGTGGCTACCCATGGGCCTGCCCTTTTGCCTTTGCATTTCAACATGTAAATCTCAGATGTAGGGGAGGAGGTCAATGGTAAGATGTGTTTATTTGTTGAGGGTACCAAACTCTGTGGAAGAGTGGACAGTACAGTGGGAGACAGGGGTATGGTCAGGAAAGAGGATAGTCTGGAAAGCAGGTCAAACATATGGCAGCTCAAATTTAATGCCAAGGAGTGCATGGTCATGCACATAGGGAGACATAGCCTCAAAACAGAGTACTCAGTAGAGGCACTAGGTTATAAAATCAAAAACAAAGGTAGCATGGTCAAACAACACGCAGGAAAGATGTCAAAGCCAATGGTAGCGCTCAGGAAAAACACTGAGTGCTACCATGGCTAAAAAAAAACAAACAACAGGTGTAATGAGTACACCCCGGAACTGAAAATAATAACCTCCATGGGGGTTGCAACTCGAGGACAGTGAGGAACTTGAAGGTGAATTGTATTTGTGGGGGTGGAGGCAAAAGTGCAGGGTGGGAGGAGAACAAATGAAAAACCAAACTTGGAAGGGGGGGGGACAAAAAAACCCCACAAAAGACATGGGACCAGGAATAGAATCCTGGTCTCTGGGATGTTCTGCTGCCCTTTGCTGCTTGCAGCCCTAACCTCTGCACCACAGCAGCAGCTCAGCTAAGTGGAACACAGCTCACATATTGTCCTCTTCCTCCCGAATGGTAACAGCTACAGGGATAGCGGCAATTTATCTGTGCTACTCTATCCCTGTAGCTATTCTATCAGATGCTTTTTTTGCCATGTGGATTATATGGCACTATAATCCGTGTGACATATTGACTGGATACCCTCCATAGATGGGTTAAGGATGGCACAGTCAACAGAGGAGAGACAGACTTAAATGTATAGTGCAATAAAGCATATGTGAGGGCTAGCGGTATGCTGGGATGCACAGAAACGGTATCACTCACCAAAGGAAGGAGGTAATCCTGTCTCTGTATAGGTCATTGGTGAGACTGTACCTGAAGTACTAGTGTACTATGTCCAGTTCTGCTCTCCTCATCTAAAACAAAAACAGGTAAATGTTGCAATTGGCTCAGAGCAGGGCAACAAAAATGATCAGCAAACTTCAGGATAGGGAAAATGAAGATAGTCTAAAGACTTTGAACATGTATTTTCTAGAAAGTAGGAGAGATGTGAGGATTTAATAGAAACATACAGTTTTCTACATAGTGGATCCAGCAGAGCTGTTCACAATGAAAGGAACCACAGTCACTAGGGAGTACAACTATATGTTGACATGGGGTAATTTTAATTCAATAGGCTTACGCAACTTTGTGAGGAGTTATACTTGTGCAACTTTGTTGATAGTCTGAAGGTAACTGAATGAATGTGTTGTTGATTGTCATAGGTGAATATTTTGGCCATTTGCACTCTCTGTTCCACAGGGAACTATCACCCTGTTGGGGTACCATGACGGCAAAATAACTCTCTTGAGGAGTGTTCCACCCCTAGAACTGCCATAGGAACATAATTCCTTTAGGCTGAAGGTACCTTAGGAAGGAGCCCCAAAAAGTAATGAGTGGCAATTATTGACCACAGAGCCTGAGTGAGGACAGATTGACAGCAACTAATGATGACTGGAAACAGACAGAGAGTGAATTGAGCAATGACTGACAGATATCGGAACTGCTAGCAGAAGAGGCATGACTTCACTAAGGAGAGAGGGAAGGGCAATGGAAGGAGGGCCACCATCCAACCCCAGCTCACAGTAGAAAACTACGTAGGGAAATCTTATACTAATACATATGTACTACTCATCATTTCAATGTATTTACCCAATATAGCTGGACTGAGATGAAGTATCTAATTTCAGTGGTGTTGCTGGTTTTACACATTTGGACGCTCCATTTACCCAGGATACCATGGCTAAGGTGCACTGTCTCATTTTCAGTTTTACTGTCATCCAGTTTTACAGATTATTTTTCCCAGGACATACATGCTGAGATGTAATATTGCCTTTTCAGTGGGGTTCTGCTGTCACATGTTTTTACATTGTTTTTTGTATAAGCTAGAGCATACGAGATGCAATACTCTATCTCATTTTCAGTGAGGTCCTACCTGCATTTAGCCATTTTTACAATGTATAGCTCAATGAAGATGCAATATTTCATTTTCAGTTGGGTCTTGTGTTTTCGCATTTTTTTCAATGTATTTTCTCAGGATAGATCAACTGGAATGCAACATGTCATTTGCAGTGGGATTCTGCTTTAACACATTTTCACAGTATATTTACTCATGATAGCCATGCTGAGATACAATATCTCATTTTCAGTGGAGTTCAGCATTTACCCATTTTTACAATGTATCTATCCAGGATAGACCAGATGACACATAATGGGATTCTGTTTTGACACATTTTTGCACTGTATTTATTGAAAATAGTACAGCAGAGATGCTACATCTCATTTTTAGTTGAGTCCATATTTTACCCATTTCTACCATGTATTTAGCCAGGACAGTCTTGTAGAGACGTAATATCTTGTTTTCAGTGGGGTCCTGTTGTTACCCATTTTTACAATGTATTTACCCAGAACAGGCCGAGGGATGTTTCCATGTCCTGATACTGGGGATTGGGCACCCCAGTGTCAGTCTGCTCGGGAAGGAATTAGAGGATGGCGGTGGGAGATCACAGAGAGGGATGGAATGGGTGGGATTTTTTACACTGTGGGGGACTGGGGTAGAGGGTTGTAGCAGGACAACACACAGAGAGTGGGAGCTGGAGCGGTTTCTACTGGCTCCTCTACCCTAGGGCAGACAGTGGCTTTTGAGAATGGAAGAGGGGGAAAAAAGTTGGGGGGGGGGAATGACCGAGAAAGAGACAGAGACAGAGGGAGAGAGATTCATGCATACCATTATACGTGTGCTTCATCTCCACTGCTCAGAGGGTACTGTGATGCATTCAGAATCTGATCAAGCACTTTCAGACCACCTATATTCTCCCCTCCTCCATTAGTAATATGTCAGCATAGCTCTCATTACGCAGCCATAAAAACAAACAAAAATAACTAAAAAGATTCCCCTGCCCCTACCTCTCTACCCTCTATTGCTGTAATTTTTACATTTTAAGGGGCCTCATGTCCCCCTGAATGCAGAAGCACCTTGTCGCTGTTTGTCTGATGGGGTGGGAGGGGGTCTGTGGAATTTGCCTTTGCCTGTTGGTCTATTGGTTCTCTGCTGCTGCCTTACCTGGCATGGAACTGTATTATCATTGTTGGGGGGCCCTTCTGATGGACCTCCAGTGGTACCTATGACCTGTCACTGCCTGCTCTGGCATTGCAGGTTCCGTAATACTGCTGGCACAATCACAGTCCATCACAGTCTCTTCCCCATCCCCATATGTGGCCCCTCAGTACTGCCTGGGTCTACCACTGCCTGCTCTTGCTGGCCTTGTGAGTCCTGATTCTCATAGTCCCTGGCTTTGCAGCATCCACTGTCCAGTAGATTGAGAGTGCACATGCCCATCCTAATGAATGGGGCTTTCTTGTAATGACTACCCTATAAAACTCCAATATTGTATAATACCAGCATTTTACAGGGCAACAATTAGAAGAAAGACCAATCTAATAGAGAAGAACAGTGCACTTTACATCTACTGGATGGAGAAACTACAACATTTCTCACAGAGTATGAAATGTTTTCATAGCCCCCTGGCACTGAGATTCTTTTCATGTACAAGACAGAGGAGACAGAAGATGTTGAGGAGCAGGAGCTAGAAGAATGTGTGGAGGAGGGGGAGACAAACTGAGATTAATTATTTATTAATGTAATATACTGAGGATTGAAAAGATATACACACTTTCAATGGACAATGTGGATGGAAAGTCCTTGCAGTTAGAGATGACAGTGAAGTCCATGACACAGGTCTTCAAGAGGTTGGTCCAGAAGGTGGCCATAGTGATGACCAAGCTGTCAATGGAGGACACCTTCCAGTAATCTGTTGACAGGATGGAGGACAGCAGGATCGAGCCCATGTCAAGAATGATGGCGATAATCTGGGAGACCATACTCGCCATCCCTACTCAGTACAGGTGCAGCCTTTTCCTAAATCTGTACCGAGGGCACTTTTGTCAGAACACCTTCAAGTTGAGAGCACTGACTCAGCTCTCACTAAGGATGAATCTAAGGCACTCCTCAGCTGATAGAATGTTTCCCAGATGTCAACCAGACAGTACAGACATGCAGTGGAACATCCCAGTCAGACTTTTTTTAAACTTTTTTATTTAGGAGAAGCACGTTTCTTTCTAAAGGGGAGGACACCTTACATCACCTTCTCCTCCTATGAGCTTAACCTGTTACCTGCTGCCAGGGTACTAGTCATAATCTATGTATGTAGTATAGGGCTGTGCAAGAGGTAGGTGAATACAGGCAGGTGCAATAATGGTGCATACAGCACACCCACAACAACAGAGTAATAGTAATCCGGAGATGTCCTTGGCTGACTTAGAGCTGCAGTTGTACAGATTATCTAGCTCTTTGTAAGGATCTTGATCTTTCTTCAGCTACCATAGTTCCTTTTTAAAGTCCAGATTTTGTCACTCTTGTTTTAGGCTAAATAAAGCAACTAATGCCCATAATGGCAAACAATATACAGAATTTATTTATAACTTTTGGTGTGATGGTTCCCATTAAAAGATTATATTCAATTATTATTCCCTTTTCATTAATGCATTCTTGTATAATAAACAAAGTATCAAGTCTGTATCGGCAAGTGGCTGAACATTTCCCATTTTGATTTTACAGTGTTCTACCCTTGATACTGTAGTTTGCTCAACTGATATGCAGTAGGTGTACTTAATGCATTTTCACTTGGGTCCTGCTTTTACCCATTTTTCATAGCAGGTTGTTACAGAAGCACCAAGAAGTTTCTCTCTCTCAGGGTCTCACAGTGAGTAAGTGTCCCAATATAAAAATTAAAATATCATCTGAACATCAGAGTCAAAGCTTAACATGTCACTATATTCTATGTAGGATCACTGGACTTTGCAGCTCTCCAAGCTGGTGTCAGTTTCAGACTACATGTGCAATAATATTTAAAAGTATATGTGTTATTTTTTCTGTAACGTAACTGTGAAGTGAAGGCGATCAGTCTTACAAAAGGGAAGTCATTCTCTCTAGTAGTGATCTGGGCAAGCTATTGAGAAGACTAACAAAAATAATGTGTGTCTCAGTAGTTTTCATTGATCAAAGTCTATAGTCAATCCCATAATTACCAAATAAGCTGAGGGAACTGCATCAGTTGGAACATTATGGTATCATTCAGCACATCCGTACGTTGAGGACCTATGGAACTATGTAGCGATACAAAGCTGGCGTGGTATCACACTCCCTGTTTAATCATAGATCCGATGATTGACAGAGGATAATTTAAGTTTTCAGTCACTTCATAAGTAGTGTATCTGAAAATGATTCACATTCATCAAGTGTAACTGTGGTGATGGACAAGAATCAGAATTATTGTATTTTTCCCTCACTCTAGAAATGTTTATATTGTTTGTATGTGAATTCATAGGTGGAACTGGTCACCAAAATGCCAGTGACTGCAGTATAACAAGAAAAAAAGGTGCTTTGAAAGACCCTTCCCAAGAAGCCTTCTGCTTGTTTTCTCATGCATTGAATATTTACAATGATGTAAGAATTGATGGGAATTTTGAAACTTGAGTGCCCATAAGAATGGAATGGAATGGAAGAACTGACAAGTGTTTCACACAGAAGCTGGAACTAGAAAAGAATCCAAATGCTTAGTTAGTCATTTCATTAATGCTTTTAATGGGGCGGGGCTCTAGATGCACAAAAGGCATATGAATAGGCCAGATTAGGTGGGCCAAGAGGTCCTTTTCTGCCAACAGCTTCTATGTTTAATAATTTTAGAACATGTGCTGCTCGATGAAAATGCAGCACCAAACAAATAATATGCACATTTTGGCATCATATTTGTGAATTTAAGTTTCTCAGATTATTCAAATTCTGAGAATTAAACATGCCACAGCATTCAAGTTCTTGACAAAGGTAACGTGGCTTATGAAATTGAGTTCAGTCATCATGAATGATATTACTTAACCTCTTGCCTTTTTTCATTTCTGTTGGGATTGAATGTTCAAACTGGGCCCAATGGGCTAACAAGGAAATGATGTAACAAAATCCAACTTTTTTGTTGAAAAGGCTGTTTGCAATTTCTTTGGGCCGTAAATGTGTGCTTCATTGCCAAAAGGGAATCAGAGGTATTGGGGCATCCTTCAGATGGAAATGAAGCATAGATTTAGCAGTCAGTCAGAAACTTAACCACCAAAATAATTGGGTTTCAACTAGACAGACCAAATGGAGGCGTTTGGGAAGGGGCAACAGTCCAATGTCCTTTTAAACATGTTCTTTTCTTTCAGAACATGAATATATGACTCGAAAATGTCCCAGCTCCTGTCTTTCACTTCATATGCAGACTTTGAGTGTGCTTAATATTGATCCAAATCAAATGCCAAAAATATTGATTATCTCTAATACATAATGTATTGAGACTTAGCACAGGTGATCTGGTTGTATAAACCTAGCAGTCAGTGAGAAGCTTACTAGCACAGATGGGGACACACACAAGAATGTTACTACCATATCTGTGTGATCACTAAAAAAAAAGTTTGTGGTGTGCTCATTACATTGTTTGTAGTAGTGATATCTGACAGTAACATTTATTTATTTATTTAATTGAAATTTCAATAACAGGAGTAGCCCCATGCAATGCAGTATCTCCTTTTCACGGGGGTTCAACGGAGGGCAACAGTAGACAGCAGTATCACTTAACACAGCAGAAGCAGTTCCAAACAACATAGAGTATATATGGAAGAAGTGCAATGAAAAAGCAAATAAGATGCACGCCCACGCGAACGCACACACACACACACACACACACAATAATGCATTACAGGATGAAACAGTCAGGGAAAAAAGTAACATGTAAAACTGAGCCTTGAATGTACTGTGTACTGTGACAAGGTATAGGTGACACTTGACAAAAAAAATGACAAGGGGTCATAAAAGAGACTGAATTTGAAAGTTTGTAGACAGTGGGCATTCTTAAGCAGAGGGTTATAGTAAACTATGAACAATTTCTTATTCTGGGCTGATTCCATGCCAAGTACAGGTATGTGCTGTTAAATAAAGGGCAATTCCTGAAGTGTGGATAAAGATTCATTTATCCAGTTTGTAAGGAAATGGTAATCTGTAAATGTTCACAAATAAGCAAAAAAGCAAAGCAAAGGAATGCATTTCCAACTGTTGTGCAATAAAGCTAAATACAATAAAACAAGATTTATAAAAATATGTTAATTGTCTGCCTAGATCCCAGCCAACTTGAAATTTTGTGCACCTCACCATTATAAGCAAAAGTTGTTATACGATTGTTAATATTATTGCTGTGGTTTTGGCCGGCCCAGTGGCGCTGAGGGTTGAGGTGTGGATGCCACACCTCACGCTACACCAGTGATCCGAGTTCGGTAATGAACCCGGGTTGTTGGGAGCTGGCAGGGGAGGACTAGGATCGACTGTCCATTGACTGCTCTTCTAGTCCTGGGGTGGGTTGGGGAACAACCATCATGTGACAGTGACCTTTGGGGATGCCTGGAGGTACTACCGGCTTGGTGGTAGCTGGAGGGGGTGGAGTGTGGCAGATGTCAGCATGTTGTGTCTGACATCATTGCACATCCACATTCCCATGGGGTCAGAAAATCAGAGGAAAAAGGTCTGGGTGTGACCATGCAGCTTGATGGCTGCGCCCTGCGCTGCCTGGAGGACTTGCAAGGAGTCCCATTAGGGAGGATCCGGGGCTGTCCTGGCTGGGAGTGGCAGAGGGCTCCCTCCAGCAGGACAGCATGATGGCTGTCCCAGACCCTCCTGGATGTGGCATGAGCCACCCAGCTCTCTAGGCGGGCAGGGCCGGCGGCTGGATGCCCCAAGCCAGTCATGCCGTAGAGGAGATAAATAGCAGCAGTGATAAAAAAAATATTGTTGCTATGGTTTCTAAGTAAACAACTCAACCATGGAGAATACTTGTGTAAAACATGCATTTACACTGTAGGATTGTGCCAAGATGTAATAATTTGCACAGGCAAAGAATTTAGCACCAGGGATGGCCGGGGCACTAAAGCTGCTAATGCTGATCCCCAAGACCAAAGATCCTCCAACACCTTAAAAAATAAGTAAACAGGTAATGCTTTGCTGGATCCTATGTCTCAATAATTGTCTGTGTTCAATTAAAGATTGCAACAGTTAGTTGGTCTCACACATAGATTAGGCCTTCCTCAAGGCCAGTGGAGACTTGGATTCTGTACAATAGTGGTATAGTTTTAGAGCAACTTGGTAATTAAGATATGTCATATAAAATGGCAGTTTTATCAGTTATCCTGTGGCTCGTTGTCAGCAACTGAGGCTTATTGTGAATATGCTGCTATGTGCTAAGTGAATTAAATGAAAAAACTGAAAACTTCAATAAAATATTATGGAAAAAAAAAGTAAACAGTGTAACATGCAGGAGCATACTCACCATGTTATGGCTTTCATGTGGTCTCCTATTGCGTGGGAGATAATATAGACTGTATAAAATTCATACAGATAGTTTATAATTTAAGTAGTATGGACACATGCTATTTGCATGTGTCCCAATGCGTCTGCTGACTGGATGTTATCAGAAAGTAACACAGTCCTTACTGTCATTAGCATCTGTAACAACCCGATAAGGATAATTTAATTTGGTTATCTTTTCTTTCACATCATATGTTGTCATGCAGATGAAGAGATGGATCCCAGTCTGCAGGTGTTCCGCTTTGGGGCTATTGCAGCTATGAGCTGTACCTTGCCAAGTACATGGCCGCTGTATTCCATGTTTGAGCGCCAGATGGATATGCACGACATTAGGCACCATAGGCGTTGAAAAACAAGGGTCATAAAAGTTTGAACAGACAAAACAAAATATCTTTAAAGCTACAAGAGACATCCAGGTATGTAAGCCTGCAGCCTCTTTCTGTTCCTAGAACAGCGTGGGAAATAGATTTCATTTAGGCAGGCAGAATAATCAGGTAGAAAGAACTTCATAAAATAACCTCCCCTTTTAAATGATGTCAATCGGCAATGTACAGGGCACCGGGACAAGTCATACTTATAGAATTGTGGTTATTTGTGCTTTAGGCAATTCTGAACTTAGTTAATAAGGCCCACATATTCAAAGCAGATGTGCAGCCCAAAATAGAGATGTACGGCACATCTCAGAAAATACGTAGAAGCACAATATTTGAAAGGGACAGATGCAGTGTGCATTTCCGAATGTGCAATTGTGCAAAAATAATGTATGTGGCACAAAAAAAGGGGGCATGCACATGAATGTGCTGCGCATCTGTATATTCAGCCAAAATGTGTGGCGCACCTGCCACGCATCTCAGAAGTATGCCACGCAAAGTTAGTCAGACAAAAGGATGCCCTAAATTGGCCAGCCACCCACAGACAGGCCCTGGAACTGCAGGCCATCCTGAGACAGCCCTTGGAGGTGCACCAGGACCTGTCCCAGGCACCCACACACACATCAGTCATGCCAGGATGGAAGTACCCAAAGCCACTGATGCCAGGACACTACCGGCACTGTCCAGAGAGCCACGACCCACACCACACCCAGGATGTAGACATCCAACAGCCACATGTCAGTGCTGTCAGATGCCCTTCTAGCACACCAGCAGAAAAGACAGCCACAGTGCAGCACACATACCAGGGGCCATGGCCTGCACCCATGTGGCCTGCAGGGTGCCACCCATTGGTGGCATGTGCCCATGGTGACATCTGGGGCAAAGGTGCCCAGGTAGCCTGGTGGTACTAGTGGCAGCATGGCATGGGCCAGGGACTGACCTGTGGTACACACCCACAGTGATACACCATAGGTGCACACAGCATGCTGGTGCCAGGCCCACACAACAGGGAGCCACAGACATATCACCAATGCCTGCCATGAGATGTGACGTCACCACAGTAGCACTGTGGTGGGTCTCTGTGGTGTTGCTGTGATGGACATAGCACAACAGTGGACAGTGTGGGACAGGGGTGGCACAACCTGCAGCCGGGGGGTGACATGGGCATGCCTCATGGATACCCAATTCCTCCGATGCTGGGTGTGCGGCCACCATGGGCATGTACATTTCCAGTATCAGACTGGCCCATTGGGTTACCTGGAGTGGTCCAGGTGGGACCCACCCACTCAGGTACCTGGACACCTTCTGAACACTGACATTCCTTGCATGTATCACCATGTTCCTATCATGTGAGGGTGTGTGGAGCACCGCAGGTGATTGTAAGCTGCAAACATAGCTAGTGTATCACATTCCTGTGGCATACTGATCAGTGTGTGTCACCCTGTGCCCTCCATTGCTGCTTGACCAGGTGGGCCCCTTGTACCCCAATCTGACCATGTACATAGCCATGGGTAATAGCATTGAACTCAGGCCAATGCAGCCCACCCACCCACACACAAACATTCCATCACAACTGCCTGCTAAGCTGCAGTACCGCCTGTTCAACTTTGTGGAGTGGTGGGATATCCCTGCAAAGCTGGAACTGCACTTGCCTTGGGTATGCAAATGGACTGAATACATTCCAGTAATGAGCTGGACATGTGGGGAATGGCTCAGAATGTGCAGTGAGGCCATTTCCATATCCCGGCTGAATATTGCAATTTTGCACTCTGCGCATGTGGCAGCCTATCACGCATTTTACCATGCATCTCCCACTGCATGACCGTGCAGGTTCAGGATATTCAGCCAGACATGCGCAATCGCATCTTATGGTGCATCTTCTGAATATGCCATTATATTGTGTTAGTGCATTTCAGTTGCGCGGCACAGGAACTTGTGCGATGCAGCCTGGGACTTTTGAATATGGGGCCTACTATCATTTAGTCACTTTACATTCCATAGGATGCTACAGATGTCTAAGTTTTTATTGCAGAAAGCATATGTGCTTTAGGCGACTCAGAACTTAGTTAATAAATCATTTAGTCACTTTATATTTCATATGATGCTACAGACGCCTACGTTTTTATTACAGAAAGCACAAATTATCTTGCATGCCAATATTCATGTATTGTTTCACTCATGTTCTCTTTTCATAAACAAATACATTTACTAAACCCTTCTTAAACTAAATACAGTATATCTGCATTTGTTATCCCCAAACACACTTGCCAGTGTAATATACCAGAGATATAAAGATACAGAAATTACTCCATGGTGTCAGTTAAGGATTATTGGCTATAATAAGTGACCCCTGCATGCAAACCATTGTTGGCCTAAACTCTCCAATAGAAATGATTACCCCAACCCCCACCCCATCCTTAAACACACAAAGTAGAGATCTGCACGGGACTCAAAAAAGTTACTTTTCAGCATGTTACTGAGGATGGAACCATTCCAAGAAACACTGCTCTCTCTAACTACAGAACTTCATGTCAAGCCACCAGGGACAAACACAATGCAGTAAGAGAAAAAAATCCCAGAGAACATTCCAACTGTTGCAATGTCAGACCTTGACAATCAGGGGGGCTACATTGAAACAAATACTCATTTCATCCAAGACTGCCCCACCCCTGCAGCACAAGGCAGCTCCTGCCCTCCCTCACTGATGAGCTGTAAGCACTGAAAAGGATGGCAAAGCAGGGACCCAGCTGAGTGACCCACTGACAAAGAGAGCGAACCCTGCACCTAGACAAGATGATTGCATCCCCCAGGTCTGAGCCACTGCCATGCTAGGTGTTCTGAACTGCAGAATGAGATAATATAAAACATACATTGCACCCATCCTGTGTTAGATAATTTGCACCTATGCTTAATATATATTAGGTGGATACTACAATTGTCACATATACTATGGACTTCAAAGATGTTACCATTTAGAAACAATAAATCAGTTCTCCTTAATTAGCTCCTCCACCTCACCCATCCAATCAGCTCCAAAATGCAAAACCACTGAATATAGCAATAATCATTTTATTACACTTCTTAGTCCAGTGTCTTATCAGACATTAATTCCCATAAACTTAATTAATGTGCCCTCTCATGTAACACATTTAATTATAATTAGCAAGCCAGCCCAGTGGCACTGGAGGGTGAGGCGTTGGATGCCACACCTCATGCCATGCCGGCGACCTAGGTTCAGGAATAAGCCCAGGCCATCGGGGATCGGCAGGGGCGAGAGAGGATCGAGCATCCGGAGGACCACTCTCCTCTCTTAGGGAGGCAGGGCTCGTTGTGCCGCCTGTCAGCTGCCCTCTGTTGGGGGTTGGGGTGGTGCAGGCTGGGAGGGCAAGCAGCAGGCGACCATGGCATGTGCGTGCCCCCACATGCATGCAGTCATGCATTGGGAGGAAGGGGGGAGTCAAGAAAAAAAAGCGAAAAGGTGGCCGTGGGCTTCATGAAGCCTCACCCTGTCCGGCTGGTCTGCCGCCTTCCCAGATTTGTATTGTGCTCTGGGAAGGGGGAAACTCCCTTCCCAGCCCTGCCATGGAGGGCAAGCCATGAGAAGTTTTGGGGCTGGTTAGTGTTAGTTGGGTTGGCAGACGGGCAATTTGGGGCTGAGTTCCCGCTCCTGGTGCGCAGGGAGTAAAAAATGTAAATAAAAAAAATATTATAATTAGCAGCCTTGTATTTTGAAAATGTATTAAAAATTATCTTTGTTTCTAAAGATTAGAATTTAATTTGCAGCCAATCTGAAACTGAGACCTACTTGGAGAGCTGCAAAGTCCATTGATCCCATATGGAATACAATGACAAATTAAGCTTTGACTCTGAGGTTCAGATACAAGTTTATTTTTTAAACCGGGACACTTACTCACTGTGTGACCCTGAGAGAGAAACTTCTCGATGCTTCAGTAACAACCTGTTATAAAAATGGGTAAAAGCAGGACCAGAGTGAAAATGCACTAAGTACACCTACTGCATAGCAGTTGAGCAAACTACAGTATCAAGGGTAGAACACTGTAAAATTGAAATGGGAAACGTTCAGCCACTTGCCGATACAGACTTGATAGTTTGTTTATTAGACAACAATGTATTACTGAAAAGGGAATATTAATTGATATGATCTTTTCACGGGTGTAGTGCAGTGGGGTCGTGTGGGAGCGTCAACCCTTTACTTTTTTATGAGCGGGAGTGCCACTCCCCTTGCTTTTCAATTGCAATAATTATTAGGCTTCCCTTTTCCCATTGGGAAACCGTGAGTGATGTTCGCGTTATAAAGGAGCGCTTATAACGGCAAACACGCGCACGGTTTTCCCCACACTGCGCATGCTCGAACTCCTCGCTCACTGTGTCCTTCAGAAACCGGAAACCCTACCGCAAACACACCAAAGGAAGAGACAGACTGCCACGGACACTCGGCAGTAAGTAAATTGTTTTAAACTACTTCAGATGTTCCACTCGACTACTGGATGGACCCCATAACAAGAATTAAAATAAACTGAAAGCGGACCTCGCGCGCTGACCTAACCTGACTACACCGACACAGCAGTCTTTTTTTTTAATTTTATAAAATTGCTGAGGCGAAAAAGTGAAGCCCAACAATTATGTAAATAGTAGGTATCTGTAATGAAATTATTCCTCGGGTTTGATGCTATGCATAAACCCCTTATGTAGCATCAAACCCCCCGGGTGTGTGTAAATTCTCGTTACACACCGAGACCCATAATTTATCCTATATGTAATATATTTCTTGGAGTCAGCACTTGTACATTAATGCCAACTCCGAGTACTCCAGGTCATACAATGTTAATTTCCTTGCTTTGACTGCCTGGACTTTTTGCGCAGCGCTGTACACATGTGTGGAGATGTCTCACATGCAGCATGCGTTCTTTGCATTCACTATGAGGTGGCAAGGCTTCTTCACGTGACAGTGACGTACTGACTCGACTCCTCCTTGTTGGTTCTTCTCTGTGGCCCAGCCCATTTTCTTTACAGCACTTGGAGAGTGGCGACTGAAACACAGTGCAGCCCTGTGTTCGTTCGGACAGTCATCATCAATCTGAGTGAGCAGCAGAGCAAGCGCAATCACTCGGTCAGCTCAGTTCACCTTCCACAGTCTACCACAGCCACAGAACACCATTTAAAACCAGGTAAAATAGTAACTGCCTGCTGCTGTGAAGGAGGACTGCAATCTGCGACAGTGAGTAAGATGAATGTGCCTATGTTGATTGACTTCCCTTGTACTGGCTAGCTCTGTTTGAGGTGGAAGAAAGATTAGAAGAGATATTTCTCTTAAAAAAGTATAAACAAAACTGTACCAAACTTGCAGTGCCCCCTACAATCATTACACATTTTCATGATGGGTCAGGGTGTCAGCAGAATCCAGACTGTGGATCACTAGGAAGTGGGATTAACGTGGGCTGTTTTGTAAGCCAGGAAGCACTTTTATCATTAAAGGATGTTATCTGATCATGTTTCCCCAAAAAAGTGGTCTATGGCACTTAGTAGCATATTGCTGACTCAAGTAGGGGTACCAGATTTTGGGATGCCAAAAAGAGGACACTTACTCCCTCTCCCAATGAGCCCTTATGCCAGACTCAGAGTAAACAGGTTCAAAGTCCCCACCACCTCCACAGCTCATTTACAAGGAGGTCCTGAGTAGGAGACAGTAAAAAAATAAAATAATAATACAACAGGATAGAGAAGGTACATGAAGAATATTTGGCAGCAGGAAAGGAGGACATTTCCTCGTAAAAGAGGACATCTGGTAACCCTAGACTCAAGAAAGGAAGAAGGCACATTGCTTAGTATGGATTTCCCAGCCTATTGTACAAATAATTTAAAAATGTAATTAGCGACCAACTTATATTCTTTTTTGGTGAGGTACTGAACACTATAAGTTACCACCAGTAAGAATGCTACTGTATTGATAATTTGCTGCTTTGGAAGTGGAACAAGGAGTGCTTGGCAGGGCAGAAAGCTGTTTGAGTTCTGTGGAGCTTAGTCTAGCCAGTGTGGTAGTGCCTTGGGATGCACAACACAGAAGCTGGCCTTGGAAACCTGGTGGTCTAGTTTGTAGCCAGCCCACCCGGACTAGGTGAAGGTGCTAGCTAGGGCAGCCCTTCCTGTATGCAATACCAGCCCAGTGAACAGGCAGTGTACTTTATGCCTACTACTGTTTTGAGCAATGGTGAAAGAAAAGTGTCTTCACAACAGTATTTATTACCCATTTTGGTTTAATAATAAAGGGGCCAGTGCCTGTTTCCTATGCCCAATGTTATTGGCGCTTTTCCAACTAATTCCAAAAAGTATTCAAATAACTTTGGTAGCCATTTTCCTTTTGTTACTGTATATATGTGGCAGTGCTGCTTTTCATACCCATGCCCAGTGTTGTTAAAAATTCCCCAGATGTTTTGCAGAAAGCGTTTAAACAACTTAAAGGGACACTGTTAAGCTTTCCTGCATCATATTATTTGTAGGTAAAAACCCACATTTTATAATTGCTCACCTTATCTAAAATTCATTGATGTTACTAGTTGTTTTATCTGTCTCCTTGCCTATCAGAACTGAAATGCATGGTAATGTATAGTTATACCCAGCCTTGTTTTGCTTCAGATCCTTGAACTACTCCTATTGCATACATCCTGAGCATTAGAAACACCCTCAAACAGTGCGGCCACTCATGATACAGCAGTTTGCTCTACTCCCACTGCATAATGAGTGGCTAGATTGTGTTGGGGGTGTTTCTGAGTCCAGGAAAGGTGCAGTGGGAGTTGGTCAAGAAATGTAAAGTAATATGTTTTGGTGTGGTAACACCAGTATGGTGAGCAATCTGTTTTCGCTTTTTAAGAGAAAAAAATTAATCTGAAGCAAACTAAATATACTTTTAAACTAGGGATACGTTGAGGTCTAAGGGGGTTGACAGTGTACATTTAACTAGCATTTTTTGTTTACTGAGGTAGGCGCCAGAGCCAGTTTTGCAAACCCATTTTCAGTGTTAGTGAGACTTTGCCAGTCAATTGCAGACTGACTCTAAGCAGCAATATGTCATTTTTCTTTAGTGCCTGTAGTTGGATACCAGTGGCAGTTTTTATACCCACCCCCTGTGTGAGTGGAGCATTGTAAGTAAAGGCTTCACACAGGGCACAACAAGCATACTGTACATCAAGTTGGTGTACAGCAGTAGGCTAATAGGCTTGTGCCCTGTCCTCCAGTGTGAACTTGTATCCTTCATTATGTGACATTGTGTACAGTAGACTAAGGCTTGTGTCCTCCTGTGTGTTTGTGAATGAAACCTTAATTATTTGTGTGTGGAGGGGGCAGTGCTTTGGCAGTTGAGCAGTTGCCCATGTCTTTTAGGTTCATTAGCTAGGCATTACCAGGAATATTGTTTCTTTCATACAATAAAATTGTAGCACACTTAAAATTGGCTTTTACTGTGTGTGAAGGTTTTCTTTTTTTCCGGGGGGGGGGCTGCTGTGTCAGTTGAATAGCCCCTGTGTTGTAGTCTCTCCAGCCAGTCACCTATCTGCCTTCTGCCAGCAGGAGTATTTTTTTTAAAAAGAAAACAAAAAGCCAGTTATTTTGATAGTGATATTGGTTGTTTGTAACAAGTCAGAGAAGGTTTAAAAGCAGCCAAACAGTATCAAAATGACCCTCAAAATGCACCAGAATACATCTAAAACCTCATAGCTTCCGGCCCCCAGACCCCCGGCCTATAGGGTAGAGACTCCACACTTCTTAATTTAGCACTACAGCACTGGATCTTTTAATGGGAACCATTAAACTAAAAGTACGTAAGAAAAATATAGATTGAATGTAGCATATTAATAGAGTTTTATTTTTTATTTTTTGCATCAAAGAGCCAGATATGAACCTGCACGAGCCTCTTGACACTGACAACATGCTATCATGATCTAGAGGTTAGAGCGTTGAGTTATAATCTCGAGACAATCGAATCCCACCACTTCCTCAGATGCACGGTGCCACCTTGAGCAACTCTTTTGACCTCATTGTGCTTCAGAATTCCACCAATAGTAAAACTTAAACAGAACCACACTGAAAATGAGAGCCTGCATCTCGGCTGTGCTATCTAGAATAAATATATAGTAAGCAAAATGAAAACCCAAACAATGATGGCAGGATAAAATGAAATTCAGTTTAAAACAGAACTTTGTTCAAAGCCAGGGCAGATATTTCTACATTCTCTGTCAGTTTGCATGGTAATCATTGCCAGTGATTGCAGCATTTGAATAATTTCTTTGGACTGATTTGTTGAGTCATAGTAACTGTCACTGAATGCAAGCTTTTGATGTTGCCTGCATAATTATTGAATGGGCAGTGCTCCTGTCTTTCTTGACAGAAAATAAAATGTGTGTGGAAAAAAAAACAACAGAAAAGACCATTGTATTGAGCAGTGCTCGTTGCATTACAGCACCGGCAAACATTGCACGATATATAGGCATAGTTGCAGCTCATGGCTATGATGTACACAAAATGCACCACTGAACAGGATACTAAACAAATTTTTGTACAAGGAACCAATTTGGTTTTTGCTGGGCTAAATCTCAGCTCACAACTGCCGAATTATCTTTTTATATTTTATTTATTTATTTTGTATAGAAGAGATCTGATTTTTTTTTTATTTCGACTCAAAAACCCTAGTTTGGATGCTCTGCAGCTCAAATGGGATGGGATACCTTGTTCAGTGAAAGATCCCAGCAGATTGACTGCAGTGGTGTGTGCCAGAAGGAGTAAGCGTTTTGAGGACCATGGCTTTTGTAATCTATTAGTGAGTGTGAAAGAATGTAGCATGGGTTTTTTTATGCATTATTACCATTCTTTTTGTTCCACAATCATTCTTAAATAACCAGGCAAAAGAACAAGTTTGGAGGAGGAGGGAGGGAAGGGGAGAGGAGAGAGAGAGGGAGAGGGAGAGGGAGAAATAGAGAGAGAGAGAGAGAGAGAGAGACAGGAAGCACTGATCAAGATAGGGAGAGAGAGCGAGAAAGAGAGAGAGGACTTTAGCCCTAGATGATTACAAACCCAGTTGCCAGTTGCAGTGCAGTTACCAGTTTAACATGCAGATATCTACCTGTAGTAGTAAAACTTTATTTTTAAACAGGAATACATGTTATTTGGACTGTTAGGTCTAGTTTGCAAGACAGCCCTGTGTTCAAGTATCAAATGTTTCACATATAATGACAACACTCAAATACATAACATACTACAAAATCTTCCAATACAAAAAGTAAAGAACAATATTCAAAGGCAGCAATTGCAAGACTTATAATGAGAGCAAATTGAATGATAAAGTGTTCAGTACATTGACAAGAGAAGGAAAAGAGGTCCTTAATTGCTATGGTGAAGGCTCTGTGTGCAGCACCTGCTCACCAAAAGTCGGGTCTCTGCCAGCATTCGGAGGGCAAGAGCTCATTTGTTACAAAACAAGTAGATATAGGAGGTCGATTGCTCATTCAGAAATTTCTATAAATCTGTGTCAAAATGAATAGAAATAGAAGAAGAAGAGTTAACAAACAAAATTACTAGACTAAAAAATACCTATTCAGCTGGACCGGATAATATATCTCCTATGTGACTAAAACGTTTTGCACCACATACTGTATATCTAAACCCTTAAAAACATTATTCTTATCATCATTAAAAAATAATGAAGTCCCACCAGATGGGTTATCTGCTATGGTGATACCTATACATAAAAAGGGATGCAGGGTGAGCTGTAGGAACTATAGGCAGATTAGTCTTACGTCCGTACCTGGGAAAATTCTAGAATCCATAACAAATGATATGATACACAATCACCAAATGAAGCATGGTACCCAAGACATGGAGCAGTATGGATTTACCTCAAATAGATCAACTACTATGAACCTCTTATGTTTCTATGAAAAATTGTCTGCAGCATTGGATAGAGGCTCTGCAGTTGACTGTACATATCTTGATTTCTCAAAGGCATTTGACACGGTTCCACACGGAGTAATAGTAGAGAAGTTAATAAACCTACATCTAGACTGCAAAATGATGCATTGGATACAGATTTGGCTGAGTGGCAGAACCCAGAGGGTTACTATAAATGGTTTGTGTTCCAACCCTAGGGTTCTGACTAGTGGGGTGCTACAGTGCTCTGTTTTGGGACCTATGCTGTTCCAGATATTTATGGCAGATATGGGAAAGCATGTAATGAGCTGGGTTAGTAATTATGCAGGTGATACAAAACCTGCGAGGATTATAAACACTAATGAAGATAGAAAAACATTACAAGAAAATCTGAATAATATTTTGAAATGGACCAAGACGTGGAGTATGAGCTTTAACAGGGAAAAGTGCTGAGCCATGCATCTGTTTAACCAGCACCAAAAAGCTATATACACACTGGATGGTGCACTTTTAAGAGAATCTATTAAGGAAAAAGACCTGGGAATTATAATAAATCAGAACCTGACTTTGTTCATCTCATTGTGAGACACAGATCAACAAAGCTAAAAGGTGCTCTGGATAATCCAAAGAAACTTTAAGAGTAGAAGTGAACAGGTGATAATGCTCTTGTACAGGTCATATGTGAGACCAATTTTTGACTACGGAAGCCCTTCATGGGGCCCGATTGCTGTAGGGGCAAGGGACGGGATTGAGAGAGTCCAAAGACGGTCGACTAAAATGATACATAATATCAAAACATTTCTGTACAGTGAATGATTAAAATCATTAGATTTGATGTCATTCGAAACTAGACGAATATGGGGAGACTTGCTTCTGTGTTATAATATCATACAGGATTAATATTTGTTTAATGAAATGGGTTCTGAATTCAAAAATGATCAAAAGGGCACCAGAGGACACCTTCTACAATTAAGACCCCAAAAAATGTAATACAAACAAAAGGAAGGCCTTTAATACCCAAAGAGTAATTAATCCATGGAATAAACTTTCATTAGGAATCATAATCAGTAAACATAAACAACAATTCAAAGACAGTTTAGACTCTTACTGTATATCATAAATGGACACAAATGTTCTTATTATGGATGAATGGATAGGAGCGTAAATGGGCCAACCACCTTCTCAGCTCCTTACACCCTAATACGAACCCTAGTATGAACCTGAAGCTCTTTGTTCCAGTCACTCCAGGGATCGCTACTGCAGAAAATAGTGAAGCGGGGGAGGGGAAGAACAAGAAGAAGAAAAGACATTTTACTGAATGAGGAGGATGCAGAGAGATTTCCAGGAAGTTGTGCTTCAACTCCCTTCCTACACTGCTTTCTCCATGGCTACCTCTCCCTGGTCTGCAGCCCCCTATGAGTCAAGGACTTCAACTGCATGGATACCATCTCACATAAATGTCCCAGCGTTAACTGGAGGCAAACTCATCTCATCCTGTTCCTCCTGCTCCTCTCTGGTTCCATCCACCCTAACCCAGGCCCCACACCCCCAGTTACCGACACTAACCCCCCTGTTGGCTAGGATAATAAATCTATTAGAATTGACCACCTGAACTTTCAGAGTTTGCTCACTAAAAAAACTTCTTTTGAAGCCCAGGTCAAACTCAACCATTTCGACATCATCACCCTCTCAGAAACATGACTGTTCCCTAAAATCTCTTCTCAAGAAATTTCACTCAAAGGCTACCTCCTGATAAGAAATGACAGACCTAATAAAAGAGGAGGTGGCTGCCTCTTCTTTATTTCTGATATGTTCCCCTACATGGAACTCCCCTGATAGCTGAAACTTCCATGCTTGAATCTCTGTCCACCAACCTTATCATTGGAAAAAACTAAATCCTAACCTTTCCATAGTCTACCTACCCTGGGTACTCCCATTGGCGAATTCGAATCCTTCCTCTTCACAAAATCATCCTTTCCCAGTTAACAAGGAATGGATAATCTTAAGCAGTTTTAACATTAACTGGGACAGTTGCCAGTCTGACAGTGCCAAAGACCTTTTTGCCAGCTATGGACTGCATCAAATCATTTCTTCACCTACTAGGATGAACTATAAAACAAGCTACTGCTCTACCATCAACTGGATAATAGTCTCAAACCCCTCCAGAATGGCCATCTTTGGAGTTCTCCCAGACTCCATCAGTGACCACTGCATGACCTTCTGTCACTGGTTGGCTAGAGCCCCCAAATCTCTTCCCAAGTTCATCTTCACAAGGCAATTAAAAAAAGGTCAACATGGAAGAACTCTCACTCACCTTCAAATCTGCGGACTATTCTTTTGCCTCTGACATTATTAACATACATGCCACATTCAAAGATTTCTACAACACCTTCAACTCCATCTGTGACTCCCTTATCAACAAAAAAAAGACTAGAATGCGTGGGCACCCAAATGGATGGGTTACCCCAGATCTTCTTAGACTTATACACAGAAAGGACAAGGCTTGGTCTAAGTACAAGAAGTCTAACCCTTTTACACTCCTCCAGGAGTACAAAGCCCTCCACAATAGATGCAAGTCTGCCATCTGAGCCGCAAAGGTAAATCACCTCAAGGATAGCCAACTCAATAATAAAAAAATTCTAAACAACTATGGGGGATATTAAACTCCCTTCTGGGCAAAGACAGGAAATCCAAGCAGATCACCCTTCTTTCAGAAGGGAAATCATCAAATGATCCTTCATGCGTGGCTGCCCTGTTTAATTCCTTTTTTGGGGATCTTGATAAATACAAGAACCTCTCCTCAGCCCACCCCACCCAGCCCCCACGCCCTCCAACCTTTTACAGCCACCCCTACCTCTATTTCAAAGCTCTCTCCCAGGCAGACACTGTCAAACACATTAAAACAAATAATCTTAAACCCAGCATTGGCCTGGACAGCCTGGACTACCAAATCCTGAAATTAGTCCTCAAGCACATTGCCAACCCCCTCATCAATATCCTTAATTACGTGCTCTGCTCTGGCACTTCTCTTGTGGTTTGGAAGATCGCTACCATCATACCACTGCATAAAGGAGGTTCCAAACAGGAAATCAATAACTATGGACCCATCTCCCTACTACCACCCCCCCCCCCCACCAAATCATGGAGAAAATAGTCCATGCCCAAATCTCAGAGCACATTAACAAATACAACATCCTCAGAGAGGCTCAACATGACTTCAGGGCAAAACACAACACTGAAACTGCCCTCATGAGGTTCACGAATGACATCTTCAAGGTTATGGATGACGGACTGTATATGGGCTCAGTTTTCATGAATTTAACCAAGGCCTTCGACCAAAGCCCACAACCTGCTCCAAACAACCCTCTCCCAAATGAATTTCTCCCAAAACATGGTTAATTAGATTAGGAACTTCCCCCATACTAGGTTCCACAAAACGATTATTGAGGGCAAATCCTCGCCAAACAACCTTATTAAATATGGGGTCCCACAGGAGTCAGTCCAAAGATCTCTACTTTTTTCACTTTTCATTAACAATATCCCCTCGGTATGCACACACACCAAAATCATCATTTATGCAGACAACGCTGTCTTATACTATAATGACAATAACCCCTCCATCCTTTTCTTCAAACTCCAGAAGGATTTTTACAGTCTCCACTCTTGGTTTACCTCCCACGGTATGGTTCTTAATTAAAAAAAAAAAAAAGTGTATGATTTTCTCAAGCACCTGCAAACCCTCAAACTTTGACTTCACCCTACTGGACAACAATGGGATTGCCATCGAGTGGGTCCGAGAATTTAAATATCTCAGGCTAACACTGGACAAGCACCTCTTCTTTGGACCACACATAACCCAACTGATTAGAAAAATACATCAGTGACTTGGGCAGCTTTATATAATCCATCAGTTTCTCTTCCACCAGACAACAAAATGGCTAGCATCCAACTTACTCTTCCCTCTCCTGGACTACAGGTCCCTTATTTTCTCACCCTCTCCTCACTCTGCCTACTTCACTAAGCTAAAAGCTGCATACAATAACATAATTAGATTCATCACTGGGCTCCCTCATCATGCCCATAACTGCATTCTCTATGATACTAACAAATGGTTCTCAGTTGATGACAAGTTTGCCTGGAAGACAAATACGTTCATGTTCAAAATCCTCAACAACCTCTTCCCTCCCAGTGTCTCCTCTCTCTTCATTAGATCGGATCCTACTTGTCCTACCAGGAGCACCTCCTTCTCCCTCTTCAGTGTCCCGTTCTGTAACACCTCTCTAGGACAGAGATCGCTGTCGTTTAAGGGCCCCAAACTGTACAACACCCTTCCATCCAACCTCATGGCCTGCTGTTCCTTCAATTCTTTCAAGGCTAACTTAAAAAAGAACTTACTCAATAAACCTCCCTGCAACTGTTTCTAGCCACTCCCTCCCAGAAGATGGATATCTCCTCCTCGCTTCCCCCCCTTTTGTTTAACCCACCCTCTCACTTTTTCCTATTTCCCCTTTCCTCTTCCTCCATTCCACTACCTGTCAGGTTTCTGATTACCGCATTTATGCACAGCAAGGCCTGAACTCTCATAACCATTCATAGTTTCTTAGTTCCAATTGTTGGTTTTGACATGCCTTTTCAGCACAATTAACATGTTTATGCCTCGTATCTATGTGTTTTGAGTACCTTTGTAAAATTCTTGTATCTTCTGTATTTTGTGTACATACCCACCATTGTATTGTGTTCCCTGAATTTTTTTTTCTGTATTTGTGTAAATTTTCCACCCTTGTTTTTACTGTAACTGGACACTTGTGAAAATGGGCATTTTGCCTACATGCCTTTCCACTGTAAAATAAAAATTAAATGAAATAAAACTCCAGTGGCTGTAATAACAGAGCTGTGCTGCGTTAGTAATTCTGGTCAGACCCCTCTTCTTCTTTTGTTCACAACATGTCGGCATAGCTCCGGCTATGCAGCCATAAAAAGGGCAAGTGTCTTCCTCCCTCCCTCCAAAGCCTCAGTTACATTTTTGTGGCCTGCCCCTCCTCCTTCCTCTATAAACACTGAACAAAGGTATTTGTTCAGAATGCCTACCTTTTCCTGGTCCCCCTCTGCACAATCTCTCCCTTCCCTTTTGAACCTTACAATCCCATCCCTGGTCTTTCTCTTTTCACTTCCGTACATAAAAAAGGTTTTCCCTCTTTCATTACCACCTGGGAGAGTCTCTCTTAGTTTGCACCTTTGTGCTCCTTACTGCTTTCCCTGCTCCCTCTGTTTCCCCGATATACTTCTCTATCCTCCTCCCTCTGCATCTCCTCATACCTTTTGAATGCTACCCTTTTAGCCTTTACCCTTTATCTTTTCAGCTACCTCTTTCGAGAACCATAGCAGTCTCTTTCCTCTTGTTTTTGCTCACTTGTTTGGTGCAGAGGTTTGTTGCTTTTACTATGCTCCCTTTTAGCTTTGCCCGCTGTTCCTCTACCCCAACCAGGTCACTCCCCCCCCCCCGTCATACCATACCATACCACACCATACCATCTTTATGTATAAAAAGAGCCTTTCTAAAACCAAGGAGCTTGTACATAAAACATTCCATAAATAACATAGATTAAAACCATTAAAAAGCCAACACATTAATAAACTGTAATTACAGTGTATCTAAAATCAAGACTCATCACTGAGGCATTCACCCATCTTTATAAAATATGCTCCTATGAAGTCCAGGACCCTTGCCCTTGTGTGATTCAGTTCCTCAGATGTCCTGATACTGAACCGCACTGTACGGTGATCACTGGTGCACAGATGGCCTCCCACCTTGACGTCTACAGCACTGTCCCTGTTAGTGAGTACTAGGTCCAGTATTGCCCAATCCCAAGTGGGTTCACTGCCTAGATGCCTGAGGAACACCCCCTGCTGAGAATACAGGATGTCCCTTCTTCTAGCTGAAGCCACTGCTGAGAAGATGTAACCTACATCTGGCAGGTTGAAGTCCCCAGACAACAAAACTTACCACTTCTCTGCCATCTTGCCAGTGGCTTCCACCAGTACCTTTTCTAATTCTTCCCCCCGTGCTGGAGGTCTATGGATCCCTCCAATGTGAATAGTGGCTACATTCACTGTCTCCAGAGTGACCAACAATGCCTCCACCTCCCCCTATATTACTCTTCTTTCGCTGTCTCTTTTACACTTTCCTTCACATAAAGCATGACACCCCTCCTTTCCTTCTTACTCGGTCCTTCCTGAACAGAGTATAGCCTGGTATGACCATGTCCCAGCCATGGCTTTCAGTGCACCATGACTTGGTAATGTACACAGTATCCAGGCTGGCTTCTGCCATGATGGCCTCCAGGTACAGAATCTTATTTCTAGACTACTGAAATTCATACACATTGCCTTCCAGATTTTGTTTCCACTCTGCTTGTTACTCTCATTTTTTTCCTTTTTGCCCTCCCTACTTCCCTCCTCTCTTCTTAGTACTCATGTTCCCTTCCCACTTTGTCTCTACCATCCTGCTTCCTTTACTAATTTGCACTCTGGTGGATTCCTCTCCCCTCAAGTTCTCATTACTTTCTACTTCAGCTTGTGGGGGGTGAGTTTCTGCCTCCCCAATTCCTTCCACCACCACCCTCAACTAGTTTAAATGTTAATTGAAGTAACATTTAAACTGTCCACTGAGGACTGCAGTTTCCATCCTGGATGGAGGGAGTCGATCACCCCTGTAAAGTCCCTTATCCTCCCAGGTGGGTCCCCAGTCCCAATGGAGCTGAACCCCTCCTCTCTGCACCATTACTTCAACCATGAGTTGAAGCTCCTGGTGCAGAGATCCCTCTCCTCCCCATCATAGACAGGTAGCACCTCAGTGAAAGCCACTGAGCACACTACCTAAGACCCTTCCCCAGCTCCATAAACTCCCCCTGCACTATCCCAGCCCTCCCCTAGCCAGGTCATTACTCTCCAGTGGGACAATGGCATCCAGATCCCCCTTCCATTCTGCTGCCCTAGTGATCCTTAGAATCTGCTTCGCATCCCTCTGGGTCACAGCTCTGAATAAGCACCTAACCTGCCTTTCCCCCTTTCCTATTTCCAAATCTATCCCCCTCACGATCAAGTCCCCCACCAGAAGTTGCTTCCTCCTCCTCTGGGGTCCTCTACCACCCTGTTTGGGGTCTCCACTATGAAGGGCTCCCACATCTCCCCACATCACTACCACAGATGCCTGCTCCTGGCACTCCTGCACCACAACAGTGGTGTAGGATTTTTGTAGTGGTACCAGTTGAGGAATGTTCCTTTGCCCCACCACCCCCACAACCTTTTCAGAACCCACCATAATCCAGACATTTTTCCTCCCCGTCATCCTCTGAGGTAACAGTGGCAGACTGGGTGGCTCCTCGGTGGGGGAAGAAGTCCCCTAAATCCTAGCCAGCTCATCCTGGAGTCTAATGACCTCCTCCCTCAACTCAGAGAGGTGCATGCAGATATGGCAGCACTACAGTCTCCAGAAGTTTTCACTTAAGACTGTCACCCCACAACCACTGCTTTGTACCACTCTCAGTATTCTCAACTTCTGTTCTCCCTGTGTTACCTGGAAATATTTTTGTACCCTTACCCCTAATAGGGTGTTTCTAGTTTCCACACCTTTTTTTTTGTTTGTTTCTGTTTGTGTTCCCACATGCCTTGTGTAAATCTCTTTATACTCCTACCCTAGATAGGATGTTGTTGCTATTCCCAGTTTTGGTTTACCTTATGTCTTCCACCCTCTCCAGCAGTGGCTGTTACACAGAAGTGAACAGGTGCCTTTCCTTAGTTAATTAGCAGAGTCCCCTGCTGATCTTGTACATTTGTGGCACTGTCCTAATGGGCACATGACTCTTGGAACCATGGTCCACACTGTGGGATGCTGCACTGCTGTGTTCACTCAGTCTTCTTCGGATTAATGTTGATCGATTTTTGCCAGGCCTGCACAGGTCAGATTAATAATTTGTGAGACAATGTTGCCCATGAAAGCAGTGTGTACAAGACTAAGCCATGGCATAATCAGAAGCCTGTCCTTGTGTGGCACTGTCCCAATTGGCACACACTTTTTGGAACCATTAGCCCACACTGTGGGATGCCGCCCTGTTGTCTTCACTCAGTCTTCTTCAGATTGATGTTTTGTGAATTTTTGCTAGGCTAATACACGCCAAAGGAAAAATTTTTTGGGCAACATTGCTCATGATTCCAGTGTATATAACACTTATCCGTGGTGTAAAAGGAAGCCCTGTCCATGTGTGGCCCTGTCCCAGTCGGCACACAATTTTTGGAACTAGTAGCTCACTCGGGATGTTGCACTGCTGTATTCACTCAGTCTTCTTCAGATTAATGTTTTGCCATTTTTTGACAGGTCTAAACACACTGAGTAAATAATGTTTGGGGTAACATTGCCATGAAACCAGTGTGTACAACATTTAGCCATGGCATAATTGGAATTCTTGTTGTTTGTTGCTGCATGCTTGTCCTCACTCAGTCTTCTTCTGATTAATGTTTTGTGAATTTTTGCCAGGCCTACAATGGCTGAATAAATAATTTTGGGGGCAACGCTGACCATAAAACCAGTGTGTACATCACTTAGTCATTGCATAACTGGAAGTCTTGTCCATGTGTGGTATTGTCCCAATAGGCACACAGTTTTTGGCACCAGTAGCCTACGCTGTGGGATTCTGTACTGATATTTTAAGAGCATACATAGGCCTTATGATTACAGCCATTTTATTTTGAGTATTGTTGGCCACATACTCTTTATTACTACTAGCATTGCCCATATTTGGCAGTGACTGAACAGACACAGTTTTTGGAACCAGTACCCCTCAGTGTGGCGCACTGCATGTTTTGGGTGCTTTGTCAGGTCAGTACATTAGGTTATTTCATTTTATCCATTTCCTAGTACATTTTAATGGTCAAACCAGCGCACTAGTTCACCATTAGGAAAATGTTGGCCAACTTTATATGGTTCAGCGGTCAAAGTTTGCAAAATCAGGAGGTTTGCACAGCCCTAATCTTTATCCATGCAGTGTAGCAGGTTTAAGATTACCATTTTTGGATTATCTTTGGTGGGGGGAGGTATCAGTAACAGGGCCCTGTTTACTTTCTGTACTTTGAGTCAGTGGGGGAATCTCTGCCTGGGGAAATACGTCTTAGAAAAAGAAGTTTTAAAAAAATGGAGTACCTTGTTATCTTTCATACCCTTCAGTAAACCTACCAACCTGAGGTTGTTCCTGTTTGCATGGTTTTCCTGGTCCCCCACGGACTTCCTCAGGACAGTGATCCCTGTGACATTATGTTCCAGAGAGGCTCTTTTATCTACTGTAGTTGGTGTCCCCTGAAGAAGCAACATCAGAGTTGTGAAATGTTGGGATATCTGTCGGTACTTTGCATATCTTGCATAGGCCTTGCATTATCCATGCATTCTTTTCAGGTTATTTTTGTAAGAATAGGTTACCCACCCTGTTTCTTTATTTATTTATTGGGTAGGAGGACACATCTTTAAAGAGATTTTTTTTTTCAGTAAAAAAAGTCAGAGTAGGCATCAAATCAAATAATTTTTATTTGTAAAAAAGTGCATTTCCAAGCTTGTCCAATGCACTTGTACAATAATTTTAAAACATTAACAGACACTATAACATTAATTAAAACCATAATCAAATATCAAACTCATAAATACTTAAAATTTATCATTTCTAGTAATTTGTATTAACCAGCTTAAAACCCTAATAGCAACAGGAAAGGCCGTGCTGAACAAATAAGTTTTCAGAGCACTCTTAAAACTCTCGATGGTCAGGCACAACCTCAGCCAACAAGGTAGAGAGTTCAACAGGGTAGGGGCCACAAAAGCAAAAAACAGGCCTGGATGTTTTAAGCTGAACCCGGGAACCTCTAGCAATCCTTCATCGGAGGAGTGGAGTGAGCGGAGGGAGCAATAGGGACAGAGGAGATCTTACAGGTAATGAGGTCCCTGCCCATGTAGGGATTTGTAGGTCAGTAGACTGACCTTGAAGGTGATCCACCACTGTACTGGCAGCCAGTGCAGTCTGCAGAGCACAGGCATGATATGGCTCTATCTTGAAGAGCCACCACATTCTGCACCAGTTGCAACCGGCGGATTTGAACCCCCAGTAGCCCTAGGTAAAGGGCATTACAGTAGTCAAGGTGGGAAGTCACGAAGACGTGGACCAAAGTTGAAAGATCATCAGGCAGAACCAAGTGCTTCACCCAGACGATATTCCTCAGATGGTAAAAAGAGGTCTTGCTAATGGCCGACACCCGAGATGTAAATGTCAGGCCATCATCAAAGATAATGCCCAGAATTCATACCCCATCAGAGGTTGTCAGCTGGATGCCCCCAAGCCAAAGCCCAGAGGGCTGTCCAGCCAGCAAACATGTGCCCTGATGACCTGGGTCCACTACCAAGACCTCAGTTTTAGCTGGGTTCAGCTGCAGTCTACTAGCACTCATCCAGTCCTGGAGAACACCTGTCAATTCAGCCAGGTAAATTCAGCCCAAGTCAATTCAGCTCCATGTCAGTTCAGCTCCTAAGTCAATTCAGCCCCTATGTCAATTCAGTTCCTATGTCAATTCAGTTCCTATGTCAGTTCAGCACTACATCAATTCAGCCCCACATCAGTTCAGCCCCTATATCATTTCAGCCCCTATATCAATGCAGCTCCTGTGTCAATTCAGCCCCTATGTCAGTTCAGCCTCTATGTCAATTCAGCCCCTATATCAGTTCAGCTCCTGTGTCAATTCAGCCCCTAAGTCAATTCAGCCCCTATGTCAATTCAGCTCCTATGTCAATTCAGCACTACATCAATTCAGCCCCATGTCAGTTTAGCCCCTATGTCAATTCAGCCCCTATATCAATTCAGCTCTTATGTAAGTGCAGTACCAACCAAAACCATGCACCTGATGCTGCTGGTAATGCTGTCAGACATGTTATTGACAAAATTAAGTCCACTGCAGTCACAACATATGAGACGACACATGCCATCATTACTGGGGCCACTCAGGGACTTTCAAATGCAGTTCTAGCATGGCTGCCTGAGGAGCAGAGGATGAAAAGGACAGTACAGAGACACAGAGCAGCCATATCCAGTGCACCACTTAATCCAGCAAGTCGTCTGGAGCTGGAAATCCCTACTACATACCATGCAACAAGTGCAGGTGATGCCTTCCTTTTGTTTGACAGTGGACCAGGAAATGACAGAATCCTGTTATTTAGTACCAGTGTCAGTCTATGCTTCCTCAGCATATCACCCCACTGGTATGCTTCGAGACTTCCCCACCACTCTTCGAGCAGCTGTATACCATTCATGGGGTTCATCACAATAAAGTGTTTCCTGCTGTATATGCGCTGCTGCCCAATAAGACCAAGCAAACATACTTGCGATTGTTGCAAGAGCTGAAGAAGCTGCAACTGGACCTTGGCCCACAATTAATCAATATATCCCTCCATGGTGTGGGTATACTGGTAGATTTACCATGGCTGGTGTGGTTCAGTCATGAGGCGCAGTCAAGTGACTGAACCACACCAGTAATGGTAAACCTATCATTATACCCACACCCTGAAGGGGTATATTGCTATTATGCAATGGTTCATTTTATTTTTGTAAAAAAAAATAAAATAAAGAGAAAGTATTTTTATTTTTTATTTTTAATCATTTCCATGGTATTTATTGCTTCACCACATCAAAAAGTTCTATGTTGCTAGGCAGACACTGCTGGTAGGGGACAAAGCTCAGTTGTGAGGGTTTTCGGCAGAGTCTGTAAGGGGGGGACGATGGAAAACAATGTGGCGCTGAAGTGACTTCACCTGGTTTAGTCACTGCGTAAGTGTCAGGTCCGAGTAATCTGTTTGGTTACAATAGCGGCTCCAGAAGTGAAGTAAAGGATGCAGGGTATGGATCGAGCAGAGCAGAGGTACAACTGCACCACTGGGTCATAAAATGGGGCTATAAGGCATGTAGTACAGTAAATAGTGACATGAGTATTTTGGAGGAGCGTGGAGAGATGAGGAATAGATTTGTCATACTTTCTGGTTTTTACAGTTTCTCTTTTGTCTTTGGTTGTTTACTTTTGATGGTGGATACTGCGTGCTTATTAGAAACTCTCGTGAAGGAAGTGGTGGTAGTTTTGTTTAGTGTGTGTGTATGATTTTGTTACTAAGAATTGCGGCTGGAATTCGGAGTTTGCGGGGTTTTTTTTGTCAGAACAGGTGGTATTGTGAATGGTGGCATTCTGTGGGCGAGCATCTTACCATCCCTCAACCTGTTTGCAAGAATGCCAGTAGTGTGTTTGGCATGGTCAGAGGGATTTTCGATGGGATTACTAATGCAGCTGACTGGTAGCTGGCACCTTTTCCAGTGGGTACACTGGAGGATTTACAACACTGAAAAGGTGCCAGTCAGCCAATCAAAATGCAGGATTCTGTCTATTTTTTTGTGCCCATTGTATAATCAATAATGACAGACTTTGAGATCAGTGCTGTGTTAGCATTCCAAGACACTTTTCCAGAGACAACAATGCGCTGCTAATTTTTTCATTTCTGCCAAAGTATCTGGCGGCAGGTACAGAACGGTGGACTTCAACAACAATATGGAGCTGATCCAGAGTTATCACTGATTGTGAGAATGTTGGCTACAGTGATAGTCGTGCCTGTACATGATGTAGTGAAAATGTGTGAGGTTTTAATGGACAATGTGTATTACGGTGAGCATGAGGATTTTCTACATTCTGTGACTGACTATTTTGAAGATGTTTGGTTGGGGAGGATAGACGGAAGACAAAGGTGACGACAGCCCAGATTTCTTCACAGCTGGTGGAACTCTATGATGCAACTAACCAAGGCATCCCAAGGACAGACAATGCTGTTGAAGGATGGCACAACAATTTTGTGAGTCTCCTAAGTGCTGATCACCCCACAATATGGAAACTTATCGATGCTATGAAAAAAGAGCAGAGCCTGACAGAGAGTATAATGGAGCAGTATGTTGCTGGCCACCCACCACAAGAACTAAGAAAGTGTACAAGAACTCTCTGAAAGAATTCTGTGCATTGTCACAGAACACCATACAAGGGAAATTGTGGAGTACCTGAGAGGACTTGCACACAATTTCATGTTTTAACTTAATGGATGCTTACAGTTCTCCCAATATGTTTAATGCTCCACTCTTCAGCCTTTCCTCCTTTTTTTACAGAGGACATTTGTCTTTTGGGTGAGTACTCCGCCCTTCCCACCATTAAGCAAAAAACCCAAATGGTGGTAATATCCTTAGTCACTATCCATTCTAGTATTCACACCTGGAGTTGTTGGAATGTGCACATGAGGGTCAGGGTGGGTTAGTTGGGGTGGTTTGGGTGTTGTGTGGGTTAGAATGTTATGTTTAGGCTTATTTGTGTTCTGTTGTTTTGTTTTTCTGTCTGGTGTATGTCATTGGTGTTTGCTGTGTGTACTGTATGTGCAAATTAACATTTTCAATAAAGTGTACTTAATTGCAAAAAAATATGTTTTAAAGCTTCTAAAGCTGAATTGTCATAGGAGCTGAACTGACATAGGGGCTAAATTGACGTGGTGCTGAACTGACATAGAAGCTGAATTGACATAGGAGCTGAACTGACATGGGGGCTGAATTGACATAGGAGTTGAATTGACTTGGGCTGAGTTGACTGGGGCTGAATTGACATAGGAGCTGAATTGACTCGGGCTGAATTGCCATGGGGCTGAAATCACTGGGCTGAACTGATTTGGGCTGAATGTGCCAGGCTGAATTGACTGGACACCATCCTGGATCTCAGTGAGGGAGTTATTATAGACTGAGAGGACCCCATCCTGCTCAGGCACAAAGGACATGTATAGCTGAGTATCGTCCACATAACAGTGGAACCTCAAGCCATACTGCCTAATAATGTCTCCCAATGGCAGCATATACACTAAGAACAACATGGGTGCCAGAATGTAGCCCAGTGGTACCCCGCAGGATAGGAGGAGAGGGGCTGAGGAATAAATTCCCGACACTACTCTCTGAGTCCTACCCTTGAGGAAAGATTGAAACCAACTGAGGACTGTACCAGACAGTCCACAGATGAACTGCAGATGCTCCAACAGCACACCATGGTCCACAGTGTCAAACGCTGCACAGTGATCAAGGAGGATCAAGATCGAACGAGTCCTCCAATCTCTCACTATTAGGAGAGTATTAAGCACTCGAACAAGTGCCACCTCGGTACTATGCCTCTTCATAAATCTGGACTGGAGAGAATCATAGACATCATGGGTAGATAAATGATCCTCCAGCTGCAATGCAACCACCTTCTCAGTAACCTTACCCAAAACGGGCAGGTTAGAGACAGGTCTGTAGTTTGCCAGACAGTCCAGGTCAAGGGAGGGCATTTTAAGGAGCTGTCATACAACCACCTCCTTTAGGAGGTCTGGAAAGATGCCCCTCTCCAGTGATCTCCAGACTATCTCAGCAAGGACCGGACCGACTACCTCAACGCACCCCACAACGAGGCATGTTGGTCCCGGGCCTAGGCTACAGCAGGTTGATCGTAAGGTCTGGATAATCCTCACAATGTCAGTGATCTCAGGCCGGCCAAAGTCAGACTAGGTAGGACCAGCAGAACATAGTTACAGAAACCCCACCACCACCAATTTGAATTTCAGGCTCTTCCATTTTAATTACTGAAGACATTTTGTTTTCAAAAAGAATATTTTTTCCCTTGGACTTTATCTGTTCACGTTGCTTATTCCTGATATGAAGGCATAATCCTCTGCTCATGGCATCACAGCTTGTAGTCATGGAAATTCTTCTGATGCCACAAGCAGTGGATTATTATTATTTAGTGAAGCTGTGATGGTACTTTTGACTATCCTAATGGGATCTGACTGATAATCAGTCTGTCTGACTCTGGATCTGAGATCCTATTCAATCCTATTTGGATTTCAGATCCAACATCTCATACTAGTATCCAAGGTCAGATGTCTGCCTCAGATCCCTTGGATCCTGCATAGTCACATCAGATCATTGGTGTGTTGGGTGAGAGGTTCCAGTAGTTGAATACCAATGGAATCCTTTATAAACATGTCAGTAACATTTAAACTCTCCACTGAGGACTGTAGTTTCCCTCCAGGATGAAGGGAGTCCATCACCCCTGTAAAGTCCCTTATCCTCCTAGGTGGGTCCCCATTCCCCAATGGAGCTGAATCCCTCTTCTCTGCACCATTACTTTAACCATGAGTTGAAGCTCCTGGTGCAGAGATCCCTCTCTTCCCCTGTTATAGACAGGCAGCACCTCAGTGAAAACCACTGAACACACTATCTAAGGCTCTTCCCCAGCTCCATAAACTCCCCCTGCACTATCCCAGCCTTCTTCAGATTAATGATTTGTAAATTTATGACAGGCCTACACATGCCGAGTAAATAATTTTTGGGGTAACATTGCCATGAAACCCATGTGTACAACACTGTCCATGTGTGGCACTGTCCCATCAGGCATACAATTTTTGGAAACAGTAGCCCACAGTGTTTAATGCTGCATGGCTATCTTTACTCAGTCTGCTTCCAATTAATGATTTGTAAATTTTTGACAGGCATACACATGCCAAGTAAATAATTTTTGGGGCAACATTGCATGAAACCGGTGTGTACAACACTTAGCCATGCAAAATTGAAATCCTTGTCCATGTGTGGCACTGTCCCATTAGGCTCACAATTTTTGGAACCAGCAGCCTACACTGTTCCATGCTGCATGGCTGTCTTTACTCAGTCTTCTTCCAATTAATGTTTTGTGAATTTTTGCCAGGCCTACATGGCTGAATAAATAATTTGAGGGGCAACATTATACATGAAACCAGTGTGTACAACACTTATCCATTGCATAACCAGAAGCCGTGTCCATGTGTGGTACTGTCCCAATAGGCACATCATTTTTGGAACCAGTAGCCTATGTTGAGGGATTCTATACTGATATTTTGAGGGCATACGTAGGCCTTACAATTACAGCCATTTTATTTTGAGTATTGTTGGCCACATACTCTTTATTACTACTAGCATTGCCCATATCTGGCACTGATTCAACAAACAATTTTTGAAACCAGTAAGGCAAGGCAAGGTAAATTTTATTTAAAAGATGCCCAATCCCAGAGGCTCTGGGCACCGTACACAAATCAAATCAATTGCAATAGTAAAACCAACAATACAATAAACATTATAATAAACAGAACTAAATTAAATCACACAATTATAAAATATTTACATAAATAAATCAGAAAAATAACTAAAAATACCTAAATGAGTGGTCAGGGACAGAGCTGAATCTCAGAAGTCAGGCCAGTTCAAAATTATAAAGCAAAGTCTGGGAAAGCCTGATTGTACAGGAAGGCCTTGAGGTGGGCTTTGAATACCTCTACTGAAGGGGCCTCTCTTACAGCTGGAGGTAGCAAATTCCACAGGTTGGGGCTGGCGATACTGAAGGCTCTGTCACCAGCCATTTTTAACCTCATCCTGGGAATAGCGAGGAGGCCCCTAGAGGAGGAGCGGAGGGAACAGGCCGAGACAGCAGGTGTAAGAAGGTCCACCAGGTAACCAGGGCCCAGGCCATGTAGGGCCTTAAAGGTGAGCAAGCCCACCTTAAAGAGGACCTTCCACCTGATCGGCAGCCAGTGCAGTTCACGCAGCACCGGGGTGATGTGGCAATACTTAGACTGCCCCGTCTGTAGCCTGGCAGCTGCATTCTGCACCAGCTGCAGCCGGCGGAGGGTACCTCCAGAGGCCCCAAGATAGAGCGCATTACAGTAGTCAAGCCTTGACGTCACAAAGGCATGCACCAATGTGGGGAGGTCCAGGGGCAGAACTAGGGGCTTTGTCCTGGCAATATTCCTCAGATGGTAAAAACTGGAATGGACAACAGACGATACCTGGGATTCAAGCGTCAGTCTTCTGTCAAGAATAAAGCCAAGTTCATGCAGCCTAGAGGAGGCCTTCAATGGTACAGATTAAAAGAAAAGCCCCGTCTCTGCGCCAGAGGCCATCCTAACATGCCCTCTGTTCGACTTCACCACCAGTACCTCCATCTTGTCGGGGTTCAGTTGCAACTAGCTGGAGGCCATCCAGTCATTAATGTCAGAAAGGCAGGTTTTTAGCACGTCCACTGCGTTGGATGTCCCAGAGGAAAAGGAGAGATACAGCTGGGTCTCATCAGCATAGCAATGAAAACCCAAGTTGTACTTCCTAATGAGCTCTCCCAAGGGCAGCATGTGAACGGAGAACAGCATTGGTGACAAGATTAAACCCTGGAGTGCTCCACACGACAGGAGGCTAGGGGAAGAGGAGAAATTCCCCATCACTACCCTTTGCCTCCTGTTGGTGGGAAAAGACTCAAACCAGCAGATGACCATGCCAGTGAGTCCACAGAATTCCCTCAAGCAGTTGAGTAGCACATGATGGTCCACCATGTCAAATGCTGAGGAGAGATCAAGGAGAATGAGAATTGTCCCCTCTCCTTGATCTCTCGCCCTACAGAGATCATTATGCACCCGAACTAACACAGTTTCTGTGCTATGCCTCTCATGAAACCCAGACTGGAGAGGCTCTTATAGATCATGGGCCATGAGGTGCTCCTCAAGCTGAAATGCCACAACCGTCTCTACAACCTTACCCAGGAATGGAAGGTTTGAGATGGGATGGTAATTTGCCTTGATGTCAGAGTCTAAAGATGGTTTCTTCAGAAGGGGTCTCATCAATGCCTCCTTCAAGGCATTGGGGAAGATCCCCTCTGACAAAGCACACCAGATAATAAAGGCAAACACCGGGCTGATGGAGTCAACACATCCTATCAAAAAACGTGTCTGCACCAGGTCCAGTTCACAAAATGTGTGCCTCAGCTTGGAAGCAACCTCAATGACCTCAGCCACCTCCACTAGTCTAAACCCACCCCAACTAGGCGGAGTACTCTCTGGATGACCACGGCGACCACTGTCGGCCACAATGTGGCTCACTGACAGAATTCCTTGCTGGATAGCAGACACCCTGTTTGAGAAGAAACGAGCAAACTCTTCACATAACGTGTCAGAAAAACCTTTTTTCGACTGCAGACAGGCTGGATGAAGGAGCTTGTCTACAATCTGAAAAAGCACAGTTGGTTGATTACTCCTGGCGGCAATCTCCCTGGACAGGAACTCTGCCTTCTTATGGTTGATTGCCCCCTGGTACACACAATAATGTGTACACAGGGCCAGTTTGTCCACTTCCAGCCCAGTCTTCTGCCAGCAGCACTCTAATCTCTGACTCATAATCTTCATCGCCTTAAGCTCCACATCCAGCCAAGGGGACCTCAAGTGAGAGGATTTGGGTAGTACACGGACCGGTGCAAGGAAGTAGATCACACCAGACATCACCTTATTATAGGCAGCAACTGCTGCACACATACCCCCAGCACATGCATTGTCCGTACTAGATAGATCAGCCACTGCCAGAAAACTCACGGGGGTCAAACCCCTCAAAGGGCAGTAGCTAACCATCTTATCGGGGGAGGGCTCTCGGGGTAAGGGGAGTCTTGAACAAGAACTCCACTGTGCAATGATCAGACCAAATGACCCAATAAGTCTTGAGATTAATTATCTCAAGCCCCAGGGAGAAGACCAGGTCCAACATGTGGCCACCCTGGTGGGTCGCGGAAGAAACTTCTTGCAACAGGCCCAGGGATGACATCATCTGGAGGAAGCTGTAACCAAGTCGAGAAGATTCATTGTTGGCCCAAACATTAAACTCCCCCAGCACTAAACATCTGGGGGCCTCCAATGTTTAATCAATGTCGAAGTCAGCTATCTCCTGCAGGAATTCTCCTGCCACCCCAGGGGGGTGGTAAATCAGGAGGATCCTTCAATCTGCACCCGGACCCCACGAACAGCCACACATTCAAATGAACCCAGTGCTCTCACTGGGTGCAGGATGAAGCCTAGTTTGGATCTAAAACAGATGGCTACCCCTCCTCCGCCCCTGCATTCTACTCTGGGGCAATGCACTACAGAGTACCTGGGTAGGATGGTGGCCTCTAAAATCGGGCCAGCATCATTGCCCACCCAAGTATCCATGATGCAAGCCAGATCGACTGAAGAAATCAAGTCCACTATAAATGCAGTCTTATTTCTGATCAATCTGGCATTGCAAAGCACTACCCTCAGGGGATTGGTGGACAGTGCTGTCCCTCTGGCTACCTGCCCACTCGATCTGGTGGGAACCCTGATGATGGGCACCAAACACATCTGGCCTCTCCTTTGGATCCGTCGAAACCCAGGGCACCTTCTGCACCTAACAACCTCAATCCTGTCCTCTACCACAGTGCACAAGGTGCCCCTCCACAATTGATCAATGAGGCTCCTTCTAATCCTGACCTTCCAACAGCACCTTGCTGTAGTGGTGTAAACTGGGAGGTCAGATAATGGCTGCAGATCGAGTAGCTGGGATGCCCTGTACACTATCCTAGCCTGCCCTAAGCCCTCATACTTTCCCAGAAACATCCTGCCTGACTAAAAAGTCACAAGCACACAAAGTCCTAGCTATACAACCACACAAAGCACAAACATACACTAAAACAACAAAAGCCCTAAACCACGCACACCACACTCTCACATTAACAAACTAAAACCCTCATCCTCCACCCCTACAGCTCCCCACCCACAACCAAGAAAGCAGGAAGCCTGCAGATAAGTTGTCATGTTGTGGAGAACAATCTGCAGCTCACATATAAGATCTTAATGATCAGGATCACAAATATTTAATGTTCAAAAGGTAACAAAGAATAATACCAAGTTTCATAGCGCAAACCACTTTAAGGCTAAGGGCCCTCTCACTGCCCCAATCTCTTCATAGTTAGATAATCCGGCTAAGAACAATTTAAAAATATGTCCACAAGATATGCTGCCAGGGGTGCTCCAGAGCCACTCTCACCAGCTAGTGGGACCCCAGGGAAATTACCAGTGTCTGGAGATCTTTGGCCCCCTAAAAGATAAATCTATGGGGGCACAGGTCCTACATCTTGGGTAACATTACCTCCAAGTAGCTTGACAGGCCACACAAGTCCATGAAGCAAACCAGTGTCTCCACAACACTCCACAGAAACAACCAAGGCAGTCAATCCAGCAGCACACCCTTTGCCCCAGGGTTGATAATGCGGAAGCACCATCTGTGACCGCATACCCCGGAAATGCAGTCCGGCAGGAATGTGAGACCAAGTCACACTGATGGCCCTCTCGTGTGATGGAAAAAAGAAGCATCAACAAGGTGCACAGATCCACAGAAAGCTGGCGGCCGCACAAACGGGGAACCACAGAAAGGTCCTGTCTTCCAGACCATTGGAGCTGGAGAGGAGGGGGGCCACAGGAGTTGGCCCCTCCGTTAAATCAAGAGACCATCTTCCAGTGAGGCGCAATGGTGGACTTATGGTAGAAGCTGAAATGAGCGAGAGTGGGACCCAGGAACGAATGCCAAAACATCGACAGGAAGAAATCCAGGGAAGCAATCTAAAAAGGTGTGTGAGCTGCAAAACTATCTCAAAAACGAGAAAACTAACTGCCTGGACTATCTAACTTCCCTGCCCTGCCTACGCTAAAAACACTAACTAACGCCCTAAGAAAAGCTTACTAAAATAATTTTTGGTTTTCTAGGTCAAATTAAGGAAGACCTGAGAACACACACACACCAGATTCGCTAGTAGCACTCCAATAAAATATTAAAGCAGGCTGTAAAAGCTGTAAAAAAAAAACTCAGTGTGGTGCACTGCATGTTTTGGGTGCTTTGTCAGGTCAGTACATTAGGTTATTCCATTTTATCCCATTTCCTAGTACATTTTAATGGTCAAACCAGTGCACTAGTTCACCGTTAAGAAAACGTTGGCAAACTGTATATGGTTGAGCAGTCAAAGTTTGCGCAATCAGGAGGTTCACACAGCCCTAATCTTTATCCATGCAGTGCAGCAGGTTTAAGATTACCTTTTCGGGATTATCTGGGGGGGGGGGAGGTATCAGTGTCAGGGCCCTGTTTGCTTTCTCTACTTTGAGTCAGTGGGGGAATCTCTGCCTGGGGAAACACGTCTTGGAAAAAGAAGGTTGTAAAAAATGGAGTACCTTGTTATCTTTCATACCCTTCAGTAAATGTACTACCCTGAGGTTGTTCCTGTCAGTATGGTTTTCCTGGTCCCCCACTGACTTCCTCAGGACAGTTATCCCTGTGACATTATGCTCCAGAGAGGCTTTCATCTACTGTAGTTGGTGTCCCCTGAAGAAGCAACATCAGAGTTGTGAAACGTTGGGGTATCTGTCAGTACTTTGCATATCTTGCATAGGCCTTGCATGAGCCATACATTCTTTTCAGGTTATTTTTGTAAAAATAGGTTACCCACTCTGCTTCTTTATTTCTTTCTTTCTTTATTGGGTAGGAGGATACATCTTTATAGAGAATTTGTTTCAGTAAAAAATTCAAAGCCGGCATCAGCAGAACTTAGTTACAGAAAATCCCCCATCCCCATTTGAATTTCAGGATCTTTTGTTTTTATTACTGAAGACATTTTTGAAACTGGATCTTTTTTCCCTTGGACTTTATCTGTTCATGTTGCTTATTCCTGACATGAAGGCATAATCCTCTGCTCATGGCATCACAACTTGCAGTCATGGACATTCTTCTGATGCCACAAGCAATGGATTATTATTATTTAGTGAAGCTGTGATAGTACTTTTGACTATCCTAATGAGATCTGACTGATAATCAGTCTATCTGACTCTGGATCTGAGATCCTATTTGACCCAATTTGGATTTCAACTCCAAGATCTCATACTGGTATCCAAAGTCAGATGTCTGCCTCAGATCCCTTGCATCCCAGATGGTCACATCAGATCGTTGGTGTGATACATGATGGTTTCCAGTAGTTGGATACCAGTGGAATCCTTTCTAAACATGTCAGTAACATTTAAACTGTCCACTGAGGACTGCAGTTTCCCTCCAGGATGAACGGAGTCCATTACCCCTGTAAAGTCCATTATCCTCCCAGGTGGGTCCCCAGTCCCCAGTGGAGCTGAACCCATCCTCTCTGCACCATTACTTCAACCATGAGTTGAAGCTCCTGGTGCAGAGATCCCTCTCCTCCCCATCATAGACAGGCAGCACCTCAGTGAAAGCCACTGAGCACACTACCTAAGACCCTTCCCCAGCTCCATAAACTCCCCCTGCACTATCCCAGCCCCGCCCCTAGCCCAGTTATTACTCTCCAGTGTGACAATGGCATCCAGATCCCCCTTCCATTCTGCTGTCCTAGTGATACTTATGATCTACTTCCCATCCCTCTGGGCCATAGCATTGCATAAGCACCTAACCTGCTTTTCCCCCCTTTCCTATTTCCAAATCTATCCCCCTCACGATCAAGTCCACCACCAAAAGTTGCTTCCTCCTCCTCTGGGGTCCTCTACCACCCTGTTTGGGGTCTTCACTATGAAGGGCCCTCACATTCTCCCTGGTCACTACCACAGATGCCTCCTCCTGGCAGTCCTGCCCCACCAGAGTGGCGTAAATAGTTTTAGTGGTACCAGTTGAGGAATGTGCCTCTGTTCCACCACCTCCACCACCTTTTCAGAGCCCACCATACTCTGGCCATTTTTTTCTCCCTGGCATCCTCTGCGGTAATGGTGGCAGATTTGGTGGCCTCCTAGGTAGCGGAAGAGGTCCCCCAAATCCTAGTCAACTCAACCTGGAGTCTAATGACATCCTCCCTCAACTCAGAGAGGTGCATGCAGATTGGACAGCACTGCAGTCTCCAGAAGTTCTCTCGGAAGACTGACGCCCCACAACCACCGCACTGCACCACTCTCAGTATTCTCAACCTTTTTTCTCACTTTGTGACCTGGAAATACTTTTGTACCCCTACCCCTAAGAGGGTGTTTCTAGTTTTCCCCCTTTTTTTTTTGTTTCTGTTTGTGTTCCCCCGTGACTTGTTTAAATCTCTTTATACTCCTACCCTAGGCAGGATGGTGTTTATATTCCCAGTTTTGGATTACCTTTTCCAGTTTTGGATTACCTTTCTTCTTCTGCCCTTTCCAGCAGTGGCTGTTACACAGAAGTGAACAGGTGCCATACCTTAGTTGACTAGCAGAGTCTCCTGCTGACATAACTGGAGGACTTGTGCATGTATGGCACTATCCCAATGGGCACATAATTTTTGGAACCATGGCCCACACTGTGGGATGCTGCACTGTTGTGTTCACTTAGTCTTCTTCGGATTAATGTTTGGTCAATTTTTGCCAGGCCTGCACAGGCCAAATTAATAATTTTTGAGACAATTTTGCCCATGAAACCAGTGTGTACAACACTTAGTTGTGGCATAATCAGAAGCCTGCCCTTGTGTGGCACTGTCCCAATTGGCACTCAATTTTTGGAACCATTAGCCTACACTGTGGGATGCTGCACTGTTGTCTTCACACAGTCTTCTTCAGATTGATGTTTTGTAAATTTTTGCCAGGCCAATACAGGACAAAGAAATAATTTTGGGGGCAACATTGTCAATGAATCCAGTGTATACGACACTTAGCCATGACATAACAAGAAGCCTTGTCTATGTGTGACCCTGTCCCAGTTGGCACACAATTTTTGGAACTAGTAGCTCACACTATGAGATGTTGCAATGCTGTATTCACTCAGTCTTCTTCAGATTAATGTTTTGTGAATTTTTGACAGGCCTACACATGCCGAGTAAATAATTTTGGGGGTAACATTGCTATAAAACCCATGTGTACAACACTGTCCATGTGTGGCACTGTCCCATCAGGCACACAATTTTTGGAATCAGTAGCCCACAGTGTTTAATGCTGCATGGTTATCTTTACTCAGGCTGCTTCCAATTAATGTTTTGTGAATTTTTGCCAGGCATATACGGCTGAATAAATCATTTTTGGTGGCAAGGTTGACCATAAAACCAGTGTGTGCAACATTTATCCACTGAATAACCAGAAGTCTTGTTCATGTGTGGCAATGACATAATTTGGATTTCGGATCCAAGATCTGATACTGGTATCTGAGGTCAGATGTCTGCCTTCGATCCCGAATAGTCACATCAGCCTGTTTGTATGTTAGGTGATAGATTCCAGTAGTTGGATACAAATGGAATCCAATGCTATCTAAGAAAATCAGTGGTACCAAGAAGAGGGCAATTAAAATGTTGCAGGGGTTGCATCAAAAGCCCTATGAGGAGAGAATGAGGGATCTTAACATATAAACCCTGGAAGAGAGAGGGGAGAGAGAGAGAGAGGGGGACATGATAGACCCCTACAAGTATCTCATGGGGGTAAATAAGGTGGAGGAGGGGAGTCTCCTTCAAATAAGAAAGAGCACCAGAACCAGAGGGCATGTGATGAAGCTGGAGGGAGAGGTTATGAGGGATATGAGGAAGTACTACTTCAGTGAAAGTGTTTGTTGCTTGGAACAGACTGCCAGCAGAAGTGGTGGAGGCAAAAACCATACAGGGCTTCAAGCATGAGTGAGATAGACATAGAATATTGTTAACTAGGAAGGAGGAGGAGGGAGGATCGCTGGAGACCAGTTAAGGTCTTTAGAGAAAGACTAGGCAGGGACCATCTGGGCAGACTGGGTGGGCCATGTGGTCCTTTTCTGACAAATTCTGTTTCTGTCTTTCTATCTGATGGTATCCAGTCCCATTTGATAGTGTCCAAGCAGCACTATTATGATTTCAGGGCCAAAAAAGCAGCAGGTACCCAAGGAGTCAACAGGGTAAGGAGCCTGTTTGCATGCAAAATGTATTTAATAATAAAGAATGGAATGTCTTGGAATTTACATTTTGGGAGAAGTTATGAGATTTAAGACCTGCTGGCGCCAATCATTGTTTTTTTGCAGGAAACTGGCATAACATAGCAATATGTTTTGAAATGTAAGGCATGGCTCTCTTGAAGCCTTGAAGTGAATGATGCATTGCATTCAGGCTATTACACAAAAAGTGACTGAACCAGGAAAGGTGCAGCCCCCCTCCTCCACCAGCTGTGAATGCTACCCTTTTAGACACTGGTAAATAATATGTTATTGAGCCAGCACACATGTACTGAATTACAAAGTAATTAAGTCTGCCTGGCATCCTTAATTACTGCTGTTGTACTTACTGTTTTCCTTCTTTTTTAATTAGTTCCAGTCATGCTTTTTCTCACTACAAAGTTCAAAAATCTATCCTCTCAGTTCTGTGGTTACTATATGCAAAAGAGGTAACAAAAATTTTTCATTTACATATTTAAAAATGTGATAACCAGTTAGGATTTACTGGAGGGTTAACCTCCTTTTACAGGAATGACCCAGACTGAAAGGTACAAAAACACATATGACAAATACAATAAAATATATACATTACATAAAAGAAGTGTAAATAGTTAATAAAATGATAAAACACATTTTAAAATTAATATCTTATATATCATAGAAAACGCATTGAAATGTGCTTAACATCTTGTTTACTAGTTACTGTTACATGCCGTAACAGCAATACTCAACTTATTTTATTAAAAGAAGGCTTTGAGTCTCCTCATAAACTGTTCTAAATCCATCTGCTATTGCATATAACCATACCAATGCTGTTTTAAATTTAAAATGCTGAAAAAAAAACTGTGGGTCTGATGGCTGTTCTTTGTGTTACAACTTCAGGAAATCAAATTTGCTCATTAGAAGAGGCAAAAGCAGTTGGAAGGGAATTCATGCATTCAAAAGCAAATAAGCCACAGGCCACCTTCTCCTCTTGCAGGTAAAGGCAGCCAACTTGCATACTGTACATCAAACAATGATGTCATTTGAAACTGTGCTCACCACATAATTCCAGGAAATAGCCTTGTCTTTTTGATCCGTGTTTTTTTTTTTTACTCCTTTCTCTCCTGGAGCTAAGTTCCAGTGGGATTTTAGATTTGCTGGTTCAATTTAAAGCTACCGAGATTTAGTGCATAGTGGTAGCTTGTTCTGCATGGATTTCCATGCCAGCTTAAACCTTGTTGTACCACAGTTCAAAAGTCATGGAACGCAGTTGTATTCTTCTGTGATACAAGATTCCAGCTGATTGAAAATCCTTGACAGCTGGTGTTTGTGCGCACAGCAATCTCAGTCCAAGTTCTGAACTGAAGCTGCCTGTCTGATGTAGGAGCACCATGACAACACTTATTTAAATAAAAACTATAAAATAAATATATATATATATATATACACACTATAACATTACTGGTTGAGTAACTACATGCCCAACCAACCTGAACTGCCACCTCGGGCTTCTGATTACATCGGACCTCTCGAGCTGTGCTCTTCAGAACCCTTTTGTGGCAGCATAGGCTGGTTGTGCATGGTTGCCCAACCAGTATTCTCTATGTAGTCATTTTTATTTTCAAATACACTTAGACCCACTTATAATGGCTACCGTTATAGAAGAGATGACATCCACTTATAATGGACAGATCAGCCTTGCCAAAAGCCAAAAGCAATGACTGAAATGTTAAAAATCCTATTTATATTTTACTTCTGAACCCCTGTCTTTAGTAATAAAGAGTTCTACAAGCTCCTCAGTGTTTATTTTACATGATGCACTGTGAATTTGCTATGAAATGCCTATTTTTTTTTTAAATAAGGGTTTTTACCTCTCCAGGCTGATCAGGTAAATGTTCTCAGCCTTGTCCCGAAATGCCACTGGCTGTACATCTGTGTCTCTCCTCTGAGGAGGACTCTCGTGAATTGTCCCCCGCAGCAGGGCCAGGGGCAGTCCTTCTCCTTGGTGACCCTCATGCAGAAGTCCACCTTTCTTCAGAGCATTGGGGGGAGGGTGGCATCTCTGGCAAGACTTAATATAGCCCTGGTCCACTCCATTTTCCACCAGTTTTCTTCCACCCAGCCCAGAGCCATGGCATGGCATGGAAGTACACGCGCATAGAGGTACACATATGCTCCAGAACTGCAGCCTCCTTCCACCCATCCAGATATCTGTGTGGCCCCTTGAGCATTGGCACTACCAACAGGCCTCCACCTGGTGGCAGCCAAGAGCTTGCAAGGTGAATCACCCCTGACTGGGAGAGGAGTGCTTGCTGTCAGCTCCATACTCCTTCTCCCAACAATCCCCCCACCCACCAGCACCTGGCCACCCGAGCTTGTTTCTGAACTTGGTTTGCTGACATAGTGCAAAGTGAGGCACTTTACAGAACCTCAGCCCTCTGTGTCATTTTACTATTTCTACACAAGTGTTGATAAACTGACTCTGATCAATTTGTTTATCCTGCCATCTAACCTTTAGATAAATGTTTATCTAGAATTCAGATAGATCACAATTGGTTTCCTCCACCTAAAAAAACAATCAGAGAGCTGCTTTCACAAAGCTGATGACATCACAATGGACAGTCGAATCACATGTTACGTTGTCCATGGCACCTTGAAAGGAATACTGAAGCCAGCTGTTGAACTAAAAAAATCACATCTTCATGCAAATAGTTGATTTCAGAATTATATACATGTAAATGGATGATGTTGCATAAATTGAATACATAATTTATCTCTCCGCTTGTGAGGGAACACAATTTTCACAACTCACTCTTGCCTTCACTACTCATGAGTTATGGTCTTGTACCCCTCACACTTGAAGATAAATCGCATATTTTGGGTCAGGCCATTGTGTATCCACTAGTTATGTAGTTTAGTCATTTTACTCACACTTTTCAAGTATAAAAATATACATCTACATACAAAGCAAAGAAGGATAGACAAAGATGCCAATAATTACATGCAGTAGTAGCCACTTTGCCATGCCTTATACAATGCATGAATACAGTACACAAATTAATATTTTGCAATATCTAACCATTGGTTTCTTAGGCATTCATATTCCCTCTGAATCCAATGACTGTAGACATGGAAGAGCACAAAATCATTATGAAAACAGTGCTTTGAGAAGAATAGGACTAATTACGTATGGACGCACATTCCGGTGCACTCCTTCTGCTCAACACCCTGATGGCAAAACACGAGAAAAGACCATTACGGCGACAGTCGCTGTAATGGTACTTTTCCATGTTTCACTTTCCCCCAGTGTTCTGCCCCCTCCCCGGACCAACTCCAACCTGGAGTTGCTAATCCTTAAGTCCGGGTGCCCCCCACAGAAAACACCCACAGATCTGGTGGCACAATACCTGCGTCGGTATTGTGCAGCTGCTATGCGGGAAGTCAGCATTTTCACTGTCAACCTCCCTTGGTGCTTCCCTCACATTCAGCAATACTGCTGTGCAGAGAATGTCTTTGAAAGACAATTCAATAGGGTTTTTATATAGAACTCCATTTCCCATAAGGGTATATTCCTTATTTATGCAGCCAGTTTGCCATAAGGTCCTGTTCTACCCAGTTCTATAGCTAGTAGAGGCTGCAGTGTAGATAGGTCATGTGACTTGCATGTAGTGAGTCAGCGGCTGAGGCAGGACTCAAACCTGTGACCTCCTGCTCCGCTTATCACTTGACAACAGTTTTCCTTTTTTATCCTCATTTTATACAACACCAGCAGAGATAAAAGTGATAAGATATATAATTCTATCTTGTGAGTTGGGTATGTCACAGATGACATCTTGCCATGTTGGGTACAGCACAATACATACTAAACTGATCAGAGAGCAGTTTTCACAATAATGATGATGTTGTAATAGCCATGTGCACTGACATCAAGAGCTGAAATTAAACAGAGGAATCTTGTCCACCTCCCCATAGCTGGCCTCCAACGTGAACGGAGTCTGTTCCTGAACTGGATCGCTGCCGTGATACCAATATCTCCCCTCCTGACCAACCCACTGTAAACAAAAACAAAACACTGCAAGCCCTTCCCACTCAACCCAGCTGATCTGTATTTTTCTTACTTATACAAACCTATTTTCCCCTTTATGTCTACAGGTACGATGGGACAATGACACCAATCTTGGTATGGCAAATCACTGACCATGTGTATCAGATAAGTATTGGTTTAGGTTTATGCTACCTTATTTATCCTACAGTGGTAGCCATTGAGATGATAAATGATATTGGATGTTGTAGTGCACTGTGGCACACTGTCAGGCCATAAATGGGACACCCAATGTCAGAGCAATAAATGCTGACTATTGTAATTCTTCCTTCTGATGCTAACTGGCATGTAATCTGTTGCTCTGTTTGGAATGCTTGCTGAGCTGCTGACAACACAGAATACATGTTTGCAAGCAACACCCAATACACATTTGTGTCTCATAGCACCAAATGTAGCATTTTATCATTCTTGCAACCATCCCCCCATGCATCTAGCAAGCTTGACAAGCAGAAAACAGATTACATGCTACAGTATAGTACCTAACATTTCTCTCTTGTTATCACATCACTCCTCACCATGCTATTCAGTGCTTAGTTCATTTTTGACTTCATGACTGAACCACTGCATGGTCCCTGTGGCTGTGCCCCCTGCTTGATAGCTGCTTTTCTTTTCTCCCAGTTTGCTCTGTGTCTGCCATTTTTTTCATCTCCCTCTCACACATCTGCTCCTCCCCCCTCCCTTCCTCCCCTGAGTATTTGTTGCCACTCGCCCTGCAGCTGTTCGTGCTTCCCCCTCCCCTGGTCCTCCATTCCTGTTGCTGTTCCTTGTGGCCCCCTGCTTCCTTTCCCTTGCCTTCTCCTCCTGTTGTCTGCCACCCCCTGCACTTCTGGCTGCTTTCCTCCTTCCTCCTTGCCTGCCACATGCAGCTGCTGTATGCTGCTTACCCCCCTCGTTTGTCTCATTGCTATTCTCCCCATGTGCACCTCTGCCATTTCATAGCTATTCTTCTGCCATCTCTATTTGTCATCCAGTCCTGATCCCCCCCCCCCCACATTCTGTTTCTGTGTACCTCATCTTGTTTTCTTCTCTTTGGGGCTTTTCTTTTCACATACAGCGCTCCCCTCTCTCTCTCTCCTCCAGGTTGGCTACTAGTGACATCACCACGTGGCTTAAAGCTATCCCCTCTGCTGCTCTTACTTTTTTCCTTCTGCTCTGCTTTTCCCTCCCACTGTTATCCCACTCCTACTGTCAGCCCTCACAAGCAGTGCTCTTTTAAGTCTTCATTATTCATTGAGGAACTACATCCTAAACAGCATTCAAACTGTTATATATACGTCCCCTTCATATTCGTGGAGGAGCTGCATCCTATGCTGCATTCAGAATTTATTCATACTTTTCAGTCTAGACCTGTATACAGGTCACCAGCCTGAAAACGCATTTTGCCTCCAGGAAGGATTGCATTTCATTAACTTACGAAGAGTTTAAGCTCTAACATCCACATTATTAGCACTCCATGCGCTTATAATTATCTCTATTACCTAAAGGTCTTCTCCATCTCCTAGACTTGAGGTCTAGTCTCACTGGTCAACCTCCATGCAGGTCTCACTTGTTGACCTACATGGAGGTCTTATATTGCCATTTTGTCACCTGCTGACCTATGTGGAGGTCTCATTTGCTATTTCTTCACCTGTTAACCTACGTGGAGGTTCTGTACCTCTATTTTGTCACCTGCCGACCTTAGTACATAGGGGTCTCATTTTGCTATTTTCATCACCGGTTGACCTACGTGGAGGTCTCGTATTGCTATTTTGTTAGCTGATGACCTATGCAGAGGTCTCGTCTGCCTTTTGTCACTTGTTGACCTACGTGGAGGTCAAGTACTGCTATTTCATCACCTGCTGTCCTACATGGCAGTCTCATCTACATGTACAATCAGATTACTACCGACCTGGTGGAGATACCATCTCTTGTTGACCTACACCATGGGATCTACCTCTAGGTTCTATTTTCCTATTTGTTATTACATAATTGTGGCTGCTACTACTTCAGGAAACCCATCACCTGGCTCAGAAGAGGGTACGTCAAAAGCCTCTCCCACTTTATCTGAACTTCCTATTCCTTGAAAATGATAAAATGATCCAGCAAATCAAGGTACTTCATTAAAGACTGGATTGTGTCTCATCTCATAACTGAACTTCAGAAGCTCTTCATTTCATGCTCTGCTTCAGTAAAAAAAGCAGGAACTGTTTACTTTATTCATAACAGCTAAGTTCTGTCAAAGTGACAATTCTGTTCCCAACCAGCCAGCTGCTCAACCTACACCAAATGTCTTATCTGAAATTTGCAACATCGTAACTCCACTTGCAACTGCCATATCCAATATTCAAACCTGCCTCTCATCTCTCGAAGCCCGCCTTACTGTGCAAGCTGCTTCAGCCACTCTCCAGTCCACTGGATCTTCCCATGATGACTTGGTCTTTCCTACTGCTCCTTTTTCCTCCAATACTCCATCATATAATTCTGCAACTTAAACTTTTTCTCTGCTTACGATATATCCAGTACATCTCATTCCTAGTCACCTCCAAAAGGACATTATTAAAGGGATGGACTTCAGCTTGATCTCCCTCCTCATTTCATTTCATGATACCCTCAATAATACAGTCATCTCTTGTGGTGACATTTCAGTTATTCTAAAATCCAAAGACCCTAGGCTTATGAAGAAGTTAACTATCCCAGAATTCGTCCTCGTTTTCAGTCTCTATAGAGATATTGTTTGCTCTGCCTTTCCCTCCAGGTGCAAAGAACTGGAATCTTATCTATACCTTGTAGTGGATTTGGGAGTCAGATATGGAGGCACTCATTTGTATGACTACCATTCATTTTCTTCTAAAGCTGCAGCCGCACTAGCTACTTTTAATATGAAGCTAAATTGGGCTATACTCAGTAACAAACTATTTTGTCACCATTTTGCAAGGCTTCAGACTATTTTCTGCCAGCTATGTAGCTCCTCCTCCCATTTCACCTCTCTTTGTCCCTTGTCTATCTCTGAACTGTCCATACCTCCTCGAAAGGATTCCATCATGGACCCACCTTATACGTCTTCAAACTTAACTCATACAATTTTAGTCCTGGCACTCTACCCCAATCTAGTCATGATAAACATGATCGTCCTCTCACCTTCATGGGGAACAAGCCTGTTGGCAACAATTTCAATGCCTCAGGATGTTTAGTTGCCAGCTGTCACTATCTTCACATATGCAGTATCTGCAGCGATGCCTATTCCATGGTCAGTTGCCCCATTGCTTCTTGATCACATCAGTGACATCCACTGCATCCCTAACCATGCAGATCGTCAACCCTTGTAGGGGTCTTTTTCCATCCATCTGAGCTGATAGATTCTCATCCCTGGAATCTGGGACAATTTTATACCAACATCTTGAAATTCTCACCAACCTTGCTCTCCGCTTACAGACTCATGCTCTGCTGCTCCAGACCTTCGTAGAGGTCTTAAATCACAGCCTGACTCATTTCTCAATCCTTTCAGTACCATTTCAACTCTTTCATATGGAACTTCTCAGAGAGATCCTGAAAATCAAATAGACTACGCTTTCAAAATCCAATTGTCTGCTGGCATCCCCACATCGAAGTCTCAAGGAAATCAACATCCATACAAATGTAGACCTACGTAAAGGTCCAGAAGATTAAAAACTATGCTCATCCAATTATTTCCAGTTTGACTTCACTACCTCAACCATCGTTAAGCTCCATCTATGCAAATCCATCATCGAATACAGTGCTTTTAGGATTATCTCCTCTTAGTATGAACAGAGGACATGCAGTTTGGTAACTATGGTTCCCCAGAGATTTCCTTCACAGGGTTTTTTCCTCTCCTGCGTGCTACTGTTTATACACTCCCTGAGTTGGAGGAAATTATCACGCTACTTTTTTGGGCCCTCATTCCCACTCCGCTGCCCAGCTTCTCTACCGAGGGTGGGAATGAGGAAAGGCCAAAATAAGCTTGTACCATAAGTCTGCACAAGCACAAAGTTATTCCCACACACTGAATGTGAGGGCTTTTTGCCTGTGGTTCAATGTGGGGGAATGACTCCACCTACCAGCACGACTTAAACATGCCTACTACGCTATTCAGCGCTTAGTTTGTTTTTGAACCCTCAATCCTCCCCACCTCCTCCTCTTCCTCCTCACCACTCTTCTCCCCCTTGGTGTTGGGCCCTCATTTCCACTCTGCTGCCTAGCTTCTCTACTGAGAGTGGGAATGAGAAAGGCCAAAATAAGCCCATGCCATAAGTTTGCATAAGCACAAAGTTATTCCCACACATTGAATTATTTATGGTTACCTTTCACCATTTTAAAGTCATGGTAGTGATGGCATTTATGTAACACCCCATTTTATATTCTGAACCATTGTACAGTATGTTGACAAAATAACAGAGGGAAATAAAATGTGTTTAATAACTTCTGTTTTCCAACAACGTAACAGTATGTCACCACATATTGTATAGGGCTGTGTTAAATAAATACTGTATGGGACAAAAACACACAAACACACACTTTTTTTTTTTACAGAAACTAGTTAGCACAATAACAATATTGTGCAAACAAGAATATGCAAGCAAAACCTATACAAATACCAATATATACATTTTATATCAGTGGGTGCCTTCACCTTTGTGCACCATTCTGAGCTGTTCATTTATCCAGTCCCTTATTTTTGCCAGAACAGGTGGGATCAAGTCAAAGTGCTGCCTGACATGTCTTAGTATAACATTTATCATGTTCCTGAGCAACCTTTTTGTTTCCCCTTGTGCCGTCATAGTTTACATTATTTGCTGATTGTACAATGGTACCCGCCATGATGTAATGCAAAACTGCAGCATACTACATCAGAGTTACTGCAGTAAACAAGGTCATTTCAATTGCAGTTCATCACTTTTGTCATGCATTGTCACAGGATACTGTGTTGCATCATGGCTGGATCCACAGTACATAGAAACATACAATTTGTCGGCATAAAAGGACCAATTGGCCAATCTAGTCTGCCCTATTTTTTCTTGACTGTTACTATACCCTGGACCCTGTTTCATTGCTTGTGTCCTTCCCGCTCACCTTTCCTCTATTTATTATGCCCATGTGTCTATCCCACACAAGTTTGAACCTCCCCACTGTCTTCATCCCCACCACCTCCTCTGGCAGGCTGATCCAGGCTTCCACCATCCTTTCTGTAAAGAAGTATTTCCTCACATCTCTCTTAATCTTACCCACTTCAAGCTTCATTGCATGCCCACTGTGTTCTTGTACTCCTTCTTCTCTGAAAGAGATGCATCTGCTGCACCTTGTTGACCCCTGATAGATACTTACAGGTCTAAATCATGTTCCTTCTCATTCTCCTCTCCTCCAGAATGGGAAAGGCTTTGTCCGGAGTTCAATGAACTAGCAGCCAGCCACTCCTACTTCCTGAGCTAAATAAGCAGTTCCTTTCAGCCTCATTGTGACACACTTTTTATTTGCAGCCAAAGGCTCTGTCCATCTGTCCTTTGAGCTGGTTGGGGCCTACCCCACCCCTCTTGCTGCTCTTGCTTGTCTGCTGGCTACTGTGTTTCTTTTCTGCTTCTGGTTTGTATTTTGCCTTCAGCTGCATGTGCTTCTTCTGTCTTTGTTCCCTATTTCAGTGTTTGTGTGTCTTTGGTTTTGTTTTTTCTGGGGGATTCTGTTTCCAAGCTCCTGGCATATTACTCCTGAGCTCCTACTATTTACACTGTTGCTCACCACTCTCACACTACTGCAATGCAACTGCAATCATTATTTGTGTGTTTCAGCTCAACCATAGCTGCTTCATGTTGCATACTTGATTGTTTTCACCCGACTCAGATTTACTCTGAACCTTGCTGTGCAGCTCAATCATGCTGTCTTTATACTTACCTCATTGCAGCAGCTTCATTGCACTGCCTGGCTGCACCTGCTTTCAGAAGCATTGTGTCTCCTTATTTATGTTTATTGCAGTTTTACAACTCAGTGTACTCCATTCAAATGTTGATTCTATGTTTATTCACCCCGTTATACTCAGAGGTCAACTAAAAGCTAATGCTGTGGCTGTTAAACTAGCTTTAATATCTGCATGTGGTTCTTGGCCCTTCCATCACTTTCTTGTTTGTCCTATGGCGAAGACTGGGAAGTGTTTGGGAAGTCATGGCCCAATGTGGCTACTTATTCCTGTTCTAAATCCTGCCTTTGCCACCGAAAATCCTTAGAGTATTTGTCACCTTGATTTGTCTTTTCACTGCTTGGCTGGCTATTCAGTGCTGTTTTATTGCTACTATGTTGGGCAGACCTACGTGCAGGTCCACTCATTACTACTCTGTTTACTGCCCTACGTGCAGGTCCACGCTTGCTTATGCAATCGTTGCTCATTGCTTATGCAAATCATTGTTTCATGCCTACTGCTGTCCCCTCAGCTTCAACCTCAAGGATTCTGCTGCACTTAGTTCTGCTTTCGACCTTGCAAGGTCTCAGCACTTAATGCTCATTACGATCTCAGGGCACCAGTGCTCAATCAGCTCACCAACTTTTCAGCACTCAATCTATTTCTGGGGCATGCCAGCCATTCTATTCTGGTGCAGGGTTCCTGCAGCCAACGGTCTTGCTCTGCATTTAGTCTGCATCTTGAGCGTGTCCAACTTGGGGCGGGATCCTCCTCACCTAGCCCATAGCTGGGAATGTCCTTGCCCTGGGCTTGGCTTTAGCTGCCTGCTACATGACAGCAGCTCCTGGTGCAGAATTTAAGACTAGCCATGAAGGGTGGTTAGTCCAATCTCCTTTGTCTCTAGTGTTCCACTATAACGGTTATCCATTGTCTTTAGTGGTTTCCTTAGCAAGGCACCTTCACCACATTCTCCCTATGACTGCCTCTGGTTCACCTGGTTTGAGTTTAGGGTAAGTAGGCCAGGTGAGCACCTCAGCAATCATTGCTCTCTTCCTCCGCCTTGGTTGCACGTATTGTTGTAGAGTTTTCTCACAACCTTCCACGGCATTCCCGCTAGAGGGTGTGAGTGAGAGCCTTCCTCCAAATTGGAATATTTCCATCTCCCCTTAATTGGGTTTTCCAAACTGCAGCTGCAGAGCTGTCTCTAAATAAACTATCTCAAGCCTGGAGGGCAGGTGACTTAGGCCTTGGATCCCCAGAGATTTCCTCCTCATAGAGTTTTTTTTTCTCTCCTCCGGTGCCTCAGGTCATAATTGTTAGTTAGCATAGTGGTGTTCCTAGTTTCTTAGGTAGGTTCCACTGTTGGATGGAGGTGGAGGGTGTCCTGCTATTCCCTCTCTCCTTAGAAGATCCCCTCATTCTCTACGCAACCCATCAATATCACACTACGCAAACCTTGGGAATTTCATTATGTTATCGACTTGAGCATCTCATTACATTATCTACCTGTCTATGCTTATCTACCACTACATTACAGTTACTGCTTGCTTATATGCTTCATACTTTATTTTTGGGGGATCTTCCTAAGGTACCTTTGGCCAAGGGAATCTTCCCGTGGCACCTCTAGGGGTGGAACCCTCTCCAAGGGTTCCTTGCCTTTGGTACCCCTACAGGGTGGTAGTTCCTCTGGAATAAAGAGTGTGAACAGCCAAACAAAACAAAACTAACACAGTTGCACAAGCATAACACTATACTGGCTGTGCAGGACATTGAACTGGAAAGGCTTTGCCTGGAGTTCAATTAACAAGCAGCCAGCCACTCCTACCTCCTGAGCTATGTAAGCAGTTCCTTTCAGCCTCATTGTGAAGCACTTTTTCTTTGCCCCTCCATCCTCCCCTCTTCCTCCAGAGGCAGCACCTCTCTCCTTAGGATCTTCCTAAAGTACCTTTGGCCAAGGGAATCTTCCTATGGCACCTCTAGGGTGGAACCCTCTCTGAGGATTCCTTGCCTTTGGTACCCCTACAGGGTGGTAGTTCCTCTGGAATATTGAGTGCAAATGGCCAAACAAAACCAAACTAACACAGTTGCACAAGCATAACACTATACTGGCTGTGCAGGACACTGAACATACATGTTGAGCTCCTACAGCCTCTCCTCATATGCTTTCTCATGCAATTCCTACAATATTTTGGTAGTCCTCCTTTGGACCACTTCCCCCTTGTGAATGTCCTTGCAGAGGTGTGGCCTCCAGAATTGGACACAGTGCTCAAAGTGAGGTCTCACTAGTGAGTGATACAGAGGCAACACCACGTCCCTTCACCTAATAGAAGTCCCCCACCCTATGCACCCCAGCATCCCACTAGCCTTGCCTTCTGCCTTGTCGCACTACCCTGCCACCTTGAGATTATCAGATATGATTACCTCAAGGTCCCTCTTATGCTTGGTGACTGTGACTGTAAGTCCCTCCTATCTTATATGCAACCCCCAGAATTCCCCACCCCAAGTGCATGACTTTATACTTTTTAGCATTGAAACCCAGTTGCTACACCCTAGACCATTTCTCTAATTTCCCCAGATCCCTTTAAATTGTCTCCTCTCCTTCCTTGGTATCCACTTTGTTGCAGACTTTTGTGTCATCCGCAAAGAGCCACAACTTTCCCTCCAGTTCCTCAGTAATGTCACTTATGAAGGCATTGAAGAGGACTAGCCCCAGTACTGATCCTTGTGGCAGTTCACTGGTCACTGTCCCATCCCCAGCATGACTGCTGTTTACCACCAGCCTCTGCCTACTATCCTTTAACCAGTTTGATACCCAGCTTACCACCTTCTCCCCAGCCCCCAGGTTCCTAAGTTTCTTTAATTGCCTCTTGTGCAGTGCAGTGTCGAAACCTTACTGAAGTCCAGATAGACCACATCCACTGCCCTCCCCGATCCACCTCCCTAGTCACCCAGTCAAAGAAAACTAAGAGACTTGTTTGACGTGACTGACCCTTCCCCCCGTGAAACCATGCTGCTGGTGAACCTGCAGCCCATTTACCTCCAGTTGCTCCATCAGCCTCTCCTTCAGTAGGGTCTCCATCAACTTCCCCACCACTTATTAGGTAATGACCTGACCTGTATTTTCTAGGCTTCCCCCTGCTGCCGATCTTGTGCAGTGGGACCACACTGGCCCTCTTCCAGTCCTCAGGAATTACTCTCGTCTCCAATGAGGTGTTGAATAATGTTGCCAGGAGAGTGGCTAGCACTGTGCTCAGTTCTTTTAGAACCCTTGGGTGAGTCTTGTCTGGCCCTATCACGTTGTTTTCCTTTAGGGTTTCCAATCCCCTTTGGGCTCTCTCCTCTGGAAATGGACTTGTATCCACTCCCCCATTGCCTGCTGACACATGCTAGACCATCTGCCCTGTACATATAGGTCAAACAGCACAAGGGTATGAAAAACCAGAGCTGCAAATATTTCTGACTTATCATAGCAGCAACACTTCAGATTGTGTTCGCAATGTCCATGTCAGGTAGCATGTCTATGCAACCAGTGGTGTGCCCATGTCCTTCTTGCACTGGCCCATGCACTGCAGGCCAAGGTACTTGTGCCTGAAGAGACACAGGTGGGGTATCTGCTGCCACCACTTCCATCACAGTGGCCCTGACTTATAGTGGTTCAGTGCAAGGTTCATCTGCATGTGGTGGCATTTCCTCTGCTTCTGCCATGTTTTCCTATCAACTTGCATCAAACCCCTTTGACACAAGTCCCTTGTATCGCTCTAAGCCCTTTTAAAATTGGGCCCATATGTCTTGGGGGTTCACTTCTCCCATACAGTTCAGGTGCTCCTTGCCTCAACATTGCATCTAACATCATTCATTTGGCAGCTTGGCATCAGAAAAGAATCATGCAGGTGCAGCGTGCTAAGGAAGGCAGGGCCCAACAAGGGCTGTGAGCATAGGAGCCTACTTTTGTTTTTCCTGGGAGGGCTCAACTAGTGGCCGGGGGTCTGGGTCCAGCAAGACCCCCAGAAGCTCCGTGTTTTTTTGCTGTTCTGTGGTGCATTTTGAGGATTATTCTTAATAGATCGCACAGTATAAACACCATCACTAAAATTATAGAATGGTACCAAATTTGTCTGCCTTACTGTAGTTCAGCTTACTTCTTCTAATAACAGTGTTAAGACAGAGTAGCTGTCGTCAGGATGGAGGGTGGGGGCTTAAGGTTGTCTCCAATCAGACAGCCCAGATGCCACTGTTTGCAAGCCTAGCAGCTTTGGCTTATATTTCCCAGCTGGAATTTCACATGCTGCTACAGTACTACTATTCTCAGGGGTCAAAATAAGTTTAGAGGCTCAGCCACTAGCCAGCAGGGCTACTGACAAAATCAACCAGCCCCACAAACTTTTCCACTGATCCAGCTGGTGTACTTATTGAAATGTTACGTTCTCTTTACAAGCCCGCAGGGCTAGTAAAAGGGATACTGTCAATCCCTTTAGGCTTCAAAGTGTGTCTAGCTTAAAAAATACATTATGATTCTTCACATTCTATAGAGACTGATGAAAGTGACTGCCCAGCAAAGTGGTGTTGTTACCACACCAAGACATGTTTGTTTACATTTCTTGACCAACTCCCACTGCATCTTTCCCGGACTCAGAAACACCCCCAACACAATCTAGCCATTCACTATGCAGTGAGAGTAGAGGACACTATTGTGTCATGAGTGGATTCTAAGGTTCAGGAAGTATGCACCAAGAGTAGCTCAATGATTTACAGAAACAAGGGTGGGCATAGCTATACATTACCATGCATTTCGGTTCTAATAAGCAAGGAGGCAGGAAAAACCACCAGCAACATCAGTGGATTTTACAGTAAGCAGTCATGAAATGTATTATGCAGGTTTTTGCCTAAAAAATAATACATTGCAAACAAGGTTGACATATAGAAAAATCTTATTAGCCCAACAAAAAATCTACCAGCAACATTTGCCATTCAGTATCTTCAGAATCAAAGCACAGACCTCAATTTGATACAAGCTTTCACAGCAGACAGCCAAGCTTAACCAACTGAACTATTCAAGCACAGGGAAGACAGATGGGTCAGAAGGGGAGTTAACTATTTGTGTACCAAATAAAGGATAATGTATGGGCAGCCATATACAACAAGTCTGTGCCTGCATTGAGAGATTCAAGACATTTTTATATGGTAATCAGGAACCTCGAGAGCAAAGCTTGAGATGTTCAGTGGTTACCAAACAAAATTCAAGATGAAGACACAGGCTTGTCTGTGTAGGGATGCCCGTACATTATCTTTTATGGTGTATGCATCCATTCCCATTTCAGACAACACAGCAAGTCAGTAAACTGGTGGTTGGGGGGGCACTCGAGGGTTGGTGGCAGGTTCAAATTACTGACACTCAGCTGTAGATGTTTCTGCAAGTTCAAGTTAAAAAAAAAAAATTCCAGATTAATTGGATAAAGGAAAGCAACTGTCTGTGTGGCAGAATTCCAAGATGTTCTGCTGCAGTAGTGACATCAGAACTGCAGTCTGCAGCAGAACACCGTAATGATGTCACGACTCACTAGTGCAGCAGAACAAGCATATCCCAGCCATGGAATTCCATGCATAACAACCATTTTAGAAAACATGCAAAAAGAATCCTTGTTTCTGATTGGCTAACTTATCCAAGTTTATTTGTCTGCTTAGACCTTGGTGCAGTGCCAGAAAATGTAACTAGTATCATTACATTTCATACCTTGACCATGACCATATAAAGGCACAGCATTTTTTTACTTTTTTTAATGTTAATATTTGTTGGTATGGTAATAAGCCACAAAGCATCAAATAAAATGCCCATTTTCGAGGGGGATGGGAACCAAAAGTTAATAAACATCAAACTAAAGAGAAAGTACACTGGTTGGAGCTCCTCTTTCCAGCCAATTTGAATTTGAACTAGGGCGCCACACCACAAATTGACTGCCCCCCACCTCCCAGGACCATGCCCAAATAACAACACTGACTAAGGGATGATAAAATGTAACTAAGGTTAAGGAGCTAAATCATCATGTTCCGTTCCTGTCTTGTGCATTAACTAACACAGAGTGTTGGGAGGGGATGGTGGCTGAAGATGTGGGTGTTGGGAGTCCCCTCCAACACCCAAATCTTCAGCAGCCCCCCGCCCGGGATTTAGCTCCTTGACCTTAAGTTATTCAAATCCTCATCCCTTAGTACAATTTAATTTCTGCACAGTACAAATAGCGGGTATTGACCCAACCTGTCATGAGGTATCAAGGCAATATACTATCCTGATCCCCCAGGCGCACCACTTACACAAGCAGACGGTTCTGAGGGCTGAGGCAACTGAGCTCACCAACCAAGTGAATTTTTTTAAGGAATACAGTGTGATCGGTAGGTGAGCTAGAAATATAGAAACATAGAATTTGACGGCAGATAAGGACCGCTTGGCCCACCTAGTCTGCCCATTTTCCTACCTAACAGATAAGCTGCAGAGCTCTGTGACTTTCCATATTCCTTTCTATCTTCTAGTCCTTGGCTCAGATTCTCAGTCAGTGCTCAACACAATTTTGATCTAGCATCAGCCCGGGGGGGGGGGCAGAGCCTCACTTCAAGTTTCTGGGGTTTCAGTCCCTCAGCTCCCCCAGAATCAGCACCTATGGCTGTGAGATAGAACAGGCCTGCATGACTGACCAAGCCACAGCACTAGACTTTGATTGCAAGTTGCTGCTATCAGCTCTTGGCTGAGTTGGTGCTATTCACTGAGGGCAGTGAGGGTGAACTATGTCATGTTACTGTGCCAGAAAAAGTGGGGGAAGTTTGTAACACTAATGGGAGGTGGGGTGTTACAGGATCAGTAATGTACATGCATTTTGTCTATATGACTGTCTTCCTACTTCTCTTTTTTCTGCTTACTTTCATCTTCTAGCCATTTGCAGGAAGGCTAGTGGAGCTTGAGTTTGTGTCTGGGGAACTAGTTTAGAGATGCAATGGTCATGGTAAGGGCTATGGATTGCACGGGAGATGCACATCCCTGAAGGCTTGGAGCTGAATACCACATACCACATGGATGGGTTTGGAGACTGTTGGTTCATGATGGGAATGCCAGAGGTAAGATTTATATTTTATAGAGCTGTGATACAGTGTAAGTTACATATTTGATATAGTGTTTTTATACACAGTATTGGTTTTCTTTTGGGGGAAAATGTGGTGTCATACTGACAGTAAGCTAGATTTGATGTATTTACATGTACTTGTCTGTTTTTATGTAGGTATGCTAATTGACTGATGTGTTATGTAAAAGTAACTGGAATCCTGTATTGGAACTCACTGGAAATGAGCTTGCTCAGCTGAGATGTCCAAATTCATGTAAGAATGAATAAAAGATTTTATTACTACTTTATTACTTACATACCAGTCCTCTGGTATTGGTCTGAAAATAAAACAATATGACCAAAAATAACTTTTCAGGTTTAGGTTAAAACTTTTTTTTTAACTCTGTTTTTGTCTCCTGAAATACGGGTGGGAGATATATTCCCTGTCAGTGCCTAGATTGCCATCCCCCTCCAGGCTACCTGACTGGGTGACCTGTAGCTTGTCCTCTGCAGCGGGGCTCCCCTAGGGGGGGCTGGGAAAGAGACTGAAATCCACCAGAGGCCCCAATCGAGGCTTATGCCTGGGGCATCTTTTGGGAGGTGGTCCAGGAGCATCAGGGAGCTCCACAATCAGGGGTTTTCTTTGCTTCCCCAGAAGATGTGGACATGCAATGACATTAGCGCGGGATGGGCATACTCCCGCATCCATCGCACAGATCTCTATTGACATCTCCACAATGCCAGGCTGTCCTGGTTGCTGGACATCTGGTCTCCACTTGGTGTCACTAGCATGCTGGGAAACCGCAACCTTCCCCCCCGGAGGTGGAGAGCTGTACATGGGACGTTCATCCAACCTCCTCCCTGCCGACCCTCTGACACCCCAAGCTCACTTCCGAACATGAGTCATCAGCACCTCAGGCAGTAGTGCTACTGCTGTGCCAGTGGGCCGGCCTAGTTTAAAACATTTGAAAGAAAATGTTTTATAAATACTGTATGTAACCAAGTGTTTAACCTTCTGCTGGTTCTTTTTTGTTCCAAACAACTCTGGTTTCAGACCAGTCCTGCACAACTTTGGTGTGAAAATAAAGCACAGATGACCAAAAAGCACTTTGCAGATTTTGTTTAAAGCTTTGGAAAGAAACTGTTTTATGAATATGTTATATAGTGATTTGTAGGTTATATCCAGTTGCTTTTCCTCCTGGTAAAATCTGGTTTCAGACTAGTCCTGCACGCCATTGGTCTGAAAGTAAAGCAGTTTGCCAGTTTAGTTTAAAACTTTGAAAAGAAAATATTTTATAAATATGTGACTTTTGAAAAATACAGTATTTTGTTCAGTCTCCTGCAGGTGCCTGAAGGTCATGTGACCAGACTGAGACTGTGGTGGTGGGACCTGGAAGAGATACATGTTGATGAACCACCACTGAGAGTTCATCAGAATGAAGGGTAGCAGGCTGCACTATCAGCCTCCTATGGCTTCTTTTGATTAACCTTTAGCTGCAGCTTTGGCTACAGCAGCATCTGTGGAACCATGAAAATGTACTTATCCAGACATTTTGGATTCAACACTAATAACTTAAACTGCTAATTTACTCATGGTACAGTACTTAATGTTTTACTTAATTTTTTGGGTTATCTAGATTTAAAAAAAATTAAAATGAACTTACTGGGGGTGGGTTTGGGAGCTAGTTTGGGGTACTGCTGGGGGACCAGGGGACTGGAGGGGCATGGTGCATGCTGCTGGTGCATGGGGACCAGTGGTTTGCACAATGTCCCCACCAATCCCCTCCCTGGTGGGGCAATGGATGACGGGACATGATGCTTACTGCCTGGCCGGGGACAGGTGGTTTGCCCCTATGTTCACAATCAGTCCCCTGCCCGGGGTGGGGAGACAGGGGGCTGGGGGGCACCAGACTTCCCAGCCCCTGGCATTACCACATGCAAGTGGAGTTTAGTGGATGGGTGGGTGGATATGCTTGGCATCAGAGACAAAGCATGCTGATGCAGATTAATTTGGACATTTTGGACTTAATACTGATTACTTAATCAGGTTACTAAATGATGTTTCATTGAATGCATGTTTTGTTCCCCTAGCTATCCTAAGTGATTGCCAGGGGGATTGGGGCACAAGGGACCGGGGGTTATGCTGCATACTGCTGGTGGATGGGAACCAGTGACTTGTATTATACCCCCAAAAGTCTCTTGCCTCAGGGTCAGAAGACAGGGTGGAGGGGCACAGTGATACCACCTGGAAGGGAACAAGTGTTTTGCCATGTATTTCCCCATAGGTCCCTCAACTGGGGTGGGGGAACAGAGGGCTGGGGACACCATGCCCCCGTAGCCCCCTGCATTACCTCATGCAAGTGGAGTGAATTATGGGGGTGGGAGGTGAGGGTTGGAATGTTGGGTGACCAAAATGAGACTGTGGCAGCAGGGCCCAGAGGAGATACACATTGAAGAGCCACCATTGACAATTACTCTGAATGATGAGGAGCAGGCAGCATTATCAGCCTTGGGTTTGCCAACCCTAATGCCCACCCCTTCCCCCAAAAACAAGGCAATACACGATCTATTTCTTCATGTAGGGCATGTGTGAAGAAAGCTATGGCTGATTCTGTTAGCCACAAGTGTCGAGCCATACTTCTCTGCCTCCAAAGAGTACATGCATATAAGGCACTGGCTTGTAGCTATACCTTGTGTTTTGGAGAGAAGGCTATGGGCTGGGGTTGGGTGGGCATTAGGGTTGACAACCTCAAGGAACACCATACCACAGATTTGCCAAGACTCCTAAGACTAGAAACCCTAAAGATTTTCATTGTCTTACTTTGTGCACTTTGCATTTTTCAAACCCTAATGTTTTAAGTTTCTGACTTTGCGAGCTTTGTGTTCTGCAGCCCTAAAGTCTTCACTAACATAGTTTTTTGCAATTAATTTTAGAGGTGTGGAAGTGTCTGTATATTAGGGTTGAGTAAGCACTTTAATGGTCAATCCTGAATTTTGCACCTTAATAACGCCCCCCCCCCGTTAAACAAATTTACTTGAAATTTGGCAGGCATACAGTTGGTGGCAGAATCTGTGGGTCCTGAATGTTTTGCAGTCATTTCACCAGTGCCAAAGTTATAGAGATGCAAACAAATATAAAATTGGCCAAAATTAAGACCATTTTTGCTTACCTATAAGTAAAATAAACTAGAAGGATTTCACACCTGAAACTTGCTGGTTATATAGAGTTTAACCAATGTGTGTGCTTTTATGGTTTTTAAAACACTAATTTGCTCATTTGAGAAATTAAGGAAAATCTGAACATTCTAAGAATAATAGATTTTTTACGACCACATTCCTAAATGTGGTCATTTGGTGAAAATTCCAGTGTGTACCAGTGGCTGGGACTATAGGCATCACCACAGATGCCCGATGCTGTAAACAGTGTCCATTTCTCTTTCTAATGTGTTTGTTCAGTGAAAGTGAGGTTACATGTCAGCTGCTGTGAAAAGTGTTCTGGGACAACCATTTGCTGCATCACACTCAGCAAATCACTTTTTCGGACACCAGGGTGACCAACCCCAGTGCCATAAATAATAGTACCCGATACCAGGGTGCATAATCCCTGATGTCAGCTATATTAAATAAAGTATCTGACGCCTGGATGTCCACCCCCTTGCTGTTTATTAAGACCCCCCTGTCCATGTTTAACCACCCATTCAACCCCACCTGCCACATGAACAATATGACACTGTGGTGCCCACCCCCAGTGTGGCCAAACATCAGACTAACACTGGGGTGCCCAATCTCCAGTGCTGGTACCTGTACCATAAAAAAGGCCCCTTACTGACTTTTATCATTTTTATTTTACTTGTAACAAAGAAAACAGTCTATCAATGTCTGTTGTGCCACTGCTCTCCTCCTCAACAGTCGTCCCCTCCCCCACCAATCCAATCCTGACCCCCCACTCACCATGCACCACCTCATTACCCCCACACCCCTCACTCACCTAAACAAGGTCCTGCACTATAGATCTAGTCTCCAAAAAGAAAAAAGTCCTCCTCCTGCAACCACGATTGCGAACTGAGGAAACAAGGTAAGTTCAGTTAATGTATTTACAATACGTGTTGAACATTTACTCATAGCTTGTTCATTTGTTTTAATACTTTCCCCCACATTTTCAACATAGCCTTTTTGAGGCCCACCTCACAAACAAGAAAGGTGACATTTTTCAACTCTTTCCTGAAAGGTGATTTGAAAATGTCACCTATCGTGGTCTTGCGGTGGAGTCATAAGATGACTATGTTGAATATTTGGGGCAAAATATTTAAAAAAAAAAGTTATGAAGGTACATTGAAATCTTTCAATGCTCATTCATAACTTTGGTAATTTTCAATATGTTGACTCTAAATTTTGAACCAAGTCATTTTTTCACCTCCCTGCATGAACATCACAGCTGTCATTTTTCAAATACTGCACAAAATGTGCACTTGTGGTGCAAAATGTTGTTTTGGCCAGTATTTTATAAAAGACACCTGTTATGTTCAGGGGGCATGAAATAACTTTATTGAAAATTTGGGGTCAAAATGTAAAAAAAAAAGTGATCAAAAAACGTCATCTGCAGGGTCAGCTGTTGGCCCAGTAGGTAGCATGCTGTGTTACCATGCTAACAACTAGAGTTTGGGGACAAACTCAGGAAGGGGGACACCACTGTTGCATGCCACTGCTCTGATTCTGGGATGAAACTGTGCAGTATTCTGCCCCACAGATGACACATTGTGGTGGGTTGCGAAGTTTTCCCTCACTAGGGGTTGACGTGCATGTCAAGGCCAGATGGGGCACACACTGCATCAGGAGAAGGGGGCTGACATGAAAAACTAGGGTTTGAAATATCTCCACTATTCTGTTTATTCCATTTCACCCAAGTCCCTTTGGGGCCTGCAAGAAGGAAAATTCATTGCAAAGTTATGTTAATGCAGACATTAGGGTTGAAGAATGCAAAGTGTACAAAGTAGGGAAGTGAAAAAACATTAGGATTTTGGGTCTTCAGTCTTGGAGAATCAGTGGTGGCTTGTTCCTTGGGGTTGTCAACTCTAATGCCCACCACATCCACTGAGCAAACAAGGTCAGACGTGATCTATTTTCTTTATGCAGGGCACACAAGACCCAGCATAAATAAAGCTGTGACTGATTCTGTTGGCAACATGTGGTAAGCTATACTTCTCTTCCTCTAAAGAGTGTATCAATATGAGGCAATAGCCTAGAGTTTTACCTTGTGCTTTGGACAGGAGCCTATGGGCTGGGGGGAGGGGGTGGGTTGAGAGCCCCAAGGAATACCCCTCTACTGATTCGCCAAGACTTTGAATGGTCACACCCCTATAGTTAAGATTTAGTAGGGTGTTCAATGTTAAACTAGACAGGAAGCCAGCTAATGAGGATGGGCCCTAGTAGGACATAGAAAAAGAGCACCAGGAGGGAGGAGAAAACACATAGTAAGGCAAAGGTGGTAGGGAACATATTTGCTTTACTAGCAACACTTGGGAAAGAGGATGCAGGAAGAGACTGCACAAGGGATAGCACTCACAATGAGAGGGAGTGAGGGGCATTACTAGTGGAGAGATTGAGCATGGTGTGGTGGGGAGGGATAATACTTGGAGAGGTGAGGAGGGAGAGGGAGGTTGGCAGTCAAACAGGAGGAGGGGAGGGGTCTCAATTGAGAGGGGCAGGGGGAAGACACTGGGGCACATAGTCAAAGCACCGCCTTGAGTGGCCCCAGAAATGAGAACCTGAGTGGGGGGGGGGTGGCGACGGGCACAAGGAAAGAGGAGGGTGGTGTACTGATGTTGAGGGACTCCATAATCAAGGGGATCAGATAGGGCAGCAAGGGGGAGAAGCACAGTTGGATATGGGTAGAGTCCATACCGGGATTAAAGGCAGACAAGACAGGACAGGCAATCCTAAGGTGCATAAGGAGGGGTGGGAGGAAACCACACATTGTGGTACATGTGTGGACAAATGACCTAGCGGGGGAAATGGTGGAGGTAACAAGGGAGAGGACTGAGGAAGTGGGAAGGTTGTGTGAGGAGACTGGGGAGTCTGTGGCCTTCTCCGAGGTGCTCCCAGTACCCTGTGCAAGCACAGTGAGAAAGGAGAGGATTAGGGAGTTGAACACATGGTTAGTAGAATGGTGTCGAACTAAGGGGTATGTGGTTGTGGGCAACTGGGGCAGTACCTGGGATAATAACAATCAGTTTTCAAGGGGAAGGCTGCACCTAAGTGGGAAGGGGAAGGAGGTATTAAAGCAAAGACTGGGGAGGTATAGTGTGACAAAGGTGAATTTAAACTACATGGGGGGGTGGTAAGTAGACGGCAGGTAGGTAGGGATCTGACAGAGTGGAGTCACAGTCTACCCACCAGGCTAGCAGGGAAGAACTCGGGGCCGCCAAAAAAGGAGGGAATAGAAGGGAGGAGATGGAGGCCAGTGAAGTGAAGGAGGCAGGATGGAGGGTGGTCTTGTTGAATGCAAGAAGCTTAGGAAGCAAATCAGCTGAGCTACAGGCACTCTTAGCAGTGTGGAGGGTAGATATTGCAGCTGTCACAGAAACATGGACAACTGAGCACCGGGACAGGGATCTGGCAATCCCAGGATACAAATTATACAGGAAGGACTGTAAGGGGTGGGGTGGCAGTCTATGTGAGGGACGGGATCAAATGCACAAGGGACGAGGGTGGAAGAAAGGAGAACAGAGGCAATCTGGCTGCAGCTCCTAGACTCAAGGGGTAGGAAACTGAGGTTTGGGGTGGTATACAGTTCACCATCTCAGTCTGAGGAGCTTGACAGGGAATTAGCGGGGCAAATCAGAAAGGTATGTAGAAAAGGGAAGGTGGTCATCATGGGGGATTTCAACTTGCTGGGGGTTGACTAGAGCTTTCTGGTCACCTCCAGTGCTAGGGAGCAAGTGCTATTGGACGCGATCCAGGAGGGTCTCCTGACACAGTTGGCTAGTGTACCTACTAGGCTAAAGAACACTTTAGATCTGGTATTGTTGAATGGGGAGGCAGTAAGGGAAATAAAGGTGGAGGACCAACTAGCCAACAGTGATCACTAAACGGTGTGGTTTATTATCATGATGTGCGGGGAGCCAGAGAAACCAGTTACTCAGGTGGTAAACTTCAGGGGGGCGGACTTTGGGAGTATGCAGGAAGTACTGAAAGGGAAACTGGAGGACATAAGGCAGGAGATGGACGTGGAGCAAAAATGGAATATTATTAAATGGGGGATTACAGAGGCAACAGAAGCCTGCACCAAGACACAGAGTAAGAGGAGCAGAGCAATAAAACCATGCTGGTTGAATGGCGAGGCTGTGGAGGTGGTGAGGGCAAATCGAGTGGTGCACCAGAGGTATAGGAGGACAGAGAAGGAAATGGACAGGGAGGAATATGCAAGACGGTCCAGGGAGGTGACCAGAAAAGTGAGAGAAGCCAAGGCCCAGAGGGAGCTGAGATAAGCGCAGGGAATTAATAGGGGGGGAGAAAGACTTTTTCAGATACATCAGTGAGAAAAGGAAATGCAAAGAGACAATAGTGAGGATAAAAATGGATGGGAACTGGACAGAAAAGGGGGAGGAGTAGGCAGAAGTACTGAATGAATACTTTTGCTCAGTGTTCATGGAAGAAAGGGGACCGCTACCACCATGGGATGGGAGGTGGGGACAGGGGAGAGGAGGCAACAGATGGAAGAATTGAGGCAAGCAGAGTCCTAGAGAGACTGAGGGCACTGAAGGTAGACAAGGCACCAGGGTCAGATGGTATCCACCCCAGGGTGCTGAGGAAGATGGCGGAGGTGTTGGCAGAGCCACTGGCAGGATCTGTACAGCACCTCACTGGAGTTGGGATGTGTGCCACTGGACTGGAGGATGGCACATGTAGTGCCATTATACAAGAGTAGGCCAAGGGATGAACTGGGTAATTATCATCCGGTAAGTCTCATCTCCATAGTGTGCAAACTCATGGAAACAAAACTAAAGGAAAGACTGGTGTCATACCTGGAGAACAATGACCTCCGGTACCTGAGGCAGCTTGGGTTCGTTTCAGGGAAGTCTTGTCAAACCAACATGATACAATAGTATGACTGGGTGACAGATGAGCTGGATAAGGGTCATGCTGTGGATGTTCTCTACTTGGACTTTAGCAAGGCCTTCAATTCGGTGCCTCATGGGCAGCTTGGGGGGAAGCTAACTGATGTAGGGGTAGGGGAAAAAATGATGAACTGGATTACAAGCTGGCTAAGTGGAAGGCTGCAACTGGTGGTTGTGAGAGGGGAGCTCTCAACTCCAAGGCCGGTGATGAGTGGGGTGCCACAGGGCTCTGTGTTGGGGCCCGTATTACTTGGGCTCTTCATATCAGACATTGCACATGGGGTGGTGAGCAAGGTAAGTCTGTTCGCTGATGACACCAAAATCAGAGAAGTGGTGAATGGAGGGAAGGGGAGGGATGGAAGCAGCTGCAGGGGGACCTAAGCAAGCTAGAGGACTGGTCATAGAGGTGGCAGCTTGGGTTCAATGCAAAGAAGTGTAAGGTTATGCACTTTGGGGCAAAGAACCCAAGGAGAGATAATACTGGCTAGAGGGGTTAAGCTGGTGATCACTGAGGAGGAGAAGGACCTGTGGATAAGGATAACAGGGACCATGAACAACACTGCCCAGTGCAGGAGGGTGGCTACAAAATTGAACAAAATGTTGGGGTGCATAGTGAGGGGGTTTTCATCCAGGCAAAGAGAGGTGATCTTGCCCCTCTACATGTCACTGGTAAGGCTGCACTTGGAGCATTGTGTGCAGTTTTGGAGGCCATATCTAAAGCATGATATCAAGCTACTGAAGGGGGTGCAGAGGAGGGCAACAAAGATGATATGTGGAATGGAAGGGAGAGACTGTGAGAGCAGGCTGGGAGACCTGAATATGTATATCTGGAGAATAGAAGGGACGGGGGAACATGAAAGACATTCAAGTATCTGAGGGGAATCAATAAGGATGGGGCAGATGGGCTCTTTAAGCTAAGGAGGGGGAGGGACACCAGGGGGCATGGACTAAGAATAGAGGGGGGGAAGATTTAGGAGGGAAATGAGGAGACACTATTTCACAGAGAGGATGGTAGCAAAATGGAATGCACTACCAGAATGGGTGGTATCATGTAAATCTGTGAACGGCTTCAAAAGGGCATGGGACAGGGAATAGAAGAGAGTGAGAGAGGGGAAGGTGGGAGGTGGCAGTGGGATGACAAAGGGAAGGGGGGAACTGCAAACTAGGGGTGCTAGCTGCACACTCGAGCAGACTTAGATAGACCAGCTGGTCTGTTTCTACTAGCACATTTGTATGTTCACATGTTTGTAAATCCCTAAATTTGCACCTTAATAGCTTTGGCAGCATTTGACAAAATTAGTTGAAATTTTGCATGTGTTGTCTAGTTGGCAAGGCCTAAATCTGTGGAAAGTTTTGTGGTGGTAGCTTGCATGGTGTCTGAAATCCACATAAGTTATATTCCTGTAAATGTCTAATTTTTTTTCCTATACTTTTTTTTCACATTTTACAATTTCACTAAAAGGCATATAAGTACAATAGTATCAAAAGCTTCAAGGATAACTTAGATAAATGCTCGAAATACACCATTTCAGCATGAACAAGTGAAAATGGAAGGATCAGGCTGGATCATAACAGTACTGTACATAATAACCTATATGCATTCTAATACTAATTACCCCTATCCCCCCACTGTCCATATCCAGCTCACCCCAACCGGAGACTACCAAATACCAAAATAAAACTCTGTCAAAAAAGAGAAAAAAATTAGCCCAAATACAAGTGGCAAGGAGAAAAAAAAAAAGGATTAGATAGTGTGGTTCCCAAATTTCTTTATATCTAGGAAGCCTATCCGTCATGTTAGCTATAAGACGCTGAGCCTGAAGGGTAAAAAGAATTTCTCTATACCATTCAATATAGGAAGGGGTACTCTGATCAAGCCAGTGTCGGAGAATAACTTTTTTAGCACAGACGGAAATCAAAGCCATGTGTGGCCTTTGATTACCCCTCAACCGATTTTCATAGTCTCCCAACAAGCATATCTCAGGGAGAAATGCATCAGTCAATCCAAGCACAGGATCTAAGTGCACTTGAATAAAATCCCAGAAGGGCTTCACTTTTTCACAGGACCATAAAATGTGAAACAGCGTACCAGGAGCTTTAGCACAGCGAGAGCAGGCATCTGAAGTTAATTTACCCATTCTATGCAGTTTGACAGGGGTATAGTAAAGATTGTGTAAGATCTGAAACTGCAAATGTGCATCTGTCCCATTTAATGTATCTATACAGATGTTTCCAAATGTGGGACCAGTTATGGGGAGAACCATTGTCAGGGAGAACCTGATCCCAATAATAAAAAGTGGGTCCCTCATTACTGAACACAAGGTCCTGTGAACTACGATAATAGTAAGAAATGACATGGGAAGTAGGTGAATTGGAGACCAGCGGGAGAATATGATTCCCATAAGGTTTATTACCACTGGCCAGAACCAAAATGGTGCGATAGCATATGCCACAATTGGAAATATTTAAAACAAGAGGAAACTGACCAGTGGTATTGTTCCAGAGCCTCCTGAAAGGTGATATCTTTTTCCTATACTTAACATGGGATTTGGGTTTGCTCTCATGTACCTGTGCCAAGGTAGTGCCTTTGGAAGGTTTAGTGAAAAAATATTAAATGGTTCCAGAGTTATAAAGATTTCAAGTTTAGCTTTTTCCTGTTCTGAGAATGCTTAGTAGTGTTTTGGGATAATGTTCTGATATGACACCAAAAATTCTGTGTCACAAGACTGTTTCTGGTTTCTCACTGCTTGTTTCTCACAGCACCAAAAATGTTTTTTGTGCTGTGAGAGCCGCCATCTTGTTTTTCCCTTGAAATAAAATACATGGAAAAGAAATAAAATGGTGTGATTTTAAAAAGCAAATACCTGAACCTTGCTAAACAGGACCCGTTTAACTAGATTTTGATTTATTTTTTTGTTTAAATAATGGCTAGAAATACCTTTTGGGGCACCCAAAATCCAGGGTGCCCATCTTATCGAGGAGAGCCTTTCACCCACATTCCCTGAGAACAGCAGGACTTTTCTTGACTTCTGCAGCTGGAGTCCTGCTATGGGCTGCAGGGAGACTAGTGAGCCACCGATCCCCTGTTCTGTCTGCCTGTCTGCGGGGTGCCCACCCCAGTGCTGCTTCTTTCTCTCCCAAACCCTCTAAGTTGCCAGCCCACCATTCGCAGTGTTTAGTTGTTCTCTTTATAATATATAATTGGACTGGGGTGCCCACCCCTAGTACCACTTTCCAAGACTACTCCTCCTCCCCTCCACATTTTATTTATTTTTTTATTGATTTATTTATGACTTTGATAACCAAGTGAGTGCACTGATCCAAGGGACCGTTTTCAGACACGACCCGAGCCATAACACATGGCGCAGGGTGACAGTGGAGTACAAGGTAACAGTAATATTGTCCCCCCTTCCCACTAAATATGAGGTGGCTGGTGCCACCAAACAGTAGCCTGATGGGGTGCCCAATCCCCAGTTTCAGAATCTCAGTAGCCCCTGAGAAAAAGAAAATCAACCCTCATTATTTATTTTTGTTTATTTATCTGCAAAAAAAAGAAAGTGGTCCCTCGGCGATCTGACTCCCCATGTCGATCTCCCACTCAGCGCCCACCACACCACCCCTCCCCCACACCCTCACTCATCTGAACATGTCCCACAACAAAGATCCTGAAACCAGGTACTGCAATGTGAGAAACTATGATAAGTGCTGTTCAATGTATTTCAATGGGTTTTGAACTTTGATGCATAACTTTGTCATTTTTGCATATTTTAACCCCAGATTTTCAACATTTTTTTGGGGGGGGAGACCCCACCTCATGACTAATGGTAGTGGAATAATGCAAGTCAGGCCTGAAAGGCAATTTTGAAGTCAGTTGGTAAAATCATCTTTTGGAAAGGATTTGAAAATATTTACCACTTTTGTTCATGAGGTGGAGTCATAAGAAGGCTATGTTGAATATTTGGGGTCAAAATATGTAAAAACGGCAAAGTTATTTGTATATGTTGAAATTTTTCTATGCTTGTTCATAACTTTTGTAATTTTAGATATTCTGACCCCAGATTTTCTACATAGTCATTTTTTACACCACCTCACGAATGTGACAGCTGCCATTTTTCAAATCCTGGCTAAAATGTTTTCACACCTGTTACATGGAATGACATTTCGGTGGCACAGAATGACATTTCAGTGGGGATTTCAACATTTTCACCCATTAGGTTCATAAGGTGGGGTAATAAGAAGGCTGTGCTAGAAATTTGGTGTACAAATATAGCAAAATAACCAGGTTATGAGTGAACATTGCAGTATTTTAGCATTCACTCATAACTTCACTAATTTTCAGTATTTTTACTCCAAACTTTCAACATAGCCATTTCTCCCACTCCACATAATCTCATAAATGTGAGATGTGTCATGTTTTAAATCTTGGATGAGATATGTTTTTGCACTTCTGATGCAAAATGACGTTTTGTCCAATATAATAAAAATTGTAAATGTCATGTTTAGAAAGCAAATCATAAAATGAATATCTTGAGAGTTTTGGGTCAAAATAAAAAAAACATCATTGTTAACAAACATTGGGCCCTATTGACTATGGGGTGGGTAATATGCGCTGGAGGTATGTAACCCACCTGTGGAGGTCCGCACCCATGGACAAGTGTGCACCGGTGGTATTCTCCATTTGCCACCATCTGTCCATGACCCTACTCCTGGCATGTACAACTCTGCAGGGCAGCCGGGGCAGAGTCACAGACCCAGCCAGTCATCCAGTTGGATCCCTGGACTGGGACCCACAGTGGATCTCATACAAAGCAGGGCATGCATTGGCAGCACACCCTGCAGATGTCCGAGGGCCAGTGGATGTGCTGGTGTAAGGACAGCAATGCAGCTGACCCTCTGATGGCACCAGAGAGGTGCACAGGGATGGGGTGGGGAGATGGCTGTCGGCGGTGTGGGGGGAGGCACTGTACCCCACCATTAGTGGGGAGTGGGCAGGCGGTGCCAGTCAGGGGGGATGGGAGCAACATCCATGACCTGTGCCCCTGTGTGAGGGGTTGTGCTGGGAGGGGGGACGAATGTATGCTACTCGCCCTGTTGTCGGGCGACTTCCGATGTGTTCGCGGGGCATGTAGGGGGCTTACAGCAGGATTCTCCTACCATAAGCACCCTGCACACCCCCATGGCCAGCAGTACATGCCTTGGTGCATTGTGTGTAGTGCCAGCATGCCCCCCCACCTGCCCTGGCATGTTGCTGTCTGCTCACCCGGGGGATCGGGTGCATAGGTGCTGCTCAACCCGTTTGTGCATTCCATGCAGGGTGGCACACAGGATGTAGAGTGGCTATGTGCCATAGCTATGTGGCATGTAGCTACTCTGACCCATAGTGCATAGGGCCTTTTGTGTGTAGTGCCAGTCTTGATCCCAGTGGGTATGCTTTGTGATCCCTTGCTATTGAACTGATTTTGGTGGTGAGCTCAGTGACCCAGCTGGAAGAGTTGAGGGTGGGAGGATGGAACTGTTGTGTGACACTCCCCAAACCAAGGAATATAAGGTGCAGGGTTGTCCACACAGGTCTGAGTATCATATAGTGAAAACAATTGTCTTATTGGCATAGGTCCCTGCATCTTTCCACCCGTGAGTAGATGAGAGTCCTGTGAATTGGCTGACGCATGCACTCTTTGCCCTGTATATCTGTATCTGTGACCACGTAGAAGCACAGGGACTACAGGACCCTGTGCTTCTGCAGCCCACCAGACAGCCTCATGAATTATTCACATCCATCTCTGCATGGAAATGTATGCCCTGCACTTCTGTAGGTAGCTAGAGTCTTTCCTTGACACAGGGCATCTGCATTTCTTCACGCAGGTCCCAAAGGGACCTGTATGAATGAGGATATGATTCCACCATCTCAAAAAGAAAGGACATTCTTTGTAAAAAAACTTCATTAATGCACCAGTCAGGGAACTTAATGCCACACAGGTAAGGAAATGTGGTTTTAGGGTTTCCAACTCTAACTCCCAACCCCCACCCTGCAAGCAGCAAAAGGAAAAAACATTATGGTTTTGGCTGTCCAGAGACTTGGCGAATCAGTGGTGGGGTCTTCCTTGTGTTTGTCAGCACTAATGCTCCCCTTCCCCCCAGCCTATAGCTTCTAGTCCAAAGTACAAGGTGCAGCTCCAAGCCAGTGCCTTATAGCAATACACTCTTCAAAGTTAGAGAAGTATGTCTCACCACATGTTGTCAACACAGTTTGTTGTTAACTTGCAGGGCCCTGTGGGCCCTGTGTAATGAAAGGAAATCATGTGTGACATTGCTCACTCAGGAAATGGGGTGGGCATTAGGGTTGACATTTCAAAGGACGACCCCACTACTGATTCACCAAGACTCTGGAGACCCAAAACCCTAATGTTTTTTCCTTTTGCTGTTTGGTGGGTAGGGGTGGGGAGTTAGGGTTGGAAACCCTAACACCACATTTCCCTACTTTTGTGGCATTAAGATACCCTAAATGGTGCATTAATGAAGTATTTTACAAAGAATATATATAGATATACATAAGGCTTGAGTAAGCATTTCTAGTTTAAACCCAAGATGTTTGCACATTAATAGTTCAGCCATCATTTGACCAGTTCATCTGACCATCAGCATGCTTGGAGTTCATGACGGGATATCTAGATCCTGTAAATTTTGTGTCAGTTGGGTTAACAGTGGCAATGTTCTACAAGGTTGAATATACATAAATTCACCAAAATGAAGACTATTTTTTTGCTCACCAAAAGTAAAGAAACGGTTGAGATTTGAAATCAGAAATGTTCAAATTTGATGGAGTTCGATCCAAGGATTGTGCTTTGCTAACTACTTTTTCCTTAAGTATTACCATTTTTTTAGATATTGGTAAAAATGTGTTCTATTTTTTTGTACATGCTCAGTAGCAGAAATGAACATCCTAAGAATAACTAGATTTTTGCAAAAGCATTTTGTTATGGTTTTATATGAAAAAATGCTTTGGTGTGGTAAATAAATAAATAAATTAGGTTTTGTATCGGTAAGCAATACGGAAGCATTAAAACAACACACATTTTTTCTCACTAAAAACATAAAATGTAGGTGAAGGGTTTCTTTGTGGTTTCTATGGTCCCTGTGCATCTGAAGTGGAATGGACTTTTACCTTGGTGCATGGCCAGGAGGACCACTGTGTGTCCACAGCTGGAATAATTGTTTCCTTGGTACAGGGACTGCACATCATGTCATGGTGGTCTTTGGTGCCATCATATTTTAATTATTATCATTATTGCTATAAATACACAAGATAACATTTAACTGTTAGCATAAGCATGAATGTAGTCATCATATTTGTAGCAGCTGCATTAAATATTTATTTGTTGTACGCCATCTTTATGTTGAACTATTTGTAAGGCATATATTTACTGACCTGTTTTTTTGTGCATTTCTTTCATAGAAATAGCTATCACTATATACAGTATATTATACAGGGGCTGCAGTGCCTGTATATTACAGTTGAGAATGCCCTTTAATGTTAAACCCCTATATTTGCACCTCAATAGCACAACTGTCATTTGACCAGTTCACTTGAAAATCAGCATGCTGTGTGCTGGTGCCAGGTTCTCTGGATCCTATGAATTTCATAGTGATCAGTTCAGCAACGGCAAGGTTCCAAAAGGTTGAACATACATAAATGCATCAAAATAAAGTCTTGTTTTGCTCATCAATATATCAAAAATGGTTGAGATTTATAATCTGAAACTGTTAGGTTTTATAGACTTTAGCACATGGAGTGCGGTTTTGTAATTATTTTTCCCTAACATATGCAGTTTTTGAAATTTTAGCAAACATGTGTTCTGTTTTTTGTACATGCTTAGTAGGGAAACTGAAAGTTCTAAGGATAACTGGATTTTTGCAAAACCAGGTTGTTAATAGTGATATGTAAGCTTATAAAATCACAAATTTTTCCTAACTGTAAACAGAAAATGTAGATGTATTGGTGGTTTCTGTGGTCGACATAATAGCTTTAAGGGAATAATCCCTAGTATATTTCACAGGTAGATATTGACTTGTTCTGCTAAAAATATGATTTTTTAAAATCACGCATGACAAAAGAATAAATAGTTTATGGTTTCATGAGTATGCTTTTGTTACTCACATTTATGCTTTTGTATGTTATTGTTGCTTTTGCTCAGTTTCAAATGCAGGCAAATTATAGTGCAGAACAATCAAAAAGAAGGTGGATTTCACAACTGTAACTTGTGTGTTTGACAGTTTAAGTTGTGTGGGGGGTTCTTCTAGATGTCTATTGTCGAAACATGGCTCTTATTTTCACTAAAAATAAAAATTTGCAGAGCACAAGTGAGAAAAACAAAAACACATTTATGCTTTCATAAGATAACTTTTGTGACATTTGGACATGCTTTTTTAAAGTGTTTTTTCTTCATGAGTTTATGTTAAGGAAATTTTGGAAAATGTTTGGAGTAGGAAATTGTGTTCTGGCATGGTGGTCTGCTGTGTCTGCTTGCCTTTTAGCTGTACCTTTGTTTTGGTGCAGCAACCTGGTATGCCCATCATTGGTCTCTGCCTGTGTGCAGGGCCATAGGACCCTGCCGGTAGCCAGGCAAACCTTTGTCTTGGTACAGGGCCCAGAGGGCCCTGCACATCCTGGTATGCAGTTTTTGGTGTCTACCTGTGAACAGTGTCCACTGGATCCTGCACACAGCCAAACAGACCATTTTTTTTTCACAGTGCCCAGAGCTCCATGCGTACTCTGGCATGGTGGTCTTTGTTGTTGGCCTGAGCAGGGTGCCTGCAATACCCTACATCCAGTAAGATGGATCTTTGTGTCCATGCATAAAAGTGGTTGGTGACACAAGGCTTGAAATATGTCATTTGTTCTGTTTATTCTATTTCATGCAGCTTCCTTCTGTGGTTGTGTGAATGAGGATATGATTCCACTGTCACAAAAAGAAAGGAAATTAATTGCAAAAACTATGTAATGCAGACATTAGGATTGAAGAATGTAAAATTCACAAAGTGAGGAAATGAAAAAAGTAGGTTTTAGAGTCTCAAGAATCTTGTCAAACCAGTGCTAAGATGTTCCTTGGGGTTTTCAACCCTAATGCCCACCCCCCTTCCCACAGCCCCATGTCATATGACTCAAAGACAAGCTACAGGTCTGGAGCATAAGCTTACTGTATGAATAAAGTCATGAATGATCTTCTGCTTCATTCAGGCCCACAGTACCCTGTATACTAATGTATTAATCCAACAACCAGTCAGGTTTTATTAGGACCCTCTATAATGCATAATAGGCAGTGAGAGGGCCTTTATAGTTTTCATTTTCTATAAATTCTGCTGGCTTTTTTTTACCAAGCCTGAAGTGAGAGTTTGAACTTGGTTGAGTATCACTGGTTTCATTTTCCGAACAGGTGGGAGCTCTATGGGTTTTCACAAATCTGAACTGAGAGATTCAAAATGACTCTGCTCTTTAATCTGTGGACTTACATCCTGCCATAAGTTTTTTTATCATCTTTTATATCATTGCTGTGTTTTGTTGTGTTTTTGGATATTATGTTGGGGGATTTTGAGGTTTGAGAGGGTTGAGGGTTATTTGCTGTGTTTGAAGTACTGGGGGGTTTTGGGTTTGTGTGTTGTGTGAGTGTGTGCGCGGGTGTGATTTTTCCAGACTGTTAGTTTGTTGTTGTGCTGTAGTTGACTGAGATGTGCTGGGAGTGGAGTAAAGATGGTCAGGCACTATTCCCCCACCAGTCTTAGGGACCTCCACCCTTTTAACTGCCCCCCTTTACCAGCAGAAGCATACAAGAGGTGTTGTGCTTTGGGCATAGTTGGAAGGAGGAAGGGGGGGGCCTGGCCTGATGGGGGAATGGGGAGGTGGGTGGATTGGGGTAGTAGTGACAAGAGATACCCTGGGATACAATGGGATCAGGATAGGGGTCCTCTCTGCCTGGTTTCCACACCCAAGGGCTCTGCTCTGTGCAGGCAAGTTTGAACCGGGAAGCTAAAAGCCAGTTCATGGAAGGGAGCTGATCTAGCGGGAAGCGGGCAGGCAGCGAGCGAGGAGCCCACATCCCACCTAGTCCAGCACTGGGAGAAGAATGAGGAGCCACAGACAGAGGTCCCCTGGGCTGATTGTTCTTGGGCACAGCCTGTGGTGTAATCACACCCACCCCACAGCTCGTCCTTCATTTATAGGGTGGGTCCCATAGTGCCTTGCAACATCCTGCCTACACTCAGAAAGTAAGTGGACATGTTAAAACAGGAAAAAAAATATGTATTAAAGGAGGCAGAAGCAGGCATAGGTTTGAGCAGGAGAACAGACATTATGGGAGTAGTGTAGTGCAGCAGTTGTGGTGCAGCAGTCTTAAGGGAGACATTCTGGAGGCTGCGTTGCTGCCCAATCAGCAGGCACCTCTCTGGGCTGAGGGAGGAGGTTACCTGTCTCTGAGCTGAGTTGGCCAGGTTATAGTATACATCCTCTCCTACCCAGAGGCCACCAGGTCCACAACATCAACCTCAAAGGAGGCCCAGGCAGAGGAGTGGTTGGATCACATTGGGCTCAGGGGGAAGGAGGGAGGGGGGCATGAAGTACATCCCCCAACTGGTCCAGCTTAACAATACTTATGCTCTTTTTGAGGAACAGGAGTGCTCCACACAGGCACCCACAGCTGGGGCCAGGAAGGGTGGTCAGAACCTCCCAGCTGGAGCCCCAGGAAAGGGGGAGCAGGGGACCCCGGAGGATGGGGAAGCTTCTCCTAGTGGGGGACTAGATTATCAGGGGTGTGTGAAGTTAGGGACATCTAGTAGGGGGGAGAGGGAGGTCAAGTGCCTCCCAGGAAGTGCTGCATGGAGGGATGGAAAGTGAATCCATAGAATTGCTAGGGTGATAGCCAGGAGGGAGGAGCTGGATGTCATTGTACACCTAGGGACCAATGACCTTGTGGGGAGAAGGGTGGAGTTAGCCAGAGTCCAGGAGGATTTCAGGAAGCTGGGGGGGCTGAAGCAGATAGCTTGCTCTGTCTCATTCTCAGAGGTGCTACCTGTCCAAGGCACAAGGGAGTCCAGGGCACTACACATCCAGATCTTCAACTCCTGGTTGAAGGATTGGTATGAAAGGGAAGAACTTGGCTTCATAGGGGACTTGGGCCTGACCTGGGCAGATGCAAGCTTGTATCAGGAGAACAGCCTGCATCAGTCAGGAAGGGGGACTTCAGTCCTTAGTGAGAAGTTGGAATGCTTCAGCAGAGAGCATTTAAACTGGCCAAGGGGGTAGAATCTGGAGGAACAGATGGCTTAGGAACACCCCCCATGGGAGCATGCAAAAACACAAGTTGACAGCAGAAACAACTGAATAGGGCAGTGAGGGACAGGCAGGTAAAAAATATATAAGGAGGAGGAGGAGCGAGAGCTCAAGATCAAGAATACCGGTGCTGGGTAAGAGGCAAGGTGGAGAAAGCAGGATTGGGATAGCAGGGTCTAAAAACACGGAAGGTCATGGTCACAAATGCCCACAGTCTGGGAAATAAGGTTCCAGACCTGGAAGTCTTGATGACGGATGCAGACCTTGACATAGCAGCACTAACAGAGACATGGTACTCTGCTAATCACAGCTGGGATGTCAATATACCAGGCTATGCACTGTTCACAAGGGACAGGGAAAGTAAAAAGGAAGGGGGGTGGCTCTGTACATCAGAGAAGACATAACAGCTACTGAAGTACAGGAAAGATAGAGGGAGACTGAGGCAATGTGGGTCACCCTTGAACTAGGAAATGGCACAGTAATATGCATAGGGGTGATCTACAGACCTCCAGCACAGAGGGAGGAAGTGGACAGGGTACTAGTGGAGGAAATTCATGACATGGCAGTTAAGGGTGAAATCCCATTGATGGGAGATTTCAATATGCCAGATGTGGGTTGGACCACCCAGGCAGCTGCTTTAGCAAGAAGCACGGCCATCCTGGAATCCATGCAAAGAGTTGGACTCAAACAGATGGTGCATGAGCCAACCATGGACAAATCAATTCTGGACCTGATATGGACCAATTGGAACAGAGTCAGAAGAATCCAGGTGAAAGGGTAGCTGGGATCCAGCGACCAACAACTCATGGTATGGTTTGGCTTGGAGACAGGGACTCAAACAAGCCACTCAAGGGCAAAAGTATTTGATTTCAAGAGGGCAGATTTCAATGAAATAGGTAGATGTTTAAGAGCAGCCCTGGAGAAGGGGGAGGTAATGGAGGGGGTGGAGGAACAGTGGAGGAAGATAAAAGGAGCCATTGTGGAGGTAACTAACCAAAGCATTAGGATAGTGGCCAAAGGAAAAAGAAAGAAACCACTATGGTTCTCTAATGAGGTGGCAGACAAAGTTAGGGCTAAAAGAGCAAGTTTCAGGAAATATAAAGGGCCCCAAAAGGAGGAGGACAGGGAGGCATACCTTGAATGTGTAAGGGAAGCAGGGGAGGCTGTCAGGAGAGCTAAGGCACAGACAGAGGAGGGGTTAGCACAAAGTGTGAGAAAAGAGAACAAGACATTCTATATAGATACATCAGCGACAGAAGAAAAACCTGGGGGGGGCATTGTGAGACTCAAAGGGGAGGAGGGAGAGTGTAAGAAGGGGGATCTGGACAAGACAGAAATACTGAATAAATACTTCTGTTCAGTATTCACTGAGGAGGGAGAGGGCCAAGGACCACAGTTGGGGAGCAGAGACAATGGGGGGGAGTGGACACCAGTCCATTCTCAGTGGAGAGAGTTCTGTAGGAACTCACAAAGCTGAAGGTGGATAAAGTTATGGGGCCATACAACATATGCCTGAGGATATTAAGGGAGCTGTGCAGGGAACAGCAGCACCTCTGACCGCCTTGTTCACTGAGCCACTCAACACAGGCTTAGTTCCAGAGGACTGGAGGAGGGCGCATGTAGTCCCACTGCACAAAAGTGGTAGTAGGGAGGAAGCATGGAACTACAGGCCAGTCAGCCTCACCTCAGTGGTGGGGAAGATAATGGAGACACTGCTGAAAGAAAGGATAGTGGCACACCTGGAATCCAATGGTGCCCAGGATCTGAGGCAACACGTAGCCACATCAGGAAGGCCTTGTCAATGAATCTGAAAGGTTTTTTTGATTGAGTGACTAGGGAAGTGTTTCAGGGAGGGGTGGTAGATGTCACCTACCTAGATTTCAGCCAAGCCTTTGATACTGTACTGCACAGAAGGCTGGTTAACAAGATGAGTAGTTTGGGCATGGGGCATGAGGTGATACATTGTGTTAGAAACTGGTTGACAGACAGAATGCAGAGGGTGGTAGTAAATGGGATCCAATCAGGGGAAAGAAAGGTGACCAGTGGAGTGCCACAGGGATCGGTACTAGGACCAGTCCTGTTCAATGTCTTCATTAGTGACATTGCAGAGGGTCTGGAAGGAAAGGTCTGCCTATTTGCAGATGACACCAAGATCTGCAACAGGGTGGATACTCCAGAAGGGTTGTGGGCAATGAAGAGGGACCTGGAAAAGCTTGAAAGATGGTTGGAGGTGTGAAAACTGAGGTTCAATACAAAAAAGTGCAGGATCATGCACCTGGGTTGGGGCAACCCTGGGGGGAGCTACCGGATGGGGGGAGAGGTGCTGACTGTCACCAAAGAGGAAGAGACCTTGGAGCATCATATCTGATGACCTCAAAGTATCAAAACAGTGTGCAAAGGCTGCAGGGAGGGCAAGTGGCATGCTAGCATGCATAGCCAGGGGTATTACTAGCAGGAGGGAGAAGGTAGTGATGTCATTGTATAAAACACTGGTAAGGCCTCACCTGGAGTACTGTGTGCAGTACTGGAGACCACGCATGCGTAAGGACATAAACAAGGTGGAGGCTATCCAGAGAAGTGCAATAAAGATGGTGCAGGGTTTGCACCACAAAACATGAGGAGAGACTAAGAGACCTCAATATGTACTCACTGGAGGAGAGGAGAGAAAGTGGCGACATGATAGAAACTTTCAAGTACCTCAAGGGCATAAACAAGGTGCAAGTGGGGGATCTTTTCCAATGTAGAAAGAACACCAGAATGTGGGGGCATGATGTGAAATTGGAGGGGGTTAGATTATAAGGGAACATGAGGAGGTTTTTCCTACACAGAGAGGGTGGTGAACACTTGGAATTATCTGCCCCAAGAGGTGGTGTGGACACGCACAGTGGAGGGGTTTAAACATGCCTGGGACAGGCACGAGGGAATATTGCATGGGGTGGGAGTGATGAAAAGCCATTGATTACTTAGAATCAGTGGACACGTAGGTATAGGGCCTATGGGCAGACTGGATGGGCCTAGCAGTCCTTATCTGTCAACAGTTTCTATGTTTCTAAGTAGCGTGGTCTTCCTCGGTTGCCCATTCTACGGTGTCATGCAATGCCAGGTCTATTAAAAACAAGACCGCTGTAATAGCAGATCTTGTTGGTACATCAGACCTGGCTTGCATCACCGAGACCTGGCTGGATGAAAATGTTGGCCCAATATTGGCATTAGCAGTTCTGGCTGGGTACTCAGTGATACACCACCTGAGGTTGGATCATAGGGGCGGGGGTGTTGCCATTTGTTTTAGATCGGAACTCGGCCTTATGGATGTTCCAGTGGGGGCTAGCAGATCCTTTGAGTATATCATGGGTGTGGGTGTAGGGTGCAGGATACTCCTCATCTACCATCCACCAGGTGATGGGAAAGAGTTCCTGCAGGAAGTCGCAGACTTCATCATCGATGTGGTATTGGGATTCCCCAGATAGTTGATTCTGGGGGATTTCAATGCATGGGTTGACGATGAACTCTCATAATTTGGTCAGGACTTCCTCCAACTGATGATTTTGTTGGGCCTTACACAGGTGGTTACCTATGTGACCCACATTTATGGTCACTCATTGGATCTGGTGTTCCTCCTGGGGATGGAGATCTTTGACTTGGAGGTGGAACCAGTCAGGTGGTCTGACCATCATACCATAGGGTTCAGTTTCGTAGCATCCCCCCATTAGGCCTGCCCCTACGGAGATGGTCCGGTACCGCCCTTTAAGGGGTGTGACCCCAGATGGTCTTATGGTGGCACTGGATCTATCGGGTATATTGGGTGAATGCTTGGATCCAGGTGATCCGGTACAAGCTTATAATAAGACTGTGACAGAGGCCCTGGATTCCATAGCTCCTGTTTGTATTTGCCCCTCACTCTTCGTTCAAGGTCCCCATAGTTTGATGAGATCTTGAAGGAGTTGAGGAGAGTGGGTTGAAGGTTAGAGAGGTGCTGGAGAAAAACAGGTCTGGAGGTTGACAGGCTTAAACTGACGGACCATTATATGGTCTATCAATCAGCAATCACCCATAAGAAGGCAGAATTCCTGTCCAGGGAGATTGCTGCTGTGCAAAATCAACCCGCTCAGCTTTTCCAGACTGTTGACAGATTGTGCAATCCAATCTGTCTTCAGCCTGGAGGAGTCTTTTCACAAGAGAAGTGTGACGAGTTTGCTCAGTTTTTCGCAAATAAGGTTGCCACCATCAGATCTGGGATCTGTTCAGCCCCCTCTATTGGGTGTAGCAGAGGATGGCAAGAGGTTGCAAGCACCCAGTTTTCCTGGTCTGACTTTGGCTGGCCAGAAATCACTGACATCGTGAAGATTATCCAGACTTTGCAGCCTGCCTGCTGCAGTTTGGACCCAGGCCCAACACACCTCCTTGTGGAGTGTGTTGATGAAATTGACCCGGTCCTGGCCAAGATAGTCTGGAGGTCACTGGAGAGGGGGGTCTTTCCTGACCTTCTAAAGGAGGTGGTTGTACGACTGCTCTTTAAAATGCCCTCCATTGACCCAGACTCCTTGACCAACTACAGACCCATCTCTAACCTGCCCTTTGTGGGTAAGATTATCAAAAAGGTGGTTGTGCTGCAGTTGGATGATCATTTGTCCACCCACGATGTCTATGATTCTCTACAGTCTGGATTTATGAAGAAGCATAGAACCAAGACAGCCCTTGTTCGGGTGCTTAATGATCTCCTAATAGCGAGGGATTGGCGGACTTGCTCCATCTTGGTCCTCCTCGATCCCTCTGCAGCGTTTGACACTGTGGACCATGGTGTGCTATTGGAGCATCTCTGGTTCATCTGTGGGCTGTCTGGTACAGTCCTCAGTTGGTTTTGATCATTCCTCAAGGGTAGGACTTGGAGAGTGGTGTCTGGTATTTATTCCTCAGCCCCTCTCCCCCTATCCTGCGGGGTACCGTACGGTTCCATTTTGTCACCCATGTTGTTCACAGTTGGGAGGCATTATTAGGCAATACAGTCTGAGTTTTCAGTGCTATGCAGATAATATTCAGCTGTACATATCCTTCGTGCCTGAACAGGATGGAGTTCTCTCTGTCTTTAACAACTGCCTCTCCAAGATCCAGGACTGGATGAGTGCCAGCTGGCTGCAGTTGAGTCTGGCTAAAACTGAGGTGTTGGTTGTGGATCCAGATCATTGGGAGGTGGGTTTGTTGGCTGGACATCCCTCCGGGCTTTGGCTTGGGGTGTTCAGCTGACTACCTCAAATCAGGTGCGGAACCTAGGCGTTATTTTTGACAACAGTCTGACTCTGAAATTTCAGGTGTCAGCCGTTGTCAAGATCTCATTTTACCATCTGAGGAATATTGCCCAGGTAAAGCATCTGGTTCCGCCCAATGATCTTCCAACTTTGGTCCATGCCTTTGTGACTTCCCTCCTTGACTACTGCAATGCTCTCTACCTATGGCTACCGGGGGTTGATATCTGCCACATGCAGCTGGTGCAGAATGTGGCAGCCAGGGTTCTGACTGGTTCTTCTTCTAGGGCCAGTCATATTACACCTGTGCTCCACGGACTGCACTTGCTGCCTGTACAGTGGTGGATCACCTTCAAGGTTGACTTACTGACCTACAGTATAAAGCCCTACATGAACAGGGACCCCGTTACTTACAAGATCTCCTGCACCCGTACTACCTCCTCCCTGATCACTGCTTCAGTGACCAGGGATTGCTAGAGATTCCCAGGGTTCGATTGAGAACACCAGGGGCCCATTCCTTTACTTTTGCAGCCCCTACCCTGTGGAATTCTCTACCTCATTGGGTGAGAGAGTGTCTGACCATCCAGAGTTGTAAAACAGTATTAAAAACATATTTATTCAGCCTGGCCTTGCCAGATTGCTTCTAGTTAGAAGATTGCTGAAGATTTTATATGATAAAGATTTTAGAGATCTGTTGACGTGTTATCTGTAGATTTTAAATTATTGTTATGTCTGCTTGTTTGATTATGTACAAGCACCTTGAACTTTTTGGAAAGGCACTTCATTATAAATAAATATGATTTGATTTGATTATGTGAGGAAAGGTAGGAATGATCTTGGTATCTTGCTTCACACAGATGCCTGTTTGAAGACAAAATGATATCTTACTTTGCACAGTGCTCACAGGGCACTGTGCAAAGAAATGTATGAATGATCTTGATTTCATGCTTTGGACAGGGTCCAAAGGGCCCTGTACAAAGAACGTTATGCAGGCTCTCCTACTTCATGAAGTGTCCACAGGGCCCTGTACGAAGAAAGTTATGACTGATTCTGCGGGACCCATGTGGAGAGCTGTAGTTGTATAACTCCAAGTACTAACCCTTTGGGGCACAGCTTTGGAACTGTAGCTTGTGCCTGGGGGGGTGGAAATTAGGTTCAAAAACCACAAGAAACACCACAGCACCAACTTGACAAGACTCCTGAGACTCCAAACCCTACTTTTCTTCATTCCCACATTGCACTTTACATTATTTAATCCTAATATCTACATTCATGTAGCATTTTTGCAATGAATAGCTATAATCTATATCTATCTATATATATATATATATTCATGGCAAAAAAATGCATTTAATGCATCATTTATAGTTAAAGTGACAAAAGTGAGGAAATGACATGTTAGGGTTGAGCACCTAACCCCCCCCAACAACCCACACACCCATCCTCCACAGACTGACAGACACCAGGGTGTGCCATGGGGTCATCAGGCCCAACTTTCACCCCATTCCATGTGTAAGCAGGTTTACATGCTACAGTAAAGGAGAATGGGGTGATAGGCCTCATGACCCCATGACACACCCCGGCATCTGTCAGTCTGTGGAGGATGGGTGTGTGGGTTGTTGGGGGGGGTAGGTGCTCAACCCTAACATTTCATTTCCTCACTTTTGTCGCTTTAACCCTAACTGGTGCATTAAATGCAGTTTTTGCCATGAATTTCCCTACTTTTTGAAAAAGTGTAATATAACTAGTAAAAAACATGTATTGGTGGGAGCTGGTTCTGCGCTCCCACCAAGTTGCCCATTACTGCATAACAATATGTATCTGTGGGAGCGTGGGCCCCACTTACGCATAGCTATACAGCAGCCCTATATGGCAAGGAACACTAGCAACACAAATTTGACAATATCTCATTAACTGTGCAACCTACAAAAAAAATGCCACTGCAGGCTTACTGTATGATTTAAAATCTAGTTCCACTAAAGGTAACCTATGCCTCTAGTAGCGAAAACTCTGTATCTTGCTTCGTTTTCGAGATAACGGGGCTGAAAAGTGTGACAGACACTGCAATGTAATCCTATGGGGAAAACATCAACTTTGTCATGGCATATCTATGCAACCACTTAATTCCCTAATACCTAAACAGCATAATTCACACCTGTAGGGCATCCCCTCAACACCCTGTAAATTTCAAGTAATAAGACCAAACTGTAGATGAGCTATGCAATTCTAAAGTTTTTACACCTTTAAAAACGTTTCAGTCATGAGATAGCAAAATCCTGGTCCGCGAGATAAATCCTAGTCTGCGACCTAACCTCTGGGCCATCTGATCGTCTCCAGGGCCATATGGTCATCCCCAGGGTCATCTGGTTGTCCCCAGGGACATCTGGTTGTGAAATCCCAGCTATCTGGTTGCCCCCTCATGAACAAAGCTTGAGGACTAGGATTGTCTCCTGGACCGGGATTTTGCAGGCTTGTGAAAGAAGATCCTTAGCAAGTTATGAAAGAAGAATTTTAAATTTTGAAAAATAATTTTTTTTACAGAAATGAAGCAAACCAAAGGCATGACTTTGTAGAGGGGGTCACCCTGAACAAAACCGATGCCTCATTTGGGCCAAAAGTCACCCGTGGAGAAAGCTACGGCATTTTGTTTGACTGCAAAACTAAAAACAAGATGGCTTACGAACAAAGAATTTTTCTGATGGACTAGGATTTTTCTTTCGCAAGCTGACAAAATCTTTGACCGTAAGACCATTTATCTTTCACAAAATATACATATAAATTTTTGAGTGAACTGAACATGCTCAGAACTCAAAAATTAAAAATTATATAATTTTGGAACATTTTAATATTTTTTTACCAAATCAATGCTGGATTGTTCATTGAATTAACCTCTTTCTACATTCCAAGTTTCAGACCAAATGACCAATGGCGTGGCTGCAGTACCATGGGCAAAAACTGCGTCAAAAATAATATTTTGAATATATATATATATATATATATATATATATATATTCATGGCAAAAACTCCGTTTAATGCATCAGTTAGGGTTGTTCCACAGCGACAAAAGTGAGAAAAGTCGCTGTTAGGGTTCAAAACCCTAACTCCGAATTCACCCCCCAGCACCACACACACACACACACATTCAAGTATGGGGGAGGACCAAGTCAACACAACCAATGGCAGACTTCCAGCAGCAGGTGACAGAAATAACAAACAATTGTCTAAATGTACTACGAGACATCCCCACCCACCTGACCAGGTACTGCATGCTCAGTGGAGATCAACAGCAAAACTGAGGCCATGTACACCAAACGTACACATCCCTGATTGCAACTGCACACAACGTACCACACTTAGTAGTTGCATGGCCTTACCTACCGGTACTTACCTAGAATTGGCCATATATTGACACAGTTTCACATTTTATGGAAAAATGACTTATCAATTGTAAACACATAATCTGCTGCATAACTGCCTCAATCTCAGCGCAGTGCAGATATTTAAGATTTACAATGCTTAATGCGTACTCACAAACTGTGCAGCGCACACTTGCAAAACACTTATTTGTTGTATGTTTTACACTCAAACGTCCTCATATATCCATCGCACGACTTCTGCTCATTACATTACACTCTTATATGTAAAATTTCTACAGAATAGTCATTTCTCACATTGACTCATGTAAAACGCAGCACATAAACAAAAACACAGTATCATCAAGAAGTGACAAATTAAATCTACACTACTCAGAACATTGTCGTCTGAAGTTAACAATAACACCCTCCAGAGTGGGTAGTGTAGGGAAAAAGCAAACCAACCAGAGGCATAATGAGACCCAAAAACACAGGAGGAAGTGCTTATAGGATCTGGAAGTAACACTATTTCCCTCTATCAGCCACCCTGGAGGGTATTATTGCACTTAGAAAATGTGCACTGTAAAGGAAAAAAATGGAAGAAAAAAGTATTAAAAAATAGATATAAAAATACTAAATGAGCTTCAAACAACTTTTATGATTAAGTAATCCCTCTGGCTGTTTTGATTTCTATACTATTGGGGACTCCATTATGTGACAGGGCACTTTGTTGGCATGCACTTTGTGACTGAAGCTACCAGACATGTGAGGGCTCTGAATCTGCAATCAAGATACTGGGTGACCGTTCATTGAAGATTCTTTTTGTTTGTAAGGTACTCTGTACCTGCCAGTAGTTTGGGACACAAGCGAGATTAGTAAATACAGTAGAGGGACTTGTGGCATTTGTTTTTAGATTTTCTGAATAGGACCAGGCAACAGTCATAGCACTTTCCTAACTTACAGTGGCCGTGAATGGAGACATGCTGCAAGCTTTCGCCATGTAATGGATTGCCCAGTCTTTGACAGACCATGATACACGGCATTTTTTTTAGCTATTTGCTGTTAGATGTCATTGTTTTGAAGTTTTTGTATGAGTACTGTGCTTCTGTTGGGTTGTCTGTCTGTGTGTGTGTGCGGGGGGGATATCATGGTCTTGTTCATTCATTTGCTTACCAAGTGGTACAAAATGGCAGGTGAAAAGCTTGAAGACTCGGGTTGGCAACAAATACACAAGTAATGCAGCACCCCGAATAGTAACTTCTTTTTTTGCGGGTATCTATTCAGAAATACCGACCCACTGAGATTGGTATCATAGCCAATCAGAAGGGTAGGATTTTCAGACCCATTTTCAAAAGCAAAATAGTAAAGTCTGAACTGAAAAGTATGACACAACACGAACTTACTAGTCTACCTATGAACTGCAATGCACAAGCTTGTAAATCAGAAATATTTAGAAGTTTCACACACATTTTTTAACAGATTGAATTTATCTGTCCAGAAATGCAGCCACAGTAGTTTTTAGACTGTGTTCCACACAGTTATTTCTGCAAGGAACTTCATCATTGCACAGCACATGTAGAGAAAAGCATTCTTTTGCCAGGTTGTGAAGAGGTCACAGCTCGAATTACAATACACACCAGCACAAAAGACAGTATGTTACTACAATGCAGCATCAACATTGAAATTTCGCTGACATGCAACCATATCTACCAACTGTGCCACACACACACACTCACACAAACAGTAATAGTGGCATATCCTCCACGTAATTGTTAATATACTAATTGTTATACATTTAATAATGCACACTGTCACTCTGAATTTGTTGGTCTACCATATACTTAATCATCAAACTGACTATCACATAACATGCAACACAGCATAAAACACATGTTCATACACAGATAAAAAATAACAGCCATCATAATCGTAAGAACACACGTGAAGAAAAAAACATTCAAATGTCCACAGAAATAATGAGAATGAAAAAATTTCTGATATTACATAGCAGCTGTGCAATGCACATTCATAACAGCTATCATTTGCTTGTCTTTTCACCAAATTGTTAACATTCTTAACATGCTATTCTAGTAATACACATTACTATAAGAAATGTACTGAAGCATATTCTAAAACTTTTTTTTTCTTTCTCATACAGGTGCCTGATACTTTCTGTAAGATTGCTTACTGTCACTGTGAACTATAATACCTGAAAATGCCTACTAAATACAGACGTAGGTGTATCTCAAAATGAGAGCGTTATAATAGTACTACACTGTTGTATAAGGGCAACAAACAAAAAAGTAAAGTTACCCAAAAAAATGAACATCGAAAGACCATTACTGCAACAGTGACCCCTACATCAAGTCACTGCACACAGAAACAAAAATCCCTAAAAAAAAAAAAATGTATAACATCACAAATGTTGTGTCGATCTGTAAGATGAAACACAACTATCTTGAGTGTAACCATCAACAGACGCTCAAATCAACAACGTAAAATGAAAAATTGTGACTTACAACTTAGAAAAAGAAAGTATTTCCGATCACTAGCAAGTAAAGCTAAGATCGAAAGACTTATTACTGCTGTGCTACGGCACAGCCGCAAACAGATCAAGAGTCACCTTTCTCTGATGAATTTATGTCTGAAAGTACAAACATTTGTCAACAGAGCACTGTTTGTACTACAAAGATTGTGGCGTAAGATGTCTCATGTCCTTGAACAATTCAGGAAACTTGTATATAGCATCAAAAAAAGGCTTCAACAGTATCCTTGTTTGACTGTTGACAACTTCTGCCATGTCTTCACAGGACAGTGGATGCACACACAGCACTCAGAAGCATATTTCTGGGAAGAGTCTTATCATGACTTTACGAAACAACAGACGTTCAATATCGATGAGTCCGGCAAACTTAGAAATGTCCTCAGTATCTCTGATGACAATCAATTAGATACTGATGATGACTGTGGTCCAACCATAGTCTTGAATAAACGGCACTGCCTTACATGGTCATGTGATGCTACCTGCAACCATAGGCAATCATCATTTCAAAAAGTAGAACAGTTTGTTAACCTATTCATAATAACAGATTGCAAAGAGAGACATAAGCTATTTACTGAAATTGACCATTGTGAAATACGGCCATATACTGGACTCATGGGTCACTCACTTGTCAAAGTCCCCGATACTGGTGTTTGTGATAGTTTTTTTCACAACATGCGGATGCTCGCAGTGCATCAGACAGGCATGCAAAACTTTGTCTACAGAGTATATGAAGTACAGTGAGCTGTGCATCAGTACACTTGTTTAAATGACTTATTGCAGTCAGGTGACATGCACGGTGCCATCACTTTCATGAAAAAAAGTGCAACACATTCCTTCTGAGCCAGAAGCAGGAAATTTCCAGTGTCACACTTCAACAGAAAAAGCTGTTTCAGTGTTAGAAAACGACATTCTGAAACAGTACGGAAAGGAAATTGCTAAGTTTGAGATTGCAAAGTATCAGAAGTTTGATTCTGTATGTGTGTCATGCGACCGTTTGTGCTACGCAAAGCAAACTGTCACAGTCAACCTACAAACCTGGTCATCATACAATGACATGTGGTTGCGCCTCACAGCATTCTTGCTTCTGAAATCTGACTTTCATCCACAAGACACCATTGTACTATGCAAACACTGTTTTTCAAAACTGAAGTGCAACACTTTGCCAGGAAGGTCAGTGCTAAACAACATGGAAACAGATGTTACACCAACTGAGATTTCAACATTGAATATGTTTGAACGTATTCTAATTCAGACAATGAAACCATTCCAAACGATTCTACATCTGAACACAAAGACACGGAAGATTCCACAGAAAGAGCTAGTTAGATCTCTAAAGGGTTCTGTGATGTATCTACCACTTCCTCTACAGGAAAATGTTCAAGCTATCTCAACAGAAAATAGCTTGGTCATTCTAGTAAATGGTGTGCCTACAAAGGCCAAGGTCATCTGGCAAGATGTTGTCAACCTGCAAAAGGTAAAGCTTGCTCTTGCTTATTTAAAGAAGAACAATTGCTTTTATATAGACCTTGACATAGATCAAATGGCCAGCCTCTCTGTGCAACATGATCTATTAGAAAAAAGTAAGCCAATCATTGAGAAAGTCACTACACAGACAAGTGACAATGTGTATGAACAGTACACAATTCACCCACTACATGGTAGAGATCCATTAGGAGACAACATTGATCTCTATCAAATGAAGCAGGTGGAAGGTGAGCCTGTCAGCATTTGGGAGGCAACACTAGAAGCACGCTGCTTCCCAGACCTATTTCCAAAAGGGTCAGGCAGACGCCTAGATGAAAGAGAAGTACGGGTACAGGGTGCTGAGTACCGCACCAGCCGTATCCTGAGCAAAGATGGCAAATTCAGATGTAACATACAGTACCTCTTCCATCTGCTCTGGGAAAGTGAGCTTAGCATTCTGTCTGCGTCTATAGCACATACCATTCGGCTAACAACTCCACTAGATGGAATTACAGCTGCTCAATTTCTGGAGAAATTGAAACAGAAAGATGAAAATGTGCAAGTGAATCTGTCTTCCATACTTTCAAGCCCACGTGGCACCAAAGAATATTGGTATCGCAGACACTCGGAAGTGGTGACAATGCTACGGAGTATGGCAGCCACATGGTTTGTCACACTTAGTTGTGCAGAATATGCCTGGGACGAACTCATTGAACTGTTGAAGTGGGCAAATTCCGGCTGTCAAAGGCATCTCATCAATGACTATCGGAGAAATGTGTTCACTTGATCCTGTGTCTGTCACAAGACACTTTCACAAGCGCCCATGACATTCTCAATTTCATCTTATCAGGACAATCCTCCTCTAGGCATTGTAGAACACTACTTTTGGAGGACAGAATATCATAACGAGGTGCCCTCATCTCCATATGTTATTATGGATCAAGGATGCACCACAAATCGGTGAACATGATGCAGCAGAAGTGCTGTCATTCATAAAAATATATCACTTGTCACATTCCAGACAAGTATAACAGTCCTACACTATGGAAGTTGGTTCAAAAGTTCCAGGACATATTTAGCAAAATATTGCGGCGATCAGTAAAGAACAAATCTAATTGGTACACGCGATGTCGCTTTGGATTTCCTAGAAGAGTTTGTCAGAATGGTGCCATGAATGACCTTTTCTCAGCAATGCACACCACTTGAAGGCAAAATCAACCAAGAGGGTATACGAGTTACCCAGAGATGAAAAAGAGGTGTATATCAATGACTACAACCCAACTCTTCTCCTAATGTGGCAAGCAAACATAGATGTTCAGTTTGTGGCTGACAACTCACTAGCCCTGGTTCGCTATGTAACTTCGTACATAACCAAACATGAACAGACTAGCTTGCAAGATCTTTGGGAAGATATTGCCAGTTCAAGCAAAAGCCTGACATCTCAGCTGTGGTCATTGGGTTTGAAGACTCTTTCACACAGAGAATGTGGAGCTTACGAAGCCAGTGACCGCTAATGGGTACACATCTGTGTCGGAAGTCTCGACGCTGCACGCTTCCTCAGTGTAAACTACAAAGAGAAACGGAAGCGTGTACTGATTCCTCATGCCGAAATTGAGGAGCTTGCTGTCAACGCACCTTCTTCAAAACATATCTTGAAGAATAACCTGATAGACACATACTACCCACGTAGACACAACGAGATGAATGATATGTGTCTGTTTGAGGTGGCTAAGTGGTATGACTACAAGACAGGTGCAGCACATGACTCAACACGGCACATTTACAAGGTCAATGGACTAGATGGCTGTCTTGTGAAGAGGAACACGTCATGGCTTATAGATCACTGCAAACTGCATCTAGGCACATCAGAGAGCACAGAACATTACTACTTTGCTCTCCTATTCCTATTTAGACCCTGGAGGAGTGAGTCTGAATTAAAAGGTGACTCTGACACATTCGCAGAATAGTTCAATCTCACTTATGAGAATTTCCAAACTGACTACTCACAAACATACATACAAAGACTAAAAGCTGAGAAAGAACAGCTCGAGCAGGCAGAGAAGCAACTTCAGGAAGACACCCAGTTAGTTCACAAGACAACCTTGATCCAGAAGGACAAGATGTTCTAGGTGACCCTCTGCCGTTAAATGCCCCAGAACTGTTAATCTCAGAAATTGAGACAGCCATGCAACATGGCACACACTCTATGGTCAACCCAGCTGACGAAGACAAAGACTAAATCAGCTGCAGCATACAGTACACCCAAAGTGGTTGAAGCTGTCCAACATGGTATACTACATGAAACAAAAATGTGACTGCACTCAGCACAAACCACTACTAATGTTTGTCAGTGGTTCAGCTGGCACAGGAAAGAGTTTCCTGATTGAAGCTATCACTTCAGAAATACGGACTGTGACAGGCTCTTCAATGTCTGTTGCTGTGACTGCTCCCACAGGACTAGCAGCATACAACATTGGTGGAGTAACATTACACTGCCTCTTTATGTTGCCAGTCAAACTTGGGAGAGCTGGAGAGTATCGTAAACTGTCATTCGAGGTTGCATCTCAGCTCCGTCCCATGTTCACAAAGATGCAGCTACTCATTGTTGACGAAATCAGCATGGTCTCCAATGTCATGCTAGCCTGTATTCATCTACGTCTACAGCAGATCTTAGGTACTGATGATGCAGTGCCATTTGGTGGCAAAAGTATACTTGTGTTGGGAGATCTTTTACAACTTGCACCAGTCAATGCAGAGTATGTATTCACAACTCTGACTGCCAAGCAAGCTAAGAATATCCTCGGTTGCATTGCAGGCTATAACATATGGGAATTATTTACCTATGTTGAGTTGTCTGAGAACATGCGGCAAAGTGGTGACCTAGCTTACAAATCACTTTTAGATGAAGCTCACACAGGTTCTCTATCATCAGAACATGTTTGTATGTTAAATGATCAAAATCACAGTAGATAGTACATGCATAGAAACAGCATGTAATGTCTTCAGCTACATATACTCTACTGCCAGACACATAGTGTGTCTTATGCCACGACTAAAGAAATGCACTGAATTCAACAATCTAATGCTACAAAGAGAGAACCAAGAGATTGTCACTCTCCATGCAATTGATACAGTTGATGGCGTTATTCTTAGTCGAAAGCTAGTAGCAAAGATGACTGAACGACTAAGTGAACTGAAGTCAGATGTTTCAAGAACAGCTGGCCTAGAAGCTCTTCTCACACTTTGTAAGAATGCAATATCATGCTACGACGTAATCTAGATGTCGAACAAGGCATGGTAAATGGTGCCATGGGAAACATCACTGACTTTATCTATAATGTACAGAAGACATTTATTCAGACACTTGTAGTGCAGTTTGACAACATGCAACACTCTGTACACATAGATAGAACCTGCGTTAAATTCCAGGTTTTTAAGGATATCTACGTAAACAGGAAACAGTTCCCATTATGTGTTGCATACGCTGTCTCCATTCACAAATCTCAGGGATTAAGTTTGGATTCAGCAATGATAGACATAGGTACAGACATTTTCAAAGATGGCATGAGCTACGTTGCACTTTCACGTGTACGAAGCCTTTCTGGATTGCACATCATTAGTATAGCACCTCAGAAAATACGAGCTGACAAGCGATGTATTCTTGAGTACAACAGATTACGTACTCTACATCAGCCACAAATGTCTTTAATACCACTGCCTACATATATGTCGGTCTCACACAATTCAGTCACAGCTAGACGAAGCAACAAACAGCAGCAAGCTTCACAAAGTGATTCAAAAAAAAAGAGTTCAGCAAAGGCCACAACCTCAAGTAAACATTCACAACCAACAATTCATCAGAAATCAGTTGGTGTAGCTGCTGTACCACTGTTTGACAACAGCAGTAGAGTAAACTGCTATGCTAACTCAGCTATGCAAGTTTTCCTACACATGCCACAGTTTGTGCAAGCAATATCTGCTTCACAAGACAATCCCCTATCAAATGCTTTGAAGCAGATTATCAACATGACTTCTGACCACTCTAACAATGTACACTCACTAACACCACTACGACAGGTGTTATCTACATATGCTGGATGTAGTACATTTGCTGCAGACATACAGCAAGACAGTACTGAGTTTATGATGGCTGTGATAAACAACCTTGATGAAGACGGCACCCCAATCCACCAGTACTTCACAGTAACATACGTTACAAAATATGTATGTGTTTCATGTGGCAATTCACAGCGTGAAACCACACAAGACATGTTGTGGATAACTCTCTTTGTTCCTAAAGCCAAAAGTGTCAAATTTCGACAGCTGTTCACTAATGCTGAATGTAGTCATGCCTGTGGAAGGTGCGGAGGCATATGCACTCAGTCCATACGCCTGAGGACTTCATCTCAATATCTGTTGCTTATGTTGCACAGATTTGACACCAATGGGCTCAGAGTTGATACTCCTATCACAGACTACACAGCTAGTAGAATAGTGTTCAACCAATCACTGTTTGACATGCACAGCATTATCTATCACCATGGTCAATCCATGCATTCTGGACATTACACTCGTTACTAAGGTGCACAGCTGGATGGTTAGAGTGTGACGACTCTACAACAACTTTTAAACAGAGACTGCCACGTCACCTGAAAAATGCATATCTTCTAATATTGAAGAATTATGGCAACCTTCATATTTCAGAAGAATAGGACAAAACGTACCATTTTTACATGAGTACTTTGTCCCCAAAAATGTCATAACTCGTTACAATGTTCTACAATTAACAACTGTAAATAAACAATACAATTTCAACAAAAAATGGAATTCAAATACAGACATTACATAGACTGTGACATGTTACATCTTGTCTAGATCAGTGACTACATGAAAATTGTTGTAGTGGCTTCAATCGGCGCCAACAATATTTACAGTCACTAGAGAAACCATGATTACATGTCTGTGAAAGATTCTACCCTTATAACACTCAACAAACATTCCACTGTGTCAGAAGTAGTCTTTTAACACTTCTAGTGACTCTTCACATATAGAGAACATCATTAGATCACCATGCAACAGTGTAGAACTATCACGCTTTCAGATGTAGTACTAGTATTGTACATATGTAAAAACAACTACCATTATTGATAATGCAAGAAGCTGACTTACACAACTGTTAATAATAACCAATTACTGAATGTAATTCAGTGACTCTTACAACTGTTTAAAATTACTTGTACATAATAAAAACATTTGTTTTCAAGTGTACATTGTTAATAACCTATTTAATAATTGAACTAAAAATAGCAGTGTAGCACTACAGTACAAGTGAATGTCTTACACATTACTCTGCAGTATACTAACAACATGTAACTAAGCATAAGTTTGTGAAAAAATGCATTCCATAACAGTTTTAGTATTTACAAGTTAAGAATTTATAGAAGCCAATGTAAGAATTGATAACATTTTTTGTTCATGTAAACCTATATTTTTGTTTTGTACTTGTACATAACTAACTGTACCGTATGTACAAAATATTGACAATTGTAAATCAGGCACTGTTGCTGATCACAACAAACTGCATACCTGTTCCTGACAATATTTATGATCGCCTCAATTGAGGGGTCGGGTGGGAATTTTCCATTTGCACCTAGTCAGTGACATATTATTTAATAGTAAGAATCAAATGTCACTAAACTTACAATTGTGTAAACTGTACTACTTAGACAATCAGCATATGGTTTTTCACACACCCCAGGAACATCCACATTAGCAGTCACACAATTACAACAAAACACTTGTCTATCTTGTGTCTAATCACACTTCACAAACAACTGACATTCCCTTATTAACATAGCAGACAAGTAATGCACTACACATAGTTACAACATACAACCATTTTTTAAAAAGTTACATTTTTTACAAACTACATTCACATTCAGTAGCAATATCTTCAGCCTAACTATTAAAATTACAAGTCAAATGCCAGAAAATACTTCCACACATATAAACAGAAGTGAGTACTGAAGCACAACTAAAAACACACATCTGATTAGTTTCATATAATATCACACACTTAGTCCAATCCACATCATACACTTATTATAATTCTTACATATTTACAAATTTCACAAGTAATGATTGCACACATACAAAGATTGTATTGTGAGACTGCTTCTGTTAACAAAATTTAATTTTTCATTCGACCTTTTCTCCATTTGACAAATTGGCAATACATTTTTTAAAACCATAACCACTTGTGTCGACTCATTACTTTAAATACCATACTGAAATGAAAATAAGTGTCTATTACTTAAGCATACAAATCAATGTTTACTAATACTGCTACAACTATAACTCCATCTATTTTTTTGCTACCTATGACATACAGTCAGTAACACAAAGGGTAACACACATGGTGGCATAGATGGGATCATCACCCCTAAGTCTCACCCCATGACCTGTGTAAAGCAGCAGAAGTATAGGAGAGTGGGGTGAGAGTTAGGACCCACGATTCCAATGCACACCCCAATGCCGGTTGGAGGGGTGGGCAGTACAGCCCGCGCCCACCGCCACATGATGTGTTATGGCACAATAAAACAGACAGCACCGCAAACATTAATGCTAAAAGTGCCACTTTGGGAGTGGGCAGCAGGGTACAAGTGGGTGTTCACCCAACAGCGAATTCTCTCACTTTTGTCACTGTGGAACAACCCTAACTAATGCATTTAATAGACTTTTTGCCTCTAATTTCCTTCTTTTCAAGAAAGATAACAAGAAATATAAATGTAATCTACAAGCAAGGATCGTGGGCCCTTTGGGCCCCATGCTCCCACAACCATCAATGAGAACAGAAAGGCGAATGCATACAGTGGGATGCACAGAATGCTGTGCCACGTGATGCCTTGTCACAAAGTAACATGGTGCCTGTAAATTGAAATGTCAATGGGCATGGTGACACAAAGTGAAACAGAAAGCAAAACAGTACAGTACACACAAATGGCTAAAAAGTAACAGAAAGCATAAACAGAAAACGCAAACAATAGGCGCGTATGGTGGCATTGAGTCTGCATTAGGATCATCAGCCCTAACTCTCACCCCATGACATGTGTAAAACAGCAAGTATAGGACAATGCGGTGAGAGTTAGGACCCACAATCAATGCGCACCCACTGCCGGTTTGAGGATGGGCAGGGGGGCTAGGGGTTTTCAACTCCACAGCAAATTCCTCACTTTTGTTGCTGTGGAACAACCCTAACTCAACACATTAAACACAGTTTTTTGCCTCTAATTTCCCTTCTTTTTAAGAATGATAACAAGAAATAGTGAATGTTATGCAGCGGCAGGAGCACAAAGGATAACGCACATGGTGGTGCAGACATCAATGATGCATAACTTTGGGCCCCGCGCTCCCACCACATGATGTGTTGTGGCATACTAACAGGGACAGCAACGCAAACAGAAATGCTAACAGTGGCACACATGGTAACACAAGCACGAATGAGAACAGAAAGGGTAACGCACATGCTGGCGTAGACGGGAATGGTCTGCCACGTGATGTGTTGTCACATAGTAACATGGTGCCTGCAAACAGAAATGTCAATGGGCATGGTGATGTAAAGTGAAACAGTAAGATAAACAGTACTGTAGACAAAAATGGCAAAAAATAACAAAAATGCAAGCGCAAATGAAAACACAAACGATAACGCACATGGTGGCGCAGACGTCAATGGTAAGTGAAACAGGTACGGCTCCGCAAGCGGAAAGGGCAACAGTAACAGTAATGTAAGAGCACAGGCTGGTTTTCCCCAAAACCTGCATTGAGAAAGACAGTGAGTACAAATAATGTATGCAAAATAATGAGTATCGGTGCAGAAAATGAGACCTTGGAATACTAAATACATTATATGTCAGGAACCGTACGACGTAGAAAAAAATTTTAAAAGTCATATTATTTACAACTGTCCTGGCTAATTTGAATCTTAACCCCATTAGGGGGCTAAGAATTTTTCCGACGAAAACTCCGTATCTCACACCGTTTCCGAGATACGGTCCCTGAAAGGCGTGGCTAGCCGTAATATTATCCTATGGGAAAAAAAGAAAGTTAGAGCACCATAACTTTGCCTCCCTGTAATGTTTTTTCACCAAACTACTGAAAGGCACATCTGTGGCTGTTGGCTGTCTTCCTCAAATTTCAGGAAAAAAGACCAAACCGTTATTTTGCAGCAGGGCTCAAATGATTTCTGTTAAGTGTCAGGCGCCGTAATGTTATCCTATAGGAAAAACCGTACAATTTTGGAGTGCCGTAACTTTGCCGCATGTGATATTTTTCACCAAACTACTGAAAGGCACATCTGTGTACTGTTGGCTGTCTTCCTCCAAATTTCAGGAAAAAGACCAAACCGTTATTTTGCAGCAAGGTGCCAAAGATTCCTGTAATGCTTTGGCGCCATAATGTTATCCTATGGAAAAACTGTCAACTTTGAGTGCCATTACTTTGCGCGTGTAATATTTTTCAATACAACACTGAAAGGCACATCTGTGAGATGTCGGCATGCTCCCTCCAAATTTCAGCCTACAACTCCCCAGCGGTTATTTTGCAGTACAGTGCCAAAGAATTGCTGTCATTTCTACAGGCTAGAAAAATTACTGTCGCATTCTATGTAAAGCTTTGCTAGAAAGTTCAACACTTTGGTGGAGCACTCTAAAGTAATTTGCGAAAGTACTTTTTCCAGAAATTTGAAAAACATATTTCTTGGGTGTTTTACCACACAATAAAGACATGGCAAGGATCCTCAGGGCCCGAATAGCTAAATACAAAAAAAATTACGTTGCTAGAGGGTCTCAAATTTAAATGCCAACTATTTTTCTGATCACCAACTGAAAACAAAATGGTGGATTTGCGAAAGTAACAGGCCCATTTGCGAAAGTAAAAATGCATTTGCGACACTGTCGAACTTTTTGTTAACTTTTTCCCATTGACTTATAATGGGAAACTGTTTTTTGAATAACTTTTGAACCGTTTAATATTTTTTCAAGAAATCTTCGAAAGGCACATCGGGGACCCTGCCTGCACGTTCCCTGAAGATTTCGGGCCAGTCAAGCAAACCGTACGACCTGTATGTGCGACCATAGAATTCCAGAAAAGCGTAAACGCGCGCACAGATCACGCTTAATAACTCCGCAACCGTATAGCCGATCAGTACAAAACTTGGCAGATCCCAAGGCCTATGGGTCTTGATCACACATTCCAAATTTCAGGTAAATCCATCAAACGGTTGCAAAGTTATTAAGGTGCAAAATTTTGGGTTTAACATGAAATGGCTCACCAGACTAACTGTAGTAAGCATACCGTTGCTACCATAATATATATATATATATATATATATATATATATATATATATAAAATCTATATAGGGCCTGGGCTCTGTTCTAGCTGGAAAAGGGGGGTTCTTTCCCAGATATAGAATAAGTAGCATGGTGCCTCCATCCAGAGTAAATTACAGTGGGCCAGATATTGGTGTGGTACAACCCCCTGGGATGCTGTACCCACCCACCTCCCCTGACAGTCACCCCACACATAGGATACCACTTGAAACAGTAACACTTTAAAACACATGCAATTAAAGGCAATCACTAATAATATGCTCATGGACAATGCTGAACAACAATAAACAATTCATTAAATAGGGAGGGAAGAGAAAGGAATGCAAGAATACGCAACAATTTGATATGGCAAGGTAAGAGCACAACAACATTAACAACAGTGCTCAGCTCCCAAGCAATAACACGCAGTTTAGCAAACCCCCTCCCCACTGGTACCAGTTCCCGTACAGTCAATCTGGGCACCCAGGTAGAGCAGATGTTGCAGGCCTGAATGGTGCAGCTGGGTGGCCAAGGTTGGTGCACATTTTAAAGAAAGAAGGAACTCTTGGATAAACTCTATGTAACTCCCCAGGTCAGGGCAGGCCCTGTGTTTACTCCCGGTTTGGTAGCACAATGTCACAGGGTCTGAGAAACAACAGCAGGTTCAAACAGTTGAGCTGGGGACCTTGAACTGTACAAACAGGTCAACAACTTACTATGCTGTGGCAGAAGTCTGGCAGCTTGTCACCTGAGATGAGGCAGTCTCTGGCAGCTTGTCACCTTTTGAGCCACTTCTTCACGGATGTTGGATCAGGCCAGTATTGGGGACCAGGGCCACATGCCTAACCCTGACATCCAGGCATCTAACTCCCTGGGACAGGTGATGGGCAATGCCTGGTGGTGACACCACCTGGTGAATTCCCCAGACCATCCTCACTGGCAAGGTTCTCTTCCTGGAGCTCATTATTCACACATCTTTTCTTCTCCTCTGCTGCTAGCAGACATTAACGCCTCTGTAAACCAGTTCAGCTCACCCCTCAGGGTTAGAGGTATCAAACAGTCTGTAAGCATTTTTCACACTGCAGGTTTAAATCACAAAACAGCTTTTCTTGCCTCAAACTGGATTTCCCAGAGAGTGGAAACTCTCGGTATTTGGTTCTGGGACGTGGATGCTCAACCCCAGTAACACTTCAGGCAGTTGGCAGGATACAACAGTCCAACCCTTCTCACGGACTGAGGGCTTCTCTTAGATGACTACAGAGCATTAATTACAAACAGCTCTTCAAACTTTAGTTCTGACTTTCCAGATGGTAGAAAACTTAGGCAAGTCTCCTAATGTTTGGCTGTGGAAGCCTTAGGCTGACTTCCAAACTTTTTATGGCTTATTCTACACTCCCCTGCTTCACTCTGAGAGCCTCAGGCAGAACTGCCTCGAGCTGAATCATCCCCTAGTCTGAAAGTAAAGAATGGCAGCATCTGATTGGTCAACACAGCTGTCCATCTGCAAAATTAATATGCATTTGGTTCACTTGACACCTTATTTGGTGCTGCTAAAGGTGCCAAGAACATTGTCCAGTCCCCCTACCTAGAAGCCATAGCAACTGTAGCCTACATGCTCCTCAAATCCCAATTGGACAAAGAAGGGTCAGGAGCTACCAAGATGGTGCCCATATAAACAGTTCACATGAAGTCCCAACTTTAACTGCCTTTTTAAGGCTTCAATACCATTTTAAAAGTTAATGTACACATTCCACAATAGATGTCCCTCTGTACTGTTACACTGTTGTGGAATGGGCACTAAAAGAGTCTCCGTCTGCTAGTCACTAATGTGGTAGCACTAAGTTCCCAGGCAACAGGCAGAGACACATTTGCAATGCAGGCTTGACTCTTCTTAAAGAAACAGTACACTTAAAGCACTTACACATTTGTACAAAGTTTACTTTCTTTTACTCTCCCAAAGGTTTTCTGGACCCTTCACTTGTGTTTCTGGGATCCCAGAGGTCAGAAAATACACAAAAAACACTTGTCCTGAGTTGCCAAAAGCAGCTTTACCACAGAGCGCTGTTGCACTCATCAGATCTTCGAGCAGACCACCAGTTTGCATGTCTGAGTAGGAGCCAGCTCGAACGTGCGTACCCTGAGCTGTGCAGCACTTTATTGATTGCTCAGCGCTAGCTGCACTGTACTACCGGGCGGGCAGTTTAAACTATTTACACACACTCCTACAGACCCACAGCAGAAAAGGCACACAGGGACAGGAGCAAACCAAGGGCACCAAGGGACCCAGGACTGGTGAGACCAGATGGCAGGGAGGCAGACCAGGTAAGCCCCACCCATGGAGGGGATTACATATGCAGTATGACCACTTATAACGGACATACTTAGTCTGGATAGCCAGTTTTTCGGACACATTTCTAAAACTGAAACTGTCAGCATAGGGGGTTCATTATAAACCCACCTGAAACAACAGATTAGGGCCACCTGCTATACTGGACACGTGGGCTACTGATGAAGGTGTGGATGGGCTTTTCTGACCGAGGCTCTGGGACTGTTGATTGGACATCATGCCACTCCCTGACTATTGTGATCCAGTTAACAAGGTCTGAAGTTGAGGTGTTAAGTCAACTGCCCCCTCTCTCATCCGGGAGTGAGCTGCAAGAAGCAGAGAGAGGCACTTCATTGTCAGGCATGACTGCCCTTCTTGGGCTGTTTACTTAAATTTTAAATTAATTTCCTTTTTTGATGTTTTTGTGTGTTTACATTCAGATTTGTAAATATGCTCTCTATTGTGCAGGGTGGGCTGCAAGCAGGTTGTGGGTTGAGAGCAGCCAGAGGTTGTAAGTGGAAAGGTGAGCAATGACTCTATGCTGTCGGCATTGTTTTACTGTATAACTGCATTATGCTCTGTTGCTTTTGGGCCTTAGGATGAGGTGGACTGTGACTGGGTGTGAGTTTATTGCCTCTAGTCACTCTGTATGTTGGCTCCTACTTCTCATCTACACTTTTTTGGTGTAGTTTTCAGCCTTCAGATCAGGCACAACGTAAATGGGTTGCGAGCTGGCAGAGGAGTGGAACACAAATGCAGAAATACAGACATTAGACAAAGGATAGCAGTGAGCTCGCCTTTTTTGTTTTCTCTATAATGGTATTTACTCACCTGGTAAAGGTGATTATACCTGCAACATTTAGAGTGCTCAGGAATTCCTCACATATGGGTTCTCCTCCATCCATCCTATTGGTCGATGCATGAAAATAAAACTTTTGGACAGTCAGAGACCAAACCCCAGGCTACATCCATAGAATCCAGTAAGATAACTTCCCTAGCAGAAAAGAACTAACACAGGATACAAGAAAACACCCCAAAGAAATACAAACAAATACATGTTTACTGATAAAGCCATCATTATAGCGTATAAAAAATTGACAAGAAGAAAAGGTGTGCATACATATAAATGATCATATAACCCAAACGGGTCATATAAACAAGTGAAGCATATAAAAGTAACACATGCAGGAAAAAATAACAAGCAGGTGCATAAATACAAAAACATAACCTCATACAGTATATAAGCATATAACAAGCCCTCAACTACCGTTCTATATGAGGTAGGGGCCACAGATAAGAACCAGAGTAACTGAACCCACTCTGGAATCCAGTGCAGAACCTACAGTGATTCCGGCTGCAGCAAAGTCAGGTTTGGCAAAACCAGAGAGTGACCCTGAGCACTCTAAAGGTTGCAGGTATAATCACCTTTACCAGGTGAGTAAATACCATTATTCTCTGCAACATTTATAGTGCTGAGAAATTCCTCACACATGGGACTTCGTAGCAGTACCCCGTGTGGGACTGTCAAACCCAAATGTTAGCCCAGATTAGCTGCAGCCTGAAGCACCGCTCATCCAAAGGAAGCTGTCAGCTGACTTCACACCCAGCCTGTAGTGATGGATGAAAGTATATACTGAAGACAAGGTAGCCATGGCACAGATATCCTGTACTGAAGCAACCCCTTTTCTACCAATGAAGCCGACAGAGCTGTAGTGGAATTGGACCGAATACCTTCAGGGGGGACATGCTCCACTCCCTGATAGGCTGCAATGATTGCCTCTCTGATCCAGTGGGCAATGGCTTCCTTTGAGACCACTTGGCCTTTCTTTTTGACAGAAAAGAACACAAACAACCGGTCTAATTGCCGGAAGCCATCGGTAATAATCAAGTATTCCTTAAAGACCGAAACCATGTCCAGGGCAGTGGTCTGTTCCCATGTTGACTAGACGCGAGCAAGATTGGCAAATGAATAATCTGCTCCAGGCAAAAAAGCAGAAACCTCCTTGGGAACAAAAGAAGCAACAGTGGCCAAGGATACCCTGCCCGCATGAAAGGTGAGGTAGTGCTCTCAACAGGAAAGAGCCTGCAGTTCACCCACCCATCTTGCGGAGCAGAGGGCTGTGAGGAGCACTGTCCTGAGGGTCACTCAGTGAGGTGAATGAGGTAGAAAAGGTAGAAAAGGGTGCTTATGCAGACCATCCAGGACCAAATTTAGTTGCCAAAGTGGACAGGTAGGCCTTAGCCTGGGGGAGGCAAGCTGGACTCCCCGGAGCAAGTGAACCACATCAGGATGTGCCCCAACTTGAACCACCTTGGGAAGAGGACCCTGTACTGCTGAGATGGTAGAAACCTGAACTCTCAGTGAGGAGTAGGCCAGGCCCTTCTCAGCCCCATCATTAAGAAAGTCCAAAATCAGTGGGAGGCCCACCACTGAAGGTGACAAGCCTTTTGTAGTAGATTCCACATCATAACAGTGAACGCATAACAGCGCTGCACCTATGGGCAAGTGCACAATGCCAAAAACACAAACAGCATCCTTGCGCTACACTGAATACAACATGGCGCCCATACCAACATACATTATCCTACATTCTATGTGGGGTCCTGTGCCCCCCACGCCCCCCCCACCCCCCATCTAAAAATAATCAACTCCGAGGGGAGGCCTGACAGTGGGGTAAGGAGCCAACTCTGACCCAAAAAAAAACAACACCCAAACCATTCCCCAGCCAAAAACAGCAGTGCACCAACCCAGGATCAAACCCAGTTCCTTTCACACGAGAGGCATACACTGCCTCCATAAGCCCACATGGCCAGCTCAGCACTGCCTCCCTGAACTACTTCCCATATCCTGCATCCCATGATGTCTCTCCTACCAGTGCTGTATCCTGCAGTTGTCGTTCTAGTCCTTCTACCCTCACCATTTCCATAGTTGCTCTCCTTCCGCAATTGCTGTACATATAGTCGCTCAAACTGAGTTGCTCAAATTGAGCTGGATACCTTTGTAGTTCACCATTTACAGAAAGTCTGCCAATGTCTCTTATAAGTCTTGTTCATAGAGGCCTTTCTAGACAACAGGAGATGTTCCGCCACCCTGGGAGGGTATCCTTCCTTTAACAGTCTTGGCCTTTCAACATCCACACTGTCAGAGACAGAACCTGGGGACTGTGGTGAAGGATCGGCCCTTGAGATATAAGGTCCAAGTGCTGGGGTAGTCACCAGGGGATGTCGATCAGTATTGCCTTGAGCAGAGAATACCAAGACCTCCTTGGCCAGTCTGGAGCCATCAGAACCATTGATCTCATGGCTCTGATTTTGGAAAGTACATTGGGAATTATTTGAATTGGCAGAAAGATGTAGGCCTTGTCGAAGGACCATGGAGCTGCCATCATGTCGATTTCCTCTGCCTTGTCATCTGGAGCTCGAGAATGAAACAGGTAACTGGGCATTGTGGGAAGAGGTCATCAGAGCCAGCTGAAATGGCCCCCACCTCCGTTCGAGTAGTCAAAACACCTGAAGGTGCAGTTTCCATCCTCTCTGGTTGAGCATTACACAGCTGAGCCAATCTGCTTGTGCATTCAGCTTCCTGGCCAGATACGTGGCTGAAAGCATTAGCATATGCCTTTGCACCCAACACAGAGCCTTCAGGGTCTCCTTGAGCATGGTCCTGCCTCAGGTGCCGCCCTACTTGTTGATGTATACCATGGTGACCTGGTTGTCCATCCAGATCAGGACTGACTGACCCTGAATCTGTGGGTTGAGGAAGGTCAATGCCCATAGTACAGCCCTCATTTCAAGGACATTGATGGGAAGACTGGCCTTCTCTGAGGACCATTTCCCTTGTGCCACATAATGGCCCAGCATGGCACCCCATCTGAAGAGGCTGGCATCTGTAGTAATTGTTGCTGTTGTTGGCAGCAACAGAGGGGCACCCTGCAGTAGATTGCAGTGGTCCCCCACCAGTGAAGGCTGCTCAGAACCCTGGGATCTGGATCAAGTACATACTTGAAGTCTTGCGTGACTTGGTCCCAGGTATCCACAATGTACCACTGGAATGGGCGCATATGAAGGTGATAGCATGACACTATGGCAATCACTGATACCATCAGCCCCAGCAGGCGAAGGTACATCCATACCAGCCAGTGGGGCCAGGTTTGTATGTCTTCCATGAGCACAATTATATTGCCCACTTTCTCCTCCATGTGAAACATGAGACCCCGCTCCGTGTTGATCCTGGCCTCTTGGTGAGTTATCTCCTGGAAAGGCCGCAGATGACTCTTGCCCCAATTGACTACTCAGCTGTGTTGTTGCAGGCATTGGAGCACCGAGTCTGCATCTCTTTGGGCTTGTGCAGAGGATCTAGCTTGAATTAGCCAGTCGTTTAGGTTTGGCCCAGGCAGGTATAGCTGTGTAGAACATGAAGCTGGCTGATCTAGGGGGGACAGACAGAAAAAACTGGGTCAAAAACATGTCCCCGAATGCTCTCCATACCATCATACAAGTGTCAGCCATAACCTGACTTCCCAATTCTTTGTGGTGTGACCCTTTAAGAGCAGCAGTTTCTGGCTGCCATGGAGCTCCCATCCACTCATTAGATGGCTGTCTCTCATGAGATTGTGGAGAGCTCCCCCCCCCCGCTGAAGTCTCACAAAACTCGAGATTCTCACGAGACCCAGCACAATGAATTCCAATCTTTACTGTAGCTCCAACGTAATGATGTCCCCCAAGCCCTGGAGGGTTGATGGTCCCCCTCCATATTGGCCATCGCTCTCCAACAATGAAGGCTCATTATTTCAAGCATGGGAACAGAAACAATCTGAAGTCCCGCCCCTTCCCCGAGTCCCACGAGAGCCGCCATATTAGATGGAGCTTGAGAATAGAGGCAAACATGGCAGTGGCTTTGGAATGTGTGGGGGAGACTTCTCTTCTCTCTTCCCAATGGTTCCACATGGCTCGAAAAAGCGCGAACAGCCCAGGCCCCTGAAGAAGAGCCCTGGATATGAAGAACGTTGGAGGGGTCCGAAGAACTGAAGAGCCAACCAGCAGCCACCCTCCAGCCCCCTCGGAGTGCTTGGGGCCCTTGAAGGTACCTGAGATGGGGGGATGGGAGAAAACTTGAGGTGGAGGGATAAGCACAGTAACATGCCCCTGGACACTTCCCTGAGGCAGTGTGCTGCAAGGGAGAAGCAGACGCTATGGGAGGGTCTGCTCCCTATCACTGAAAGATGCTGGGGACACTACATGAGGGTCCCTAACTGGGGCAGGGGACAGGACAGACGCTACCTGAGGGTCTGTACTGCCTGCTTCCCTGCCCTTTCCATCCATCCCAAGACCACCTCTTTAACACCCCAGTTCAGGCAAACAACGTGCTTTCATCATTTCTATTTGTTTTGTTTGTTTTACGTTCATGAGAGAAGAGCATTAGCAAGTAAGTAGCCTATTACTGACGTGCTCAAAGTAATTTCGATGGTCTCTAATCTGACAGCATAAACCACAAAGGAAAGAAGGGGTTAAGAAATGGTAATTTTTTTTTTATCTTGGAGTAGGGAACAAGTGCCAAACATGACTGATCTCAAGGCATGCATGAAGAAAACTGGATTCAATGGATATAGCCGGGGGTTTGGTCTCTGGTTGTCCAAAATATTTATTTTTGTGCATTGACCAATGGGATGGATGGAGGAGAACTGATATGTAAGGAATTCCTTAGCACTATAAAGGTTGCAGGGGATAATGCCTCTGTTCACTCTGTGTGCTGGCTCCTACTTTTTGTCAGCAGTTTGCTGTTCTTTTCTTGGCTTTTAGATCTGGCAGGTGGGTGTGCTGCACACAGGCAGAGGAGGAAGTGAATTTAGCTCATTTTGTTAGAATACATTTCCTACTTTAAGTTTGTGTTGGTGGCTTAAAGAGGTAATACAGTACTGCACCTCTATTCACTCAAGTTATAGGTTATGTACATGATCACTGGTGAATATAGAAGTTATAGCATCAGAAAAAGCAGTGTAAATATGCTTTTCGGATATCTTGAACAACCACTTATAATGGACAAAACAGGGTCACATAGAGTAGTCTGTTATAAGAAGCTTCCAGTGTAAATGAAACAACCCTGCCCCCTACCATAGGGAGGAGGTTCTTACTATGGATGATTGGAATTGGCTAATTCAACTCCAACTGGACTGTTTAGGAATTTAGGAAATTCCATTTTCCAATCCAATTCCTATCTAGTTCCTAAAAGGATCTCAAAATCAGAATCAGATTCCAATCTGGAATCCTAAATCCTACATTCTTATGTCAAATTAGGTTTCAGGATTCAGTTTAAGAATTAGGATTTTGGACTGCAAATCCAAAAAATCCTAACTTCAAAAACTGGGTTGGAATCCAACAAATCCAACTGCAGTCAGAGTATTATGAGCAACTTAAGTTAACTTTAACTATGTGTGAGATGTGCTGTATACAGAGAGTGAGTCTGTGGGTTGACTGAGACAGGCAGCAGTAAAGGTTTTGGAGTAGAAGAAATGCTGATATAATACTGTAGTAGCTGGTTCACCGATGACGGTGCTTGGGCCACTTGGGCAAGGTAACTTAGGGCGCAAGCAATATGTCGCCTGGCATTAGCATGGCTGATGTTGTGCCACAAACAAGTTACAGCCCCCAAGGACAGTCTGGTGAAAAAGTAAAGTTTGGTGGGGGGCTTTGACACCTGTGCCCCCTAAACTAAATATAACATCTTCTGGGTCGGGCATGCCACGAAGGACAGAAAATTGTAGCGACACACAACACGGTGTGAGTGCAGGATGCTCTAAAATCCAGAATGCCCATCACTCACAATGTTGTTGAGGTGCCCACATTATGGCAACCTAATCATGGTGCCCTAACAATGGCATACCATAGTAGCTAGGGTCATGACCGTAGTGGGCATTCCACCAGAAATCCAAGGGAGAAGGTGTCCCTTCAATTTCTTCAGTACCGACTGTGAATTTATTTATTTTATTGTATGTATGTGTTTTAGTGTGGAAGTGTTGGGTGAAGACATCCCCATCTTCCCTGACCCCCCCCAACTAGTGAGATAAACTGCCTCTTTTTGTATCAGTGCTTGCCATGGGAGACATAATCAGGCAAGTCTCCTGGTGGCACATCTAAGGTGCTTGCTGCCTGTTAATCAGAAATGGCAATTAGGGCTGTTGGCTGTATGTATGCAGGGAAGGGGGCATGAGGGCTTAGTAGCAGCCCTTGGCACTGATTGGTTGTGCAGTTAAGCTCTTGATTTGCATAGCCAATCAGTGTCACCCCTTTTACCAGCAATTCAAGGAACCTCCTCCCCAGGTAGGAACATCAACTCTCACAGCAGCATAAAAGAAGGCTTCCAAGAGAGTTCAAGGTGAGTTCAGGAGGAGAAGTTTGGCATAGATCAGAAAGGCCAGAAGACTTCCAGAAGAAGAGCAACCAGAAAGGAAGCACCAAGGAGAAGTCACTCTGGGACCTGCAGAGGCAAGGAGGAGTCAGTGTGGGACCTGCAGAGAGAGCAGGGGGACCACTGTAACAGAAGAAGTCTGCCTGCCTGGTAACCCTTTTCAGAGCTCAAGAACTATATAGCCAGACAAGGCTGTTGACTCAGGCTGGTAGCAGAAGGGGGCTGATGACATTGAGTAGCTTTCCCCAGAACCTTGCAGGTGTCCCTGGGATCAGCTAGCAAGTCAGCTAGCAGTGAAGGATTGCAGCCTACCACAAGGTGCCCCAAGTAGACTTGGCAAGCAGGCCAGCTAGTGGTGGAAGCAGTGCAACCTGCCATTAGATGCCCCTGCACACATTTTGGGGGTTCATCTGGTTATTCAGTCAGCAGCATGGGACATGACCTGCCACCAGGCATACCTACTGGTGGATCTGCTAGCAGGTTTACTAGCAGAAGAGGGTTGCAGCATGCTGCTAGATGCCCCTGAGATGATTGGCTGGTAATTTGACCAGTGGCAAGATGGTGTGGTCTACCATCAGGCAACCCCAATTTGGAGCCCAAGACTTGACTGAAACATTGGCCAGTAGTGGGAGCACTGGCCTAAAAGAGGTAGACTTTGGGCAAGATCAGCTGGTAGGTTGATCAACAGTGAAGAGCGGACTGACACCAGGCACACTTAGAGAAAGGAGACTAGTCTAGCAAGTCAGCTAGAGATGAGGAGCAAAGGAGTCTCATGTAGCAGATCAAATAGCAGTGAGATGCAAAGATCTGCTAACCATGAGGAGCAAAGGAAACATTGCTAGCAGGCCGGCTACTGGTAAAGAGTAGCAGAGACTAGGCTAGCAGGTCAGCCAGCAATGCACCATATGTACAAACACTTGTATCATGTACAAAACTAGCAGCAGCCAGCCAGTCCCTTGTAGGGGATGTACGTCACCTGGGGAGGGAGTTCAGGGAAGATGGTGAGATGTACTGGGTACCAATAATTACAATGCACTTATCGTAGTGCCAGGGTGGATTGGCAAGGGCACCCGACATTTAGCTTGTTTTCCTGCTGATTGTTACTCCTGTTTTGCATTGTTATAATCCTATTTTATTCTTGATAAAGTTTATTACATTTCCAAGAAAAAGAAAAACACATTCCTGCTCCATAAAGGGCAAGAAAGGAATTATTTTACATTGCTTAGTGTTTTTCATGAGCAGTGTGTCTCAGAGCATTGTGTTTATATATCTATTTAGTTAATTACTTATTGACTTATTTGTTTATTTATTTATTAATAGATTCATTGATTTTGTTTGTCTGCCAGCTAAACTAACTGGAATAGAATGCCTTTTACAGTACTGACCAAGAAGATTTGCAAAGTATGAAAAATTATTAATTTATTGTTTAACTGATAAACAGATGTATTGATTGATTGCTTGATGATTTTTTAAAATTATATTTTATTGCATTTATAGCAGGTAAAATACAGTTATCTCCATCTGAGATTGTTCAAAAATGCATTACATGTATACATCATATCATGACAGGATTATACAACTATGACTCAGATTATGCTATATCAGTGAGGGGTATCATGTGGATAAACTATCAATTATATATCTTAACAAAGGCAGTCATGGCACATCCCACACAAATTCTGAAAAAAAAATCCATGTCAAATATTTTACCAATTTTTTCAAGGTTTATTTTCTCACCACAGAAGTGCACAGCCTTTTCGGACACAGGCTCAGAAATCAGCAACAAAGCTTCTGCCCTATCAATTATATATCATTTATGGATTACCATATTACCATGAACAAGAACATAACAGTAGTTTACTTAATAAAGTAATTGTTTACCATCCCAGCTAGCCTCATCACATCTGCCATTTTCATCGACCTAGCCAAGGCTTTTGACACAGTCTCTCACACCCTCCTTCTATCAAAACTCTCTAAAGCTGGTCTCTCCAGTGCAGCCACACGCTGGTTCAACTCGTACCTGGGAGGCAGGTCCCAATTGGTAAAAATTGGTGCCCCCACCTCAAACCCCTTCCCCGTCTCCATTGGTGTCCCACAAGGCTCTGTCCTCGGTCCTATCTTATTCTCCATTTTCCTCAACGACCTTCCCTTGATCTGCCAGCATGCTGATATTCACATGTACACAGACGATACAGTCTTGTACACCTCAGGTCACTCCCCGCAGGAAGTTGCATCCAAAATCCAGCAAGACTTCACAGAAGTCCAGCACTGGTTTCGTAGAAATCAACTTATCCTAAATGCTAAAAAAACGATCTCTATGACCTTCGGTACAAGACAAAGACTCTCCCGTCTCCCTGCTTTCCCCATTCTCAAAACACTAGATGGGGCCCCTCTAGAAGTCTGCACCTCTTTCAGATACCTAGGGGTCTGGCTGGACCAATATCTAGACTTTTCCACACATATTGAAGCAACCCACAAAAAACTACGCCCTCGGCCGGGGGCATTATACCGAAACCGTAGCTGCATCCCTCTCCAGGCCCTCAAAGAGATCCTCCAGAAAATGATCTTCCCTATTATCGACTATGGGGATGTATTCTATAGCTCTGCCCTAAATCTACCCTGGCTAAACTGGATTCTCTTTATAACTCCTTCTGCTGCTTTGCACTGGATTGCCCTCCCACCACTCACCACTGTGACTTCTACAGCCACCTTAACTTACCCTCCCTGGTCAATCGGTGCCTTTACCACTGCAACAGACTCACAGCTAAATTCTGGACCCAGCTACTGCCCTCCTACCTAACCACTACCCTAACAGCCCAAAAACCATCAGTATACTCACTCAGAAATTTTGACTCCCGCCTACTACAAATCCCACATATGACTACCTCTGCTGGGCAGTCGGCTTTTAGAGTCCATCTACCAAAACTATGGAACTCTCTGCCGGCTGACATCCAGCTTTCCCCCTCCCCTGGGCAACAAATCTCCCTATTAAAAGGGCAAGTCCCCATAAGCTGCTCATGTCAACTTGGCATGCAATAGCATGGGCCATGACTTAACTTGCGAGCAAAAATGTGATGGCAAACCACCCAATGCAATCCATATTGTCCACCCAAGCACTTAACTATCAAATTTTAATTTGCCACTACTTTTCCCTTCATATTCTGCCTACTAATACGATGTCACTCTCTGTTTCTTGCATCCTGTACTTGTAACTATTTGTGATCATTCTTCATTGTAATTATACAACCTTGTACATATTGTATGTAACCTTTGTAAAGTTTTTTTTTGCGGTCCGAAAAAGTTCTGTATGATGACTTGTATGTACTATCCCATTTCCCCCTTACCCCCAGGACGCATCTGGAATCGAGCGGTAGTCTGCTCAGTATGTCTTTCCTGGTAAAACTTTTAAATAAATAAATAAATAAATAAATAAATAAAACTAGCTGGGAAAACTGTTCTTCCATAAAGATATTTTAAGGATTACTGACTGTGTGAGAAAAAACACGGAGCTTCTGCATTAACCGGTACACTACAGTAACCTAATTAGAAACACTATAACCCTGAGAGTCTGGCAAAAATTTATGAAAAGCTAGTAATCATCAGTTACGATCTGGATGCCTAGCTTTTTACAAAAGTAGAAATAGTCCACTTCTTAAGAAAAGTGCAGTCTATACACCTGAAGAAATTGGTTTGTCAGTTCCTTTTTCCTTTGAACCGCCATTAGACCTCCAAGTCATAACTGCTCCATTCCAACTCGATGCATACATAAAATAAACTCCATTTTTGTGGGAAAGAAAAAGAACAGACTCAGCCATGAATGTGACAATGAAGGTACATTATGGCTTCTATGCCATTTTGTCAAATAGTGGTCCTATGGAGAAAATACTTTGGGACTGAACACAGAAGTATACTGTAGCAACAAGTTGCACATTCACATATGAACATAAAAGAAGTTTCAGTCAATCTGATGTCCCAGTAGGACCTTGTTGTCTTACCTCCTACTTAAACTTAAATGCTATATACCATCCTGGCTCAGTTCTCCTCTGAGTCCAAAGCAGATCCCTCATGCCTGGCAGCAAATTCAGATCAGAGCATGGCAACCAGCTTACCCACTGCTTGTGGGTTAGTGTATATGTAGACCTTGCCTCCATAAGTAATTTTTATCCTTGCTGGCAGCATCAACACATGCTGAATTCCCAGGGCTCATAATTGTGCCCTCGCCCCAACAAAGGACTTTTGTCTGGATCTTGTGGAATAGCTTAAATCTGAAAAGAGCTGCACTTGGTTTCCGCAATGTTCCTGGTTAGCAGCCCTATGTATAGGATACAGTAGTTCATATCACTCCCCTATGTCAGCGACCCTCACCATGATGGTGTGGGCTAGTGGACTGTCTCCCATACTGAGATGGAGTGTAATGTGGTAAGCTTTCTTGATGATAAAAGAGTCAATATTCAGTGTTGTTTCAAGCCAAGTTTGGATAAAGGGTTTGATACCAGCTTCGTCCTCTGCTCCGTCTGGCATTCCAACCATACAGAGGTTTGATTCATGCACCTGGTTTTCAAGATGCTCCAGCTGGTACTGAAGCATCATGTTTTCTTTTACAAGCCCTGTGGCTAAGGTAAGGGCTTTGGTAGCTGTTGCTGTGGCTTCCTTCACCTCTGTCTGCACCCCAGTAACTTTATTATCTAGGATGGTTAGTTTCATAACCAGTGACTCCAACTTCTGACCCATGGCCTGGATTGCTTTCTGCTCTGTGTCTCCCACTGCCTGCTTTGTTTTCTGCCTGGCCCATTCTTGATTACCCCCTTGGATGTTTCTTCCCATTGTAAGAAAATGTGGTATCTCTTGACTCAGAATTTTTTTTCTCAGACAATGATGGCCATTTCAAATCATCTAAGAAGTTGTAGATTAAGTTTTTTTACAGGTTTTCACCATAAGTTCTGCAGAGCTCCTTCTCACACATCTAAACAGTTTGGCAGTTGGCTCCATCCCCGATTGCTTGATGACTGATTGATTGATTGATTGATTTACAATCTGATGACAGAAATAAACACACTGAGCTGAAGCTCATTTTCGGATGTGATGGGGAACTACAAAAGGGAAAGGATAAAGCAAACAGTCAGAAACAGCCATTAGATACTCACAGTGAGGCAATGAGATTGACTGGGTTTAAAAAAAGCACAGGAAAGTAAAACTCAGAGAGAGGGTGGCAAAAAGAGTATAGCAGGTCAAGTATAGGGAGTTTAAGAGACTTGCATACTCAGGGTAACACAGTGAGTAGAGGAGGGTACATTGCCATCAAAATGGGTTCCACCAAAAGCTTTACCTCCTTTACAGAAATCATTACTACTTCAGTCATGTTATCAGAAAACTTACATAGTAACAAGTTAGAGAAGACTTGCTTCCAACTATCGACGTCCTACAAGATGGCTCCCTAATGTCATTAATAGTCCTAGAGTTTAGGATAAAAGAGCACAAAACAAGAGGCCATTCAAAATAACTTAAGCAGTCTAACTTTTAAACCAACAAATGCAAGTTCATTTTTCCTCAGAGGGTGGGGGCATCTGGAACAGATTTGCTAAAAAAAAAACAGACTTTCAGGAACAAATCAGATAGACTAATTCGCTCTAGGTATGACTAACAGAACTTCCACTGAGAAGGGGGTAAGCAGTCAAGATGGGCCTCATTGTCTCTTTCTGCCAAAAACACCCTACTAAACCCCTAGTAAACAAAGAAACATAGTATTGTGATGAGTAAAAAAGTAACATAGTATTGCGACAATGGAAGAGAAACTAACATAGTAACAAAGTAACATAGAATTGTGATAAGGGAAGAGAAAGTATCATAGCGACAAAGTAACAAAGTATTGTGATAAGGGAAGGGAAAGTAACACAGTAAGAAACATAGTACAGTGCAATGTCAAGCTAATGAACCCCCATTAAATGGACATCCTTATTCAGTGGACTAGTAATATGTCTCCCAAGTGAATACACTCTGAACGTTTTAATCCCAGTTTTATAGACTCCCTATTATCTGAACTAATTTCATATCTCCCAAACAGTCCGGATAATCAAGATTGTGTTGTAGTATGATGTGGGAAGGGAAAATAACATAGTAACAAAGTAACATAGTTTTGTGATTATGGAAAGGAAACTAACATGATAGGAAAGTGACATAGTATTGTGATGAGGGAAGGGAGTTTAACATAGTAACAAAGTAACTTAATATGTGATGAGGGAAGAAAAAGTAACAGTAGCAAAGTAACATATTGCAATGATGGAAGAGAAAGCAACATAGTAACAAAATAACAGTATTGTGATGAAGGAAGGGAAAGTAACATAGTATATTGATAATGGAAGGGAACATAACAATAACAAAATTACATAGTATTGTGATGAAAGAAGGAAGGGTAATATAGTAACAAACTAATAGTATTGTAATGATGGAAGGGACTTGAGGTCTTCTGTTTCCACACCTTCTGCAACTTAGCACTGAATATAAGTTTGAGTATGTGCACATGTCCCCGCTTAACAGTCGGAATGTTACCCTACTCTTGCTGTGTAACACTCAATGCCATTGTACCTCAGGAATCTGACTAGTCCTGCTTTAAAAGCGTGAACAATGCTAGTGTCTAAAACCTCACTGCCGTGGCTATTTTCATATGTTAACAACCACATGTGTAAAGTAATGCTTTCCAGTGTTTCCTCTAATTCTGCCCCCAATTTAGTGACACAACCTTTAATTCTGCTTGCACTCAGTAGCTTAAACATCTGTGTATACTCCACCCTGTCTATCCCCACTAAAACTATGATCATGTCCCCACTGAGCCTTCTCTTTCTAGGCTTAAACATTTTGAAAATGCCTAATCTCACCTTGTAGCACTTGCCATATAATTTATATTCTCCCCTCCATGTAATATGCAGGTGCTGTATACAGAACAGCACATGACATTCTACTACAAAAGCTGAGAGTTTTGTATGGCAGCCTCTCTAGATTTACACATCGATGAGACTGATGCTGTGACTGGTACACTCACAGGGATCTGTACAATACTCTTATCCTGCTGCCATTATAAACTGGGAAAGATATCCAGTAGAGGTAAAAAGAGAAACATAGAAACATAGACTTTGACGGCAGATAAGGACTACTTGGCCCACCCAGTCTGCCCATGTCCCTTCCTATTGGATAAGCTGCAGATTCTAGTTAACCAACAGCCTACTTCCTGCAACCCCCCACTACAATTGCCTTGTGTCTGTCCCATGCATGTTTGAATTCCCCCACTGTTTTAGACCCAACAATCTCCCCAGGAAGGCGGTTCCATGCATCCACCACTCTCTCCGTGAAAAAAAATTTCCTCACATTACCCCTGAGCTGTCCCCCCTCTGTCTTTAAATTGTGCCCCCTTGTTCTTACACATCTCTTTTTCTGAAAGATGCTACCCTCCTGGACTTTGTTGAATCCCTTGAGGTACTTAAAAGTTTCTATCATATCCCCCCTGTCCCTCCATTCATCAAGGATATACATATTAAGCTCTATCAGTCTCTCTTCATATGGTTTCTGATGCAGACCCTGCACCATTTTAGTTGCCTTCCTCTGGACTGCTTCCATCCTGTCTATGTCCTTGCGTAGATGGGGTCTCCAAAACTGCACACAATATTCCAGATGGGGTCTCACCAACTGTCTGTACAGAGGGCTAACCACTTCCCTTTTTCTACTTGTGATGCCCCATCCTATGCATCCCAGTATCCCCCCTGGCTCTCCTTACTGACTTCTCACATTGCTTACCCACCTTTAGGTCATCTGATGTGACTACCCCCAAGTCCCTTTCCATTTTTGTTGTTGTTAGTACCTCCCCTGCTATTGTGTACTCTTCTCCTGGGTTTTTGTTTCCCAGGTGCATTACTTTGCACTTCTTTGCATTGAATCTAAGTTGCCATATGTCTGCCCATTCCTCCAACCTTGCCAAGTCCCTTCTCATCCTTTCTAGCCCCCCTTGTGTATCAACTCTGTTACAGATCTTTGTGTCATCTGCAAAGAGGCACACATTTCCCTCCAGACCCTCTGCAATGTCACCTATAAAGATATTAAAGAGGACTGTACCCAGTACTGAGCCCTGAGGTACTCCACTAGTAACCCCCCTTTCTTCGGAATGTGTTCCATTCACTATTACCTTCTGTGTCCTGTTGTGCAGCCAGTTTGCTACCCAGGCTACCACCCTGGAACCCACTCCCAGGCTGGCTAACTTGATTATTAGTCTTTTGTGCGGGACTGTGTCAGATGCCTTGCTAAAGTCTAAGTAGGCCATATCCACAGCCCCTCCCTGGTCTATTACTTTGGTCACACAGTCAAAGAAATCAATTAGATTCGTCTGACATGACCTTCCTGCTGTAAATCCATGCTGCTTTGGGTCCCGTGCCCCGCTGGCCTCTAGGTACTCAACAATTCTTTCTTTCAGAAGTGATTCCATCATTTTCCCTACCACTGAGGTCAAACTTACAGGTCTGTAGTTTACTGCTTCTGCCTTGCTCCCACTTTTGTGAAGGGGAATCACATCTGCCCTCCTCCAGTCCTCAGGTACCACCCCATCCTCCCATGATTTGTTAAAAAGTGTGGTCAGTGGTATTACTAGGTCCTTCCTTAGTTCTTTTAGGATTATGGGGTGAATCCCATCAGGCTCCATTGCTTTGTCCACCTTGAGTTTTAGGAGTTCTTTCAGGACTCTTTCTTCTGTAAATGGACTGGTGTCAACCCCCCTACCCAGATGACTACTGTGTAACAGTGAGGCTGATTTATTTAAATCTCACTTTATGCCATATGTAAAGATTGGCCAGTGACATCCTATTCCTGCTGCTTTTAGATTTACTCAGCTTAGTTTACATTTCACTCTGCTATTTCTGTGGGACCAAATCAGGGTTTTTCTGAGAAAGTCAATGTTATCCAACACAGTGACTATATATAACACAAATGTTGTCCACCACAACTCCCCCATGACTACCATCAAGCTGTGTAGTGGGAAAGCAAAAGAAATGCCATTATTTAATGAAAGATTAATCCCATTCTTCCTTTAATACATATTCGCATGCATGACTATAAGCACGACTTTGAAACATTTCAAAGCAGCCATACATGTGCAATTTATTTGCTGAATATCTCTGTTTCATCATTACATAACATATATGTTACAGAACAATGTGGCTTTATAGTCAAAAAAAGAAAGCTTATTCTATTTTTATTTCTCAAAATAAAGTTTTAAAGATATAAAAAAAATGTTAATAAGGAAAAGATTTCTGGTTTGACCTTCATATGTTAATATGTGCGTTGATATTGTTAAGGCCAGAGGCTAAAAGTCTCAGCATATGCAGTGTCTGAAGTCTCATCTGTGTTGTGTTTCAAAACCAACAGCATACTGTATTCATTCATTGCAAAAAACTATGGTAATGCAGACGTTAGGGTTAAAGAATGCAAAGTTGACAAATTAAGGAAATAAAAAACACCCCCCACCACCATCACCACCACCTGTGCCCTCCTGTCTGAAGCACAAGGTACAGCTCCAAGCCAGTGCCTCATAGCCATGTACTCGCTGAAGGTGGAGAAATATGGCTGAACATGTGTGGTTTCTTCATGCTGAGCACTGTGGGCCCTGCATGAAAAAAGAGATCATATATAATCTTGTTTGCTTATGGGAGCAGTGGGCATAAGTGTTGACATGCTCAAGGAACATCACACTACTGATTCACCAAGACTCCTGAGACTACAAACCCTAATGTTTTTCACTTCCTTATTTTGTCTGCTTTGTGTTCTTCAGCCCTAATGTCTGCATTAATGTATTTTTTTGCAATGAATTTCCTTTCTTTTTGTGATAGTGGAACTGTATCCTAATTCATGTAGGTCCCTTCAGGGCCTACATAAACAGATGCAGATGCATTGGGCCTTGTGGGCCCTGTGCCAAGGGACAAGTCTGGTTGGCTGCAGAAGTGCAGGGTCCTTTGGGCCCTGCACTTCTGTGTGTCACCAGATGCAAAGAATCTATGGGGCTGTGGAGGTGCAGGGCCTTCTGTGCCTTGCACTTCCATGTGGCTTCAGATGGGGACATGCAAGGCCAAGAGTTCATTTGGCTGTGGAAGTAGGGCCCTTTGCTTGCATACAGCCACAGGTGTAGAGGCTGGTTACTTGTTGACTGTGTGGTACAACACTATGCCATCCATCCCCAGGCTGGGAATGGTGCCATGTGGCAGCACCATCCCCTCAGACTCAACCCATCCAGCAAGTTCACTGAGCTTGCCTTTCATCTCAGCTCACCAGCATTGGACTGTAATGAGCTATCCACTGGGCGAATGGTGGGCACTGCACACAACACTTCATCATAACTTTTTTTTTTCAGACATTTTGACCACAGGTATTCAGGACAGGTTTTTTATTATCTCCTTTTCCAAACATGACAGGTGTCATTTATAAAATACTGGCCAAAGCATAATTTCACATTACACATATGTAAACATATTTTGGGCAGGATTTCAAAAACAATACTCAGACAAAAGGAAGAGCACCAGCACTCCCGAGCTGGGAGTTAGCGGATAACTCCAATGAAGGAAGTCCACACTGATTTCTTCAGAAAGTGTTAGTTTATTGTTAGGTAAGATCCCATTTCAACAAGCGTGGAACCAAGTCCATGTTGCCAAACTGCCTCAGTGCTTTGCCACGTAAGGGCTTTGTCAGGTGGTAGGTGTTTGGTATTGGAGTGCCCCTTATATACAGCAGTTCATTGGTGACAATTCATGCAGCACAAGTAATATGTCTACTCTTGTGTGTTAGTTTCTTCAGTTATGATAATCATGGCTAATATGGGGGAAATCAAGTGTGCTACATATAAAATAAATGGAATAAACTCAACAATCAAACTTGATGTTATCACGTTGCAGGACACAGACTTGAATAACTTGGAAATTAGAACGCTTTCTAGGAACCAGATTTCGCACAATATTTTTCTCTCCACCGGTACAAAGAAATCAGCAGGCATTACTATTTTAATAAGAAAAAATCTAAATTTTCAGCTACAGGACAAATGGACTGATTCTGATGGAAGAATTTCAATAATAAAAGGAAGAATATTTAACAATATTACTATGACAACAGGTTTGGTATATGGTCCATTTATTAATTATTCTAATTTTACAGAAACAATAACCCAAGGATTAATTCAAATTCAACCACAAAATCTAATTATAATGGGAGATTTTAATGCACTCCATGACCCATAGTTAGATAAAAATTAAAATATTACACATTTAAACAAACAAATATCTATGACCCTAAAATTGTTTTTAGAGGAGAATAAATTAGTGGACCCATGTAGGATACATAATCCCAAAATCAAAGAATATACTTTCCATGATCAAAAATACAAAAATTTCTCAAGACTTGATTACATATTTGTTTCCAAGAACTTATTATCCAACATTATAGAAACCAAAATTAATTCTATTACATTATCAGATCATGCCTAAGTTGAAATTATTAATAATAATAATAATACATTTAATTGTATGGTGCCTTGCCAATGCCAAGTTGCCTAACAATGTAAAAATAAGATATACAACAACAAATGACAGATTAATAGAGTTAAAATCAGATATCTTTATAACAAGAGCTCCTTTCAATTAACTATGAAAGCTTTTTTCCCACAAGTAGGTTTTTAAACCCTGCTTAAATTCCTCCACAGGTGCACACTCCTGTAACCGGTGAGGTAGAGAATTCCAAAGGGTGGGGGCTGCATACATAAAAGTTCTACAAACAGATGACTTCAAATTCACCCTCAGAATCTCTAATAACCCCTCATCGGCCAAGCAGAGTGATAGACCAGGGCAGTAGGGAACCAGAAGCTCTTTCAGGTAGTCCAGGCCCTGTCCATGTAGGGCTTTCAAAGTCAGTAAACCAACTTTAAAGGTGATCTACTGCTGTACCGGCAGCCAGTGCAGCTTGCGCAGCACCAGAGTAATATGGCAGGATCGCAAAGATCCTGTCAGAAGCCATGCTGCCATATTCTGCACCAGCTGCAAGTGACAGATTTCAACCCCAGAAAGCCCTAGATAAAGGGAGTTGAAGTACTCCAATCATGAGGGCACAAAGGCGTGGACCAAGGTAGGAAGATCGTTGGACGGAACCAGATGCTTAATACTGGTGATGTTCCTAAGATGATAAAAGGAAGTTTTGATGACAGCTGACACCTGAGAATGTAGGGTCAGTCCATCATCAGAAACTGCCCCCAGGTTATGCACCAATTCAGAGGTCAGGAGTGAGACTCCGCCAAGAAAAATTTCAGAGGGCGCACCCACACCCGACCCCCCATCCGATGACCTGGGTCCACAACCAGTACCTCAGTCTTTTCCAAGTTCAACTTCAGCCAACTGGAATCCATCCACTCCTGGATTTCTTTTGGACAGTTGTTAAAGACTGAGAGAGCTCCATCCTGATTGGGTGCAAAAGAAAGGTAGAGCTGGGTATCATCTGCATCTCAGTGAAACCTCAGCCCATACCTTCTTACAATGTCTCTGAGGGGTAGCATATACACCGTGAACAGCATGGGTGACAGTACTGAACCCTGAGGCATCCCACAAGACAAAGCAGTTGGGTCTGAAGAAAAAAACCCAGACACAACTCTTTGTGTTCTACCTGTGAGAAATGATGTAAACCATCTGAGAACAGACCCCGACATTCCACAGATATGCCTCAGGTGTCCTATCAACACCATGTGGTCCACAGTGTCAAAGGCTGAAGAGAGAGCCAGAAGAACCAAGATGGAATGGTTCTTCCGATCTCTCGCCATCAGGAGATCATTGAGCACCCGAACCAGTGCTGTCTCGGTACTATGTCTTTTACAAAAAACAGACTGGAGTGATTCATAAATGTCATGGATGGTCAAATGGTCCTCCAGTTGTGCTGCCACTACTTTCTCAATCACCTTCCCTACAAAGGGAAGGTTAGAGATAGGTCTGTAGTTTGCATGGCAGTCTGAGTCCAAGGTAGCTTTTTTCAAGAGCAGTGTCACCACCGCCTCATTCAGAGAGCTTGGAAACTCTCCAGATTCCAAGGAGCACTGGACTATCTGCACAAGGACTGGACCGATGATGTCAATACAACCCAAAATTAAGGAGGTCGGTCCAGGGTCCAAACTACAGCACGTAGGGTGCACACTCTGGAAGATCCTCATGACATCCATGAACTCCGGTTGACTGAAGGCATTCCAGGAAATCTGAGGTACAGTGACCCCATACTGATCACAAACAACCACCACAGAGTGTGCCAATTGAAGAATCGCTCTGATGTCAGACACCTTATTTGCAAAGAATTGATCAAGCTCATCGCACTCTAATTGAGAAAATGCTTTCCAAACATGCAGACAGGCTGGGTTGCACAGTCTGTCCACAGTTCAGAATAGCTGAGCTGGTCAATTCTGAGCAGCTGCAATCTCCCCGGACAGGAATTCTGCCTTCTTACAGGTAATTGCAGATTGATAGACTAAATAGTGGTCCAGCAATCTAAGGTGGTTGGCATCAAGGGCGGACTTTCACCAGCAACACTCTAACCTTTGCCCTAATCTCTGCATCTCCCTCAAAGTCCCATCAAACCAAGCGGACCTGGGGTGAAGGGAGAGAGGGTGAACACGGACAGGAGCAATTAAATCCAGAGCTGCCAAAACAGCTGACTTTTAAGCCGATACGAGGGTCTCTGCATCATTGCTTGCTACAGGGAGGGTTGAGAGGTAGAATACCACAGCAAGGCCAAATTCATATCAATTTAGCACAAAATACAAGTTCCACTCCAAGAACCTGGACATTTAACAAGGATTTATTAGTTGATAACTATTTTATAGAACAATTAAAAACTGCAATCCAGGAATTCTGGTACTACAGTCATACAGGTAGGCAACCCATTTCTTCCTTATGGGATGCATTAAAACCTATGATAAGAGGTATATGTATCTCTCATCAAGCAGGGTTATACAAGAATAAAAAAAGGAACAGTTAATGCAAACAAGATTAAAAGAATTGGACAAATTCATTCTTACAAATTATAATAAATACATTACAGAATGGTATGATTACAGAAGCAAATGGCAGCAAACGTTAAATAAAGAGAATGAACACAATATAAGGAAAGTAAAACAGGCTAAATTTTTGCAAGGAGATAAATCAGGAAAACTATTAGCACATCTCTTTAAAAAAATAGAAAGAGAACAACATAACAGCAAACCTAAAGAATGCCCTAAATCACAATAAAACAGAATGGCTAGACTTATCAATGATTATGTCTCTTTTATTTCATGAACATATATAAAAATATTCCAATCAGCAATTTAGAAACGACGGAATCTTTTATCACAAATAGTAATTTGAATTCATTTAATATAGCAAATGAACAATTTACATTAGAAGAAATCAAACCGGCAATAAAAAATCTACCAAGTAAAAAAAGTCCAAGACCTGATGGACTTACAAATGAATTTTACAAAAAATTATGTGATTTATTATCACCCTGGATATTGCTGATGATGTGGGAATGGGTGGACAGGGAGGAGCGTATACCTGATTCAATGTTAAAGGATAAATTAATTTTACTCCACAAAGAAACCAAACCTAAAGATTTACCAAGTAGTTATAGACCAATAACATTATTGAACAGTGATTATAAAATAGTGGCCAAAGTAACTGCCAGTAGACTTCCTGATTTAGGGCATTCTCTTTATTCTCTTTACTTTGCAGTTACTCTGTGAACTCACCTTTTAGTCTGAATTTGAAAAAATTTCACTTACTGGATTCATGAGATGGGGTCATGAAAAGACTATGCTGAAAATCTGGAGTGAACATATTAAAAAACAAAAAGTTATGAAGGGACATTGAATTGTTTCAGTTTTCACTCGTAACTTTCTATCTTTCAGTATCTTGACTGCAGATTTTCAACATAGCTTTTTTTGATCCCATCTAATGAATGTGACAAGTATTGTATTTTAATGACAAAAACAGTGCAGTTGTGCTGTGCTCCACAGACCTAGGTAGGGTGCTGGTGCAGGGCTACTGGCCTAACAATACTCAGACAAAAGGAGGAGCACCAGCACTCCAGAGCCAGGAGTCAGCGAATTTTTAACCTTTATTTTATGCCTCTTAAGCTTTGAAGAAGTTATCTAATTATCTTAAGTGATGACTCCCAGATGATGTAATTTATGATGTCAACAATGAACTGATTTTGGTTTTTGTATAAATACATTTTTTTATGATTTAATGTTTAAATCATTCATTCTTTAAAGTAGTGTATGATGAGTACAGCACATACAGCATATACATCTGATATTAAATATTGGATATGGCAGTAACAACAACATGAATAAGGTGTTCTTTTGTATAATTGATATCTTGCTGTTATATAGCAGCAGAACCACTATACGTTGTTATCCTAATAATGTACGCATTGTGCTGTTGTCATTTCAAAGAAAAACCCTCCCCTACTTCCCCATTACAAGTATGTTAAATTCTTAATAATGGTGGAAGTAGTGACTTAATTTCTTCCCAGTTACAATTTTCATAATCATCAAGCTCTTCAGTCACATAACCAAGTTTTTCAAACATCAGTGTTTCTTTCAAGGTGTACATCCATTCTGGTGTTACACATTTAGGGAGGCTTTGGTCGTTCTAATGTTTAAGTGTCATTCACTTTAATACAAGGGATCCCAATGTTACAACTTTCTGTTGGATTTGATTAAGGTGTGTCATATCATACAGATTTAGTATTGTAATTATAAAGGAGCAAAGTATTTTTACCCCCAACAATCTGGATAATTCTTTTAAAAGATCCTCCCACCACCTTTTTATAGTAGAACATGCCCAAATGTTGTGAACTGGAGTGCCTATTGCATTACAATTATGTCAACATTTGTTGGAGTAAGATGGATTGATTTTAGACAATAGGCCAGGTGTTATATATTCTCTGTTTATTAGCTTTTGTTGAATACTTCTATTTTTTGCTGAGATAATGTTTTTATTTGCACCTATTTTAATTGCATGCCATTGGTTTACTTGCAGGATTGTACTGATTTATTTTTCCCGTGAATAATCCTGTTTTGTTTTTTTCATTTTATGGTTTTGCATAATAAGGTTATAAAACATAGAGAGCCTTTTCTTTTTGCATATAACTATCCATTTTTCTTCTTCTTTAATTATTTTAGATAAGGTGCTAGGCTCAATATTGTACTCTAAGCAGAATTTTTTAAATTCTTCAAGAAAATTTATATAAGTTAAACAATTGTGTATTTTATGATATTTGACCGTTGTCCTACTTTGATTAGAGGGAATAAACTGATTTCCCTTAATTAGGTGATTCCATGTTTTATTAGCCTCCTTTTGAAGGAGTTGTAAATTTTACTTATTTGAGATTTGGATGTCTTTCGATTGTTGATACAGGGGGTATGCAACCATGGGATCATATTAGACTTCAAACTTTTTTTTTTTTGCTTTTGCTGTGAATTCATACAAACGGTTAAGTGGATCCCTCTCTTTCAAAAATGTATAATTTGTTAAATATAATAAATTATTAACAACTGGGGCTTAAGTTTTTTGATTTCCTCTTGCAATATTTGGAAATCACCTTGTGAGTAGAAAGTCCATTCTCACATAACTGCAATTGTTTGTGCTGACATGTATGACCATGGGTCAGGAAATACAAAGCCTCCCTCTTTCAAAGGCAAAGTTATTGTGCTCCATGTTATCCGTAGCTTCCCACCTCTCCACACAAACTTGGAAAAGATCCTTTTTACATCAGAGAACTATTTTGCACCAGGGGAGCCTAATATTGACTGTAAGATAAATATAATATATGGCAAAACCATAATTTGAATGGTTTGAACGCTACCCCATCAAGCTAAAGACAGGTTGTTCATCCATTTTGTGGATGGGAATGACTCTGCAACCTTCCAGAGCAAGGGGACATCCCCTGTGGAGAGGGATAGGTTGAACAGGTGCATGATGGGTGTGGCTATGTGTGGAGTGGCAATGTTTAGGAGTCTGGGACAAACTCCATCAGTGCCTGCACTCCCAACCCCAGGAATGGATTTCAGGAGGTGTAAGACTTCAGATTTTATAGACAATCTTAGTTTAAAAGGTGAGGAGACTGGAGTCACAGCACTGGAATAGGGTTCTGGGTCATGGTCAGTGAATTTGGTGTAGTTTGAGAGATCAGTAAAATTGGCGTTAAGGGCATTAGCAATAGTGGAACTGTTATTGCAGCTTACCATGTCAATAGTCATCTCGGAGATGGTTGGGTTGGAGCTTGTACCCATAAATGTCTTAATGTGATTCCAAAAACTTTGAGAAACCCCCATAGATTCTTGGAGGAGATGTTTGCTATATGTGCTCTTTGTAGCACATATGGCCTCTTTGCACTCATTTCTCCGGGTTCTATGATCGGCCCAATCAGCAGGAGAGTTTGTGGTTTTAATGCTGGCCCATGATTTATCCCTCAACTTCATGGCAGCGAGAAGGTTCCTGTGCAGCCATTTTGTCATTCTACCTCTTGCCCTACATTTAATGTTGGGCACATATTTATCTTGGAGGGCAATTAGAGAGGTTACTAGAAAGTTTAGGGTTGTATCTATGTCGCAAGTCTGGTATAAAGGGGGCCAGTTGATAAGATATAGGTCAGTAGTAAGAGCTGCATTATTCATTTTTGAGAAGTCACAAAAATAGATCTCCCTGGTTGGGAGCTTCTGAGTATGCGCCTTCCAGATACAGTAGACAGGTGAGTGATCGCTGATAGAACCTGACAATATTCCTGCTGCCTGTATCTGCTAATTCCTACTAGTAGTACCCAATCTATGAGGGACTGGTGTTTAATATTGAGTGAGATTCTAGTTGGGCTGGAGATGAGCTGGGTAAATTGCACCTTCCCAAGAACGTCATCCACGATTCTCAAGTTATCGCTAAGCCAGTCGAGGTTTAGTTCTCCCAGGAGGAGTAAATCATTATTCTCCTTGAGGGATGAAAGATATTGGGTGATGTCTAATAGTCCATTATGTCCACTCTTTGGGGGATTATATACACAGATAATATTTAGATTTTTCATGTTACTGAGGACCAGGACAGTGTGGATAGCTTCACACGCTAAACTACACGGAATAGGTATAGCAGCCATGAGATTAAGATGCTCCTTGAAATAAACTGCAACTCCCCCTTCCCCTGCTTTGTGGAAAGGCAGTCTGCTCTGAGGAGTTTGTAACCCTTTAAAGGATATAGGGGATCTTGGATGCTAGGCTTTAGCCAGGTCTCAGAAAGACATAGAATATCAGGGGAGTAGTGATATACCCAGGCCTCCAGTTCTACAATGTTGGCAGTGAGACTGCACGCGTTCATGTGTGCAATTTTAATACCCATGGTGGCAAACCATTGAGGCATGAGAGAGGGTAGGGCAAAATGTGGGGAACCAGGGTTCTGTTCCACATCCCCAGATAGTGACATGGAGAGGAGGTGTAGCCACCATTCAACATTGTATTTTAACATAAACCACTTTCTAGCAGGGGTGCTGGGGGAGATGGCAATGTGACTAGGTAGGTATGCCAAATGGGATTGACCTAGCCACCAGTGGGGGATTCATGAGCTGCCTATAGAGACCAGAAGATTTGAGAATCCATAAGAGGTCTCTTCAGACAAGTGATAGCATATTTGGCAGTTGGATGCAAGGGGGAGGTGGATTGTCATGGTGGCAAAGATAGTGATTATGGCACCTAGTAAAATTGAGGATAACGGCAGCTTTATTGCATTCTAGGTAGCCAATGATGTGGGTAAAAATAATTACTGTTCCAGTCTTTGGCTAACGATGGTATGGGAATGTCCAAAAATTCTAATCTACTGGGGAGAAGTCAATGGAATAATGGAAAAGACACTGAGAGTACAACTGCCATCCTTCCTTATAAAACTGTTGCTGGGGGCTGAGACAGAACAAGGAAGAGACAGATGTGGCCCACTCTGACAGATAGCTTTGGTAAATGCCAGGAAAACCATGGCCTAACACTGGGGCCAGGTAGATCCTCCCCCAATAACCAACTGGTTAGCATACCTTCTGGAGTGTATGAAGTTGGAGCATGACCAGTTGGAAGCTAATGGGGAGGGAGACAAATTTGAGAAAATATGGGCACTTTTCTTCAAGCCTTACAGCTTGGTGACATGGGACCTTAAATAATGCAAGCAGATGGAAACCAGGGTGAGTGTAACCACCCACCCCCTACCCCTACCTCTACCCCTGAGGGGGGGGACAAGACAGGCAGACAAATCAGGAAATAAGCAAGGCTGGCAGGTGCCATGAAGGAGCTAAATAGAAAGGGTCCTCTACTGTGGGCCATAGGGAAAACTGCACTGCACTCTCTGCATGCACTACAGTACATGTACATCCTGGTATTTACATGGTTTATTATACCAAATTCCTGTCTCACAAGAAGGTGGCATTTCCTGTCCCAGTACAGAATGATGAAACTAAGTACCTCTGAGGGATGATCAAGTCAGAGGGTATACTGCAAGCTAACATCAAACTGGCTGACATAGATGAAATGCAGAGGGAAATCAATGGAATGTCACTAAGCCATGCACTCTGGGATTTTTATGAAATGTATGAAGGTTGAATGTATGTTGATGGCATATTTATTTGAATGCACTGTACTTTGCTGTGACTGCCAAAAGTTAAAGTTTACAAAAAAAAAAACAACATGGTGCTCCTGGGGCTGGATGGTGCAATATGCAAAAATATCTAATCTTGTGGAGTTCTACGAATAGGTAACATCAGAACTGGATAGGGGAAAGCCTTTGGATGTACTGTTCCTAGACTTCAGCAAGGCGTTTGACTCGGTCATTCACAATGGCCTGGTGGAGAAACTGACGGGGATAGGTGTGGGCCCATTGATGGTCAGATGGATAGGAAACTGGCTGGATGGATGCACTCAGAGAGTAGTGGTCAGTAGGGAGCTCTTGGATCCTAGAGGGGTCAGTAGTGGGGTACCACAAGGCTCGGTCCTGGGGAAATCCTGTTTAATGCATACGTATCTGATATCTGGGAGGGCATAGGGTATGAAATGAGTTTCTTCACTGATGACTCCAAATTGGGAGCAGTTATTGAGGGGGAGAAGGGGTAGATGGCCCTGCAAGGGGACCTGGAGATCCTGGTTAGGTGGGCTCACACCTGGAAATTAAATTTCAATTCATCCAAGTGCAAGGTGTTACATCTTGGATGGGAGAACCCCAAACATGAGTACACCCTGGGAGGGGAGGTGTTGGAAGCCACGGCAGGGGGAAAAAGACCTAGGAGTCCTGGTGGATGCAAGTATGAATAACTGAGCAGTGCAGGAGGGCAGCTGTCAAAGCAAACAGGATGGTGGGATGCATTGCAAGAGGGATCACCTTAAGGAGCAGAGAAGTAACTCTGCCATGGTACAATGGACTGGTTAGACCACACCTTGAGTACTGTGTGCAGTATTGGAGACCACACTTGAAGAGGGACATACAGCTCCTGGAGAGGGTTCAGAGGAGGGCAGCCAAGATGATACTAGGACTAGGGGATTTGACGTGTGAGGAGAGACTTGAGGAGCTCAGACTGTTCTCATTGGAGGAGAGGAGAGACAGGGGGGACATGATCAAGGTCTTCAAGTACCTCAAGGGAATAAATGGGTAAACAAGGAGGGGATTTTTAGACTTAGGGAGGTATCACCAGAGGGCATGGTTTGAAGTTAGAAGGTAGAAGGATGAGGGCTGAAAAGAGGAGGAGGTTTTTCACTGAGATGATGGTGGAACCTTGGACAATTTTAAGAGGGGGTGGGACAGGTACAGAAAGGGGAAGAAGCAGAAGATGGCTTGGCCCGGGGGGGCAGGGATGGAAGATAGGGGTTACAGAAATACGATGGGGGGAAGGCCTCGGAACCTAACTGGGGATCTGAGGCATGAGCAGACTCGATAGACAGTAAGGCCTAATCTGCTGGCAGTTAGTATGTTAGTATGGTGAGGTACTTGAGTGGGCCACCATATGTAGCTATTCATGGAGGTATTCAGTAAATGACCATGGATGCAGGTGTAAGAACACACTCACTGTGTCTAACATAGAAACATAGAAACTGATGACAGATAAGAACCACTTGTCTAGGGGTGCTTATGATGGTATCTGACTATCATTTATGGAGTGGACACTACGCAGCACTGCACCATAATATATAGAATACCGTCCCAGTTCTGGGGTAAACACCTTATGCAGCCTCCACCTAGGTCATGACCCTTTGTGCCACACAGCTGTGTGGGTACCATCCCACAACTATCATGCCCAAAACACCTGTCCAACACTGAGAGATGGTCTAATCAATTGCAGGATGCATCACAACCAGAAATAATGCTTGTGGCACACAGAACATTCATGTTGGTTGGGATCAGAAATCTGTGCAAACATCCAACATGTTGCAAATACCTCGCCCAGCTGGGCAGAGAGTTGCAGTGTCCCCTGAGCACAGGTCCAACAGTCAGAAGAGGCCAGCTAAAGAGGTGTGTCACACAAATGGGTAGCATAAATCTGTGTAGGTAGTCCAGCAACAGTGCAGTTCACATACAATGCATTTACAGAACTGATACTGCACAAGACATAATTCATAGATGCATGCTGCAAACCATGCACAAATCACACTGTCAAATACAATCACAGCAATCAATACAGTATTGCTCTTCTACAGTTGCAATCTGCGTTTAAGCCCCTAAATGTGTGTATCCACTCTCATAGTGCTTATGCCATATTTTCTTATTTTGCTTCTTTAAAATTTGTTAACCAGGTTAACTCCAAGACCATTAAATACCTAATGTCCTGGATGACATGAACACAGAACACACAAACAACAGTACAAGTAATAATGTACAACAATTACAGAAGCACATCAAGAACAATTGTAACATGGCTCTAAACATACGACGCAAATGGAGAGTCAAGATTGGTGCAAACGCATCATGTGACAAAAAAACAGCAGTGAATAAGCCACGAGTAGAGACCGCTTCTGTAGTAGCTAAAGTGTCCAGAGCGGTAATCCAGGATTAGGGCCCGCTTGTGTAGTACCGAGAGTGTCCATGAGCCCCAGGGTGCAGCACTGCTCCGACAACGTACAGGGCAGAGATGCAAAAGTGCTCTATTAGAGCCCGGTGGCACTCTTCCAGAAGTAGCCACGCAGTGCAGCATTGAGATGCCAAGGAGCAGCTGTGAGATCCAACACAGGGTCAGTGGCAAGCAGATGCACTGTCGACTAGCTCTAGACATGGAGATATGTCGGCAGGCGAGGGTGCGGTGGTCAATAATACCCACTACTGCAGTAGAAGTTGAAAACCAGTAGCAGAGAGCAGTTGTCCACGAGCTTGGTCGCTACTGTAGCTAGTGGAAATACAGAGCAAGTAGAAGAGAGCTCATGTTGGGGACGCGCATTGTGAAATATCCAGAGAGAGCAGGGGGCGCGACCAACCAGTGGTGCGAACTCTGGGGAACTACGGACAGCAGTTGGCAGGACGAAGAACTGTCTTGCATGCATACTGGATGTAAGTAAAGAGATGCAAAGTTGTGGTGCTAGCAAATTGTCAGGCATGCACCTAGGAGAGTGAGTTACAGAAAACGAGCAGCATCAAATGTGTTCAAGATTTAAAAAAACAAACAGTATTGGGAGATCGAATACGGAACAAACATGCAGTCCCATAATGCAGTAGTGTGATGTATCTCGGGAATGTAACAACGAGGGGCAAAGCACACAAAGTGCAGGGTAGAATGTAACAAGAAAGCTCAAGATGATCGTCTTTTACAGCGCAATGTCATCTGAGCAGCTTACACAAATGTGTCCCCAATAGCTTAATGTATGTGAGACCTGCAAGATGCAGGCGCATGGCATCGCCTCGTAACTGTTAGTAAATCAGGAAACAGTGGCAGCATTTGTTCTCTAGTGAGCAGCGATTGCCACAAACGATAACTGAATCAGTATGTAATATCAGTCTTACCAGTACTTCCTTGCCACTTGCCATGTTACAAGCGCATTAATCACCTCCTGTGTCGGGCTCTACCGGGGATTAATGCCCGCTGGGTGGTTGGAAGCAATCCCCCCCAGCAGGGCATTAATCCACCGGTAGAGCCCTCCTCTGTCAGTGATTAATGCTTACTTAAATATGTATCAATGACAGTGTAAAAGATGGCTTAGCTTACCTGGCCAAAAACCACCAGCAGCTTGTTGATCCCACAACTGCTGCAGGCACTCCCCATCATGACAGGTCATCTCAAATCAACAATGCCAGCACTGTGCTGGGGTGCTGCTCAGACTCTGCACCTTGGAGACCTTCCATGCCACAGTCTCCCAAATTTTGGCCCTCACAGCCCTGGGCACATCCCTGGTTTGTGGGCCAAACAGTGATGTCTCTTTAGTAGCACTGTGTCAGTATAGCAGAACAAAAAAAACTAAAAAAAAAACAACATTGTGTGAAGCTCAGAAGCATTTAGAGCGACAGAGGTATAACAATGGTAGGGAATTACCGCTACCCATGTCACTGATAAGAAAGTATAGGAAAGGCTGAAGAAGGCTGTGCTGCTGGGTCTGGCTGAGCCACTCCTATGTTAGAGTGGCTAAGGCAGCAGAACCCAGCAGTGAAGGAGACCTGGGACTGCAGTTCAGTTCCCCCCCAGGTCTCCTGGTGTTGCTACTTCTTTAAAAAAAAAAAAAAAAAAAGAATTTTCCTCCCTGCCGAGTTGCACCCCATCCCCAAACTCCACCCCCCCTCCGGAGTTGGTTATTTATAGTCCGGTGGGGTGGGGTGGGTGGGTGCAGAGCCCCCTCATCAGGGTTGCAGAGGCAGAAACTGTCCCATTAAAATCAATGGGGTGTGCGCATTACTTGTATAGTCAGTGTTTTGACCAACCTTATTTCGAGTCATGCTGCTTTGCTTGGGCCATTTATTGCCACACAGTTTATGTCCATGACATCATGATCCCCATGTCTCTTTAGTGAGGACCTTCCTGACCAGAACAGCCACCTCCCGGGGTAAACTGCCTACCCCACACTCTCTTCCCCTCTGGAACCCAGTGTCCCCTTAAAGCTATCTTATTAGTGATTTGCCACTTCAGTCCTGCCTTCTCACCTGCCATTTGTGGATTTTATTTCCATGAATGACAGGACGTGGGTGCATCGCATCCACAAAATGCCATAGAATGATGATGCCAAGTGCACACTGCCCTGCACATGCACAGTTGGCATGGGTACTTCCATATTGCTTGTGCACACTAATGGTGGCATGTGATTGCAAAGGTGCATGTTTGCGGAAGATGCCTAATGTCATCATTAGCAATGGCCCTGACATCATCAAGTCATGTGGTTGGCCAAAGTATGGGTTTGCAGAGAACTTGGTGCAGTCATCATTAGCAATTGCTAATACATTAGCGATGATCACAAACAGTCATAAATTAAAAGGTAACATGAAAATGGGGCTACTCTAACATTCAAGATGCTAAACGTAATTTGCACCTCATTATGCAGTCATTACTGCCTTATTATAAAGGTGAACCATCTCCAAGGGGCACAATCTACACTAATACCATTACAGTCTGGAAGAGCAGCAAAAGAAGAACTTTGATAGACAGTCCATTGGAAAGACGTGAGCTGTAACAACACAACTAACAGTTTTAAATCTGTCCCTGGGGTGCTGTGCACAGTTCTGTTACTATTTTGTGAAATGCTTTTGTGTTGCAGAATATTGCCATCCACTAAGTCCAGCACTGGAGATAGGCTGTACAGACATATGCTTAGCCCCAGGGAACTACTGCTAAGTGGCCATTGTAGCCCATACAGTAGTGTACAGAATTACTGATTTCTAGTTGTAGCTGTATGACTTTGTTTATCCTGGACAGGGCACAGTTGCCTAAAGCTCATTTACAAGGGAGTTCTGGTTTAGTCAGCAGTACATTGCATGGACAGCAGCATCAGTCTTTCCTGAGCTGTGTTATTGTCTGTGGTAACTGGGTAAGGCCCAATTGGCAATCTGTAGTCGGGGGAAGCATGGGGACACTGGGGAGGTTATGTGATCTGCTCAGGGTCACACAGTATGCAAGTGGATGTTTTGTCAAACCAACCAACTAAAACCCCCTCCCAAAATCATAAAAACATGGGTCCTTACCAATGTCAGTGCTGCTGCCTTCATACAGAGTCTTAACTCCACTGACTGGACCTCCATCACTACACTTCCCAACATAAATCAAGCACTAGAATATTTCATAAACACCTACTCCTCCATTCTCAACTCCCACGCCCCTCTCAAGTTTAGGAGAGCTAAAGGAAACCACTCCCCTTGGCTTTTGCAGGAATTAAGGCACCTAATGCACTCTCGTGATAGAACTTCGAAGACTTTAAAAAATTCTGGACAAGGGTTCAATTGCTATCCTATCAACAACTGAGGAACACCTACAAAACAAAAGCCAATAGAGCAGAGTGAGACTATCTCCATTCCCTGCAGGTAAAGAACCTTGCTAACCCAAAAAGTTTCTGGTCCCAAGTCAACTCCAAGGGCAAGGATCGCAACCTCCTTCAAACCATGATCACTAAAGGCACTACACTATCAAACCCCTCAGAGATCACTTCTGGCATAAATCTTTTTCATGAACCTGGCCAAATGCAAAACTGATCTACCCACAATCCCCAGTGACCCAATGGTCTCCAACCCCATTGACTCTCTTCACCCCCTCCATCTAAAACTCGCCACAGGGTCAAAGGTGCTCAAGCTGATCAATGGTCTCAACCCAGATAGCTCTCTTCAGGGTTTGACACCCTTCAGCCAAAATTCCTTAGGTTAGGAGCACCTGCCATTGCTTTTACTCAACAAATCCTTCCTCACACAGACTATACCAGACAAATGGAAAACTGCAATAGTTGTCCCTGTGCACAAAAGTGGCCAAACAGACCTAGTCGAGAACTATACACTTATCTCCATATTGTGTCCCCTAGCAAAAATACAGGAAAGAATCCTCTACAACCAGCTGTACTCTTTCCTAGAGCAGACAAATGCCATAACCATCCATCAGCACAGCTTCCTAAAACTACATGGCACTGAATCTGTTCTCCTATGGGTCACTACCGACATCTTTCAGGTCATCGATCTTGGTGAGGCAACTGGGGCAACTTTTGGCGCCCTAACAAAAGCCTTTGCCCTCATCAGTCATCAACTTCTCCTAACAAAACTCTGCAACAGAGGACTCGACAGTCTTTCCCAGTCTTGGCTAGTCAATTACTTGACCAACAGGTTACAGTGCCTAAAATGGTCTGGTACTACATCATCCCTATCTAACATTACAGATGGTGTCCCCCAGAGGTCCATATTGAGTCCTATCTTATTTTCTATTTTTATGTATGAGCTCCCCCTAAACTGTGGAGGGGCGTCAGTTCAGCTTTACATAGATGATGCCGAACTCTACAGATCCTCTAAGGATATCTCCTCCCTCAACTCCAAACTGGAGAATGACTTCCAGAAGTTGGAGGCATGGTTCAAAGCCAACTTGCTGGTGCTCAATTTTAAAAAACTAAAACCATGCTATTCCACCACACCTCTTTTGACTGGTCTATCCATCCTCCTGTGGTAGTTAAAACTGCAATTGGGGTGGCCCTTGAAGGTGTAAACTCCTTCAAATATATTGGCATAATACTCAATGAGCACATGTATTTCAAAATACACATTGATAAAGTTATAAAATCCACTCTGATGTACTGCACAGCCCCCTACCTCACACCACACCACACTCCAGAGGGACCATTGCCGCTGCAACTCTACTCCCGGGCCTCCTTTATGGAGCTCCGCTAGTCATCGCGGCAAAGCCCTTAGTCATAAACAGACTTCCACAAACATATCATAGGATAGCTCGATTTGTTCCTACTGCCCCAGCCTGAACCCACCACTGTGATGTGCTCAGCACCCTAGGTTGGTCTTCTTTCGAGGCTAAAATGGATATCCCCTTACTATGCACCACATATAAGCTCATCCACCTCCCCTCCCCCCCAGCCTCTCCAATTTGCTCACTCTGAAACCCTTCATCAGGTCTCTTTGAGCCTCCCACTATCCAATGCTAAGTCTACCTAAGACTTGTTTAGCCATTGGTAAGAGGTCTTTCTCATATGCTGCACCTCAAAAATGGAATAGCCTCCCACAGGGCTTACTTTCCTGTACATACCTTCCTCAGTTTAAAAAATATTTCAAGGAAATTTTCTTTCCCCCTCCCATTTGTCACTGTAAATAACATCTACTTCCATCATTGGTGTGCTATCCTCACCCACCCTACTCTCCCATCCTCTGACTCAATAAGCTACCTGTCCTTAACCTTTCCAATTGCTTCTCTTTTTATGCCGTCTTTCTGCTCAATGATTTGTAAATATGTATATACATAAGACACATTCTAGGTACTTAATTCTCTGTCTCGATACATGATGCTGAATGTGATTGTGTAGATATAACTATCACTGCACCACTAACTGTGGAAGATTAGTCTTTGTAAGTTTCATTACCCTATCGATGCATAATTAGTTCAGATTTATATGAATAATCCTTGGTCTTGCAAACTAGGCTCTTACCTGTTTTGATATTTATATTCTCCAACTGTATTTATGTGCTCAGGAACTTTAATCTGTCATTACCAATGTTATCACAATTAATTATTTATGGAATGTATATGTTCCCGGGTCACACCTGAAAAAGGGAACATTTTTATCTCAGCGGTCCTACCCGATCATCAAAGTTCAAATAAATAAATAAATAAATAATGTATGCTGGATGTAACAAGCTTATTATCCCCAGCTCTGTAATCTAACATCTTGTCCACAGTGCCAGCCCAATACAGATTATTAGTACATGATCAACATCCATACAGACCGAGTACATACAGAGTCATCTACCAGTAGTGCCTGGCTGACAGTCTGCAGATTGCATATGGACCCAGGCAAGGATGCATGTACGCATATATAGTGGGTAGAGGGGGGGCACATGCCATGGTGTATGGGTAGTGTAGGGAGTGGGGCTTCTTCCACCCCAGCCCTCTGCCACCACCTCCCTGTGACACAGCCACCAGTAGGATTGTGCACATGTGATCCATGGCATGTTCACAGGTACTAGCAACCTCGCTGTACCTCCATGTATAATGCAACTGTCCACACTGCATGTGTACTTTCTGCACAGCAATAGGCATGCAGGCCACTGTGCAGCATCCATCAAAATCTGTTTGGACATGCCTGCTACCACCCAGCATGTTCTGGCAAAGTCATGGTAGTGCATCACTACATCATACATGTTCACTGGTGTATGACAGCCCTGGGCATGTGACTGAGTCCAGCACTAACCTGTCCTTCCTGTAGGCCAGCCCCACAACTGTGCCTGGCAGCTGCACAGGATTCTCAGGGGACACATCCATTCATTCAGTGATGTGGGTGATGAGGCTATTCATAGTGAGAGATGTACTCATAACTTTCTTTACTTTTTTTTACAATCATCTTTATTAAGTATGATGATAATAGAGACAGACATACAATCACCCCAGGGATCCACCCTGGGTCCACAATCCCAAACTGGCTGTGGTCACTATGTGCAGGAAAAACTATGTACATACACAGCTGCACTATGCTCCATCTGTCCCTACATATTGCATACCCTTGTCAAGTTGTAGCCTGGAGTAGGCATCTAAACCTCTATGATAAGAAGCAACAGTAATCAGTTAGTTGCTCCCCCCCACATGAAGCTTATTAAGATATCCCCTTGGCTAGTAGCGAACCAGGGGAGGAGCATGCACCTGTGTCCTTGGGAAAGAGAGAGAGAGTCCCCCCCACCCTCTGATATTTGGCAGATTATTGTATTCCTGTAGTATCAACCTAATATAAAAGCAATTGAGAGTATTGGTACCACTTCACAAAAAAAGAGAAAAGACTTTCTATATGAAAATACATCTATAATCTGACTATTAGTCCTCAGCTAATCACAACCAGACAGACAGGCCTGCGTTCGGACACTTTCAACTTGTGTTGAATAGACTGCTTCCATAACCATCCACCTTTTGTTATATAGCCCTTTCTTACCCTCTATGAGCATTTGTCTCTTAATTCTTTCCAGTATCCTCATAAGATCTCTCACCCACTGGTCATAAGTATAAGTGAGGTCACTTTTCCAATGCTTTAAAACAAAGGACATGACTAGGGCAGACATTAAAGAAATATGATATTTAACTGTAGCCCCTGAAACCTGAGCCATGTCACCCAAGACACAAATCCTTGGCAATATAAACTCTGAGTTGTTTAGTGTGGGGTCCATGTTTTGTTTAATATTAACCCATAAGGGCTATATTTTGGAACAATCCTACATCACGTGTAGGATGTCCCCTGGTCTCATACCACACCTAAAGCACAGGTCTGTCTGTCTAAGACATTGAGCACATAGTTTAACAGGAGTGTAGTATATGTTGGAAGAAATAAAGAACTGCATAATCTTATATTTGAGTATAGGTATATATTTACAACTCTTCCATATATCTTTCCAGTCAGGCCTCAGGGGAGCTATACACTTGTTCCAGTATGAAGTCTGTGCCAGGGAATCAGGACTCACAAAATCCAATAGCACCCTATAGACTTGTGAAAGAGGATTAAGTGTATGGTTTACCTCCTTTAATTTTTCTGGGGATCCCCAGGTCCTCTCAGCGCCCTCTCCACTATCTTAGTAAGTTGTAACTTTTTATAAAAATTCATATCCTCACACCTGGATGGGAGAACCACCCTATTATCTATTGTAAAGTCTGCTAGGCCAAGACCAGTCAATTGAGTAGCCCATTGTTTATTAATTATCTGTCCCCTAAGACGAAAGTTAGGGTTACCCAGCATAGGCTGGTCTCGAGCTCTCATATGGTCCTTTCTCTGTGCAGGGGTTAAAAAAGACCACCAGGCAGTTACTGTTTTATCAATTGGGGTCAGCTTTCCCTTTTTAGGTAGTCCTTCTGGATTAGAAAAAAGCAACGCCTCTGGGGATAGACCTATGTCTTTTAATATCTGCCTCTCCATGTGTAGCCAGGTTGGCGCATATCCATCTCCCTCCAAATTTCTACTGCACCGTCCCATTAAGCCCAATTGTCCAGCCATGTAGTAAAAATGAAGATCTGGAAGTTTAAGACCCCCCATGTTTTGTGGAAGATGTAAAGTACTGTGTTTTTTCCTGGGAGGCTTAGAGTTCCACAGAAATTCAGATATTAGTTTTTGGATTTTGATGAACCGTAGTTTAGGGATGTTATATGGAGCCAGGTGAATTGGGTACAACAATCTGGGCAATAGGTTCATTTTGATCAATCCTAGCCTAGCTGTGAAATTCAAAGGAACTTTATTCCAGCTAAGTATGTCACTTCTGATTGTTTACAGCAATTTTTCTATATTTGCTTCCACCCCTTCCTCTGTATTTGCAGTGATCCATATGCCCAAATATTTAATCTTTTTTGGGGCCCAATGGATTTGCAGTGGTTCAAAGTCTGCTTTACAAATATACGGGGTGAGAGGAAGAACTTGTGTTTTGCTCAAATTCAGTTTGTAATTCGAGACCTTAGAAAACTGCCTTATGATTTCTATAGCCCGTTTGAAGCTCTCTGCCGGATCTTGTAAGTGTAATAATATGTCATCCTCAAAAACAGAGAATTTGAGTTAACCCACCCCCCCACAACAATCCCCTGTATTGCAGAATCTATGTTAATCGCTTTTAATAGGGGTTCCAAATAAATGTTAAACAAAATTGGTGATAGGGGGCATCCCTGTCTGGTCCCATTGTCTAATTGAATCTCCTTTGATACATAGCCATTACATAGAACCCTGGCTGTGGGGGCTGCATATAGGTTTTTAAGTCCTCTGAGAAGGCTCTCTGGGAAACCCATCCTCTCCATGGTAGTGAATAAAAAGGCGTGGGAGACCCTGTTGAAGGCCTTCTCAGCATCTAATGAGATCAATGCCATGGGTAGCTTAGAATTGGACGAACAGTTAAGTATATGGTGGAGTTTCCTAAGAGCATTGTGCGCCCCTCTGCCTAGCATAAACCCTACCTGTTCCTGACTAATTAGAACTGGAGCAAGTTTTAGGATTCTATTGGCCAGGATCCTTGTCAGTATCTTGATGTCTTGAGTCATCAAGGCTATAGATCTGTAACTACCTGGCAATTCTCTTGGTTTGTCTGGTTTCGGGATGAGTGTAATATATGCCTGATACAAAGCTGGGTGAGGGACTCCTTCCTGCATTATTTTAAGAAATAGATCTTTCAGTATGGGGAGTATGGTTGAAATATGAGATTTGTAAAACTTGGCTGAGAGAACGTCCGGTCCTGGTGTTTTGCCATTTGGTAATGAGTTTACCACATCTAATATTTCAGACTCCTTTATTGGGGCTGCCAATGTCTTTGCTTGTGCATAGTCAAGCCTGAGGAGAGGTATACTGTCCAAAAACACCCGTATTTCCTCCTCATTACTAGTCAGACACCCTTGATAAATCCCTTTATAATAGGATGCAAAAGCATCGGCCATTCCCTGAGGATCTGTTATAGTTTCCCCTTCAAAGTTTATTAGTGAGACAGTGCGGGCCACTTCCCATTCCCTAACTCTAGCTGCAAGAAGGTGGCCAGGTACATCCCCCTGTATTATATATTTCTAACCAGTAGTCCACCTTGCCATAGACTATTTCCGCCATTTCACCCCTCAAATCTTTAAGCTCAGCATCCAAGTCCATAAAGGATCCTTCCATAGGAGCGAGTGAGTTGATAGCCTCCAATATAAACTCCTCCCGTGCTTTTCTCATGCTATTCCTTCTAGCTGTGTATCTTTCGTCTATTCCCGCATATAGTACTTTACATGTTGGCCAGGCTAACTTTTTGTCCTGAAGTGTTGGTATTTGGGTCTGGATAATCTCAACAAGAGCATGGTCTAGCTTGGTCAAAAGTGTATTGTCTGCTAATAGCGATTCATCTAATCTCCATCTATATGGCCTAGGTGGAATAGATTCAATCTCCCATGTCAGCTGAATTGGGGAGTGGTCAGACAAAACTCTGCTATGGGTGATCAGCTCTTTGATTCCCCTTAGCACTTCTTTATGACCAGGAAGAAATCTTCCAGGTCTGGGTTTTGTGTGCTCCTGAATAAAAGGTCATATTGCTATCGCTATCCCCCTTATTGTGTGTCCGATATGGGTCGACCAACGCCGTGACCTCTAAGAATCTATTCATGGCTATCTGGGCCATAGATAGTGTTTTTTTAGATGGCGGTATCCTATCTGCCGAGTTATTTAAACACAGGTTCCAATCTCCTGCTAATGTAAGGGGATGTGACGGCAGTGTAGCAATGTCCACCTCTCGTGAAGCAAAGAAGTCAGGATTAGGTGGCGTAGGGACATAGATGGAGGCAATTGAGAATTCCCTACCCAGGATGGCACCTGAGACAAAGATCCCTCTACAATCCTCCCTTGCTATCACCTGTGTTACTATATATGGACAGGCTTTCCCCACCAGAATTGCAACACCCCCTGAGGCTGTTGCCTTACCTGCTCCTAGGACCTGGCCCACCCACATTTTTTTTAGAAGACCTAGCTCTTCTGTCAATAAATGAATTTCCTGCAATGCTGCCAATCGAGCCCCCAAATGTTGGATATGTTTCAAAATCACCAGTCTTTTCTTTCTACCCCTGAGGCCTTTGACATTCCAAGAAATGATTTTAACATTCAACATTTTGTACATCCATACCCTTGCTTTTCACTCCCATAAGATCTGCATCCCACCCTTGTAAAACATTGGACTTTTTCTCTCTCTCTTTTCCCAATTCCCTTTGTTCCCCCTTCCCCACCTTAGACCCCAATTCCTAGATCGCCATCCTGTAAAATGTTGATCCATAGATGAGCATTTCCCTGAGTACCCCCAGGCTCCCCGAGTCCCAATAGGAAGCTCGTATGGCCCTTCCACAGGTATTACCCCCTTATCTGTCTCCTTTAACATCTCTTTCTATAAATACTCCTATTCCAAGAAGGGAGAAACAAAACAACCTCGAGTTTGGAACAAGTGTTACAGTCGATTCCCCTTCCTTCATCTATCAAAAAGTAGTATCATATTTCTTTCCCCTTTCCATCTCTCCCAGCACTGCTTGCATTGGTATTATTATTTAGTCCATGTGAAGAGGACACTTGGACTTGGGAGGGGGGTATCCTCCGGATATCCCAAGTGGGTGGGATTCTCCTCACTCTGTTTCCTTCCCCGTATACCCGCAGGCGTAGACTGGGGGGGCCCCCATCAGCACAGTCATCCATAAGTGAGCCGCTTGGAGTCTGGGAGCACCGAGCCAGGGGACATCTGTAAATCGAGAATGAACCTAACCACCACCAAAATGAAGGAAGATTAATCCCCCAGTCTCCACCCTGAGTTGTACCCTATTTCTCCAAGCCCACTATGTCCAGCCCCCCCCCCCGCGATGCAACCAGTAAGGGTCCCAAAGATGTTATCTTGTTACATCTCTGATGGGCATCCGGCGTTTTGGCCCTCCCCACAGATGGATTTGACCTCCAATGGGAAAACCTTTCAGGCCCTCTAACTCGGCCTAAATATCATTGCGCAGGGTGTGGCTCCCCTCTCAAAATATGAATATGATGAGCCCCTGATGAAATAAAATTTCCAGCTTATGTTCTCCCCATGCGCCCACTTGCTCCTATTATTAACTAAATGATAAAAACTAAAATAAACTAAAACTAAAATAATATTACAACCAAATTAAACCTGTAAACAGATCATAAGTGACTTAAGTCCTTCTGTCCCTATGCAGTCTTGCGCGGGGATCCAGTTGCTTGGTTCAAGTTGCCAGGTCTAGCTGTGGTTTCCGTTCTCTGCACACAGTCAGGTCGCAGAAAGTATGAAAATGAATAGCCTCTGCTGAATTGTCATTGCCAGCTTATGTTCTCCCCTTGTGCCCACTCGATCCTATTATTAGCTAAGCAAGAAAACTGGAATAGTATTGCAACCCAATTAAACCTTCAAATAGATCATAAATGTCTTGAATCATTCTGTCCCTGTGAGATCTTGCGCGGCTATCCTGCCACTCAATCTCCATTTCTCAGGTCTGTCTGAGGCTTCCCTTCTCTGTGCACTGTCAGTTCGCAGACTTAAACAGAGCTGGGAGCTCCACCTGCAGGCCTTCCATTGCATCACGTGCAGTTAAATATTTCTTCTCTCCCGATTGCAGCTTCACCACCAGAGTTGCCGGATGCTGGATTCTGAAGGTACAGCTTTTTCTTAATGTCCAAGTACTCTTTTTGTTTCTCTCGAATCGAGGGGGTTAGGTCTTGGAACAACCAGATAGATACCTCATTCCACTGTAGATTTTTAGCTACTTTGGTTTTGCTGAGGGTGTGGGCCTTTTCCTTATAATTCAAAATTCTCATGATCAGGACATGGGGCCACGCTCCCGGTGGGGGGACTTCTCTTAAGGTGTGATGCGCTCTTTCTAAGTTATATGCATCCCTAAATGGTGTTGGGCGCAACAGTTTCAGGAAAAGGTCTTGCACAAAAGATATACGATCCGTTCCCTCGGCTCGCTCAGGCAGTCTAGCCATGATAAGGTTGTTTCTCCGGCTGCGTGATTCTTGAGCCTCCATTTGGTCTTCCAATTTCCTGACTTGTTTGCACAGGGCAACCAATTCCTGGTCCATTGTCACAGTTTTCCATTCCTGGGAAGTGACCCTGGCTTCCACTTCTGCCATCCTCTGTGCCAAGGCATTCAGGGCTGGTTTTACAGTAGAAAAGTCTGCCACTAGCCCTTGAAGCAGTTGCTTTATTTCTAAAATATCTTCCGAGGATGATTTATTCCCCACTTCTGCCTTCATCTAGTTCTCCTGGTTGTCCGGTACAGGTGAAAGGGGTTTCGGGCGTTTCACCTCCGGAACTCATACAGCCAGAGGCTCAAGGCTTCCACACTCCATTTCGGCCATTGCCCTCGGCCTTTTGTATCTGCCATGAAATCCAGGTAGACCGCACCAGTCTGCGCCGGTTTGCTAAACAAAACTGTGCAGCACCACTATGGAGAGCTAGTTGTGCTGTTTTATCTTTCACAAAGAGGCCCGATGTAACTTTTATATTTAAAGAAATTCGGCAGGGCCTAGGAGTAGCACTCAGGACATCCTTTCCCTTCTAGCTCATCACGTGATCCATATAACTTTCTTTTCCAAACAGGGGCTGGCATAGGAATGTATTGCCTGGGAAGCCCAGTTCTACAGAGGCATCCCCTCCTGACACAGGGCAGTGGCAATCAATGATGAGTGTTGTGGGGGAGTGGCGATCGGTGGTGGTGGAGAACAAGACAGTCTATGATATGTGAAGACACCAAGGGGAAGCTGAAGGAGGCACTGCAGGCATTACAGGCCACTGGCAGTTGCCCACCAATGCAGGCTATCCTCACATTGATGGAGGAGCTTGTGGCTGGCACCCTGGGCTGCCATCAGGCGGAGAGTGTGGAGGGTAGCATCGACACCATGACCACCCACACCCGCCAGGGTGCGTTTATGCAAATTTGCGAATGACTGTGCATTACTTATGTAGCTGTTGCGTGTAGCAATACAGCTTTTATTATTAAGTGCAGTGTTGTGAGCCACTGGAATAGGGCATACTGTATTTAGTTAGCTAATGCTACTACCACCATGCGGCTGGGGTTCAGGGTTGCACAGGGGTGGCATGGGCACTCATATTGCACGTGGATGATGCAAGTGCTGGTTCTTCCACCTCATGTCAGGGTATGCCTGCTGTTCAGGGTGTGTATGGGAGTCTGCATTGCAGCAGTGCCTATGGTGGGATTCGTGCCTGGACCATTGATCCGAATGGGTGTGGTGGTCTGTAACATAGTTGTGCTGTTGTCCTGTTTGTGACACATGGCCCTGTGTTCCCTTACTTCCACATACATCCCATGGTGATGACAGTGATGACAGCAGCAGCATGGATGACTCCTCAGATGGGAGTGATATCCATTCAGGAGAGAAGGACACAATTGGGGATGAATAGGAGGGGAGCAAGAGGTGGAATAAGAGGTGGAGGAGGAGGAGGAGTGCACATTGCTCCTCTTCTCAGACATGGAGATGAGGGAGCAGGAGCTACCCTATGAAGTGCTCAAGAAGGAGGGGGAAGAGGAAGGCAAGCCTCAGCTCAATGCATCTGTTGGTAAACCCATTCAGCAAAGGAAGGGGACACACAGCCCAGGTTTAACTCAGAGTCACCCCATGCACCCGCCGCAGGTATCATAGCAATGGCCCTCACCTTCACCATCTGGATCCCTCCAAAAGGACAGCACGTACCAGGAAATGTCTGTTCATTCTGTTGGCTGCTGGGAGAGGTAGGAGTGTGAGTCTGAATCTGTTCAGGAGTCATTTTGTCTCTGAGATTTTATTTTTGTGAGGCATTTTGTTTGGTGGAGGATTAGCTTAAATCTTTCTTTAACTATAAAGCAGTATAGCACAGTGGTTTAAGGCTCAGAGCTGCAAATCTGGTGACATCCAGCAGACCAGACCTGGGTTTGAACCTCACAGCTTCCACTTATATACTGTGTGACCCTGAACAACACATTTAACTTCCCTGTGCTCCCAGGTCATGCCTGTAAAAAAGCTTTCAGTTTAGGGTGCTACTCCTGGTTAAACAATTAACTGTTGCTGGCTTGTCTGGCAGAGGATTAACTTGAATCTTTAACTGTTTATCTGTTGCTGGCTACTGGGGAAGGGGATTCTTTGCCCAGAAACTGTGGAGCCAATCAAGTAGGAGTTGCTAGTTTAAATCAGTAATTTATTTAAGGATTTCAGGTGGAGGCCATGAGAGAAGGGACAAGGGGCTCTATTGGAAGGAGCTGGTCTGATAGACTCTCGCAAGAGTCGGGGATGGCCCTAAAACCACCCTCCCCCAGATACGCCAAATATATTGGAGTGTTGCTGCTCTGCTATTGGTGGATGCTACATTATTCTTAGTGTACTATTGGTGGATATCATGACCAGGTGCAGTCACTAAGGTGCCCAGCTCATCAAGACAGACGGTGAGTACCTGGGAGTGTATCCATGCAAGGGAAACTTATTAGTCAGAAGAGGGGTGCATTGTAGGTTAGGGAGAGGTACACTTGAAGGTCTAAACAATAAAGAAGGCTTTAGGGGCAACATTATCCATCGTTACTGTACAAGGACTATAGCAATGTAAAAGTAGGAAATGGAGCGTGACAGGGAGGGACACACTAGGGGGTGGAAAGGCTATAATGAGGGCGGTGGGTGGTACAGGGGCAGTGGGAAACAAGAGGGGGCACCATGGGTAGAATAGTGGGCTGCAATGAGTGTGGGGCAGCTGTTTGGATGAAAATATTATGGAGACTAGGTGGGTGTCCAATATGCCACAGACTAAGGAGTGGGAGGAAAGAGTGTAGTGGCTTGGAGGTGAGTTGGAGAGGGTGTGGGCATGGGGTGGTGGGACCTGGAGCAGGAGAGCTTCTCCCAAGGAGCAACAGGAGGGCACATCAGGAGAAGAACATCAGGTTGGGGGAGGGGACAGGGGGTGCGGGATCACATCAGGCGGGGGTTAAGTGTTAGAGGTGAGTCACAGGACAGGGGGAAGGAGCCAGCGCATGGCAGTGCAGGGGTGGCAGGTAGTAGGTTTGCGATGCTGGCAACCATGGTGGAGGAGGAGGAGGTAAGGGAGCTCAAGGAGGGGGAGGCAGGGGCAAAGGGTAAGGAGTGCTCAAGGGACAGGCATTTGGAGGAGGGTAGCAGGGGCAGGGGAAGGGGGCACAGCTGAAAGGGAGGGCAGTGGCGGTAGGAGTGAAGGGAAGGGGACAGTGCTGATAGGGTGGACAAGGTGAGCATAGCAAAAGGTGGGCAGGGGCCAATGAAAGTAAGAAGGGAGGTGGATGATAGCATGGGACCATGGGGGATGGGGGAAGACAGGTCAGGGGAAGGTGGAGGAGTCATAGGGCAGAAGCATAGGGACATAAATGGGCAGAGAAGGGCAGACTCTATTAACAGACACAGAGGTAAATGGAGGAAGGGAGGAACAGGGCATGAAGAGGGAGGTGTACTAGTGCTGGGGGACTCCATACTGAAAGGGATCAGATAGGGCAGTAAAGGAGAAAGACATAGTTTCATATGGATCGAGTCTATTCCCAGGTTGGCAGCGGGTAGGGTGGGGCAGTCCATTCTCAAGTGTACAGGGAGGGGAAGGAAGAAACCGCATGTTGTAGTGCACATGGGTATGAATGGCCTGGTAGGGGAGCTGGTGGATGTAGTAAGTTAGAGGTTTGAGGAACTGGGAAGGCTGTGTGAGGAGGTGGGGAGATCAGTGGCTTTCTCAGAGGTGCTCCCAGAACCCTGTGGAAGTACGGAGAGGAAGGGACGGATAGGGGATTTCAACACCTGGCTGGGGGATTGGTGTCATACTAAGGGATATGGGTTAGTAGGTGGCTGGGGCAGTACCTGGGAGAATAATGATCTGTATGCAGGGGACAGGCTACATTTGAGTGGGATGAGGAAGGGAGTATTAAAGCAGAGGATAGAGGGGTACATAGCAACAAGGGTAGATTTAAACTTGGTAGGGGGTGGCAAGTGGACAGCTGGTAGGCAGCGTTTCCAGCAAGGGGAGCCAGACGAGCTTACCCCCCAAGCTATAGGGAAGGGCATCAGGGTAGGGACAAAAGGGGGGGTTAATCAGGAAGGGAAAGGGACAGGTTGGAGGGTGGTGTCACAGAAAGCAAGGAGCCTAAGAAACAAATCAGCTGAGTTACAGGCTCTCTTGGCAGTGAGACAGGTGGACATTGCGGCCATAACAGAAACTTGGGCCACCCAATACCAGGACTGGGATATGATGACCCCAGGGTATAGGATATTCAGAAAGGACAGGGCAAATAGGAAAGGTGGGGGGGGCTAGTGATCTATGTACAGAAGAGAATAAGGTGCATAAGGGAAGAGGGGAGGAAGGAGAAATGGGGCCCTATGGATGAAGTTTCAGGACTCAAAGAGCAGGGCACTGAGGATGGAGGTAGTGTATAGGGCACCAGCTCAAGGGGAGGAGCTGGACAGGAAGTTAGCAGAACAAATTAAGAGGGTTTGCAGGAAGGGGAACACGGTGGTGGAGGGGGACTTCAACCTACCTGGGGTGGACTGGAGCACCCTAACCACCACAAGTGCAAGGGAGCAGGTCATATTTGGGGCATTTCAGGATAGCTTTCTGGTGCAGTAGTTCCATGAGCCAACTAGGTTGGGAAGGACTCTGGACCTTATACTATCAAATGGGGAGTCCATAAGAGATCTAGAGGTGGAGGACCCTCTGGCTGGGAGTGATCACCATTCAGTGTGGTTCACACTCAATATGGGGAAGCAAACTGGAGGTTCAGGTACCAGGGTGATTCATTTCAGGGGCAGACTTTAACAAGATGAGGGAAATTTTGGTAAGGCATCTGGAGGGGAATCCAACCAACCATGGATGCCAGTCAAAAATGGGATATAATTAAGACAGGGCTGACGGAGGCTACTGGGACATGTACTAGGGCAAGAAGTAAGAAGAAGGGCAAAGAAGCCCAGTTGGCTGACCAAAGAGGTAATGGAGGGGGTGAGGGCCAAGAGAAGAGCTTTTCAGAGATTCAGGCAATCAGGAAGGGGAGATGACAGGGAGGAGCATGCAAAGAAGTCCAGGGGAGGGTACCAGACTTGTCAGAGATGCCAAGGCATCCAGAGAGCTGAGGCTGGCACAGGGCATTAAAGGTGGAGAAAAGGACTTCTTCAGATACATTAGAAAGTCAACAAGAAACAGGGACCAGATAATGAGAATTAAGAAGGACGGTGAGTTGATAGAGAAAGAGGAGGAGCAGGCAGAGGCACTTAAAGATCAAATGCAAAGATCTCCCAGTAAAGTGATGTGCAGTACAAAATATGGCATGTTACCTTGTTTATTGGCAATCTTGCCGACGATCCTGCACTTTCATCAGAAAATGCAAGTGGAGGCGAAAACAAACAGGGAAGCAGTGACGAGGGCAGGAGTATGGAGTTGTCCGAATGGTATGCAACATTATTGTCCATGTTTATCCATTGATTGTGGCTCTGTTTTTGAAATTTTGAGTTGTACAGCACACAGGACCATGTTTTCCTGTGTATGCCCCATGTACACATCATCCATCAAATTGCCATTCGGTGTCATGGATGCCAAGACATGCAGGCTGTCAAACATTGAACTGCATATTGTACTGTCACTGCGTTGCTCATCATTATGTGCAATACTGCTGTGCAAGCATCAGCAGTAACATCAGTGACATTAGTTGTGGCTTTTTCGATGGACATCTATCTCCTGTATACCCCCTTCACCCACACCACCGTTGTACATTCAACAGACACCAACCTATGTCTGTGTGTACATGTAAGGCATGACATTGCTGACTGATGTCAGTGTGTGTGGTTACATTGCTTTCTGCTTGTACAGCAAGCCACAGCATGCATGGAATGCAAACATATCCAACATTTACTCCCTAATATTGTATTTGATGTTTGCTGCTGTGGGTTGGCCCCATCCTTGATACCTAAAACTGTCAGCCTTTTACAGACTGTGATGTGCACACACAGTCTGGGCGTCAACAGTGTGAATGAGCAGTATATTGTCACTCTGTGTCTCATGTTGGCATGTTCCTATGGATAGAAATGTCATTATGGAAAACAATGACTGTGCATGTCTAGTAATAATGTTCTACTTATCACTGCACTGTCATCTGCTGTCGGAATATACCCCTTCCCCCCCAGGGTACAGCTCCAACACAGTCACAGCCTTTTATGGTATGCACACAGTCCTTGAGACGGTGTAATTTTATATCTTGCAGCATTCTGGAAATCATGTTAATTTCTCCTTCTTTTTCCCACTTATTGTTGACTGAATTACTGTTGCATTACCAAACTGCACCCAAAGCTGACACATATATAAAGAACACATGGTGACCTGATTCATGCTATGACAATGTCCACATTACAAGTGTGAATACACAATGTGCCCCAAGATATGAGCATTAACTTGCCATACAGGTGTGTGTGATGGTTTGCCTGATGAGCTGTGCTTCACTATGTGGTTCAACAAGCACTGTAATGTTCTCCTCTACCACCTCAACATCAACCAAACCCATACTGGTTTCTAATTATATGGGCTGATGTGCATGCACAAAAATGCCACAAGGTATCAACTGCATTGAAGTATGCAGCTCCCACCCCACACTTTCAGCTGCTGCACAGTTCCCAACTTCAGTCAGAAATATCACACCTTTCAACCTGTGCCATCCCCTGTTCAAGCTGTATGCAGTCTTACCGTAAACCTCATACATACTCTTCCATGTAACCACAATAGTATCCTGAAATAAAGTTAAGAACATACAAACATTCCAAACTGCCAGTACATACATGCCATTCACTATATATTTGGTTTTGTGTGAGGTCTCATCCAACCGGAGAGTCATTAGCTGGGTCACACAAGGATTGGTACTGGGACTGCTCAAGTGTAACGCCTGACTCTAAGACATCGGATGCATTAGCAGGAGCGGGATGATCCTCTTTGCTGATGAGTGACAGCTGTGGGAGGTGGTGGATGTGGAGGAGGGGAGGATGGCCCTCCATGAGGGCCTGGAGACTCTGTGGAGGTTATCACGTGCCTCTAAACTAAAGTTTGATAATGGGAACTGTAGGGTTCTTCACCTGGGGGACAAAAATGACTTATCTATACACCTTGTAGGTGGGAGCACTGCAGGCTTCTAGGAGGGAGGACATTGTGGAGGTGGTGCATGCCAAAGTGAATAACTCCTAGCAGTGTTATGATCAAAGCAAATGGAATGATGATGTGCCTATCCAGGTGTATAACCTCAAGGAGTATAGTGTTGCTCCTTGAACTGTATAATTGCCTGGTTAGACCAGACCTGTAATACTGCGTGCAGTTTGGTTGTCATTACTGTTTGTGAGCGTGTCCTGAGGAGGGAGACCATGCTGATAGGAGGTGTAGGAGAAAGAACATATGGGGAGAGACTGGAGGACCTCAACCTGTACTCGCTGTAGGAAAGGATGAACTGAAGGGATATGATTGATGTCTTCAAACATCTGACGTGAACAGGTTAAGCCTAAAGGTGGTGTCTCAGCTGAGGGAGTTAAAGGACACCAGGGGACACTCAATCATGCTGGTCATGTCAAGACTAAGGGTGGAAAGAAGGACACACTACTTCACTGACAGGGTGGTGGAGCGCTTGAATGTGCTGCATGTGGAGCTGGTGGCTGGCACAACCATGGAGGGGTTCCAAAAAGTCTGTTATAGTTATAGGGGTAGAGTGCATCCCAGAGCCATGCTTGGGGTTCTGGGTGGGTGACCTATGTGCTGCAGTTTTGCCTAGTGACCAGCTCCAAATGTCAGTCATGTAATACTCATTCATGTACCGAAATCATACAGTGTTTGTGTTCTGCACTGTCATTGCATGTACGCACTGCAATTTTTTTTTTTTTAATTAGTAATAGTACAGTATTTATCAATGTGTTCATGTTATTTTACATTGATGTCTTTTAGGTGCAGCTGTGGGAAATGCCAGGTTATGCCATCCGCAGTAGAGAACCGGTGCTGCTGGTACTACTCTGCAGTCTCCTCCAAATTTGAGGAATCAGAAGAAATACAGTGCATCACAGACATCCAGAGATTTCAGAATTGCTGCCTTGATGAAGACGTTCTCCAGTCATCACTATATGAATATATTGAAGTAGACGGACCCATTGGTGGCAATGAGACCACAAAAGAGTTAGTTTAAACCTTATTCAATCATAGTTGAAGTCTAGCATTGATATTTTGTCTTTCATTTTTTAAAAGGTTTTCAAATGATATCTAATTGATATTGTTTTCCATTCATTTCTATTGAACCTCTGGCCCATCAAGCGTGCCCCTCATCCCCGCCCCTTAGTCCACCCTCCCCTGTCTTGTTGCCCTTTCCCATAACCCCATGTGCCTGAAACATAGAAATGTACACTTTTATAGCACACAAGGACCACCTGGCCCACCTACTCTGGCCATTTCCCTCCCTGTTGGGTAAGCTGCAGATCCTAGTTAACCAACAGCCTAATTCTTTCTACCCACCTGCAATAATTAACTTGTGTCTGTCCCATGCATTCTTCAATTCCACCACTATTCTTGAACCCATGATATACTGAGGAAGGCCTTGACCTGTGTCCACCACCTTCTCTGTGAAAAAATACTTCTGCATTGACCCTGAGCCATCCACCCTATGTCTTTACATTGTGTCTCCTTGTTCTTGCACATCTTTCTGACAAATGATACCTGCCTGGACTTTGTTGATTCCCTTCATGTCCACTCTTTTCCTCCTGTCCTCAAGGTTATACATATTATGCTCCTTTAGTCTCTGTTTTATGGCTTCTGTTGCAGACCCTGCCACATTTTAGTTTACCTGCTGTGTATTGACTCCATCCTGCCTATGCCCTTGTTAAGATGGTGTCTCCAGAACTGCATGCAGTACTCCACATGTGCTCTTCCCAACTGCCTGTACATAGGGATAACAGCATCATGTTTTCTACTTGTGATGTTTCTCCCTATGCATCCCAGTATCACCCCAGGCATCCCTACTGCCTTCTCATATTGCTTGGTAACATTTAGGTCATCTGCTATGACCACCCTCTGATACCTTACCATTGTTTTTGTTGTTACTACCTCCTTCCCCCACCCCTTTTGTACTCTTCCCCAGGGTTTCTGTTTCCCAGGTAAATTACTTTGCACTTTTTGTTGCATTGAATATAAGCTGCCATACTTTGGACCATTACTCTAACCTTGGCAAGTTCCTTCTCACCCTTTACACCCAGCCTTGTGTACCAACCCTGTTGACTATTTTTTTGTTGTCTGCAAAGAGGGGTACTTTTCCTTCCAGTCACTCTGCGATGTCACTTATGAAGAAATTAAAAAGTTACTAGACAAAGTACTGAACAGTGCGGTATCCCAGTAGTAACCACAGTTTCTTCATAGTGGACTGTGTTTACTCTTAACCTCTGTCGTGTTGTCCAGCAAATGTTTTACACAGGCTACCAACCTGGTATCCACTCACAGGCTGGATAAGTTGTTTACTGATGTTTTCTGTGGGACTGTGTTAAATGCCATGGTAAACTCTAGGTAGGCCATTTCCCCAGCCCCTCACTGGTCTACAACTTTGGTCACCCAGTCAAAAAAAGCTATTACATTATTTTGGCATGGCCTTCCTGCTGTGAATCCATGCTGCATTGTTTCCTGTGGCCCACTTGCCTCTAGGTACTCAACAGTTCTTTCCTCAACAAGTGATTCCATCATTTTCAGTACCACTGAGGTCAAAATTACAGGTCAGTAGTTTCCTTAGTTTGTCTATCTCCAACTTTTGTGAAGGGGTATCACATCCACCCTCCTACAGTCCTCTTGTACCACACCATCATCCAGGGGTGTCCTTAACCCGGGGCCAGTGCCCCAGGTGTCCTGCAATTGGCCCCAGGTTACATTGCTGCCCACTAAATGTTTTTTTCCCCATTGAGCCAAGTCCAAATCTGAAGCAGAGGTGGAAGTGTGGATTCTGTCTACCGATTCTTGCTGCCTTGCTGGCTGCAGTGCTGCCCCGCTCCCGCCCTTCCCCCCTTCTGTCTCAGCACTTCTGGTTGGTTCGAGTGTGAGCCAAAGTGACACTCACCACATGGCCATAACATGAATGATACACACCCACCCCACAACACAGCTCCAGCTGAATCTTCCCTTCCAGATGTTCCGGGCTCTGGCTTTCAGCTGTCAGAGAACTCCACTCCTCTTTCTTCCTCTCAAATTAATCCTGACTGTCAAATCGATGACTGGTGCCCTGGTCTACTCCAGACTGAGACTCTCTCTATCCCAATCCCATCTGCCATGCCAGTGCCGATTGCTGAGTTGAGCCCCACAGGATGGATCCATCTTTCTTTTTAGTAAAAACGAAACCAGTGACTTTCATTCTCCAACTCCTGTCTCCCTCCTGTGGGTTGCTCATGGCTCAGGCAGGTGCAGGAGTGGCAAGACTGGCTGACTGGCTGGCTCAATAGCTCCCAATACTGCCCAGCCCCCAAACTACACCTCCCATGAGTCCTGGCAGCTACACCACCACATTAGCACTGCCTGCCTCATCATGTGGCTGCATGACTGATTGGTACATGCACATACAGTCAAGTTATCAGTCATACAGAGAGAGTGGGAGACATTGTGTCTGAGCATGGAGATCAGATCGAACAAGTCTGAAATAAATAACTCTTTTTGATTGAGGAGAGTAGGTAAATTGTTGTTAAATAGCCCTTTCAAGGGCTAGTAGTCATGTGTGGTGTATTAGTAGTGCTAGTGGGCAATTATCTGACAAAAACAAAATAATAAAATAAGACACAGGCTAGCAGCAGGCAACCAGCAAGGCAGGCCACACATACACACACACACACACACACACACACATAGTGCAGCCAGTCTACTCTGCACTGCAGATTCATTCATTCTCCTGACATTTTTTTCCCACTACAGATCGACAGACAAAAATATTTTACTTTTCTCTAGAACAAACAAACTCTAGCCAGAGCCAACAGGACCGTAAAGAGCTACCAAATGACCAAAGTTATTTTCTTGTTGGTGCCATATAGTGCTGTTTAGTCACAATCATCAAAAACTGGCATGCTGCTAAATCAGTCCTCCTGAATTTATTTAGTCAGAATACATGCTGCTGCTGTGTGTGTGTGTGTGTGTGTGTGTGTGTGCATGCGTGTTTGCATGCAACCTGTTCTGCCCATAGGAATGGGATAGCGAACAGCTGCAGTTGCACTGTTTGTAATCTGACACTGTAGTCTGACTTTCAGTTTCAGTAAATTCCAGACAACATATAATGAGTTAACCCCCTAAGTTGCTGAAAGAAATATAATAAATCTATTAGACTGAGTTGGACAGATGATAGAAACAGCAGTTTAAAAAGTTTAGTTTTGTTAATATCTTGAGAAGTTCTGAGGTACACTACAGTAGCATCCCCTTCCCTTCAGGTGCCTTTAACATAGAGCAGCAAATAGCAAAAATGAGAGGGGGAGTGAAATATTTTGCAGCTGTGGAAGAATATTTCCAAATGTCCAAAAAGGGCATTCCACAATCAGCTATTTTAGAGCTACAATCTGATCGATCCCAAAAGGCTGTAGGCTCCACCAACAGCCCTAAAAAAAGACTTTTTAAGGGATAGTGTGTGTGCTGGTCTAGACAACAGGGCATTTCTGGGCTAGATAGTGGTAGTGTGGTTTCAGGTTTGCCTGGTTGATATACTGGTCTTGGGCTGGGCAGCAATTTGACTAAAGTTTAACAAAAACTGAAATATATAGGGCAAATAAGTGGCTAGCAGGCTGCAGGCAGACAGGCTCACTCCAGCTTCCAGGCCACAAAATCCAGAGTCCCAGAATGACATGCTTTACTAGAAAAAGTCCTTTTAAGGGCTTCTGGGGTACTGTGGTGGGCATTTTGGGGCTAGTTGTTACAAGTGTGGGATAGCGAGCATTTTTGCAAAAAAATACAAAATATATATTACAGTTTGTTAGCAGGCAGCCAGGCTCCAGGCTGCACAGTCCAGAGTCCCAGATCAACATACGTTACTAGAAAAAGTCCTTTTAACGCCTTCTGGGGTACAGACTCAGTGGTGGGCATTTCAGGGCTCGTGGGAGCTGGAGGTACTGACCACATAGTCCAGAGGATTCCCAGACCATCCTACTGTTCTGGAAAAAGTCCTTTTAAGGGCTGTTGTGAAACTAGTGGGCATTTTTGCCAAAATTTATAAGCGCAAATTAAACAGAAATACAGGCAACCAAGATACAAGTAAAACAGTGTGTGTCACCAACTTCAGTGCTCCTTTTTTCCTTCTGTCTCTTTTGTATTGTTTAACTGTAAAAAGCAGTATCCTGGTTTCTTAAATATAATAAACAAAATCTTCAGGTGGACAGACAATACTTTGGCAGTGGTGCTCAGGGTATGGTCACTGACTATTCATCAGCTAGACAGTCACTGACAGCAAGTGTGTTTAAAAAATTATACTTAGAGTCACTTTTAAGGGCCACTATATGCTTTTTTGTCTTGCCTTTGTTGTGTGGGCAAATCAACAAAATCAATCAACTGCTGAGCTGACATCTTTATTCATTATCTGACTCAGCATACTTTAGGTTTTTTGCCTTGTAAGCAGTTTAATCTGATTATAGTACTGTAGCGTGGTGTAAAGTTAGCATACACTGTCCTGTTTGTGTGCACTGTGCTCCTGTGCAGTGTTTGGTGGTTGAAATATCAGTAGCCTTTATTATGGATATAAGAACCTATTTCAGAAAGACTAACAACTCACAGTCAGTATCTCAATCAGAATGTCAAGCAGGAGAAGTAATCATGGTAACAGATGTAGCAGCACAGCAGTCAATGCTTTCCATTGCGGCATCCTTTCATGATTTCGGAAGCAGTCATAGCCAAGGCAATAACCAGCATCATACAGAAGGGGGACAGGTGGGGCAAATAGTAAAAAACATTGCTCTATTACCAATGGCAGAATCACCTGATGCAACAAATAGCAAATCACCAAATGACCTTGGCAATAGTGATTCTGGACCTGTACAGTCACAGAATTATAACTTCCCATCAACTTGTTTTGGTAAAAACATAAATGCACGCAAATGGTCATTTCAAACTGATTGGTTTAAAACATTTCATTGGTTGGAATACTCAGTTCAAGCCAATGCAGTGTATTGTTTCCCTTGTAGAGTATTTAGCACTCAAAATGCTAGGTCATTTGGAGATGCTCTACTTGGCAAAGGATTCACAAATTGGAAAAGAGCTACTGAATCATTTAGGGAACATGACTCTTCAGCTGTTCATTTGAGTAGCATGACTCGCTGAGCAGAATTTGAACATACAAAGAAAACTGGCACTATAGAACAAGTCATTAACAGGGCAAGTGACAAAGGCATCCATGATCGGAGAGAGTACATGAAGCGACTAGTGGAAATAACTACTTACTTGGGTAAACAGTTATTGACATTTTGGGGACATGAGAGCCCAGACAGCATGAACAAGAGAAACTTTCCTGAAACTTTCTTGAACTCCTAGATCTCATAAAAAATGTGACCCCTTTCTTGCAAAATACAGATCACCAGATCATGCAAGTTATACTTCACCAAATTAATTGAACAAACTAATTAGCAGCTGTTCTAAAGAAACACTTGCATGCATTATTCAGGAGATAATCTCAGCAGATATGTTTTCAATCATGGCTGATGAAGCCAGAGATAGTAAAAAATGTGAACAGCTAGCAGTCTGTGTGCATTATGTAAACAACGAGGGACAGATAATGGAAAGATTTATTGGGTTTACTAAAATGGAGAAGTTTGATGCTGTCAGTATCACTGCTTCTTTAGAAGACTATTTGAAAAAATATGCAGTTGACAAACTGTTGTGTTGCTCAGGCTTATGATGGGGCTTCTATGATGAGCGGTCATATAAGTGGAGTTCAAGGTTTTGAATGTTTCATTATAAGACAATTTATGTACATTGTTATGCCCATGAACTAAATTTCATGCCTTGTAATACATGCAAAGAATTGCCAGAGGCATGTGACTTCTTCCAGACTGTTGAGTCTCTATATGCTTTTTTTAGTGTTTCGGTGAAACAACACCAGCAGTTTATGAATGCACAGGGGGATCTTGGCTTAACACCATCTGAACTTGTGCAGCTCTCGGATACTAGATGGTGTTACAGACTGCAGTCAATTAGTGCTGTGCTGAAAACATTTGATGCATTTTTAAATTGTTTGTCTATGGGGTCTGATGCAACCGCTCATGGATTATGAAAGAAGCTTGCAAGCTGGGCAACAGTTTCAAGTCTATTTGTGTTTCAGACACTACTGGGCACAACCAATGGGTTGTTTAATCTCTTGCAGAAAGACTCCCTTGATTTGTCAACTGCTGTAACAGCTGTTGAGGCTGTTACCACAACTCTGTCAGTCTTGCGAAATGAGGCATTAACCAATGTCGTATACAATAAAGCACGTCAGTTTTGTGAGAGACTTGATATACCAATTTCGCAGGTTTCAGAACATAACAAGCACAAAACAAATCCCAGGTTTCATGATTTCTTTGTTGAAATGGCCTCTGGATCATGTGAAGTGACCCATAATGAAGAAAGTTTGAGATCCAAACTGTAGTATCCTTGCTTGAACAGAATGATTGCAGAGCTTGATAGAAGATTTTCTACTGCAAACAAAGAACTATTAACTGGCATTCAAGCTTGCTCACTTTCATCATCAAATTTTCTAAACTTTGCGTCTCTGAAATATGTAGCTGATCATTACAGAACTGACATTTCACATGAAGAAGTTGTTGTTGCTAAGAATTTTGTGAAGCACTTTCAAAATGAGGTGAAAAATGTAATAGCGTTTTATAACAAACTAGATATTCTAATGTTTCCTGCCCTGAAAAAATTAGTCAAAGTTGCAATGACTATCCCTGTCACAAGTTGTTCATGTGAATGTGGATTTAGTGTTCCGAGACATCTACACACTTGACTTTGTTCAGCAATGAACCAGGAGAGGCTTGATGCCTTAGCAATTATGACAATTGAGCAAGAGACATTAATGTCACTCTGTTGTCACCATTATAGACAGTTTTGCGTCAGTGTCAGAGAGGACACCAACTGACCCATTACCAGTATTGCCATCCGATGATCCACTGTTGAACAAAATTGATACTCTCTCTCTCTCTCTTTCTCCATCATGTCAATGTGTATCTGTACCAGTTATAAACACAGCAGGGTAATATGTACCAGTAATAAGATGCATTTTATCACAGTCTCATTCATGAATCATGATGAAACCCTGGACATGGCCTGTTTGTTTTGTTTCTCCTCCTGGTCTGTTAACTCACTCCAGACCAGTGGTGTCCCCTTTGAAAATCTGTGCCACAAAGTTGGTTCAGAAAGGCAGGATCAGCCAGATTTCAATCAATCAATCAATCAATCAATCAATCAGTTTATTTAACCAGGCATAAACACCATTGAGCAAGCTCATTTTCAAAGTGGTCCTGGACATTAATACAATACAGTCACAGATACGGTAAAAATCAATAATTCGAAAACATTGTACAGATAAAAGTCAATACAGGCCTATACATACTGGCCTGACATAGTTGTGAACAGTTGCAATTCATAAAAAGGTTAAAGGATAAAGAGAAGAGCCAACAAGTCCTAGACTGTCACCAGTTTGTTGGTAGTAAATAGGGAGAGGGAAGACTGGGGAGAGGGTGTGTTAGAGGGAGAAGAAGGGATGAAGAGGGCCAAGATTAGAAGGAATAGTCTAGTAAGTTCTGGTTATCCCTTACTAGGGAAGTGTAGTGAGCGAGATTCTGAACGTGGGATACGCAAGAAGGACCAGAGACTAATGGCTCAGAGTCATCTAAAACAATTGCATATTTCCTTCAGAAGTTCAGCTAACAGATCTTTGAATGTGAATAGACCTGGAAGTGAGGAAAGCTTCAATGAGCTTTGCATGGCATTCCATAATGATGGGAGTGAAAAATTGATTGCGGCCTAGCCATATGTTGTTTTCACTCTATGAATCTGGAAACAGAGTATAGAGAAACATCTCAGGCCATAAGATCCCTTGGCCTGTTCGAAGAGGCTTGAAATGTATGTAGAAAGATTATCGGAAAGTGCTCTATAGAGCCAATGGAGAGCATTTCTTTTCCTCCTAGTTGAAAGTGAGGGCCACCCCGATTCCTGATACAGTAGGCAGTGGTGAATATGAAGGCATAGGTTGAAGATAAATCTTAGGGCCTGGTGGTAAAGAGTGTCGAGTTTGTTGAGCACCTTTAGGGACAATGATTGTAGAGAAAGTCAGCATAGTCCAGTACAGGTAGGAATGTGGATTGTACTAGTCTCTTTCTAGCTTCTAAGGTAAGCAGATGTTTAATACAATAAAATAAGCCTAACTGCTGCCTTAGTTTCTTTGAGACTTCATTCAGGTGTCACGGAAAGTTAAGCTTATTATCCAGCCAGAATCCTAGGTATTTAAAGGTTTCAACTATTTCAATGGGTTCATCTAGAAGCGTTACAATCTGGGGAATATGTGTTGGTCCAGAGACTGCCTTTGGTGAGAGAATCATGGCTTTAATCTTTTGGGCATTGAGGAGGAGCTTGTGTTTGATGAGAGTATATTGGAGAGTAATGAAGTCTTGCTGTAAGTTCTCATGGGCCATGTCCAAGGAGGAATTTGTGGTATAGAGTACAGTATCATCTGCAAATAAATGAACATTAGCTGAGCGCAGATGAGTGTCCAGGTTATTGATGTAGATTGCAAAGAGGATTGGGCCTAGTATAGAGCCTTGGGGTATGCTTCGTAGAAGGGTTTTTTGTGGAGATAGATCACCTGCAGCTTTGACTTGTTGTAAGCTGTTGGTGAGGTAATTGGAGAACCATTTGATTGCAGGGCTATCGAGACAGATATTGTTCAGTGCTGTAAGCAAAATGTTGTGGTCCACAGTATCGAAGGCCTTATTAAGATCAAGAAAAAGTGCAAACACATGCTTCTTAGAATCCAGGGCAATTTGCCAATCTGTGGTTACTTTCGCAAGTGCAGATACAGTAGGCTATGTTTGGCTCTAAAGCCGGATTGTGCAGGGTTTAGCAATTCTTGCAAATCCAGGTGTTCTCTAATTTGGGCATTGACAATTTTTTCAAGTAGTTTTGACAGAACGGATAATATAGATGTAGGCTGGTAATTATTCAGATTGCACGGATCCCCCAACTTAAATAATGGTAGGATGTGGGCAGTTTTCCATAACATAGGTAGTTCTCCTTGCTTCAGAGAGGTGTTGAATAAATGGGTAATGGGGGCAGTCAAGTAGAGATGGCCAAGCTTTAGGAAGTAAGGTTCTATATTGTCTGCACCTGCACTCTTTTTAGTGTCCAGAGATAGAAGTAGATCCTCTACTTGTTTAAATGTGACTGTATGGAAGCTGAAAGTGGTAGGATAAGGTTGGTTAGGGTTAGGATTAACATTAGAGCCGGCAGCGGAGTTCCCTAGTGGTTTGATTTTGTTGATAGGTGAGGTGTCAAAAGCTGGCCCTGCAGTGGCAAAGTGTTCATTGAACTGCTCTAGTATATTGGCTCTGTCTGTGCAGGTGAATCTGGCTGACATAATTTTGGCTGGGAGAGTTGTGTCAGCAGAACATCCTTCAACCTCTCTGAGGATGTTTCAGAATTTGGCTGAGTCGTTTTTGTTGGCTATTAGTTCTGCTTGGAAATATCTAGCTTTGTCAGATCTAATTAGCTTGGTGCAGGCATTTCTAGAGATGCGAAATGCTAACCAATCTGCCTTTAGATGAGATTTCCTTGCTGTTTTCCACCAGTAGTCCCTGTCCCTAAGCGCTTTCTTCAAGATGGGAGAGAACCAGCCAGGGGGTCTTTTTTTAGATCTGATCAACCTTAGTGGGGCATGTTTGTCAGTTAATCCCATTAAGAGGCGATGAAAGATATTAAATGCCTCACTAAGGGAGGGGGCTAGATAGAAATCCTGCCATCTGGTGTTACTTAGGTCTTTCAGGAAAGTGTTCTGGCAGAATTTTTTCATGCATCTTTTCAACCTGAATTTGGTGGCCAGTTTTATTTGGGGAAAGTGTCTGATGCAGGCAGTAGCACAGTGGTCGCTTATATCATTGAAGAACTCTCCGGTATAAGAAATGTTATGAGGCTTGTTTACTAACATGAGGTCCAGAACAGAGCTACACTCAGGATATTTTCTGTTAGGTCTGGTGTTTGCAGGTGTCATTTGTACCAGTCCAACTGCATCATAGAGATCCTTCAGTTTCTTGGAACTGTTATCATTCCAGTTCAGATTGAGATCCCCCAATAGGATACATTCTGTGTTAGCAGAGTCAGTTAGGGTTTGAAGATGTGGTAGGAGGACCAGGCCACCAGACGGAGGTCAGTAGCAGGCTGCAATAAGGAGTGTCTTCTCATTGGAAAGGCATAATTTCAGTGCCAGGCATTCGAATTCTTTAGCCTTCGAGGTACAATCAACGACCGTGACTACAAGTTTGCTCTTAACATATATTATGACCCCTCCTCCTCCTCTAGATGGTCTATCACATTGGTAAGTATTGTAGCCTGGTATGTTGATAGATTTGTCTGGGGTCGAGGGCATGAGCCAGGATTCAGTTATCATGAAGAAATCGGGAATTGCATGTAGAGCCCAGGTCTGTATGAGGTCTAATTTCTTCAGCAAACTGCAAGCAATAACGTGAAGAAAGCTAAGACCTTTATATTGTGGGAGGTCCGCAGAGGTGCCCAGAGGAATGGGTGGGCCTGGGTTTAGTTCAACGTTTCCCGAGCAGAGTAGAAGTAGCAATAATTTTTTTAGGTAACGTCTTAGCCTGCTAAGTAGTCTTTTGTTGCTCAGTCTGGTGTAGGTTAGTTTAGAGATGGCTATTTTTTGGGTATTGTCACAATTTGGTAAGGATAATGCATAGATAATTGCTATGGCTGACAAGGTTAGGGGCATTCATACATGGTCTCTAGTCACTGTCTGGTGTGAGGAGGGTCATGACCATATGGGAGACGTCCCGTCCTGGGTTGCCATAGTTTATTGAGGAGGGGCAAATCTTGGTATTTGTCAAAGGTGGAAGTTTGACTTTGGTACAGATCGGGAACCGACATTTTGATTGGTGCAAAAATTATTAGTATGAGGCAACTATGTAGAAGAGTATCTGTATGTGACATTTTTACTAGAGAATTGTCTCTTAATGCTGATACCGTGCACAGAATTGACAGACCTGTTCGGTAACAACTTCTTTAAGAGGGCAGAGTTGTCTAGGGATGTAGTCTGGACGGCGGGCATGGTTGATCTTAATTAGTCCAATAGGCAGGTAGAGGGCTGGCCTAGCTCTCAGTGAAGGATCATTTAATGGTTGGGACAGGTGGTGTGGGAAGAAAATTCCCACCAACTTAAAAAGAGTGAGCGGGCGTGAGATGCCCAGAGCAAGGAAACAGGTTGAAGAAATGGCGCTGAGAGCGGAGTGTCTGGCAGCCAATTACAGGCAGAGCTGTAAGGGCAGCAGCCAATCGCTGGTGATACTGTGGAGTCACTGTCCAATCAGGGCTCCAAAGTATTCCCCTGAGTTTAGTGAGGAGGCTTACCCAATTTGGAAGGCTCCTCGGCGGGCAGGCAGAGTGTGCGCAGCCAGCTGGCTTCTCCAGCCACAGTCGCAAGGCGTGTGGTGGTAGCCTGATCAGGAGCTCTTGGACCTGGAAGAAAAAGCAGAGTAGGAGGGTTTAGATATGGGCAGGCAGGACAAAGGAGCCAGAGAGAAGCACAATACTTGAATCGGGGGGTGGGGGTGCGATTTTTGCAAGAAGGAGTTAGACAAAGGCCAGGAAGAGGGGAGATACAGGCAGATGGCAATGCAATTTAGATTGCCACCACTTTGCCCAGGGCTATGTTGGGAATGGATTTTAGAGTGAGAGAGAGAGAGAGGAAGACAGCAATTATCTAAGGGGAGTTTTAGAAAAGTAAAGGGCAGAGAAGAGCAATAAAAGTTAAAGGCTTTCTCAATACAGTGATCTCAGAGTATTTAGCATTTCTACAATAAGCTGTACATCAACATTTCCCCTATCAACAAGCAAGCACATTGCAAAAAGTCCCACCAACTTAAAAAGAGCGAGCGGGCAGAGGCGCCCAGGGCAAGGAAACAGGTGGAAGAAATTCTGCTGAGAGCGGGGTGTCTGGCAGCCAATTACAGGCAGGGCCCTAAGGGCAGCAGCCAATTGCTGGTGATCCCATGGAGTCGCTGTCCAATCAGGGCTCCAAAGTATTCCTCGAGGTTAGCGAGCAGGCTTACCCAGTTTGGAAGGCTCCTCGGCGGGCAGGCGGAGTGCGCGCGGCTGGCTGGTTTTACCAGCCACAGCCGCAAGGCGTGTGGCGGTAGCCTGATCAGGGGCTCTTGGAGCCGATTTGGAAGGCTCCTCAGTGGGCAGGCAGAGTGCGCGTGGCCGGCTGGCTTCTCCAGCCGTGGCCGCAAGGCGTGTGGTGGTAGCCCGATCAGGGGCTCTTGGAGCTGGAGATTTACCTCATACCTTTATATTTCAGTATTGCCATGACCTATTTCACACAGCATTTTAAGGGAGTTACATCCTCAACCAGTCATAAAACAAGGCAGGACCAACCTCTATTGTCTCCCCTAGCCCTATGCAGTGTTATGTGTATAATAAATATTGCATGTAACATAAGCACAATCTAATTCATACAGAATACCTTGACATGACATGTTCTACTTCTGGCCTGCAATCTCACTCCAGGTCAGTGGCGCGCCCCTCTAAATCTTTCTTCTGTGAAATCTGTGCATTAAGTTTAGGTTTGTTTCACTGATACACTAAATACAACCATATAGAGACTCAGAAGTGCAATTCACAAGCTTTTATTTCATTATTAACTTGACCAACTGTGCAATGTATTTCTTGGAAGGTGCATGCCCCACCAGTTGTAAGGAATGCATGAGCAACCTGTATTGTCACATCCCTAGTCCTATGTAGTGATATGTGCCTTTAAAAGTCGCAAAGAATCACAGTCTCATTCATTATAAATTCACGGGCCTGACCTGTGCACAGCCCATAACAATCATACTACACTACTATCAATTATTTACTTTCTGGATCACTATCAGTATGTACATATATCTAGTTCCAAACACAGGAGGAGCAAGTAAATGTTAACATATGCAGCTCAGCCCAATAGCCCTTCTTATGTGAAGTGTTTTTAAACTTTCCACTGTTATGAAAGGAATGCATTGCCCATTGTTCAAATCCCTATTTGTAATGCTTGAGGGCTCAGGAGAGCCCATATTTTTACCTTTATAGTAAGTAAAACCTCAATGGCTTCAGGGGGTGTTGCTTCCCCTGACTCCCCCACCAGAGGTTGCACCCTTGGACTCTGATTGGGGGCCTAGGCAGCCCCCAAACCCCCGGCATGGTAACATACATCTCAGGGCCAGTGCCCCGGTGTTGCAAGACTCTACAGAAACCCCTGTCATCATCCCATGATTTCTTCAAAATGGTAGCCATTGGTGTCACTAGTTCTCCCCTTATTTCTTTTACAATTCTGTGGTGAATCCCATCATGCCCCATTGCTTTTTCCATATTCATTGTTAGGAGTTCTTTCAAAACCCTTTTCTTCTGTGAGAAGACTGGTATAGCCCACCCCTATCCAGACTGGTTCTATTCCTTGCATTACGTACCTCCCCCTCCTCTTCCTTTGTGAATACTGAGCAGAAGTATTTCTTCAGCATCCCTGCTTTTCTACTGTTCAACTACACCGCTCCACTTTCTGGATCACTTTGATTTACTGGAATGTCTCTAGCATGTCCCCCAGTACCTTCTAGTGTCCAATAAGTATAGTCCCAATTCCCTACACCTGTTTTAAGGTCTTGACATCTATCCGCGCACCATCTTGGTAACTGTGCTCTTAACCCTTTCCAAAAAGTCTATTTCCTTCCGTATGTAAGTCCTCCAGAACTGGACACTGTAGTTGAGGTGCGTCCTCACTAGTGCTTAGTACACTGGTGTCAGAACCTCCTTTCTCCTGCTTGTTATTCCTCTGCTTGTACTTTACAGCATTCCATATGCACTAACCATGGCCCTGTAGCACTGCTTCACCACCTTTAGATCGCTGGTCACTGTTATCCCCAGGTCCCCACCAACTCCCAATTGTGTACTGGAAATGCTGGTTACTGCTGCACATGTGCAGCACTACACACTTCATGTCTGGACTTCATCAGCCATCATACGTTGACCGTCCCAGACTCCTCTGTTGTACATTGTACTCTTCTGTGGTACAACCACTTTCTGTTACAACTGTTCATGTGATCTGTTTCACCCAGTATGATATGTGAGAAGCACAATGGCGACATACTGCAATAAAAAGTTTTCAAACAAAAACTAAAAGAATGGCCTACTTTTTAGTAACATATGTCTGCGGTTATGATGACACTGCAACTCTGCATCTTTTGTCATAACCTTGCATACAATGATAATCATTCAGGCATGCAACACATTAGTGCTGCATAGTTGAATGCACATTATGTAAGTAGTAATACATCAGTGTGTTTATGTTTCTCATGACTAGATTTCATGCTGCAGCATGATGCTGCATGAAAACTGTGTCTATTCTCACAGCCGTGCATCACAACTGTGTAAAGCACATACCCAAACTGGATTGCTGCACTGTTAAATTGGGTTTGTCTATTCTAAATGTGTTTTGTGGAGTTAGCCTTGCGTTACACAATTGTAAGGCATTCTTAACACCAACAGCATATTACTGTAAATAATGTTCACATTTTACAAGGTTAAATTAACAGATGTACTGTACATGTATCAGTAATGGCAATTACGGTTGCTTAGATGTTGATTACTATTAATTGATGTTTCTAGATACATTAAAATTGCAGCCACATAATCTCTGCCATTCACATCCAGTCTGCAGAAAAGTGTTCACCAAATTTTTTGGCCATTCTTGTACCATCTTAGACCTTGTTCTGTGGACCCACTCCAGCTTGTCAAGGTCCACAGCAAGTTGTAGCATGAAGAAGGGACCAGAGTACATTTTTTTTAATTACTGTTTTACAGCCCCCTTCTATCAACATGCTGGAGACCTTGCCCTGTGTCTTCCAGTGCAACACTCAGTATGTGCCACTAAAACCTCAGGGACTGGATCCCAGTTAGTGCCACGCTACAGCTAATGTGAGGCAGTTAGCTGCCACATGCCCCAGCAGGTGGGGCGAAGGAGTCCCCCTTCTTGCCCAACACTTTCTCGGGGAGTGGGTACCTGAAGGCTTGCACCCGATCCCACTGTCACCAGTGTGGAAGCCCTTCACCTGGCTCCTATGTGGGGTTATTTCTCCTGGTTTTCTCTATGCTGCCCCCCATGGACATTGTCACTCTCGGAGGACTATTGATGCAAGGGCATGTTGAGATGTGCCCTAGCTCAGGTGCTCGGCCAACTGCCCCTCCCAACCTATCTGTGCTCTCTGCTCTACCTCCACCTGTGTTTACCAAGGTGGCAGTATTGCAGTGAGGACTACAGCCAACAGTCCATGGAGAAGGAGAGCGTCCCTTCGTGTGCTCACTTCTCCTCCCCCCTGGCCGGCCCACCAGTTCCCCAAATTTGTGCACGAACTCAGGTCACCAGCATCGCAAGTGGTAGCCCTACCACTCTTGACCACAGTACTTTAATTGTGGCCTCAGAAGTGTATTGTGCAATGGCATACACACCTACACTGTTACTTTTGTGTCCGCTAGGCTCCTCATCTTTTCTTTAGTTTTTTTAGTTAACTATGCGATTTAATTGGAGATGCTGAAGAAATACGTACATCTCAATGTGAATCATGTATATTTTCAATTCCCACATAGATTGCTACGCTACATGGCATATTGGAAATTCGTATACTGGGTGTGGCAGAGGCTTGGGAGACACGATTGTAAGGTGTTACCATCATGTGCTGTGCGTGCAATCAGGGCCAAGTTCCCATCTGAAACATGCAAAGGTTTCCAGGAAGCTCATCCATATATATTCATCATTTTTTACACGTGTTTCAAAATGCAAATTTGGTTTCTGGATCAACAGTACCACACAATGTAGTATGAACCTATCTCAGCCGTTGCAATATGTACACATTGACGCCACGTTTACTCAACATCTGTTTGACCACAGACCACGTACATTTCACATTATATTGTATATGATGCAGATCTTATTAAAGTGTAAGTTTAGTTCACCACACCACATAACAGAATTGCCTTATGGCTTTCCAATTCATTGTGACATTGGCATGCTGTGTTGTATACCAATACAAAGTCATGAAGGATGTTCCCAGCTTACACCACCATCTCCATGAAATAAGACTTAGTGAACTATTGCTTTATACTTACCCATTTTAGCCTGCTGTTTTTGTACTTGTTGTTGTATATCGCCTTTGCTGAAAGATATCACCCTCCTGGACTTTTTCAGTTCCATTCAGGGCTGCCCTGAGGTATGGCCTCAACATGGAATTGTGGGTTATCTTTCAACATATGCACACCACCAGCCTGTTATGTTTCCCTTCAATCTTACTGCGCTGTGTTCCCACCATGTCCACCATTACTTAGAAGTACGTGATGGTTCTCAGGCATGGTTGTAGGTATGATATCACAGCAACCTACCGGCCCTCCCCTGTAGATGTGGTGCTTGCATATATCACCTACCACACTCCTCCATGGGATGGTTTTCTCTGTCTTTATTGTAAATACATGCCATGACATCCATCCAGTACCACCCACCTCACTTAGTACCTGACAATCTGCACCATCTGTGGTAAATATGCATGCATCAGTTGTTTGAACTGCCTTGTGTTGTGACTATTTTCATATCCTGGTCTCAATTACAATACCACGTCTATGTGGAGAATATCACCAAGGCTCACATCAGCTACCTCATGCATTTCAGTTTTCTGTCAGTAATTTCAAATTGATTTTTTTTTATTGGTATATTCTGTTTTTTGCTATTGACAACCTGTAACTCTCTCAGGCTACTCCTACTGACCGCTCCTCTCTACCATCCACCAGAAGTCCTGCCTTCCTCAGAGGTAGTTGCCCTCCACCATTCCCGGCTCGCCGACCCCCCAGCTCTAAGCACCCTGACGCAGGGCCACCAACTGTCAGGTGCTGTATGTATAATCTAGTGTGCTGCAGTGGAGGTGGAACAACAGAGGGTGGCAGAGGCAAGGACATGGATTGGTGGTGTGGTGATGCGGCACTGAGGAGAGCCATCGCCTATCCAGGAGTAGGGTTTTTTCCATTACGTTTCCACCCAGGAGTATGAGCGTGCAGTGATGACAGCAGGGATGAGCCGTAGGCGTCTGCTTCACTCCTCCACTTGTATGCACTGTGCATTGCTGTGCACCCGATCTCCACCAGGTGTCACCGCTGCATCTGAGGTACACTGGATTCCTCCCAAGACACAGGAAAGCAGTCCATCAGATGCTCAATCCTCTCCTTCCCCTGCCACCCCCTGGTACCTAAGGTCAATCCTAAACTTGGGGCACTAGTGTGGCGTGAGGTGTGGCATCCTGCAACTAAACCCTCAGTGACACTGGGCCGGCAATTTAAAATTTTTTATTCCTGTTCATGATTGTGGTTATTTCGCAATGTGTAACAGCAGTCCAGTTATGTAAGTGTGCTGATGTTTACTTATGTTGTTTCCACAGGTTGTGAACCTCCATGTCCATCACCAATTAATGAGCAGGGATATATTTCTCATTAAAAAAATAAGATATTACCATCACAACCATTTCATGGAGTTATACTTCAGTTTTGATATCAGTAAAAATTATTCATGTTTGAGCTGTACAACGTGTGATGTGTAATAAAACATTTGTACCTCTGTACTGTGGTTTCCTTGGTCACGTCATTCTTCACTAAGGTGTTCATCATAATGAATGTTGGTATACAGAAAAAATGCATACATAACTGTACATAGGTAGTCATTCTGTAACAGAATTCACTTGAATTACAATAACCTGTTATTACTCTTTTTTTGTATTCCACTTTCAATTATGGTCAAAAAGTACTTCTGAAACAAAGAGTGTTATAGACAGTAATTCATAACATTTATTTATTATTTAATAAAATTCGGTGACTGGGAACGGCACACTGAGCAGAAGCTTCTCTACATGAGTGACCTATGTGAAAAATAACAATTGTGTTGAACCAATATTAGTTACACAAAAGGCAGTCTACATAGGGTTTACTGCTATCTGCAATATACAAAGGTGGGCGGGGGGTCATAGCACTGGAAGCACTGGGCAAAGAAAGACAAAGGTCAGAGGTTGCATTAAGTCAGAGGAAAGTGAAAGAGTACGAAAATGTGTACTGGCCAGCTGAGTATTGTGGTATTTTTGGTGGAGGGGGGTAGTGGCAGTGCACAGGTGATGAACACATATTTGAATGCGTCGCATACAGTGACTGTGTCATATACATGGCAGACATCAATTTTAAGGACTGTATACTCTTGGTGGGGAGGCGGATCCAGGCAGGTGTGGATCACCTTACAGAAATAAGATTTGCAGTTTTTGCTAAGCTGTTGTTGTGATTTGATATAGGATGTATTTTATAAGAGAATTGCCTTGGTAGCTGGCCCGTCGGCACAGCAGTTTGATTTCAGCTGTCGATGCTGGTGACCCAGGTTCAGGAGTGGACCTTGTGACAGAGGGCCAGTTGGGGGAGGTAGTCTGAGCATCCATCGGACTGCTCAGCTCCTCCTGGGGGAGGGTGCTTCCTTAGCCCGGAGTGGACTCTCCTCTGGCGGCAGCCGTGAAGTACCGCAGCCCCAGTGCTCAACAAATGGGGGAGCACAATGGACGCCAGTGTAATGCCATGGCATCCTGTGGCACATTGTGCTCAGGGGTGTATAAAGAAAATATGTTTCTCTCCTGTGCAATACTGGCATGGAGACTCAATAGAGGGTCCCAGCCTACCCACTCGCTGCAGTACCTCTCGGGTCAACAACAAAGATTTCATGCCTCTGGGGGGGTTGTTGTGGCCTCCTCCACCATGCCCCACCTGGGGAAAAGACACGGCTCCATGGGGAGCCTCTGAAGAGAACAGGCAGCATTGGATAGGTAGCCGGGTGACAGTGCTGTGGTGGGGGCAGGGGAAAAAATACAAAGTAAATAAAAAAAATTAATAAATAAAAGAGAATCACCTTGGTACCCCTGATCCTCAGTTGTCTGTGTATCAGGAGGTCATTTCTGCCATATGATGCTTTGTAGAGTCTCCAGGCATTGTCCGTGGTTCAACACATATCAATCATGTTGCAGGTGATCCAGGGTTGGTGGTGTCATTGCACCATGACTTTTTGAAGGCACGCATGCCAGTCCCAGCTACAACTAAACGTGTAGGAAGTGAGATCGGGCAAGATAAACATCCAAGGCACTAAGAACCGGTTGCTATCCTGCAAGTAGGAGGTCATGCAGCACAACGTTTTTGTTGATGTACTGGAGTTGTGGGGGCCATATTATTTTGTTCATGTGAGGCACAAAGAATGCAGCTCCTGCACTCAAGGGGTAGGAAGCTGATGCTTGTAGTGGTGTTTAGACCACCAACACAGTATAAAGAGATGCATATGGAAGTAGCGCATCAAATTAGTTTGTTGTGAATGAAGGATAGTATGTTGCCCATCGGACACTTCAATGTGTCTGTTGTTGGTTGTGGTACACCAGCAACCACCACTGAAAATGTGTAGTTATTCCAGGATGCATTCAAGGAAATATTCTTGATACAGCTTCTTAGGGAGACAATGCTGGAAGGTAACATGCTATACTTGGTACTATCCAGCTGTTAGGTGTTGGAAGGCATAATGATTGAGTGCACAGTATCTTGTAGTGCCCATCATACTGTGTGGTAAGGCCTCGCAGTTAGTATAGAGTCTGTCGGCTGTGAATCAAGAGTGTTGTGCCTCATGCAGATGTAATTTTGGAGAACGGTGTAAATGCTGTATTGGACTAAGGAAGACTGATTGCCTAGTGCTTCTGCCCTCAAAGATGCAGACAACCCAGCCAGGCGCTAGAATTAGGAGAACAAGATAGGCAGAGGGGAATAGAAAAGGAAAGGAAAACAAGCAAAACCTGTCCAGGTGTGACCATAAATGCCATAATAATGTAGTTTCTGATGCCGCTATACAGTGCCATTTTTATGCAACATTTACAGTATGGTGTACAATTATCAAGACTGCTGTGACAAAATTTAATGAAAAGCATGGAGCCTGCACTGTTTCTTGATCTGGTGACACAGGTAGTGGACCAGGGACAGCCGGTGGACATGTCCTATCTGGACTTCAGTGATGTCTTGTACAATGTCAAGCTCCTACGTAGGGACATTGAGGGGATGGAGAGGGTTCAGACAAGAGTAAAAAATTTGATGCATGTCCTGCGCTGAACAAACATATAAACATAGGTGTGGGTAGGTGAATCTATACCCACTACACAGTAAAATTGAGGGAGGACATGATTGAAACGGTAAAGGACCTTAGGTAAAGAATAGGTCCTTCTAAAACACCGTACAACAACACAGCATCATAGGTCCATGTCTTCCATACATAATGTTGTTTTCTGTAGTCCTCACAAATTGTTTTAATACATATTCTCAAATCTGCAAAGCTGTTTGCGAAGTGTAAATAAAGCCACGTCTCCGGCTTAAAGTTAATGCTGCACTATCTCCTTAAAATGGCGGATACATGCCTATGTGATGACATCATCTCAGCAACATCGCTTGGAGCAGATAATGATGGCTGAATGGGGACTTAAGAACAAACTGTAACAATACCATACTGAAGCGCTTCCCCATGTGCAGTATTTGGAGGGGAAGCGGTTCGGTATGTTGCTTTCATACTTTATTCTTCAGCACCCCTTTCAGCCAGCATTATTGGTTCCAAGCGATGTTGCTCAGATGATGTCATCATGTAGGTATGTATCTGCCATTTTAGGGAGATACTGTGGCACTAACTTTAAAGTGGAGCCATGTCTTGATTTACACTTCATAAACAGCTTTGCAGATTTGAGAATATAGATTAAAACAATTTGTGAAGACTACGGAAAACAACATTATGTAGGAAAGACTTGGACCTACAATGCTGTGTTTTGGGACATCATTTTAGAAGGACCTATTTATGAGTCCATTACAATATGTGAATGATGGCTGGACCACGGGCGCATCACTTGGATTTCCAGTTAAGACGCTGGTGACCTGGGTTCTGGAGCAGACACAGGTGCCACAGGGACTGGCAGGGGGAAGGTGTTATGAGCGTCCTGTGGACTGCTCAGTTCCTGTTGGGGGAATGGTGTTACTGGCATGGTGGTGGACTTATGTTGTGCAGAGGCCAGGAGGTACAGCAGCCTCTGCACCAAAAAGCAATGGTGTAGCGTGATGGACAATGGCGCAAGCCATGGTGCCGTGTGTCACATCACCTCGTGGTTGGCATACTCCCCAAAATACATGGCCAGGACCAACATCAATGCAAGGACCTGATACTGCGTCCTCCCAAAGCCATCAAAAAATGCAGGAAGAAGGTCAACGATGCAGACTTGATTACTTGGGACGGGGGATTTAGGGGAGACTGCCCCATGACGGCCACATCACCTGGTTGTTAAGCCAAGGGTCAAGTGTGGGATACCTTGGAGGGGAAGGGGGGACAGATGGGAGCTTAATACAGCTTCTGGTGGTGGTGGTGGTGGTGGTGGTGGTAGAAAAGAATAAAAGTATGACAAGAAAATAAAACCTGACAGAGATCATTAGGTGAAGGAGGGGAGGATGTTCAGAAGAAAGGGAGCTGTAACAAGGTGTCATGTCCTCATATTTTAATGAGGTGAATATAGAGGCAATGAGAGGGTGAACTTCTTCACAGACTGGGCGTTGGAGCCCTTCCACAAGCTACCACAGGTGTTTGTGTATTAGAAACTATGATTTGATTTCATCTGACTTAGGACAGAAACATTGGGATTGGGTGAAGGGTAGAAAGTTGTGAGACGGTAAAAGGAGGAGGGGGGAGGGGTGCAACAAGTACAGACTAGATGTGCTGGTGTGGTCCTTTTCTGCACTGAAAGTTCTGTGACTTTATAATTATGTGCTGTTGTATATCACCTATGAAAAAAATGAAAATGTTACTTGTGATCATTACATTTTCATGTGTACTTTTTCTTTATCACATCAGACAATGTATTGACACTATACAGGGCTCCATGCATAATGAAATAGATGCAGTTCTAATTACATTTATACTTCCCCAGATTGGCACTGTTCATTAACTGTTCATTGTACTGAATCATAGCTAAGGTCAGGCAAATTAATAACAGTATGTGTCCTGCTGCTTCTATAGCACATCAGTCAACTAAAACCTTTCGGACTCATCTACAATCATTAAGTTGCATGTGGTGCTTCAATTGCTGGCCTTGTTAAACCTGCTTTTGTGCTCAGACACTAGCTGCAACTTGTCTGGTTTCTCAGATTTGTCAGCGATGAGTGGTGGCACATTCCTCTTAGTTGCATTTTGCTTTGCAATCCTATAACTTGGGTATTTGTCATGTAGCTTGAACACCTCATCCTTTAATTCAGTGACATATCCTGCGGTGAAAGAAATACATGTACCATTTAAGTTCTGGTACCACCATAACATGTCATTTCACCTCAGTAGTTATTACCACCCAACGTGTGTTGAGACCACCCACAGTAAAAGTTATCACTGGCTGCTACTCTCTCTCCACATATCCTTTTCTTTTATGCTATAAGTCTGTCTGTCTCATCCTCCTGTCTCAAAAGCCACAATAACAAACAGTAGCTTAACACATCAAATATGTTGTAAAGTAGCACTTCGCAGTTTCTGCAACTACAACCAGCATGTGTCAGTATGCAGAAACCATTTCATACTATTTTTTTTGGCTGCACTTACCACTTTTAGGCCAGTCACTGTCCTTATTGCCCCTTTGTGGATTTAATGTGTGTTCTGTTCCCTACACATCAGCACAGTAAAGACAGTTGAACAGTAACAACAGTACGCAAGCCATATTTACCATACGTAATCGGTACTTTGATCTCCTTTATAACTGGGGCCCCTGCACAAGCTTTCGGATACGACACTCCCCACATTGGTTGGTCATCACGCCGGACTCTTTGCGCTCATTCTGAATTTTCATTAAAATGTAGTGCCACTATTAACAGTCTGCAAACAGAAAAGTGAAGAAATCATAAGTTTCATCAATGACTTTTGATGTGCTTACTGTCATGTGCATGCATTAACTCTGTACATTCCTGTCACTATTTACATTGGTCACAGTAACAATGCGTAATGCATGCTGCTATCCCCTATCTGTGCATTACCCCGCCTCCTACTGTGGATTTAAATTTCATGTCTCCAACAAACATTCTGTACAGAGATACTTACATGCATGATGACATATTCTACCACCATCTAAACTCCTGACTTGGATCATTATCTCATAGACCTACCCTATAATGAATGACAGGTGGGATAGGAATAATTTAACTTGGGTGTAGGTTGTATCCGCCAAAGGTATGACACAGGTATTTCCATCGGGGACACAAGGAGACATTAGGAGGTGTGTGTTCAGGGTAGCGGGGGAGAAAGATACATGGTTAAGGGTGGTCTTGCTGAATGCATTCAGTGTATGTAAATAATCAGCCAAAGTACAGGCACTCTTGGCTGTGATGATGGTGGACAAGATATTTAGAAACAACATGAGTACGGTAAAAGGGTGGGCATGGCAATGTACATGATGCAGGGGATAAGGTGTGTAAAACAGAACAGGGCAGAGGTCAGGACAGAGGCCCCAAGGACACATTTTCAAGACTCCAAAAGAGAGACACTGATGGTGGGTGTAGTGTGAAGGCCAGCAGCCCAGGGTGCTGACCTGGATAGGTACTTGGCAGAGTAGATTAGAATAGTATGTAGGAATGTGGATACTGCCAGGCTGTGTGACTTCAACTTCCCTGGGGTGGACTTGAACACCACAACAACCACATCTGCAAAGGAGCACAGAGATTAGTACATGCATTTCAGTACTGCTTCATGATGTAATAGGTCCGTGGCCTTACTATGGAGGGTTGGACTGTGTACCTGTTAGTAACAAACGGGGAGGCTGTAAGGGAGCTTAGAGTGGTGTTCCCCCGGGCTGTGAATGACCATCTTATGGTGTGGTTCACACTCAATAGGGGAAGGGTAACAGGAGAAAGAGGTACAAGGTTGATCGATTAGAAACTCATTGTACATTAGAAGGGTGTGGTACATTTTTGTGGATCATCTTGTTGGAATTCAGACATGCATGACTGCTAGAAAAAAATGTGATATCTTTAGTCAACGGAGGTTACTGGGCTATTCAGTGTTGCATGTCTTTCCAAGAGGTTAAACTGGCACAGGTAAGAAGGGCATTGAAAATGACTTCTTCAGATACATTGAACATACATACAAACATATGAACAAGCAAGCAGGAGAAGGCCATTTGGTCTATCAAGTTTGCTCATGGGAATGGTGCAGTGGGCAGAAGGTGCTCGTGGTCAACTGATCTCATGACCATGGATGACAGCGTGCTGGAGGGAATAAGGGATGTGAGGGTGTACAAGGCACCGTGGACAGATGGCATTCACCATAGGGTAGTTAAGGAGCTAGCTGAGACAATTGCCAGACCAGTGGAATACCTGCTATTTTTACAGGAACACCAATGCATCAGCTGTAATGGCTTAAATAAACTACCTGTCATACCGTGACTTACCCATAGGTGCTGACTGACCTATCAGCTATGTATCACTAAACGTATTTCAGCACAGTTTACTATCATGTAAAAGATAACTGTGAAAAAGTATTTGTGGAACATGTAATTGGACAAGTTATGATGATTACCTGGAGTTCTTTACAGCACTACTGCAAGTCTGAAACCCATACAGAATGATGTTTAAAAACAGTCTTCAAAGTGCAGTCATTATAATGACAGCATAACTGAAATTAGCATACCTTGCCTCCATGCTCTCGTAAAAGAAGTGCATAATTTTTGGGGCAAATAAAATGACCTTGTGGAAGGCCTCTAGTGCAGATGTATTATTACACGGGGGATTACAGAGGCAACAGAAGCCTGCACCAAGACACAGATTAAGAGGAGCAGAGCAAGAAAACCATGCTGATTGAACAGCGAGGTAGTGGAGGTGGTGAGAGCAAAACGAGAGGCATGCCAGAGGTACAGGAGGACGAGGAAAGGGAGGAGCATGCAAGATGGTCCAGGGAAGTGACCAGAAAAGTGAGGGAAGCCAAGGCTCAGAGGGAGCTGAGATTAGTGCAGGGAATTAACAGGGGGAGAAAGACTTTTTCAGATACATCAGGGAGAAAAGGAAGTGCAAGGAGACAATAGTGAGGACTAAAAGGGTTGGGGAGTGGACGGAAAAGGGTGAGGAGCAGGCAGAAGCACTGAATGAATACTTTTGCTCAGTGGTCATGGAAGAAAAGGGGGGACCACTACCATGGGCTGGGAGGGTGGGGACAGGGGACAGGAGGCAACAGATGGAAGAACTGAGTCAATTAGAGTCCTAGAGGGACTAAGGGCACTGAAGGTAGACAAGGCAACAGGGCTGGATGATATCCACCCCAGGGTGCTGAGGGAGATGGCAGAGGTGTTGGCAGAGCCACTGGCGGATCTGTACAGCACCTCACTGGAGTCAGGATGGTGCAACTGGGTAATTATTGCCCGGTAAGTTTCACCTCCACAGTGTGCAAACTCATGGAAACAATACTAAAGGAAAGACTGGTGTCGGACCTGGAGGGCAATGGCCTGCAGGATGTGAGGCAGCATGGGTTCGTTTCAGGGAAGTCTTGTCAAACCAACTTGATACAATATTATGACTGGGTGACAGATGAGCTGGATAAGGGTCATGCGGTGGATGTTCTTTACTTGGACTTCAGCAAGGCCTTCAATTCTGTGCCTCACGGGTGGCTTGGGGGGAAGCTAATTGGTGTAGGGGTAGGGGCAAAAATGATGAACTGGATTACAAGCTGGCTGAGTGGGAGGCTGCAACAGGTGGTGGTGAGAGGGGAGCTCTCAACTCCAAGGCCGGTGACGAGTGGGGTGACACAGGGCTCTGTGTTGGGGCCAGTATTGTTTGGGCTCTTCATATCAGACATTGCACATGGGGTGGTGAGCAAGATAAGTCTGTTTACTGACGACACCAAAATCAGAGCAGTGGTAGATGGAGAGGAGGGATGGAAGCAGCTGCAGGGGAACCAAAGCAAGCTGAAAGGAGTGGTCAGAGAGGTGGCAGCTAGGGTTCAATGCAAAGAAGTGTAAGGTTATGCACTTTGGGGTGAAGAATCCAAGGAGAGAATACTGGCTGGGAGGGGTTAAGCTGGGGATCACTAAGGAGGAGAAGGAGCTAAGAGCAATGATAGCCGGGACCATGAACAACACTGCCCAGTGTAGGAGAGTGGCTGCAAAAGCGAACAAAATGCTGGGGTGCATAGCAAGAGGGTTTTCATCCAGGAGAAGAGAGGTGATCTTGCCCCTCTACAGGTCGCTGGTAAGGCCGCACTTAGAATATTGTGTCAGCTTTGGAGGCCATACCTAAAGCGTGATATCAGGCTACTGGAGGGGGTGCAGAGGAGGGCAACAAAGATGATATGTGGAATGGAGGGGAGAGACTATGAGAGCAGGCTAGGAGACCTGAATATGTACCACCCTGGAGGATAGAAGGAACAGGGGGGACATGATAGAGACATTCAAGTATCTGAGGGGAATCAATAGGGATGGGGCAGATGGGGTCTTTAAGTTAAGGAGGGGAAGTGTCTCCAGGGGGCATGGGCTAAGAATAGAGGGGGGAAGATTTAGGAAGGAAATCAGGAAACACTGTTTTACAGAGAGGGTGGTAGCAAAATGGAGCACCCTACCAGAATGGGTGGTATGTAAATCTGTGAATAGCTTCAAAAGGGCATGGGACATGGAACAGGGGAGAGTGAGGGTGGGGGAGGTGGGGGGTGGCAGTGGGATGACAAAGGGAAGGGGGTGGGGCAGCTGCAAACTAGGGGTGCTAGCTGCACACTCGAGCAGACTTAAATAGACCGGGTGGTCTGTTTCTGCTGGCACATTTGTATGTTCGTATGTTCATATGTTCATCCAGCTGGAGATAGCTTTTGCATGTCCTTCAATAGCAAGTTATTACTCAATATTATATCAAGTTCCTTATGAGGGCGACTACCTATGTAGATACAAATGGAACAGACTTTTAGAGAACAACTACATCTGAACCACAGGGCAGTCACTGCGAATTGCCACAGCAGAACTTAACACTGACTGTCAACTATCACATTTCTGCTCTGTAAGGCACTATCCAACAACCCAGCACACCCACCAATCCTTGTAACATCCTTTGAAGTCTGTGGCTGTCCTCATCCTATGCACCTCTGGCATAGTAGCTTACCAGTGTCAGATATTGCAAATATCTACAAACCCGTAGACAGTGCAGCTGTGCCTTGCTGCATAATTTGTAACAAACACATAGAAAGGACCCATTACCTAGACTGAGGAAGGAGTTAACATTGTGTGGCAAAATGCATTTACAATTATGTCATGTACTGATGGAACACCATGAGAACCCAATTAAAAGCTGTATGTAAATGACATTTCTTTCTTTTTTTTAACTCTGTTTATACTCCGATCTTCAGGGAATTCTCTATGGCATCCACCCCACTGTGAGCTCTAACTCCAGCTTGAGACCAGTTTCTCCACACCACCGCACCGACCCTGCAGATCCCCCAGCTCTACATCCTCTGAGGAGGGGTGGCCGCCCTATCCTCCCAGACTGCTCTATCTTGAATCTAATGTGCAAGCCAGGTGGTCAGCCCTGGTGGGAGAGGTGCCTGGCATTGGAATGTGGCTTCAACGGGTGGTAGTGCCATTGCCTATCCCCAAGATCAGTGATTTTTCCTTTGTTGTTCCCCCCAGGAGTGCAGTCGCCCAAAAACATCAACTTAACTGCCATAGACGTCCACTGCACACCTCTCCACGTTGTTGCTATGTGCTAGTATTACTCCCCTTATCCACGGGGTGTCTGTACTGCCCCGTTGAAGTCCTGATTCCCTCACAGGAAGAGGAGAGCAGTCCTCTGGATGCTAGATCATGTCACGCCCCTGCCGACCCACTGTGACTGAGCTCATTCACGAACTCTGGGCACCGGCGTTGCACGACTGATGGCGTCCTTCACCTCAACCCTCACAGATCACTGTTGTATTTAACCAACAATATCAGCATGTACTGAAATTTCACCTTGTTCAATCCACTTTCTTTCCATCAGCGGGCCATGCTCACATTTAGTGAATAGTTCACCATGGTTCTCATGAATGTTTGACACATGATTAAGAATTGAGCTACACTTTGCTACGACCATGTCACCAATGCCTCCGCTCCTGTTGGCACACTAATAGAGGTGATGGCTTATTGTCTTGGACCAGTATGATAATACTGCACAGTCCTTACGTCTTGCCTTTGCCTCCAGTTTTTTTTTTTATTCCTGTGTTGGAACGAAAGAACTTATAAGTGGCGTAAGAATCACACATTATCATGTTTAATATTTACATCATTCACTGTTTACAAACATATGAATATATAAAAATTAATAGAAGATTAAGGAAAAGTGGGACATTCCTTCATCTCAATTGTAGACCTAACAACCGTATGCCACACCTTGCCATCAACAACTCGCCACACAGTCCCAGACAATACCACTCCCCTTTTCCCTGTCACACAACATTTCGAGTAACAATACTGTACTACAGGATGCCACTTCATCCTTCAATGCATTGCAGCAGGCAAGTACACTCTCAGTTCTAAACTGTGTTTTCATGTCCCTCATCAACCTAGTCACCCTACAATATCATACAATGGAGTGTAGTGTCATTCCTTGCAAGTATGTGAAGTACACCACTAGTAAGACTACTTTACCCACTTGAGACATAATCACACAAAATTTACACATGGACAGGTGCCTTATATTATACTTACAAGCATCACAGGATGCACAGACTAAGTTGCATGGCCACAGTGCACTTACAGGGACATCCACTACATGGCTACGGTACAATTATCTTGTTACCCAGTCATAGTACTCCATCTGGTTTCTCTGTCAGTATCTTACACTGACAAAGTGACAAACCAGCACTGTCCATTGCTCCACACACATGAAGTGCACATGATTAGTTCAGTGAGGCATGTAATATGTATGGCAAAGCACATGCCATGACTGGTTCAAGACCTTTCATGGGTGAACACCGCATGGCCCTGTAGGCTCATGCAAACTTGGCACATGCAAGACGTCCACCAATAAGGTAGCATGCACTCTACCTTGTCCACCCCACCCCCCCTTCGGCTAGCACATCAACTTTTTGTTTGTTAAATACCATGGTGAGGTATTCCCTCAGCACTTATCCTTAGTCATAACACTTTTCAACATGTTTTCATCGCATGATAATCCTTATTATGTTGTCCTTAAAGAACTTTATGTAAAAGATATACCAAAAGAAGTACATCTACCTTTACGTAATGGCCTGCGCCGTCATGAGCACCTTCACCTCCTGTGCATCTGTTAATACCCTTGAAGTTTGTTGACATAGCATTGTAAAGCATGTTTATTGTAATTCCGTTAACCTTTTGCAGCATGCCACATGTTGAAACAGTGTGTTATTTCCTTCTCTTGCTCTCTCATATATTTCTTGACGCCTACATGGCGGTCTGCTGTCAAGCTTTGAATATGTACACCGGCATCCTTCACCTTACGTAGTGAGCGTTTAAGCCCCTCCAGCTCCATAGCATTCGAGCTGGAGACTTCTTTGCTCTGAAATGGAGTGGGGTTGGGAAGAAAAAGAAAGGTAATGCTTTCACATTATTCTTAACAATCAATTTCTCACTGTCACTTAAAAGGTAGATATTGTAACCTGCACTAGAACTGTTTTCATGTGCAAACATCACTGTAAGCAACAAAAGTAAAGGGCTTTAAAATGTGATGAAGAAACACAGTGGTAAGTGTGACAGAAATGGGAAAGAAAGAGTTAATGGTTTGGATTCTCTAGCTGGTGTTTTTTTAGCAGTTTGAAAAAAAAAACACACAGAGGCTAAAATCCACTGTCCAGCAGCATCCACAAGCTGGAATTTTCAGTTCTCCCCAGCTGCTAGATAACAGCTGGGTCATAAATCTCGAGTGGACATCTCTACACACACAGACCTGCAGACATTTACACAGGCCAGTTTGAACAGATTGGGTCATTCAAATATAAACTGAAGGTTAAAATGGAATATAATTGGTCACTGATAGGTGTTCAGTCTGATTGGGACAATTAAATACATACATGTTAGATGGTTGGTGCATTCAAAGGGGGGATAGGCATTACCTATTCCCAGGAGAATTTATAAGAGGCTGAAAAACAATGAAGAACACTCTCTTACTTTGGAAGCTGGAGGGGGAAACATAAATTTGGAACCTACCCTTTTAGTCATGTCCGTGGGAGCTGGCAGTTAGCACAGGGCCCAGTGTCTCTTGTAAGGACAGCAAAGGGGTAAGTTTAGTACTAGCATATTTCAGTAATAGCCTTCTTCTTTTGCCGTCTGTTATTTAAAACATTTGTCTACTTTTCCTGTATGAGTGTTATTCTCTTGTGTTGTAAATATATATCCTGTAAATGCTCAGTGCACTTTCTGTTAAGTAAAAAGATATTTATTTGCTCAACAGTTGTGACTGTGATGTCATTTTTCTAAGGTAATATTTGATTTCCACTGGCTGAGGTAAACTCTGTGTAGCATCCGCCACCCAAGAGAGACACACTACCAGTCTTTAACTTGTGCAATTGCACGTTTGATTATTCAAGTTTGTAAGCTTGAAGGAGGTGCCGGAAGAGAATCCGGCTGGTAGCAGCAAATACCTGAGGACAGACACCTCTCTAAAAGCTGTTTCAGCCCAGAGGGAGAGGTGAGTTGTCACATATTGGTTGGCAGTGGTGGGGTGATAATAGTGGACTGTGTAGCACACTGAGATACAGAGTTTGCCAGTGGAATAGTTGCCTTAGCATTGCAAAACAGGATATATAAGGGGATACACTTGTACAACAGTTTTATTTGTTTTTAGTTAGCACAGTATAGCGCAGCAGTAGGGAATGAGCTTCATGGAGTATGACTCACTTACTGTGCAACAGCTTTGTGAACGGTGCCAGGAAAAGGGGATTCAGCTTGAAGGTCTAAAACACAAGAAAAGGGCAGACCTCATAGCTACCCTAGTGGCACATGACCAGAAGCAGACAGTCACTGGGGGCGAGTCAGGAACTGAGGCAGCAGACCCCCAAACCAGCTTGAGGCACTGCGACTGCAGCTGTTGCTGAAAGAAAGGGCACTGGAGGCAAAAGGACTGGATGCTGAAGCAGAAACAAGAAGGTTGGATGCAGAAACAAAAAGATTGGAAGCCGAAACAAAAAGATGGGAACCAGAGACAAGAAGACCGGAAGCAGAGAAAGAACTGGAAGGAAAAAAGACTGGAAGCAGAGAAAGAACTTGAAGAAAAGAGACTGGCAGACAGAGAGAAAGAACACCAAGACAGAGAGAAAGAACGTGAAGAAAGAGAAAAAGAACGACAGCATGAAAAGAAGATGATGACCCTGCACAGCCAGCAAACCGTGAGTAATGGTGGAGTGAGTTCACCTCATGAAGCCAAAATGAATTCTAAATTGTTCCCTCAGTTTAAAGAGGGAGATGACCTGGATTTATTTTTAAGGTCATTTGGGAAAGTATGTGACCAATTAAAATTGACTAAGGCTTCCTGGTCAACTTATCTCACACCCTTACTTACGGGGAGAGCTTTGCATGCATTTGCTAAAATGAGTAATGAAGACTATGATAATTATGATAAAGTTAAAACAGTGTTGTTGAAACATTTTGAATTAACTCCTGAGGCTTATAGAAGGAAATTTAGGGAGTTAAAGAAAAGCCCAGAAGACAGTTATGCAGAACTGCAGGTTCAACTGCGTACTTACCTTGATAGGTGGGTGGAGGGGGCTAAAGCAACCACTGTAGAACTAATCAAAGATGTATTGGTGAGAGAACAATTCCTTAAAATTGTACCTGAGGACATGCATGTATGGCTCCTAGACTGGGCATGTGCCTCCTCAACAGAGGTGGCAGCAAGCACTGACATGTATCTGTCTAGCCTGCCATACACACAGCGTAAGTCTTATGGTGGGGGGGCAGCACATGGTTATAAGGGATCCCATGGGGGACAGCCCAAAGGAAACCAGCCTGCACCTGAGCCCAAAGTAGAACCCTCTGGTTCTAAGGGGACTCAAGAGATAGGACCCAAAAAATGTCTTATTTGCAATCAAGTGGGACACTTGAGATATAACTGCCCTCAAAAACTGGTTAAGGGGCAGAGGTATGGGGAAGGGGGTGATCAAAAGAGCACTGGTGTGTTTGTAGGGTGTGTCCAGTCGGAAGAACCACTCTTCTCTGATGAGGATCTGCATCCCATTACAGTTAATGGAATAGTAACACAGGGACTGTGGGACACAGATGCTGACATCTCCCTGGTAAGGCAGGATCTCATTCAGGCAGAGCATATGGTGCCTGGGAAATACTCCAGGGTCCGGGCATTCACAGGGCCACCAGTCCAATTACCAATGGCTAGAGTCTTCCTGAGCTGGGAAGGGGGTCATGGAGAAAAGGAGGTGGGGGTTGTAGAGAACCTACCTGTAAATATGATTGTGGGGAAGGATTTGGACCCCAGGAAAAAACTGGTGTGTGTTGTAACTTGTAGTCAGGCACAAGGGCAAGCTTCTGAGGGTGAAGGGGGGTGACTCTGGGTGGCCCAGCCACACCCTCAGCAGCTGAGGAAGTGTCTAGCACAGGGGAGGGGCTGGCTAGAAGCAGCAGTCCAGAATCCCAGTCACAAATAAAGAAGCCCACATGACTTCCTTCTGAATGGGCACTGGGAAGGGTCAGATGAAGGCAGCTGAGTGCTGCACAGTGAACTGACCATACCTTGCAAAAACTGAGGGAAATAGCTCATAGGGCTGAGCGTCCTCAGGGGGGTAAAGAGTCCATTTACTGGGACAATGGGCTGTTGTACAGAGAATGTACAACAGAGGAAGGGCTAGACAGTGAGGTACTCCAGCAGCTGGTAGTCCCTAAGGTTCACCATCAGCAGCTTTTGGCCCTCGCCCATGATATCACTTTTTCAGGGCACTTCGGGGCGAGGCGCATGAAAAAGTGTCTAACCAACAATTTCTTCTGGCCTGGTATTGGCAAGGATGAGGCAAATTATTGCAGGACTTGTCCACAGTGCCAGTGGGTGGGGAAAATGGGGGACAAGGCCAAGGCAGCTTTGGTGCCCCTTCCCATTATTGATGAACCCTTCAAGAGGGTAGCTGTGGACACAGTGGGGCCATTGAGCACCGCAAGTCGCACTGACAAGCAGTATATCCTGGTAGTTGTCGACAATGCCACCAAATACCCAGAGGCAGTGGCCCTAACATCCTCTGAGGCAGAACCAGTGGCAGATACACTGTTGTGAATATTTAGCCGGGTGGGCTTTCCCCAGGAGATACTGTCAGACTGGGGTGCCAATTTCATGTCAGGGTTAATGAGTAGTTTGTGGCAAAAGTGTGGGGTAAAGCAGCTCAAAACCTCCCCATACCATCCCCAAGCTAATGGTCTGGTGGAGCGATTTAATTCAACCCTTAAGACCATGCTAAGGACTTTTGCTGACCAGCATAAGAGGGACTGGGACAAATATTTGCCTCATCTCCTATTTGCATCCAGAGAAGTCCCACAGGAGTCCACAGGGTTCTCACCTTTCAAGCTCCTGCTTGGTCATAGGGTGCGGGGGCCCCTAGATTTGATTTGGGACGAATGGGAGGGTGACCGTTCCTCCCAAGGGGAGTCTGTTGTGGAGTATGTCCTGAACTTCAGAACCTGCCTTAAGGAGCTCATGGGGCTTGCTCAAGAGCACTTAGCCACTGTACAACAGTGGCAGAAAGTCTGGTACGACCGTGGGGCCCGAGCCAGAGAATATGAGGTGGGACAGCGAGTGATGGCACTCATCCCTGTCCAACAGAATAAATTACAGGCAGCATGGGAGGGACCATTCTCCATTGTCCAAAAGGTTAGTGATGTCAGTTACATGATAGAGCTACCAGACAGGAGATACAGACGAAAGGTGTATCATGTTAACATGCTGAAGCCCTACCATGACAGGGAGGAAATGGTCCTCACTGTATGCAGTGCCCCAGAGGAGGAAACTAAGATAGATCCACTGGTGGACCTGCTTGGAAAGGCCAGGGTTGCGTCCTCTGTGGACAACCTTACCTTCTCGGAACAGTTGACGCCAGCCCAAGTGCAAGAAATTAGGGGTGTGCTGAGAGAATTTGAGGACATGTTCACAGGGAAACCTGGGTACACCACTATGGCAGAGCACCATGTGGATACAGGGACCCAGGTTCCCCTGAAACAGTCCCCCTACAGGGTACCTGAGCACGTTAAGCAGACTGTGAAAGAGGAGCTCAAGGAGATGCTGGAACTTGGAGTAATCCAGGAATCAAGTAGCCCCTAGGCATCACCCGTGGTATTGATCCCCAAAACGGATGGCACCACACAATTCTGCATTGATTACTGAAGGCTTAATAGCTGCACAGAGTCTGATGCCTATCCCATGCCCAGAACAGATGAAACCCTGGAGCGACTGGGGGGAGCCAAGTATTTGACCACAAAAGACCTAATAAAGTGCTATTGGCAGGTACCTCTGACCCCTGCAGCCAGGAAGAGATCAGCTTTTGTTACTCCATTTGGTTTATACGAATTCAAGGTAATGCCATTTGGAATGAAGAATGCACCTGCAACCTTTCAACGGCTTATAGATCGCATTCTGTCTGGGGTAGGTGAGTTTGCATTGGCTTATATGGATGATATAGCCATATACAGCCAGACCTGGGATGAGTACATCAAGAATGTACGGGATGTGTTCCACAGGTTAAAGAAGGCAGGTCTGACCATCAAGGCAGAAAAGTGCCAGATAGGTTTGGCAGAAGTGTCCTACCTTGGGTACCGGGGGGGTAGTGGACACATCCACCCGGAGCCTGCCAAGGTTGATGCCATCCTGGCCCAGCCTACTCCTACCACCAAGAAACAGGTCAGGGCATTTCTAGGGACAGCAGGGTACTACCGAAGGTTTGTTCCTCACTACAGCGATCTGGCTAAGCCCCTGACAGACTTAACCAAGAAGGGAAAGCAGATACCATGAAGTGGTCAGAAAGCTTTGAGGTCGCTTTCCAGGAGCTGAAGAAGGCCTTAAGCAGCCCAGCTGTATTGGCTAGCCCCAATTATAGTTTAAAGTTTATGGTCCATGTGGATGCCTCAGATCATGGGCTGGGTGCTGTGCTGAGCCAAGTTACCCAGCAGGGGAAGGAGCACCCGGTTGTGTACCTCAGCCGGAGGCTTTTGCCCAGAGAAGAGGACTACACTACAATCAAGAAGGAATGCTTGGGAATAGTGTGGGCCCTTCAGAAGCTGCAGCCTTACCTATATGGGAGAGAATTTACTGTGGTCACAGATCATAATCCCCTGATTTGGTTTCATAGGTCAAGTGGGCAAAATGGAAAATTACTATGTTGGAGTTTGGTACTGCAGGCATACAACATGACCATCCAGCATTGCAGTGGCAAACAAAATGAAAATGCGGATTGGCTATCTAGGCAGGGCTAATGGCATGGCTGGATACTTTTGGGTACTTACTGGTAATTGCATGAACGGCTGTGTCACTTGGGGTGGCCCAAGGGACACACCTTCATTATCTGGGGGGGGGGGAGATGTGACAGAAATGGGAAGGAAAGAGTTAATGGTTTGGATTCTCTAGCTGGTGTTTTTTTAGCAGTTTGAAAAAAAAACACACACACAGGCTAAAATCCACTGTCCAGCAGCATCACAAGCTGGAATTTTCAGTTCTCCCTAGCTGCTAGATAAGAGCTGGGTCATAAATCTTGAGTAGACATCTCCACACACACAGACCTGCAGACACATATACAGGCCAGTTTGAATGGATTGGGTCATTCAAATATAAATTGAAGGTTAAAATGGAATATAATTGGTCACTGATAGGTGTTCAGTCTGATTGGGTCAATTAAATACATACATGTTAGATGGTTGGTGCATTGAAAGGGGGAATAGGCATTACCTATTCCCAGGAGAATATATAAGAGGCTGAAAGACAATGAAGAGCACTCTCTTACTTTGGAAGCTGGAGGGGGAAACATAAGTTTGGAGCCTACCCTTTAAGCTGTGTCTGTGGGAGCTGGCAGTTAGCACAGGGACCAATGTCTCTTGTAAGGACAGGAAAGGGGTAAGTTTAGTACTAGCATATTTCAGTAATAGCCTTCTTGTTTTGCCGTCTGTTATTTAAAACATTTGTTTACTTTTCCTGTATGAGTGTTATTCTCTTGTGTTGTAAATATATATCCTGTAAATGCTCAGTGCACTTTCTGTTGAGTAAAAAGCTAGTTATTTGCTCAACAGTTGTGACTGTGATGTCATTTTTCTAAGGTAATATTTGGTTTACACTGGCTGAGGTAAACTCTGTGTAGCATCCACCACCTGAAAGAGACACACTACCAGACCTTAACTTGTGCAATTGCACGTTTGATTATTCAAGTTTGTAAGCTTGAAGGAGGTGCCAGAAGAGAGTCCAGCTGGTCGCAGTGAATACCTGAGGACAGACACCTCTCTAAAAGCTGTTTCAGCCCAGAGGGAGAGGTGGGTTGTCACAGTAAACACCTGAATTAGTTGCATGTTGACTACCTTAGACCTAGTCAAGTCCATCAACAAACAGGACCCAAATTTCGCTGTGTGTCTGGGGGAGCAACAATGGGCATCACCACCCAGTTTTGCACTTGTTCCTTTCATTGACATCAGTAGTGACTGTTGTTGATGTTTCCACACATTACGGACTGATGGTACCAGGTATGAAAACTGCATGAGGCTGTAGGTTCGAATAGATATCCGAGGTATATTTAAGTGACTTAAGAAATTTAGAATTTGAACAGGACTTCCACCACTGAAGTAAATTCCCAAAGCAGTCATAAGATCGCCCATGGGAAGAGTTCCTAGAAGTGGCTGTGATTCCCATAGAAACTTGTGTCCATTTGGACATATGAGGACCGGAGAAGGGCTGATGTTATTCCACTTCTCAAAAGTGGGAGCAGGGCAGAAGCAGGAAACTTCAGACCTGTTAGTTTAACCTCAGTGATATGAAAATGATGGAATCACTTCTGAAGGAAATAATTGTTGAGTACCTAGAGGCCAGAGGGGCACAGGACCCAAGGCAGCATGGATTTACAGTGGGAAGGTCATGTCAGATGAATCTAATAGATTTCTTTGACTGGGTGACCAAAGTAATAGATCAAGGAGGGGCTGTGGACATGGCCTACCTAGACTTTAGCAAGGCATTTGACACAGTTCCACACAAAAGATTAATATTCAAGCTGGCCAGCCTGGGAGTGGGTCCCAAGATGGTAGCCTGGGTAAAGGATTGGCTGGAGAATAGGACACAAAGGGTAATAGTAAACTGAGTCCACTCTGAAGAAAGGGGGGTTACTAGTGGGGTACTGCAGGATTCAGTACTAGGACCGGTCCTCTTTAATGTCTTTATAAGCGACATTTTAGAGGGATTGGAAGGAAAAGTATGTCTCTTTGCAGAGGACACAAAGATCTGCAACAGAGTTGATACACAAGGTGGGGTGGAAAGGATGAGAAGGGACTTGGTAAGGCTGGAGGAATGGTCAAATTTAAGGCAGCTTAGATTCAATGCTAAGAAGTGCAAAGTAATGCACCAGGGAAATAAAAACCCAGGCGAAGAGTACACAAGATGGGGGGGTGAGATACTAACAACAACAAAAAGGGAAAGGGACCTGGGTAGTTATATCAGATGACCTAAAGGTGGGCAAGCAATGTGAGAGGGCAGTAAGGAGGGCTGGGGGGATACTGGTGTAACCCCCTTACAGATGGGGGTTTACTAAAATGCCTCTAGTGATCTCTTTAAGAGCTGCCCACTTGCTGACCCAGTCAGTTTATCAGGAAGGGAGGAGACTGTATTCTCTAGCTAGAGTCCCGCCTGAGCCATGGGGTAAGTGCTCTATTTTGGCACTGCTAAGTAGGCAAATCGGGCCCCTTATTGGGCTGTGGGATTCATGTATTATATGTTGACTAAGTATTAAGAAATGTCATTTGTATAACCTGTTTTCCCTTACAGCTGGGACTTTGTGCGTTTTTCCCCTCCATTTTGGACCCGGACTGCCTATGGGGTCCAATAAGGAGCCAGGGGCACCTAAAATGGAGAACTGAGCAGCCAATTGGGACTGGGACTGTGTTAGGAGCCAGCTGCCAATGGGAGATATAGTTTGGATGCTGGGAGCTGAAGTCCAGAAGGTGGTGCCTTTTTTGCACCAATTGAAGGAGGTAGAGGGGATTAGCGTGAGGAGCCCTCCAATAGAGTCGGGTAGCGCCCAAAATTGTGACTCCCACTTAATGGTAGAGCAGGCAGAGTCATTGTGGTCGTGAGGAAAGAAGGAGCTCTGGGCTCCTGTGCTGTAGAAGTCTTCACGCGGGAAGCGCGTGTTAAAGGCCAAGAAGTCGGGCGACAGTATCGCCAGAAGGAGTCGGACAAGATCCGCTGTGACGTGCAGGCAGAGGAGGCTGTAGATGTACAGCTACCTACCAGGCTCACCCTGTAGAGGACTGGATAATCTGCTTCAATCGCGCTCAGTCTGTCAGGAAAAGTGAAGCTGCGTTGTGTCACCTGGTTCATGCAGTAAAAGCGATCGGGAGTTTAAAGCAGCTGCCTGGTATGGTACCCCTCTGTTCTACATATAAATGTGTGGAGAAGTGTTTGGATCACAGGCCTATGTCCTGCAAGTGATGTGAGAGGGATCCTTCTACAGGAGTCGTGAGTACTAAATCAGGGTAGCTCCCTGTCAGATGTGCTGTTGAGGGCAAGCGTAGTCTGGCTGCTCCACTGGCCACATGAACTGAGCCTGCTGGCTCTGCTTAATCAATTTGGGTATTGAACATTTGTCTTCCTCATCAGGGCCCCAACCAGCTGCACTGAATAGGCTAGCCTCTTATTGCCTAGGTACCCAGTGACAGTGATTTATAGGTTTTGGCCTGTGCACAGTGTCCTGAAATAATACAGTGTTAAGCTAATCAATCTGATTTCCCCCGCCCTTGTTACTTCCCCTTCAATAAATTAGATGTGTTTGTTTTGCAAGGCCTACTGTCTGAACTGTGTGTTTATGCCACTATCCTGTGCATGGGTTATTGTGTTACTGCATCTTATTTTACAGGGGATCCTCAGCACCAAGCTGGCCAATCCATTCTGGGGGTAAGTGTATGTCACAACTGTGATGTGGGGAGTGTTTGTGAGCTGCTAGTGGAAGGAAAGGGGGGTTGCAGTGACCCAGAGGGCTGCGACCAAGTCGTTTTAGACTGTTCCAACCCCGACCTCTGGGTGGAGGCACCAGCCATTGGATCCAGGCCCCTCAACCTGTTAGTAGCAAAGCAGGCAGGGGTAGTAGCCCTTGGGATAGCGCCACCTTGGGGTTACACTGGGATGCATAGGCAGAGGCATCACCAGCAGAAAACAGGAAGTTGTTATCCCTCTGTACAGACAGCTGGTGAGACCCCATCTGAAGTACTGCATGCAGTTCTGGAGACCCAATCTCCACAAAGACATAGACAGGATGGAGGCAGTCCAGAGGATGGTAACTACATAGGAAGAGAGACTTAAGGAGCTTAATATGTATAGCCTCGAGGAAAGGAGGGAGAGGGGAGACATGATAGAAACTTTCAAGTACCTCAAGGGAATCAACAAAGTCCAAGAGGGTAGCATCTTTCAGAAAAAGAGGTGTGCAAGAACAAGGGGGCACAATTTGAAGATTGAGGGAGGATGGCTCAGAGGTAATGTGAGGAAGTATTTTTTTACAGAGAGGGTTGTGGATGCATGGAACAGCCTTCCTGAGGAGGTTGTGGAGTCAAAAACAGTGGTGGAGCTTAAGAATGCATGGGACAGTCATAAGGTAATTCTAGGGGGTAGGGGTAGGAAGAAGTAGGCTGTTGGTTAACTAGGATCTGCAGCTTATCCATTAGGTAGGGAAATGGGCAGACTGGGTGGGCCAAGTGGTCCTTATCTGCTGTCAAATTCTATGTTTCTATGTGTTCCAGCACGGCAAATCTTCCAAGTAGTCTCCTTAAATAAACAATCCCTGTTGCAAAACACATGAGGCATACTCTCATTAGCATCACTAATGCACTTTCGAAGGCTAAGAATGAATGCTGCCTATGTGGTTGGGTATCCACGCTCAAAGGAACCAAACTGTTCAGGACAGAATGCATTAGAGAAAACTTTTAATATAAAGTTTAAATAAGTTCCAATATTTTTAACAGAGAAATAGTTTAGTACAAAGAAATTAATACAATAATGATTACTGTTGTGCAATGCTTAATGAGAGTCAAAAATAATTTCAGTGGAAATACTATAGTGTCATCAGGAAAGTAAGCACTCTGCACATATTGTCAGATAGCAATTCCAAGTTGTGTGCAACTAGAAAGAAATTACACGTTGTGAGAACATAGTACAGCTACCCAGAAATACAACCAGCGTACTGTCAAGTGAAGTGATCAGAAGTTAACCAAAATTAAGAAAAGGGTCTCAGAAATGCAGCAATCTGATTGGCTGTTAGGATTCCAACAGTCTCACATTAATCCTGGCGATGCAGCCCACCATCTTGTTTGCCCTTGCTGCAGTCTACCTGCATTGCTCAGAGTTGTTCATTTTAGCATCCACCATCACCCCCAGGGGTCTCTCGCTCTCCCCACCTGAAGCCTATAGAATGTCCCCACCTAGAGTGTACACCTGTCCTGGGTTCCTACGCCCCAGGTGAAGCACCTTGCATTTCCTGGTGTTGAATTTCAACTTCCAGGTGCGTGGCCATCTGCCAAGAGTATCCAGGTCCCCTTGCAGGGCTAGCCTTCCCTCTTCCCCATCCAACACCGCCCCCAGCTTAGAATCATCCGCGAAGAGGCTCACCTCGCACTTGGTACCCTCCCTGATATCGGCAATGTAAGCGTTAAACCGGAGTGGGCTCAAAACTGTGGGACCCCACTTATGACTTCCCTGGAAGATGAGGCTACCCCCCCATGACCACCACCCGATGAGTACGTGCAGATAACCAGTTCCCAATCCACCTGACCATCAGGGCTCACACCCCCATACTACTCAGCTTATTCAGCAGACCTGTCTGGGGGACAGAGTCAAATGCCTTGCTGAAGTCCAGGAACAGGACATCCACCAGCCTAATCTGGTCCAGTGCTATCATCACTCAGTCATAGAACCCCATAATGTTCATCTGACATGATCTGTCAGGGATGAAGTCATGCTGGTGATTATCCAGGCATCCAAGTTCCATCAAGAAGACCCTCAGCCTCTCCTTTAAGATGGCATCCATCAACTTCCCCACCACCGAAGTCAAGCTGACAGGCCTGTAGTTCCTCAGCTCCTCCCTTGAGCCTGCTTTATGAATCTGCACAATGTGCACCTCCCTCTAGTCCTTGGGCACCCTCCCAGTTCACAGAGAAGTGTTGAAAAGGGCCACCAGAGGTGCAGCCAGGACAGAAGCCAATTCCCACAGAACCCTGGGACGGATCACATCAGGACTGGGAGCCTTATCCTTTACTAAGGATCTGAGGGCTTCTCACACCCTGTTGATTAGGATTTTACCATCCATGCCCCCTGCTACCCATGGAGATCCAGCATGTCCCCTCCCATACTGGGTGTTTTTTTATGTGCACAGAATAATGTCAGGAACGCCAAAATGTAGGACCTCTTCCCCCTCTATCCCCTGCTTCCTCCTGCCCTGGGCCTCCCCGGAATCCTCCCTAGTGAAGACCAAGGCAAAGTAGTCATTGAGTACTTCCACCTGGTCCTGACTCATCCATCCACCCTCTCCATCCTCACTCTACTGAACTGCCTCTTCCCTCTCCTTATCTCCCATATATACCTAAAGAACCCTCCCCCCCCGATCCCCTGTGCCAGTCTCTGCTCCTTCATTGTCATGGCCCCTCTCACCACCCTGGTAACTCTCCTGGCCTTTTGAAGATACTCCTCCTTATACGTGATCCCATGCGGATGATTGAACCTATTGTATGCAGCCCTCTTTTCCCTCACCGCCTCCTGGACTTCCCTGGTCCACCAGTGTGGCTTCCTAGACCCACCGCCCTTACGTCTTGCCCTAGCACAGGACCTGGTAACCTTCTGCAGCCCTTTCTTAATGATCCCCCACCTGCTTTCCGAGTCCATGTCCAGAGTTATACCCTCCAAGTGCCCCTTGAGGAGTTAATTCATGTTCTCAAAGTCGGCTACCCTGAAGACCACTGTCACCATCCTTGTATGGACCTTCCCCCCACCCATGTCCAATAAATGAGGAAAAACTTCCAAAAATGTACTTTTAACACATTTTGTTTGTAATCATTTTATAATATTAATAAGGCACTGCCAGGAGTTCAATTGATAGTCAGTTAATCACCCCATAGGGACAATATGGCACTCGATTGCACCTTGTGATATATTACACATCTAGGGAGTGATTAACAGACTGTTCATCTTACTCCTGGTAATGCATTATTGCTTAGTAAATGATTTTGAATTGATGAAATTAAGTAACATGTACATCATACAGCAGCATGCATTTCAATCGCTTTAAAGGTATTACATACTGAGACAGTACCAGGATCATATAAAAAAAAAAAGGGGGGGTTCCAGTGACAGGTACCCAGTTTTCAACGGTTAATTACCTTGTAATGTCTTCATCTGTGGAATCTATGCAGTCATCATCAGATTGAGTGTTAAAATCTGACATCTCTCAGTCGTGGTCATGTTCTTCATCATCTCGACAAATGAAGTCATCATCTTCCTCATCATTGGATTCCTCATCACTGGAAGTGTCACTGACATTATCAGTTGTCAGTTGCTGAGGTTCATACTGAGTGCCAACAGACACCATTGGAGATGCACTTATGTAGACTTGAACACCACGATGTATCCCTGCTGTTATTGTTTGAGTCCCTCTTGAAAACCTAGCCTTTCCAGTGCCCGCCGGAACATACTTTAATGTCTGACTACCCTTTGTGGCAGTGATTTGCGAACAGATGGTTACCATTGTAATCAAAACAACAGCACAATGATAGGGTTACATCATAAACCAGAAAGTTAAGGTACTCACCAATTTCTCAGTCTGGATTGACATTTCCTTATGTTGCGGTTCACTGTCAAACTCTGACAGTACTTCAACATATTCACCAATGTCAGGTACTGCTCCTGAGTGTCCATGTTTTGTTCCTCATTCGATAGTCAGATGTTGTGCACTAGTTGAGGCAATAACGGTTGTTTCCGCACATGATGCATCATTCAGTAGCCCAAGCTGACTCAGAACCTGTCAAGTAAGACGTGGACATATGTCATGGTTGAGTGTCCTGAAATTGATAGTGACAGTGACAGTATTATACAATGCCATGAAATTATACTTTTGCCTGTATACATTTTCTCTTCTCGGCAGCAGTGCTGTGTCGTTTTGGCTTCTCTGATTTGTAGGCAAAAATATTTGGACAAGCATCAGGTTTTAATTGACGATGTCCAGGGATGAAACCTGTAAGGTCCAGAAGAGTTTGTGACATGGCAAAATGGTCTTCTGAGAAGTGGTCCGAGCAAAGTGCCATGTGGTCATTTGGCTCCCACCCGGAACGCTTGACCACCATCGCCCACTGTTTGCATCGTTTTGCATCTTTCGGGAACCGATAAAAACTGCAGGTGTAACTCTGTCTGTTTTTGCACCCAACTGCACAGCAATGCTTCATGTTGACTGTAGAGTAAATAAGACAAGTACACATGAAAGCCACACACTGAGAAAATTATTACAAAAAACACAGTGTTAGTCTCAGCGTTAATGCATACTTATAACACACATACGTTAAGATGGTGACAGAGCATGATGGCATGACAGAACGTAGTGAATCAATAATGCTGGATTGTCATTGGAAAAAACAGTGCTACACTGTCTCGGATACACATGGTTGTTAGCCTGTGCTGAACTTGTAGCTTGATGGAGGGGGCAGGGTTGTAGGGTCCCTTTATGTGAAATCTTTGTGTAATTTCAGTTACTGTTTATAGTGTCAGGATAAGCTGGACATGCAGCTTGTTGGAGGTGAAAGGGCATTGGGGGCCCTTTATGTAAAAACTCTTGTGCAAATTCTGTTATTACATATACTGTATGGCTGATTGTGGTGTGCTGAGGGGGGATAGCTTCAAGGCACATGATATGGGGGGATGTCAGCAAGGGCATGGATGGGATCGGTCATGATTGGGCCTACAGCTACCAGAGCTGGCATCTTTGGTAGGGTGGTGGGGTGCACATGGTGTGGTGCAGCCATGGTTCGGCTGGCCCTGGAGGTTGGGAGGGTGCCCAGTCTGCCAGCAGCTGTCACAACTTAGTGTGGGAATGAACAGGCTAGGGTGGCAGCTGGCGGAGATGAGGGGTGGGCTGGACATAGTCTGGGGGGGCTGTGAGGGGCATGTCAGCATTGCCTGTAAAATGCCTGGATCCATTCCATCAGGCAGGGGTGGGGGGTAGGCGGCAAGTATCCGTGGGTCACAAGGAGGCTCTTCCAAGGGGGTTCTAATGGCAGAAAGAGCAAAATGAGCAGGCAGTTGACAGGGGGTTAATAGGGCAGGTGCTGTACAAGGTGCAGTCAGATGTGATGGGGGGGCTGCTAAAACAGGGCAGGATACCGGGGTGGGCTTTGAGAGCTACAACAAATTGGAACCACTGAGTACATTAGAGGATGGAGGGGAGGTCTAGGGTACATGGGCAGAGAAGGAGGATGGGGGTGGGATGGGCAGGAGGAGTTGCAAGGGGAACAGGAGGATAGTGGGGGGGGTCTGCCATTCAAATAAGCAGGTGACCGGAGTAGTGTGAAGAACTGAGGTCGGAAGGGTTGAGGGCTCAGATTTGCAGAGGGACACTGAGGGGGTTGGGAGTACTCTCAGTACAGTAACGTAATGGGTAAAATTGTGCTTTGCTGTGGGAGTGTGAGTCCCAGGGTTACAGATGGACTCCTGGATGAAAAGGGTGGGTGAGCTGTGATCGGGGGGATCTCCACACGGGGGGTGGTGGACTGTAACAGGAGTGACAAGGTAGGTAAGGGGTCCAGCGGGGTAGGCATGGGGATGAGTAGGATAGCTGTCACGGCTTGTGGGGGATGTCATTAAAATAACATGGTGGGGGTGCCTGATGCTGTTGGGTGTGAAGAGGGGGAATGCAAATGATGGCCGAGCTAGATGTGTGGTGGGGGCCAAAGTAGGGGGAAGGGAGGCTGTCTGGGAAATGAGACGGGATAAGAGAGGTAGGGCTGTAAGTGGTTCTCACATAGGGGTGCCAGCAGTCAGCCATTTGAGGGGAGGAGCTAAAAAAAAGAAGGAATCAGGGTTTGTTGTGGTAGCCTACAATGGGGTTGGGCCTAAGGATACAGGGAGAGTTAAGGTGCTCCTGTTGGAGAACTCCATGATTCGGGGTATCCAGTGGGAGGGTATCAGGTGCGAAATGAGCCTCTTTTCGGATGACTCTATGCTGGGAGCAGTGGTCAATAGGAAGAGGGGGGGCCTGAATACTCTGGAGAGGTGAGCATGCACCTGAAAACTGAAATTTAAGTCCAATAAATGCAGGGTGCTTCACCTAGGGTGTAGGAACCCGGAACACATGTATACCGGGGAGATGCTGAAGGCATTGTCTGGGGAAAAGGTGTTGTGTGGTTCAGGTGGATGTCAATATTAATAATTCTGAACAATGCAGGAGGGATGTGACCAGGGCCAATAGAATATTGGTCTGCATCACCAGGGGATTGCCTGAAGAAGCAGGAGGTGATTCTTCCTCTGTACAACTGCCTTGTTAGACCACACCTCAAGTACTGAGTGAAGTTTTGGCATCTGCACATAAGGAAGGACATCCTGCTCCTGCAGCATGTTCAGAAGAGAGCAACTAGGATGATCCAGGGTCTGGGGGATATTATATATGAGGAGCAACTGGGTGACTGTCCTTTAGGATTGACTCCATGACTTTCCACACGATTGAAGTGAGACTCATGCAAGGATCTTCCTTCAGACAACTTTTATGAATGGGCACAACATGGGCCATCACACAGTCCTGTGGCATGCATCCGGTGTCCAGTGGTCCTGCAAGGACATCTGCTATCTCTCTAATGACCCTAGGGGAAATGATAGGACAACAACTGAGTACAGCCATTGATGACAAATAAGTCATTGCCAGGTAAAAAGACACATGTCTGTTGATGTACAGTACATACATAGCAAAGTTTGCTCAGATATGTAACAGTAGTGATCCAACATCAACGTGTCGGCTGCCAGGCACTTTCATTTCAGGAAAAACTGCCATGATGGTAATACCAAACAGCAGCATTATACCACCAAGACATGGGTAAGCCAGATTCAGTCCAATACAACATGTGGAGTGGCAGTCAACAGGCCAATGGATAAATACTGAATGAACATGAACCACCAGAATTGGTAATGACAGATGGATTAAAAGCTGAGAAAGACAGCGACTGCTGGGTACCATGGAACCAAGAAGTACTGACTGCTTCGTAAGTGCTGTGGGTGGGGTGAGGCTTGAGTTACCAATAAATGGAAAAACAGATAATTTAAAAACAATATCCAACATACAAAAACAGACAGACAACACAACACATATGGCACATACAGAAAAAATAAGATTATTGACATGGGTGGGCAGACATTATTACAAGGTGATAGAGCTGTCTTCCAGATTCCCATAATACTATGAAATCTACAATAACATGATTGCATTTGCATAAACCACTGTGCAACACGCACATGACATGGACATATGAAGCAACAAAATAGATCATGACACTATATTGAACAGGCAAACTCATAGTATATAGGCTTCAAAGTTGATTTGACTGTACCTGTAAATTCATGTAACAGTACAATACTGTCTGTAAAAGAAACCATTGTATACTGTGTCGTCACAACAAAAGTAAAAAATGGTTACACACACTGACATAAGTAATATTCAGCGTTTATTAAAAGATTAAAATAAAATTACAGTATACATGTAAAGGGAACTTCACAGCAGAACCTAGAAAGGCACAAATCAAACAGATGTGATGTTTTAGTGAAAGAAGGAAAATCTTGTCAGACTGCAGCTGGTCAGTACATCAATGGTTGCAGAGAACAACGCAATATGGAAGTGGTTCTTGATAAAACATCAGCACTGTAAACAATAATAACACCCTATGAATACTGGAAATGCAGTATGCAATATGTAAATGCAAAGTACAATCAGACTGTCAGGTCACTCATTGCAATCCTCTCCGGTCCTGGGGAGGGTGAGGACCATGGCCTTGAGGGGGGGAGGGCAGTCTGAGAGAACATTGTCAGATACTGAGAGCCGGAAAGAGTGCAGTCTCTAGGACAGTTAGGGGCACCTACAGATCCGAGTGTCCGTGAGGTGTTTCTGGAGGGCAGTTTTAAAGGGGCCTATTTTGGGGGTGCTGGTGATATGAGGGAGAGAGAGTTAAACCAGGAGGGTGCTCTGTAATAGAAGGACTTTTGGGCGAGTGAGGTCCTAGCTCTCGGAACCTGGAAGGTGGCCTTGGCTGCACTTCGGGTGGCCACCATCTGGGAGGCTGGTTTTAGGGACACGGTAACCCCAGGAGGGAAGAGTGTTTTTTTTACCAGTATACAGGTGTGGTAGCACAGGTGCTCCTCGAAGGAGAGTAGATTTGAGGAGAAGTAGAGTTGGCATGTGTGAGTTCTGCTATGGGCACCTGTCAGGAGCCTACAGGCCTTGTTTATTGAGGTCTGGACATTAGAGAGGGCGGTGTTGTCAGTCGCAGCATAGATAGGAAGCCTGTAGTCAACCAAGGACAGGATAGAGGGGGTGATAGCCAGCCGGAGGGCAGCCTGAGGGAGACAGTCTCTGTGGCGGTATAGGAGACCAATCCGGGTGTATACTGCAGTGGACAGGGTTTTGAGGTGGGCGTGGAAGGTTAGTGCTAAGTTGAAGGTGATGCCCAGGTATTTGTATGCTGTAACTTGCTCAATGGGGTGTCTGGTGCCGGGAAGGATGTGTAGGGGGGCATTACTGGTGGTGTTCTGATGGTGGGCGAAGAGCATGGATTTATTTTTTTTGAGGTTCAGGACCAGGCGATGGTCATGGAGCCATTTTTCAGCTTGACTGAAAATGATCTGAAGGGAGTCCTGAACGGTGGTAGGGTCAGGGTGGGAGGCAACAAGGACCGCATCGTCGGCATATAAGAGCATTTTGCCTGAGCAGGTACTGGGAAGAGTGTTGAGAAAGAGACTGAACAGAGTAGGGCCCAGGATGGACCCCTGGGGGACATCGGGGTGAACAGGTAGTGCGGTTGATAGGGTACCGTTTATCTTGACCCGTTGGGATCTGTCATGGAGGTAACTAGAGAACCAGCAAGGAAGCCTGATGAGAACCCCAAATTATGGAGGGAGTTGAGCAGGAGGGGGTGACACACAGTGTCAAAGGCCTTAGACAGGTCTATGAACACTGCCCCGGTAACGTCACCTGAGTCAAGTGCAGAGTGTATGTGTTGTGAGAACTCCAGTAGGGCCGACGTAGCACTGTGTCCAGGGCAGAAGCCATGCTGCTCTGGACACGGTATGTTGCATTTAGTGAGGTATTCCATGAGTTGGGTGGAGACTATTTTTTCCAGGGCTTTAGAGAGAGTGGGGAGGATGGAGATTGGCCTGTAGTTATTTGGTATTGTGCGATCTCCATTCTTATGAATTGGGGTGATTTCAGCTGATTTCCAGGCACTTGGGAACTGACCAAGACAAAGGGACCAGTTTAGCAGGTCAGTAAGGGGGGCTAGCATGACATCCAGGGTCAGCCGGAGAATTCTGGAGTTGATTGGGCCGCATTTGGGATTGTGGCTGGAGAGGGCTTTTAGTAGGAGAGATTTGGCTATATGGGGGGATATGGTGCAGAAGAGAAATGGGGGGCACTCCAGGCCGGGAGGGATTGAAGGAATAATCGGGTCAAAGAAGTGGGTAGGTAGTACAGAGCTGAAATCTGAGAAAGTCGTGTTGAGGCATTCAGCAATATGTAGGGGGCCAGCGGTGATACTGCCATTGACCACTATCGGGGATGGGGAGGAGCAGGATTTTCCATTGAGCTCCTTAATATTGTCCCAGAATGCATGTGCGGAGCCCCAGGAGGAGGCATGGGTGGTTTGGTAGTGTTCGGCTTTTGCTTGCCGTATGGCCCAGGTGCATTGAGTGAGTTAGCTAAGATATTAACATCCTTTATTTTGTGGGGGCAGTTGGAGAGAATTATATCAAGGAGGGAGTTGGTGCCACTTGACTGACTGAGTCTGGCCAGAAGTGTGACTAATTGAGAGAGGTCAAGTGCGGTGAAGGTGTCCGTTATATGCGTGGTGGTGGAACTAAGCCAGTTGACATTAAGGTCACCGAGGACGAGCTGCTCAGCTTTGTGAGGCAGGGTGGATAGGTAGTCGGTGAGAGAGTGGACTGCAGGTCCCTGGTTCCTCGGGGGTATGTATGCAGTAGTGAGATAAAGAGGGCCCCTGCCCAGGTCAGGGGAGATTTTTATGGTGATAGCTTGAGCCCCATGATCGAGCTTGGGGGTCGGGAGAGCATGACTGAGTAGAGAGTCACGGAGGTAGACTGCACATCCGCCCCCACGCTTGCCAACTCTGTCTTCCCTGAAGATGGTGAAACCAGGGAGGGAGACAGCTGAGTCAGGAATTGATGCAGAAAGCCAGGTCTGCACTATGGCAATGATATCAGGCCTGTGTTGCACAACCCAGCACTGGAGTGCGGCAGTTTTCTTTGGAAGACTGCAGATGTTCATTGAGGCAATGCGAAGGCCACATCCAGTGGGGAGGGGTAGAAGACCCAGGACCAGGGTTGGGGTGAACGCCCCAGAGAGCAGAAGAAGTAGGGGTGATTAGTCTGAGTAGTGGGCCGCGGCGGCTGCTGCGGCTACGCTGGACCTGGTGGGGACCTGGTGGGAGAGTGCAGGGGATGGGCAAGGAGCTGAGGACAGGTATGGCCAGGGTGGGCTGAGTCCAGTTTAACTGGTGGTTGGGGGGGGTGGGAGAAGGGATAGGTGGGAGATGCAGTGGGGTGATCCGGTGGTCCAGTGTGCGTGGGGAGATGGGATGGGGAGGAGGGGGAGTGGGGTACAGGGTGAGGGTATGTATGGCGGAGTAGGGTGGAGAGTGAGATAGGAAGATGAATGCGAGGAGATTGAGTGCGAGGGTCTGTTTGCCCATGGTAGAGAGATGACTGGGGTATACGGTGGGTGGAGATACCCTGATAAGTGTGGTTACTGCAATGGTGCAGGGGTAGCTGGCCCATCGGTGCAGCGGTTGGATTTCCGCTTGCGACGCCGGCGACCCGGGTTCGGAAAGGACTCGGGTCGGTCGGAGGGCTGGCCGGGAGAAGGATCAGCGCCCACGGACTGCCTTCTCTCGGGGAGGGCTGGGTGGCAGTCGGCGCTGAGGGGACCCCTAGCGGAGGCTAGGGATCACCCACGCGGCCGTGCCTACGTCAGGGGGGTGGGGAGCGAGGCGGGGCAGACGCTTAGCGTCATTGCACGTCCGCCTCCCTCAGGGTGTGGGCTAATGGGGATAAAAAGCCACGCCCAGCGTCTATATGACGCTTTACTCCGGGATGCCCTGATTGGCCACCAGGAGCCATTCCCCGACCAGTTATTAGTTCCGCGGTCCGATATCGGGGGTCGGAACCGCGGCCCCACTCTCTGGGGGGTAAGCCAGGGATGACTGGGGAGTCGGCAATGTCCGGTGGCCGGGGATCCCGGAGTTCCGTGACCAAGCTGAGGTTAGACGTGGGGCGTGGAAATAAAGAGCAGAATTTAAAATAAAATAAAGGAAAAAAAAAAATGGTGCAGGGGTAGTGCCGAGGGGCTGTAGCTCAAACTGGACCTGAGACACCAAAGATTGTCTGTTTTAGAGCGGTTAAATAGGTAGTCCAGGAAGGTGAGGAGACCGGCAGTAGATTAAACCTGAGCAAGATTGATTATGTTAAGGGGATTCAATACAAAAAATGGAGGCAGAAATAGTACAGCTGAGAGTGGAGTAAGGACTATGAGAGGCAAGGATTACTAAGGGGATTGTTTATATTGGGCAGAAGAAAGGGCCAATGGAAAGGAAGGTATGTTGAGGAGGAGGGGCTAAAGTGTATTTAATGGGGGCCTGGGTGGGGGGACGGGAGAAAATACAGTCCCAGAGGTAAAGGTTTGGACCTGCCGAAATTTAACTACAGCTGCCGTTCTGAAAGGTGCCTAAAATCGTAGTTCTGAAGCTGAAAAGGCACTCCAATCAGCAGACAGATTCACTGCAGGGCAGGCCAGTCGGCTACGTGCAGTAGAGTAGCCGCACCAATCGGGAGTTAGCGGTTAGAGGACCAGGATAGCGATATGTACCTCTACGATGATCCGGGAGAGGGGACCAGGAGGTCAGCTGTTCAGAGCTGGTGCAGTCGGGCGGGCCGGCGGCCATGACCGTGAAGCACCGCCTCTTGGAAGCAGGGCGCCGCTCGGGCAGAGAGAACCTCTACGATGATCCAGTAGAGGGGACCAGGAGGGTGGCTGTTTGGAGCTGGTGTAGTCGGGCGGGCGGCGGCAGCGGACGTGAAGCACCGCCTCTTGGAAGCGGGGCACCGCTCAGGTGGCGAGGACCTCAGTATCTGACAGTATCCAGCTCTCAGTATCTGACAATGTCCTCTCAGACTGCCTCCCCCAAGCCATGGTCCTCAGCCTCCCCAGGTACCTGCTCCATAGATACACTAGAGCAGGCCTATTATACTGTCTTGAGAATGTTTGGTCGAATCTGTAATTAATTGCAAACCTATTTTCTTCTATGTAATATCTGGAACTGCTGTATATATTACCTCTGCTGTACCCACTTGTATCGTCCTCATTGTCTTTCACTGTCATGTGTTGTTTACCCTCCCTGCGACAAAGTGCCTTTGTAAATGAGTCTCTGACTCAAAGGTTGTAAATCCAATTTATAAAATAAATAAAAACAAATAAATCCTATGTAGAAAATGTTAAAATGGATAGAATTTGTGTAACTCACATGATAACACATGTAAGCTCAAACATTTGTAACAATAGTTACATAAAGACGCTCATACGGTAAGTAAAACTGTGATTTGGGTGAACTATGAGGCGAAGAACGGATGCAGGAGGATGATCACAGACAGTAATGGCTAAATTGCATAGCACAGTCACTATAATCCATGATGGTACAACACCATACCTGTGGTCATTGGACTGTGCAAATGATTGGTAATCAATGTTACTAAAAATGAATTGCAATACACTTGCCTTGAAACCAAGTGCCAAGTTACATTGTACCATGCCACAAAAACAACCAAAAAAATACTAATAACCTTGGCATTTAAATGAACGATAACCAATAAGAGCAATAAAAAATAACATGGCTTACATGTTTGGGAGTACTGCCACTAACCATCCAAGCATGGCACTTAGGTATTTCATACTCCAGTGAGGGCTAATCAGTCATATTACCTCCACCACAGCACCACACCACCCTACACACACAGTGTTTTTAGAATGCTCACTGAGAGTACGATTGCAGATTACCAGTCATTGCTGCACAGTCCTGTACTGTCCACATGTTGCATGTTCTGAACGCACACTGCACTGAGGGATAACATGATACCACACACCACACACCCCACTGGCACATTACAATCAGGGAGCACCACAATACAAAGTCATGTCACCATTACAGCATGGCTGTTCAGAATTACTGATGGAACTGTGCAGCAATGATAGCAATAAAAGGTAGCACAAATCACATAGTGGAAGTGATGACAATCACCATATGACCATAGCATACCTGCAGTGAGTGCTACCATCTGAGGTGATACCCAACCTACACAAACCCTTTCCACACATGAGTAATGAGTGGACATGACAGTGACACAAAGCAATTACTGACATTGCTGCGCTGTGCCAGTTCTGTCAATGAATGGGCCAACCAAATAACGCTGTGCAAAATGAGAGACTTCAGAACCCCAAACCATAAAAACAGATGCTGTAATCAGTAGTTGTGCATAAGGGATTCATGATGAATGAGTGATCGAGCAGACTGCACAGTGATAGCAATGAAATAAAGAAAAGGACAAATGAACTGATAACATTTCATTTGTTCTTTCATTTCATTCCTGTCACTGTGCAAGTTGCTGGATCATCTGTTCATCATGAATCCATTATGCTCAACAAGTAATTATAGCCTGTTGTATCTGAAGTCTCTCAGTTGGCAAAGCATTACAAGTCAAGGCTGATTTTAACCATTTATAAGCACAATTCATCACTCGACAATGAAATTCTAATTTGGGAGGAGACACCACAAAAATTACAGCTGTACTACTAATAAGTGGTATTAAGGTTCATAATCCGAGGTTGCAGTTTAATCAACATTAATGTGTAGAGGCTAAAAAGTAAGTAATAATACCCGACAGGGTGGGCATTATTGGGATATAACGGACTGCCCTGGGGCGTAATGAGGCCCAACGCCGCAGGCGGTGGGCCTTATAGCCCCTGGAAAGTCCATTATATCCTATAACGCCCACCCTGGAGGGTATTATTACACTTAGATAATGGGATTTTATTAGAAGTTTTCATAAAATAATGATTTAATTTTAAAAAAGTGGAAAGTGATAGTAAAAATGCAGAGAAATACCTGGTTATGTAAAATAGTCCATGTAGTGCCACTAGAGGGCCCTTAATCCCCATTTATCTGTTTGCATTATGTGGCTACATGTGGTTTCATTTGCGAGATAGTCGGGAGGGAGAGGCTGCAGTGTAGAGCGTGAATGGCAGTGTCTTCTCTGACACAGGATTCTGTGATATGGAAGTCAGACGATGACCTGCGGAGACAGAAACAAAGAAGGTACTTTGTTTTTGTTTAAAAACAGAGGAGCGGGAGTTTCATTCGAGTTGTTGCTAGTGATTGATTAGTGGTGCTGGGCAGTGGCAGTTGCGAGAGGGTGCGAGGTTTTTGGTCTTGTCAGTGCCAGACTGAGGAGAGGCTTAGTAGGGGCAAAAGAACAAGAAAAATAATTGTTTTTTACTTTTTTCAGTATGTTAATATTGAGTGGTTTCAAGCTTGGCTGTGTGTGGGTGTTGATAGTAAAACATATCGGCTATCGGTGTGTGGGGACAAGGATATCAGGAGGTGATGGGTACTGCGGAGGAACTTGTTAGTCAGCGGGCCGTTGTTAAGAAATAACAGCCCGGGTGGCAGGCTGTTTCAGCCAATGAGGAAGCGAGTTTGAGTTTATCCATTATCTAATAAGATATAACACCCACACAAACCCCCATAACACCACTACCACCAAACCAAAGAAAGATAAATCCAATCTGGAAAACAGCTGCACATCAAAGAACATGCATTACAAACAGGGATAAATGGAGGCAAAATCAAAAGACGAGAAACAGACAGAGATCACAGTAACAGACACAACGCAAAAGTACCTAGCTGCAGGACGAAGAAGTTTTAGACAGTGTTTTCACACTGCAAAAATGGACAGTAAGTCAATAGACAACTAAAGCACTGGCCAGACAAAACGAGCACACGGACAAGAGAAAGCGGGAAATAGCGTTGTGAGACAGATGCCAAACTACAAGCCCACCCTATGATGTCATCACGCATGACACTTAACTCTGGACAGCGTGAGGACCGTCAAAATAAAAACTGAGGATTCCTGAGAAATGATACCAATTTTATAAAGGTCAGAAAATATGTATATTGACAGTTTTCAAATGAATAACAACATAGGAACTGTTTTTTTTAAGAGAATCTTTATTGAAATGAAACGTATTGCACCATGGTTTAAAACTTGCATTTGATCGTTAATGAGTACTTCTGCTCTGTATTCACAAAAGAGAGGGGGAGACAGATACCTCATGGGGTGGTGGAGTGGGCAGGGGAGGGAAGGGAGTGACAGACGGAGTAATTACAGAGGACAGGGTACTGGAAGGACCGAGGGCACTGCGGGTGGACAAGACACTGGGACCAGAAGGAATTCACCCTAGTGTACTCAAAGAACTGGCAGGGGGCCTAGCAAGACCACTGGCTGACTTGTTCAATACCTCTCTGAACACAGGATGCATACCACAGAATTGGAGGTTGGCCCATGTGGTGCCCATTCAAAAGGTGGCCCAAAGGATGATCCAGGTAACTACAGACCACTGAGCCTCACCTCAGTCCCTTCTCCTCTCCCCTCCCCTAGGTTCGTGGTCATCCATGATTTGGGCCACTGTGCTGCTCTTGTGGCTCCCAGATCTCCACAACATCTCTGCTAGACTACCCCGAAACCAGCAAAGCTTCTGGGCTCCTGTGATTTGTGCCACCATGCTGCTCTTGCAGCTCCCGGACCTCCACAAGACCCCTGCTAAACTGCCCTGAAGACAGCAAGGTAGAGTGGCCTGCTAGGTTATCATGGAGAAAATCCTGAAGCCCAGCTTTTGAATTTTTCTGACGCCTTTTGAAATGGCTCTCAGCACCGCTCAGCAGCTGACCTGGTGATACTTGACTTTCCTCAGCACAAGCTGACTGGTAGCTGTTAAAAGAAAGCACCCAGGGCCAGATATTCAAAACTTTGCGCTGCGCAAACTGTTTGCGCTGGGTTAGCGCCGTGTTTGCTCGGATCCACTATATTCAAAAGGTCAAATAGCACGGGCAAGCTGCATTAGCGCTGGGCAAAAGTATAATGTATGCAAGGGTCAAACTGAGGGGGCGAATACATGAATACAGGCGCAATGCTATATTCAGCACATTAGTGTAGCGCAAAGTGTTTTTGCATGACTTAGTGTGACACTTTGCGCAGTGCAAAATACCGCCCAGGAAAAGGTAGTCAACTCTGGGCAAATCAGCTTTGCACAACTTTGTGGCTTTGAGTGACTTTTGCTCGGCTTTGCATGACCCTAACCAGTAAATATTAAACATAGAAAGAAACCAGACATAGAAGAAACATGCTGCACATGGATGGCACCTCCTTAGATGCCATCATCTGCCACTGGTCCCAGCCATGCCAGGCAGTAAGTGGTAACCTGGCACCCAGTGAACACCATGGCAATGTCTCCATATAGCACACACCTGCAGACCACCCTTTGGTGGACACCAACAGAGGCAAGCACACACATGCAGCACTGGGGGCATGGAGGGTGTTGGGGAAGGGTGTACAGGTGGCCAGTCTGCACCACATACTGGGTGCTGCCACAAGGCTGGGACAAGCCACACAGTGCAAATGATCCAGTGTTGGGAATACCCCTGCACCAGTGTGCCTCTCTGATGGTATGTGCCCCCCCAGCCACCTATTGCACATCTGTACAGACACCACAAGCACACACAGCCAGCCACGTATATGTCACTGTGAGTATCCCATGCCAGTGATGCAGCGTCTGTGGATCGCACAACAGCATAACAGCAATGTCCACTGTCAGTACACACCTGCAAGATGGGCCTGTCACTGTGTAAACTGCAGCAGTCATTGATGCCCTACACACCATAGGCATTGCTGTGTCCCTCACACTACTGGCCTTCTTGTTACTGTAGTGTCTGCTGTGCACTGTAGCATGAACTACAGTTTGACAATTGCATGCAGCACCACCACCTGTGCCTGTGCTGTGTAGTCCCCTGGGGCACAATATTCTATGCGGTTCTGTACAAAGGTAGCCTGCAGCTACCACCATGTACTTTCAGACTGACCTACAGGTGGAGCTGTGGGCAAACCCAGCCAGCTCCTGTACTTCCAGACTGACCTACAGGTAGAGCTGTGGGACCCTGCAATAGGCTGGGCAAACTGCATGCAAATCAGGACATAATGAGATGGTAATCTGGATGTTTGCCCACAGACTGCTTAAGTAGGCTTATTAACATGTCACTTTTGAATATAGCAGATTTTTGCCCTGGGCAATCGTGATAGTGCCAGGCAAATGGCTTAGCACCGTGCAAAACCTGCGCAAATGTGTTTGCGCCACACAAATGTTTCATAAACATGGTACATTTCTGCAGGATTTCACATGTGCTGGTGCTTGCAGCTTTAATGAATCCACTCTTTTGCTAGCACACACATTGGCCACATAGTTCACCTCTGCCTTCCTTCACGTCGCTGTGCACTGGGCTGCTGTTGTGGTTTGCACTTCCTGGTTGCTATATTCAGAGCTGTCTTATTTCCTGGGCTATTTTTGCACTGCACTCCCAGCCCAGTTTGCCCGGCTTCCTTAGCACACTATATTTAGCAGGTTTAGCACCAGGGCTATCTCTTTTAAATATAGCGGGTTATTGGTTCTGGGCTAATTTAGCATGCCAGGCAATGCTAATTTAGCCCCAGGGCAAAGTTTTGAATATCTAGTCCCTAATATTCTTTTTTTTTTTTAATTATCTTTTTCTCCCGGGAGAGACCTCCATCTTGTTTATTGCCGTGGTCATGGCCCCCAGAGTTCCCACCAACTGCCCATTGCCGCAACTCCTAGTTACCCCTGGCTTACCCCCCCCCCGGAGGGCAGGGCCACGGCACTGGTTCCCCTAATTCCAGCGCCACGGGATTAGTGACTGGTTGGGAGTGTGGCAGCAGTGGCTGATTGAAGCCCGGAGAGGGCTTCATGTAGATGAAGGCTCTCCCTTCCTCCATTTTCTTGGTTTTTCCTCCGGGAGGTGGGGATGTGCAATGACGTCCAGCGTCTTCCCCGCCTCCATTAGCTGTGAGTGCCAGTAGCTGTGGGACCCCCGGCCTCTGCTAGGGGTCCATCACACACTGGACACTTCCCCACCCTCCCCCCGGAGAAGGAGAGCTGTCCATGGGATGCTCTATCCTTCTCCCCCCAGCCAGCCCTCTGGTGACTTGGGTCCGTTCCCGAACCCGGGTCGCCAGCGTCGCAAGCATAATTCCAACCGCTGCGCAGGCAGGCCGGCTTTAGCCCCTAATATTCTAATAATATTAGCTGTGCCTTCCACTGCAGCTCCTGTCCGTTTTTGCTCAGACTGCACCCTGAACTTCAGTGGATTTCTGTGCGCTCTGTTATGGGCTTTCTGTGCAAGTGCATACAGGCAGTCAGCTAACTTAGCTGAGTTTGTTGTGCTCGATTTGCCCTGAATTACTGTGCTCTCAAATTGAAACACTGTGCTCTCAAACTTTTTAGTTGTGCAAATACTGCACTGTTTTGAACTTTTTTGATAGACTGTGCGCGATTAATCAATTTTGTTCAAGTTTTAAGAGTAGTTTTTAGGAAGTATACTACTTGAGAATTTAGGAGGAGATTTAAATGAGAGTTAAGAAATTCCAAGTTCACTGCTTAGGTGTTGAAATGTATTTTTCTAGCTGATTCCTGCCTTTCACCCCCATACCTGCCTAGCTAATCATTTCTAGCAGCCCCTCCTCATTAATCCCCTGTCTACCCCTTCTCTTTCTTTCATCCTTGGGCACATTTTAATCTTTTCTCTGTCCTCTCCTCTAGGCTCCTGGGCGCCCTCGATTTGGGCCACTGTGCTGCTCTTGCAGCTCCCGGATCTCTACAAGACCCCTGCTAAACTACCCTGAAGCCAGCAAGGTAGAGTGGCCAGCTAGGTTATCACTGAGAAAATTCTGAAGCCCAGCTTTTAAATTTTTCTGGCACCTTTTTAAATGGCTCTAAGCACCACTCAGCAGCTGACCTGGTGATACTTGGACTTCCTCAGCACTAGCTGACTGGTGGCTGTTAAGAGAAAGCACCTAATATTCTAAAAATATTAGCTGTGCCTTCCACTGCAGCTCCTGTCCATTTTTGGTCAGACTGCACCCTGAACTTCAGTGGATTTCTGTGCCCTCTGTTATGCACTTTCTGTGCAAATGCATACAGGCAGTCAGTTAACTTAGCTGAGTTTGTTGTGCCTGATGTGCCCTGAATTATTTTAATTAATACTGTAATTTTAGGAGCTCAGATTATTATGTATTGGTTTTATTTATTATATTGTCAGGTATTGTAAGGTGCCTTGAATTTAAGAAAGGTGCAATATAAATAACGTTTTATTATTTATTATTATTAATTACTGTGCTCTCAAATTTTCTCCTGCCAGCCTGCCCACTCCCACCCCAATGGCTTATTAAATGCTCACCCCTCGGAGGCGGTCACTCCTTATTCTTTTGTGATTGGGCCATCTTCTGAGAGTGGAGCCAGGGCTACAGAACCACAAATTCATTTTACCTTGATGAGAAGTGGTCACTGCCTTCTCACTTAGCTTTAGTCTAAATATGGCTTGGTTGCACACTTTCAGATACCTCTAAAACTTGCCTGTTGGAAAGTTTATCCTCATTTAGATGTCTCCACATATTCTGCAGATATCTATATCTATATAATCTGCCTGCTGATAGCTGTCCTTATATTACTGCATTCTCCTTTGGTTCCCTAGCCTTACCTGTTATTCTTTCTTGAAAAGTGTGCACCATGGGGGTGTTTTCGCTGCACCGCTACTCTATAGGACTTTTTTCTTTTGTGCTGGTCCTCCACTTCTTTTTTGCAAATAACTTTATTTTATAATATACACACAAATACATTAACCAATTACAACCCCCACCAATAACAAAAAACATCTGCAGGGTAGGTCACATTGGATCACAGCAAGGTGGGAGGTAAAAAAAATAAATAAATAAATAAACCCCATCCCCCTCACACACCCCCAGCAGCAATTCCATGTAGATTACTTAGCAACCCATCTTAATTAAACAGTTAAAGATTAAACCTGTCCTAAACTAACCTCTTAAACAATTCATAAAGGAAAGAAAGAGAAGGGAAGAAACATAGATGGTCTATACTCAGTCTACATATGGCGATAAAGAGAGAGGGGAAAACATAGCAAAATGTCTAAAAGGGGAAGAATAGCAGAAAAAAAAAAACCCTCTAATAGCCATACCTGTCCTTTAAACACCGAAAAAGGTTACCCCAGCTTCCCTGAAACTTCTCTCTTGACTTAAAAAAGGTAGTTACGGCCCTTTCCGCATTCAGAGCATTCAAAAACTCGTCCCACCATTCTTTAAAGGAAGGGACCCTGTCACTCTGCCAATGTCGAAGGATCAGTAACTTTGTCACTGAAGCGACCATAGCCATTTGGCACTTTTGAGATACCGATGGAATTTGAGCAAACATCCCCAGTATGCAAGCCTCAGCATTAAAAAAAGCTGAGATATCACAATAGGGGCCTATCCATTGCCTGACCGATTCCCAGAGCTTAGCCACCTTGGGACAATCCCAAAGTTTATGATAAATAGTAGCCAAAGAGTGTCCACAATCATTACACTCCGGGAAGCTAGATCTGTATATCCGAGAAAGTTTGGCCGGCGGGGAAAGATAAAGATTGTGCAATATGTTGAACTGAATACCCCTCATTCTATCTTGTTTGATACATGCATATATGTCCATCCAGACTCTTTTCCAGATCTCCTCAGACCAACCCAAGGATAAATTCATTTCCCAATACCGGGGCACTGAGGTGGCCTTGGGTACCATCCTTGATAAGATTAGCTTATATATTTTCGAGACCGAGTTATCGGACCGTGCCAAGTCTCTCATCTTCCTCAAGAATAACCCAGCCTCCTTACTCCCCTTGCCACCCATCAAAAAGGAACAAACACTACTTTGAATCAGGTACAGTCGCAATCGATCACGGGGTTCGACTCCAAATTTCTCCGTCAAAACAGAAGGTGAAGTAACTGAATCACCTGAAACAAAATCCGCAACCCTAGGTTTGAGGAGGGGGGGTTACCTATACACCTCTTTATAGGTCGATTACCAATCAAAAGATTGGGATTCCTTAGAAGGGGTTGTGTTAGATCTCTTACATAGAAAATACCCAACAGTGAGTAAAGCTGATGCAGAGCCCTGATATCCCACCCCAATGGGGTATTCCTAACTTTAGAAGGAATCTTGGACCAAGGAGTATATAAAAAAGATTCCAGATCTAAATTAACACTCTGGGCAATCGATCGATCCAGAATATAGCCAGTGGAAGTAGTTTCTGTATCTATCGCCCATTGAGCTGATCTCGCCACATGAATGGCTAAGTAATAAGTATAAAAGTCCGGCAGCTGCAAACCTCCTACCTTCCGCTGACAGATAAGTTTCGAGTAAGCCCTATGAGGGGGTTTGCCTTTCCACAAAAAGTCTGAGCAGGATTTGTAAAGTGGTTTGAAAAAAGATTTGGGAAGGTGCACGTTAAGGTTGAAAAGGGGTTAAAAAATTCTTGGCAAAATCATCATTTTAATTGTGTTGGTTCTCCCCCAAAAAGTCAAAGGAAGCTTAGTCCACCTTTCCAAATCTTCCTTGATAGACTTAAACAAAGGTTTAAAATTAAGGTTTGCCAGGCTGGCGAGATCCTTCGAAATCTGAATGCCTAAATAGGACAGAGATTTGGGCTGCCATTGCAAACCTAGGGAAGAACACCAGCTCCGCTGTAGATGAAAAGAAAGCGGGTAAACCATAGTTTTACTCTTATTTAACCTATAACCCGAAAAGGCACTGAAACAAGAAATAATTTGTAACAAGTGTGGAAGCAAACTTCTACTATTCTGAACATGCAGCAACAGATCATCAGCAAAAGCAGATAGCTTGTACTGGACTCCCTATATAAACCCCTTGAACTTGAGTATCCTTCTTAATAGCCCTTATTAGAGGTTCTATATATAAATTAAATAAATATGGAGAAAGAGGGCAGCCCTAGCGTACCCGTAACAAAGGAAAAGCAACGAAATAAGATTGTTACATTGGATCCTTGCTGATGGACACAGATAAAGAACCGAATATAGTCCAGAAACTTTCCGGGATACCAAATTTTCTAATACTTCAAACATAAAATCCCTCCACCCTATCAAATGCTTTTTCTCGTCTAGTGATACCAGAGATGCTTCCAAGTCTGGACTCGTGGGCCAGAAATTAAATAAACAACTTCCTAAAATGATCCATGAGCGAGCGACCGGCCACAAATCCTGCCTGCTCGGGCTCAACAGCCCCAACCAGGAAGCCTTCATTCTGGTAGCCAAAATCTTGGCATAGATTTTAACATCGATATTTAACAAGGAAATTGGTCTATAATTACCTACAAGATCTACTGGCTTCTCTGGTTTGGGTAGCAAGATTATCCTCGCCTCAAAGAGAGACCGGTCCTTAATCCCCTGCTCATACCAAAATAAATAGAGTTTTTGCAACAAGGGTACCAGACAATCCTTAAACGTTTTAAAAAAAAGGGCTGTAAACCCGTCTGGCCCAGGCGCCTTGTCCAACTTTAATGAGTCAATGGATCTAGAAATCTCTTCCTGTGAAATGGGAGCTTCCAACATCTGCCTAAACTCCTCAGATATTTTGGGAAAGGAAATATTCGCCAAAAATTCCCTCATCTGACTTACACTCTCTGAGGAAGGTGGTACGCTGGAGTATAGGTTTTTATAAAAGTCTAAAAAGATACCTAATATACTCTCTGGATCCGAGATTAGGTCGTTCGTCTGCGGATGCCTTAATGCGGCCACCCACTTAGCCGCAGCCCGTTGTTTCAGCTGCCAGGCTAATAATTTGCCCGCTTTACTACCCTGTCCTATGTAAGAGGCCTTCAGTCTGGAAGCCAAATTCTCCACCCCCTCCCGCAACGTACGTACATACCAGGCCCTGAGAGTAGCAAGCTCCTGTTCCTGATCAGAAGATCTTGAGCCCTCCCCATAGCGCCAGGACCTTAATTTTATTTAAGCAATTAGTTAGTAAATGCTTATTTTTCTTTTACGAATTGATGCAAGCCTAATCAATTCACCCCTCCACACAGCCTTCAAAGCCGACCATGTCTGGTCAGTTGCACTAATCGACCCCCAATTGGATGCAATGGAGTGGGATAGAAACATTTGGAAACGGCCTACCAACTGGGGATCCTTAAGCAAGCCGTTGTTCAAGGACCAGGAATAGGACCTTAGTGGAGTGGATAATGGCAAACACTGGAGTCTAATGGGAGAGTGATCCGAGATTACTCAACTCGAAATGGTAACTTCCTCTACAAAGGACAGCACCTGTTGACTGACCAAAAAGAAATCAATCCGAGAATAACTTTTGTGAACGGGAGAATAGAAAGTAAAGTCCCTGATAGAGGGGTTACTCACTCTCCAGGGATCCATAAGGCCTAAGGAAGAGGTAAATTCCAACAGTGCCCTCTGAGACGGAGACTGATGTACGCCTCTACACCACGAACGATCCAAACGATTGGACTGCACCAGATTCCAATCTCCTCCCAGAATTATGGGCATATCTGAGAGGGGGGCTATAACCATAGCTAACTGAGTAAAAAAGGAGGGTGATTCTTGATTGGGACCATACATAGACCCCAACACTAAACTAGCACCCCCCAGCTTACCTACAACAATAACATACCTACCTTCGGAATCGGAGATAACCTCCACTGGAAAAAAGGGAATCCCCTTAGCCACTAAGACAGCTACCCCCCGTTTGCTTGGAGAGAACCCAGCCCCGAATACCGAGCCTACCCACCTTTTCTTAAAATAGTGGAGCTGATCAGGGAGCATGTGGGTTTCCTGGAGAAAAACTATTGATGGGTCAAATTGTGCTAAATGATTTAGTATAATATACTTTTTTTTATTGTCTCTTCCCCCTTTTATATTCCAGGATATAATGGTCAGGTTGCTAGCCATATGGCAGCTCTATACCAAATACAGCCCCAACTGAAAAGCTGCCAACCTTCCCCCCTGAAACCGCCCCAAAATAGCAAAACCCTCAAAAGAAGCCGCCCGTCATTAAAACTCCCCTTCCCCAAACCCCTATATACAAGCACCGCCCAAAGCCGACTCCAAATCCACTGGTCCATGGCACGCCTACATGGTCCCCCGGAAGAGAAAAAAAAAACGTTTGCCATACCCACATTAACCTGCATAACCTTGCAAAACCCCTTGAGAAGGAAAGCTACCCCTTGTCACTCACATCCATACTTCCTGAATTAACTACTCCCCCCTCCTAGCCTGGCTCAAGACTAGGTCATAACCAAATCATGGCCCCTAAGACAATCCTAACTCGAGGGGCTAGTGAGAAACCAAGAAGGAAATGAAAATCCATGTAAAATGCTTTAGAGATGAACCCACACTCACTATACCCCCCCATCAGCTGCAAAAACGAGGGCCATGTGGCTAAAAATAACATTACATCGTTACCATGAGCCCTCAAAGCCACAAATAGCCCAGTCCAATAGATGAAAAATGCCCAGACATTAATTCCAACTTTAACTGGGCAAGGGGACCAGTCTGATACCTAAAATAAACTATATAAATCCCGTCCCTTTACCCGGAACTTCTGTGATAGAAATAATCATCAGGCTACCTGCCTTAAGTCATATGCAAATCAAAAACAACAACAAAGAAAAAAAGAAAGCGTCTTTAAACTGGACCTGAAACCGAAACCAATCGCACTAACAGCATCCCCGCCGATAAATAGTTGTCTGGGTCCCTCTAGTGTCAGCTAACTAAATAGCTCCGTGGTATCCAAATTTCCCTCGAGGAGGCTCTTTTAAAATTCAGCATACCAGACATTTAAATCGTCCCCCAATCGAGCCTCCTAACTGACAAACATAAAAAAAATTGAAATGCAGGGGGGAAGTGAAGGAACTCCCCACAATCCCCAATAGAGTCCATTTACTGTCCCATGCAAGCTCAATCGTCCACGAAACAGTTCACTTTCTCCCTAAGGCACTGGAATGCATCCTCGACTCCAATCCTCTTCATCCTTTAGAGAATAAATCTGGCAAATAATTCTTGAGAGCCTTTAAAGCCTCTTCTGCCGACTCAAAGCGCTTAACTCCATCCCTCAGTGTCACTTCAAGTCTGGCCGGGTAAAGCATGCGATGCTTAACCCCAGCAGCCCAAAGCTTAGTTGTAATGGGGCGAAAACAAGATCGGGCCATTCGAACCTTCAACGTTAAATCAGGGACCACTCGAATTTTCTTGCCCTCCCACAATATAGCGGACAGTTTCTTAGCCTCCTTCAAAATATGTTCCCGATCTAAGTAATTAAGGAGCTTGAAGATTACAGGCCTTGGAGGGTCCGTTGAGGGTGGTTTAGCCCTTAAAGCTCGGTGGCCTCTCTCTATGATGTACTCGGGCCCGTTAGGTGAAGGCCCTACTGTCTTTCTCAAAAACTTTTGGAGAAAGAGGATTGTATTAGGGCCCTCATCTCCCTCAGGTAGCCCCAACAGAATGAGATCGTTACGTCGATTTCTCCCCTCTAGGTCATCCAGACGATCTTCCAATTTAGATATTGCCCTCTTACATTCCACAATAGCTGTGCCGTTTTTTTCCGAGCTCCGTTTCAACGAGGAGATCCTGGCTTCGGCATCCGTTACCCGGCGAGCCAGCTGGGTCAAAGCAGGCTTGAAGTCAGCAACCTCCTCAATTAATTTAAAGAGTGCCTCTTTTATTGTTGATAGCTCGCTGTATACTCGAGACGGCGTTAGCTCATCTTGCAGATCCGCTGGTGAAGAACTACGTCGGGGCCGTTTAGCCTCGAGCTCCTGACCTGCTTCTTCCATCTTGCCAGGTAGTCGGGAGAAAATTTAACACTCGACCAGAGTCTCTAACCTTGAATTATACTTCTGGTAAGATACAGCTGCAAAAAGTGCGAAAAAAAACGCAACTTTAACAACGAAGAGGGGAGAGCCCCTGAGCAAGCTGCTATTCCTCCGGGCGCATCACGTGACCCCCCTGGTCCTCCACTTCTTGGCTGATCTCCTCTGCCAGCCTTCAACTGACACTGGTTACATACATAACTCTGATGATGGGAGTTATTGTTTCTCGAATCTAATCATCAGGGGTGATACCTCCATCCCTGAAACCTGGCTCTTGAAGCGTATCCCATTTGCTAGCATGGCTGACTACTGTAGCCGTGCCCCTTTCTGTATACCATTAGGTTGCAAACTCTGTGCCTCTCTTATCGAAGTCTGGATACACCAATGCCTTCTCCCCCTCTCAGGGGATATTGAACCTAACCCAGGCCCTCCTGATGGTGCTACCCAAATAAACCTGTCTCATTGGTTCATAAAAAAGGGGCTTAGGCTTGCCCATATGAATATAAGAAGCCTATCTGCTAATTTTGCACAGACAGGTATATCTGAAACCTGGTTAAAACCCCACATACCTGACTCTGTGTGTGATCAATGGATACAGGATTCATAGATATGATCATCCAAATGCTAAGGAGGGGGTCTTCTTATACCCCAGAAAGGACCTTGAAGTGACGGTCTACCTGGTCAATACTAGTTGTCTCTGTGAAACAATTCACATAGCCATCACCCTTGATCACACTAAGAAGCTACATGTAGTGTGCATTTACAACCCTCTGAAAAATGGTATAGCTGGCCTTAACAAGGTAATTGACTATCTTTCCTTGCTAAAAGGCAGACAAGAGTTAATCATAATGGGGGACCTAAACCTGGATTGGCTGGGGAAAAACTCTAACCTCTATGCCACAGAACTTAGTAGGCTTCACCTGTCTCAGTTGGTCACCTCCCTGACTCAGCAGTCCAGCAACAGCAGTCTCCAGTCTCTCCTGGATTGGGTTGTCTCTAACAGGCCTGAACAGATCTGTGCTGTGGGAGTTTTACCTGAATCAATCAGTGACCATTCCCTGGTATACTGTGTGTGGAAAGCAACGACCCCAAACCCCCATCTAGAGAAATCCTCTTCAGGGATTTTTTGAGAATAGATAAGATATCCCTATTCTCAGAGCTCCAATATACTGACTGGGCACCTCTTTACAATACCTGCAACACAGATCATGTCACACAACACCTCATCACACTTTTGAATCTGCAAGACAAATATGTCCCAGTAAAAAGACATTGTATCAGGGGAACCGCTACCCACTGGTTAAGCTCCTCACTTCTGGCCTCTCTCAAACAGAGAGATAAAGCCTGGAGCAAAGCAAAGCTAACCCAGTCCCAACCGGACTGGGCTGAGTATAGAAAACTCCGAAACCTATGTAAGGTTTCCATCAGAGCTGCGAAGGCCAATTACCACCGTGAGCTTCTTAGCTCCTCAGTCAGTGACTCTCATGGTTTCTGGAGTCATGGTAACTCCATCCTAGGAAAAAACAAGGGCAATGCCATCACTGAGATGGATGTTGATGACCGTAGTTGTAATAACCCACTTACTATAGCTGATGCTCTTACCTCAAAATTCACTGACCTCTCCTCTTTTCTTGCACCCCCGGGGCCTATACGTGAATCTCAAATCATCCAACCCTACTTTCAACCTCTGCCCAGTCTCGGAGTCTGAAGTCCTAAGTCTATTTAAGCCCATCTCTCCAGCTGGGTCAGCAGGTGCAGATGGACTCCTACCGAAATTCCTAAAAACCATTGCTCATTCTATAGATCTCCATTAACTCGTATATTTAACCTGTCCCTGCTCACTGGACATGTCTCCTCCCTCTGAAAGACTGCTTGAGTAGTCCCTGTCCACAAAAAAGGGGAAACCACTAACCCTGATAAATATCACCCTATTGTCATCCTCTCCACCCTCTCTAAAATCCTGGAGAAAATTGTAGCCACCCAGATCTCGGATCACCTCCATTCATTCAGTCTCATCACCCCTGATCAACATGGTTTTTCGACATGGGCACAGTACATTTACTGCTCTCATACAGTTTACTACTGATGTCAGACTTTGCAATAGACAATGGCTATCTTACTGGAGCTACTTTTGTTGATCTCACGAAAGCCTTTGGTTTAGTTGACCACCCCCTACTCCTATCTAAGTTGTCTTTCCTTAGCTTCTCCTCCGCTACTACTGCCTGGTTCCAGAATTACCTTTTGAAACGTCAACAATTTGTCCAGATCAGAGCTGCTAAGTCCTCCCTTGCATCCACTTGGGTCGGTGTGCCCCAAGGTTCGATTCTTGTCCCACTCCTGTTCACGATCTTCATTAATGACCTCCCACTGCCTACTGGACCCTGCTCGGCCCTGTTATATGCTGACGATCTGGTTCTTTACTCCTTCTCTCCTAAACTCTCTGACATCAACCAGAACTTCAAGCTTAATTTTAGTACCCTTTGGAGCTGGCTACTGCTGAACAAGCTTGTCCTCAATAGAACTAACACCGTGACTATGCTTTTCGGATCTGGGTCAAAAATTCAGTCCTGCACACAGACTCTATGGATGGGATATTCAAAGGAGTTGCGCCCCGGTGCGATATTCAAAGGGGCAGGTTGCGCTGCGCAACCCCCGATGCGCCACGGCGCACCAGTAGTGTATACGGTGCAAGTGCAGGTGTCATGCCCATGAATATGCTGCACATTCTGATATCCAGCCCGGGATGTGCGACACATATGCTGGCACATACCCACCTTGCGCCACTCAGGGGGTGCAGAGTTGTGCCTGACGAAACCAGGAGCAAGTCCTGCCACCCACAGGCTAGCTGCCATATTGCAAGGCGCAACATGGCAGCCACCTGCAGTGGGTGGCCACCCGAACACCCAGGACACAGTCCACAAGGCCCCTGCCCAGGGGGCATCATGCTCCCCGTCGCCTGGTCGCGGGCATATGTCAAATAGATCCCAGGTGGTCCAGTGGACCAAATCCCTTTGCCCGATCACAGGCATTGGATACATATCTCCCTGGTGGTCCAGTGGACCGGTCCACTTCGCCCGATCATGGTCATGTGTATAAATAAGCCCTGGTGGTCCAGTGGATCAATCCCCTCTGCCTGATCGTGGGCGGAATGATTTAGGACACCCGGTGGTCAGTGGTACCCCTCCCCCACCCGCCCTGCATCCCCACCACCTGCCCCCAGTCAGCGGCGGGTGGCACACCACCTGCAACCACCCAGCCGCCAGCTGACTGACAGCGTGCAATGGGGCTGTACACCTATTGGTCACTGTGTGGGTCAATGGGCATGCAGACCACACTGTACTACACAATCCCGAATTGTGAATGAGTGTTCATTCACATTCCGGGCCTGTGTAGTACAGTGTGGTCTGCCCTCCCATTGGCCCATTCAGTAGACCAATAGGCGTACAGCCGTACTGTACGTTGTCAATCGGTGGGCTGCCGCGGCTTGTGGGCAGGGTGCTGCCTCCCACTGCTGACTGGGGGATGCAGAGTGGTGGGGACACAGTGGGTGGGTGGGGGTGCCACTGGACCACCAGGGTGTCCTTAGATCATTCTGCCCATGATCAGGCGCTGGGGGGGGGGTTCCACTGGACCACCAAGGTATTTCAACCCATGCCCGCAATCGGGCACTGGGGATCGGTCCACTGGACCACCAGGGCTTATTTTTACACTTGCCCATGGTCAGGCGAACAGGAGCAGAGCCCACTGAGGGACAGGAGGGCGTCGATCCCTGATGGCTGCAGCTTGGCAGGGTGCCATGCACAAGTCACCGGGAATCAGTGTACCACATGCAAATGGGGCCATAATGACATGCAAATGGCCCCATTTGTGCCTAGCATGCATAATGGACTCATTTGCATGCCCAGTGCTGAATATCATGGTGGATGCGCCTAGCGCAACCGCACTTGCGCTGGTGCATCCCCCTGATCCCCTTCTGCCACTTGTGCTGGCACAGTGCCACTGTGCCATGCACTGTGTGTGCGCCCTCAGTGCCATATTCAATGGTGCTGAGCCATGGTGCAGCACCGTTGAATATCGCCTGGTCCCTGCCCTAGTGCAGCCCAGTTGCGCTGTGCCCAGGCTTGCAACCCTGCCTGGCGCAGTCTGAATATCCCACCCCTAAGTATCTGAGCTCTAGATGGCACTCCCCTCAACACTGTTACCTCCTTTAAATACTTAGGAGCTACTCTTGACCCTGCTCTGGACTTTGACATGCACCTAGCCTCGGTCATCAAATCCATTAACATACAACTGGGACTGGCTTATAAGGTCAGACATAGCCTAACATCTGTGGCGAGGTTCGCTGTTGCACAGGGGATCCTGAGACCCAAACTGGCATATGGGCCTATAACCTTCCCAGCTACTACAGGTGGGCTCCTTCAAAAGTGGGATGTTTGCTACAACAACATTTGCCGATTTGCTCTGACACTACCTAAGCTTACTCACCATTGTTCACTATATTCCAGCCTTGGCTGGCTTACCCCCTCAGCTTACCATCAGTTTACCTCCTCCTCCTGTTTTGCAAAGAGTATAATCTCCACTCAGACACCTACCAAATTGGCTGGACTGCTCAAACCTGCAACCTCTGCCTATACCCTGAGATCAGCTGATAAATCCCTACTTGCCCAGCCAGGATGTAAAACTAAACTGGGTGAAAACGCATTCTTGGTCTGTGCTCCAAAATTATGGAACGCCCTTTCTCTGAGCCTCAGAAGCTCCCCCTTCCCATGTAATTTCAAGCAGGGCCTTCGAAATGCACTTTTATACCCTGTACCCTGCTCCTGCAGGGGGGCTACCCTCTCCTCTGTTGGATCCCTCTAGTAGTTTGACCAGCACTTGTCTCTTTTACTCACATAACTGCCTGGGAAACCTGTTATCCCCCCTCTCCCCAGCACTTACCTACTAGTTGTAGGTCCTAAAAATGCCAGGTATCTGCACTTATATCCTATATTTTGTTTACATATTGTTCTTGCAACTGTACTGTCACTACTGTATTAGGTTGTATAGCCGAAATGTGACTGATCTCAAGCCTATTTCTGTACTGTTTCTTGCTCACTTGATTTTTCCCTGTATGTACTGATGTCTAATGCCTCTGTTGTAAAATCCTGGGTAGTACCTGAAAATAGACAGCCCTGCTGTATAGTGTGCCTACCCATTCAACAAAAACTAAATAAATAAATAAAAAGTGTGGGAAAGCTCATGGAGACAATCCTTTAAGAGATGTTGGTGACATTTTTGGAGGAAAATGGTCTCCAGGATGGGCAACAACATGGGTTTGTCTCAGGCAGATCCTGCCAGACAGACCTGACTGAGTACTACGATTGGGTGACCAGGGAACTGGACAAGGTCCATGCAGTGAATGTGCTGTACTTGGCTTCAGCAAGGCCTTTGATTCCGTGCCACATGGGAAGCTAGGGGGGAAGCTGAAACCTGTAGGGGTGGGTACTAAGATGATCAAATGGATCACTAGCTGGCTAAAGGGCAGGCAGTAAAGGGTGGTGGTGGAGGGGAAACGATTGTCACGAAGAGTGGTGACAAGTGAGGTGCCACAGGGATCGGTACTATGACTGGTGTTGTTTGGGATATTCATAGCAGATATCTTACATGGGACCCAGAATAAGATCAGTCTGTTCACAGACGATACCAAGATGGGAGCTGTGGTAGATTACATAGAGGGGTGGAAGGAACAGCAGGAAGACCTGACTAAATTACAGGAGTGGTCAGAAACATGGCAGTTGAGGTTCAATGCCAAGAAGTGCAAAGTGCTGCATTTCGGAGCTAAGAACCAGAGGAGGAGCTATCTGCTGGGTGGGGTACAATTGGGGAGCACAGAGGAGGAAAAGGATCTGAGGTGATTATAATGGGGAAAATGAACAACTTGGCTTAGTGCAGGAAGGCAGCAGTGAAAGCCAACAAGATGCTGGGTTGTATAGCGAGGGGGAGCTCCTCTAGAAGTAGTGAGGTGATCCTTCCCCTGTACAGGTCACTGGTCAGGCTGCACCTGGAGTACTGCGTGTAGTATTGGCAACCATTCCTGAAGAAGGACATTAGATTGTTGGAGGGGGTGCAGCGCAGAGTGACTAGGATGATCCAGGATTTGGAGGGGAAATCCTACGAGGAAAGGTTGAACATGCTTAACATGTATTCCCTGGAGGAAAGGAGGGATAGAGGAGATATGATTGAGACCTTTAAATACCTGAAAGGGATAGACAAGACTAATACAGGAGAGATATTCTGGATCAGAAGAGGGAGGGATGGATAAAAGAGGGCATCAACTGAGGTTGCAGGGGGGGAAATTCAGGAAGGAAGTCAGGAGAAATTTCTTCCTTGAACGGGTGGTAAACAAATGGAACACTCTACCTGAGGAAGTGTTTTTTTGTAGGATGGTGGGCTGTTTCAAGAGGGGATGGGACCGAGTGAGGAAGGGGGAAGACTTTGAGGAGGGGAGAGAAGGGTGGGGCAGCTGCAAGTTGAGGGGCTAGCTGCACAACCAAGCAGACTTGATAGACTGTGAGTCCTATTTCTGCTGGCATTTTCATATATTCGTATGTTTGTATGCACAGGGGTGCTTTGGCAGCTCACAAGTCTGTGGCACAGAATCTGGGGGCGTAATGGATGAGAAGCAAGAACAGGGTGACAAGCAGGTGCAGGCTGTGGCAGTCTGCAGTGATTCATTACAGGCCATCTTTTCCACCATGTGCCACAACACTGTTCTACTGTTGCACATTGCTGTAGCACAGGAGGATCAGTCACATCTTCTGGACCTCAGTACTGTGGCTACAGAATCACAGGCAGCATCCCTGTCCTGCTTGATGGAGGTAGCCATGGAAATTCTTAGGGATAACCATCAGCAGCAGATGCTAGAGGGTCAGGATACAAGGGGGATATCACTCAGGGGTGAGATCGGGTCCCCACTATGTCCCAGCCTGGGCTTGTGTTCAACACTAGAGCCATTTACCCTTGCACAGCCATGGATTGCACAGCTGCGGATGGTCATGGGTGTGGTGCAAGCTCACTTGTGGGCCCTGTTGGAAAAAGGGTCCATGGAGGACAGTGCTTCCCAGGAGCATGCCACAGGTGACAGAGGGAGCAGTGGGCATAGTGGCAAGTGAAGACCTTGCCTGGAATCCCTGTGCAGCACCCCCCTGGGCTGAACCCATAGGCAGTACAGAGTAAATTTCCTTTTACTGTCCCTCCCCTTAATGTCAACCACCCCCATGTCAGGTGCACTTTATTTAGTTTGCTGCTTCCCCTGTGTTGCCTATCCCCATGCCATGTCCCCCCATGCCAAGTACACTTTATTTACGTTTGTCCCTTCCACTGTGCTATCTATCTCCATGCCAACCTCCTCATGCCCTGTGCACTTTATTTATATTTGTTCCTTCCCCTGTACTGCTTATACCCATGCCACGCCCCCTCATGCCTTGTGCAGTTTATTTATATTTGTCCTTTCCCCTGTACTGCCTATCCCCATGTCATGCCCCTGTGAGGTACACTTTATTTACATGTGTCCCTTTGCCTGTACTGCCTATAACCATACCATTCCCCTGTGCCAGGTTTTTTACTTTTGTCCCTTCCCGTGTTATCCTTTTATATGTCATTTTATACCCTTACCCATTATGTTCCATACATTTCTGTTCCTTTAAAAGTAAACCCATTTTAATATGTACACTGTTGTGTTGTGTCTGACCTTGTCTCTACAAAACTCTGTTCAATCAAACAGTCCCCTACCACCTTGGAGCATTTGGCCAGTCTGGGGTCAAACCCCCTGTAGTAGACTGGTAGCTGTTCCTCCATGTTTGCACTGCCATCACCATCCACGATGTCACCCTCAGGGCTATGTAGTGGTATCCCATGTTGGACTGCTATGTTGTGGAGGATGCATCAGGCCAGGAATATCTTGCATGCCTTCACAGGGCTTTACTGCAGAGACCCACTGGACCAGTCCAAGCATCAGAACCTCATCTTCAGGATTCCAAAGACCCTGTTGATGATGTTACATGTGGCCCAGTGTGCCTTATTGTAATTATTCTCACTGCCAGTTGCCAGCTACAGCACTGATGTCATCAGTCAGGGACACAGGGGATAGCCACTGTCACTTGCAAAGGGAGGTAAGTGACATATATTGGTTATGCGCCTTTGTGGGGAGGGGATGTTGTTATATTTACTGACTAGCCATCTGTCCTTTATCTGCCTGGTCTTGAACATCCAGCACAAGGAGGAATTGTGCCAGATGAAGACATCATGTGTACCACTGGGGTACTTCCCTACCAGATTTGTGATGCAATAGTTGCCACTGCACACCACCTGGATATTAGGGAGTGGAAACTCTTCTTGTTGACAAATGCACCCTTGCCTTTCCGGTGGTGTCCTGATGGCAACTTGGGTGCAGTCCACTGCTCCCAGCACATTGGGCATGCATACAACCTGGTAGAATGCCTGCATTGTTGCTGATGTCTGCTCCTGTGATATACAAAATGAGAGGTAGCCCTCACACCTCTTAGTCAAAGCATCTAGGAACCTAGTCAGTAGTTTGGGACATTGCTGACTGTGTAATCCCTAAGGTGTCACCATAGAGCATCTGGAACATGCCAGCGGACACAGAGCACAGTGCAGCTATTACATTCAGTTTCACTGACAATGTCTACTTCCATGCTCTGGTACTCTGGAGATCCTCCCAGAGTATGTTACACAGTTCATGGATGATGTTGCTGTCTAGCCAGTACCAGTATACTATCTGCTGGTCAGACAGCTCTAGGTAGGTGTGGTGGGGTCTATGGATCCTATTGGGGGCTTATGACCATGGCACATGCCAGTGTCAGTGGCTCTCATACACCTGGGCCTCCTCCAGATCCATGGTGAGCTTCAGCAACAACTGGTGCAGGGACATGGTGTGTGTCCGAGTCTCTCTTACATAGGTGTGCCTGCCTTGCCTAGTGCCCTGCACAGATGTTCTGCATCCCTATATTGATTTGCAACTGGATCCTGCCTGCTTTTTGTAGGATTTCTATTTGTGATTGTAAGTCACCACTTTACGGAGGCAATATGCCTTGAATATGTGACTGCACCTGACATGCACTGCCATCGCCCTCATTTACATGTCAATTGCATGCGTAGATATTTGTGCTCACTGCCGATTTTACCATCACTAATCCTTCAGGTCCAATATGGGGCAAGAAATGCTAAATGGTTGCAATCGCATTTTAATGTTTGCTAATCACATTAGCAATTCTCAGAACATTCGAATATCCCCCCATCTGTTTTCAGTCTGTTTTGAACTTGTACTTATAACTCTGTCATTTTGAAATATTTTTGCACCAAATTTTCAAAATAGCCTTTGTGGGACCTCACCTCAGGAATAAAGTAGGTGACAATTTTTCAAATCTGGGCCAAGAGGCATAGGTGCTGGAATGGGGGGGCCACTAGGGCCATGGCCCTACCACTTTCATAAGTGGCCCTATCACTTTTTGCTATCATAGTAATATATTTAATAGGGGAAAATGTACCCCTTACATCCTTGGCCCTACCACTTTTCAAAACATTCCAGCACCACTGCCAAGAGGTGATTTTGCAGTCACTCTGTGAAATCACCATTCGGGTGGAATTTGAAAAATGTTACCTACCAGGTTCAAGAGGTGGGGCCATAAAAAGACTATATTGAAAATGTGATGACAAAAATATGGTGAAATGACCAAGTTATAAGTGAACATTGACATTTTTTTGACATTCATTCATAATGTCGCTATTTTTCAATATTTTGACCCTAAATTTTCAGCATGACATTTCTTTAACTTCACCTTATGAACAAGGGATGTGAAATGTTTCAAATCTGGCCCAAAAGGTGATTTCTTTGTCGTTATCTTTCTGCCTGATTCGAAACATTTCATTTACCAGATTCATCCGGTGTGGTCATAAAGGACTATGTTAAAAATTTGGGGTCAAAATATTAAAAAACAAAAATATTTTCAATATCTTGACTCCAGATTTTCAACATAGCCTTTTCTTGACCTACCTGATGAACATGGTGGGTATCATTTTTCAAATCCTGCCCAAAATGTGTTATCTCACTTGTGTCACGAAATGATGCTTCAGTCACTATTTTATAAATGACACCTATCATATTCAGAAGAGGAGTTCAGAAACGTATGTTGAAAATTTAGGGTCAAAATGTCTAAAAATGTTACGAAGAAACATTACGTGGACCAGCCATTGGCCCAGTGGGTAGCTTGTTATATGAAACTGCCATCAGAAACAGGCCACATGATCTATTCAGTCTGCTCAAATGTGCAGCTAGCAGCCTTACCTTGCAGCTTCCCCCCTCCTCAAAATAACCCCCCCTTTCACCCTGTCCCAACCCCTTTTAAAACTACTCACTGTCCTATGGGCTACCATCTCCTCGGGCACGTTGTTCCATTTAGCCACAACCCTGTCTGTGAAAAAGTGTCTCCTCATTTCTCTCCTATATCTTCCCCCTCCAATATGAGATCATACCCTCTCGTGTCCCTCCCCCCTCCTTTAATTAAATACATCTTCAGTACCTGCTTTGTTTATCCCCTTTAAGTACTTAAAGGTCTCAATCATATCTCCCTGATCCCTCCTCTCCTCCAGGGAGTACATGTTTAACTCACTCAGCCTTTTATCGTAGGGTTTGTCCTCCAATCCTTGGATCATCTTTGTCACTCTGCACTGTACCCCTTCCAGTAATCTGATCTCTTTCTTTAGATATGGGCTCCAGTACTGCATGCAGTACTCCAGGTGTGGCCTGACCAGTGATCTGTACAGAGGCAGGATCACCTCCCTGCTCCTGGAGGAGATTCCTCTTGCAATACACCTCAGCATCCTGTTGGCCTTCGCTGCCGCCTTCCTGCACTGCTGTGAGATGTTCATGTTCCCCATTATAACCACCCCTAGATCCTTTTCCTCCTCGGTGGTGATCCTTTTCCTCCTCGGTGGTATCTAGATGAACCCCTCCCAAAAGCTCCTCCCTGTGTTCTTTGCTCCAAAGTGCAGTACTTTGCACTTTTTAGAATTGAACCCCAACTGCCATGTTTCAGACCACTCCTCCAGCTTAGCCAAGTAATCCTGCAGCCCCTGCCATCCTACTGTCATCCACCACAGCCGCTATCTTGGTAGCATCAGTAAATAGACTGATCTTATTCCTGATGCCATGTGAAATGTCAGCTATGAATTTTCCAAATAGCACTGGGCCCAGTACAGAGCCTGTGGTACCCCGCTCATGATGGCCCTTGGAGAGGAGATGATCCCATGCTGGTAAGCTTAGGTCAAGGGCGAGCTCAGTGAATCAACTGGATGAACCAAGACTGGAAGAATGATGCTGCTGCACAGCACTACTCCAGCCTAGGGACAGATGATGTGGTGTTGTGCCACACGAATGACAAATAACCTGCCTCTGCATCCATAACTGCATGAAAGTGAAGGACCTAGAGGGCCCTGTACTTCCACAGCCAAATTGACTGTTGACCCTGCCCATTCCCATCTGTAGCAATGCAGAAGTGCAGGACCCACAGGCCCCTGTGCTACCATAGCCCCCACTGATTCTTTATATTGGTAGTCACCTGGAGGGTGCTGTGTGTCTGCATCTGTACATGTGGGTCCCAAATGGACCTACATGAATAAGGATAGAATTACACTGGCACAAAAAAATGGAAATTCATTGTAAAAAAACTAAGTTAAAGCAGACATTCGGGTTGAAGAACACAAAGCACACAAAGGGAAGAAATGAAAAAATATTAGGGTTTTGGGTCTCTGGAGTCTTGATTAAATTTGTTGTCACCTACAGACAAGAAAGAATGGAATTTTGTTTCAAAACTTTCAGGACAGGACTGAGGGGGGCTTGTGGCAAGAATGTGCCTTTAGATGTTATTGTGACAAAACAGTAATCAGTTTCAGGGTTATACGGTTTTCAAATTTGGCTTCTCAGCATACTCAGTAGGGTTTTTGAGACAACCCTCTGATACCACCCAAACATTCTTCTTTCACAAGCATTTGTAGGTCACGGCTGTGTTTTTGGATTGCCAAACATTTTTTTTAAGTCATGACAGCTGCAATCTTGTTTTTTTTTTTTGTTTCTTGGAAAAAATTTGAAAATACATACAAACAGGTTTTTAAAACAACATATGAATCTCGCTGAACGGGACCAGTCAAGCTCAATTTTGATGTTTGTTTTTCAATAAAAACAGACCAGAAATTCCTTTTTTTTGGGACTTTGTTAAGTTCTTTGTCAGTTTAAAAAGATGGCCAGTTCTTGTATCATGAGCTGCAAATTCTTGGATCACATATTTAAGTGTGACCCAAGAATTTTTCGTGTGCACCAAAAAGGGAATTCTTGTCTCGCACTTGTCAGAGACTGATGAAGCCTACTAGCCACTAGGTGAAACGTTTGGCATTTTAGTTTAGTTTAGTTTATTGTTCTAGGAATTATTACCTTTGAGCCAATGGCTCTTTCAATGTACAAACAAACAAGACATGTTACATAGAATGGTCAGCAAATTATAAAGGTTTCAATAAGCCAGTATAATACAGTACATCACAGGAAAAAAAACAAAACATTGGAAGAATAGTCAAGGTGGGAAGGGTAGGAGGAGATATGGGGAGGGGAGCAGACTTAGAGTAGTTAGAGATACTCAGATGCCTTTGTCAAGAAAGGAGCAGAGGAGGAGGATGTAAAACAGTAAAAACAGCCATGAGGGAAGAATCATTAGTCAAGGCAGTCACAAGAGCTAGAGGCTGAGAGGTGAGAGTAAAGCATAGATTTGAAAGCTCCTAGTGACGTGGAGGATGTAATGAGCGAGCTCAGGGCATTGTACCAGCTGGGGGCATGATAGGCAAAAGATCTTTGGCCCTGTGTGGTCTGGCATCTGGGGACCTGGAGAGGCTGGTGTTCCGATCTTCTGGTGGGACGGATGCTGGTATTCGGGCAAAGTAGGTCTTGGATACACGGCGGAGTGAGGCCCAGGATGGATTTTTTTGCCATCAAGCATGTGAGGTACCTTATGCGATTTGAGAGTTGCAACCATCCTGTTCCAGTGTAGAGCTCACATGTATGAGTATGTCTTTGCGCTCCAGTGAGCAGCCGATAGGCCTTGTTTAGCATGGTTGTGATGCGCCTTAGTGCGGTGGTAGTGGCAGAGCCATAGATAATTAAGCCATAGTCTATGATTGAGATGACAGAGCTTTCGATAGCAATCCTCAGTGCAGCTTGGGTAAGGAATTGCCGGTTTTGGAACAGGATACCAATGTGCTGGTTCACCGTTTTCGCTGTGTTATCAATGTGGGTCGCAAAGGTAAGACCTTGATCAAAGGTGATTCCAAGGTATTTAAATGTTGACACTTGTTCAAGGGTATTTCCTGGGTATGTTTTGATAGTAAGTGGAATTTGTCTTTTTCTGTTTTGTGGACTGGAGAAAAGCATGGATTTTGTTTTTTGTGATTTAGGACCAGCTTGTGATCTAGGAACCACTTTTCAACATTGGAGAAAGCAAGTTGCAGGCTCTGGAGTAAGGTTTGGGTCCTTATGAGAAGAGAGAATCACGCATCGCCAGCACAAAGGATTATTTGTTCTGGGCAGGATTTGGGAGAGAGTTTAGGAAAAGGCTGAAAAGGAGGGAGCCTAGGATTGACCCCTGTGGAACACCTGAGAGGACCGGTTTTGAGTCTGAGAGAACTTTTGAGATTTTTACTGCTTGAGAGCGTTGGGCCAGGTAACTTTTAACCCAGGGACCTGGTCTTTCTGAGAGCCCAAGACTGTGTAGTCGTGTGATAAGTAAGCCATGGTGAACACTATCAAACGCCTTTGTTAGGTCAATGAAAACAGCTCTGGTTTGATATCCTTTGTCCAAGGTAGTGTGAATTTCTCCTGAGAATTCCAGTAGGGCGGTCGACGTACTGTGTCCTTTCCTAAATCCATGTTGCTGCAAGCAGAGTATGTTATACTTATGCAGGTAGTCTGAGAGTTGGTCAGCCACAATGCCTCGAGGGCCTTGGAGAGGGGTGGTGTATAGATATAGTCATAGTTTCCTGGTAGGGACTTGTCGCCACTTTTGAACACTGGTGTGACTATAGCAGACTTCCATTTGCTGGGAAATTGACTAAGGCAGAGGGAGAGATTGAAAATTTTGGTGAGTGGGTGCACCACCTCTTCCAGGGTAAGGGACAGAATTTTAAGATCAATAGTATCACTGCTTGCTCTGGATTTAGAGATAGCCTTTTTTATATATTTGTAGACTTCATGTGCCTTAACTATTTTGAAGTGGAAAAGCAGTTGGTCAGGTGAGGCAGTAGGAGATGTTGGTTTTGGCGAGTCCATGTCAGAGAAGAAGTCCGGCGGGAGGACCCCACTGAGGTCAGTGAAAGTTTTATTTAAGGCCTTTGCCATGACCACTAGGTCTAGGGTAGTGGTTCCATCAACAGTCATTATAGTGGGAGAGGATTTTGACTGCTTGCCTGTGATATTTCTGATGTTGTCCCAGAATGATCTCCCGTCACCCCAGGAGTTTGCGAGGGCATTTTTGAAATAGGAGCTCTTCATTAGTGGGATTTGTTTGGTACATTGGTTTCGTGCCTGTTTATACTTCTGGATATCCGTCAAGGAGCCTGTGGCTCTGGCTATGGCCCAGAGGTGGTCCCGAGCTTTGAGTTGGGCTAGTAGTTTGGCTGTGAGCCAGGGATTTGAGAGCGCTTTGATTTTACGCTTTTTTACTGGTGCGTAGGTGTCACAGGCAGTGTTGAAAGTTGTGATAAAATAATCTAGGGCTGCGTCAACATCTAGAGTATTGTATACTCGGGACCAGTCTTGCTGTAAAAGACAGGTCTTGAGCTTAGTAAGGTTTCCATGGGGTAGCACTCTGCTTGAGATGGTTTTTGGAGGTGGTTTTTGGAACTTATTTGTCCAGGTACAGATCACAGGGGAGTGGTCACTGAGAGAGTCCGGGAGAACAACTATGTTTTTTATGTGGGCTGGGTGGCGAGCAAGGATTTTTTCCCCAATGTGATGTCATTAATCTGCTTTATGCAGTATAATGCGTGTAGCCTGAGATATCAGTCTTCACGATCTTCACGCAAAGTTTGCAATAAATATGGTAAGAAAAACGTTTGCGCTTATCACTTGTTGTTCTTGTTTACTATTGGGTGCTTACATTTTTTGGTTTTCTTATCTAGGCTAAATAAACTGTGACTGTACCCAATCTCTTCTAATAGATCTTGGGGGAATTTTCAAAGCTCTGGATGTAGCACGTTGACCATATGTTTGACATGTGCTGCATCCAGGTAAATATGTAAGGATATATGTGTCCTAATTTCAAACATCCTGACTTCTTTGCAACAGTTTATCCAATTTATGGAAACAAAGTATGCACGCATCAAAATTCTAATGCAAGCGTCTTTCTCGGAGTGCAAGTCACGACAATCACATCCAGCAGTTAGACAACCTTTTAGGTGGTCTCACTGTCTGGGTGGATTGCAGGCAATAGTGGATAGATGATGTCTCACCCCCACAAAGTCAATCGGTGTTCTGAGTGCCCTTTTTTAATCCTTTTTTAGAGTTTGGTAGAGGTTAAATTCAGTTTTTTAGCTTATTGTCCTGCTCAAACTACTTACTGAATGCTTCTTGATTGATTGATCACTGGGGACACTGACACTCAACATCACTCAAGCTGATGTAAACAGATGCAAACAGACACACAGCAAAACCCAACCAATCAAATGTGTGGTGCTATTTTTAAATGGTCATTAGTTAGAATTAGGGTACGCTGTATGCTTTCTGATTGCCATTTTATGTCTCTCTGTCTCTGATGGCTAGTAAGACATCTTCATGCACTGAGAGAAATGCATTGCCACTAGAAGAAAAGCTGAAATTCTGCAGGAGATTGAGTCCTCACCAAAGATGAGTGTCCATGACTTGGCACTCCATTTTGGCCTGCCAGAGACAACACCAGGTGAATTAACGCAGTGCCATAGGGAGATCTTGAGTCAGTGGTATGGAAACCAGAACATGGGCCATAAGTGGAAAAAAGAAGGTAAAATTGTGACATTCAAGGTGCTTTGCTTCACTGGTTTACCAATGCATGGGGGCAGGAGGCAATGCTCAGTGGCACTGTTCTGCAGCAGAGAGCTCAACCACTAGCTGTCACCCATGAAAAGCTGTACTTCTGTACTCCTGAGGAGTTTGACATTGTCTGCCACCTGGATGGAGCAGCGGAGGAACCTGTAAGTGATGACATCACCAAGGTCATGGAGGTGATGTCATCTGCAACAATACAAGATGCTAATTCAGAGGAGAAAATGCTCATGACACTCAAAACATACAGTACAACAGCCTAATGTTACAGCCACTGATGTCAAAGCTACTCTTCTCACGCTAAGGCATGCTATGGAACAGTGCGCTGACTTAGTGCCTGACTGAGAAAAATGAACAAAAACAGAGAGCATGTGAAAAGATTACTGCTCCACCAAGTCCAAGCAAACAACAATTCTTAACTACTTTAAAAAAATAAACAAAACATTAAAAAGCAGAAGTACACCTACTTGGCATAAGCATAGGCACACCAATTCCCCCATCAGCCCATATTAAGCACTGCCTGCTTACAGTACCGTACAGTGAGTGCAATCCATCACACACAGCAAAAGAAAAATTAACATAATGGCTATGACAGACACCTGCTATAACAGACACTTTGGCATTACATTGATTTGTCTGTTATCAGAGGTGTATACTGCATAGAAGCAATACGTATATGGAGCAGCCTGACACACTACTATAAAAATTCACAGTTGTGTACAACAACTTCTGTAGACTTACGTTTTGATGTGACTGGTGTTATAATTGCACTCACCAGGACCCGTAGAATACTCTCTTTCTACTATCATTATAAACTGGGGCAGATGTAGTGGTACAAAGAAAAGCTGACTATTGTGTAAAAGTGAGGTTAGTTTATTTAAGGAATAATCCACCATAAGGTGTGGGTTGGGCTAGGATTTACCCACACATGGTGTGCTTCAGCTATGAGGCTGCAGGCCGAGTGATCAACTATGCCAGGAGTCGGTAAATCCCAGCCCAACCCGTATACTATCGTGGATTTTTCCAATTATACAATTAGGAAAGATGACAATTACACAAAAAAGTGAAGGAAAACTTTGTTCTTTTCTATTTTATACTGTATACTGATTTTAATAAAATATCCTTCCTCCTACACAAAATATTTCCTTATTGCTGGGCAGAAGCCCTTTCATGCCCATGAAGGCAGCTGGCCATAACCTGAATGAGCTGAGCACCACCAGAACGATTATAACTGACAGTGCCAGCACTTTGATTTTAGCCTTGCTGCTTAGGTTTGGGTTGTCTCCGACTTCAACACTGCAGCTTAGATCTGACTTTTTCTTTAGTTGTCACATTTTCCCAATGGCTTTTCATTTTGCCGAATGGTGCCGTTAGTGGGAGAAAATGAATGGTAGCTTTGCTAGAGTGTATTGGAATGCTAAGCATTCTGGATGCAATGATTTTACACATTTTTATGTTGCTTGCACGCATGTGCAAGAAACATAGTGCCATCATTCGAGTTTTCGGAGGTGTGGCAGCCCTCTTCCAATTCAGTCAGTGTGTTTGCAGGCATGGCCCCAGTTCTCCAATGCCTGCTGGAGCTGTCTATGGCAGTCCAAAATGCAGTGGAGTACAGTTGAAAGGGGAGCTACACTTCAGTGAGCAGCGATAAGATATCGCCTGCTCATGCGGCGCTCCCCTACACACACACACACACACACACACACACACACTGCGTGCCGCCCCCCACACTGTATAACCCGATGGGGTGCCCAATCCCCATCGGCTGTGCTGCACTCCCCAAACAGAGTTGCACATGCCATGCTGGGTGCCCACCCCAGCGTGGCAACTCGATGTATAGCCGATGGGGTGCCCAATCTCCGCCGTCGGTTCCACTGTGTCCCCCGAAGAAGACGGTGCCACGCTGGGGCTTCACCCCAGCGTGGCAAAGCTTGTTATGGCTGACGGGGTGTCCAATCCCAATCAGCTCCAGCCCCCAAACAGTTTTGCTGCCACGCTTGGGAGTCTACCTCAGCGTGGCAACGCCCCGCCGCCTTTTAAAAACAAAATACCCTGTAAATAAAAAGCGGTCCCTAGCAGTCTCCTGCCCCCTACAACCCACACCCACCCACTGTGCACCCTGCCTCCCCACACACCCACCCCATACTTACCTCCGGAGCTCGGCGCGATATCATCGGTGGACAGGGAAGATGTTTGCACTCTTCAAAGCCGACCGCGAACTGAGGAAATGCCGGTAAGCTGTATAATGGGATAGATAGGGTTTTTTCAACTTTGTTACATATCTCAGGCATTTTTTGGAATTTTTGCACCAAATTTTCAACATGGGGTTTTTGGGACCCCTCCTCATGAATTCTTGCACTGTCATGGCGTTAATCGAGCCCGAAGGGTGATTTTGCAGTCACTGCGCGAAATCACCTTTCTGCACCGATTAACAAAACTACACTGCCAGTGTTCATAAGGTGGGCTCTCAAAAAGCCTATGTTGAAAATTTGGTGGAAAAATTCCTACAAACTACTGTTTTACGAGCGTGTGTTGTGCAGTTCCTATGCACGCTCGTAAGTTCACGAATTTTCAATATTTTCACTCCAGATTTTCAACATTGCCATTTTACCACACCTCCTTATGAGCAGTACAGCTGTCATTTTTCACATCTTCGCCCAAAACGTGTTTCTAGCCATGTGGCGCGCACAATGGGCGCGGTCGGGTGTGCGAAATCACTGTATGGGACACATTAAAGAAAATCACAGTGACACTGTTCATGAGCAGAGGTCTTAAAATTACTATGTTGAAAATTTGGTGAAAAATTCCTAAAATGACTGTTTTAGAGCCTGTGTTGCGCGTTCCTACACGCTCATAAGTTTGTGAATTTTCAATATTTACATTCCAGATTTTCAACATTGTCATTTTACCACACCTCCTTATGAGCAGTGCAGCTGTCACTTTTCACATCTCGCCCAAAACATGTTTCCGCCCATCTAGCGCACAATGGCGCAGTCGGTGTGCGAAATCACTGTATGGGACACATTAAGAAAATCACAGTGACACTGTTCATGAGCAGAGGCCTTAAAATGACTATGTTGAAAATTTGGTGGAAAAATTCCTAAAAATGACTGTTTTACGAGCCTGCGTTGCGCAGTTCCTACGCACGCTCGTAAGTTTGCGAATTTTCAATATTTTCACTCCAGATTTTTAACATTGTCTTTTTACTACACCTTCTTATGAGCAGTATAGCTGTCATTTTTCACATCTCACCCAAAACATGTTTCCGCCCATCTAGCGCATAATGGCGCAGTCGGTGTGCGAAATCACTGTGTGGGACACATTAAGAAAATCACAGTGATGCTGTTCATGAGCAGAGGTCTTAAAATGGCTATGTTGAAAATTTGGTGACAAAATTCCTAAAAATGACTGTTTTACGAGCGCACGTTGCGCAGTTCCTACGCACGCTGGTAAGTTCACGCATTTTCAATATTTTCACTCCAGATTTCCAACATTGCCATTTTACCACACCTCCTTATGAGCAGTACAGCTGTCATTTTTCACACCTCACCCACAACGTGTTTCCGCCCATCTAGCGCACAATGGCACAGTCGGTCTGCGAAATCAATGTATGGGACACATTAAGAAAATCACAGTGACACTGTTCATGAGCAGAGGTCTTAAAATGACTATGTTGAAAATCTGGTCACAAATTTCCTAAAAATGACTGTTTTAAGAGCCTGCGTTGCGCAGTTCCTACACACGCTCGTAAGTTTGCAAATTTTCAATATTTGCACTCCACTGACTTCCAAATACCTACACAGCACATACAAGCAAGCAACATTCGGCATTGATAAATGCTTGTTTAATGTGCAGTCGGCTGGTATTTTATGCAGTGGTCATGCAAAAATTACCCCATTGCATAAAGTAGCAGCCGACCAATTAGGAAAGTGAATTTTTAGACCCCATTGTGCAATTAAATCTCACTTTATGCCATACGCTAAGACTGACCAGTTACATCCTTTTCCTGGTGTTTTTAGATTTGCTCAGTGTTACTATTTGACCAAATCAGGATTCTTCTGAGAAAAGCAGTGTGACCAAACACAGTGACTATATAATGCACATTTTGTCCACCCCAACCCCACGCCCCCACCCCTCACTACCACCAAGCTGTGAAGTGGAAAAGCAAAACAAAAATATGGTTATTTAATGTAGGATAAATCCTTTGTTTTACCTTCAGTATATATTCGCAGGCATGACTAATAGTATGACTTTGGTACATTTCAAAGAAGCCATGCATGTGTGATTTATTTGTTAAATAGCTGTTCATTTTATCATTACATAACACATATGTTTGAGAACAGTATGGCTTTATAGGCAAGAAAAGAAAGTCTATCCTATTTTTATTTTTAAAAAACTTTACGTAACACATATGTTAGAGAACAGTGTGGCTTTATAGGCAAGAAAAGAAAGCCTATCCTATTTTTACTTCTAAAAATAAAGTTTTGAAGATATGAAAGAAAATGTTAATAAGGAACAGACTTCTGGTATGAACCTTCAGATGTTAAACTGAGTGTTGATGTTGTTAAGGATAGGTGGCTAAAAGTCTCAGCATATGCAGTGTCTGAAGTCTAATCTGTACTGCCTTTCAAAACCAGCAACATTCCACCATAGAAAGGAAAAGGTTTTAGCCACAGGCTACACAGCTGGCATGGGAAATATAGTCCTGGTTTGAATTTAAACTCGAAAAGATCCAAAATGTTTCTTTTGTTTCTGATCCCAGCTCTGCACCAGGACTTGGAGAAGTTAAAATATCATGGGAGGGTGGGGATGCACCAAGTGAGCAAGGTAAACACTTTGGGAAGTAGTGGGGTACAGTCTTTAGAGTACTGACCAGTGAAACTGGAGATCTCAGGGTCAAATGCCACTCACAGCCTTGAGCAAGTCACTTGACCTCCCTATGCTGCAGTCCCTCCCAGCTGTAAAATTGGGTGAACACAGGACCCCACTGAAAACAAGATGCCACATCTCAGCCATCCTGGGTAAATGAACTATAAAGGAAAGGAACTAAGTCCTATAAATATCATGAAGGCTTTCAGGATGCATTTGACACCCAGCCTCACCAGTACCACCATCATGGCCACCACTAAAAATGTTTTCTGCTTAGGTTATTTTGGGTCCCATGAGCCAGGTTTTAAGGAGGAGGTTTAGTTCAGTTTGAAACTTTAGAGCTGCTCAAGTTCAAGGAGTGCTCAATTTTTATCTAAACTAGTTTATTGCTGCTACAGTGGGCTGTGTTCTCTTTCCTCGATTTCTGACTCAAAAATTCAGTTTCTTGAAGAGAGCAGAATAAGTGAAGGTTTAAAACTAGTGCCACGAGGAACTGTCAAACCTCACTTCCACTAGAATTCCAAAGAATTCTGACAAAAGTGTAATTCAAAAATTGTGAAAAATTCTCATAGTGTGTTGCTGTTTTTTTAAATTGCGGATTAGTAATTCTCCATTTACATAAACTGCAGAATAGCATTCAATGTTTGATGTGAACTGCAGGTTCATTTTCCACAAACCGCAAAATAAAAATTCTGTGGATTACATAATCGGTGGAATATTATTCCTTTGTTCACATAGAATTGCCTTTTGGAATTCTGTGGAATTAAAAAGAAATTCCGAAAAGCAGTTTGGAAGCAGAGTTGTATGTTCTGCATGAATTCTGCCAGTGGAACTGCACATTCTGCCCAGCTCTGTTTAAAACATGCAGGCTGGGCAGCTTTTGAAAAGCTAAGGTGGGTTCATGGAAGATATAGCAGTGAATTATACCTGGGGCTATTTGCGGGTTTTTCAAGGTATTTTCAGGGACAGAGATAAATGATTCATGGACATTCATGAAATTACACCAAGTGGTCTTAGGCCCAAATATTCAGATGAGATGTGCAGTGCATTTCTAGATGTGCCACACATCTCCGGACTTGTGAGGGCCATCTGGAGAGTGGAAATATTCAGAAGCTCCCAATGTGCCCCTCAAACCTGACTGCACCACTGCACAAAATATTGTGATGTGAGAATGCAAATGAGGGGTCCCTCATGCATATGCCCCACATCACAATATTCAACCCTCCAAGCGTAACTATGGCTGACTATGCCGGTGAATAGTTATGCTTTTGAAACCCTACTTTAACTATGGGTGGGGTCGGGTGGTGCCCTGCACACAGTCTAGGGCAAGGTACACACACACCCTCTCCAAGCCCCGATCACTGTTGTTAACAGATACAGAAGCCTCAGTCCCCTTTTCCATAGTGCAGGGCTCCCCCCCCCAGCCCAATCACTGAAATACATAAAATAAAGTTCAGTCCCTTTTTCCATAATGTAGGGACACCACCCCCGCCCTGGCCCAATCACTGAAATAATATAAAATAAAGTCCAATCCTCTTTTCCATAGTGTAGGGACCCCATCTCTGGCTCTGATCACTGTAATAATACTTGATTCCTGTTTCCATAATGTAGTATTGCTAACCCCACGGGTGTACAGTAACCCACCACCCTGCACCCCATCCCAATCCATGCCGGTGACTAGCACAGCCCTCTTCATCCTGTTCAAGGCCAGCTACCAGCTGATCTGTACCGGAGTGCTTACAGTAAATTGTAAGAGCTAATTGACTGTGAGACAACCAATGAGCATGTACTAATTACTGTACGTGCTCTGGTACAGATCAGTCGGTAGCTTGCCATGGTAGGGTGCGGAGGGTTGTACCAGCCGCGGGCATGGATCGGGATGGGGGGGTGTGAGGTGGTAGGTTACTGCATACATGGGGGGGATGGGGGGACACTACACTATAGAAACGGGAATTGGATTTTTGTTTAATTTATTATGGAGTTCTGGGTGGGGGGTCCCTACACTATGAAAAAAGGGATCAGACTTTATTTTACAATATTTCAGTGATCAGGCTGGGTGGGTCACTACACTATGGAAAAGGGGATTGGACTTTATTTCACATTATGTCACTGATCGGGCCAGGGTGGTGGGGACCCTACACTATGGAAAAAGGGATCAGACTTTATGTTATGTATTTCAGTGATCAGGCTGGGGAGAGGGGGTCCCTACATTATGGAAAATGTGAGCAGTTATTACTTTATTATGGTGATTGGAGCCAGGGAGGGGGGGACAACTGACTACCAGGGTGATAGGACAGTTTACATTATTTTTGTGGAGATGGTGCTGGGGGGCCAGCTCAGCACATTCCCTCAGGTGCAGCCATGCTAAAGAGTCCATAATGGGCATACAAATGGCCCCCTTGTGCCATGCATGTCCAATGGGCTCATTAGCATGTTTTGGTTTAATATCGCCCATGGGGGCTGCGGCCCATACAGATATTCACTACACATTCCCATATGGGCAGTCATCAACCACACACCCTGGATGCGCTGCATCATACATGGCGGCCGCTTGCTATGCGCCATGCATCCAGGGCCCGATATTCATAGAGAGTGTACAATCTGTTCTCATCATACATTCTGTTTGAATATCGCAACCGAGCTGGCCAGCGCATCTTTTTTGCGTGACGCACTGTTATGCACGCACATCTGGCTGGCTCTGAATATGGAGCCCTTAAAGTTGGAACTGTTTAAGAAAGTCTAAAGAACAGCAACTAAGGTGGTTAAGGGCTTGGTGAACATGAGTTATAAGGCCTAAATGCCAGAACTACGGCTCTTCTAATTGTAAAAGAGAAGACTCAGGGAAGATGTGGGCACGTCATTCAAACACTCAAAAGGAATAACAGCAGCAGATCGAGCACAGCTCTTTAGAAATCCAACTAGGAGAGAAAACCGAGACAAACAATGTCACTGAAAGGGATGAGAGAGATGCAGTGGGTCTGTGTGCTGACTGACTCAAATCACCTTAGTGATTTATAATTTGAGGAAGAGACTTCCCAGACCTGCAGGTGTCAGGTGGTAACATTGCTACTGCACTTTTAAACTTGGACTTGAGAGGCACTGTACTTTAAAGAAAATAGGGTGGTAGGGTATTCCTACTGAGCTGGTGCAGGAAAGAACTGGATGGACCAGCACCTTAATAGCAGACAAGGGGTCAGTAATAATTTTGGGGGACTTTAATCTCCCAACAATAAATTGGGTCACACTTTCTGGACTCAGTCAGTATGATTCACAGTTACTTTCAACTATCACTGATCTTGGCCTTACCCAACAAGTCAGGGAACCCACGCGTGGGAATAACATTCTAGACCTAGTATTGACCAACATGAATGCTTCCTTATCTAATTTGCAAGTTTTGGACCCTTTGGGCAATGGCGACCATATGAGAATTCAATTTTCCATTCTTCTGGCTCATAAAAATTCTACAAACAACTGTATGATTAAACAATATGAGAAGGCAAATTTTTCAAGAATTAATGAACATCTTACAGTTATACCATGGGACTCATTATTCTCATCTCTCAATGTTAATGACGCATGGAGCATCTTCAAAGAAACTGTACGCAATCTAGAAAAATATTACATACCAGAAAGAAGGAAGTACAACAATAAAGGCAAGGTCCCTGCCTGGTACAACAATAAAATTAAAAACCTCAGTACCTACAAACGCAAATTATTTATATCTCTAAAAAAGTGCCAACCTGAACAAATAGAGGGAAAACTAATCAAGTATAAGAAAGCACTTAAGGATCTTAAAACATCAATCACTTTGTCTAAACAGAATCTTGAATTCAGAATCGCTCACACTAAGGATTCATATAAAAGTCTGCATTCGTATTTAAATAACAAAAAGGGAGACACAAACAAAATAGGTCCATTAATCATAGATAACATAACCATTCTCTCTGATAAGGTTACTGCAATTGAGTTTAACAAATACTTTTGCTCTGTCTTTGAACAGGATAAGGAACCTATATCATATGTCAATACAAGTATACCTCCTAGTTATATTGTTACCATTTCTGATACCCTTAAACTTTTAAAAACTTTGAAGTCAACAACAAGCCCTGGTCCCGACAATATTACCTCCAAATTTCTTATGGGAACATATGATAATATTGCTATCCCACTTACCATTATCTTTAATAAATCTCTTAGAGAATCTAATGTCCTCCTAGATTGGAAAACAGCCACTGTTACACCTATTTTTAAAAAAGGGGTGCACCATAAGGCTGAAAATTACAGACCTATCAGCCTTACCTCTATTCCATGCAAAATATTAGAAAAACATATTAAACACTTAATTGAAGAAGAAATGTTGGCACTAAAACTAGCCGATGTTGCACAACATGGATTCAAACCCGGACACTCCTGTACAACTAACCTGTTAGCCTTTTATAACTTAGTCAGCAGTAATCTCGATCTAAACATACCAGTGGATGTTATTCTGCTTGACTATAGCAAAGCATTTGGCAAGGTTTCACATTTCATATTAATAAATAAACTAATAGCATTGGGTTTCTAATTGTATCGTGTCTTGGGTTAACAACTGGCTCTATAACAGAACTCAAACTGTCAGAGTAAATGGGAATTATCAGATGAAAAATCAGTGTTAAGTGGAGTCCCTCAGGGTTGTGTTGGGCCCACTTTATTTAGCATTTTCATTAGCAATCTTATCATCTCATCACAGAATACCTTATCTAAATTTGATGGATGACACCAAATTAGGAGGACGAGTTGATAACGAAACCAATAGAAGTTCCCTTATAAATGACCTCCAAAAAATTGAATCATGGGGCAACCAATAAAATGTTATTTAATGTGTCCAAATGTTCAGTGTTACATTTTGGTAAAAAAAATCCCAAACAAACATACCATCTTAATAATATAATACTTAGGGAATCCCTCGTCGAAAAAGACCTGGGTATATTGATCGACAACAGATTATCTTTTTCAAATCATTATAATAAGGTTGCTAATCAAGCCAATGCCCTCCTACGTAGGATTAACAATACTTTTACCCTCAAAACCGAGGAATGTATTATGGCCTTATATAAAACCCATGTTAGACCCCATTTAGATTATGGTTCACCGTTATGGAGTACCTATTTAGCTAAGGACATTACAAGAATGGAGAAAGTCCAAAGGAGGGCTACTAAGATCATACCTCATCTTTCTCGTTACAACTATGAAACTAGGCTTCATAAAACAAAGTTGTATTCACTTGAATTTAGAAGACTAAGGGGAGATCTCCTTCAGCTATTTAAAATTCTACAATCAGCTACATTAATGAGTTCTTGTGGATTATCTTTTACATCTAGAAAAATGGTAACCAGAATACACAATAAACAGATTGAAATCAAGAAAACAAGAACAAGCAAAAGACAACAGTTTTTTTACTGTTAGAGCCCCAAAAATCTGGAATTCTCTACCGCAGGAAATTGTTGAATGCCAGAATATTACCACATTTAAATTTAAAATTGATAACTGGCTTCTCGACAGAACATAATCTACCAATGATCCACACTGTGTGGAGGACATCCTCGATGGGCTTCGGCCTTCTTTTGTCCTAACTACCAAGTACCAAGTACCAATGGCCTATTTTCTTCCCTAAAGTCCTCAGCTTGTATGTATAAATGTAACTCTAGTAATGAACAGAGTTCATGAATAGTTCACCAACATAAAGTCCATGACATTTGCTATGTCAGCCTGTCGATACAGCAGTAGAGCTACGGCTCATAATGCCAGTAATCTGGGTTTGTGAACAAGCTAGGGTCATCGGGAGCCAGCCGGGGGGGAGGCATTCCAGCAGATGCTGTCCTCCACCTCCAGGGAAAGTGGGTTCTGATGCTACCATGCAAGCACTGGAGGAGTCTAGCACTGGACAAACCTTCTCCTTCCCCTGTCCTCCTCCTCTCTCCTTGCTACCCAACTTGTCCTCACCTAAATCGGCCCTCTGTCAGGATTCTTAGCACCCTGGTGATGTCTACTCTCAGGTAAGTTTTCTTCCCTCCCTCCTTTTTTCCCTTTCCTCCTCTATCCCACCTATTCCCTCTTCCCAACTTGTCCTCACCTAATTCTATCCCAGGCAGGGTTCTCTGCATCCTGGAGGGGCCCAGCACGGGGCAATTACTCTTCCTTCGCTCCCCCTCCCCCTATACCCTTTCTACCAAACTAGTCCTCACTTGATTCTGTGCTCTGGCAGGATTCTCAGCATCCTGGAGTGGCCTGGTCTTAGGCAAGCGTCTTCTTTCTCTCCTCTTCCCTCCTTTCCCTTCATCCTTTCCTTTCTCTCTTTTCCCAACTTGTCCTCACCTAGTTCTGCCCCCTTGCAGGGTTTTCAACATCCTGGAGGGGTCCAGCACTGGGTAATGACACTTTCTTCCCGCCCTCTTCCCCTCAATCCTCTCTACCTAACTCATCCTCACTTGACTCTGCTCTCTGGCAGGGTTCTTAGCATCCTGAAGAGGCCTAGTCTTTGGCAAGTTTCTCCCACCCCTCCTCCTCCTTCCCTTTACCATCCCCTCTACTATCTCTACCCAACTTATGCTTGCCTACTCCTGCCCGTTACTCTAAGTCCTCACCTCATTCTGCCACTGGCAGCCATCTCTGCACTCTGAAGGGGCAAGTTCCAGGTATGACTCATCCTTACCTTCCCTATCCTCACCTCTCTATCTCCCTGCACTTAATCAAAGGAGTTAGTTCACTTGAGCTAATAATTTGCACTTTTTGTTCTGTCTGAGGAGCTCCCAGATTGTACCTTGCCCTTCACAGCTGATTTTTTGATTTTTTTTGCTCACTTTTCTCTGGTAATGTTCCCCCCATCTTTATTCTCGCCTTCCCCCATCTTATTTCCCCTGCCTACCCCTCTACCCTCCTTGATGTCCCCCCACTGGAACTCATTTATTCAATAATTGCTAAATAATCTGCCTCTTAACCGTGATCCATTCCTGCAAGGAGCTGGCTCCAAGGCTACATTAAATTTCTTTACTATGTTCCTCAGATATGCCACTTGTAATTAAATGCATATTCCACAGGTATGATATATTTAATTGTATGTCATGTTATAAACGCAACTGTATGATTATGTTTTTTTTAACTGTATATCTTGTTACAATTGTAATTGAATGTTTAATTTCTCAGATATGATAAATGTTAAACTGTATGTCTAATTCTTCATCCAAATGTACCCCCCAGTTTGCACCGGGAGACAAGCAACTTGTTGTTCAGTGTGCCTTCCTGGTGAAACATTTCAGTAAATAAATAAGCACCACTTACGTGACCACAGATGGAAGTTGCAAAGTGGTGCTGCAGGGAGGGAGGAGGCTGGCTAGTGTCACATGCTGCGTGTTTGCATGCATGTGCTTGTATAGCCTTGCTTTCAACATCCCAGGGACCTTCAAAACATGTACACCTCAAGCCAGCCCGTCATTGCAGTGGTAGGTTTACCTCTCGTGGTGCCAGCGACCCGGGTTCGGGAACAAACTCGGGTAACTGGAGGGCCGGCAGGGGGAGAAGGATAGAGCACCCATCGGCTGCTCTCCTTCTCCGGGTTGGGGAGGATTGCCTGTCCCACTGCTCTACCGCCACCTGGGTGACCACAGGCGCCGGTGCAGCTGGGACAGCCAGGTGGGGAGGGGAGGATGCAGACCGAGAGTCGGGGAGGAGATTGCACGTCAATACGTGCCTCACCTATTGGCTCTCCTTGTGTGTCTATGTCCTCGAGGGGGGAAGACACCAGAAAAAAAAACAGGAAATACCCTGCGGGACTCCCAGTAGATGGAGGTCCTGGCCACGATCCCCAATGCCCCATACTGGCACCAGTACCAGCATCTCCCGATGAAACATAGACAAGTTGGGGTGTAAGGGCCCCACCCCGTACCCACCTGGGGGGAATATCCAAGGCTCCATGGGGGGGATGGACTGCACTGGTCGCCGGCTAGCAGGAGCGGGGACAAACAAGGCCATTGGAGACTCCCAAAGAAATGGAATTCAGCGGTGAGAAGGGGGCATAAAGAGAAAATTAAAAAAAAAAAACATGTACACCACCTTGAGGCCAGGGCCAAACGCCTTTGTAACTGCTTTTTTAAATGTCAAGAATGTACCAACGCCTCATAGCTCTGTCAGCAATAAATTCCAACTTGTCTGAGCATCATAAGAGAAAGTGTTCAGTTCCTTGTTGGTAACCACCTTAGATACCTGGTACTTAAAGGAGAAAAGCCTCAGCCAGAGCAAGCAGAATGGTGCTGGTCTCCTACTGGTCCTGCCAAAGCAATTTTGGTTTCCCTCGCTACATATAAATTTGGGCTCTTCTGCAGGATCAGGTCCCCCCCCAAGTGCCCCCACTGTAGAGGGTAACCCATGAAAGAAAGAAGCAGGGGTAAGTCTGGGGAGAAGGAAGGTAATGGGGCTGGGGAGAGAGCAGCAGAATGGGGCCAGATAGAGAATCAGGGGAACAAGTACTAATTCAAAAACCTATAATGGGCTTTGATGATTTAAAAGATGATGTCATCTTTATGATTTATGTTATTTAAAGGAACACTGACAACCCCTTTTAGGTCTCAAAGTGTCCCCAGTTTAAAAAAAACACATTTTATGATTGCCAACATTCTGTAAAGATTGTTGATGTAGCTGGTAGTCTGATTCTGATTCTTTTTTTTTCTTAGAAAAAGTGAAAAACAGACTGCCCATCAAACTGGTGTTACCACACAAACACAGGTTTGTTTACATTCCTTGATCAGCTCCAGCTGCATCTTTCCTGGACTTGGGAACACCCACAACACAGTCTAGCAACTTGTGATGCAGTGGGAGTTTAGGAGGCTACTGCCTCATCAGTGACTGCACTATTTGGGTGTGCTTCTCATGCTCAGGAAGTATGCAGTAAGAACAGATCCAGGATTGTAAACAAAAACAAAGATGTTTATAAATATACATTGCCATGCATTTCAGTTCTGCTAAACAAGGAGACAGACAAAACAAGCAGTAATATCAATGAATTTTAGAGAAAGTAAGCAATCATAAAATGTGAGTTTTTCACTAGAAATGATATTATGAAAAACAGGTTGACAGTGCCCCTGTAAAATATATTTTTCCAGGAAAGTCATATTAGAGCTTGACTTTGCAAATCAGTCCTTGATTGCACAGGTACATTTAATACAATTAAAAATAGATGCAAACATTACACACTGTGAAGATATTTACAGTTACATAAGACAAACCGCATTTATCATTCAAAACATGTATACCTCCTTGAGGCCAGTGCTAAACGCCTTTGTAACTGCTTTTTAAATGTCAAGAATGTACCAATGCCTCATAACTCTGTCAGCAATAAATTCCAACTTGTCTGAGCATCATAAGAGAAAGCGTTCAGTTCCTTGTTGGTAATCACCTTAGATATCTGGTACTTAAAGGAAAGTCCCATCAACCTATTTTCTGTATACCTCTGTCATTTGTAGGCATGAACAATGAGTCCCTCTCTTGCACCCCCCAATTTCATCTTAATTTACATATAAATTGAAGTCCCTATATTCTCTAAAGGTATTTTTTTCTAACTCAGGTACTCTTTAAACTACAGAAAACAGCAGGGCACTTACTATGCCTTGAAAAGTTTCATGGCCAGCGTAAGAGAAAAACATAGGAACTGCAGAGGACAACAACAGCACTGACTAATACAGTGTAACTACTGCAGGTTTTAGCATGAAAACATCATCAAATTCCAGGATGCCTTACATGAGTCGGGTTATAGCCTTTGCAATGGAGTCAAGCAGGTTTTCACACCAGACTTAAGTACCTTCATTTACATTTAAATCCTGATGAAATTAGGAGTATGCATTAAAGGCAACCATTGTTCATGCCTACAAACTAAACAAGTAATCAGAATACAAGGCGGAGAAGACCTTCCCTTTAACAAGTAACATATGAGCTGTATTGTTTTTAAGTATATTATACTGTGTTGTATTTATTTTTATCCAGACCACTTTCCTGATTAAACAGAAAGAAATGGAATAGCCTGGTGGTGCTGAGGGTTGAGGTGCTGGATGCCACACCTCATGCCATGCCGGTGACCCGGGTTTGGGAACAAGCTTGGGCCACTGGGGGTCAGCAGGGGAGGGAAGAGATTGAGTGACTGGAGAACTACTCTCCCTTCCCAGGGAGGGATCTGGGGAAAGTGCCACTCCAGAGTGGCCCCTAACAGTGGTCAGAGAATGCACCAGGAACATGTGGTGCTACAAAAGAGGAGCTGGAGCTGTGGCAGATTTCGGCATACAAAAAGTGCCTAGATGTCATTGCAAGTCCAAGCTCTGGGAGAACACCAAGCAAGAAAACACTGGAGGCCCAGTGGAGATGAAGAAGACCCTGGGGACCTGCCCAAATCCCGACATCAGACCCAGCCGCAGCAGGATCTCCCATGGCTGACCCATCTGTATGGTTGGTCTGTCTAATTTCAGAAAGGTCACCAAGGAAGGGTGAGTCCTCCTCTAGGGGGTGATCTGAGGGTCTGGACCTGCCGTGGGGGCTAGGGGGAGAATGGTGCAGGGGGTTTCAGACAGGGAGTAGAGGCAGCATTGTGAGGGTACTCTGGAAGGATGCCTTGGGGCTTCAGAGCATAAAAAAGACTGTACAAACAGAAAGAAACAAAAAAATATATACTTACGATCTTTCTCTATATGTTTACATGTACAGTTACTGTGTCTCTTATGGTTATAAGAGTGCATCTTTGAGTTCTTTGAGTTAGATAACTGTGAAGCGAAGCTGAGCACTGCTGGCACACAAAGGACATGAGAAGAAGTCTTAACCTTAAGAGACACAGGTACTGTACATGTAAACATATTATAAATCATTATGAACACCTTTGTTTAAAAAAAATACTTTTAATTTAAAATTAAACTGTTTTATTTTGAAGAATGTTAGAGAATCCCCTTTGTTGGAAATGGACAGTGCCAACTGAATTTAGAACTTCAGGGGCCTGATATTCAAATCAGGGCAACGCAGAGGGCAGAACTTTGCCCTGCTCTCCGCAATTGCCCAGGTGTCCAAAACTGCTATATTCATGGCATAGCACATTCACACTATGCAAATGAACATAAAGCCACTGAGACCCAGAGCTAAGTCTACACTGAACTGAATTATTACTTTTTGGACCTGTGTAAGTAACTAGTATTGATTCTGTTTTTGGGAATGACTTGTCTTAGGTTTAACTTTAATTTGCCAGGGAGGAACCATGGCTGGGAGATATTTGCAGTCATTTGTGACTAGACCTGTTACTTAACCTCTGTGAAATAGGTGTCTGAAAGGAAAGAAGGCACTCCCTGGGGTGGAGGGTCAGAGTTGTAGTTGATTGTTTCTGGACGGCATAGGTTTACTGCCTCCCACCCTGTCCCTCACCCCACCCACCCCAAGCACATAACTTCCTTTATAGCAGGGATTCTGACATCACTTCCCCAAAATTTCTAATAACATACACTTGTTCATATCCTGAAAGGCACAGCACACTGAATAGGAGGTAGAGACACTCACAAGCTTGCACACACTAAAATAAGAACAAAAAAAAACAACAAAAGAAAAGCGTCTGTAACAGGAAGGGACACAGACATGTGGGGAGTGGTGCAATGCACTGGCTGTGGAGCAGCAGTCTTCCGGGAGGCATTCTGGAAATTGTGTTGCTGCCCTATTTGCAGGCACCTCTCTGGTCTGAGGGAGAAGGTTGCTTGTCTCCATGCAGACCTGGCAATGATTCAGAAAACCTGCTCCCCCACCCAGGGACCACCCAGGCCACTGCCACTACCTCAGAGGTTGCCAAGAAAGAGGAGAGGTTGGACCACAGTGGGCTCAGAGAGGGTGAGGGTGGTGGAACAGAGGTGGATCTTTCCAGTTGTACCTCTCCACAGTTCATTCACCTCTCTGGTGGAGCATGGTTCCTCTATGGAGGCACCCACAGTGGAGACCAAGGAGGATGCTGGGAACCTCCACAATGGAGACCCACAGGAGGGTGGCACAGGACCCCACAGGGGAAGAAAACAACTCCTGGTGGGGGACTCAATTGTTAGGTAGAACTGGGGAGGGAGGGAAAAGGGAGGTAAGGTGCCTGCCTGGCGCCATGGCTTGGAGGGACAGGAAATGAATCCTCGGGATCGTGGGAGCAGCTGCAAGGGGAAGTGAGCTGGATGTCATTATCCACCTAGGGACGAATGACCTTGTTGAGAATGGGATCAGAGCAGTGCAACAGGAGTTTGTGGAGTTGGGGAGGGCCTTAGACAAGTAGCACACACAGTAACTTTCTCAGAAGTGCTACCTGTCTATGGCATGGATGAGGCTAGGGTACTCTGCACCATGGGATTCAATGACTGGTTGAAATACTGGTGCAGAGCTTATGGATTTTTCTTCATTGGGGACTGGGGCTCCACCTGGAGTGATGCAGGCCTATACAGGCATGATGGTCTGCATCTATCCAGGAGGGGAACCAGGATCCTAGGTGATAGGTTTAAATGCTTCATTGGCAAGCATTTAAATTAGCCAAGGAGGGAGGCACTGAAAAGGAGAAGGGAAATCCTAGCCCCCCCCCAAAAATCAGGGTAGTTAGTGAGGTAAACACCAAGATAGGGAAGTCAATAGGGATAAGGGCAGGGGTAAATGGAGAAAAAGACAAAGACAAAGGCAGTAGGGAAAGGGATGGGGCAAAAAGAAATAAAGCCATAGAAAAATGGAAGGTAACGAGTACCAATGCCCGTAGTCTAGGTAAAAAGCGCCACGAAATGCTGGCCTTGATGGAAGAGGGATGCCTGGATATTGTGGCAGTCACACAAACATGGTACACAGAGAACCATGACTGGGATGTCAACATACCAGGGTACACAATCTACAGGAGGGACAGGGAGGGAAGAAGAGGAGGAGAAAGAGTAGCTCTCTATGTAAGGGAAGGGATCAAAGCAACAGAACTAAAGGGTAAACAGGGAGGAGAGGAGGCACTGTGGGTCACCCTGGAGACTGGAAATGGCTCCACAATCCGCACAGGGGTTGTATGCAGACCCCCATCTCAGGGGGAGGAAATGGACAAGGAAATGATAGAAGGCATCCTTGGGATGGCAGAGAAAGGGGAGATATTGCTGATGGAGGACCTGCATATGCCAGATGTTAGCTGGAGCACCTTTGCTGCAGCCACATCCAAGAGCAGGGCCATTCTTGATGCCCCACAGGGGGCATGCCTCAGACAGCTAGTTTTGGAACCCATGTGGGAGGGAGCAATCTTAGACCTGGTACTCTCAAATGGGGAAGGAGAGAGGATCTCTGATCTTGAAGTGGGTAGCCATCTGGGAACAAGTGACCACCAAACAGTGTGGTTCACGATAAACTGTGCTGTAGAGTCAAACCACACAAAAGTGAAGGTACTGCACTTCAGGAGGGCTGATTTTGTCAAAATGGGAGAGTACCTCAGAAAAGCACTAGCAAACAGGCAAGAAGGTGGGGTGGAGCAACAATGGGGAAACATCAAAACTGCCATCACAGAGGCAACAAGCCTTTGTGTGAAGCAAATAAACAAATCAAAGTGAAAGAAAAAAACACTATGGTTCTCAAAAGAAGTGGCGGGGAAGGTAAGGGAGAAAAAGATAGCATTCAGGAAGTATAAGGAAACACAGAAGAAGCAGGACAGAGAACTGTACCAGTTAAAGCAGAAGGAAGCGGGGAAGGCAGTCAGAATAGCAAAGGCCCAAACCGAGGAAAAGATAGCCAGCTTGGTTAAGAAGGGGGATAAAGCCTTTTATAGGTATATTAGGGAGCAAAGAAAGATGAAAGCAGGGATACTGAGGCCGAATAAAGAGAAAGGTAGTTGGGCAGAGAGCGACAGTGAAAAAGTAGGGATACTGAATGAATATTTCTGCTCAGTATTCACAATGGAAAAGCAGGGGGAGATACCTAATCCAGTCAATAGAAGCACTCTGGATAGGGGGGTTGATATTAGTCCTTTCACAGAAGAAAGGGTTCTGAAAGAACTCTTAAAACTGAAGGTGGATAAAGCAATGGGGCCTGATGGAATTCACCCCATTATTCTAAAAGAACTAAGGGAAGAACTAGTAACACCACTGACTACCCTTTTTAATAAATCATGGGAAGATGGTGTGGTACCTGAGGACTGGAGAAAGGTGGATGTGATTCCCCTTCACAAAAGTGGGAGCAAGACAGAGGCAGGAAACTACAGACCTGTCAGTTTGACCTAAGTGGTAGGGAAAATGATGGAATCACTTCTGAAGGAAAGAATTGTTAAGTATCTAGAGGCCAGTGGTGCACAGGACCCAAGGCAGCATGGATTCACAGCAGGAAGGTCATGTCAAACAAATCTAATTGATTTCTTTGACTGGGTGACCAAAGTAGTAGACCAGGGAGGGGCTGTGGACATGGCCTACCTAGACTTTAGCAAGGCATTTGACACAGTCCCGCACAAAAGATTAATAAACAAATTAGCCAGCCTGGGAGTGGGTCCTGGGGTGGTAGCCTGGGTAAAACACTGGCTGGACAACAGGACACAGCGGGTAGTAGTAAATGGAGTCCACAGTGAAGAAAGGAGGGTTACTAGTGGGGTACCACAGGGTTCAGTACTGAGGCTGGTCCTTTTTAATGCCTTTATAAGCGATATTGCAGAGGGACTGGAAGGGAAAGTATGTCTCTTTGCAGATGACACTAAGATCTGCAACAGGGTTGTTACGCAAGTTGGGGTAGAAAGGATGAAAAGGGACTTGGCAAGGTTGGAGGAATGGTCAAATGAATGGCTGCTTAGATTTAATGCAAAGAAGTGCAAAGTAATGCATCTGGGAAACAAAAACCCAGGGCAAGAGTACACAATGGGGGGTGAGATACTAACAACAAAAAAATGGAAAGGGACCTGGAGGTAGTCATATCAGATGACCTAAAGGTGGGCCAGCAATGTGAGAAGGCATAAGGAGGGCTGGGGGGATACTGAGATGCATAGGGAGAGGCATCACCAGTAGAAAACAGGACATTGTTGGCCCTCTGTACAGACAGTTGGTAAGACCACATCTGGAGTACTGTGTACAGTTCTGGAGACCCCATCTCCACAAAGACATAGACAGGGTGGAGGCTGTCCAGAAGAGGGCAACCAAAATGGTGCAGGGTCTGCACCAGAAGACATATGAAGAAAGATTAAAGGAGCTTAAGATGTATAGCCTCGAAGAAAGGAGGGAGAGGGGGACATGAAAGAAACTTTCAAATACCTCAAGGGAAGCAACAAAGTCCAAGAGGGTAGCATCTTTCAGAAAAAGAGATGTGAAAGAACAAGGGGGCACAATTTGAAGATAGAGGGCAGATGGCTCAGAGGTAATGTGAGGAAGTATTTCTTCACAGAGAGGGTTGTAGATACATGGAACAGCATTCCTGAGGAGGTCATATAGTCAAAAACAGTGGGGGAATTCAAGAATGCATGGGACAGGCATAAGGCAATTCTAGTGGGGGGTAGGAGGAAGTAGGCTGTTGGTTAAAGCTTATCCGTTAGGTAGGGAAATGGGCAGACTAGGTGGGCCAAGCGGTCCTTATCTGCCATCAGATTCTATGTTTATATGTTTCTAACCTAGCACGGGGCAGACATGGTCCCCGAAATAGGGTGGCACAATGGCATGCACCTGCATTAAATTTCCCATATTCAGATGGACCTATGCAAACAAGCCCATTGGGCATGCAGGGGCACTTAGGGGCCATTTGCATGCCCATTATTGGCTCATTTGCATGAGGAGCAAAGCTGGACTGCACAGCGCTGCCCCTTGATTGCCCATTCCCTGAGAGCGATTTGTGGTGCTTGTAGCCCCGCCCTTTCTAGCTGTGCTGCACTTTAGTTTGAGTCTGAGTACTGGCAAACTCAATTCCTGTAATGGGGACAAATGATTCACTAACAGAGAGTGATTGGTGAATTTGAATATGTCATGCAACTTGTGTAACAGTATAAATGAAGTGAAAATTTGTATGCAGGCTACACCCTCATAAAAAGTCAAGCATGACTTTAAACATTTTATTGGAGGTTTTTGCTGCTACTTTTTATCTAGGTACATCAATAATGAATGATTTACCGTTAACTTAATCCTCTAAGCTTTATGGTCAGTTCTGTGATGCCAGACTTCTACTGCACTTTTGAATTTTAATTATGTCTTGGCTCCAGTTTATATTTTAAATGTCCACCTTTCAGAACAGATTTTTAACTTCCCCCTGGACAGTAACCAGGAACCACAGTTTAACATTTCTGATGGATGGCACCCCAACAGTGCAGCACACCCTCCTCATACTGCACTACAGTGCCACTTATGGGTTTTACCCAAAGAACCTGGTGTGGGGCAAGAACCCATGGCATTCTGAACCTCTACCCCAGAGGGGAGTGTGCTGCCTACTGAGCCACTGACACTGTTACTGCTAGTAGCAGTGCATGACCCCCCACCCCAATTTCCCTCACCAATAACCTCCCACTAAGTACTCAACTAACTACTAGGGCTGGGTGGACTGTTCTGCCCGAAATCCAAACCCCCGGATTGAACCCGGTTACCATGCACCCGGATAAATATGGACTTCACCGCAGAAGTCTGGTTCCGGGTCTATGGTAAGCCACGGAGTGCGTGTTTCCTCACATGTGTTGAGTGTTGCCATGTGGATGCCATCGGCATGTGCACTTCACATACAGGCAGCCAGCGGCATCCAATCAGGCAACAGTCATGTGATGCTGCAAGGGAAAGTCATGTTATATAATCATGGTGAGTGCACAATGCAACCCAGAGGTGCAGCAGGCACAGGCAAGGAAGGAATAGGGAGTGCTGTTGAGCAGCATGCTACTGAAGGAGCAGGAGGGGAGGATTGTTTTTGGTTACTTGTTGGCTGGGTGGCTGTGGCTGGCAACAAGTTCCCAGAGGGCAGAAAAAAGACAGAGACTAAAAGAGACTTACTGGGGAGTTAGTGGGCAAAGAGAAAGTCATCAGGTGAGGGAAAGGAATTGGACAGAGAGAGAGAGTGGGTGGAGGCTGATAAGAGGGGAAGAAATAAAAAAAAATTCAGTACTTTATCTTCCCTGTGTGGGTAAGTTAGCAAATTCATCTTTGACTTTTTTGTTCCATAACTTACAGATTCAATCTAGACTAGAGGAGAAAGAGACTGAGAGAGAGACTAACTGGGGGCCAAATAGAAATTATTACAATCACAGAAATCACAAAAAAAGAAATTCATTTTGGCCTCAATGTGGCTATGAGTGTGTACAGGGCAGGCTGGCAAAATACATCTTTGACTATATTTATTCCATCCAGAGGAGAAAGAGAGAGAGAGAGAGAGAAAGACAGAGAGACTACTGGGGGCCAAATAATACAGTCACAGAAATCACAAATAAAGAAACACATCTTCTTGGCCTGTGTGTGCACAGGGCAGGGAGGCAAAATAAATATTTGTCTTTATTTGTTCTATCCAGAAGAGAAAGAGACAGAGGGAGAGTCTACTCGGGGCCAAATAATACAGGCACAGAAATCAGAAATAAAGAAATACATCTTCTTGGCCTCAGTGTGGCTGTGTGTACATCGCAGGCAGGCAAAATAAATATTTGACTTTATTTGTTCCATCCAGAGGAGAAAGAGACAGGGAGACTACTGGGGCCAAACAGAAATTACAGTCACAGAAATCACAAATAAAGAAATTCATCTTAGCCTCAGTGTAGCTGTGTGTACAGGACAGGCTGGCAAAATAAATCTTTGACTTTATTTGTTCCATCCATAGGAGAAAAAACAGAGAGAGACTACTGGGGGCCAAATAATAGTCACAGAAATCAGAAAGAAAGAAATAAATACATCTACTTGGACTCAGTGTGGTTGTGTGTACAGGGCAGGCAGACAAAATACATATTTGACCTTACTTATTCCATCCAGAAGAAAAAGAGACAGAGAGACTACTGGGGCCCAAATAATACAGTCACAGAAATCACAAATACAAAAATACATCATATTTATTATTCTTGTTGGTTCATCAAGAGGTACCAGAAGATAAAGAGACACCGAAAGAGAAAGAGAGACAGGGAGACTTAGTGGCCTGGTGGGGCTAGAGATTACAGGACAGGCAGGCAAAGTAAATCTTTGACTTTATTCTTGTTCCATCCAGAGAAATCACGAGAGAGAGAGAGAGAGAGAGAGACAGAGAGAGAGAGAGAGAGAGAGACTACTGTGGGCCAAATACAATAACAGTCACAGAAATCAAAAATAAAATAAATACATCTGTATTATTCTTGTTGTACCATCAGGAGAGAGACTTATGGGGGGGCATAGATTATCACAGATAAAATATATGTTTTCTTGTTGTTCCATCCACTTCCATCGAGAAGAGTCATGACTCTGAGAGACTGAGACAGAAAGGGAGAGAGAAACTTGCTGGGGACCATAAAAAAAATATTATTCTGAGCCAAAGGCTGACCCTGTTGCAGTGTAGTCACACTGCTGTTGGCTGGGGTGGCCCTGCAGAGGGCAAAGTAACAGACAGTACTGGGTGTCAGAGAGACTGGGCGCTGTCTGCTGTGGGCCATCACATTAATTGACATTCACATATTAAAAAATACTTTTCTGACAAAAGCAGACACGTTGCTGAGCCTGTGCTACTGGCTGTGTGGCTGTGGGGGGGGGCCCTGTGGAGAGCAAAGTGACAGACTGGTACTGCTGGGTGTCAGAGAGACGGGGCACTGTCTGCTGCTGGCATCACAATCACGTTAATGTATAAAACAAAAAAAAGTACTTTTCTGACAAAAACAGACAAGTTTCTGCACTTGTGCTGCTGGCTGTGGGGGGCCCAGTGGACAATGTGAATTTGTGACTTGTAACAGTCTCTTTTGTTTATTTTTTTGTTTAACTCAGAGAACAAGAAAGCAAAAGCCACAAGGTGTTTTCATTCATTAATTTATTGTGACTAAATAGACACAAAAACTCAAGTACACACAAGTGTCATTATCACTCATTCCATCCATTATTCCTCTTTATCCTTCTTATTTGTACCATATGACCATTAACCAACCGCAGTGTGCGACTGTGCATGCGCCAGATGTGTCTGCATCACCAGCTTACATTCTGAGGCTGTGGAACACTCTTGAGTAAGAGCTGTTGAATACAACTGGTCACTGAACAGTAACAGTAGGAATCACTCAGTGAGTTAAGCTTGGAAGGCAGTGGTGGTGGACTGCTGTCGGTGGGCTGTGTACAGTAAATTTGGCCCTGGCATCTAGGTGTGGGAGTCATCAGAGGAGGTTAGTTAGAGAGATCGTTTTACAGGTTGGAATTAGAAATAAGAAAAAATGGATCAAAGTGTTGAGGCGCATTCTCGGGTAGGCAGTGGCACTGCAAAGGACAGCAGTCAGCCTGCAAAGGGACAACAAAGTCAAACCCCAAAAAGTGCTTTTACGTCTAAAGTTTCATCTTCCAAGCAAATGCTTGAATCCAAAAAAGGTGCATCTGTCAGATCATTCACAAGTAAAAAAAAAAGGTTATGTAGCTAAAACCAAAGGGTTGGTGGGTACCACCCGCCAAGGCACCCTAAGGTATGGAACTCAACTACACACTATGCTATTGCCAGTCCCTCACAGTCATCCAATTCTTCTGAAGTTGAACCCGACAAGGGTAATAAAGATGAAGATGATGAAGAGAATGATCAGGCAGCACAGGGTTTACTGGAGGGGATGAAAATTGTAGATGAGGAAGAAACAGAAAGAAATGTTTTGGTTGAAGAGGAGGGCAGTGGGAATAAATCACAAGAGGAACAGGCCCAAGAAAAATCTGGGTGAAAAAGAAACCCTGAAATGGTGATTGAGGTGTAGTGCCTTCCTAGGAAAAAAACTAAAAGTATATCATCTTTTGTTTGATCATACTGCTCCACTAGTGCTTCTAATGAGTTGGTGGCAACATGCACAATTTGTAAATGGCCAGTCAGCAGGGGTAAAAAGAAAAAAGCCTTGGGAACTTCAGCACTGAAAAGGCACCTAGAGAGATGTCATAACATTACTGAGACCTCCAGTTGTGACACTCGCAGAGAAAGTGACAGTGATAACTCACTACACTCTGGGGTAACTCCAATAAATGAAAGCAGTGGCAGCCCCCGCAGCACTACAGAGACACCTCCACCACTTCCTCCCATTTGAAGGACTCCCACTGTTACTGAAAGTGACCATGTTTTCAGAAGCACCATGTGTTCAGAATCACCCCCTCCTTCAAGGAGACAGCTTACCATCTCAGAAACATATGATTGTAAAGCCAAATATGCCTCGACCCACCCTGTTACTGTTACAATAACCAAGAAAATTTCAGAAATGATAGCTGTTGATTTGCTACCATATAACATGGTTGAACATGTAGGATTTAGGTGGCTGCTTGAGTACCTCAAACCTCGATATAGTATACCATTGGGAAAAATATTTCTCCTCAACAGGGATTCCAGAACTCTGCGAAGTTGTATGTAAAAAATTGAGATGAGTTTTGTGCAGTGCTGTTGGGAGGGTGGTGCATTTCACAACAGATATCTGGATAGGCTGTTAGCCTGAATCCTTCATGTCTGTCACTGCACATTGGGCATGTTTTGATAATTCTTGTGGGGACAGTGAAACACAGTTTGCTGTTCTAAGAATGTTTTATTTTCCATCTGAACATACCGGTTCCATGTCAATATAGCACAAATTATACTGTAGGGCAATTACAAATTGGGTGAATATATCACACCGCCGACAATTTGAGCAACTGTAACACCCGGCAACTGTATTATCGGGCGATTGTATATTTCCTTATTTATTTAAAGGTTAATAACCAGGAAAGGTATCAATGAGCCGAAACTTGTTTCCAGATGCGACCTGGGGCAGGGGGCACTGAAAGACAGAATTACCTACAATGGTGATGCAATGAACAGGGAAGTGCAACAACATGAGCAGTATACAACAATGGTAGTACATTAATCAGAGGAAGTGTAAATGAAAGCAAAGCAAATACAGTGTTACAAGGTAAGGCTGAACAAGTTACATAAATAGATATATACATTTCTGTACAGTAGATCACAATATTTTTTGGGGTATGTACAATTACACACAGCAGTCAGGGGCATATTATGCTGTAAATAAATGCAAGGACTAGGAAGGGGGGCAGATGAAGGAGGTTAAGGGAGAGAGTTTGAGCAAGCCTTTAAGAGCAGGGAAGGAGAAAGAGAGGCGAGTAGGGTGAGGGAGGCTGCTCCAAAGGGAAGGGAACCTGAAGGAGAAGGAGAGTTTGCCAGCCGCAGTACGAATGTGAGGGAGTGAAAAGGTGTGTGAGCAGTTTAATCTCTAGTTATAGGGCAAGGAAGAGCAGGAGTGAGGAGAGAGAGGCAGGAAGGAGGAAGGAAGAGAGCCAAACCAGAAATTGGCTACGAAGGTGGTGCAGTGAGCGGAACGCCTACATGCTAGGGACTGAAGGGAGATTGAGGGGTAAAGGTTGCAGTGGTGGGTTAGAGGGGGGAGTTAGAAGCAAACCTGCAGAAGGCATGAAACAAAACGTTGAGTTTGGTGAGGAGGGGTGGCTGAAGCAGCACTGTAGACTATGTCGGCATAGTCAAAGGCTGGGAGGATCCACTTGATGACAAGATAATGTCTAACAGGGAGGGAGAGGCTGGCCTTATGACGATAGAGTAAATCTAGTTTAGGGTGCAGTTTGTTGTGTCATACATTAAAATGGGTGGAGAAATTGAGGAAGGGATCGAGCCAAACGCCGAGATACTTATAAGAAGGGACATTGTCTAGCGGGGAGTTTGCAGCTGAGAAGAAGATCAGTTGGAGGGGAAGCTTGGCGAGTTTTTTTTTGGTGCCAAAAGTCATGGCTACCGTTTTCTTAGTGTTTAGTTTTAGTAAGTTTACATAAAACCAGGTAGTCACTGCAGTGAGGTCAGTTTGAAGGGGGGTTTGGACTGAAGGGGTGGAAGGCTCTGACAGGAACAGAATGGTGTCATCCACATACATGTGTATACTGGCATGTGAGCAGACTGAGGGCAGATCATTTATAAAGAGAGAAAAGAGAATGGGCCCGAAGATAGAGCCCTGGGGTATGCCAGCGAGGATGGGGAGGGAGGAGGCTTTGTAGTTGCATATTGACACTGACTGAGAGCAACCAGTAAGGTAGAAGCTGAACCAGGACACAGAGGCAGGAGAAAGACCAATGGAGCTGAGTTTATGTAGGAGGAGGGAATGGGAGACCAAGTCAAAGGCCTTTGCAAGGTCTATGAAAATGGCAGAGGTAATGTAGCCATGATCCATGGTAGAGTGGATGCTATTGGTGAAATGAAGGACAGAGAAGGTGGTTGAGTGGGATTTCCTGAAGCCTGATTGGAAGGGGGAGAGAGTGTTTGAGGTGGAGAGGAAGTCGTTTAGTCTAGAGAGGATGAGAGATTCTTGGACTTTTGCAAGGGCAGGGAGGAGGGAGATGGGGCGATAGTTCCCAGGGAAGGTAGGGTCACTACTTTTGAAGAGAGGGATGACCGTGGTGGATTCCCAGGCTACTACAACAGAGGATGAGGAGAGAGAGAGAGAGAGAGAGAGATTTAGAATGTAGGTTAGAGGGGTAACTATTGAAGGGGCAGAGATTTCTAAGGAGCCTGGGATGGAGATCATCTGGGCTGGACTTGGAAGGGTTTTGTGCAGTAAAGTGCTCAGGACCTCAGAGGGCAAGATTGGGGCAGTTGAAAGCCTGAAAACTGGGGGGGAGAGAGGTGCTGGGAGGGCAGGGCAGGGAACCGGATGGGACTGCACAAGAAGTAAAGTACTTGTTTAGGGTTTCAGCAATGCGAGCAGGATCGGAGATTAGTGAGCTGCCCAAACAGATTGGGGGGGTAGACAGAGTGGGGGTGCAAGAGAGAGTGGAGATCTTGCCAAAAGGAGGATGGGGAACTGTTAGCAGGATGAAAATGTGACTTGAAGAAGTCAGCTTTTGCACGGCGGATGTTGATGGTGCAGCTATTGCGTAGGGTATGATAGGTTTGGAGGGAGAGCAGGTCACCTGAGGATTTATAGGAGCGCCAAGCACGACTGCGAACCCTGCAATTGACTAGGATGGAGGAGTTAACCCATGGGAGGTGGGTACGTCTTACCCTGGCAGTTTTTAGTGGTGCATGGGTATCCCAGATCTTTAAGAAAATGGATGAGGAATGGGCAAGGGCAGTGTTAACTGAGAGGGAGGAGAGGACTGGGGACCAGTCATCCAGGGCCAGGTCATGAAGCAAGTTGCAAACATTTAGGGATTTGAAGGGGTGGAACTGGATGTATTTTGGGGGTGTGGGAGGGGGTTGTGACTTCCTGATGCAGAAGGTGGGGCAGTGGTCACTGAGCACATCGGGTAGAATGTCAGCAGAGCAGATGCGGTGAGGGTGGGATGTGAGCACCCAATCCAGTTGGGAGTGTGACTGACTTTTTGGGTTTGGAGGAGTAGGCACTTTGATCAGTTTGGTAAGGTTTAAAGCCTCAATGCACTGGCAGGAGCTGAGTGAAGACTGGGAGAGCCAGTCAAGGTTGAAATCGCCTAGAAGGATAAGTTCCCCAGCATTTGCTAGTGCAGAAATGGCGGAGATGCAGGAGATGAGAGATGAAGGGGGAAGTTTTGGAGAGGCGTGTATGACCCCCCACAAGAAGGGGAGATAAGGATGGAAGGGTAATGTTGATCAGAAGACAGGGTATGAAGAGGGTGCTGCAGTGGTGCAGTGGTAGAGTTATTGCCTGAGGTGCAGAGGGTTGGGAGTTCAAGACCCAGAGGGGGTGAGGGTCAGAAATTGGAGGGGAGGGCAGGAAAGTAAACAGAGGAGGAAAAGACAGTGGGATCCAGCAGGGAAAAGGGGAGCAGGGATGAGGAAGGAAAGAGTGGTGAACGAAGTAATGCAGTAGTGACTCCTAGTGGTGACCAAGTATAAAAAACAAGTGGGGAAGTGGGGAGATTGTTTCTGGCAAGCAGCTAGTCACATGACAGGATGTGACCTATATAAGTAGGGACGAGCCAAGGTGGGAGGGGCAGTCACTGTGACGGGCTAGACCAGTCCAGTATCTCTCTCACCTTGTTGTTGCCGGTAGCGTGTGAGGACTGTGAGGGAAAGCTCCATTCGGGGAGCTAATCGGTGTGGCAGTCCTTGCAGAGGAAAGGGAGAGAAAGGATTTATTTAGGGGGACTTAGGTGTCAAAATTAGTGATATAGTGGGAACACACTGGTAGATCTGGAGGGATGGGTGGTGCAACTGTGCATGCGCCACCCACAGGAGTCCTAACCATGGCCCAGGAAGACCCAAGCTCACAAAAATGCCAGAAACAGATAACTAAGAGTAAGTAATAACAAGCTGTAAAAGAAACATTTTAGAAAGGGCTAATTTAGCTGAAAACAGAGCGGAGCACATTAAGGTACACCTCAAACTCACGTTCTCATTGGGTAAAAAAAACAGCAGACAGGAACTTGCAAGTTCAATCACTTGCACTGTGCCGACATGAGTCGGAATAGCAAGATGTTACAGTCTAGAGCAAGAAATCCTGTTTTGTTAAAATGCATCCGAGTCCAGCATCTCTTTCACCCTGTTGTTGCTGGGAGCTTGTGGGGACTGTGAGGGAGAGTTCCATTTGGGGAGCTAATCGATGTGACATAAGGAGCAAACTGGAACTTGCAGTGACAGTTACCTATTTTAAATGTGCACATGCAAGTTATAGGCATTTTGAACCACTTGTCCCTATAATTACCCCCACTTTTATAGTCCAGCTCCATCCATGTCACTCAGGGGCACTCTAGAGCGTCCTCTGCACCCCCTCAGGGGGCTGTACCCCGAGCCCCTCCTCTTAAGGATTCTAACACCACACTGCTTCTGAATCTAGGGCTAGGCTATTATCATGATCGCCGAGCAGGCGGGTCACTCATATTGCCATTTTGATCATACATAACAGTCGCTCAAATGTATAGTCACTAGCAGTGTTCAATCATTGCTTCTGTATGTGCTATAATTCATTTGTTCAATTATAGTCACTCTAAATGCCATGCTGTGTTGACGCGATACCAAACATACCTCATACACCATCAATGAAAAGCTCCAAAAACCAAAACAGCAATGGCTCACTTTACAGGGACTGTCAGTTGGCTTTATAGTTGCAGATAATGGGTCCAACATAAGGACGGCCTTGGAGGAGGAGGGCTTTGTTTACATCCACTGCTTTGCACATTGCTTAAATTTAATAGTTCACAGTTTTCTTGATGAGGACAGGGACATTAAGGCTCTTGTTAGCACTGCTAAAAAAATATGCACTCATTTCAGTCATTCAAGCGAAGCCCGTCACTTGTCTAACCCCTCCCCCCATTTTGGGTGGATTACCTTGACTGTCTCCCTGGGCTCCTCTGATGCCCACTGCCTGGCAGATGTCCAGCATGAGGAGTTAAACAATGTGCAGGAGGGTGCTGCTGTTGCTCTACATGTGTGCACACATCCATGCTGCCGCGCTGTCCCTTTAAGGGCTTCAGCCTTGTGTATAGTGTAGTGTAAATAGCATGGGCTGGGTCTGAGTATAATGGAGCTCGCTACCAGTCAGGCAGTACCATAATTGTCTACACTTTGCTGTCGTTAACAGTGCCGCGGGAGCCCTTTAGTAATCTGTAAATATTTATTTCTAAATCATTGCTGTGGTTTAAATAAAATAACTTATCTGGACTGCCAGTACTGCAGCACTAGTTTGTTCCAATGGGAGACACCATGTTTAGTCTGGGACTTCTTGGTTTGGATCAATCAGAACAAAAGGGTCCTCATGAGGTCCTACTTACAATTGATTAAAACTGTGAATTTCTCATTTTGTTTTGGTGCCTAAATGGACCAGTAGGAGCACTCTAACTGTGATTGACAGCTCCCTTAGCAAACCAGAATGCTAAAACAAAATCTTCCTGTGGAGCTACTTTTGAACTGTGTTCACTCCAGCTTGAGACTCCAAGAAGTAAGGAACTTCTAGGGTCTGTGGAGATTTACACAGGAGGGGTCTAAAACTGCCTCCTATGTTCAATTCCAATTCTATAAGGGATCGACCTTCAGAAACTGCCTGCTAGCAGACTGAGGGGTTGTTCAACAATTCAGCTGAGACTGCAACCAGCCATAAACCAAAGAAAGGAAAAAGTTTCACATTCTTTCAGCTTGATGTGCTGAGGCCTACTGCATGTAAAGTGACTATAATCCAGGGACTCCTGCTTGCCAAAAAGGAGCCAGCCTTATGCAGTAACTGACAGATCTACCAGTTGGAGGATTCACCAGCACACAGACTAACCCTCTACAAAATAAATTTTCCCAGCAGTGCCAATGTCAGCAACGGCCCAGCCAGACTGTTCCTGTGCCATCATCAGCATTTCAGTGAGAGACCAGACTTGGGGAGTCAGCCCCTGCGCAACAATCAAACACAGGTTACGGCCACCTGCAGGGAACGGCTGTGAAGCAGAGGTGAGTTGTTTTGGCCCCGGTCCCCATCAACAGCTCAAGCAAACAGCAGGTTTTAATTTCTCCAGTCTTGTCATCTGACAAATTGGTTCAGTGAGTAATACCAGGGTAGCTCCCTGCAACAAATGTTCTAATCATAAATGGTACCATCTGATTGTGTTCAGCCAGTGTTCACGTGTTTCAATAGACTAGGCCAACTGGCCACGGATACAAACAACTTCATCTGTTTTGCATTACCAATGTTTAATTATTTTCTCCATCAATGGCCCCAACAACAGCTGCAACGCCGGCCACCCCTGGCACCATTCTGGCATGCCAGCACCACATGCTGGGTAGCCAGTAGTTGTTAAATGAAAGCCAAAAAGATTGCATTCAGGCAATACAAAAAGACACAGCCAGAAAGGGATAGGGAGAAGTACCAGGAGAAGCAAAAGGAGGCAGTGAGGTCAGTAAGGGAAGCCAAAGCTCAGACAGAAGAGCACATTGCAAAATCAGTGGGTAGAGGAGACAAAACCTTTTGCAGGTACATAAGTGAAAAAAGAAAGGCAAAGGGAGGGATAGTGAGACCGAAGGGGGAGGATGGGGGCCACATGGAGGATGACAACAGTAAAGCTGACATATTGAACTGGTATTTCTGCTTAGTCTTTTCTGAGGAAGAGGAGGGTAATGGGTCTGAAGGGAGTACAAGGGGTGGGAATGGTGCAGAAATGGACACAAGTCCCTTTACATGAGAAAGGGGCCTGAAGGAACTGGAAGTAGTAAGAATTGATAAAGCAATGGGGTCAGATGGGGTGCACCCAAGGGTCCTTAAAGAACTAAGAGAGGTGGTGGCGGAACCTCTGGTAATCCTGTTTAGCCAATCACTGGAAATAGGGGAGGTACCCAAAGACTGGAGGACAGCAGATGTAGTCCCCTTATACAAAAGTGGGAACAAAGAGGGAGCGGGGAACTACAGACCAGTCAGCCTCACCTCGGTAGTGGGGAAGATCATGGAAGCACTACTGAAAGAGAGATTGGTGAAACATCTGGTTGTCAATGGACTACAGGACCCAAGGCAGCATGGTTTCACCAGGGGGAGGTCATGTCAGACCAACCTTGTTGAATTTTTTGACTGGGTGACTAGGGAGGTGGATCGGGGAGGGCAGTGGACATGACCTATCTGGACTTCAGCAAGGCCTTTGACACTGTGCCACATAGAAGACTATTACACAAACTGGGGAACATCGGTGTGGGCAGGACAGTAGTGCAGTGGGTAGGTAACTGGCTGGGTGGTAGGACACAGAGGGTGGTGGTAAATGGCTGTCACTCCACAGAGGGAAGAGTGACCAGTGGAGTATCACAGGGATCAGTGCAGGGACTGGTCCTATTCAACATCTTCATCAATGACATTGCACAGGACCTAGAAGGCAGAATTTCCCTGTTTGCTTATGACACAAAGCTCTGTAACAGAGTAGACACACCAGAGGGTGTAGACAGAATGAGAAGGGACCTGCAGAAACTTGAAGAATGGTCAGAGGTATGGCAGTTGAAATTCAATGCAAAGAAGTGCAAGATAATGCATATGGGGAACAAAAACCCTGGCACAATATATCATTTGGGGGTGAGGATATAGCATGCACCAAGCAGTAAAGGGAACTTGGGGTTATCATCGCTGATGACCTCAAGGTAGGGAAACAGTGTGACAAGGCAGCAGGTAAAGCAAAAAGGATGCTGGGATGCATAGGCAGGGACATCACCAGCAGGAAAAGGGAGGTCATAATTCCACTATTCAAGACACTAGTGAAGCCCCACCTGGAGTACAGTGTACAGTTCTGAAGATCTTTCTTACATAAGGACATAGACAGGGTAGAGAAGGTTTCAGAGGAAGGCAAAAAAGATGATACATGGATTGCATCACAAGTCCTATGAGGATAGGTAGAAGGAATTGAATATGTACTCGCTGGAGGAGAGAAGGAAGAGAAGGGATATGATAGTGACATACAAGTATCTTACAGGGAGGAACAGGGTGCAGGAATTCACTATTTTTAAGTGAAAAATATGTTTCAAGACTAGAGGGCATGGGATGAAGTTGGAGGGAGGACGATTCAGAGGAAACATGAGGAAGAATTTCTTCACAGAACAGGTGGTGGACAAGTGGAACACCCTGCCAGAGGAAGTGGTGGGGGCCGAAACAATCACGGGATTTAAAAATGCATGGGATGGACATAAGGGAATTCTGGAGGTCAGGGTTAAGGAGCAACAAACTTCTAGGAAAACATAAAGTAAACTTACAAGCTCAAATGGGCAGACTGGGTGGGCCGTAGGCCCTTATCTGCTGACACTGTCTATGCATCTATGTTAGACTGTTCAATACAGGAACTTAAATTATCGCATGCATAGTAACCAGACTCAGTACAGTAAAGTAATCATTTGCCTAGATTCTTGCCTCTCCCTTGTTCACGTCCCCTTAATAAACCTGATTTGCTGTTTTACTGTTAACCTGGCATGTGAGCATACCATTACTTGGTCTAAAGTTACCAAAGTGCTGCAAAGCATATTGAAAGTGTATGATTGTATTATTGAAACTGCCTTTTGCAGGGGGTTGCATGGTGAATGCCAGGAGACCGAACCCTGCTGGTAAGTGGGGGCTGCATGAGCATATCATGGTTGGACAAACTGCTTTGTATTTTGACTGTTACGCATTGCAACTGTTTTGTAAAACCCAAAAGTTCACTAGGCGGGATTGTGGGTGGTTATAGATTCCCAGAGGGCTATACCAGCTCTGTTAGAACCCATTTAAGCACTGCTCTGGGTGGAGGAACCATAACTGTAGTTCTATTGTTGGTAGGCACTCCACAGTACCCCACATTTCTGAACCTAGGCCCCTCAACCTGCAAGCAGGGAAGCAGAAAGGAGTAGTAGCCAGTGGTATAAGGGCATCAGGGTTACAGTTGTATGAAAAAATACAGCAGGAGCACAATTTACCTTTGCACAGGCTGATCCAAGACTTTTCTACTCTATAGAATTTGACCTTTCTTATGTTTCAAAGGCTATCATCCATTTCATCCGGCATCTCCTCTGAGGTCTGGGAGGGGGGCAGATGAGCAGAAGGTCAGAGAAGGGGAGATAGGGGAGCTAAACTTGTGGTTCAAGGGCTGGTGCCAGGAAAAGGGACACAAATTTGTAGGTAACTGGCAAAAGTTTTGAGAGCGAAAGTTCTTTAAATTCGATGGACTGCATCTGACTAAGGAGGGACTCAGTGCATTGGGGTAGAAGTTTGATGTCTTTGCAGAATATTTAAACTAGCAAATTGGGAGAGAGGTGCAGCACCCGACACATCGAATGGAAAGAGCTCCGCTCTCCCCCCTCAGCTAGTGATCAAACAAGTTCAGCATTTTTGTAGTTTATTTGTGTCACCAGGCAAGGAAAAAGGTCTGGCTCCCCATACGATGAGCAGGAGAAAAAAGGATCTTCGCCCCACAACTAACGCACCAAAATCTGGCCAGTGAAAAATCATGTACACAAATGCCCACAGTCTGGGAAACAAGATCACAGACCTAGAGGCAACAATGACAGAGGCTAAACTGGACATCGTAGCCATTAGCAAGACATGGTTCACCAGTAACTACACTTGGGAGACTACAGTACCCGGCTATGTACTGTTCAGAAGAGACCAAGGTGAAAAAAGTGGGGGGAGGAGTGGCCCTTTATGTCAATGAAAGTATCAAAGCTACAGAAATTCAGAATACACAAAAGGAGCCAGAAGAACTGTGAGTCACCCTGGAAACAGGAAATGGGACAGGCAAACGAACTGGGGTTGTGTACAGGCCTCCAGACCAGGGGGAGGACATAGACACATTACTGTTAGAAGATATACAAAACATGACAGCTAAAGGGGAGGTTCTGATAATGGGGACTTCAACATGCCAGGTACAGATTGGTCAGTGCCAGTGAGAACATCTGCCAGAACTAGGCACATAGTGGATTCCCTGCAGGGGAGAGTCTCAAACAGTTCGTACAACAACATGCAAGAGACAGGACTATCCTGGATCTAGTACTGAGTAATGGGGAAAGGATCACAGATTTCCAGGTAGAAGGTCACCTGGGGGCCAGTTACCATCACATGGTATGGTTGAATTTGGCCACTAGAACTAAATCATCGCATTCCAAGGCAAAAATATGGGACTTCAGAGGAGCTGACTTTGATAAGATGGCCAACAAAGTTAAGCTAGTCCTGGCAAAAAGAAATACAGGTGAGGGGGAACAGGCAAAGTAGGCAAGCATTAACGATGCAATACTTGAAGCAACATCCCATTGTGTTAGGGAGAAAAGCAAGAGCAAAAGAAGGAGGAAACCACTTTGGTTCTCAAAAACAGTAACAGAAAAGGTCAGAGCCAAGGGCTGGCCTTCAGTAAATATAAGGCAACACAGCGGCTAGGGAGGCATACAAAACTTCCCTAAGGGAAGCAGGGAAGGCAGTAAAGCAGACAAAGGCCCAAACTGAGGAAACACTAGCATGAACAGTGAAAGAAAGGGACAATACTTTCTATAGATACATTAGTGAAAGGAGAGTCCAGAGGGGGTATTGCTAAGATCAAAGGGGATAAGGGGGAGTGTGTGGAGGAGAATCAAGGAAAAGCATCTATTCTAAATAAATACTTCTGCTCAGTATTTACTGAGGAGAAGGTAGGGCAGGGCCACAGCTAAGCACCATGGTCATGGGAGGAGGGAGGCATGCACAAAAGGCCCTTCACAAAAGAAAGGGTCCTACAAGAACTAGCTAAGCTCAAGGTGGACAAGGCAATGGGACCTGATGGCATACATTCCAGGGTACTAAAGGAGCTGAGGGTGAAACTAGCAGAGCCATTAGCAGAAATGTTTAGTAAGTCTCTGAGCACAGGACAGGTACCAGAAGACTTGAGAAGGGTTCATGTAATCCTGCTCCACAAGAGTGGAAGCAGGGAGGAGGCAGGGAACTACAGACCAGTCGGTCTTACCCAAATCAGTTCACTCCTTGTACACACGAGACAGCCCATTGGAGTTCTGATTTTTGGCTCCAGCCCTATGTAGAATTGTCATATCATACCCTTGCAAAGCAAGACTCCATCTTAGCAATCTACCATTGTTTTTCCCTATCTGTGTCAGCCAAACCAGGGGGTCGTGGTCAGTCTGCACCACAAAATGCTGCCCATATAAGTATGGCTCCAACTTCTTTAGGGCCCACACTACAGCAAGACACTCTTTTTCCACAGTAGAGTATGCCTGCTCCCTAGAAAGTAACTTCCTACTCAGGTACACTACGGGGTGATCTCTCCCGTGGCTGGATGTCTGACTCAGTACTGCCCCAATACCCACGTCTGAGGCATCAGTCTGAACTATAAAGGGTTTGTTGTAGTCAGGGCTTGTCAATACAGAAGCACTGCACAGTGCCTCCTTTAGTTTGGAAAAGGCTTCCTCACAGGCTGGGCCCCAGGTAATTTTCTTTGACATCCTTTTCTTTGTCAGGTCAGATAGGGGAGCAGCCAGGGCACTGTAATTGGGTACAAATTTCCTGTAGTACCCTGCTGTCCTAGAAAACTCCTGACCTGCTTCTGTATTTCTGGTCTGGGCCATGCCTGTATTATGTCTATTTTTATTTGGTTAGGACAGAGCTGTCCCCGGCCTACCACATGCCTGAGGGATGCCACTTCTCCCATGGCCACCTGGCACTTCTTGGCTTTGACAGTGAGCCCAGCCTTCTGTATCCTGCCCAGCACTTCCCTAAGGTGGAATAGATGTTCCTCCCAGCAGGCACTAAAGATGGCAATGTAATCCAGGTATGCCACGGCGTACTCCTCAGCACCATTTAACACTTGGTTCACCAACCTTTGGAAAGTGGTCGGGGCATTCTTCATTCCAAAAGGCATTACTTTGAATTCAAATAAGCCTATTGGAGTGAAGAAGGCCGACCTCTCCATAGCTCTGTCCATCAACTCTACCTGCCAATACCCCTTAGTCAGGCCAATCGTCGTAAGGTAGGTCGCCCCTCCCAATTTGTCCAGGAGTTCATCCGTCCAGGGCATCGGGTGGGTGTCTGACTTCATGACTGCATTCAGTCCATGATAGTCCACACAGAAATGAGTAGAACCATCTGGCTTGGGCACAAGGACTATGGTGAGGCCCAGGGGCTGTGGGATCTCTGGATTACTCCTAAATCCAGCATCTCCTCCACTTCCCTCCTAATGTCCTTCTGGACAGCCTCTGACACCCGATATGCTGTTCACCGTATGGGCGTCTGTGTCCCTGTCTCCACATCGTGCGTCGCTAAGGGGGTTAGGCCAGGCTTGACACTAAACAATGGGGCAAAGTCTGCTAAAACCTCCCTTACTTTCTGGTTCTGGTCTGGGATCAGCTGGGGAGACAATTTAACTGCCTCCACAGAGGACTCCCACTTACTTTCCTCCAGCAAGTCAAGAAGGGGGTCTCCTTCATCCGTCCCCTCCCCAGGACTACACACTGCAAATACCATGTCAGCCCTATTTGCATACGGCTTCATCATGGTACATCCTTTCTGTCTATCTTCGGTCAGTTAACTCTATAATATAGTTCACATCATTTACCTTCCTAACCACTTTGTACGGTCCTGTCCACTCAGCCTGTAGCTTGTCTTTCCAGACTGGAATAAGGACCATGACTTCCTGACCCACCATGTATGAGCGAGCTCTGGCTCTGCAGTCGTACCACACTTTTTGTTTCTGTTGGGCAGCTGCCAGGTTGCTCTGGGCTGTCCCCATCAACTCCTTCAGCCTTTCCCTAAACTTAAGGATGTAATCCACTATGGGAGTTCTCTGGGTTGCATGCTTGCCTCTCCAGTCCTCCTGGATCAAGTCTAGAGGCCCAGGTACCCGGCGTCCATATAAGAGTTCGAAGGGGGAAAATCCTGTCGACTCTTGAGGCACCTCCCTGTATGCAGACAACAGGTAGGGAAGGTATTTCTCCCAGTCCCTCCCTTGCTGTTCAGCAAACACCCGGAGCATTGACTTTAGGGTACCATTGAATCTTTCCACAAGCCCATTGGCTTGTGGGTGATACGGTGTCGTGCATCTCTGCACCACCCCACACTTCTCCCATAAACATTTCACCAGATCCGACATGAAGGAAACCCCTCGATCGGTGATAACCTCCTGTAGAAACCCAACACAAGAGAAAATCCCAAGTAAGGCATCTGCCACTTTGTCTGTCCTCAGTGAGGATAGGGTGACTGCCTCTGGGTACCGTGTGGCATAATCCACCACAGTGAAGATGAATCTTTTCTCTGAGGAGCTGGGGGTATTTAAAGGCCCCACAATATCCATTCCCACCCTCTGGAATGGCTCCTCCACTATGGGCAATGGAATCAGGGCGGCTTGGGTTTTCTTGCCCGCCTTCCCTTTTTCTTGGCACCGGTGACAAGACCTGCAATACTTCTTCACCTGCTGGGTGAAGTTAGGCCAATAGAAATTCTGGGCCAACAGCTGCATCGTGTGTGCAATTCCCAGATGACCAGACAAGGGAATATCATGTGCAATCTTGAGCAACTGCTCATGATACCCCTGGGGTTTGACAAGCTGCCTACCTGGCACCCCTCCCTCTGTCTGTACTGCCTGAGTATACATAAGTCCATTTTCCCAATAAACCTTATGTCTGCCGTCACCTCCGTGTGTGCTGTCTGAGTCTGCCCAAGCCCTCAGCTTCTCTAGACTAGGGGTAACTTCTCTGAGCAGCTGCAAACCCCTCACACATTCCCAAGGCATAGGACAGGTCCCCTTCAGTTGCTAAACTAGGGTGCCTAGCACTAACATCAGGGCACTCAGGATCACTCTCAATCCCAACCCTCTGACAATGGGTCACCCTTCCCTCTTCAGAGTAACCCTCTGTCGCTGTGTGGTTACTTGCTACTAGGGAAATTTCTACTCCCTTTTCATTAGTCTCCCCATCTGGAGACACAAGCTAAAGAACCAGCCTTTCAGTGGTTTCCACAATGGTTTTTGTTGGGTTCAGGGAGCTACAATTTTCCCTTGCCACTTGGCTATGGGTAACTGCACATACCATCCCCTGTTTGAGATTGTTGCCCAGGATCACATCCACTGCTAACGTTTTGGCTACAGCCACCTGTTGCACAGTTCCCACTGTTTCACCCCAGCCCAGGAGAACACTGGTCAGTGACAATGTTTTCGCCTCACCAGTGAAGTCCTGTACAGTGATGTATTTATTGGGTATAAGCTGACCAGGCTGTACCAGATCCCCCTTTACCAATGTCAGGGATGCCCCTGTGTCCCTTAACCCTTGTGTCTGTACACCATTCACCATGACTGGGTGCTTGTGTTTCCTCATGTTCACAGGCATGCTCTGAGGGACACACAAACAACCCACTTCTTTTCTAGTACCATTCTGCGTATTATTGCTCATTCTTTTGGGACACTGTCTGGCAATATGCCCAGTTTCTTTACATAACCAACATTCACTTCTCTTTTCAGAGAAATCTTTTCTTTGAAACCTGGGGCTAACTGGCTTTGGTGGAGGCAGTGAGGGTTTGAGCTGTCCTGAAGGCATGCGTTTCCCTTTCTGCACTGCCACGCCCACACCATTCGCTCTCAGAGCAGGTCTGCTCTCTTGGCATAGCGGTCCAAGAGTTTAGCAGCCTCTTGAACTGTTTTGAGATCTTGGTCTTCCAGCCAGGTTTTCAGCTCTGCTGGGCATGCCCAATAAAATTGTTCTAACAAAATCACATTTTCAATTTTATCAACAGAGTTTGCCTCAATTCCTTCCCACCAATGTTTTAAAAACTGACGTTGTTTCTTGGCTAGCTCCTCGTTGCTCATGTCAGGGCTTCTCCTGAGCTTACAGAATTTAGTTCTGTATGATTCAGCAGTTAATTAAAAAAATTTTAACAGTGTAGCATTAAGTTTGCTGTAATCATCACTGTCCTCATTGTCCATTTGACCCAATGCATCTCGAGCTTTCCCGGTAAGTAGTGGGGATAGCTGGAAGCTTCAGGACTCTCTAGGAATTTTAGCCTGAATGCAACCTTTTTCAAAAGAATTTAAAAAGGCATCCATTTCCTCCCCCTCTTTAAATTTGACTATCAATTTGGAATTCAATTGGTAACCCAGTCCTGTAGTCCCAGTTAAACCCAAGCCACTTACCTGCTCTGGTGCTGGTGGTTGGAGTCGTAGCCTCTCCAGTTCATGTTGCCTCTGGCGCTCATGCTGCTCACAGTCCACCTCCCACTGTTCATGATCTCTCTCTTCTCCTCTGCAGCTCGCTGTTGCTCATGCTCCTCACAGTCTGCCTCACGTTGTTCACGGTCCCTCTCCCTCTGGAACTCCAGCTCCATTCTGTGCAACTCAATTTGCAGCCTGAGTACTTCTGGAGCCAGGATACTGGTGACCTTCCCCTGCTGCTGAGGCCCTTCACTGACAGTGGCTCTGCTGTCATCCTCACCAGATCTGGACACTGCACTGCCCACTAGCCCTGCCACATTCAAGGTTTGGTCCCTTGCAGTCACTGTCTGTGACTCGGTGCTCTGGGTATCTGCTACCATCAGGGCTTCCACAAGGTTCTGTTTGCTGGCTTTTACCTCGAACAGGACTCCTCTGTCCCTGCACAACTGCTTTAAGTATACAGTGTGCTGCTGTAGTTGGAAGCCATCTTCTTCCATAACTATGGCTACTCTGACTTACACTTTACAAAAAAAAAACTGGGTAGGAACTTGACTGTATGCCAAGTGATGTGGTTCTGTCTCCTTTTTTAAAAAATAAATCACTGACTTTTTCTTTCTTTGCAAGTGAGCTGATGGTCTCAAGCTCACGCACTGAACAATAAAAACTTGTAATTTCAAAATTATCCCACTGCTGCCATGAATCTATCACAAACCCACTCAGCAGGTCAGGCCCTCAGCTCCCACAGTGCCAACCTCGAGCAAAGTCTTGTGACCCGTTAACAGAAACGGGGTAAACCTCCTGTCTGTTTTGTGGATTTGAATCAAACTTTAGTCTCAAGTCTTGAAGGGATTCAAACTGTGACCCACTTGCTAGCCTACCCAATGTACAGGCTCAGACAATTCTGCTCTTCAGGGGGCCAGATATCTTTTGCCTATGGGCACCTAACCAGGCATACAAAATGAACCCTTAAAACGCTGTTAAAGACCTCAGAATAAATTCTTACCTTGTCCCAGTTTAGTAAAACTAGTAAGCTTTGTACCGTGTCAACTTTAACCATGTATGCTGCACTTGTCAAGAAAAAGAATTTTAAAGGCACACCAAGTAGTCTCTAAAGTAGAGGTTTACTTCAAAATAGATAAAAAAATGTAACATGTAAATACAGAACCATATATCACAAAACATACAAATCACTAAAAGAATAAGCTTTTAAAAAAGTGCAGATTCCTACCACTAATACGCTTAGACTTGTCTGTTCTAAGGTATTCTTATCTCACAGTGCTGTAGATGTTTCTTTTTCAGTGTCAAAACATTTGTTTGTCAATAGAAAACAGAACACTCTTTAAAAACTGGCTTTGCCAACATCTTTGCATGAGGTCACCTAGCTCCTCCTTGTCAGAATATAAAAAAAATATATCTATGCAAAACAGGATGTCTTATCAAAGTATTAAATTCTGTGACCTCAGCACAACTCATTTTCTCATATGACTTTCTTTGATCTTATGAGCAGCTTTCCCTTTCCAGAACATCAAAGGACTTGCTATGTCTCCTTGCCAGATCTCATGGAGGTGCAACATGCTTAGTAGCACCATGTGAATATTAACTGCGTTTCCTCTGAACATCATAAAAGTTTATTACCTATCTTGGCAGTTGGTAAGCTGCAATTAGTCACATCAACAGGAGATCCTAAATTTTAAGTCTCTTCTAACTTGTAATTATTTATTGGCCTTCCAGGTAACACGTTGTAGCTAAAACCTGGAAAGGGGGGTGTCATTCCACAGGCTGATTCAACATGTATCATGGGAGACACTCAAATGAAAAAACTGGCAAAATGGTCTGAAGAGTGGCAACTGGGGTTTAAAGCAAAGAAGTGCAAGATCATGCACATAGGGAAGAGAAACCCTGGAGCTACCTATAGGTTGGGAGGGGTGTTGCTGGCAATCACAATGGAAGAAAGAGACTTGGGCATCATCGCAGATGACCTAAAATCATCCAAGCAGACTGCTAAAGCAGTAGGTTAGGCTAGAGGGATGTTGGGGTGTATTAGTAGGGGTATCACAAGTCATAAGAGGGAAATAATAATCCCTCTTTACAAGACACTGGATTAGGCCCCATCTGGAGTACTGCGTGCAGTATTGGAGGCCGTACCTGCACAAGGATATTAACAAAATGGAGGCAGTCCAGAGAAGGGCAACCAAAATGATGCAGGGACAGATTAATGGAGCTCAATATGTATAATAATAATAAAACTTTATTTATTAAGCGTCTTTCAAATACCAAGGCGCTGTACATGCTTAACAAAGATCCCAAACAACAAAGTTAAAATAAACATTAAAATCATAATATCACTCATATTGGTTCATAAAAATGCTTGTCTCCACAGATAAGTCTTAAATTCCCACTTAAAGCCTTCCATGGTTGTACATTCTCGAATACCCTAGAGCAAAGGAGGGAGAGAGGCAATATGATCGAAACGTTCAAATATTTTAAGGCCATTAGCAAGGTGAAAGAGTCTTACATGTTTCAATATAAGAAAAATAGGACAAGGGGACACAGCATGAGAGTAGAGGGAAGCTGGTTATGGGGTACTGTGAGGAAGTTCTTTTTCACAGAAAGGGTGGTGGATGCATGGAATGGCCTACCTCAGGAAGTGGTGGATATGAATACAGTGCAGGGCTTCAAACAGGCATTGGATAGGCATAAGGGAGCAGTACAGATGAGTATGAATAAATAGGCCATTGACACAGTAAAGGCCTATGGCACATTCATAGGTAGAAAAAATGAGCAGACTGGATGGGCCTTGAGGTCCTTATCTGGCATCAACTTCTATGTTTCCATGTTTCTATGCTGGAACAAAAGAAAGCTGTCAGACAATATACCTTGGAAAAAATTGGTGATGCAGACATCTATATTACTCACCACAGTGGGCCATGCTGGAGTTTCTAATTTCACTCCTCCAGTCATTTAAGGAAATCACCAGAGAGGTGAGTGCAAACACAGCAACTCTGAGCCAGGTGATACACCTAATAAAATTTTTAAATTCATATTGAATCTGATTAGGAAAAAGTTAGAGAATCAAGACCATTCTATCACACAGGCTACCAGTGGTGCTGCTGACACATACAGGTTGCCCCCAGAATACAACAAGATCTAAGAAGATGTATGATCAAAAAAGTTGAAGAAGATGACAAACTATGTAAAATGCTTCATTCTGAGTACTACATTAAAGCAAAAATCTTGGACCTACGATATAAATCAAAGCAACTACCGAGTGATGATAACACTCCTTTTGAGATAAACAAACAAGAAATAATTTATGAGGTGCATGCTGTCATGGAACAGAGTACAATAGCAGCACCACATTCAGAATCTTCTTCACAACACAGCACAGCATCAGGTGGCCCATCATCTAGTACTACAGCATTTTATTCCCCTTCTTCCTCAGCCACTGCAGCAGGATCTTCTTCTTCTTCACCACCATCCAAACATAGCACTGTCCCCCAGTCACTTAGTTCAACTTCATGTCTCTGGAGTCACTTACAGTACAAGATGTAATTGTAACATCTTCTTCATCTACGTCTTCTAACACAGCCTCAATACAGATCATTGCTGAAATGTACCTGGCAGAGCCCAATATCAACTGGAATGCTGATCCTTTGAAATACTGGAAATCCAAACAAAGTATGTGGTCTGCTTTAGTAAACATTGCAGTGACGTATCTGTACATGAATTGCCCTCTGACTAGCATCTGTTCGCAACAATTGTTTAGTTCAGCTGGTACCATCCTTACTGACACACAATCCTGTTTGACACCAGAAAATGCTGAGCGTTTGACATTTCTGAAAGTCTACATTCCTTACTTTAATTTCAGATATGATACCTAAATTAAACATACACTGACTAGCCTGAGCAGGCCCTATCCGCAAAACACTTTTAAGAATTTGTGCCTATGGTGAAAATCTTTTGTGAATAGGGTCTACTACATGAGGCAGCAATTATTTGCAACAAGTCAGGTCAGGAGGACAGACTAGGCAAGGCAAGAATTACTTGAATGATCACAGTGAGCACAGATACATGAAAAATAGCATCAGTGGGTTCAGAGTTCAAATACAGCAAGTGACTGCATTTCATGTCACAAACCTTTTTTGGTGGTAGTAGGTACTACTCTGATCTGAAAGGTAGGGTACTGCTGTCTTCTACATGTCACTTTTTGTCGTCATGTCTACTACTACTACGTGTCACTTTTTGTCCTCACTACTACTGCTTGTCACTTTTTTGTCCTCAGAAGCTGATTAACAAAATATTATTTTACCACTGATCTGACTGTACTGTAGTATTATTGTTTTAATTTTCATACAAGGGATGGTTTAGCAGAAGCCTGAACCCTGAAACTGAATGCTCTTTGTATAATATATTTCTCATGTCCCCCCATATTTGGCTGCCATTACTTCACAGAGAAAAATGTTACTAAATTCATTTCTTTATTGCGTGTGCATGGTATGCTAGCCTGGCTGCAACACTACATCTCACTTACAGTAACTGGGCTGAGATTATTATATTTTACATACCTAAATTACTAGGTAATGGCTGGCAGCAATTGTGGAACTAGGAAGGATGTAACTGTGTGTTATGAGGTCTTCAGATGGCAGTGGCAACCTTTATTTTATGATTGCACTGCACTTAGCCGATGTGATGTGACTGGCTGCCTGTGTGATGATCAGTATGTGTTTCATTTCATGTTTAATAAATGTGTTCAGTGTGGAGATCAGTAGAAGTAGTCATAGAAAACATTAGCACCTGTTGGACCAGGTAGTGTACCATATCACAGTATACCGGGACATGCAATGCAGTTGCATCATTCACGAGGTAGAGGCGGGTGGGTGGGCTCTTACTGCTGCTCATTTTGATCATTTATTTCTTTGGCTTGGTTTGCTCTGACTGGAACATCCATCCAAATAATACCCACACAGCAGCATTAATAAAAAATATCTTAGCTGCCTTCAGTGCTTGGTATTGCTTTGTGGTACAACCTAGGTATGTGCATCTGTCTGTCTCTCTCTCCATCTCTCTCTCTCTCTCTCTCTCTCTCTCTATCTATCTCTCTCTCTCCCCCAGCACACTCATGTCATGGGTCTGAGCAGGATATGCCACCAGTATGGGCCAGCCATGAGGGAGCTAGCTGTGATTGCATTTATTTAGCAGTTTTACTTTAATTTTTTTACAAATAATGCATTCAGTTATTTCCTTTGAGCCTCTGTGTTACATATGACTGACTTTGGCCACTTTTATGCATCATACTGCATTTTTTCAAATATGTATAAATAATCAGAACTAATCAGAACAAATCAGAACCCCACCGTGTTCCAGTTCTTATTTAAAAAGGATCAGAACTTCACTGACTTCTCCCAGCCCTACTAACTACTCTCTCGTGACACGTAGAAAGCAATAAAAATATAAAAACTCCATTTGTATATCCCCAGTTCTTAAATCCCACCCTACTCTGACCCTAACTTAACTGAAAAATTCTCCTAACAAGTCCCCCATCTGCAAAATCACAGCCCAACCAAAAACATTAAAGAACCGAATCTCCCAGCATCCAGCATATCGGTTGGTAAAGTCACTACCCACCAGCTAACATACAGAGGGTATAGGATGAAGGGAATAATCTTACCATCTGTTTCACTAAAATTGTCTTCTGGCTGTTTGCAGAGGGGAAGCATGAAAGTGTGTTGTTATACATGCCCCCATACAATCACAATGCACTATTCCATGCTCCCCACTAGACAAGCAGCCAACCAGAGGTTGTGGTGAAATAGCAATGAAGCCTGTCTCCCTTAACTCCAGCATGCTGCCTCTATCTGCAAGTTAGCCCCAGGGTAACAGTCTAAGCTTTGTGCTGGGTGATAGGGGGCTTGAAGTTTAATCACTCAAGTGAGATTTCACAGCAAGGGGGATACAGAAGGGTATTTGTCAGAGGTTGAAGTCAGCCACAGCAACAGAGGGAGAGAATTTCAGATCTAGCTCTGAGGATTGGGAACAGAGAATTTTTTTTTAATAGTAATGAAAAAAATTCTTAAGCATGTGATGGGTGACCACAAATGTAATTGGTGGAGGGGTTTGAGCCCCTATCCCAAAGTGCTAGCTGTGCAACTGTCTAGTTCTCTCATTTTGTGCCTTGTTTTGTGATTTTGGATTCTTAAACATCACACTGTAAGAAAAACCTCTGATTTCAGTGTCTCTAGGGTCCATCGTAACTGGTCAGGAATGTTACTGATTAACAGATGTCAGTATACATATGCTATCCCTTACTGATGTGCATGTCAAGTACTGGTCTGCAGTGTGACGTGCATGTAGACTTTATCAGAAAGCTATGTGTATTGCTTCTTGCACAGTTAACAAATGCCACAGAGAAAGCTTTTTGGGACTTTTTCCCTTACCAGAACAACACTCATATGACCCAAAAGACTTGGAAGATACTTACAGTATAATTCATTAGAAAAAAAGCTATGTGAATGCATCTGATAGCATTTAAGCACAAAGCATTAAAATAAGGGAAATATGATGTCAGAGTAAAAAGTCCCCCAAGCTTGGTAAATCTGTGGCGCTGTTTTCCTCAAGGTTTGAAGGACTGCATAATGCAGCACTGGTGTTTTCCTAACGTTGGGACCCTTTTTTCAAACATTGGTGAATGACTGTTTTTTCTGAGCCTGGAAAGACAGGGCAGTGTGAACACTGCATCATGTGATTGGTCAAACATGACTCCACAGATTCACTAAGGCTCTGGGGACTTTTTACCCTAACATCACATTTCTCTTCTTTTAATACTTTGTACTTAAACCTTAACAGATACATTAATGCAGTGTTTTGCAATGAACTTCCTTACTTGTTAATAATGTCACTGTGTATACGAACACATGTACACAACTTTGTATTGACTTAAGAGTCCCTGAATTGAGAATGCCTCAATACTTCCCTCACTTCAATGGAGAGCTGAAGTATTAGTGTATATATGAGGGCTTTGGGTACATGGCAGAGGCATCATTTAGGGGTAGACAGTGGTTGCAGTCGAGACCCCTATGATCCTGGTGAAATTACATTACTGGTACATGGGAGACTGGGGGCACTCCTGGAGGGATAGAACATTATACAAATGGGATGACCTGAATCTCTCAGAGAAAAGCACCAGTATGCTAAGGCACAAGGGTTCAAGTTTACAGACAGAATGGAGGTGCTTTTAAACTAGCAGAGGGGCAGACAGATGAGTTGCAGATAGGTGCAACTTCTCAAAGGTATGAAACCTGGATGGCCTCCCTCCAGTACTAGAAGAAATAAGCAAAAATAGAGAGGAAGAAGAGTGGAGACAATGGGGTAACAGAAAAAGTTATGATGCAGAAGCTGTGGGGTATCCAGGAGAGAGACACCTGGAAGTGATAGCAGAGGGACAAAAGATGAGGCAGGGTGAGGGGATGGGTGACAGGGAGTTACAGGGGCATAGCCAGGATTTTGGAATGGGGGGGGTTCTTACCAAAGAAATCAATTATATAGTCCTGGTGTGGAAAAAACCCTTTTATGAGAACTTAATGGAATTAATATGATAGGAGGTTTGGGGGCACCCAGGACACCCCTGGCTATGTCTATGAGTTGGGGGGAGAAGAAAAGCAAGAGATGTACAGGGCTATGTGTGATTTCACCAGGAACATGGGGAAAGAAACCGATGACCTGCAGACAGAGGTGGCAGAAGCGTGCTTGGACCTAATGGCAATCACAGAGATATGGGCAACACAGTGCCATAAATGGGACCTGACCATTTCAGGGTTTACGTGGCTTAGGAGGGACAGAGAATGGAGGAGGGTAGCACTTTACATATGGGAGGGTATAAGAGCCATGGAGGTAAAGGATACTAGAGAGAGCAAGTGCATAGTATGGGTGCAGGTAGCTACAAATGAGGAGAGAAACATCAGGGAAAGAGTAGTATACAGACTACTACAACAGAAAGAGGCAGTAGATAGAGACTAAGGGAGGAGATCAGAAGGGTGGAGAAGCAGGAGGAAGAGGAGAAGCAGTAGCTAATAAGTGACTTCAACATGCCAGATGTAGACTGGTGGATCTCAGTACTAGCAAGTGGCAGGAATCAGCTACTGGTAAAGGTGTTCCAGGAAACATTTCTGACTCAAATGGTCAAGGAACCTACAAGGGAAGGGGCAATCCTGGACTTAGTGCACAGGAACAGGGATAGTATAGCAGAGATCACAGTGCAAGATCCATTGGGAACCATTTGTCATCAATCAGCAGGGTTTACTGATGTTAGAATTAGGCTTTCTTCCCCACTATGGACATTAAACTGGCTGGTCTATAGTTCCCAGTATTGTCCCTACTTCTACTACATTTGCCATACCCTAATCCTTAGGCACCCCCATCGTCCCCAATAAGCTGTTAAAGTGCTCAGTCACTGGTGCAGCTAGGACCCACTTCATCTTTTTTAGCACCCAGGGATGCAGACCCCTAATAGAAGAGAGGCTAGTGGATTTCCTAAATGTCAGTGGACTTCAGAATGCCAGACAGCATGGGTTCATGGGGGGAGGTTGTATCAGATGAACATGATTAATGAATAAAACTTTAAATGCCCAAGACTGGGACAGCTTTAAAAAAGCTAGGAATTCATTAAATCAAAAAAGCTAAAAGGCAACACTACAACAAAAATCTAAGCAAACTACAGACCTAAGAAAATATTGGGCCTCTACTTAGTCATTTGAGAAACCACAGTACTCAACTCACCCACAATTCAAATGGAACAGGACGGAATATTACAGAGCCCTAGGAATTCAGCCAAAATATTAAATGCTTATTTTACAAAGCTGCCTGATATTGAAATACCTAGAACAAACATTCAGTTAATTACGCAGGAAATAAAAGGTCAGAAGGAAAATATAAAAGTCTGAAATCTAAAGGCCCCAAGATTCAGGTTTAAGATCATTACATGTGTTGAAATACAATGAATAATAAGGAAATTAAATGTTAATAAATCCCAGGGCTTAAGCCGGCCAGGTGACGCCAAGGGCTAAGGTGCTGGATGCCACACCTCACTCCACGCCAGTGACCTGTGTTCAAGAATAAGCACAGGTTGTTGGGGGTCAGCTGGGAAGGGAGAGGATCAAGTGCCCAAAGGAGTGCTCGCCTCTCTTGGGGAGAGAGGACTGCCAGCTCTGCTGAAGGACTGCCACCAGGTGGAGACCTGGTGACAGAGCAGGTTCAGGAATGTCAGAAAGAAGGTGGTGCTGTGGGATTCTGCTACTTGCGTGTGCCTTCACACACATGGGGAATGGGAAAAACTGGTGGTAAACAGCAGGCAGGCTAGTATGATGTTCCGCCTGATGACCCCCACCCACTTCCCTAGCAGAACTGGAGGCCGTACTAGATATGAGTGTCTTTGTGGGATAAGATAGCCCCCCCTCCGACCCCGCCACAAAGAGTGAAATCTGTGGAGGTAACTGGTGACTGGTAATTCCTGCATAGTTGGGGACAGTGGAGGTCAATGGGGTGTAATTGAAGGGAGTCCAGCCTATCTGGCCACAACAGAGCATAAAAATCTTTATAGAAAAAAATAAACTACATGGCTTAGATGGTACTGAAATAAGTTTTCTGACAAATTTAGTGGATGTTATCTTGTCACTTTTCACTAAACTAGAAAGGGTTTTCCCAGTCAAATAGAAGGCTGCAAAGGTAGTGCTTATCTTTAAAGGAGTGGTTTCAACTGTACCGACAAATCAAAGACCGATTGCTCTCTTGCCAGTGATATCTAAAATTCTTGAAAGACTTGTACAGTTACACCCAGAGTTGTTTTCTTATGCGTGATCGTGCAGCAGCACTTTATATTGGTGCCATGTCCCTGTGCTCCTGGTGCATGTCACCTCTGTGACACTGGCTTTACTTATTCATTATTTTTCTGGTATATTTAAACCAGCACAATAGGGTGTTTAGGGAATTTACCCATGCCTGGTGTGGTTTGGTCATGAGGCAGGAAGGCCGAGTGACTAAACCACAGCAGAAGTGGGTAAATCCCACCATAACCCACACCCTTAAGTGGATTATTGGAATTACACAATGAGCTGTAATAAAATCATTTAAAAAAGTTATTAAAATGTTTAATTTACTGTTTTAAAGCTTTTTTTATTCATTTTTGGTAATACTCTTCATCCTTGTTAGATAGTGCTTTGCTGCTAGGCAGATTATGGCTGAAGTCATCTGCCTCTACACAAACACACCACACCCCACACACACATACCATATACACACACAAAGTTTGTTTTTTTTAAGTTATGGCCTGGTGCCAGTTGTGTATTAGATTGTGGCTGTGAGCAATGAGGGGCTGCTGCAGTTCAGGGTTTGTAAATTCAGTTTAGGGGCACCTTGGGGAACACTTATACAGAATTTCATGTTATTACATCTATACTGTCAGGGGTGTTCAAAGGGGCAAGAGGGGCCACTGGACACAATGGATAATTATATCAATACTGTTGGGGGTGGGAGGGACCACTTGACACCAGGGATAATTATATGAATACTGTCAGGGGTGTTCAGAGGGACAGAAGATACCACTGGACACAAGGGATAATTGTGTCAATACTGTCGGGGGTATTTGGGGGGGTCTGAAGGGACCACTGGACACCAGGGAATATTTATTACAGACTGGCAGGGTTGTTGGGGGGGTGAAGGGGCACTAGACCACCAGTTAGGCAGCCTTGACAGATGCAGTGGGGGATGAAAACACTGTTTGCTCCACACCTGCAGTGAGGCCCTAATGAGATGCAAATTACCTCATAGTTCCTTGCCGGTGCTATGGGATCATTTGCATCTCTAGGCACAATTATTGTTGCATCTTAAGGGGTACCAGGTCAATACAGTGCTTTAAAAACAGCGCTACAAAAACCGCACTTTGCAAAGCGTGGAAACATTTAGAGTCACTGGGGTGTATAATAGCGGTAGGGAAGTACCATTATCCCTGTTGCTCAGTGCTTTTTCTACTCAGGGATCAAGTTGCTGTGTGTGTGGTACCTGGTTGAGCTGCTCCCATGGTGGAATGGCTAAGGCATGGGCACATGGCAGGGATAGAGACCTGGGATCATGGTTCAGTCCCCCCCCCCAGTCTCCTGGTGTTGCAGCTCTTTTGTTTATTTATTTTTATTTACAGACTTTAATTTCCCCCCCTCCTGAGTTTCTCCCCATCCCAGAAGTCCACACCCCCTCAGAGTTGATTTTTTTATCTCTTGGTGTTGTGGGGGGGCAAAGTCCCCCCCAAAAGAAATTTCCATTATTGTCTATGGCATGCACTGTTTCTGTTGTAGTCGGTGTTTTGCCCAACATTATTTCAGTGCATGCTATTTTGCTTGCGGCATTGTTTGCCGCGTTGTTTCTTCCGCGACATTATGACTCGGTGCCATCTTAGGGTATGAATATAACATTTTGCTCCAGAGGAGCAATTGCCATTAGTGGTCCTTAACAGCCCGATTTTGATTGCAATACATGTAGCACCCTATTGGCCACATACCTTCTGTGGCCAGAAGGGGCTTGAGTTTGTGATCTCAGTCTGGCTAGGGGCTGGCTGCTTAGTATATTGGAACATGTCTTTAGAACTGACAAAGTACCATAGAATATGCTAATATACCACTGGTTTGCTCCAGGCACTTATTTGCTCCTGGTGCAAAGATTAATGGACTCTAATCTGGACATATGAATATCCATTCCACAGTAACTCATTCTTTAAAAACTGTTGTTTCTAGTTTAGTATATCACCTGCAATGACAACCTATAGTAGTTTTCCTTTACCTAAATCTTCAACTGAACAAACATGGGTGGATACCACATTTGCTGTACCCCTGTTAACTTAAGGAACAGGAAATAAGTGGAGTGTAATTACAGCTGGTGTGATTGCTCTCTGTGGATCTTTTTGGAAAATGTCATAAAATATAATTCATGCAAGCAAATGGAGAAAAAGCAGGAAGAATGCCAGCAATTTTAACTGTGGTCAGACAGACATTAAATCTGCAGAATCAGGGTGAGGTCAAACTCTGGTCAGGATCATATGCAGTTGAACTTCTATTTCCCAAAATAGGCAGGATAATAGAGGACTTTTCCAAACTGCAACAGTAACAGTGTAGGCTTCAAAATATGCATAAACTAGAGTACAGTGGGCATCTTGTACAACTCCTTCCATAGGCTGCACTAGCCACCTATAACCTTAAGCTGTAGTGACACTTGAATTCTGGGCTTGTAGGTTTTTTCTGGTACTCAGAGCCAGTGTTAGACTTGTTGGCACCCCAAGTGAACAAAACTGTGGTGCCCCTTCCCCCTTGCACTCTCCTGCCCCAACCCACATTCACCCTTGCCCCGCTCACTTCCACTCACACCACCAAAGTTGTAAAAATACTGTAAAAACATATACACCTTTTCTTTATATTGCCACTTTATATATTCAAAAACTGCAAACACAAAGTAAGCAATAATGCGAAGCTTTGCTTTAAAATCTCAGCAAACATGCAGAAAACTCTTTCCATATGGGACATGAAAAACTCTGTCTGATATAATCAGGGGTACTTAATGAGCAGCAGTATGAATCTAACTGTACAGCATGACAGATACTAGTAAGTCAGCAAGTAAGTAGTAAATAAAATGTATTTATCCAGCTCCCAGTCCCAGGGGCTCTGGGCACTTTACATAAAAATGCATCAACAGGATACAGCATTTCAGTCAACACGATAATTTAAAACAGAGCCAGCTATACTAAGATCTAAATAATAAGCTAAAACTCTAAATCCATATTTAAAATACTAATTAAAGTCAAACATTAAAAGCTTGTTTAAATAGATGGGTCTTGAGTGATTGCTTAAAACTCTCCAGAGAAAGTGCTTCCCTTAATGAACGTGGTAATGCGTTCCATAGGACCGGACCGGCGACCTTAAAAGCACGGCCACCGGATGTTTTAAGCCAAGCCCTAGGAACGACAAGAAAGCTCTCCGTGGACTGGCAGAGTGAGTGTACCAGGTGGGCTGGTGTCAGAAGGTCAGACAGAAAAACAGGACCCAATCCTAACAGTAAATGTTTATCCAAAACTAGGCACTAAGTGGGCCTCACAGTGGCCTCAGAGTAGCGAACTCCCTTCCCCACATATAAACACTTCCCTAAACTTCACAACCACCTTCGAGTTTTCTGGCTCCTAGCTGGGCTACCACCAGAGCAGCAATGCTGACAGCCAGCATCAAAATATGTATGCCTTCCCTGTATCTCTTCAGACACACTCCCATATACCCAAATAAAAATCATGTCTGTGTCATTTTTTATCTTCATTGTGCACGCAAGCGTAGACGAACATGTTGATATGAGAGTTGCTAGAGAGAGAGAGAGGTGTGAGGGGTGCCAGCCCAATGGACAGCAGTGCTGCAGGGGCCAGTCTGTGGCTGGTAATTCAGCAGGCAGTGCCCTGATGACACTGGTTTGCTGAGGGGGCTTGCCTCGGCAAGCATTTCAAAGGACAGAGCCAATGCTGCACATGGCTCTGTCCTTTGAAATGCAAGCCCTTCAGCTGCTGCTTAGTGTGTTTTTCCTTGTTAAACAATGTCCCCTTTACCTGCTGCCACTTAGTGTGTCTTTCCTTGTTAAACAATTTCCCCTTTCCCTTTCTAACACCGGGATGCCCACTTCTACAGGTGTCGGATCGCCCCAACCCGTCCTATCTCTAGTATCGACATCAGGGTGCCCAATCCCGTAGTCATCCCCTCCCCATCACTATTGTGGCACACTGGAAGCCCACCAGTGTGCCTAAATTTATATATATTTTTTACCTGTAAATGAAAAACTTCCTCAAGGTCTATTTTATTTTTTTTCACCTGTAAAAGCGAAAACTGTCCTCGTTGTCTCCCCATCCCCTTCCCCATCCCAACCCTCCCTCTCGCAGCCACCTCCTCTTATCCCCCTTACCCCACAATTTCACCTCTCTGAGGTCAGCTTATATGATTTTCTGTGGAGCAGGACATGTCTGCACCCTTCAAAGCCGACCGGCAAACTAAAAGAGTGAACGTTAAGCCGTATAATGGGAGTCAATGGGGATTTCAACTTAGGTTGATATTGCAACCATTTTTAGGAATTTTGGCCCCACATTTTCAACAAGGGGTTGTTGGGACCACACCTCGTGAACATGTCACTGTCATTTTGTTCCTCAGTCCTGAAAGGGGATTTCACGGTCACTGCATGGAATCACCTTTTGGGACTGGGTAATGAAATGACAGTGACACTGTTCATGAGGTAGAGTCCCAAAAAGCCCATGTTGCAAATTTGGTGAAAAATTAAAAACAACAGTGACTGTGTTACGGGCACGTGTTGCACAGTTTCACTTCAGATTTTCAACATTGACATTTTTTCACACCTCCTTATGAACAGTACAACTGCCATTTTTCACATCCTGCCTGAAATGTGTTTTCGCACCAGTTGCGCGGAATGGCACAGTTGCTGTGTGAAATCAACTTTTGGGATGGAGCAACAAAATCACAGTGCAACTGTCCATGAGGGGAAGTCACAAAAAGCCCATGTTGAAAATTTGGTGAAACAATTCCAAAAAATGACCGTGTTACAGGCGTGCATTGCACAGTTTCTATGCACATTCGTAACTTTGCCAGTTTCTCATATTTTCACTCCAGATTTTCAACACTGCCATTTTTTCAAACCTCCTCACGAACAGTACAACTGTCATTTTTCACATGCTGCCCAAAATGTGTTTTAGCACCTGTGGTGGTGAATGGCACAGTCGCTGTGCAAAATCACCTTTTGGGACTGAGTAACAAAATTATAGTACCACTGTTCATGAGGTGGGGTTCCAAAAAGCCCATGTTGAAAATTTGGAGTGAAAATATCAACAAACATTTGTGGCGTTAGGGTTTCCAACTGTAACGCCTCACCCCACCATGTAGAGATTCACAGGCATCGGGTGTGTGCCTTGTTAGGGTCATCGACCCATATGCTCACACCATTCCACACACACCCACAACCTGCAGCCAGTGACATGCATCGGGGTGTGCCTTGGAGTCTTTGGCCCAAATGTTCACCCCATTCTCCTATACTGCACCCATCTCAGCTTATTTCATTCTGGAATGAGGTGAACGTTAGGGCCGAAGACCTCAAGGCACACCGCGATGCCTGCCAGTGTCTGCAGGGTGGGGGTGGAATGGCATGAGCATTATGGCCGACAACCCAAAGGAACACCCCCAATGTCTGTCAGTCTCTGCAGGGTGGGGGTAGGGCATTAGGGTTGGAAACCCTAATGCCTCATTAAGGAAGTAAATCAGGGAGGGATGTTTGATGTCACCTACCTTGATTTCAGCAAAGCCTTCGACAACGTCCAACATAGAAAGGCTGATTAACAAGCTGAGTAGTCTGCCAACAGGGCACAAGCTGATAAACTGGGTTAGAAACTGACTGATGGACAGGAGGCAGAGGGTGGTGGTGGTAATAGGATCCAACTGAGGAGAGGGGGTGACCAGCAGGGTACCTCAGGGATAAGTCCTGGGACCAGTTCTGTTCAATGTCTTCATTACAGACATTGCAGAACAGCTAGAAGGAATGATCTGACTGCCAGTTTGCATATGACAGCAACATCTGTAACAGAGTGAATACTGTAGAAGGGGTGGAGAAAATGAGCAGGGGAAATGGAGAGGCTTGAAAAATGGTCTGAGGAGTGGCAACTGAGGTTCAATGCAAAGAAGCCTAAATAATGCACCTGAGAAGAGGGGAAACCAGGGGAGAGTTACAGGATGAGGAGGAGGTGCTGATGGTCACCAAGAAAGAAAGGAACCTAGGAGTTATCAGTTCTGATGACCTAAAGGTGTCAAAGCAGAGCAGACATGTTGCAAGGATGGCCAGTGGCATGCTGGGATGCATGGGCAGAGGTATCACTAGCAGAAGGCATAAGGTGGTGATGTCATTGTATAATGCACTAGTGAGGCCTCACCTACAGTACTGTGTGCAAATCTGGAGGCCGCAAATGTGCAAGGACATTGACAGGGTGGAGACAGTCCACAGAAAGACAACCAAGATGGTACATGGCTTGTAACACAGAACATATCAGATGAGATTAAAAGGACCTCAATATGTACTTATTGGAGGAAAGAAGGGAGTGGGGGAACATGATAGATACATTCAGGTACCTCAAGGGCATAAACAAGGTGCAGAGGTGGACATCTTTCGATATATCAAACGTTCAGCATTGGTAAATGCTTGTTTTTTATCCTAAAAAAAAGAAAACTGTCCATCATTGTCCACTGTGTAACCCACCCTCCCCTAAACAGTACACAGACACTGGGTGTGTCCAATCCCCCAGTGTCCTCATCTGTCCGTCCACTGTTGTCTGCTGTGTAACCCCCCCAAACAGTATGCAGACACTGGGGGTGCCCAGTCCCCCAGTGTCATCTGTCCATCCATTGTTGTCCGCTGTGTAACCCCCCCCCTCAAATAGTATACAGACACTGGGGGTGCCCAGTCCCCTAGTGTCCTCATCTGTTCAGCAAACTCCCTGAAAAAAAAGGAGACTGTTCCTCGTCATTTTTTTTCCCTGTAAAAAAGAAAAACATCTAGAGTTGTTCGTTCCACCGTTACCCAACCCCCTACCCTCCCACTCAGGACCCACCACCCCACACCCTCCATACCCCATACTTATCCACCGGAGGTCCATTGCCATAATCTACCTTGGACTGAAGGTACGTCTTCGCTGTGCAAAGCCCAATCGCAAACTGAGATAAGCTCTTTAATGTATTTCAATGGGGTTTTCGGCATCAATGTATTTCAATAGGGTTTTCAACTTAGTGGCATAACTTGGCAATTTTTAAATATTTTTGCCCCAAATTTTCAACACATGATTTTTGGGACCCCACCTCACAAACAACTTCACTGAAGCAATTTTCAAACATCCTTTCCCCTCCCCCATGACACCATTGCACACGACAAACATTCGACATTGACAAATGTTTGTTCTTCATTTACCATTAGTACAACATTTGACCACAACTAGAGTCTCACAGACTATCAGGGAGACTGGCAGCCATGTTTCTTAGATACCACAGCTAAGAATTTCTCCTTTTTAAAAATACTTTCAATAATGTCATATCTTTACAGCCCCTCTATATGAAATCACAGAATCCTAAGAGATGCCAGCAGAGACGTCAGTGCGTGGCGCTATTACATTTTTTTTATTTCGTTTTTGTTGACTGGGTATGTGCACTAGACAAATTCTGCCTTTTCTCAGGCACGACCCGGGGGAGGGGAATACAGATGAATGCCAACTGACCTTGAACCAGATTAAGCTGTCAATGGTATTTTTTAGTGAATGGGGGGGGAAATTTGGCTAGTGCACCAAGGAAATTCCCCTACTCTTGGTCAGAGAGCTCTGTGTTTCCGATTGGATCAGTCAATGTGCTCTCAGTCGACAGAGAGTGTGGACTTGTGGGAGGCCAAGGTGCTGATCACCTCCTTGGCCCCCCTTCTTCTTAGTGGTCAACATGGCAGACGTACGGATGGAGGATGCTGCACTTACCGGGACTGACAACCAGGCTTGCAAGAATGAAGGTGCTGGCGACTGCCAGTTGAAGGATTTTGTTCAGGATGGAGTACACAATGCTGCTTTTTTAAAATGGCAGCTTGCTGAAGAAGAGCGACGGTTCCAGGCTGTTCAGGAATGATTATTGCTGGAACTTGGGAATACTTGAGAAGATCAGATGGAGGTACGGGAACAGGGATTCACATGTCTTCCTACTGCACCGGACCTGGCGTCAGTTGTACTATCTGACGGGAATGTTGTAATGCCAACAATGTCCTTTTCATCTGACATATTGGCACATTGTATGGATACATTGGATGGAGTAGTAAGTACCATTGCTTCGGGTGAAACGGTTCTGCAGCCTTCTGGCGATGTTCGGGGATCATTATCTCATGATGGGCTTGTTATGGGTATTTCAGCTCGGGGAGGTTTAACTGCTCTGGAGGACGCGAGTCCTGGTCCCTCTTTAGTAGGCCAATTTCATATTGGTCTCTCGCCAATGGGAATGGGCAGTAGAACTGGTGGAACAGTGGGCCTAGGGAAGGACAAAAAAGCCATGTTTGACTCCAGCAATGAAGCCTTCCCTCCCTTCCTCAGCAGGTCCTATGGGGGAAGAGCTCTCAGATAGAGTTGCTGTGGCCCCTGTAGCTTGGGTCTCTCATGTGCTGGAGGCGGCAGGCTGGGTGAAGACTTTGGATGAGAAAGGTTGAGACACGTAATGTACAGGCATTACCTACTGCAGGAGAGCCGGTTGGGATTACAGCTGCCCCAGACTCAGATGTTCCTGATTCCCTATTAACACCTGGACAGGGATCCCAGATGGTAGGGGTTCAGACCTCTCCAGCTTTAGTTTCAGACTCGCTTCTAGTTGCTATTCAGCATTTGGAAGGTGAAGCCCCTTTATCTGCTGGGCCCCCCCTTCCTCCCCTCTCACTGATGAGATTCAGGTTATTGATGAGCAACAGAAGTCTTCACCCTCTGCTCAGATACCTACAGGGCATGCTCCTGCTCAGAACTCCTCCAGTATTGTTTAGCATGATAAAATCAAAGAACAGCTGTTTCCTGCTACATTTGGAATACGTTCTGATCCTGCAACTAGGCGTAACACAGTCCACTTAAAGTTCAGGGGTCCTCTGTCTGAGGTTCCCAATAGGCACTTTGTTGGGAGAGAACTGCTAAAGGGAAGTATAAAATGTTATGCATATGAAATATATGCTCTGATCCATATGCCTGGAGACTCCATCTTTGATATCAGTTTCAAACATTCTGTAGGACTAGATAGGTTCTGGAAACAATTTCAAGCACTTAAAAATACTCCTTTGTGGAAGCCCTTTATGGCAATCCCTCTGACTAAACCGGTCTCTAAGAAAATTACTGCTTTGTTCCGTAATGAGGGTGTTAATGTTGCAGATATCACCTACTGGTTGCAGCAACTTTGTACTGTGAAGGGGCAGCCAGAACCTATTTTAGATGATGAGCTCCTCTGGACCGGGGGATGGCGCTTTCTGGTGGATTTGCATCTTGAGCATGGCTTAACTAAACATCTACCTAATTGTTTTTTCTTAGGGAGGGACAGAGGTGTGATATTTTACCCTGGACAACCTAGGGCCTGTTATAAGTGTGGAGCTTTGGGACACCTCAGTAATGTTTGTGACCAACAGAAATGTGGTCTTTGTGGTGACTTGGGTCATATTGGTGCTCAGTGTAGAAGTCCTCCCAAATGTAATCTTTGTAACGAACAAGGCCATACATTTCATAAGTGTTCCTGGGCCTCCCATAATAATATGGACCCTACCCTTCATGCCGAGCAGGATGTATATGTGGCTACTGCCCAGAAAGAAAGACAGAAAGTGCATGACTTGCTCATGCAGTCACATCCTTCTGACGCAATCCCCCTGCCGCTGTCTAATGCTTGACTTGAGAACTCTGTGGTTGTTGCAGAAGATATGCAATCTGATATGGTGCTCTCAAAGTTGGAACCTTTGGCTCCTAATGTGACTGTGGTAGAGTCATCACGTGGGTCTGCTTCCCCCCAACAAGATGATCCCCTGGCCCCTGCTGCATTATTGCTTGGAGAGACCAGTTTTGATAGTGTGGCGATGGATTCTAACAGCGCCACTGCAGTGGTCATTGATGTGCCTTGTATGCCTCCTCCAGAAGTGCAGCATGACACTACCTTTCATAGGTCTAAGTCTAATAGAGCCGGTATGGACAGTCATCCAATACCCATCGAACCTGATTCGATTCCCTTACAGAATTCTTATGCCCTGTTGTTGGATCAGGAAGGGGATGAGGATGGTTTAGACTCGGACATCTCTTCTGTTGCTTCCTCACACACTGAGACTGTCTGCCATGCAGGTGTCAGAGATAAGCCTAAACCAAAACAAGCATTTGTCAATGCCGAATGTTGTCCCACTGGCATTGGCAGTGGCAGAGGTGGAGAGGCATAGCGCTGTGAGTTTGTTAATGTGTCCCCAAAAGGTGATTTTGCACAGCGAGTACGCCACTGTGCCGCAGAGCTGCGCAAATGCATTTTGGGCAGGCTCTGGAAAATGGCAGCTGTGGAAAATGGCAGCTGGACTGTTGATAATGAGGTGTGCACAAATGCCAGTGGTGAAAATGTGGCATGAAAATATTGCAGACTGACAAAGTTACAAGGGTGCGTGGAAACTGGGCAATGCACGCTTGCAACACAGTCATTGTCTGGACTTTCGCCACTAAATTTTCAACAAAGGCATTTTAGGACCTCTGCTGATGAATAGTGTCACCGTCATTTCCTGAAAGTGTCCCGAAAAGTGATTTCGCACAGTGACCGCGCAATTCTGCACCGGACGTGTGAAAACACATTTCAGCCAGCTGTACTGTTCATAAGGAGGTATGGAAAAATGGCAATGATGAACAGCTGGAGTGAAAGTATTACTAATGCACAAAGTCACTAGCATGTGTGCAAACTGCGCAATGCGCGCTCGTAAAACACTCATTTTATTGACTTTCGTCCCTAAATTTTCAACACAGGCATTTTAGGACCTCTGCTCATGAACAGTGTCACTGTCATTTTTGTAATGTGTCCCAAACAGTGATTTCACACAGCGACCGCGCTATTATGTGCTGGAAGTGCGAAAACATATTTTGGCAAGGATGTGAAAAATGACAGCTATATAGTTCATAAGAAGGTGTCGTAAAATGCCAATATTGAGAATGTGGCATGAAAATATTGCAAATGTGCTAACTTATGAGTGTGCGCAGCGCAGTTGCTACGCATGCTCGTAAAACAGTCATTTTACGGAGTATTGTCACCAAATTTTCAATACAGTTATTTTAGGACCTCTGCTCATGAACAGTGTCACTGTCATTTTTGTAATGTGTCCCAAACACTGATTTCGCACAGCAACCACGCTATTCAGCGCCAGAAGGTGAAAACACATCTTGGCCAGGATGTGAAAAATGACAGCTATACGGTTCACAAGAAGGTGTAGTAAAATGCCAATGTTGAGAATCTGGCATGAAAATAGTGCGAATGGTCTAACTTACAAGCGTGCATTGCGCAGTTGCTACGCACGCTCGTAAAACAGTCATTTTTTGGATTTTTCCCACCAAACTTGCAACATAGGCTTTTTGAGAGCCCCTCTCATGAACAGTGGCACTGTCATTTCATTACTCAGTCCCAAAAGGTGATTCCATGCAGTGACTACGAAATCACTTTTCAGGACCGAATAACTTCATGACAGTGCAAGAATTCATGAGAAGGGGTCCCAAAAACCCCTTTGGGGCCAAAATTTGCAAAAATGCCTGAGATATGCAATAAAGTTGAAAAAACCCTATTCATTCCATTATACAGCTTACCGGTATTTCTTCAGTTCGCGGTCAGCTTTGAAGAGTGCAGACGTGTTCCCCTGTCCACTGAAGATCATCGTGCCAGACTCTGCAGGTAAGTATGGGGTGGGGGAAGGGAGGCAGGGTGCACAGAGGGTGGGTGCTGGTGGGGAGGGGCATCAAGACTACGAGGGACCATTTTCAGTTTACAAGAAAAATGAAAAAACCCATTTTGGGACAGTTTTTTTGCAGGGATTTGGCATGCTGGGTGTGGGTTCCCAGTGTGCCACCTAACTGTTTGGGGCGGTGTCTGTAGCCAACGGGGGATTGGGCAATCCCTGCCGGCACACAAAGAAAGTGGGGCGAGTTGAGGGGATTGGGTACCCTCGGCATTCAACAATTGGGGGTTTATGTCAACAGGGAGTGGCTCCCCATTGGCACACAAAAAAGTGGGGGGGGTTAACCGACAGGGGGATTGGGCACCCCGAAATCAGCAGTAGTTAGGCGGCCTCCCGCTCGCCGACCATGCACATAATGTGGGCGAGCACATAGGAAGGGTCTGCTGCGTATGACGAGCTTTGCTAGGATTGCAGCGGACCTTTTCTTAGATGTGCTCACCACATTATGTATGCTTGGTGTGGCGCTGGCATGCAGGCTGATGGGGAATGCAGGACGCACCTACTAGTGCATGCCTAGCATTCGTCCAACAGCGACCCCGCCTCCAAAGCTGCACTGTCCCACGATGTTGGCAGCACAAGCGCGCCAACATAAAAAAGGAAAAAGTGAAAGTGACATGATATGCTTATGTATTACCTGATTGATTTCTTTTTCTTGTAGTGTTTTTTCTCCTTTTCTTGCCTTACATGGCCGTAGGTATTGCCTTTCTTACTATTAATGTTAACAGTATTAAGTCACCGAACAAGAGAAAGGTTACCTTTGCTAGTCTACAAGAAGGCCAAGGAAATATTATTATATTACAAGATACTAGAATACATTCTTTACTGGATCTAAGGGAGGCAGAAAGGGATTGGAGGTGGGGTGTTTCCTTATGGTCCTCAGGGGAAGACACTTGTGATGGTTTAGGTATATTATTTGCTGATATTACTGTTAAAATTTTGCAAGTCCTGGACATCTCTCCAGGAAGGGCTATGCTTGTTGATGTTGTCATTTATAATTGTGTATATCATATCATTAATTTTTAGGCCCCTCAGCAAAAATTGGATAGGTCATTACTTTCTAAGAGGATTGCCCCTTATTTATATACATCTAAATTGGTTTTGTGGGTGGGGGGGTGATTTTAATTGTGGCTTAGCTCCTAGGGATTGGGGAAGGAAGAAGCAGAAGATTTTCTGCGATACTAATACGCTTCTTGATGTGATTAAACATAATAACCTGAAAGATGTGTATGATATTTTACACATACCTCCTACACATACATTTTTTAAGGGAGTTTTGTCTTCTCACATAGACTTTTGTTTTTTGTCAGATAGAATTACTTGTTCGGAGGTTTTATTGCCTATGGAGACCTCTGATCATGTGGTGGTTAAAATACAGATCAGTCCTTACCAGAAGCTTCTGATGGGCCATGCTTATTGGAAATTAAATGTTGCTTTATTGCAAGATGAACTTACTAGGATTCATCTGCAGACTTTTATTGCAGTCCGTTCAGATCTCTGTTTTTTGTATGATAGTCCTGTTGAGTGGTGGGAGGATACCAAGCGGAATTTGAAATTGTTTTTTATGCAGCTCTCTAAGACATGAACCAGGGATCACTATTTGACATATTTAAGTTATAGGGCTCAATATTTAAAATTGTTGACTCAGGTAACTGCTTCAGACGGTGTGGTGCAACATAAGCTTAAAGATGTTAAGCATAAATTGTATGACTTCCTTAAATTGAAAGAAGACAGATATTCTTATCAACAAAAGTATTTGCTTAAGGGCACATGGCAAAAAGTGAGTCCTTATGATCTTTCCATACAGGGGCCTGATAGATTTAGTATGTCTGCTTTATTAGATACTGATGGTACTGTTGTGCAGGCTATCGGAGGTATATGTCAGGTTGTTCAGGCACATGTGAAGTCTACATTTCAGGATACTGCTTCAGCACTGTCAGGTTTGTTTTTTCAGCATTTGGATGTTCCTCCTTTATTGCCGGAAGAAATTGAGGAATTGGTGGCTCCTATTACTGATTGTGAGATCAAACTGGCTATTAACAAACTGTCGGTTCGCACTACGCCTGGTATTGATGGAACCCCAAATGAATTCTATAAGGTTTATTCAGATTTCTTGTTACCATGGTTGCGCATTGTCTATGAGGCTGTTTGGTTAGAAAATAGGCTTGCACGCAGTATGTGTACTGGGGTTATGGTATTTCTTTGCAAAAAGGGGGATTCTAAAATATTGAAAAACTGGAGACCATCGAGTCTGTTGATTTCAGACTATAAGATTTTAGCCAATATTTTATCGATTCGGCTTTCTAAGGTTGCCCAGAGATTGTTTATTCCTACCTAAACATGTGCTGTCCCTGGCAGAAATATTGTCCATAATCTGGTTTATCTCAGGGAACTTGTCGAACAAGGTTTAATACATAATTTGTCAGGTTATCTTTTATCACTAGATCAGGAAACTGCATTTGATGCCATTCGGCATGAACACATTTGGGCTGTTTTATGTCATTGTGGTATTCCAGACTTATTGGTTAATCTATTGAAAACTTTGTACTCGGCAGCACAGGTTACTCCTCTCGTGAATGGACATATGGGTATTCCTGTCACAATTAAGGTTGAGGTTCGACAGGGGTGTCCTCTCTGAGTCCCTTGTTGTTTGTTTTTGGTCTGGATCCAATATTGAGAATGATTGATGCAGGTGTACATATAGTGCCCATTACAACTACTGAAGGCTTTACCTTTCAGAAAGTACTGGCATATGCAGATGATTGTATCTTTTCCGTAGCTGATTTGGACTCGGGAAGGAGGGTCCTTCAGGTCCTTCAGATGCTTCAGCTGCATACTGGTATTAGGATTAATCTTGCTAAAAGTAGAATGTTGGTGTTGGCACGGCTTTGGTAATAGATACTTTTATCATTCCTGTCGTTACTGGAAATGTAAAGTTATTGGGTATTTATTATGGTACTCCGAATGCTTTACAACTTAATTGGGACATATTTTCTGATATGGCACATCAGAAAGTAATCAAATGGCAGACATGGAAAATGACGAGAAAAAAAAGACTGTTCCTTCTTAGTGCATATATAACGTCAATTTTCTTGTATGTTTCTCATGTGTCCCCCCCCCCATGATATGCATGCTAAGGTTCTGGGTCTTTTTTTCCTGTTATTATGGGGTAGTCGGTTAAACCCTGTGAAGTGGGCACACACTTATAGGGCTTGGAAGTCAGGAGGTCTTAACATGATACAGCCTTTGGTGTATCTGTTTTGTAGTTTTTTTCTATAGTTCCGTTAGACCTATGTTATTGGTTACTGAGGAGATGGGGTCTATATGCATGCAATTATGGGTTGAGAAATTTTTGACTGCTTGGGGCAGAGGCACTCATCAGAAAAGCTGCTCCCTTTTTATGTCAGAACTACACTCAAGTATATCAGAATGTGGAAGATTGAACTTCTTTGGTTCATTTTACATGAAAAAAAAATTCTATAATTTTACTGTGGATTCTTGCAATGTTGAAGAACCTTTATTTCAGGTTTCAGATACTGTAAATACTGATTTGCTGTTGGCAAGTATCACAGAGCCAAGGATTCCAAAAAAAATGCAAGATATGATTTGGCTTTGTGGGCATCAAAAGCTCAATGTGAAACATAATCAAAAATATAAGCAGTTGGCTGACAGGGGCTGCTATGAGCAGTCCCGTCAGGGGCACCTGGAGACTATTCTGCACCTGTATTTTGATTCTGTCCATATGCAAGGCTTTTGGTCAGCCTTAGCTACTTGGTGGGTAAGCCTCTTCTTAGTCTCATGTCTTATGATATTTTAATATTGGGGAAGGTTCCAAAGGACTGGCATAAATGGCTTAAGAGTACAGTTTCTGTTGTTCTAGCTTGTACTAAATGGTTTCGTTTTGCAGGCGAGGTGTTTAAGATGCTTTCAAAACAAAGCCGTCCAAATGCAGGACGTTTTCTTTCAGATTCAAAGCGAACTGGATAAAATCTATGAGTTTCGCACGTTGGGATCTGATGTCGGATCTCATTTATAGCACAATATTGGGTGGGTGGGATAGTATGGTTTTTTGGTGTTTATATTGTACTCGATATTGGAGGGATGGTGTTTTTCTTTTATGTTTTTTGGGGGTTTGCAATGTATTTTTTCAAGACCATTTCTTTTCCCTGTTAATTTATCTTGCCTTGACTCTTGTTTACTGCATGATTTCTCTTGTTACGTTTACAGTTCTGTTTTGTCTTACTTTAATGTATTTTGTTTTTGGTTGGTAATAAAGATTTCCCCTACTCTTACTAGAGGGCGCTAGTACGCTGCGTGAGTGAGAGTGAGAGTGTGTCAGCAGAATGGAAAGTGAGAGCGATGGAAGAAGGCGTGGTGTCGCATTACTGCAAGCACTAAATGGAGAGGCTCATGAGGTGGCTGGGATGCACCCTTTGGGTGGCCAGCATATCACCTCTCATACCTCTCGACCATGGTTGGCTGTGCCAGGTGCTGATGACACCGCAATGGGGGATTCGAGTATGGCCACCCCCCGACTGCAAGGCCAGGACATACAAGTTTGAATACCCAGGAAAGCCGTGATTTAATGAGTACTACAGAATAAATGGAAAGGCAATTTCAGGAAGCAGAGCTGGCTTACCTGAAGGCCAAACAAAAGTTGGACGATGAGAAAAAGAGGAAACGAGCGGCTCACAACTCTCCAACCATGACACCACAATCTGCAGCTGAAGTTTTCATTTTTTCAGGGAGCAGGGCGGCTCCAGAAGTTGGAATGTGCACCCCAGACCATCATGGTATGTTAGCAGAAGAAAACAGAGACAAATGGTCACCAGGAAAAGTGCTCTTCGGAGTGGGATGGCTCCAGTGGGAAGACGGAACCTGGATACATGATCCAGCAGTACCTCTCCTTGGAAGTACACCTGATTCCATGGATATACAACAAACGCATCAAGCAGCAACCTCAGATGTTCACGCACAACTGGAGACAGCATCAGAACCAGATAAGGGGCCCAACACAATCACAAAATGTGATTCCTGCCTTTGAGGCAGATCGTAACACAGGTAACAGTTCATATTCTCCTTTGGATACAGCAGATGGATGCACCAGCTGGACCAACTGAAGTTAGAACAGGACTAATACCCCTTCCCCCAGATGCTGTAATTAACACTGATGTGTTAGTCAGGGAAGGGGGGAGACCCATACAGACACAGCAGTTCCTACTGAGACTCTAACCAATCCTACTATCCCTACCTATGCCAGCTTACTCAAAAAGCCAGTAGATCTGGCAAAATGGCGTAATGCTGTTCGTTTACATTTTCTAGGTTGACAAGAGGAAATGCCAGACAGATTCTATGTGGGGAAAACTTTACTGAAACAGTCCATGGGGTTTTATCCCTCAGAGGTATACGCCTGTATTCACGCACCGGGGGAAAGTACCTATGACATAAGCTTTTGCACTTCAGCTATTTTAGACAGGTTTTGGATCAAATACAGTGCATTAAAAACTAATCCATTATGGGAACATTTTCAGGCAATCCCGTTGACAAAACAGACCTTTAAAGTAATTACTGTTCTGTTCCAAAATGAAGGTGTTAACGTTACTGACATTACATATTGGTTGGAGAAGAAATGTAAAATACAAGGAAACCGAGAACCAATTTTATATTCAGAAGGTTTCTGGAATGGGGGTTGGCATATTAAAATAAATCTTCTACAGGATGATTCAGGGTTACACCACTTACCCAATTGTTTTTACGTTGGTAGGGATAGGGGTTTTATTTTTTACCCGGGGCAGCCCCGGCATTGTTATAAATGTGGGTTTCCTAGACATTTGAACAGATCACGCGAAGTGGTGAAATGTGCTCAATGTGGGGAAACTGGTCATTCTATGTTCTATTGTAGAAATGCTTTAAAATGTAGCTTGTGTGAGGAAGCCCACTCCTTTACAGACTGCCCCTGGGCAGCTCACAGCACTATAAATGCAGACTATGCAATTCAGGACTCATATCAATACAGCTTTAAAAACTGACATCTGGAAATGTTTCACCCACCCCCGCCTATACATCCACTTAACCCAGTCAGACAGCCAGTGGAGACCACCCCCCGGTACCTTAGGCCCACTGTGGAGACCATCCCAGACCCCCCCATGACATCAACCCTCACTCAGTTACAGGGCACGGGGCAGATTCGAGCCAAATAGTAGGTTCAGAGCAGGCTTACATGAGTACAGTTGCGATGTTACCCCCCCCACAGGGGTATCCAATGACCAATATCAAGTGGTGCACAGGAGGGGGAGAGGAAGAAAACAACTCTAGACAAACAACCCCCTCCCCAAAATCATACTGTACTACTATAAAACCAATATGAGGCCTTACAGGAGGAGGAGAGTGAAAGGGACTTGGAATCTGACTCTACATCTGTACATTCCTCACAGGTAGATGGGGGCTCAGACAGGGAACTTCCTACTGATAATCTTGATCCAAAACCTCAGAGGAAACATATGGGTACCAGAGCATGGATTAAGAAATATTGTTAAGCCTCACACTGCTGCAGGCCCCACTTTACAGCTTGGATATTGCATTGCTTAATGTCAATAGCATCAAGACAGAACGGAAATGAACAGTCACTTATGCACAATTCAAGATGTCTCATTTTGACATTATTTATTTTTAAGACACCAGACTACACACTGACTTGGAGCTTCAAGAAGCTAGCCAAGCCTGGATATGGGGTACTTCCCATTGGTCTAAGGGTATAGACACATGCAGAGGGGTAGGCAAATGTATCAATAATCGAACCACAAAAGTGGTTTATGAGGTAGATATTGTACCTGGTCGAGCATTATTACTAGATGTTTCAATCTCCAGTATGGAATTCAGATGCATCAGTGTCTACGCACCACAGACAAAAGCTGCACAGATTGAATTACTTCAGTTACAGTTACCCTTTTTGTTCACATCCCGTTTTGTATTGTTAGGTGGGGATTTCAACTATAGTAGGTATCAACAAGATAGGGGCCAAAAACAACTCAAATGTTTTGTGATGTTTCCTGTTTAAATAATCTCCATGCACAAACAAGGTTAAAGGATGCCTTTGAATTTGGTCATAGAACACCCTCCAAAACTTATTTTAGAGGCTCTATTGCCACAAGGATAGACTATTGGTTCCTATCTGACAATTTAGACATACGGGCGGCGTCAGCCACTCCTGTAGCCTCTTCAGACCATGCCTTGATAGCTGTAACAATAGCAAATTTTGAGAAAATGGTCCAGGGAGCGGGGTACTGGTGAATGAACATGAGTCTGTTACATGACCCCCTAATTCAACAGGGTTTTACAGAACTTCTGATAGCCAGACAATCAGTGGCATTTATGTATGATTCCCCCCGGAGTGGTGGGAGGACACAAAATGACTTATTAGACAATATTTCCAGACAATTGGGAAATTAAAAGGTAAAATAACAAGCATTTGTCAATGCCAAATGTTGCTTGCTTGTATGTGCTGTTTAGGTATTTGGAAGTGATAGTTTCATGCCTTCCTCCCAAGATATCCACTGTGTCTTTCCGTTCAGTATTTAGAGAAGAGTGGAAGGGGCAAGGGCCACAGCAGTACAGCAGTTGCCAAGGGGGTGAAGAGGTGGACAATAGTCCATTCAAAGGCAAAAGAGTCCTGCAGGAGCTCACTAAATTGAAGGTGGACAAAGCGATGGAACCAGATGGCATACGCCCAAGGATATTAACAGAACTGCGAAGGGAGATAGCAGTACCTTTGGGAGCCATCTTCACTGAGTCATTCAACATGAGTGAATTGGAGGAGGGCACATGTGGTCCCTCTACACAAGTCTGGCAGCAGGGAGGAGGCAGGGAACAATAGGCCATTCAGCCTCACCTCAGTAGTGGGGAAGATCATGGAGACATTGCTTAAAGAAAGGATAGTGGGGCATCTAGATGCCAGCGGAGCCCAGGACCATAAACAACATGGATTCACAGTGGGGACATCATGTCAGATAAATCTGGTTGATTTCTTTGACTGGGTGACAAAGGAAGTGAATCAGGGTGGGGCAGTGGACAATGCTTACCCTGATTTCAGCAAAGCCTTTGACAACATCCCATATAGGAGGCTGATAAACTAGCTGGGTAGGCTGGGCATGGGGGAAAGGGTGGTAAACTGGGTTAGAAACTGGCTAACAGACAGGAGGCAGAGAATGGTGATAAATGGTGTGCAGTCTAGGGAGACGGGGTGACCAGTGGGGTGCTGCAGAGATCGGTCCTGGGGCCAGTTCTGTTCAATGTCTTCATTAGTAATATTGCAGAACATCTGAAGGGAATTTTTTCACCAAATTTTCAACATAGCCATTTTAACATCTCTGCTCATGAACAGTGTCACTGTGATTTTCTTAATCTGTCCCAAACATTGATTGCACACACCGACTGCGCCATTGTGCACTACATGCACGGAAACACATTTTGGGTGACATGTGAAAAATGACAGCTGTACTGCTCATAAGGAGGTGTGGTAAAATGGCAATGTTGAAAATCTGGAGTGCAAATATTAAAAATTTGCGAACTTACGAGTGTGTGTAGGAACTGCACAACACATGCTGGTAAAACAGTCATTGTTAGGAATTTTTTCAACATAGCCATTTTAAGACCTCTGTTCATGAACAGTGTCACTGTGATTTTCTTAATCTGTCCCAAACATTGATTGCGCACACCGACTGCTCCATTGTGCGCTACATGCACGGAAACACATTTTGGCTACATATGAAAAATGACAGCTGTACTGCTCATAAGGAGGTGTGGTAAAATGGCAATGTTGAAAATCTGGAGTACAAATATTAAAAATTTGCGAACATACGAGTGTATGTAGGAACTGCTTAACGCACACTAATTAAAACAGTCATGTTGGAATTTTTCACCAAATTTCAACATAGCCATTTTAAGACTTCTGCTCATGAACAGTGTCACTGTGATTTTCTTAATGTGTTCCATACATTGATTTAGCACACCGACTGCGCCATTGTGCGCTACATGGGCGGAAACACATTTTGGGCAAGATGTGAAAATGACAGCTGTACTGCTCATAAGGAGGTGTAGTAAAATGGCAATGTTGAAAATCTGGAGTGAAAATATTGAAAATTCATGAACTTACGAAATGCATGTGAACTGGCGCAACGCGACGCCAGAAAAAGTCATTTTTAGGAATTTTTTCACCAAATTTTCAACATAGACTTTTTGAGAGCTCACCTTATGGACACTAGCAGTGTCATTTTGTTAATCAGTCCCAAAAGGTGATTTCATGCCCAATTAATGCCATGACAGTGCAAGAATTCATGAGGAGGGGTCCCAAAAACCCCAAGTTGAAAATTTGGGCCCAAAATTCCCAAAAATGCCTGAGATATGCAACAAAGTTGAAAAAACCCTATCTATCCCATTATACAGCTTACCGGCATTTCTCAGTTCACGGTCGGCTTTGAAGAGTGCAGACGTGTTCCCGTCCATCAAGATCGCTGGGCTCTGGAGGTAAGTATGGGGTGAGGGGGGAGGCAGGTGTGCAGTGGGTGGGTGCGGCTTGTGGGAGGGGGCAGGAGAAGCGCCAAGGGACAGTTTTTGTATTTACAGGGTTTTTTTTAATAAGATGACGAGGGACGTTTGCAACACTGGGGTGGGCTCCCAGCGTGGCAGCTGGAAGACTGTTGGGGGGCTGGAGCCGACAGGGGTTAGGCATCCCGTCAGCATAACATCATTTGCCATGCTGGGGTAAGCTCTGAGGTGGCACCTGGTGTTTTGGGGGTTGCAGCCCACGGGGATTGGGCACCCCCGCCAGCCATAAACATTTTGCCACACTGGGGTGGCTCCCAGCATGGCACCTTGATGCTTTGAGGAGGGCGTGGAGCCAACGGGGGATTGGGCACCCCCGTCAGCCGTACAGTGGGGGGGAGGGGGAAGGCGCATGAGCACGCAGTGTGCATGCCTGGCGCCGTGTGTGTGTGGAGGGGAGCTCTGCTCATGAAGCGAGCTCTCCTTTCAACTGTAACGAGCACTGCATTTTCAACTGCCAACATAGACAGCTGCAGCAGTGATTGGGAACTGGGGGCGACTGCAAACACACTGACTGCATTGAAGATCGGTGCCACGCCCAAAACTCGGATGATGGCACTATGTTTCTTGCACATAGCAGTGTCAGTGGCTCAGTAGGTAGCACACTCGCCTTTGAGGCCGGGAGATCAGAGGGCTGTGGGTTCAGTTCCCACATCTGGCACTTGGGTTAATATCCCAATGCTGCACTTCTGATGTGCCGTCTTTCGGATGAGACATTAAACCGAGGTCCTATCTGCCTGGATTGGTGGTAGTTCAGGTGGATGTTAAAGATCCCATGGCACTTATCAAAAAGAGTAGGGGAATTTCCCTGGTGTCCTGGCCAAATTTCCCTCATTCACTAAAAATGCCACCAACAGCTTAATCTGGTTCAAGGTCAGTTGGCATTCATCTGTATCCCCCTATCCCCGGGTCGTGCCTGAAAATAGGCAGGATTTGTCTAGTGCACTTACCCGGTCAACAAAAACGAAATAAATAAATAAATAAATAAAAATGGATTTATGTAAACAACATAAAAAAGACCTATATCACCTACAATCTTTACAGGAACAATCTCAAATAGATGTAACACATCAGATAGCAGAAATAAAGCAAAAAATGTCAAATATACAGTATGACAGGATGAAGGCTTTGGAATTAGAACAGACATTTGGAACCCAGGTCAGCAAGAGTTTGTCAATCCATTCCATTTCTGCCAAACTCAACATAAAAAGAAAATTATTTCTTCCCTTACATCCACATCAAGGAAACAGTTTACAAACAAAATAGATATATTACAGGAAGTACAACTACACATTTCACAAATGTTCTCTGAGCATTCTGCGGCAGACAGTGGCAGAGATACTGACTGACCTCTTGTGACCGCCCAACCCTCTCAGCAGAGCATCAGCATTTACCAGCACAGCCAATTACTAAACTGGAATTGGAAGGAATAATAGCCCGATTAAAATTAGGCTCTACACCTGGACTAGATGGTATTCCCTATGAACTGTATAATCATTTAATGAGACATTTATCAGAGGGCAACAAGCTCCCTGAGCTGGTGGCCTTAATGGAAGAGGGATGCCTGGATATCGTAGCAGTCACAGAAACATGGTACACAGAGAACCATGACTGGGATGTTAACATACCAGGGTACATAACCTACAGGAGAGACAGGCAGGGGAGAAGAGGGGGAGGAGTAGCTCTCTATGTAAAGGAAGGGATAAAAGCAACTGAACAAAAGAGTAAACAAGGAGGAGAGGAGGCACTGTGGGTCACCTTGGAGACTGGAAAGGGCATCACAATCCGCACAGGGGTTGTGTACAGACCCCCATGTCAGGGGGAAGGAATGGACAAGGATATGATGGAAGGCATTCTTGGAATGGCAGAGAAAGGTGAGATACTGTTGATGGGAGACTTGAATATGCCAGATGTTAACTGGAGCACATTTGCTGCAGCCACATCCAAAAGCAGGGGCATTCTTGACGCCCACTACGGGTGGCAGACATTAGACAGCTAGTTTGGAACCCACTGGAGGGAGCAATCTTAGACCTCGACTCTCAAACGGGAGCAGTGAGAGGATCTCAGATCTAGAAGTGGGTTGCCATCTGGGACAAGTGACCATCAAACAGTGTGGTTCACGTTAAACTCAGCTACAGAGTCAAGCCATACAAAGTGAGGGTACTGGACTTTAGGAGGGCTGACTTTGGCAAGATGGGAGAGTGCCTCAGAAAAGCACTAGCAAACAGGCTAGAAGGAGGTGTGGAGCAACAATGGGGAATTATCAAAACTGCCATCACAGAGGCAACAAGCCTTTGTGTGAAGCAAATAAACAAATCAAATGAAAGAAAAGCCACTATGGTTCTCAAGAGAGGTGGCTGTGAAAGTCAGGAAGAAAAGATAGCATTCCAGAAGTATAAGGAAACACAGAAGGAGCAGGACAGAGAGCTGTACCAGTTAAGGCAGAAAGAAGCAGGAGGGAAGTCAGAATAGCAAAGGCTCAAACTGAGGAAAAGATAGCCAACTCCAGTTAAGAAGGGGATAAAACCTTTATAGGTACATCAGTGAGCGTGAAAGAGACAAAGGAGGATAGTGAGGCTGAATAGAATAAACGGTGGGTGGGCAGAGGGGGACAGTGAAAAAGCAGGAATACTGAACGAATATTTCTGCTCAGTATTCACAAAAGAGGAGGGGGAAGTGCCTAATCCAATTAACAGAAGCACTCTTGATAGGGGGGTCGATCCCAGTACTTTCACAGAAGAAAGGATTCTGCAAGAACTCCTAAAACTGAAGGTGGACAAAGCAATGGGTCCTGATGGAATTCACCCCAGAATTCTAAAAGAATTAAGGAAGGAACTAGTGAAACCACTGGCTACTCTTTTTAATAAATCATGGGAGGATGGTGTGGTACCCGAGGACTGGAGGAAGGTGGATGTGATTCCCCTTCACAAAAGTGGGACCAAGACAGAGGCAGAAAATTACAGACCTGTCAGTCTGACCTCTGTGGTAGGGAAAGTGATGGAGTCACTTCTGAAGGAAAGAATAGTTGAGTACCTAGAGGTCAGTGGAACACAGGATCCAAGGCAGCATGGGTTCACAGCGGGAAGGTCATGTCAGATGAATCTAATAGATTTCTTTGACTGGGTGACCAAAGTAGTAGACCAGGGAGGGGCTGTGGACATGGCCTACCTAGACTTTAGCAAGGCATTTGACACAGTCCCACACAAAAGGTTATTAGTCAAATTAACCAGCCTGGGAGTGGGTCCCAGGGTGGTAGCCTGGGTAAAACATTGGCTGGACAACAGGACACAGAAGGTAATCGTAAATGGAGTCCACTCTGAAGAAAGGGAGGTTACTAGTGGGCACCGAGGGTTCAGTATTGGGTCCAGTCCTTTTAATGTCTTCATCAGTGGCATTGCAGAGGGACTGAAGGAAAGTATGCCTTTTGCAGATGACACAGAGATCTGCAACAGGATTGATACACAAGGAGGCGTGGAAAGGATGAAAAGGACTTGGCAAGGTTGGAGGAATGGTCTGACGATGGCAGCTAGGATTCAATGCAAAAAGTGCAATAATGCACCTGGGAAACAAGAACCCAGGGAAGAATACACAATGGGTGGGAGGTAGTAACAACAACAAAACAGGAAAGGGACCTGGGGTAATCATATCAGATGACCTTAAGGTTAGCAAGCAATGTGAGAAGGCAGTAGGGAGGGCCGGGGTATACTGGGATGTATAGGAGAGGCATCAGCAGCAGATAACAGGAAGTTGTTATCCTCTGTACAGACAGTTGGTGAGACCCCATCTGGAATACTGTGTCCAGTTCTGGAGACCCCATCTCCGCAAGGACATAGACAGGATAGAGGCAGTCCAGAGGAGGGCAACTAAAATGGTGCAGGGTCTGCAAGAGAAGCCGATGAGGAGAGACTAAAGGAGCTTAATAGGTACCCTTGAGGAAAGAAGGGAGAGGGGACATGATAGAAACTTTCAAGTACCTCAAGGAATCAAAAAGTCCAAGAGGGTAGCATCTTTCAGAAAAAGAGACTTGCAAGAACAAGGGACACAATTTAAAGATAGAAGGAGGCGGTTCAGGGCAATGTGAGGAAGTATTATTTCACAGAGAGGGTAGTGGATGCATGGAACAGCCTTCCTGAGGAAGTTGTGGAGCCTAAAACTGTGGGAGAATTCAAGAATGCATGGGACAGACATAAGGCAATTCTTGTAGGGGGCAGGAAGATATAGGCTGTTGGTTAAATAGGCTCTGCGGCCTATCCTGTAGGTAGGGAAATGGGCAGACTAGATGGGCCTAGTGGTCCTTATCTGCGGTCAAAGTCTATGTTTCTATGTTTCTATGTAAATGGTTGCCCTCTTTAATGCTATGTTAACCTCCCACTCTATTACAGACAGCATGAGGGTGGGCCTAATGGTAATGCTTTTTAAATCAGGAGACAGGACTTCATTTAAGAATCAGCGCCCCATTACACTACTTAATGCTGATTTAAAGATCCTTACAAAACTACTCAGTAATAGGTTAACTCTCGCTGCAGCATCCTTCATACATCCAACTCAGGTGTGCGCAATCCCAGGGAGAATCATACAAGATAATCTAATTTTGTTGAGAGAAATTCTACAAAAGGTACAAGAAGTGGCATTTTCAGGCTTTCTGCTGTCTTTAGACCAGGCCAAGGCCTTTGATTTTGTAGGACACCAATATCTATGGGATTGCTTATATGCTTATGGCATCCCAGAAATCTTTATTAAATGGATTCAATCATGTTATGATTATGCTAAGGTAATTCCATACTGTAATGGATGGCTGGGTCCAGAATGCACAATAGCAAGAGGAGTAAGGCAGGGCTGTCCCTTAAGCCCTCTACTATATGTTTTAACGTTAGACCCTCTGATAAGGAAAATTAGCTTATCACAGGAGATTACAGGGCTCTCATTGTCTAGCTCAGATACAGAAATCCGCACAATTGCATATGCAGATGATATCTGCTTGATTTTAGCAGATGTTAACTTCTGCATACAGGCAGGGAGAATTTTGTTAGAATTTACAGATACCACGGAAGCAAAAATTAACTTTGCCAAAAGCAAGTGTTTATTAATCAGGGAGACAGGGTATATATCAGACACTATATTAAATATTCCAGTAGCTAAAGAACCACGTAGGATACTGGGAGTTCATTTTGGGGCAGGAGACATGGCTCTCTTAAATTTACAACAACAACTCAATCTAGCCCAGGAGAAGGTTGATACTTGGAACAAATGGAGGATGTCCAAATTAAAAAGAGTGTATATGCTTAAAACATATTTATTAGCTTCACTATTACACCTCAGTTGCATATTTCTTCTGCAACAACATCTTGGAACCAAAATGTATGCTTGTTGTTTTCAGTGTATTTGGGGCAGTCGTCTCAACCCTATTAAAAGAGGGATTTTATTTCTTAACGATGCCCTAGGCATTCTGAGAATGGTCAACCCCATACCATTTTTCTTTTCCATGTGTATTACTTACAATCTGAAACCAGTATTACTTAGTAAAGACAAGCTGTGGATACCTTTGGTAAAAGATTTCTTAGACACCCTACTTCTCATATGGCCAGAACACGTGATAATTCCCAAAGATCTATCTTGGCTCTTTTGGCACTTTTCAGGGGTTGTTTCAATAAACTGATACTCTGTATACTTTCCAAACATCAAGTGGAAACTTGCCAGAGGAAAACCATATATGACTATATTATGCAGAAATGGTTTCTGGCACAACCACATTACAGTAATAGGCCCCAGCAGGAGAAGATAACAATAGGACAGATGTTGAATTCTCCTAGAATCCTTAAACAGGTATGGGATGTGACTTGGTTATCTTTGCATGGGTGCCTAAATGTTAAAGGCAATTTAAAACATAAAGGACCAGAGGAAAGGTATTGCCCTAGACAGTCATGCACAGTACAAATCGAGACCATGCAACATCTATGTTTCGAGTGCCCCTACATTCAAAACTTTTGGGACGTTTTAATACAGAAATGGCCAACTTCCCCTTTTCGTACTCTCTCCCCTGATATTTTACGGTTGGGTCTTTTTCCCAGAGACTGGCCAAAATATGAGACACACACACACACACACACACACACACACACACAAGTTATTTTAGTATGCTGTAAGTTTTACATTTGGCATGTGAGATGGCGCTTAACCTTCTAACAACTGGAAATATTAGAATCTCAGTTATTATATATGGTGGAAAATGCCTTGGTAAACATTAAACTTAGAGAACTTTCTTTGTTCTCTGCCCAGGTACACCACAAATGGTGGAGAGACATTACGTGGCTCATAAAATCCAACAATAGGAAGCAGCAACACCTGCTTTTCAAAAAAAAAACAGCAAGTGTGACCTTCCTGTGGTCTCTAGAAGGTAACAGTAGACATACAGAGACATAGCACGTAAGAATTTGTGGGATAATACTAGTTCACAGAAAATTAAATAATAATGGTATAGAGATACAAAAATATTGGTATTTGTGGTCTTGAGGATGATTATAAAATACTACATCTCACTTTTGCTGGTACAGTCTTGAAAGTATGAGATCAAGTATTTATTTTTTTGACACTTCCAGGAAAGGCCTTTAGTAGGCATTCCACTTAACAAGCATTAACTTAGCTTAGAGAGGGCTTTTCTGTTCAAGACATGGGACAGTACAATATGAATACAGGGATTTAGGTCTCTAAGCGAATATGTGAGCACAAGACTAGAAGATACTGGTATTGATTTTCATTTGGATTCCAACAAAGGTATTCTGCATTTGTGAAACTTGTCATGATTTCCATAAAAATATGACTCTCGGGTTAAAAAAAAAAACCTACCCCTGCTCCTTTAATGAGGAGGGAGAGGGGTTAGTTTACAATGATTAGCGCCTGGGTTTAGGGAAATACAATGAGGAATTCAGTATGGAGTGACTGTGGAAGCAGAAATTCGGCTTAGAACGTATGATGTAATACTTATTTGGTTCTACCTCTATGTTGTATTAGGAGATTTCATGTGACACACCCATACTTTTTTAGTGGGGGAAGGGGTTGGTTTTCAGCATTTATAAATATGTTTTGGGGTTAGAATGATGCCATTGGGTAGTGATGTATGATGGAGTACTTATTTATGTTTATCCCTGTCTTGCATTATGATTTTATGTGAAGTAACACTATTTTGTATGTATTTTGCTTTAAAAAAAAACATTCTCCTACTCTTCAGTGTAGGAGAGGTTATGTATGGGTAGTATGTATTAATATGCATTTTGTTTTTAGTGTAAGGGTTTTTCTTTGGTTTTCTATTAATATTTCAACTATGTTTTATTATTTATAGAAGGGACTGTATGATTTAATACTTAAGTGGGTTTCAGATTTTCTTTCTGTTATTTCTGTGCAGTATTATGATTTTGTTGAAGTTTGAACACAAATTCCCCTACTCTTGTAATATGTTTTTAGGGCTATAAAATATAATTTGGTATTGGATGTATGATGAAAAATGTATTTATGTTTATTTTCTTTTCTTTTCACGTTATGATTTTGTGTGATGTTACACTGTTATGTATATATTTTGCTTTCAAGTTACAATAAAAATTTCCTACTGTTTTTGAGAAGTGCCTTGGGATCTTTAACATCCACCTGAACTATGACCAGAACAGGCAGATGGGACCTTGGTTTAACGTCTCATCTGAAAGACGGCACCTCAGAAGTGTGGCACCCCCCTCATGCTGCACAACAGTGGCAGTACTGGGATATAACCCAAGTGCCTGGTGTGGGGAAGGGCTATAATTAGTGTTATTTTGTCCTGTTGCAGATGAGGCTACCCCCCTTTTCACACTTGACAAGGCCTCTGGCTATCCCCCATCCACCTCAAGCCCCCTGCCCCTACCCCTCCCACACCAGCTTGACAAGGCCTATGGCTGCCACTTCCTACCTTTCTTACCACCCCGTCCACCTCACTCCCTTGTCCTACCCCTCCCGCACCAGCTTGACAAGGCCTATGGCTGTCTCCTCCTACTTTTCTTAACCCCCTGCCCACCTCACCCCCTGTCCCTGCCCCTCCCACACCAGCTTGACAAGGCCTATGGCTGCCACTTGCTACCTTTCTTTCTTTCTTTCTTTCTTTCTCCCATCTTTATCCTTCCCCTCTCATCTACACTTTCCTCCTATTAGAACAATAAAACTGCGTAAAGATACATATATATTTCATCACTTTATTTTACTGTTTTGGAAACATTGTACTTTTACCCCTTTGTATGTTTTGTCTCCCTTCCCCACTGACGTGGAACCTTTGTAAATGAGCTGTCTGTGCTCAGAATTATTGTAATCCAAGAATGAATAAATAAAAAAACTTTAAAAAATTAACTTCACTGTACGCTATTGTACTTAAATAAAAAAGATGGAAAGGCAAGCCAGAATAAACTCTGCAAGGCTATAGATACATAATACAAAAATATTTTATTCTTTTTTTGTCACTTTTCTCCCATATGTGCAGTCATCCATGTGAAATTAACCAGCCCCACTGTGGAGTGAAAGTAACCCAGCAGTTTCCTCCTCTGCCTCTCCATAGTATTGCCATCTTGCCTATCTCTCAAGCATCATCGTCTTGGTCAAAAACGGCACTTACAGATCCAACAACCCACAAGCCTTGATACTACAAGTACAATTAATCCCGCCCCCCCCCCATATTTGTATTTATTTGAATCTAGGATTACAAGTACCTTTGAGCCAAGTATCTTTTACAAAGGTTGCACGTCAGTTGCAGTACAATAACAAAAAAGTAAAAAAACAAGACAATTAAGTAACAAAGTTAGGATAACAGGTTAACAATCAGTTACATGAATATGAATGCATACATTTGGGTTAAACTAAAGCCAGAGGCATTGATGGGGTAAATAGTGTTACGAGACATGGCAAGGACACAAAAGGTAAGAACAGCCAGAGGCATTGTCACATCACAGAGAGAACAACAGGTGGTGGAGGGGTGCGGGAGGGGGAGAGAGAGGGTGGGGAGGGCCCCCCCCCCCCCACTGTAGGAGATTAGGGGTAGATAATAGAAGTGCTATGTAGAAAGAGCTGAGACAAGGATTGGGTAATGGTAAGGAGGGCTGATTAAAGGAGACAGTCGCAGGTGCTAGAGGCAGACAGGAGTAGGCGGAGCCTGGATTTGAATGGGCCAAGCTTAGGTACGGAAGAGATGTCACTGCTGAGACCATTCAACCAGCTAGGGGCCCTATGAGCAAAGGATCTTTGTCCCTGGGTGGTACAGCAGCAAGGAACCTGCAGGAGTTGAGATTTGTATCTCCTAGTGTGGCGAGGGTTACTATTGGGGCAAAGGAAAGTTTGGACTCCGGTGGGTGCTTGGCCCATGGTTATTGTTTTAGCCAAAATGCAGGTTTGCTACTTTTATGTGGTTTGAGAGTTGTAGCCAGCCAGTTTGTGCATAGAGGTCGCACGTATGAGTGACACGGTGAGCTCCAGTGATGAGCCAACAAGCTTTGTTGCGAGATGTGGATATGTGTCTGAGAGCAGTTACAATAGCAGAGCCATATATGAACAGGCCATAGTCAATTATGGAGACAACAGAGCTCTGAACAGTGACCCTTAAGGCTTCCAGAGTAAGGTGTTGCCTATGCCTGTAGAGTAGTCCAATGTGATTATTTGCAGCTTTGGCGACGCTATTGATGTGGGCACCATAGGATAGGTTACAGTCAAGCGAGATCCCAAGATATTTAAAAGATTTCACCTGTTTGAGGGCAGCACCAAGACAGTTTGTAATAGTCAATGGGTGTAGCCTGTACTTGCTGTGGGAGCTGCTGAAGAGCACTGACTTGGTTTTCTTATAATTTAGGACCAATTTGTGCTTACTAAACCAGTTCTCAACTGAGGCGAAGCCTAGCTGTAGATTGTTTTGTAGGGGTTGGGGATCCTTATAGGTGGTGTGAATTATGGCGTCATCAGCATAGAGGATGATTTGTTCTTGGCAAGATTGTGGAAGGCTGTCCAGGAAGAGGCTGAACAGAAGGGGACCCAGTATGGATCCCTGGGGACTCCTGAGGGACAGGTCTAGCTTCAGAGAGGACATCTGCAATTTTAACTCTTTGGGATCGGTTTTCCAGATAGCTTTTAAACCAGGTCGTGGAGTCAAGAAAGAGCCCAGGATTCAGCAGCTGCTCAAGTAGTAGACGATGGTGGATGGTGTTGAAAGCTTTAGTTAAATCAATAAAGACCGACCAGGCTAGTTGACCATTATTCAGAGAACTGTGGATGGCTCTGGTGAATTCCAGAAGGGCAGAAATGGTGCTGTGCCCTTGTCTGGACCCATGTTGTTGAGAGCACAAGATATTGTGCTTGTCCAGGTAATCAGTGAGTTGGTCTGCTGCTATGCATTCGATGGCCTTGGAGAGGGAAGGTAATATGGAGATCGGTCGATAGTTCCCATGGAGGGCCCTGTCTCCACTTTTGTGGACCGGAGTAACAGTAGCAGATTTCCATCTGTCTGGAAACTGGCCAAGGCTGAGGGAGGGGTTGAAGATCTTTGTTAATGGTCCCAGTACTTAGTCGAGGGTGAGGGACAGCTGTTTGAGGTCAAGTGTGTTCCCACTATTTCTGAACTTGGCAATTGCTTTACTAATGTATTTGCGGGCTTTGTGCATCTTGACTGCTTTAAAGCAGAATGGTAGGTATTTGGAAGAGGGGGAAAAGCTGGAAGGGTGAGTTGGAGAGTCATCTACAGCAAAAAAATCAGGGGGGAAAACACTACTGAGGTCTGTGAAAGCAGTATTGAACTTATTAGCAATAGTTGTAGGGTCCAGTGTTGTAGTCCCATCAATGTCCAGCATAGTAGGGGAAGTTTTAGGCTGCTTCCCAGTAACTTCTTTGATATTGTTCCGGAAGGCTCTCCCATTTCCCCAGGTATTAGTGAGAGCTTCCCTGTAGTAGATACTTTTCTTTAGGCAGCATGATTTTGTGCAATCATTTCGAGCACATTTATAGTTCTGTATGTCAGTTTGCGTACGGTGGCCCGTGCCCACAACCAGAAGTGGTCCCTTGCTTTTAACTGTGCTATAAGCTCCACGGAGAGCCATGGGTTGCTGAGGCCTTTGACTTTGCACATTTTGAAGGGGGCATGGGAGTCACAAACTGCATTAAAGGTGTAGATGAAATAATCCAGGGCCAAGTTGACATCTGACGCTTTATAAATAGGAGTCCAATTATGCTGACTGAGGCAGGATTTGAGGTGATTCATCTGCCCACGGGGAAGGACTCTGCTAGAGATGACTATTGGAGGGAGCTTGCAGAATTTGTTTGACCATTCGCAGATGACAGGAGAATGGTCACTGAGTGAATCCAGGAGGACGGAGATGTTAGAGATACGAGTTGGATGGCTGGCCAGAACCCAATCCTGTTTTGTAGTTGTGCCTGGTTGGGGAGTCGACCAGCTGGGCAAGGTTTGCTGATGAGACGGCATCCTTGAGGCCACTTGATTCAGGTGCAAGCCAATTAATGTTAAAGTCACCTGGAGGATTGACTCGGAGCCTGGAGGTTGGGTTCGGATGAAGTCCAGGACAGCATTGAGACCTTTCCCTTGCTCTTTTGGAGGAATGTACACTGAAACAACTGTGAGGGCTTTGTTGTGGGCCCCTAGTAGGATTCTGATAGGAAGAATCTGTGCAGATGATTCTGGGGGGGGGGAGCTATGGGGTGACCCAAGACAGACTCTTTGAGGTATATTGCACAACCCCCTCCTCTTTTAGTCTTCCGATCCAGCCTGAAAACATTGTAGCCTGTAAAACAGCACACAAGCAGTATCACAGGACTGTGCAGACATTTTCAAAACATAACCATAAATCAATGTCATGTGGATACCCAGCACAGTACAGCTAAACCACGAAACCAGAGGGAACAGGAACACAACAGCAGAGTTTTTTGGTGTTCATTGCAACTATATTGATCCACAGGCTCCACAAATATATTCTAATAATGGAGCCCTTTCTGTTCATACAGAGCCGACCAACAACAAATTTAAAGCCTACTTCCCAGAAACATTCTTTAACACTAAACATACCCCCACCCATGTATTCTTGCTATTACTGATCTCAGTCCAGAACTCCAATACATTCCAGTTCAGTTGGCAGCCAAGTGGTTAAGAGCTGCATTACACATTCTGGTTATTTGTGCTCCCTGTAAAAGAAAGTGTTCCACGTTAATTCTTATTAGAGGTGTGTGACTGCTGAGCTAGGTAATCATCCAACACTAACAGCAGGGAGGCAGGCCAGCTAGCCACAGGGAGATCCGCTCACAGAACTTGGAATAAATTATACCATCAGATATTACAAGAGTTTTTTAACTGGCGCTCTAAACCCCCAATGCCAGAAAAAAACTATGCAAACTTTGACTTTAAAACTGCCAACTGCTTACCACAGTGTGAAGCCCAGATTACTTACCTGACTTGATTGGCTCAATGCTGTCCCAGTCCCTGATTTAGAATGAATAGGCTGACGGTCCAGCGGGCAGCAAGGTAGAAACAGTTTATGCCATGGGCTGAGGAAAACCACCAAAAGGCAAAGAACAAAACTGGCAATGGACGGTCTGACCATGTCCACCGACACACAAGCACAGTTTACAACAGGGGCAGCAAGTGCAACAACATGGTGGTAGCAGCAAACAAAAGTCAGACTAGCCAGGAGAAACAGCCCATCCTAGGGCTGAGCTGCATCCTCGTGTCAGGCTCCATACTGATTCAGTAATCTTTCAGCTCCTCCATCTTCATTCAAATAACTGTGCCAATTATTGCAGCACAGGAAGAAGAGCCCAGATGATGTGGCTTGTAAGGCACTCTTAGCACATGTGTGTGACATCACACAAAGTGGCGGAGCCTCAGCTGGAGCAGTCTCTTACTTTCACTTTCCACTGCCAATACTATCTCAGCTAGGGCTGCTTTTTTTAATAGTACTACCTTTCTTGGTTAGACTCACTAAGACTAATGTGCCCTAACTGTGCTGGTGCCTCAAGAGGCCATGTGGTTCATGTGTACCAAAAGCTGCTCCTGCTGGTACTGAGTATTCTGCAGCATGGCTCTGTGCTGAGCATCAGTAAATGCAGTTTCTTGGTGTTTTGCAATCGTTTTTCTGCATTTTTCTGTTGCTGCACCAGCGGCAATCATAAAACCCAGTTGCTATAGTGGTGGGTAGTGGCAGCAGTGAATACGTCATGCCAGGATTCCCCTGGCTGTCTGCAGCATTGGGAGAGATACATTTTAGCTGGCTTATACTGACTAGAGATTGGTAGGCCTGTTTTAATTTTCTTTTATGTTGCTAGGCCTACAGAACTTATTACCATAACTGTTACTTTCTGTTTGTAACAGCTCTTTGACTCAGCTTGGCTGCTCCGGGGCCCTGGGGGTCCACACTGCACCCACCTCCATGGGGGCCTGACTAGGATCAGTAGTGGAGAGGAGAAATTGTGTGGTGCCTCCACCTGGGGCAATGGCAGGGAATACATGTGAATGAAATGCAGGTTACCAACCCCCAAGAAACATGCTGTAGTTGCCCCCAAAACACTTCCCCAAACAATAACAATTCCCCCTTGCAATAATTCGCAATACCAGCATACAACATGAACAAATAAGATTTATTAAGGGGAGGGGGAAAATATCACAAGAACAATAATAACTGGCGCAAACAATGTTACTCCACACAGTATTCCTCACCTCCCACCTGAGTGTGCATCCGTCTTTTCCCCAGATACTTGTGTAGGCCCCCCCCTCATCTACGGGTATTCAGATATTAAATGTCCTGGGGTGGGGGGGGGGCACTACACAACCAAGATAACAAAGTCCAGAAATAATAACAGGAAAACCGTACCTGGTTCCCTCAGGTGGTGCTGGTGATGAATTAGCTCCATCGGGGTTGCCCTTGGACCTTTTGGGCGTCGAGCTGGAACACTGGAGGGGATGAAGACCATTGAATCTTCACCTGCCTAGTCTTCCCCAATTTACCTGGATGCCTTTGTAGACAGCCTTCACCAAGCAGGCCTCTCTGTGATTTCCTCTCGGTGGTGCATGGGATCCCCCTGGGACACCCTGGAACTGGCTTTAGAGGCAAACTTCTTTTAGCAGCAAACAGTTCTTTTAGAAAACAGGAGGCAAACACCAAAACTGCAGAAAACAGGGGATCCCATTTACTGAACAGTTGATAAAACAGGAACAATCACCCAATGGAGCAATAAAGTAAATGGGTTGCTTCAGACAATGCTTGTCACATCATAGCTAGTAGTGCTCCGGACTGCGGAGGTCACAAACGTGAGTAAGTTAGTTCAGGTAGCTACCCATAGCCTAGGTAGCTATAGTCCAAATGCAGGCAGCAAAACATGTGGCTAAATCAGGCCCTTAAATAACAATAGGCAGCAAATAACACTTTCTTTTCCTTCAAATCCTTTCACAGCTCCCAACTAGGAGCACGGACCTCAAGGGGTGGATGACCCCACAAAACCACTCTCTTCGTCCACTCCTCACTCCAAGTCCACAGAGCTCCACCTTCTGTGGCAGCTCCTTTAGGGCACAGAGCCCAGGAATGAAGAGTTCTGGCCAGAGGGGCAAACTAGGACCAGAGGCTTGCCTTGGAGCCCTGGCCCTCACTACAGCCTCCTCACCTCATTGTCTGTGTCTCCTCTAACAACGTGCTCCCTTTCTGGCAGCAAACTTTCTTCTCCTGCCCCTCTCAAGGGACTGATTTTGCAAATTAGCACTGAACAGGGCTCACAAAACAATGGCTGCCGCCACGTTCTGCTCCCTGACTTACTTTGTGGCACAATAAAAAAACTAACCACCGGCTGCATGGTCGAATGGGCAATCAGCCCAGCTCCACTCTCTTGTCTCTCTCCTGGGTGAATCTCCGAATCCCCTCTAGGTGCCAAAACAGTCTCTTTTATCTCTTTTTCCAAAAGGCACCAAAAACCCACTAAGGTCCAATCAGGGACCTGATAAAGGGTGACAAAGAACACTCTCTCCCTGATGCCCTGTGGGACATGTAGTCCCAAAACTATTTACAATTATGCCCCAAACCCAGCTCCAGCCAGCACCGAAACTACATTCCCCAAATGGAGGTTCTGCTCCTTTAAATCTTGTACCCCTGGCTGCTTATGCACAGAAAGCGTGAACCTCTAGAACTATTTGCAATTATTTATTTTATTTATCTATTCTCCCTGAATGTGGTCCTAAGCCCGGCCAACCACAGAAACATCCGGACTCAAGATTGGAGCAGTCACTCCATTAAATTTTCCCTTCTCTCCTTCTTTGTGGTGGCCATGCATGCCCTGTAAGACGTGACCACCATTATTATTTACAGACTGTGGTCCCATTGCCATGGCAACCCCCGGGACCGAACACCACCCCAAAATGTGCCTGAAGGCATGGAAACACTGGCACGGTGCCCCCCCCCCAAAATCCAGAGGCCAAGAACCACAACAGGGCGGCGAGAGCCACAGAGGACCGCATGGATCCGAATTCCACCAGGGCCACACAATGACTCCAGAAATGGAGGGAAGTCGGAGAGCAAGAGCTCCCATAAAGGTAAGCCTGTTTTGGGGGGCTTACACTTCTACACTGTACAGTCTAGCAGCAGCGGTGGGTACCACACTGGTGGTGCAGAGAAGGTGACAGTAGTGGCTTGAGCTGGGTATGTGCGTTGGGGTTCAATAATTTTAAACACACAAACTTTTACTTGAATGCCTGGGTTTCTACTTGTCACTTTCTGAGTCCACACAGGACTTAACCCCCATGAACTAACTAGCTAGCTAGCTGTACTAAAGGTTTCCTCTGAGCTGCAGCTCAGAAGTACTCATAATTTTGATGATCCAAATGGGGGTTTCAGCACTGTGGATTGGCACGGTCCTGGGAGGTATCCCATTGGTGGTGCACCACAGCAGCAGCAGGACTGACTGAAGAAGTTGGAGAACCCTGGTCTTTACCTGCCTGGCCTCGCCATTTTCACCTATGAGGCCTTTGTGGACAGTGTTCACTAGGCATGCCTCTCACCATCTTACTTGCCGGTTTTCTTTTCAATTGGTCTAGGGACTGAGCAGCTGGTCCCCTAGACTTGTAGCTTGGCACACACACTTTTTATGCAGCAGCAGCAGCAATATAGCCGGACTTTGGCTCAGCCCCTAGCCCTAGCACAAACATTTACTGTGGCTTGTAGCAATAACAGACTTAACACTTACCCCACCGGGGAAAAAACACAGTGGCTCAATCTTTGATCACAGCTGCAGAACTTCTACTGTACTTCAAAACTGCACAACTTATAGTCTCTGCTCTCACACTGCAGATCCAAACTCTTTCTCTTTCTCTAGCGGCACACTTCCCAAGTCTTTCTTTCTACAGCAGAAACTTCAAGCAAACTTCCAAGTTTCTTTTTTCTGCAGCAAACTCCCAAATTACTCATTCTGCTGCATGGCTCACTTAGGACCTCTGCCTATTTGTATTTAGCAGGGGCAGGACAGGCCATTGGGGCAAAGGTGCAGGCATTGGGCTGGATAACGCACCACAGTCTCTCCTGCACTCTGCTCTCTCTCTCCAAAATCCTGATCGAATGTCCTCTTTAGGCAGACTGCAGTGGGTATTTATCCTCTTTGTACAATCCCAAACTGATTGGCTGTCTTATTGGGGAGCATTTTGTGTCTCCTATCACACCTTATCCTGCAGCCCCTTTGCTGCACAGTCCCATGGGGGCTGTCACATTTCTTTATATTTAGCCCCAATACACTGATACCCTAATATTTAATACTTCACCCTTCTGAGGGCTGAAAACACTTCCACTTAATTTCAGGTGATCCCCCGCTGTGCTGCCTGCCCTGAAGCCTGGGATAATATTAAATTATGGCTGTAGCCAAAACACTCACTTTGGAGCCATGGCTCCTGTAATTTTCAGTCTCTCCCCTGGCTGTGCATGCCGAATGGTCCAGTTTCCATTTTCCCTGCTCCCAGGACTGTTGGCTCATTCACTCAGATGCCCGGAAGCACAGAAACACAAAATGAAGCTCAGCCCCCTTCCACCCATTGGGCTGAGACACCTGTACTAAGCAGCCATGGCTGTGGAAACCAAATGGGGTGCCACAGGTTTGAAGCCCACCCAGAGCCACTTGCAGAGGACAATGCGGGGTAGTGTTGGTGCTGTAGCCCACAGGTAAGCCCCAATTTGGAGGGGTGCTTACACACTCCCCTTGCCAAATGCTTGGTGTCTCAACAAGCAATTTACATTACCAAACACTATATACAGTTACACACATCAATAGACATTGCCTATCTAGACACCTGATTCCTGTCTATCAAATGTACAGTCACAATAATACAGACACAATAATGAGTCACGGTAAACATTGTCTAACTAGACAAGAGGTACTGTCTATACACATGTTGTATTAAGCAGTGTTACTCCACATTTCCCCACATTGAATTTTACCATAGAACAAAACCTGAGAACACTGGGTAGAGCATATACGTGGGGTACTATGTGCTTGTCAACTACATAAGGGGGATATTAGAGGAGGCACCAAGGGTATGATCAGTGAACTTGATGATAGGTTTAGGTTGTCTATCAGACCATCGAGGTAATGCTACAGGTTGGGCTGCATTTTCCCTAGTGACAGGTAGCATTAAAACCTGTCCCAGCTCAGTGTCCACAACACGGGCCCATTCAGGAATTGCATTACTGTCAGGAATTCGCTCTCCATAGATCAAGTCTATCACATTGTCCATATCAATGGCTCAGGCACTTGGTTACTGGGCCTCTCTCAGGGACAAAAGGTACAACATTGAGGTTCAAAGTCCACACAGGTTCAATAGGAGTGGCACTGGTGGAGGGCTTAGAATTTCTGCAGTCCATTTGCCATTGAGTCAAACTTTGATTTGTCTCTGGCATGTACTGGTAACATGCAAAGCCTTCCTCATCACTTTTTTCAGATGAGTTGGATACAGGCTCTGGTTCAGGTTATGTAGGTTCTGTAGCAGAGGGTTTAGGCTCAGACTGGATCTTTTCCTTTTGCCTTTGCACAGCTTGACTCCTTGTCATGGGTCTTCTTACTACTGGAGTTTCATTGACAGGAGCAGGATCAAGCACAGCCTGTCCGATGGGGAGCAAGTGATTTCTGTGCACAGTCTTTTCCAATCTTCCTCCATGTTCTTGCCCAATTTTATAAACTGGCAGGTCTGGCAACTGTTCAACTACAAGGTAGATTCCTGGTGCCCATCTGTCTTGAATTTTGTGCTTGCCTTGTATACCTAGATTTCATAACAGAACCTGGTCTCCCACCTGTAACATTTGGTGTCTTACTTTTTTGTAGTATCTCTGATTGTTTGCTTGGCTAGTTTTAGCTGCTGCTTCAGATGCAAGTTTGTAAGCTTTTCTCAACTGTTGCCTCTGCTTTTTTGTGTTCTCAAGATATGTTTCTTCATGTCGGCCCACCAGTGCAGTGGATAAGATTTGCCACTGTGACACAGGTGACCCGGGTTTGGGAATGGACTTGGGATGCCCGAGGGTCTGCTGGGGTTGGGGGTGGATTGAGCGGCCAATGCATGCTCTCCACCTCTGAGGGGGGGGAGGGGGTAGAGTGACTCTAGTCTGATGCTCCCAGGTGACACTGGATGCGCCGTGACCAAAGTATCTGAGAGAGTCGTTCCTCAGGGTGACGTGCCAGATGCATGATGCAGTGTCATCATGGCATCCGGCTTGACATGCCCCTCCACAAGAAAAAGGAAAATGTACCATCAGTGTGCCAAGTGACGTCTCCCACCCCAATAGTGGACCTCGGGTCCCCCGGCACATCCATTAGTGAGCACTGATGGAGTCGCACCAGGGTTGCTCTGAAGGCTCCGACCTGGGGGGCAATCTAGGGGGCACTGCATCAGGGATGACGTTGGGTCTGTTGGCAGGGGCAGGGTGGCTGAGGGGATAACACCATCGGAAGCAACATAAAGCATGCTAAGTTAAAAAAAAAAGATATGTTTCTTCAGACATGCTATCAGGAGACACACCAAATCATAGATTAACTGACAATCTGGCTTCATGACCAAACATGAGATAGAAAAAAAATCTCTGAGTGGCATCGTTCTTTGTGAAGTTTTAGGGATGAACTAGGTAACTCGCTTTGTGACACCAGTTAGCTTTATGGCTGGATCCAAGGTACCCAACATATCTAGAAGAGTTTTATTGAAACATTCAGCCTAAGGGTCTCCCTGGGGGTGGTGTGGTATAGTGCATGATTTCTTGATGCCATATGCCACCAGAAATTCTTTAACCAGTCAACTCTCAAAATCTCAGCCCTGATCCGAGTAAATTCCTTGCAGAATTCCATAACAGTTCACAAACTTTTGCAGAACTTTCAATACAGCACTTGGTTTTTGGTCTTTCATGGGATATGCCTAAGTATACCTGGTGTAATGGTCAGTGATGACTAGAGTGTTGGCTTTGTTCTTCTGGTCAGGCTCTAGTGAAAGAAAGTCCATACACATTAGCTCAAGTGGGCCACTGTTTTTTTATATTTACCAGGGGTGCAACTCTTTTGGGGAGTGTCTTCCTCTTGATGCATCTCGGACAGGCTTAGTAGTAGTGATTCTCAATGTCTCTTTTCATCCTGGGCCAGTAAAATCTTACTCCTGCCTGGTCTAAAGTTTTATTCAAAGCCCAGGTGAACCATCTCATCATGGAGGGATGTAAGAACTGCCTGGCGGTACTTCCAAGGCAGTACCAACTGTGTTTTTGAGCACTCAGGGATTGTCAGTATCTTGAATGTGACGTATCAACAGTCCATCTTTCAGGGCTAATTTGTTCCGTTCTTTCAGCAATAACTTGGCATCAGGGTGATTACGGCACACTTGTTCTATGTTGTGCCCTTTCTCTAAAGCTCTGATTATGTCTCTGAATGCAAAGTTCTCTCTTTGTGCACATTGCAGCTCAGGTTTGCTGGGTTGGGGTAAAGAGGATATGTCCAGTCCAGTAAAATTTAAGTAGGCTGCAGGAATAACATCTGATGAAGCTCCTAGCTTATCAGTTGCTCTGCCAGGATTTACTGGTTTAACTTCATCTGGGTCAGCAAACTTGGAGCACAGAACTTTGACTACTGCATTTGCAATCTGCACATTGGAGTCAGGCTGTTAACTATGCAGGCTCCTTGACAGGGCATCACCATCAGTGTTGGTCTTTCCACTTCTGTACTCTAAGCTGTAATCATATGTTGAGAGGGACGATAACCATCGATGCCCAGCAGCATCCAGTGTCACAGTGGTGTTCATGTATGTTATCAATCAGAGAAAGCAGGCTGTTGGTTAACTAGGATCTGTAGCTTATCCATTAGGTAGAGAAACAGGCAGATTGGGTGAGCCAAGTGGTCCTTACCTGCAGTCAAATTCTATGTTTCTATGTTTCAGTCCAAACTGTGAAGAGAAGTCCATACAGGTAATCATGGAATTTCTCTGTCACTGTCCACTTTAAAGCCAGGAATTCAAATTGATGCACTTGGTACTGCTTTTCAGACTATGACAGGCTGTGACTGGTGAACATTACAGGCCTGAGCCCCTTTGGATGCTTTCAAAATAGCACCGCTCCTAACCCATTCAAGCTGGCAACAGTGTGGAGAATTTATGGCTTGCTGTGGACTGCAAATGCCAAGGCAGGTGCTTCACTTAATCTCTTAATGATTTCCCTGAAAGCAGCCTCATACTCTGGCATCCATCTGTCACCAAAAGGTTCATTGACATTTAGGTATTCTTTCTGAGAATTTTCTCTCTCAGACAGTGTCTTTTTCGTCTTGTTCATAGGTAGGTATCCCTGCGTTAAATGAGTCAGCAGGCGTACCATCATAGAATAGTCTTTCACAAAGCGTCTGTAATACCCAGAGAAGCCAAGGAAGGATTGCAGTGCCTTGAAACTGTCCAGCCTGGGCCAGCTGGTGAGGGCCTCTACTTTAGCGGGGTTGGTCCATACTCCATTTGTTCATACAATGTGGCCCACATATTTTACCAAAGGCTGACAAAACTGACACTTGTTGATGGAGACCTTTAAACCAAATTTTTCCAACCGATCCAATATATTCATTAGGTGGGCTTCATGCTCCTCCAAGGTTTGTCCAAAGACAATCAGGCCATCCAGGTGCATGATAACCTCTAACAGGTTCATGTCTCCCACTGCCTTCTCCATTAATCTTTGGAAAGTGGCAGGGGCTCCAGATATCCCTTGAAGCACACGTTCAAATTGATAGAAACTCAATGGGCAGATAAAGGCAGTCTTCTCTTTGTTCTCCTCTGCCATAGGAATCTGATGGTAGCTGCTACGGAGATCCAACACAGATAACCATTTGCTCCTGAACAAGCTAGCTAGAGCGTCTTCAACACAAGACACTGTGTATTGATCTGGAATTGTCTTTTTGTTCAAAGTCCTGTAATCGATGCACATCCTTACAGCACTGTTTTTCTTATAGACCACAACAATGGGGGATGCATAGGGGCTCTGTGACTCTTTGATTATCCCTGTCACCAATGAGATCTCTCTCTCAAGGGGCAGTCATCTCATAGATGAATCTGGTGCTCTTCACTTTGGATGCACCACGTCCCATTTGTGTAGCAAAAATACGTTGCGCCTCTTTGCCAGCTTCTCGCTGAGACTCCATCTGCAGCTGCAGGTATGGGCGAATCTCCAAAATTAAAGGATACTGGATCTATCTCTGTGTCTACAGCTACTAACGGGTCCACCTCGGTGATGCTATTGGCTTTGAAGATATGCGCCTTTTTGGATGGCTATAGGCTTCTCTGACTCATTCTTTACCCTTACCAGTACATGTTTGGCCCAGGGGGTCTCTGGATATGATATCACCCCTCATTGTACAATTAGCCCTTTTGGCAAACTGTGATCTGGTGGGGCATCAATAATGAAGGTGGGTCCTTTGGGCTGCTGTGTGAATTCTGCAATGCCCACAACTCTACACTCAGAATTAGTGGGCAGGATCAGTTCTTTTTCTTCCACCCTATGACCCACACCAATGGGCACATCAGTCAACTCAGTTACTGTAGCATCCAGGGAGATGCTGGCTTTCTTTATCACAGCTTTGGCAGAGGGGTTTAACAGGTTGTCCAGTCCTCCTTTCTCTTGACATAGTTTGGCCAGGGCTACCACATATGCTCGCATTTGTCCCAATTAGCACAGGCATATCAGTCATTCCCTTGGGCTCTGGGCAGATCACAGCCATGGCCTCAATATTTTGTGGTTCATCTGGACCTTTCAAGATAAATGCAATCTGCACAACACAATAGTCATCGTAGGGACAACTAGAGTCTCCTATTCCCCACACTGACAGGTCTGACGAGTTGGAGTGGCAGGTGCTTCAAGCGACAGTCATAAAAGGTCCTAATAAAGCAAAGCACAGCACTCTTCCAATCAAAACGTCTGCATCAGCATGGGGCCCAATCAAGCCTGGTGGCACCTTGCTCTTTGGCGGGATCTTCAGTTCTGTCTATTTGGTGGAGCTTTCCAAGTTCAGAGACCCCAGGTCACTCCCTCACTGGGCTCCGCTGTTGTTTCCCTGGTTCTTTTTACACTTTTCTCTTCTGCTAGTTGGGGTTTTTCTGCACGGACACATCCATGGATGAGGTGCCCATCTTCCTCACATCTGTAGTGAAACAGTCCCTCTATATTAACAATAGGCAGTCATGGCTTGACCCTTGGAGCAGTAGAGGGGGTCATCTGTTGTTCCTGTTCAGGCACCACACTATTGGACTGTGATCAAGATCTGTGAGCCATCTGCAGAACCCTCACACATGCCCCGATTTCTTGAAACTCAGTCATACTGGATTGCAGTCGAGACTCTTGTGACACCAGCAGCATCTTCATACACTCTCTAATCTCTCTCAGTGCAGCTTCCAGAACAGGTGAGGTGTTCAGCTCCATGTAACTGACTACTTGGGGCCATAGGGCTGCAACTGTTGCCGTGGGCACCAGGAGGGAATCAGCAATGTCTTCTAGAGCTTCCTCCTCCTTTACCTCATCAAGCAACTGCTTAAAGGTTGGGGGGGTCTGTTTGGCATTCTCTCAACTGGAAGGATATCAGAGTTAGCCAGCAGTGTGCAGCACCTCTTAGAATCTGATCTAATCTCATCTGGGTGATCTGTCCTGAGGTGACCACTCCAATCTCAGCAATCTTCTGGATCGTTGCCTCTACTCTGGTAATATACTGGGACAACTTCTCTCCTTCTCACTGCATTGTGCCCCACAACTGAAAATTAATGGCCTCCTTCATCTCCACAGTCCCAAAGGTACTCTTCAATATAGCCAAGTGGTCATCTGCAGCACACTTAGGCTGGCTGGCTCACAATGACCAATGACCAAATTACATCCAATATCATACACCTCAAGCTCTCCACAATCCTTTTGCACTTTTCCTCATCCGAACACCTCCACACTTGCACCATTTGTGGAGCTTGACTCATCCAACTTTCATAATTGTCTTCTCCTGCGAGAGTGGGAATGGTTCCTGAGAAGGTAAACAACCTCTCATACTGTTCATATGGTGCCACCACATGGGGGATCACTCCACTGGGTAGCACTATCAGGGCTGGCTCCCCCTCTTTGAGCAAAGCTTGCATGTCTTTAATAGTCTTGCCCTCAGTGGCCAACATAGATTTGATCCTTTCCAACAAATCTGATTCAGGTACAGGCGAGGAAAGGGGGTCTGGTTGCAGACTGCTCCTCTTGCCAAACAGGCTCCATATACCTTCCACCCCTTCATTCGTAAGGGTTGCAGGTAACTTGCTGGCATCTATCTCCAAATCACTCATTATTAAAACAGAGGAGCTTTGAGTGGCATGATTGTACTTCATAACATGATCTTTCAGCTGTCCCAACCCAGGTATAGTCTCTAAGTTGTCCAAAAAATCAGTTCTCTCCATGCCTTCAGAGATCCCTGTGACCAATATAGTGTTCTTTGGGTTCAGGTTCTCCCTTTGTCACCAGTCTTCCAATTCCTATTGTTCCATCTTGATTCTCAAAACCTTTCTTTTCTCTTTTTTTTTTGGTGGGTACCAAAATTTTCAGAATTGTAATTTTGGGGGTGGCCACTAGGGGCAGAAAATCCCAGTGGTGCCTCCACCTTGTAACAGCCTTTTGACTCACTTTGGCTGCTTGGGGGCCTTCAGGGTCCTTGCTGCACCCACCTTCAAGGGGGCCAGCCTAGGATCAGTAGTGGAGAGAAGAAATGGCATGGTTCCACCACCTGGGGCAATGGCTGGAAATATCTGTGAATGAATTGCAGGTTACCACCCCCGAGAAAACATACAGTAGCTGCTCCCATAACACTTTCCCACACAATAACAATTCCCCCTTGCAATAATTCTGAATTCCAGCATATAACATGAACAAACAACATTTATTAATGGGTGGGGGAAATATCACAACAAAAATAATAACTGGTGCTACAATGTTACCCCACACAGTGCCACTCACCTCCCAACTGTGGATGCACCCAGCTTTTCCCCGAATACTTATACAGTGTACAGTCTAGCTGTAGCAGTGGGTACCACAGTGGGGGTACAGAGAAGATCTGGGAATGTGCATTGGAGTCCAATATTTTTAAACACACAAACTTTTGCTTGAATGCCTGGGTTTCTACTTGGCACTTTCTGACTCCACACAGGACTTAACACCCTTGAACTAACTAGCTAGCTCACTGTAATACAGGTTTTCTCTGAGCTGTAGCTCAGAGGTACTCACAGTTTTGATGATCTAAATGGGGGTTTCAGCAGTCTGTAGTGGCACGGAACTGGAAGGTAGCCCATTGGTGGTGCACCACAGCAGCAGCAGGGCTGACTGAGGAAGTTGGAGAACACTGGTCTTCACCTGCCTGGCCTTGCCAACTTCACCTCTGAGGCCTTTATGGACAGTGTTCACAAGACAGGCCTCTCCCCGTCTTCCTCATGGGTTCTCTTCTCCATTGGACTAGGGACAGGGCAGCTGGTCCCCTAGACTTGTAGCTTGGCACACACACTTTTTATGTGGTAGCAATATAGCTGGGCTTTGGCTTAGTCCCTAGCTCTAGCACAAATGTTCACTCTGGCTTGTAGCAATAGCAGACTTAACACTTATCCCACCAGGGGAAAAACACAGTAGCTCAATCTTTGATCACAACTGCAGAACTTTTACTTCAAAACTGCACAACTTACAGTCTCTGCTCTCACTCTGCAGATCCAAACTCTTTCTCTGTTTCTTAGAATGGCAGAAAAAGGGGAGATATTGTTGATGGGGGACCTGAATATGCCAGATGTTAACTGGAGCACCTTTGCTGCAGGCACATCCAAGAGGAGGGTCATTCTTGATGCCCTACGGGGGCATGTCTCAGACAGCTAGTATTGGAACCCACTCGGGAGGGAGGAATCTTAGACCTGGTACTCTCAAATGGGGATGGAGAAAGAATCTTAGATTTAGAAGTGTGTAGCCATCTGGGAACAAGGGGCCACCAAACAATGTGGTTCATGATAAACACAGCCATACAGTCAAGCCATACAAAAGCAAGAGTACTGGACTTTAGGAGGGCTGACTTTAGGAAAATGAGAGAGTGCCTCAGAAAAGCACTAGCAAACAGGCAAAAAGGAAGGGTGGAGGAACAATGGGGAGTAATCAAAACAGCCATCACAGAGGCAACAAGCCTTTGTGTAAAGCAAATCAACAAAACACAACGAAGGAAAATAATGCTATAGTTCTCAAAAGAGGTGGCAGGGAAGGTTAAGGAGAAAAGGATAGCATTCAGGAAATATAAGAAAACACAGAAGGAGCAGGACAGAGAACTTTATCAGTTAAAGGAGAAAGAGGCTGGGAAGGTAGTCAGAATAGCAAAGGCCCAAACCAAGGAAAGGATAGCCAACTCTGTTAAGAATGAGGATAAGACCTTTTATAGGTACATTAGAGAGCGAAGAAAGACCAAAGGAGGGATACTGAGGCTTAATAAAGGGGAGAGAATGTGGGTAGTGGGTGACAGTGAAAAAGCAGGGATACTGAATGAATATTTCTGCTCAGTATTCACAAAGAAAGAGGAGGGGGAGGTACATAAACCAAACAAGAGAAACACTCTGAAGACGGGGGTCGATACCAGTCCATTTACAGAAGAAAGGGTTCTGAAAGAACTAACAAAATTGAAGGTGGACAAAGCAATGGGGCCTGATGGGATTCACCCAAGAATTCTAAAAGAACTAAGGGTAGAACTAGTGACACCACTGACTACCCTCTTTAACAAATCATGGGAGGATGGGGTGGTACCCGAGGACTGGAGGAGGGCAGATGTGATTCCTCTTCACAAAAGTGGGAGCAGGACAGAGGCAGGAAACTACAGGCCAGTTAGTTTGACCTCAGTGGTAGGGAAAATGATGGAATCACTTCTGAAGGAAAGAATTGTTGAGTACCTAGAGGCCAGTGGGGCACAGGACCCAAGGCAGCATGGATTCATGATGGGAAGGTCGTGTCAGATGAATCTAATAGATTTCTTTGACTGGGTGACCAAAGTAGTAGACCAGGGAGGGCTGTGGACATGGTCTACCTAGATTTTAACAAGGCATTTGATATAGTCCCACACAAAGATTAATACACAAGTTAGCCAGCCTTGGAGTGGGTCCCAAGGTGGTAGCCTGGATAAAAATTGATAGACAACAGGATGCAAGGGTAGTAGTAAATGGAGTCCACAGTGAAGAAAGGAGGGTTACTAGTGGGGTACCGCAGGGTTCAGTACTGGGACCGGTCCTTTTTAATGTCTTTATAACTGACATTGCAGAGGAACTGGAAGGAAAAGTATGTCTCTTTGCAGACGACACAAGATCTGCAACAGGGTTGATACACAAGATGGAGTGGAAAGGATGAGAAGGGACTTGGCAAGGTTGGAGGAATGGTCAAATGTATGGCAGCTCAGATTCAATGCAAAGAAGTGCAAGGTAATGCACCTGGGAAACAAAAACCCAGAGGAAGAGTACACAATGGGGGGTGAGATTTTTTTTTTATTTTTTTTTTATTTAGTTGTTTAACCAGGTATAGCACACTAAGCTGAAAGCTTTTTTACAGGAGCAACCTGGGAGCACAAGGAGATACTGACAACAGTAAAAATGAAAAGGGACCTGGGGGTAATTATATCAGACGACCTAAAGGTGGGCAAGCAATGTGAGAAGGCAGTAAGGAAGCCGGGGGGGGGATACTGGGATGCATAGGGAGAGGCATCAATAGTAGAAAACAGGAAGATGTTATCTCTCCGTACAGACAGTTGGTGAGACCCCATCTGGAGTAATGTGTGCAGTTCTGGAGACCCCATCTCCGCAAAGACATAGACAGAGTGGAGGCTGTCCAGAGGAGGACAATCAAAATAGTGCAGGGTCTGCACCAGAAGACATATGAAGAAAGACTAAAGGAGCTTAATATGTATACCCTTGAGGAAAGAAAGGAGAGAGGGGCATGATAGAAACTTTCAAGTACCTCAAGGGAATCAACAAAGTCCAAGAGCGTAGCATCTTTCAGAAAAAGAGATGCGCAAGAACAAGGGGACACAATTTGAAGATAGAGGGGGGACGGCTCAGAGGTAATGTGAGGAAGTATTTTTTCACAGAGAGGGTTGTGGATGCATGGAACAGCCTCCCTGATGAGGTTGTAGAGTCAAGAACAGTGGGGGAATTCAAGAATGCATGGGACAGACATAAGGCAGTCCTAGTGGTGGGTAGGAGGAAGTAAGCTGTTGGTTAGCTAGGATCTGCAGCTTATTTGTTAGGTAGGAAAATGGGCTGACTAGGTGGGCCAAGCGGTCCTTATCTGCCGTCAAATTCTATGTTTCTATGTTTCTATGTTTCTATGTGACACACTTCTTAAGTCTCTCTTTCTGCAGCATAAATTAACTCCTTTCTCTGCAGAAAACTTCTGAGTTTCTTTTCTCTACAGCAAACTCCTAAATTTCTCCTTCTGCTGCATGGCTCTCTTAGGTGCTCTGCCTATTTGTATTTAGTCTGGGCTGGACAGGCCATTGTGGCAAAGGCACAGGCCTTGGGCTGGATAGCCCACCGCAGTCTCTCTTGCACTCTGCTCTCTCTCACAAATCCTGGTCGAACCTCCCCTTTTGGTGGGCTGCAGTGGGTATTTATTCTTTTTATACAGTTCCAAACTGACTGGCTGCCTCATTGGTGGGGATTTTCTGTGCCCTATTACACCTTACCTGGCAGTCCCCTACTGCACAGTCCCATGGGGACTGCCACATTTGTTTATATTTAGCCCCAATACACTGATGCCCTTATATTTAAAATGTTGCCATCCTAATCCCAGAGGCTTACTTCAGGTGATCACTGGCTCTGCTGCCTGTCCTGGAGCCAGGGATAATATTAAATTATGGCCATAGCCAAAACACTCACTTTGGAGCCATGACTCCTTTAATTTTCATTCCCCCTCTCCCCTCGGCCGTACATGTGCAGGTGGCACCACGCAGCCATGTTTTTTTATTTACATTTTGCAGAACAGCCCACTTTCCCTTTCCCCTGTTTCTAGGACCATCGGCACACTCCCTCAGGTGCCCAGAGGCACAGAAACACAAAACAGAGCTCAGCCCCCTTCCAACCAGGGGAATGAGATACCTGGACTTAGTGGCTTTGCCCATGAAAACCAAATGGGGCACCACAGGTCTGGAGCCCACCCAGAGCTACTTGCAGAAGATGCCACAGGGTGGAGTCAGGGCCATAGCCCACAGGTAAGACCCCATTTGGGGGGGGGGGGATTACATGTTATTGCAAGATTATTTACGACTGTTATTGGTGTCCAACAATGTCTTGGGATGTATACTATCTGTTAGATAATTCTGTGGACCCATCATTCACTGGAGATGCTATAAGGTGACAATGCAAGCTCATACCAGGCAGTCATGCAGATAATGAGACATCCTTGACTTCTGCCTACTCATTTGGAGGATAATTATTTTATTTTATGGGACAGTTTACCTTCCAATGTGCGGCAAACATATGTGGAGGGTAGCGAGCTAACAGAGACTTTTGGTCATAGGCAGAACTTGTCCTATTCTTCGGGTTATGAATTTGCTTTCCCTCACTTAACACACTGTACGTCAGGTGAAAGTTTGACGGTTTATGCTGCTTTAATACAAATCTACAGTACAAACTTAAGTAATGTTTTGCACTGCATTTCCAACTCATTACCAGTCAAAGACAATATGTTTTAAACCGTCTTCTTAGAATTTTTCAGTTTCAAATGTGACTGCATTGCTAATGCAGTTCTTGTTTGAAACATAGAAATGCAGACAATGATGGCAGAAAAAGACAAAAGATCCATCTAGTCTGGCTGGAGTTCCCTACCTGCCCTGTAACCTATTGTCCATACAGGGTTTTATCCTTCTCCATCCACCCCACCCCACCCCCAGCTCCCCTTCTTACTGCTACTAACCTGAACAATCACTAAATCCTTCATTCTGTCCCAGCCATGCTTGAAACCATTTACAGTCTTGCGTTAGCACCCACCACTTCCACAGGCAGACTGTTCCATCACTCCACCACTCGTTCCATAAAATGAAACTTCCTCACATCCCTCTTAAACCTTCCCTCTGTCAGTTTGCACTCACGACCTCAGGTTCTTGACTCTGTACTCCTGCTAAATAGTTCTCCACAGTTTGACTTGTTTATTCCCTTTAGGAACTTGACCTCTCTCACCTGGTATCCAGTGAGTACATGTTCAGTGCCTTGAGACCATCTTCGTAAGACAGAAACATAGAAATTGTCAGCAGATAAGGACCACTAGGCCCATCCAGTCTGCCTATAAGTCCTGTACTTGATTTCAGCTTTTGACCCTCTCCCTCTGCTTTACCTCTGTGGTACCCCTATGCCTGTCCCATGCATGTTTAAATCCAACCACAGTGCTCACTCCCACCACCTCCTGTGGCAGACCATTCCATGGGTCCACCACCCTCTCCATGGACAAAAACTTCCTGACATTTCCTCTTAATCTGCCACCTTCCAATTTCATGTCATGCCCCCTAGTTCTTGTACTCCTCCTGTATTGGAAGATCCCCCCCGCACCCTTTATGCCTCTGAGGTACTTGAATGTTTCTATCATGTCCCCTTTCTCCCTCCTCTCCTCCAGTGAGTACATATTGAGGTTCCTTAATCTCTCCTCGTAAGTCTTGTGGTGCAAGGCCTGTACCATCTTAGTCACCCTTCTCTAGCCCACCTCCAGCCTGTTAATGTCCTTTTGAACGTGCGGCCTCCAGAACTGCACACAGTACTCCATGTGAGGTCTGACCAGGGTTTTGTATAACAGCATCACTACCTCATGCCTTCTGCTGGTGATACCCATTGCTATGCACCCCAGCATGCCACTGGCCCTCCCTGCTGCCTTTGTGCTCTGCTTTGACATTTTCAGGTCATCTGAAATAGTAACCCCCCAGGTCTCTTTCCTCTTTGGTGACTGTCAGCAACTCCCCCACAATCCAGTAGCTCTCCCCAGGGTTACTGTGTCCCAGGTGCATAATTTTTCACTTTTTTGAATTAAACCTCAGTTGCCATTCTGCAGACCATTTCTCAAGCTTCCCCAGGTCCCTCCTCATTTTCTCCACTCCTTCAGGAGTATCCACCCTGTTACAGATCTTTCTGTCATCTGCAAACAGACTGACCTTTCCTTCCAGCCCTTCTGCAATGTCACTGATGAAGACATTGAACAGCACTGGTACAAGGACTGATCCCTGAGGTACTCCACTGGTCACCTTCCTCTCCCCCCGATTGTACTCTATTTACCACCACCATCTGTGTCCTGTCCATTAGCCATTTCCTAACCCAGTTCACTACCTTGTCTCCCAGCCTAGACTACCCATCTTGTTAACCAGCCTCCTATGCGGGACGGTGTTGAAGGCTTTACTGAAATTGAGGTAGGCTACGTCCACTTCAGCCCCCTGATTTGCTTCCTTTGTCACCCAGTCGAAGAAGTCTATGAGATATGTCTGACACAATCTCCCCGCTTCGAAACCATGTTGCCTAGGGTCCTGGGCACTGATGGCTTCTAGATGTCCCACTATCCTTTCCTTAAGTAGTGCCTCCATGATCTTCCCCACTACCGAGGTGAGGCTGACCGGCCTATAGTTGCCTACCTCCTCCATACTGCCTGATTTGTGTAGAGGGATGACATGTGCCCTCCTCCGCTCCTCTTTTAAGTGACTCAATGAACAATGCTGCCAGAGGTTCTGCTAGCTCTCTTCACAGCTCCCGTAGTATCCTTGGGTATATACTGTCTGGTCCCATTGCTTTGTCCACCTTCAATTTAGTGAGTTCCTGCAGTACTCTCTCCCCCGTGAATGGACTGTTGTCCACCTCTTTCCCCCCTTGGCATCTGATGCTTGGCTGTGGTCTCTGTCCATTCCCCTCTTCTGTGAATACTGAATAGAAGTATTTATTCAGTACTTCTGCCTTATCCATGTCTCCCTTCTTACACTCCCCTTTCTCCCCTTTAGGTCTTATAATTCCCCCCTAGTTTTCCTCCTTTCACTGATGTACTTATAAAATGTCTTGTCCCCTTTCTTTACTGTCTGCACTAAACTTTCCTCAGTCTGTGCCTTTGCTCTCCTCTCCACCCTCCCTGCTTCCTTTAGACAGTCTCAGTACACCTCTCTGTCCTCCTCCCTTTGGGTCTCCTTATATTTCTGGAACCCTGCCCTTTTAGCCCTTACCTTTTCTGCTACTGCTTTTACCATAGTGGCCTTTTCCTTCTCTTGCCTTTTGATACCAATCTGATGCATTTGTTTGTTGCTTCTACTGTGGCTCCTTTTAGGTTCTCCCACTGCTCTTCCACCCACCCCCCCTCCTGTCCCCCTATTCTCCAGGGCACTTTTGAGAACTCTTCCCATTTCAGCAAAGCCTGCCTTTTTGAAATCGAAAACCTTCTCCCTTGTGTGACTTGACTGAATCACTGTCTGTATGCTGAACCACACTATGTGGTGATCACTGGATCCTTGCTGCCCCTCCACTCGGACATCAGTGATTCTTTCCCTGTTGGTCATTACTAGATCAATAATCACCCTGCCTCTGGTGGGATCAAGCACCAGCTGCCTGAGTCCAACCCCTTGTAGGGAATCCAGGATGCCTCTGCTTCTGGCTGAAGCCGCTGCCTAGGTGGTCCAATCCACATCTGGCATATTGAAATCCCCCATCAGCAGGATCTCACCTTTCATTGCCATTTCATGTATTTCATTCTGAAGGTCCTTGTCCACTTCTTCACCCTGACCTGGAGGCCTGTATATCACCCCTGTGTACATTGCTGTGCCATTTCCTGGTTCAAGGGTGACCCAAAGTGCCTTGGCCTCCCCTACCTACCTTGTATCTGTGCTGCCTTTATACCTTCCTTGACATACAGGGCAACTCATCCCCCTTTTTTGCCTCCCCATCCCACCTAAGCAGAGTATAACCTGGTATATTTACTTCCCATCCATGATTGGCAGTGTACCAGGTTTCAGTTATTGCTACTATGTCCAGGTCTGCCTCAGCTATCACAGCCTCCATGTCTGGGATTTTATTGCCCAGGCTGCGAGCATTTGTCACCATGGCCTTCCAAGTATTACTGCCTGTCCTCCCTCCACTCCTGGTTTTGGTCCCCTGCAATTTCCTCCCCTCCCTGTTAACTTTAACTTGTGTCTCTGATTTCTTTGCTTCTCCCCTTCTGCCTGGTCCAGGTGACCTTGGCAACATCATTCTGGTGTCTCCACCTTGTGGGGTTGGGCTGCTAGAGTTTGCCTGTTCTTTTTGCTCCCCCCACGGCTAGTTTAAATGCTCATCAGTGAAGTGTTTGAACTGTTCATTGAGGGCTGCTTTCCCCTTTCTTGACAGATGCAGCCCATCCCCACTGTACAGGGACACATTGTTCCAGGTAGGACCCCAGTCCCCAATGAAGCCATGCCCCTTCTCGCTGCACCAGACCTTCAACTGTGAGTTGAAGTTACTAATGCAGAGATTCCTGTCCCCCTCCATGCCATGGCTTGGCAGCACGTCCAAAAATGTCACAGAGTTTGCTACTTTCCACAGGCTCCCCCAAACCTATGAAGGCCTGTTTCACCTGTTCCAAGCTAGCCCTGTCCTTGGATAGGTCATTTGTTCCCAAACAGACAATGACATCCAGCCCCCTTCCTTGTCACTGCTTCAGTGATCCTGTGGACCTTCTCCCCCACCCTCCGAGTTGTGCCTCCTGGAAGGCACTTGACCCCCTTTCCTCCATCCTATCTGTGCCCAGAACCATTCCCTGCACAACAGAGTCCCCCACTAGAAGTAACTTCTTCCACCTTTGAGCTTCTCGTCCTCCCATCACTGGGTCTTCCTGCTGGAAGACCCTCACATCCTCCCTGGTTTCAGCCTTGGGTTCCTTTGCAGGACTCTCCTGCTCCTCCAAAACAGAGAAGGGTTTTTTGAGCTAGACTGGATGGTGGATGTGTCTCTGTCCCCCTCCCCTGAACCTCTCTGAGCCACCATAGCCCACCCTGCCATTTGCCTGGGAGGCCATTGTGGCATAGACTGGGGACATGGTGGCCTCTGGGTGGGGGTGAGGGTCTCCAGTACTCCTTCCAGCTTGGCCTGGAGACTGGTGACCTCTGCCTTCAGTCCAGGGAGGTGCTTGCATATGGGGCAGCACCGCAGTACCCAGAATGTTCATCTGAAGACTGCTGCACCACACCCAGAGCACTGCACCACTCCCTGCATCATCCTGAACCTGCTTACTACTACCACCTATCCTTCTCAGTTAATTCATTCTCTTCCCTTTATCCCCTTTCCAACTAAATTACTCCTCTGTTTTCTGCTTCAAGCACCTTCGCTAACCTAGTTGACTGCTCTTCCCTTGTATTGCTGCCTGTATTCTCAGATAGGCCCCATCTTGTAGGGTGCTGCTAAATGTTCCCTGTGCCTTTAAATAGGTGAGTCTCTGTCGATGTCTATAAAGGTAGAGCACCCGGGGGAGGGTGGAAATGGGGGCGGGTGGGGGGTGTCTCCTTTCCTGCCCGTCCACTGTACAAAAACAATCAGGTACTTGAAATGTGATCCTAGCTGAAGGTAGCTCAAAAACCTCCAGAAAGTTACCAACAGAATGACAAATCTACCTGATCCAAGCTACTTCTGTTTGCTGCTATGTGAGAGAACACACAGGTATTTAAACACAATTAGCTGTATACTGATCCTAGTTGAGGGGGAAACAGAGAAGCTTCCAGAAGGTTGCTAACAATGCCTGTTGAAATATAAATCCCAACTCACAATAAAAATCACAAAAACAACTGTATTAAACAAATTCAGGAATTACTGCCAGAAGAAAGAACATGCAAGAATGTAACACAAATACCTGGAATGTAATCCTAGCTGAGGGTAGTTCAAAAACATCCAGAAAGTTACCAGCAGAAAGACAAGTCTACCAGAACCAAGCTACTTCTTCTTAGTACTACCTTGTTGGCCCAAAATCATCTTGGACACCTTCCATTGTACTGTCTCCAGCCTGTCCTTCCTTAGGTGAGGATTATAGAACCTAGTACGGTATTCCATGTGCATTCCCACCAGTGACCTATACAGGGGTAGTAATTAAGACTGTACAGGGAACAAATATTATTTTCCTACCATGAATAGTGGGCCACAAATATTCATAACTGAATAAAAAATAGCCCCATATTTGTGAAATATTCGTATTTGGGAAATAAACTACAAAATAAAACCCTTCCCTCCATCTCCATCCCCCATCCCCAGGAGGCCAGAGTTAGTCTCCTGGTCATCCTTCCACCATATTTGCAATAATCAGATGTATCCAGTTCACTTCCCCCCTTCTCCCATGTCCAAGATCTTACAACATTTTATATTTTCAAACCCCAGCTCCTGGGACTCCATCTTTGAAAAGCTCAACAGCTAAGCCCCGCACTCCCACATGACCACAAAAAATACAATACAATGAGCATTGTGCCCCTCTTGTCATGATCCTTGATTTGAGAGATGGGAATAGCAAAACAAAATCTGGGTAGCCAAGCAGATCCCTCCCCAGTAAGTGCCTCACTAAACTCCTACAACACCTGCTACAGCTTTGAGTCCACAGATATATAGTGCTTCTTGAAGAGATGAATGAATGGTGAAGAACTAGCTGAGTAAGGAGGCTCAGTCACAAGGAAGGGCCGGGGGAGAAGGAGCATCATTAGTTATACTTAGCAGCCTGATTGTCCTCAAGCTACCCAATGTCACTAATGTAAAAACAAGGACAAGGTGCTGCGTCAGCATGTGGTCTGAAAGCAAATCAAAATGGTTACATTAAATGCACATTGAAAATAGAAAATGGAGTTAAAAATCTATGTTTCGACCTTAGGTCTTCTTCAGAAAATATCTAAAAGAGAAAAAAACAAATGTCACTAATAATTCTCCTTCAGCACTGCCCTTTCCTTGTGATTGTGCCTCCATAGTTGGTCAGTTCTCTTTCACATTTATTCATTTCTTCAAGCAGCACTATATACTGTGGGAGCTGTGGTGGGAACTGAATAAGTTTAGTGAGGGCACTCGGTGGAGGGGGGGTGTCCACTTGGCTAGCTGGATTTTGTTTTTGCCATTTTCACCCCCACAAATCAAACATCAGAGTGGGGGTGGGCAGAATATGCATTGCAATGCATTTTTTGTGGCCATGTGTGGTGTGGGGCTTAGCTGTTGAGCTTTTTAAAGATGGTGTCAGCTCTTGGTAGTGTGCCAGAAGCTAGGATTTGAAAATGTAAAATCTTGTGGGATCTGGGATATGAGAGAAGGGGTGGTGGGGGGGATACATCCAGTTATTGCAAAGGTGGAGGAAGGGTTGCCAAGAGACTAGCTGTGTCCTCCTGGGGAGGATGAAAAAGGTTGTTTAATAAAATGCAGTTTCACAGTCAAATATGAATAACAAATACTGATATTTTGGCATCGAATAATGAAAATTTGGCTGAATATTTGGGTAAAGGTAATTGCACAGCCCTAGTAGTAGTACTTCCTTTTTCTGCTGTCAGTACCCTTCTAATATACCCCAGCATCCTATTAGCCTTACTATAGGTTTTGCTGCACTGACTTGATTGTTTGAGGGCGTTGCTAATGATGACTCCCAGGTCCTTTTACTGTGCTGTAGTGCTCAGTTTAACAACTCCCATCCAGTATTCTGTCTTGTTTTTTTTCCTAGGTAAATAACCTTGCATTTCATGGCATGGAATTTCAACTGCCAAACCTTAGACCACCTCTCTAGCCTTAGTAGATCACTCGGCATCTCCCAGATCCCTTCGTTGCTATCTGCCCTACCAAAGATCTTCGTGCCATCTGTGAGAAGACACAGCTTGCCCCGGATGCCCTTGTGGAGAGATAAGGCCATATTTTAATATTTTGGGTCATGTTTTATATATGTATATAATGCATATGAGATGCCCAAGGTAGGCAATGTAAGTGCAAGGCATCATGGGTACAAAAAAAAAAGCCATAAGCCCTAAACTAAGGTTGGAATTCCTGTTACTGAGCAAAAAAAAGCTGTTTGTTGCTAGCCAGGAACTGGATTTAATTAAATTATCTAAAAGAAGACAAAAGAATGATTAAGCCTATTTGTTAGGCCAGGTAGGCCAATTTGTTTGTGAAAGGACAGGACCTCAGGAAAGAGACAGCCTGTTTGGACTTCTATTGTATCTGTAGGGCTACAGTGAGCTAAGCTTGTTACAACTGAATAGGACTACCATTTATGTAAATAGCTGTATTTAAGTGTTGAATAATGACAGCCATCTCCCAGCAGGGAGGCCTGGAATGTTCCCCAGAAAATCTAGTTTGAGCTGGCTAACCTCAAGTTTTTTTTCTATGTTCAGAAACCACATATCTGTGTTATTGTAATAACATACAGAACTTTGATTGTTTGGGTAACCATATAAACTGAAATGCTAACCGGTTGTAGGCCAGCCACTATCGACTGGACCTGCCCTCCTGAACCCCTTTAAAACCAGGTTGCAGAGGTGTATCTGAGCCTTTTTGCTGCCTTTTGTTGCTTTACTTGCTTGAAGCAGTTGGGACCCTGCTGTCTTGAGCAGAGACAATTTCTTCTGGATCACTGAGAGCCAAAACTTCTACTACCATGCTTCTAAGGACACTTTTGCACTTCAAAATTCCAACTAAGGACTCAAAGTACATTTTTAACCTCATAGTTTAAAGTGTAGGTTTTTTATGTATATTTTCCTTTTATTTTCAATATCATGTAACCAATCTCCAAATTATTTTTGCCTTTTTGTGATTTACTGTTTTCTTATTAATTTAATTAGTAAAGCCTTTGGCTTATTTAAAAAATAATTCTGCCTATGTTGTTTGTGTGTGCTGCCTGGGTAAGAGTTGTTCAGACTATACTACACCTGTGTGATCACCTAAGGGCCAAAGCACTACCAAAAGTGAATTTCACTAGGAACTGTGTGATGAAAGGAGGAGAGGAAATACGAAAGGTCTCAAGAGAAGCCTGTGTGGTTTTTGAATTGAGCTCTGCATTTTTGGAGAAAGATATATAATGGGGTGTATAGAGCCCCCTGAAGTCTATACACACCTGTGGCTTTCTGGTTTGTGGTGCAGTGGCTGCAAGGGTTCTACCCCAGGAATACAGACTCGAGACTGTATTTGTATTCCCTCGCATGAAGAAAGGGAACCCTGGGATCCTCTGGTGTATGTTCAGTTGTGAAACAGCGAGCATACTAAAAGGACTGAGGAAGAGTATCTCTGACCTGACTCCCCCTCTCACAAGAGGAATTTTTGCTGCAATGCAGAGAATCCCACCCCACTGGAATGGACTAGTGACAGCCCTCTCCATTGTTGCTAATGAATGTACTGAAGAGAACAAGATCCAAGACAGATCTCTGTAGCACCCTACTCATGACCTCCCTCTCTTCTGACCTGAACCTGTTTACCACCACCCCCCAACTGCCTCTCCTTCAACCAGTTTCCTATCCATCTGTGTCCTTAGTTCTGCACAGGTCCTCCAGCTTCTTTGGCAATCTTCTGTGCAGCACTGCATTGAAAGCCTTGCTGAAATCAAGTACAGTAAATCCACAGCATGGCTCTTATCTACAACCTTTGTTACCCAGTCAAAGAAAACTATCAGGTTCACCTAAAAAAGACTTCCATGCTAAAAACACATGCTGTTTACTGTGCTGTAGACCATTCCTTTCTTAGTAGTCTACAAGGTCCTCTTTGATCAGTGACTCCATTAATTTACCCACTGCAGAGGTCAGGCTGGCAGGTCTGTAGTTTTCCAGTTGCTCCTTGCCCCTTCCCCCCAGTAGCAGGACTACATCTGGTTCACTCCAGTCTTTCAGAATTACCCCTGTCTGACTCGAGCTATTGTATAGCCCTACTAGGAGTTCAGCCAGTTCCACAGCCAATTCCTTGAGGAACCTTGGGTGCAGCCCATCAAGCCCTGGGGCTTTCTCTACCTTTAGGGTTTCAATCCCCATCTGGACCCTTTCTGTGGTGAATACTGGCTACCTCATTTCAGGAACGCTACTGATGACTGCCTTGATGCCATTTTCAGGCATGGGCCCATTGTATTTCCTTGTGAAGAGAGAACAGAAGTAATCATTAAGGATGGCTACTTTTTGTTCGTCTAACTGTAGTATTCACCCATCCTTCCTGTAGCCTAACAATACCCTCTCCCTGCTTCCTTTTTCCTCAATATATCTGAAGAATTGTTTTTCCCCACTCTGACCCCCTCCACAATACATATCTCTGTGTGTGTGCCTTTGTCTCTCTGACTATCCTTTTTATTTCCCTGGTTTTAATTTGGTACTCTCCCAATTCCTTCTCCCCCCCACACACTTTTCCTTGTACCTGGTGAAAGTCTTTTTCTTGGCCCTCACTTCTTCTCTGACACTTTTTTCCCCAATTGTTTAACCAGGTGAGACACACTAAGCTGAAAACATGTTTACAGGTGCAACCTGGGAGCACAGGGAAGTTAAGTGACTTGCTCAGGGTCACACAGTATGCAAATGGGGGCTGTGGGATTCAAACCCAGGTCTCTAGATTTGCAGCTCAGAGCCTTAAACCACTTTCCTGGAACCATATTGGTCTCCTGTACCTGTTTTATTTTGTAACAGTTCTCATGCAAGACTTTGTTGCCTTGAGAATGGTCCCCTTGATTGCCCTATCTTTCCTTTACATCTCCGATACTTTTCCACCCAGGTCAATTTGTCTTGGACCAACTCCATCATCTAGATGAAGTCTACTCTTCTGAAATCTAGAACTTCAGTTTCTGATAGAGACATTCTAATCCTAAGGGCTAGCCTGAACCAAATGGAGTTATGATCACTGGACCCCAGTGGCTTCACTATCCTCACTCCACCAACCATCTCTACGTTGGTGAGCATCAAATCAAGAATGACCAGCAGCCTAGTGGGTTCCTTAACCATATGCACCAGTAGGCAGTTCTGCGATGTGTCCAACAGGGCCAGACTTCTGGCTCACATGTTTGCTAGAATGTCCCAATTGATATTTGCCAGGCTCATATCACCACCATCACCACTTCACCTTTTTCACTCCCCCTACCACCTCTTCCCCAAGCTCACTATCTCTCTTCCCCTTGTTCGGGTGGCCTATAAATCACCCCATCTGTATTTTTTTGCCTGAGGGTACCATGAGGTGAACCCACAGCAACTCTGTGTCCCTTTGCTTCCCTGATGTGTCTGTCCTTCACAGCCTCTATGCCCTGCCTGACATATAGTGCTATGCTCCCCTTGCCTTTTCCTCCATCCTGTCTGTACATTGTGCAACTTGAGACTGACAAGCCCCAGTCATTATTCTCTGCATCCTATTTTTCTGTGATGGTCTGAGGTCTGCCTCAGTGTCTGCCACCAATGCCTAGAGCTCACTGATTTTATTACGCAGACTCCATTAAGACAGACCCCCTACCAACTAGTTCCATATCCTCTTTTGCTTTTTGTGTGTAGCCCAGGTGATGTGTGCCAGTGGGCTCCTACCCCTGCTTGTTGACTAACAGACAGGTTAAGGGGCCTGGGTTCTGTTGCGGTGGTTGTTGGGGGTTCTATCCCAGAATACAAAGAAAATAGCACAGTGCCTCCAGCCACAGTAAAGTAACAGTGGGCCAGGTGTTTGATTGGTGCAACCCCCTGGAATGCTGTATCTACCCACCTTCCCTTCCAACCACCTCACACACTGGACACCACGTTGTGCACGAATAATGTAAAACACATGTACCTAGCAGCTAATACCAAAAAATTGCCCACAACAACAGAATTGCAACAAACAAAACAATGCTTTATTTTAGGAGGAAAGGCAGGGAAAGGGGATACTGGGAACAGATTGCTGTTGAGAAGAAAAGTTGGTTATTTGGGTTAACAGGGCCCATTGGCCAAAACACACACAGAGTGCCCACCCCCACTGGTACCAGTGCAAACCCTCTATGTCCTGACAGTCCTAGCTGGGTACCCAGACTTAATGCAGGCCTGCTAGATGCTGCAGGTTGGCTGGCATTGGGGCCCTTTGAGTAACTCTGCCTAGGTTGCTAACACTTTTAAACTTTTTACTTCCTTTTGACAGGGCAAGCCCTGGGTACTCATGGTCCTGAATCCCTGGGATTCAGTTACTGGCATGGTGGGTTCTGGCAGTTCAGGGATTAGACAATCTCACCCAAGGGGCAGCAAGCAGAGGACAGTGGAAATGCTGGTTGACCTTGGACTTGCTTGGAGATTCTTGCAGCTTGTCACCTTCCAACTTGCTTGAAGACCTTTGCAGCTTGTCCCCTTCAGCCTGCTCTGCAGGCCAGATCACAGAGCCCAACACAAGGCCTACAAGGCCACAAGTAACCCGGACCAAGGAGTGACTCCACAGTCCAGCTCCCAAATGGGTCCACAGTGCTCTAGCACTCAGGCATGCACCTATGGCCAGGGTCACTTGCAGTTCCAATATTTCCTTTACACAGCTCAGGGTCTCTTCACACTGATGCAGGCTCACTTCAACACCATATCTCCAAAACACCAAGAGCTTTTACCAATTTGCCTTAAACATTAAGCAGCAATACACAGTTCCTTCAGACAGAAAATAATCCTTTACTCCAATCCTCAGACAATTCACCACTTCACCAATTGAGTCCTGTAAAGGCCTCCTGTCTTTCCAAAACACTGCAGTGAGCCCTTCCTGACTCAAGCAGAGCCCAGGACAGACTGCCCAAACTGTCCAAAGCCCCAGGGGTTTCACCCCAGAAAAATGGCTTCTGATTGGCTGATCCTTGCTGGCAATTACAAATATTAATAGTTATTAGCCGAGTTCGATTATTGATTGTCAGAGGTCTTTAGCATCAAGAAATACTTCACGCCTCTTCCTATAAGCCATGACAACCAGCTTTTGGGTGCCTAAGTTAATGATTGGCTGTCCACAGGTGTCAAAGTACCAAGATGGCTGCTTAGTATACAATCCAGTACAGAGATTTCAGCAGTCTCAACTTTCAAGAGTCATGGCTGCCAAACAATGCAGTTTATTCCTTTATTAGCCCCACAGTTCACTAGCAATCCTTGCCTACTATCAAACGGCTGCAGAGTCATAATATAACATATTGTAGTTTGCCTGTCAGTGTTCCCATTGTACTGTCCCCCCAAGCAACAAACTGGCAGCTCATTAATATATATTTTGCCCTTATTAATATTCATAGGGCTCAATCCCATAGCAGCCATTGGTTCTTTTAATATAACTTTAGTTGCCCCATCTCAGTCTCCACCTCCAGGTGTCTGACCCCCAATTAGCTTATCTGGGGTGTCTAGAGCACTGGGAGACATTGGTTAATCCAATACCACGGTGACAAGACAACGCGGGCCCTTCTAGACCTTTTACAGGGCGAGAGCAGCGGTGATCCCTTGACCTCCATTCCGCTGGCTCCAAGGATTCAGAACAACACCGGGGGCCAGTCGGAGACTCACTGGAAGAGGCAGGAATCCAGACTGGCAGAGGACAAAACAGCATGAGCAGCGGTGTTGCAGATCCTTGGGAGCCAGTGAAACTGAGAGTTGAGGATCACCACTCCCTCACCCTGTAAAAGGGCTGAAACCCAGCAATCTTGTCATCATGTATTGGCTTAACAATGTCTCCTAGTGCTCTAGACTCCCTGGTTTTGAACATTTTATTTATAGTTTTTATACGTTATTGTGTGATGTTTTTTCTCCTGACTGGAACCTACTGTCTGGATGAAAATATTTTTACTTTGTCCGTGCAGTGAGAGTGCTCGGTTATTGTGAGTTTTCGGGGAGTGGGAGTCCCTGTTTTCTCACAAATTCTTATTATTTATTCTGCGGGGAATTTTATGCTGTTTTTTATTTCCGTGCAGTGAGAGTGCCCGGGGGCTAAGCAAGCTTGTAGTGTGAGTGCTTGTCTTCTTAGCCAATTTATATTGTTTTATTTTAGTTGGGTTTTTTTTTTTTTTATTTTCCTTTCTTATATTTATGTTTATTTGATTTTGTGACAGGAATTCTTTGTGTGAGGAGGGACCCCCATCTCTGTTTATAATTTGTGTTTATTACTTATTTTTATTTTCATTTTTATTGTTTATTTATTTATGGTTTTAGTTTTGTTTTATTTTCCTGAAAGCAGGTTCTATTTGAGAAATGCGGATTAAGTTGAGTTAATTGGGTTTGAGTTTCTGATTTTTGGTCTATGGTTGTTTAATTTTGTTGGGTTAATTGTTATCTTAATCCTTGGGTTTTGATTTTTATTAGTTTTTGTGAGAGTAGGAGTTTATTGTCTTGCTCCATGTTGAAGGACGGGGATATTTATAATTATCCAACCCCCCCCGGTCATGCGCTATTCATCCTCCACTCTTCATGCCCTCCTCCCCTTTTTCCCTCCTCCTTTACTCTTTTCTATCTACCAATTTTGTTGGGCTTTAGGAATTGCCTACAGGAGGAGGGGAAGGGGTGGGGGGCCTGAACAGTGGAGGATGGACGAGGAGAGCGCTTGTATCAGGATTGTTAAGCCCAGAAGACGCCCTGGGGTGAAATGGAGGTCAGAACATGGGTTTCTTTGTCTGACCCCCATACCCAAGGGCACCACCACTAGTAATGGTGGGCAGGTGGCAGGGGAATCCCAGGGGCTCTGTCCAACTCGGGCGGTGTTATGCAATGCCAGATCCGTTGTGAACAAGACTGCTATTGTGGCAGACTTGGTGGGTACAGCAGATCTGACTTGCATCACCGAAACCTGGTTGGACGGAAATGCTGGCCCCGTACTTGAGACGGCAGTTTCAGCCAGGTGTTCGGTGATACACCGTCCGAGATTGGACCGCAGGGTTGGGGGGGTTGCAGTCTGTTTTAAGACCGAATTGGGTCTCACCAGTGTTCCAGTTGAAGAGACCAGATCATTCGAATGTGTCGTAGTGGCAGGTGGGGGCTATAGACTGGCTCTCATCTACCGTCCACCCAGAGATGAGAAGCCATTCCTTAAGGAATTAGCGGACTTCATCGTTGACCTGGTATTGGAGTCCCCCAAGTTGATGGTGCTGGGCCACTTCAGTGCTTGGATTGACGATGAACTCTTGCAATTTGGACAGCACTTCCTCCAATTGATTAATTCATTGGGCCTCTCACAGGTGGTTACCGCTGCCACTCATAAATGTGGCCATTCCCTTGATCTGGTTTTCCTCCTGGGGATGCAAGCTCTTGGCATGGGGGTGGAACCTGTCAGATGGTCTGACCATCACACTGTGAGATTCAATTTTGGTACCCCCCTGCATAGACCTACCCCTGTGGAGATGGTCAAGTACCGCCCTTTACAGGATGTGACTCCCCAATGGTCTAACTGTGGCACTTGACCTATCAGAATTTCCTGTGATGAGCTCGGATCCAGAGGTCTTGGTCCTGGCCTATAATAAGGCCATTACCTCTGCTCTGGATTCCATTGTGCCAATCTGTATGCGTCCTCTCTCCCTTCGCCCTTGGTTCCCGTGGTTCGATGGGGACTTGAGGGAGATGCGACGACTAGGACGCAGGTTAGAGAGGTGTTGGTGGAAATCCCACTCAGATGCCGGCCATCTTAGACTGCTAGAGCACTACCAACTCTATCAGTCAGCAATTGCTCATAAGAAGGCAGTATTCCTCTCTGGGGAAATTGCTGCTGCTCAGAACTGACCAGCCCAGCTCTTTCGATCCGTGGACAGACTGTGCAACCCAACCTGTCTACAGGTTCGTAGAGCCTTTTCACAATCTCAGTGTGAGGAGCTTGCTCGGTTCTTTGCAGATAAAGTGGATGACAACAGGGTGGAGACCCACGCAACACTCTCTATGGGAATGGCCATGGACCAGTCCCTGATCACACTCCCTCTTTTTTTCCTGGAGTCTCTTCAAAAGGCCGGAAATCAAGGATGTTATGAGGATTGTCCAGGGTATGTGCAATACATGCTGTAGCTTAGATCCGGGCCCTACAGGTTTGATTATGGGCTGTGGGGGATTATCATCCCGGTTCTGGCCAGGATAGTCTGGTGCTCCTTAGACTCTGGTGAATATCCCTGCTTCCTGAAGGAGGCAGTGGTGACACCAGTGTTGAAGAAGGCTTCTTTGGACCCCGGCTCCCTCGCCAACTACAGGCCTATCTCAAACCTTCCCTTTGTTGGGAAGATAATTGAGAAAGTAGTGGTTACTCAGTTAGACAACCATTTGACCATCCATAGCATCTACGATCCTCTTCAATCCAGTTTTCGAAAGAGGCACAGCACCGAGAATGTGCTGGTTCGGGTGCTCAATGATCTCTTGATGGCGAGAGACCAGAAAAAACAGTCCAATTTGGTCCTACTGGATCTGTCATCAGCATTTGACACTGTAGACCATGGGGTACTGCTTGAGTGCCTGAGAATCATCTGTGGGCTTTCAGGTTTGGTCCACAGATGGTTTACTTCTTTCCTCACCGGTAGAACTCAGAGGGTGGTATCGAGGGTGTTTTCCTCTGATCCTATTTCTCTGTCCTGTGGGGTGTCCCAGGGCTCAATGCTGTCTCCCATGTTGTTTGCGGTGTACATGCTTCCCCTCGGAGACATTGTAAGATGGTATGGACTGGAGTTTCATTGTTATGCAGATGATACCCAGCTCTACCTGTCTTTTGCACCTGACCAGAATGGAGCACTCTCGGTGTTTAATAACTGCCTCGGTGAAATCCAAGGTTGGATGAGGTCCAGCTGGCTGAAGTTGAATTCTGGGAAGACGGAGGTGATGGTTGTGGATCCTGGTCACTGGATAGGGGGTTGGGGGACAAACCATCCCTCAGGTCTATTCCCCGGGGATGTTGAGCTCCCTATCTCTGAACAGGTGCGTGACCTAGGGGTGATTCTTGATGATCGGCTGACACTACGTGCACAAGTGTCGGCCGTCGTTAAGTTATCCTTTTACCATCTTAGGAACATCGCTAGGATCAAGCACCTTGTTCTGTCCGGGGACCTACCTACATTGATCCACGTCTTTGTGACCTCACGCTTGGACTACTGCAATTCCCTTTACTTTGGGCTTCAAGGGGTTGATATTTGCCACTTGCAGCTGGTGCAGAACTCCGCAGTCCAGTTGTTAACTGGGATGCCTCGTTCTTCCCATATTACACCGGTGCTGTGGGAACTGTACTGGCTGCTGGTTCAGTAGCGGATCACCTTTAAAGTCAGCTTACTGACTTATAAAGCCCTGCACGGTTTGGGCCCTGACTACCTGAAAGAGCTCCTGGTTCCTTACCTCCCGGATCGACCGCTCCGCTCAGCCAATGAGGGGTTGCTGGAGATTCTGAGGGTAGTTTTAAAATCTTCTGGTGCCCAGGCTTTTATGTTCGTGGCACCGACCCTCTGGAATTCTCTACCCCGTTGGATAAGAGAGTGCATGACTGTGGGGGGGTTATAAACAAGCATGAAAATCCTTTTTGTGGATTAAGGCATTTGGGGACAATGCTGACTTGGCCTGATCTTGATATTTTATCATAATCTCTGATATTATTTATTCTATTGGTTTTACTATGATGTGTTATTTTGATGTGATTTTATAATTTGTTCTGGGCCTTGATTTTTGAAAGGCACATTAAAAATAAAGATTATTATTATCATTATTATAAGTAGTATAAACGGAGCTCCCGGGGCCATTAAAGTAATCCTCCACCTGAAGGGGCAGTTACATGTGTTCCTACACCTGCATTCCTTCCCATTCTCCTTACTTTCTTATTTTTCCTATTGTTTGTAAACCCTAAGAGTCTTCCCTTCTTTGCCTTTTTCACTGCTCCTTTTTAAACTTTAATCTTATTTTTACCCACCTTACTGCTACCAATCCCCAGTACAGGGAAGGTGCTACCTAGGTTCCCCTCCCTCACTCCCTTTACTGGGGTTCTCCTAGCCTCATTGTCCCCCACAATCAGTTTAAATGTCTAATGTAGAGGTCAAACTGCTGTCCCAGTAACCTGGTCCCCTCTCTTCTCAGGTGAAGGCTGTCACTTTTGAAGCCTCCTGTCCCAAAAGCTCCCCAGTCTCCCAATAAGTGGTACCCTTTCTCCTGACATCATCCATTTAACCACCCATTTAATTCCTCTATCTCTTCCCTTCTTAATCTAGCTTCCCCCCACACCACACTAGAAGGACCTCAGAAAAGGCCAGGTAGGCCAAATATGCTTGCAATCTATCCCCCAGCCTCTGAAAGTTCCACTTCACTTACTCCACATGCTAATTCACCAGATTGTTGGTACCCAAGTGTACCAGCACCACCAGCTTCCCCCTCCCTCCCTCTTCACTATCCTCCCTTTTCTGTCTATGTCTCAGATAGCTGATGACCCAAGAAGACATTGACCACCCCCCACCTCTCCACCACCCACCCACCACCCCTCTAGTCCTCTTATAGAAACTCCAACCACTAATACTCTCCTAGCTGTCTTCTTCTTACTCTCAACCATGGGCACCACCAGGTTGTCACTTCCTTTTCCACCAACAGACCCAGAGTCTCCCCTCCGGTGGAATCAGGTACCTGGGTCACTTCTAGGGGTGCAAAGTAATTTCTCATCTGGATAGTGTGGGGTTGGTTGACCTCCTTGTGGCTGCCTTTGCCATCCTTCCCCCTCGCTACCACTCTCCACACCCTGGCCAGTGGGCTTCTGGGGAAGTGGAGGGGTAGGCTGTGGGCTCCAGCCAAGCTGTTGCCACAGAAGAGATATCTCTTCCCTTGCACCTACAGCTGGGTATGGAGCTCTGCAAATGTCCTGTAGAAGGGGCAGTGACCCCTCCTCCGGAGTGTAACCCTGGAAAATAGTGCCACACAGTCCTTACAACTGACTTGCTCCCCACTAAACCTCATTACTGTACTGATCCTTATGATAACCCTTAGACATCTAATTGAAATGATCTAGCAGTAATGACCTATCAGCCTTAGTCAGCTACCTCCTTGCTCTGATAGTAGAGCTAACTAAGTTAGCAAATGCCTTGCTAAATGGAATGTATATTCACTGGGAACTACCCCTGCCAGCTGTCACCAGAGTAAACTTGCCCAGGGCCCCTGGACCAATCCCAGGGCCCAGTCTTCCTGGGTGACCAAAACCAGGGATAGTAGGGTCAATGGGCATGACCATATGCAGGGCTGGCTGGAAGCTAGGCCATGGTGGGCAGGATCAGGCCAGGGTTCTGAAGGCCAGGACAAGAGAGGGTTTCACATTTTGTCATGGTGTGGAGTGGCTGAACATTGTTTTTCAACTACAACCACCTCAGGTAAGCTCCATTTCAGTTTTTTTTTTCAGCCCTTGTGGCAGCTCCCTTTTTTGTACTTTTTGCCATGGGTGCACTCCTCCTCCTCCTCCTCCTGTGCATCTGCCTGCTGCTTTTCCCATGTTGGGATTTCTACTTTCTTTTTCAGATTAGTCCTGAAGAAAACCTATGGTTGAATTGTTGACTAGAGCTCTGTTTTCTATTTTTAGTGTGCTTATAATATTACCTTTTTGCTTTGTTTTCAGTCCAGATGCTGCATGGTACCATGTTTTTTTGTTCTAATAGATATATATATGTGTGTGTGTATATATATGATTTTATTTAATTTCATTTTTATTTTATACTGAAGAAAAGCATGTGGGCAAAATGCCTGTTTTCACAAGCATTCAGTTGTTTTCTTGTGACAGAGATGGCTATATACAAATAATAACTACCTTACAAACTGTTCTTAGATTGTCAAAGTAAACTGAGTAACTGCTCCTCCAAATGCATTGAACCTTGGTTTCCTACTGTAGTCTATCTTTGATCTGCTTCTCTTCAGACTTTTCATAAATGACTTAACTGTTTGCAGAAGCCCTAAAACTTATATCAAAGTACTTACTAAAAGGAAGTCGGCATACTGCAGCAACCCATTCTAATGTAAAATGATCAAGATTAGATTCATCAGGTTCAATAAAAATCCAGGCTTTATTAATCCAAGTGCAAAATGAAGGTAACTTGCAAGTACAACAAATATAACAGTTGAAGACGCCACAAAAAGATGGCTCCCCCCCCTTTGGAAAACCAAAATCTCACTTAGTCAAACCCTCCTTAAAGTGACAATGTGTCTAGAAAAGGTGCTTTGTGCAAAAAAGTGCTTGGTGCAAAACTGTGTGCACAACAAGTGCTTAAAGAATTTGATGTGTGCACATATTGCTTACATTTAGAGCAAACCTGAAAGGCTTAAATCCATCTATAACATAAGATGCCATATTAATATACCCTAAAAAAAGGCTAAACTAGCTTGTTTTATATTCCTGTTCTATGTGTATGCTTATTATTATGTGTATATATTAAAGGCTAAACATATTGTGATATGAATATTCCAATGTAAATTCAGATAGAAATTTAAATTTAAATCTACACTCAAAACCACTACATATAATATCTGAAAAAGACAGAGCAAATGAAGATCTAACACTTGTTTGAAAACTATCAGGAAACTATAATGAATATGTCTTGTATGTGAGGACAACTCTGCAATTGAGAAAGCATTCATTTCTCTATGTGTTGTCTATTCTCTAAAGTTGTACATTACTATTTAACGAACAAGCATATCAGAAACATAAATCAGCTACAAACATCAACTGCGGAAAAGACTGAGCCTAAAAATTAATTCACAGGAACCATAGAAGTGGGTTCATCATGTCTAGGATAAGCAAGGAACCAGTTGAAAGTGTTCATTAAGTCCTGGCCACTCTGTACTTTTCAGCATAAATTGCCAAAACATTTCCCTTGTAATGTCTTGTTATCCAAATCACCCCCTCTGATGAATTGGTGCACCAGTTCGATATCTTGAAAATGAAAGTTGTGATCCTTGCCTGCTTCCTGCAATTTGTGCACACACCAAATTCTTCTGCACAGATAGCACCTTGCTCTTTAACTATCATTAGGATTTTTTAGATGACATTTATAATATTGGTCATTTTTATAACATTATGGATTGTATGGAATAATTTTCAACATGGTATTTAGTTATCCTGGTCTTCTATTTTATTTATTTATTTCTTATAAAACCATGCACTGAACAGTTTTTAGTCGCCTGGCCATTTTTGTAATTAAGCACTTGTGCACACAGCACAGTTTTGCACCAAGCACTTTTCTGCACAAAGCACCTTTTCTAGACACATTGTCACTTTGAGGAATCATCTTTTAAATATAGCTGTAATGCTCAATCTCACCAGTCTTGAGAAAGCGCAGTAGTGAGCACAAAAATGTTTGACTAAGTGAGATTTTGGTTTTCCAAGGGGAGGGGGGAGCCATCTTTTTGTGGTGTCTTCAACTGTTATATTTGTTGTACTTGCAAGTTACCTTCGTTTTGCACTTGGATTAATAAAGCCTAGATTTTTATTGAACCTGACGAATTTGGACTTGATCTTTTTACGTCAGAATGGGTTGCTGAAGTATGCCGACTTCCTTTAGTATGTACTTTGTCATGTTTCTGTTGGCAACTGCTTAGGTGGAGTGGAGCCATCTGGTTTTGTCTCTAAAACTTATATCCACCTTTATGCAGATGATGCAGTATTATACAATAAAGACAAAACAGTCTCTGAATTAAATAGAACTCTGCAAGAAGTAGTCACAGGAACGCAGACCTGGATGAATGCAAACTGTGAGTTTGTATGTAATTGCGTTCACTGAATTGTTGAGTGAATTGAGAATTGACTGGCTTGTAATTTAAATGTTATAGCTCATACAATTTTTACTTGTGTGTCTGTTCTGTCTTATAAGGTAAATGTTTCGTGTAAATTTTTGTATAAACTGCAACATCCTATCAAGCAGGACAACTTTGAAAATAGGGCCTTTTCAACCCTAATGATTTTATCTTGTGAATAACTACTTCTACTGCTACCAACTGCTTGCTATTATGAAATAGATGGAGAAAATCCTAAAATTGGGTTGGCCAAGACCACATTCACCTGGGATGATATCTCAGTACATAATACTTATCTGAAAGTAGGTCATACCATGAGTCAACAAAATCAAAATGGATTCATTTCATAATCACCATAATATGCTCCAAGGTGAGTGATATCATGGCATATCATCCCTTCTCAGATGGTTGTAGTCACTCTGCCTATGGTCTACTGCCTCGCAACACACCTTGGACAGAATGGTATCCCATGATATCATGCCATGGAGTATATTATTGCTTAACTGAATAACTCAGAAACTAAATACATGCTGTTTACTGGAAGGACAGTCCCTCTCAACTCCACACAAGTCATGCCCTCAACAGGACCAACACTGAAAAATGTTCAGTATTTAGTACTACCCAAAGGGTAGTGCTAAATATTACATACTATGAAGTAAAGGAATAATGAGCAGGGTGCCACAGTGTTCAAGTCTTGTACTCTTCAATGCATTCATTTGTGACACTGGAAATGGAACCCAGAGCAAGATGTGTCTATTTGCAGATCACCCCAGGATGTGTGGCAGAGAGGATAGCAAGAAGCGTAAAGGGAATTGAAAAGAGACCTGGAAAAATAAGAAAGGTGATCCAAGATATGGCAACTGAAATTAATTGCCAAAAAGTACAAGGTTATGCACTTGAGAGAGGAAATCTGTGGACTGAATAATGGATAGGGGTACAACTGGAGCAGACTACTGAGAAGGATCTTAGAGTCATATCTAGTGATAGCCTAAGAAGCTCTGCCCAGTGTAGCAAGGCATATGGGGCAGCTATCCGGATACTGGGATGCACAGGTAGCACCTTCTCAAGCAGACAGAAGAAGTGATAATACCCCTTAGAGGTCCTTGGTGAGGCTGCACCTAGCATACAGTACTGCGCACAGCTCTGGATCCCTCACCTAAAAAAGGACAAGGACTACCTAGAGTTGGTCCAAAGGAGGGTGACAAATATTATTTATGGCTAGCATGGGACTATTTATAAGCTAACGACAGGAAGAGGATGTAAAAAGACAGTACAGGCCAGAGCCACAGCGAAGTATGCACTTACAAGTATAGGAGGGAGCCGGACTGTAGTGTTATGTTGATGCTGATGTAACATGACACCATGCCTTGAGAAATGGAATAGAGCACGTGTGAAACATTGGTATGCTGGGGAATGTGTCATGTATTTTTACTCTAATAAACCTTGGAATATAAACCTACAGTCTACCAGTTGTTTCTGCTATCCAAGAAGAACATTTTGAGCCCAGCTTCCTCCAATACTTGTGAGGACTTGTGAGGAAAGGCTGACTAACCTCAGTATGTACTCCATAGAGATCAGGAGAGAGAGGGGGGGTATTATTGAATCTTATACCTGATGGGTATAGACAGGACTGACAGCCAGCATCTGTATAAGTTTAGCAAGGGGTCCATCTCAAGGAGCCACAGCTATAAGGTATTGTGAGGAAATTTAGAAGACATGAATTGCTGTGGTTAGTGCTGTACTGTACTTTCTCATATGGGCACTGAAATAAATGTCTGTACTTTTTGCAGTACCTGATGTTGCTCTCTGCATTTTTTTATACTTGAGATGTTTACGGAGTTTTTCTGAAATAGTTACAGAGAGTCAGAGAAATTACAAACATTATTATATCCCACCATGACTTTATACAATAAAGCACTGAACGGTATAATAAAGGCTTTTTTTGTGCAAAATAACGTCCAAGTCCAATAGCTATTGTTTCTTCCATCCAGCGATAAGCTGCTGATAGTCATCAATTCTCTGCTGGAAAGGAAAAGGTCAGAGCAAGCAAATAAAGGAGAACTCCGAGTCATCAGGTACGATCTGAGATGATAGAGAGTGATGTGATAGAATGGGAGGAGGAGAGGGAAGAGCCAGGCAGGAAAGATCTGCCAGGTCTGTACTTCCCTGAGCAACAGAACACACACATAAGATGTCATGGGACAAAAGAAGCATTATGATCCATGATGTACAATACCCATTGTTGCCGCCTGGTCCTGAACTGTGGCAGGTGTCCGTGTAGAGTGGAAAGCAAACACTCCACAGTGCAACTAGAGCTTACAGTGGTATGCCACTGTGACAAGGTTGGGGGGGTTCTATGAAAGCCAAAGGCGCGTGCTACATTTTTCAGCTGCTAGGATATGAGTGAAAAGCTGACTACGGGAAAAGATGTGAACATCTTCTACCAAAATGGAAAGGAGAACCAAATGTCAGGTAAAGAGGGGAGTGGTGTCATACATCTCCGAGATTGCCCTCTATAGAACCTCGCAAAAGAGTTGAAGTGTAACACAGAACCCAAATATATGGGTATGATTAGCCTTTTGCTCACTACAGTGCCTCCAACAGATCCCATACTGTGGTCCCATCTCCTGGGCTTGTACATTTGGAGTGCAGAAATATCTATTGCAACATTTCCAGGCAAATTTCTGCCAAGGGATCAAGGAAGTTACTTTAAAAGAGGAGATAGCTTACGTCAACCATATTTCACTATCTCCAGCTCTCCAGACCACCTCAAAGGTATGGGGCAATTTGATAGTCAGAAGCGTTACCAGTCCCTTATACTGTATATGTTGCCAATTAGATGCCCTCACTGATCTTCCTGATGAAACATCATAAAAAGAATGATCAGTAACAGGAGGGAGTAGGGTAGTTGCATATAGCTAGGACCTAGGGCTGTAAGAGAGGAGCAAAGCTGGAGGTACCAGAAATGATCCCCTGACTACAGACCATAGGTGGATTGTACATGCTGGAATGTTTGTATACCCTGTTAAGCACTGAAATACTGAAGTGAGGTGCTGCTTTGACTGGTGGTAAAAGGTATGATCTATCTGAGTGGGGGTGAAGTCTGCATCGCTATCACCCTACAATGAGCCATTACTGGTGCTACACCTTGTAATCTGCTAAAATAGTTCCATTGCTGGAATGTTATAGCTGTGTGTCTAGTAAACGATCCTGTGTTACCACTGCCAGTTAGATCTGCATTAAGGTAGCAGTCAATTTGAAATAAGTCATTAAGATGGAACTTCAAAAGCTTCAAAGGGCCAAACAAAAAAGGGGGCAACCACAAATGAACAGCCTGTGAATGGGAAGCCAGGGAATACCATTTAAAAATTACAAATTCAGACCCCCTCCCTTATCTCTTGGCATTTGTAGAAGAGTAATTTTAATCTTGGTCTAGTCCCCCCCCCCCCCAGGGACCTAAATATCATTCTATCCCATGAGGTAAACTACATTTGTGAAGGGAAAATTTGCAAAATATGCAAGGAATACAGAATATTCGGGAAGATGTTCATGCGAATGGTCTCCACCCTAGAGAAAAATCTAAAGGGCAGGAGCATTCAAGTATGCCAATCCACTTGTATCTGTTTTGTGAGGGGTTCCAAGTTAACCAGTTCTAAGTGGTCCAGATTGCATGGGATGTATACTTCTAAGTATTTTAGGGTATGTTTGTGCCATTTAAAGGGGTACTGCAGTTTCATGGGGGGGGGGCGTGATAATAAAATTACAAGACCACTGTTTTATTTTTATTGAGGCTGTATCCTGCCATGACCTTGAAGTGGGTCAAGTCTGACCAGACCGCAGGTAGGGAGTAAGAGGAAATCAACAAAGTGAACAAAATGTCATCTGCTAAAGAGAGACATTAAACTCCATATCCTCCATTGGCACACCCTCCACCCTCAAGTTAGTGTGAATGGCCATTGCCAGTGGTTCAGAAAAGAGGAAAAACAAAAGGGAAGATAGGGGACAACCCTGCTGGGTGCCCTGCTCCAGGGTGAAGGAACCAGTGAGAGAGTCATTTATCCAAACATATGCTTTTGGTGCAGTATATATGGCCTGGAGCAATTGAAGAAAATGAGAAGGGAAATGAAAATCTGATGGGGTGTCCCCAAGGAAGCTCCAAGATACCCTGCCAAATGCCTTTTCGGCATCCAGACTTAAAACGAGGGGTGGAATATGTCTAGAATGGATGTAATCTAAAAAGTGGAAAGGCTAGGGAAGGTTGTCATGAGTTTGCTGCTGGCAGACAAATCCTGACAGGTCTTTAGGCAATAAAGCGGGAAGAATATCATCCAGGCAATTGGCCCTGACTGAGGGAAATAACTTGTAATCTGCATTTAAAAATGGGATGGTAGGATGCGAGGGCACTCAGGTTTTGTCAGGTTTTAAAAGAGCAGCAATGGTAGGATACTGCCAGGTTGGGGGTGGTGGATCTCCCTCCTGGAGCGCTATACAGGAGAGGGACCAAACTGTCTCATAATTTCTTATAAAACTCCACCGGGTATCCATCACAGCCTGGGCATTTGCCCAGTTTAATGTGGGGAAAGGGCCAGATAAATTTCTGCAGTGGTAATGGGTTCTACAATCTTACCCCTCATCTCATCTGTGAAGCGAAGAAGGTGGAGTCCTGAGAGGTAGCCAATAGCCTCCTGAGAGGGGATAGGGTCCGAATCATAGTATAGCTGTTTATAATAATCTCTAAGGATGGTCTTCAACCAGTCTGCCTTGCATTCCATTCCATTTGGCCTTCAATAGGGTCACAAAGCTACAAAAGATACCCAGTCTTATGCCTGGCCTGGAGGTGATGAGCCAAAGTCCTAATTCCCTGGGCCCCTCACTCCTAGTATTGTAATTTAAGATCAAGCAGGGCTTGTTCAGTTTAGTAGTCTATTATTTCCTGCAGAGCCTGCTTCACCTTCCTGATTTGTGGTTCCGTCTCAGTGACGTCTGCCCTATGCAGGGCCTGCAGCGATCGTATTAAGTCCAACAAGGAATTACACTTCTCTGGTGGGCTTTCTGTGAGACATAAGAAGTTATTTCACCATTGATCATGATCCCATGTCCCACAATACTGGAGCTGAAATCTCCGGGTCTGAATTATTTACTGTGACTTGGGAAATCTTCCTGTTCCATGGTTTCAACAAAAGAGTGAGCCCTTAGGAAAGAGATTAAAACAACCATGGGTAAGCTTACAAGGCTTTCCCAAGTGTATAGGCAAAAGTAACGGGGCATGATCACAAAGCAACATTGGGCTATGAATCAAATCTTGTACTCCTTGGTAGTCCTTAATCGATGTAAAAAAAAAAAAAAAAAGATCCAGCCTAGCATAGCTCTAATGACGGGAGAAATAATGAGCGAAGGAGCAGACTGATGGATGGAGGCTGTGTAATATTTGGTCCAGTTGGGCCTGGAGATATTTTTGATAACTGGTAACCTAGAATTTGAAGGGGCGCGAGGAGTCCAAGGCAGGGAAAAGCATTAAATTAAAATCACCCCCTAATATCAGCTGTCCAAATTGTATATCCAGTAGTTTATTAAAGAGAGTATGACAAAATCCTTTATCGCTACTGGGCAGGAAGCATACATTTACCAAGTCACAGGTTGTTCATATAAATGACCAGAGAGCAGTACAAAATGATCCTCAGGGTCTTTAATCTTATTCTGTGGCAGAAAAGAAGTTGTTGAGAGCCTTAAAATGGCTGTTTCATGGTATTTGAACCCTCACCTCATTAAGATTTTTAAAAGTGACCTTGACCCATAGTGCCACTAGCCCTTCATTCTCTTTCAGTATAACCTGCACTGCATCAATGGCTTCCACTATATACAATACCACTTCTCCACCTCTGTGATCACCTCTGTCCCTCCTAAATAGATTATACCCTGCCATTGACTTTCCCCAGTTAACACCTTCTTCCCGCCACGTCTCAGATTTTGTACAGAAATCAGTGTTGTCTTTATGCATAGCTGAGTCTAGTTTCTCTGTCTTACTTCCAATGTTTCTAGCATTTATTAATAAGAAGGCCCAGTCTAAGTGGTTTGAAGCTAACCTTGCCTTTTTGATGTTACTAGTTTGGACCTCATCACTTGGAGTATTAACACTTGATCATCCCTCCTCCCCCTAAAGGTTCAGTTTAATAAACACCTGATACTGAAGTTGATTCTATCCCCAAGTGTACTTGCTCCTATCTTCTTGAGATGCAGTCCATCCCTCACAAATAATTCTGGGCTATGAATGAATCTATCCCAATTTCTTTGAAACACAAATCCAGTGGAGTAACTTTGGTGTAATAGTTTGGGGGGACACAACCATAAGAGGATTTTACAGTAAGTTATTCAAGACAGCAATGATGAAATGTTTGAGGGACTTGTCCCCCCCCCAATAATTACACCCCTGCACAAATCCTTCCTGATAGTTCATTCAGCGGATGGCCGTGGTGGTGGTGGTGTGAGGAGAGCTGTGCCGGTCGCCGTATCTGGGGTTGAGATGTGGGGAGAACAGGTTGGTGGGCATTATCTACCAAGGTGGGGGAGGGTGGGGGCCAGTGGATCACCAGAGATTTACTGTCCTTTAATAATATAATGTACCGGCAGATCAGGGTGGGTGGGGGACGCTGGATACTCAGGGATTTTATGTCATTTCATACTACAGTTTACCAGCTGATCAGGGTGGGGACACTAGATAATCAGGGATTTAATTTAATTTATGACTACCATTTACTGGTGGATCCAAGCCGGGGGACTAGATCACCAGGGACTGAATGTTCATTAATGCTACAATTTACAAGCAGATTGGGGGGGGGAGCACTAGATCACCAATGATTTTAGTTATTTTCATATTACATCCTACGGGCAGATTGGCTGAGGGGGGATGACACAGTGCTGCACAGTTGGCAACCCTCCCAGAGGGTGTCTTAGTACTGTTATGCCTGCTTTTGACTGGTCTAATGGTACTTAGAACATTGTCCTCTGAAAGGGTTCTCTGAATATGATTTAAGGGGATATGGCAGCCTGTGTCTGCTGCAAGACCCCTAGAGCCATGCCACAGCCCTTTTTTTGGCGCAAGGCTAGCACAAACCCCCTTTGCCCCAAGCAGCCTGCGTTTGACACAGGCTGCTTTCCTGAATAGCTCCCAGATGCATCTTTTGACACATGGTGCCAGTTGCTGCACAACTGTTTGCCACAAGCACCTTGTGTCTGAAGTAGGGCTTTGAAAATCCAGCCCAATGTGTTTACATTTAAAACAATGCATCCCACTCATTTTATTTAGGGTACCCAACATGTTACATGATCTACATTTTCTCCACCCTTCCTCTAATTTACCCCGAAATTCCATTGTGATAATTTGATAGTCAGCTCACCCAACAAAATTGCCTGGCCCGACTCTCCAGCTATTCTGGCTGACACGGCAGACACTGGCCTCTGCATGTGTCAACCTCCACTCCATGCTCACTGACCAGTCACATGGAGCCTCACATTTAAAAGGCTTGGTGACCCTGTTTCACCATTGGTACTCCTGCTAGTGTCATGCTTTCAGCGCGATCCTACATCCTAGTTTAAATTACAGAATTACACTTCTTGCATTAAAAATGGTTCTGGCAGTGCTTGTATCTTGGTTGACTGCACAGAATTTGCACACAATAAAAGATACTAATTAAAAAAGTCTACTCTTCCATTTTTCAGTCCTGATTTGCCTCCATCAGGACTACAGGTCACAGTATACATTAAATTTGTTACAACCCCTGTTGTTTAGAGAGCTAGGGCCAGATATTCAAAACTTTGCTCCGGGGCTAAATTAGCACTACCCGGTGGGCAAACTTAGTCCGAAGCACAAAGCAAGCCATATTCAAAAGGAATAGCCCAGGGCAAACAGCTTCTGAATATAGCATGGGAATGAGGCCGGGCAAACTGGTCTGGGAGTGCAGGGCAAACTTAGCCCTGGAATGAGACAGCTTTGAATATGGCAACCAGGAAGTGCAAACCACAACAGCAAAACAGTGCACAGCGATGTGAAGGTAGGTAGAGGTGAACTATGGGGCCAATGTCTGTTCCAGCAAATGCGTGGACCCAGTACAGCTGCAGACAGCAATGCATGTGAAAGTACAGTGTTCAAAACTGTAAAATATTCCCTGAACTGTTTGCGCACGCTAACATGTTTGCGCGGGTTTAGCGCAGGGCTAAACAGTTAGGCCGGTGCAAACACGTTTGCCCGGCGCTAAACTTTGCCATATTCAAAAGTGACATGCAAATGAGCCTACTTACGTAGTCTCTGGGCAAACATCCAGATTAGCATCTCATTATGCCCTGATTTGCATGCTGTTTGTGCCTGGCTAACGATTTAGCCCTGCGCTAAACCCACGCAAACGTGTCAGCGCTGTGCAAACAGCTTAGGGAATATTATACAGTTCTGAACACTACTTCCACATGTGCTGCTGACTGCAGCTGTACTGGGACAACACAGCATAGGCACAGATGGTGGTGGTGCTGCAAGCAACTGTCACACTGTAGGTCATGCTACAGTGCACAGCAGACACTACAGTAGCAAGGGGGCCAGTAGTGTGTGGACACAGCAATGCCTATGGTGTGTAGGGCAGTGATGATGACTGCACTATACACAGTGAGAGGCCCAACCTGCAGGTGTTTACTGACAGTGGACATTACTGTTACACTGTTGTGTGACCCACAGATGCTGCACCTCTGGCATGGGATGCTCACAGTGACATATACATGTCCAGCTTTGTGTGCCATGGCAGTTGTACAGCTGTGCCGTATGTGTCCGGGGGGGGGCATATAGTATCAGAAAGGCACACTGGTGTTGGGGTATGCACAATACTGGCCCATGTGCACTGCATGATGTGTCCCAGCCTTGTGGCCACACCTGGTCTGTGGCACAGCCTGGCCACCCATACACTCTCCTCTCATCATCCTCCATGCCCACAGTGCTGCATGTGTGTGCTGGCATCTGTTGGTGTCCACAGAAGTGTGGTCTACAGGTGTGTGCTGTATGGCCACACTGCCATGCTGTCCACTGGCGGCAGGGTCACCACTTACTGCCTGGCATGGCTGGGACTGGTGACAGATGGTGGCATCATTGTGATGTCATCAGTTAGCAGTATGCTTACTCAATGTTTGGCTTTGTCTATGTGTCATATTTATTTGTTAGGGTTGCACAAAATCTGCGCAAAACCCAGGCAAACACCGCGCAAAGCCATAGTGTTGTGCAAAGCTGATTGCCCAGGGTTAAGACAAGCTTTTCCTGGGCGGTAATGTGCACTGCGCTAAGTGTCGTGATAAGTTGCGCAAAACCACTTTGTGTGGTACTAGTTGCTGAATATAGCATTGCGCCTGTATTCATGTCAGTTTGCCCCTTGCATACATTATGATTTTGCCCAGTGCTAATGTAGTTTGCCCGCTCTGTTTGGCCTTTTGAATATAGCAGACCTGCGCTAATCCCGCGCTAAACCTGCGCAAACAGTTTTTGCCCAGAGCAAAGTTTTGAATATCTGGCCCCTAGAGTAAAATAGATTTTTTTGTAGAAATTTTTGTTATGTTTCTTAACAGATAGACCTGGGTTACTGTTGGTTACTAAGGAACTGGTTTTCTGTGATTTTAGGAAGTTTGCAACGCTGTTTGGTTGATCGAGGAGCAGTAGATTCAAGCTCACACCGCCATCCCTCATGGTGACATCACTAGAAGTCACCACTCTCTGCATTTTTATGTTGATTTTCACCACCTGTCTGCACCATCAGAAAAAGAAAGTCAGTGGTGTTCAGGCAGTAATGCTGCACCCAGAAATACCACAGCACAAAAGAGAAGATGGGTGCACAAAAACAAAAACCCTCGAAGTCAAAACAAGTAATGCTGAGTGGTTTATTCAGTGCATGAAAACAACAAAGATACCCCAGTGCTTCAAGTCCTTGTGGACTCTTCATCAGGGAGATGGGTGACCAGTACTACAGCCTTTCATGTCAAAGGCCATACGTTAAAGGTGCAGTGTCACATAAGGTGCAATGGATACTTTAATTAATAGCTACCCATAAAAATAATAAAACGCTATATTTAGGCTGATAGACAAATTAGCTTATTAAGGAAGCACTCAATACATATGAGAATAACAAACATGGTAAAGTTTTGGATCTCAAAAATAGCATCACAGTTCAATGTTGATAATTAAATAAGTAGATGCTGGGTGAATGAGCTTCCAAACAAACACCTGAATTAATGAAACCTTCGGACTACCTAGCAGAAAAAAAGAAAAAAACAGAATACTCATAAATATCTTGAATGGACACATAGCAATCAGTAAATGAAAATATGGCAAATTAGGACACATAGTAAACCCTATTTTTACGTTTTTACAAAACAGGGAAAATTTGCTTAAAGCAAGACAGCAAGATAAACCAACAACAGAATTGGCAGAAACAGCACAATCTATGGGGCAAGGGCAAGTCCTAAACCTCTCGGACTTCACATCAACAGCATCACAAATATCAGTGTTGTCAAAAGGTCTGTCTCTTGTTCCAGAATCCCATATAGACAAATTTACTATTCAAGTCGATCTTGAAAAGTCATTTAGAAAATTATGGCTGAAAAAAGTTCTTCTTGCAAAAAAAGAAAATGTGGAGAGCAACAACACTGGCACAGGCAGAGAAGACTGTATTGACATCAGGTTCTGGTGGTAGTTTGACATTCAACCCCCCCCCCACACACACACACACACACACAATGTTTGACTGATGCATTTTTGAGTCAAGTCACTTTGCCTCTTGATAAAAATGAAGCTCCGGGTCATACTCCTCGTGATTTTCTGCCTGAAAGTTGGGAACCCAGTTTGGGCTCTAGATAACTTTGAGAATGTTGATCCAGAAAGAAGCTGGAATAGGAATGTATACTGCCCAGCTTCAGCTTTCTGCCAAGGGAGATCGATTTTGCCAGCCATATCTACTTTTGAAAAAATTGGTCTGCAAACAAGTAGACAGAATTATATTGTACATGAATACAAGTCCACACAGGAACATCACCACAGAAGAATCTGAGGCTTTGAAGGAACTATCTTTAATGAAAAATATTGTAGTGAAATAAGTGGACGGGGGGGTGCAGGTAGTGGTCTTAAATACTACAGACTAGTTGTCAGAGGCCCAATGACAACTACAGAACACTGACAATTATAAACCTCTGGACACTAACCCCACCGTGTTCTACCAAACTAAACTTAACATCTTTTTTCTTTCCTACAGATCTTGAGGTGTGATTTCTGAACAGGAGTATAAGTACCTATTTCAGCAGTTTCCTGTTGTCCTTACATTCTACCATATACCTAAGGTGCAAGGGCGTAGCCACCGATATGCCAGACATGCCATGGCATGCTAAAGATCAGTTGTGTGGTAGCGGGAGCTGGTTGGCTTCTCCGCATTTCTTTGTGTTTTTTCCATGGCTTACTGCAGCCGCTTCCTAAGGCTTTTCACTTTTTAAGGGAGATGGGGTGGGGTGGGTCTAAGCATGTGATGTGACCCTAGCAGACCTGATTGAGATATATTTTGCCATCTCAGTCAGGTCCACTTGCTTAGAAAGGGAGCAGGTCTCGCGGGCTCTTTAAATGCCCACAGAAAAACAGCCTGGCCCTGCACTAGTTCATTGTTCCTTTCTGGTCTACTCTGGACAGGAGATTCGGGAATCAAGATTAAGACGCTGGAGCAGAGGTGATAACAGCAGCAGTATGCCGGTTTTGTGGTGGGTAGGAGATTGTTGATTTGTAAACTACAACTCGCCTCAACTCGGAGCTTTCTAGCGTGCTTGGTGGTGGTGGAGCTGCCTGTTGAGCCTTGGAGTCAGACTGGAGGTGCACCTGACTGAAGCCACTGCAGTTGGAGAACCTTTACTGCAGTCAGGGCGCAATGGGTGGCAGGTCGGGAGTCTGACCTGGGACATCAGTACTGTGCACAGTACAGCAACAGCGAGTAGTCTCATTCAGACAGATGGTCCAGTAGTCCGTGAGAGATGCTGACTCGCCGAGCTGAGGCACAAGACAACAAAGGAGACCAGTCCAATCAATGAGTAGGTGATCTGGCAACTGTCACACAGTCTGCGAGTAAAATAGCTGTAGTCTAGTGACTAGTCATTCACTCTGTGTGGATGCCTAGATGATCTTTGTCCTTGGCCTAGGGGAAGGCAGGAAGCTGTGCCAGTAGGTATATTCTGGTGCCTGGTGGTCAAGCCGCTGCCACCACACCTGCTGCGAGTGCTACTGTGTGTGTGTCACTACTCTCGGTCTCGAGGGTCGATCAAATCGAGGGAGCTTTGTATGCCGCCAGCGTCAGCCCAGAAGCCGCAATCTGATGTGGAGTTGTCTCGTGGTCAGGTCAGGAGTAGCTGAGAACCTGTGAGGGTGAGTAAAGGAGTCAGTAAATGAAAAAAGCAATGGCCAGCATTTTATACTTGTGTTAAAATAAGTTGTGTGTGTGTGTGTGTGTGTGTGTATGTACAGTGTACTAATGTTGTTACATAACTAACAATCCACTAGAATGCCCACATTGTGAAGAGTTTGACTGCAAAACATGTAGCCTGTCATAATTGGTAAGAGCATCAACTGCAATGGGGGGATACAACTGTGGGGAGTGTGTCTGAAGGAGGGGGCTGCTTGCTCAAACTTCCCTTCTGATTTCTCATAATGAATACTGATCCCTGATTGCAAACAATAAATCCAGGTTAGATGTCTGGGAGTATCCAGGTGCCAAGTGCACTGACGGAAGGGGGGGGGTGCAGAAAGAGAATCCCAATGTGTCCTCCAGAAATAAAATGCCCACTGACCCCCAGGGTAGGTGCCCACTTTTCCAACCAATGACAAAGGCAGGATGGAACACGTTTAAGTACAGAAATATCTGGGATGGAAGGGATGAGAGGGCTATAAAAGTTTTTTATTTGTAAAAGCAACTTCCTAAATTAGATACAGATTGAAGTAATAAAGACTTCTGACACCATTTTTTGGCAGCCTTATAAACCTATTTTGATATAGTGTAAACACCATACACACACACATCTACTCCTCATTGCTGGCATTAAAAATAATTTATCATCTGACACAGCTATAACAATGACAAAAGGTATATTCAACTAGGATGGCATCATTGAAGAGTGTGCCAAACCTACCTGAATGTTTGCATGTTGTATTGTGTAATGCAAATGTTGACACACCTGATCTTCTCTGTAAAATAAGGAAGAATTGATCCAGACTGTACAGTGATGCATGAGTTTAATCAAACTATAATCAGGTGAAAAGGGTGAAGGTGAGTGGTGTGGTGCCAGAGGGTGGGGGATGGGACTGTGTTTTTTTTGGGGGGGGGGTTGAATCGACTGTAGGTGGACAGAATACAGGCTGTATTATGTGGTATTGCTAGAAATCAGCACAGATTTACAAAAGGCAGATCATGTATGACCAACCAACTCTGCTTTTACAACCAGTTAGCTCTGCCCGGGACAATAAAATCCTATGTAATATAGTATTTTCAGACTTCAGCAAAGCCTTTAATTTAATGTTTCATCGGGCCATTGCCAAAAAACTTTACAGACTAGATATTGCTCCTAGATATATTACAGGGATAGCTTTATGGCTGACAGACTGTGTTCAATGGGTACAAAGAGATGGTTACTTTTCTGCTTGGGGTCCTGTATCGAGTGAAGTTCTGCAGGGGTCAGTGTCTGGTCCGATGAGCTTTAACATTTTCATTGCTGATTTGTTCTTTTAGCTAGAAGGGTGTGTTGCTAAATTTTTAACTGTGGGTGATGGCATGGTATGAGTGTGACACGGGGCTGGGGGGGTACTTTTGAAGCTGGTTGTCATGTGCATGCAGTTTAGAAGAAGCTGCTGCTGCACAGTTTAGTGGTGGTGTTGATTTAATTATGAGAATGCCTCACTAGGGGAAGAACTATTTGAGATGATTACAGTATAATCTTAAGACAGCACCCATGTTTTGCCATAACTGGATCATTTTGGCCTTGTCAAGCATTTTATTTATTTGGGGGGGGGGCAAATTGTAATATAAATCCAGTTATTTTGGCACTGCCCCTGATTAAAGCAGCAGTACTATGTAAAAAAAATAAATAAATCTGTGCTTTTTTGGTTGTTTTTTCCCTGTACTCTGCTGCTGAGCATGTACCTGGCATTCTTTCCCACCGGCATTGTACTGGTAGTTACTGAGTAATTTGCTCCTTTATACTTTGTGTTTTACTCCCCCCCCCACTCCATTGACAAGATAGCGGGTGCCATATTTTCTGTGTTTGCACCCTAATTGTAGGTAAACCTTGTACTTGAGGGTTGTCACTATTTTGGGGGGGGGGTTGAGTGTGTGGTAGTGGTGGGGTAACACTGTTGCCTTACAATACTGCTGCAGGACTCCATGACTGCAATGGTCATAATTTTTAATCCCCCCCACCAGTTCTTCAGATACAGATTACCAAAAAATTTGGTCTGAAGTGCCACACAGCTCTTGATTGAGCGGGCACAAGGAGTCATGGGTATTGCACCCATTTAGTGACATCGCCGCCGCCACCAGTTCTCTTATTATAGCAGCAGTGGCGGTCCTTATGTTTTATGGCATCGATCTGAGGGTTCTTGATACCAAAGCTACTAGTAGTACTCACAGCAACAGCCTGTCCAGGTGTTGCTGGAAGTAACATAGGTATCAAGACCCCCTTAGAAGCCATACAATAAACATAATAAAGGACCACCACTGCTGCTATAATAAGTTGTAGTAAACAATGAAGATCCTCCAGTGGATTTTTGGCAATTTATATCTAGAACCCAAGACTAAAAATTATGACCACCACAGCCTTGGACTCCCGCAGCAGCACTATAAGGTATTTTGGGACAGGAGCAGGCCGCAGTGGTTTGCTTAATTAATTGAATCTTTTTATGCTAGCTCTGTTCCTTTTTATGTTGGCTTGCTGTGCCTGTGCGCAAGTCAACATCTTGCGGTAGTGTAGCTTTGGAGGCATGGCCACTGTTTGGCGAATGCAGGGCATGCATCAGTAGGTGTGTCCCTCATTGTACAATCAGCCTGCATGCTGGCAGGCACACCATGTATGCTCGCCACATTAGCAGCATGGCGGGCGGCCGCCCAATGGCCGACTTCGGGGGTGCCCAATCCCCCAGCTGGCTTACTGTGGCTGCACACATTTGCCGACGGGGAGCCTACTCCCCGTCGGCATACAGCAGCCCCCCCTCATTTCCTATATGCCGAGGAGGGTGCCCAATCCCTCAGTTCTTGCCTCCCCACTTTCATTGTGTGACAATGGGGAGCCCACCTCGTCAGCATAAATCAGCCCCCTGCATTTTATATGCCGAGGGGATGCCCAATCCTCAGCTCTTGCCTCCCCCCACTGTAGTGTGTGCCTGGGTGCCCCAATCCTGTCCATAGGTCAAGCCCCCATTGTCTGCCGATGAGGTCCCAATCCCGTTAGCTAGCAACCCCTCCTCCAAAACAGTTAGGTGGCAGCTGGGAGCCCACCCCAGCATGCCAAGTCTCCTGAAAAAACTGTCCCACGATGTTAGTTTTTTTTCCTACCCTGTAACATAAAAACAGTCCCTCGTAGTCTCCTGCCCCCCACCTGCACCCACCCACTGCGCACCCAGCCTCTCCACTCCCTCCCCTCACCCCCTCACCCCATCCTTACCTCTGGAGTCCGGCGCGACGATCTTCGGTGGACCAGGAACACACATGTACTCTTCAAAGCTGACCGCGAACTGAAGAAATGCCGGTAAGCTGTATAATGGAATGAATAGGGTTTTTTCAACTTTGCTGCATATCTCGGGCATTTGTTGGAATTTTGGCACCAAATTTTCAGCATGGGGTTTTTGGGGCCCCTCCTTATGAATTCTATCACTGTCATGGTGTTAATCGGCCTTGAAAGGTGATTTCTCAGTCACTGCACAAAATCACCTTTCGAGACCCATTAATGAAATGACAGTGCCAGTGTTCATGAGGTGGCCTCTCAAAAAGCCTATGTTCCAAGTTTGGTGGAAAAAATCCAACAAATGCCTGTTTTACGAGCGTGTGTTGCGCATGATTTGCTATACAGGCTCTAACTTCTTGATGCAATATTTTAATGCCAGATTTTCAGCATTGCCATTTTGTACACCCCTTAGAACAGTACAGCTGTCATTTTCTACATCCTGCCCAAAAATGTGTTTCCTCGCACTTCTGGCACACAATAGCACAGTCGCTGTGGGAAATCAGTGTTTGGGCCAGATTATGAAAATGACAGTGACACAGTTCATGAGCAGAGGTCCTAAAATGCCTATGTTGAAAATTTGGTGATGACACTGCATAAAATGACTGTGTTACGAGTGTGCGTTGGCAGATTACACGCACGCTCATACCGTCATGCATTTGTGATATTTTCACTCTGGATTTTCACCATTGCCATTTTTCCACACCTCTTGATGAACAGTACAGCTGTCATTTCACATATCCTGACCAAAATGTGTTTTCGCACTTCCGGCACAGAATAGCGTGGTCGCTGTGCAAAATCACTTCTTGGGACACTTTGAGGAAATAACAGTGACACTGTACATGAGCAGAGGTGCTAAAATGCCTATGTTGAAAATTTGGAGCCGAACACCCATAAAATGGCAGTGTTGCAAGCGTGCGTTGCATATTTCCCGTGCACCCTTGTAACTTCGCAAATTTGCTATATTTACATGCCACGTTTTCAACACTGGCATTTTTTTATACTTCCTTATGAACTGTACAGCTGTCATTTTTCACATCCTGCCCAAAATGTTTTCCCGCACTGCACTACCAAACACCCAAAGGGACACCCCAGTGCCTGTCAGTCTCTGCAGGGTGGGGGTGGGTTGGCATCAGTTCAATACTTCACTGCCATTCCTATTATGCATCTCTCTAACTCCTACACTACCAATGCCAATGCCAGCAAGACAACATTAGGCATTGGCAAATGCTTGTTAGTTTTGGTATTTGTTTCCTTATAATCTGAGTACATACTGTCATGCAGTTTTTGGCTTCCTGCAATATTAACAAATGTTCCCAGTTTTATTAAAATGTAAACATAGGGTTTACTATGTTTCCTAATTTGCCATATTTTAATTTAGTGATTGCTCTATGTTCATTCAAGATATTTATGAGTGTTCTGCTTTTTTCTATTTTTTTCTGTTAGGTGGTCGGAAGGTTTCATTAATTCAGGTGTTTGTTTGGAAGCCCATTCACCCAGCATCTATCTATTTAATTATCAATATTGAACTGTGATGCTATTTTTGAGATTTAATAGTTTACCATGTTTGTTATTCTCATATGTATTGAGTGCTTCCTTAACAAGCTAATTTGTCTAACAGCCTAAATATATCATTTTATGAGTTTTATGGATAGCTATTAATTAAAGTAGCCATTGCACCTTATGTGATACTGCACGTTTAAGGTAGGCCTTTAAAATGAAGGGCTGTAGTACAAATCGCCCTTCCCCTGATGAAGAGTCCATAAGGACTCGAAGCACTGGGGTATCTTACTCTGTTGTTTTTGTTCTTTTTTGTGCTGTCTGCACCATCCTTGTGTTTTCTCGGAAATGTAGAAGGGACATGAGGAAAAAACGTCATGGAGAAGGTGGTGAAAAGGTGTAACTGTTTGCCAGAGGGTCTGGTCAATGTTAAGACAGTTGCAAGTTTCTAGAGGTGGTGGGTTAGACACATTGGACTGGTGAAGATAATGGGGGTGGGGTTGTGTTAACAGGGGTGAGGGGTTAGTCCAAGTGGAACTGAGGGATAATTGATCTGCTTAAGCAAGGACCTTGGTAGGAACCAGCAGACCCGATGGCCCACAAGGGTTTTTCTGTCCATAAACATCTATGGCAGACTTCTGTCCCCTCCAAGGGGCAAACATCAGAGAATGACATTTTGAATCATTGTACTCAAGAAACTACTATTATCCAGCTTCAAGGCTCTGCCATTGGCATGTTCTACCATCAGCCAGGAAACTTAAGGCAATGAGGCTAGTACCCTGAACTCTCTTTAGTGTTCATTGACAGAGACTGCCAGCCAAAAGACTATGTTCAGAGAATACTTGAAGGCACTAGAGGAGAAGGAGACATTGTAACTGGTACTGGTGCTGTGTTTTTCTCTTTTTTTATGGAATCAGAATATGGCATATAAGCCGATGTATTTTAGGAATTAAATAACCAATCATAATTTTCCATAATATCATTTTTCAGGTTGCGTCACCAGCCTTTAAAACAAACTAGCTAAGTTATGGAGCTTCCACAGAAGATGTCAGAGATCTATTCTTGTGTTGCTTTTACTCTGTTTTTCTGATTGGAGAAGATGTGCACATGTCAATCTGAGCCATTAGACAGCATCCCATTAAAAAGGAATATGCCTTTGCACTTGCTGACAATGGACATTTTTTTGACATACATACTAATAACAATCAAAATAAACCTTTGTTTGGGGAAACAGGCCTGGCAGCATGATGTCCATGTTGTTTGTCGAACTACACAGCCAGTATTTAAAGTGTGGGGAGCCTTATCAAGGCACAATGCCATTGTTAATATTAGGAAAAGAGTAATTCATTTATTTGCCTTTGCAATACCATTTCTATGATGCTATAAAATGACTCATGAGTGTTGCAGTCTGTATGTGTTCTCTAATGTTATTGTGCCACCCTTGAGTGAAATAATCACTTATGCATGTGTTGACTCACCTAATCCATAGGGCACTTCCTTAAAATGGCAATGGGCTGTTAAAACCCAGTGTCAATGATGAGTCTGAACACCTCCAGGTAGTTCATGTGACAACAGTAAAACAGACATTACAGCAGCTGATATCTTTAATCACACTAACAAATCTACAGTATGACACATTTTCATTATATTCATCTGGGTCAGTTTCAGCAGTTGTCTGAGGAATAACAAATTACTGAGCCAGTGTCTGTCTTAACCATGACTATACTACCACCTGCCAATACAATGTCTTTTCTGGATACGCTTAGAAAAGCAATGTTATCAGAGGAATTACAACATTTAGAAGACACAGTACAGTTCAGTTCTCATGCCAATTAATTGGTTTTGCATTTCTCAATGAGTTGTGTAAGGGTTGCTGGATCCAGCACACACCCTTGCTGCCTGAAAGATGTAATTCAGTTTTGAACTGCAGTGTGACAAAGCAGCAGATGCACTCCTGTTGAGTGCAAATACATTTCATAAAAGTTACTCTTGAGCTGGCTTAGTGCTGCAAAACAACACAATGTGACTTGCTAATGCATTGTCAACATAAAAACCCCACAAAACCAACTTATTGGTATGCTAGTTTAATGTGAATTGGACTGTATAGTATTCCAGTATTCTAATTACTTTACTTGAGGTTCTGATGATTGTGGCACGTGCAATATCATTTGGCCTGGAATCCACACTGGCAATGCTACCCCAATCGAACAATGAGGTTACTGCACTTCCCCAAACACCTGTGGGGAGATTGGTTGCCAGATTAATACATTGCTTCATGGTGGCATCATAACAGATCTTTCCCCACATAAATGTATACAATTATCTTTCTGCAGTCATTATTTTGTAGGATTAGTTTCTGAATGCTACAGTGTGCATCCCTATTACTCAATGTGACTATTTCACATCTCCTGCAGCTGGTTGCCCAGTCACAATGAGATCATTCCTAATATTTTTAAAGTGTTTAATGGGAGCAGGTGTCTGAGTCATGAAGACTCCAGAACAGGTTTTTAGTGAACAGCCAAGTGATAGTTGGGCTAATGAAATGCACAGTATAAAGGGGACAGTGGAGTTGTGTGAATTTTCATCTAGTTGAAATGTTTGAATGTTCTGAAATTATATTAACACCCCTCAAATGATCTCTCTTTAACTGTGACTGAATAAATGTTGATGTTATAACTGTGTTCTGTACCATTTTCTTTTTATGGACAACTGGGCTGTTCTATACAGTTCCTCTCATGGAACCAGGAATGTGGAGTTTTGACCTTGTCACTGCACAGATTCAGAAATCCGGTCACAAGGCACTGATCTATTCGAGCAGTACGCAGATTTTTGAATCCATGCAGTGAAGTAGGCAAAACTCTTAATTCCTGGTTCATGAACAGAACTGCACAGAATGTTCTCCACAGAAACAAAAATAATGCAAAATACAGTTTTTCACATCAACAGTTAATCCGAGACAGTTGAACATGAATCATTTGAGGGGGTATGAATATAATTTCTGAAAATAGGTCCATTACAAACTACTGCAATTTTACAAAAATATCTTGTTTCCTTTAATTATTCTGAGTTCTCTAAATGTCAAACAAAATTAAGGTATCATTTGTCATTCCAGGAGCTCCTACAAGGGGTGGGGTGGGGATTAACATAGTCATCAGAAAGGACCTCTTGGTCCACCTAGTCTGCCCTAAAGTCCCCACTTACTGTGCTACCGTACACATAGAAACGTAGAATTTGATGGCAGATAAGGATCGCTTGGCCCACCTAGTCTGCCCATTTTTCTACCTAACAGTTAAGCTGCAGATCCTAGTTAACCAACAGCTAACTTCCTCCTACCCCCCACTAGGACTGCCTTTATGCCTGTCCCATGCATTCCTGAAGTCCCCCACTGTTCTTGACTCCACGACCTCCTCAGGGAGGCTGTTCCATGCATCCACAACCCTCTCAGTGAAAAAATACTTCCTCACATTACCTCTGAGCCGTCCCCGCTCTATCTTCAAATTGTGCCCCCTTGTTCTTGCACATCTCTTTTTCTGGAAGATGCTACCCTCTTGGACTTTGTTAATTCCCTTGAGGTACTTGAAAGTTTCTATCATGTCCCCTCTCTCCCTTCTTTCTTCAAGGGATACATATTAAGCTCCTTTAGTCTTTCTTCAGATAGTCTTCTGGTGCAGACCCTGCACCATTTTGGTGCTCCTCCTCTGAACAGTCTCCACTCTGTCTATGTCTTTATGGAGATGGGGTCTCCAGAACTGCACACAGTACTCCAGATGGGGTCTCACCAACTGTCTGTACAGAGGGATAACAACTTCCTGTTTTCTACTATTGATGCCTCTTCCTATGCATCCCAGTAACCCCCAGCCTTCCTTACTGCCTTCTCACATTGCTTGCCCACCTTTAGGTCATCTGATATAATTACCCCAGGTCCTTTCTATTTTACTGTTGTCAGTATCTCACCCCTTGTGTACGCTCTCTGGTTTTTGTTTCCCATGTGCATTACCTTGCATTTCTTTGCATTGAATCTGAGCTGCCATACATTTGACCATTCCTCCAACCTTGCCAAGTCCCTTTCATCCTTTCCACTCCATCTTGTGTATCAACCCTGTTGCAGATCTTTGTGTCGCCTGCAAGAGACATACTTTCCTTCAGTTCCTCTCTGCAATGTCACTTATAAAGACATTAAAAGGACCGGTCCCAGTACTGAACCCTGCGGTACCCGCTAGTAACCCTCCTTTCTTCACTGTGTACTCCATTTACTACTACCCTTTGCGTCCTGTTGTCTAGCCAATTTTTATCCAGGCTACCACCTTGGGACCCACTCAAGGCTGGCTATCTTGTGTATTAATCTTGTGTGGGACTGTATCAAATGCCTTGCTAAATCTAGGTAGGCCATGTCCACAGCCCTCCTGGTCTACTACTTTGGTCACCCAGTCAAAGAAATCTATTAGATCTGTCTGACACGACCTTCCCATCGTGAATCCATGCTGCCTTGGGTCCTGTGCCCCACTGGCCTCTAGGTACTCAACAATTCTTTCCTTCAGAAGTGATTCCCATCATTTTCCTACCACTGAGGTCAAACTAACTGGTCTGTAGTTTCCTGCTTCTGTCCTGCTCCCACTTTTGTGAAGAGGAATCACATCTGCCCTCTTCCAGTCCTCAGGTACCACCCCATCCTCCCATGATTTGTTAAAGAGAGTAGTCAGCATGTGTCACTATTTCTACCCTAGTTCTTTTAGAATTCTTGGGTGAATCCCATCAGGCCCCATTGCTTTGTCCACCTTCAATTTTATTAGTTCTTTCAGAACCCTTTCTTCTGTAAATGGACTGGTATCGACCCCTGTCTTCAGAGTGTTTCTCTTGTTTGGTTAAGGTAACTCCCCCTCCTCTTCCTTTGTGAATACTGAGCAGAAATATTCGTTCAGTATCCCTGCTTTTTCACTGTCACCCTCTACTCACATTCCTCCCTTTATTGCTTCAGTATCCCTCCTTTGGTCTTTCTTGGCTCCTAATGTACCTATAAAGGTCTTATCCCCTTCTTAACAGAATTGGCTATCCTTTCCTCGGTTTGGGCCTTTGCTATTCTGACTGCCTTCCCAGCCTCTTTCTGCTTTAACTGATAAAGTTCTCTGTCCTGCTCCTTCTGTGTTTCCTTATATTTCCTGAATGCTGTCCTTTTCTCCTTAACCTTCCTGCTACCTCTTTTGAGAACCATAGGTTTTTTCCTTCGCTTGTGTTTTACTGATTTGCTTTACACAAAGGCTTGTTGCCTCTGTGATGGCTGTTTTGATCACTCCCCATTGTTCCTCCACCCTCCTTCTTGCCTGTTTGCTAGTGCTTTTCTGAGGCACTCTCTCATTTTCCCAAAGTCAGCCCTCCTGAAGTCCAGTACTCTTGCTTTTTGTATGGCTTGATTGTATGGCTGTGTTTATCGTGAACCACACTGTTTGGTGGTCACTTGTTCCCAGATGGCTACCCACTTCTCAATCTGAGATTCTTTCTCCATCCCCATTTGAGAGTACCAGGTCTAAGATTGCTCCCTCCCAAGTGGGTTCCAATACTAGCTGTCTGAGGCATGCCCCCTGTAGGGCGTCAAGAATGACCCTGCTCTTGGATGTGCCTGCAGCAAAGGTGCTCCAGTTAACATCTGGCATATTCAGGTCCCCCATCAACAATATCTCTCCTTTTTCTGCCATTCTAAGAAAGCCTTCTATCACTTCCTTGCCCATTCCCTCCCCTGAGATGAGGGTCTGTATACAACCCCATGCGGATTGTGGTGCCATTTCCTGTCTCCAGGGTGACCCAAAGTGCCTCATCTGCTCCTGTTTACTCTTTAGTTCTGTTGCTTTGATCCCTTCCTTTACATAGAGAGCTACTCCTCCTCCTCTTTACCCTCCCTGTCCCTCCTGTAGATTGTGTATCCTGGTATGTTGACATCCCAGTCATGGTTCTCTGTGACCATGTGTCTGTGACTGCCACAATATCCAGGCAACCCTCTTCCATCAAGGCCAGTAGTTCAGGGAGCTTGTTACACAGACTACAGGCATTGGTACTCATCACCCTCCACTTTTTGATAGCCTTACCCCTTTTAGCCCCATTTCTGTCCTTACTGCCTTTGCCTTTTTTTACATTTAAATCTGTTCTGCTACCTAATAACTTCTGTACCTTGGTGTTTACCTCACTAATCACCATGTTTTGTGGGGGGAGGCTCGGATTTCCTGCTCCTTTTCAGTGCCTCCCCCCTTGGCTAGTTTAAATGCTTGCCAATGAAGCATTTAAACCTCTCACACTAATTGATCTCCAGCCTTACCCCCCTCAGCCCTGTTACTAAGGTTCCCCTGTGTATCCCATGTATGTTTGAAACCTTTTACTGCTTTGGTATCCACCACCTCTGCTGGGAAGCTGTTCCAGGCATCCACCACCCTCTTTGAGAATAAATATTTCTTCATATTCCCTCCAAGTCTCCATCCTTCCAAATTCAAACCATGCACCCTCGTCCTTGAGCATCTCTTTCTATGCAATATGCCACCCTCCAGTACCTTATTGATACCCTTGAGGTATTTGAATGTTTCTATCATGTCTCCCCTTTCTCACCTTTCCTCCAGCAAGTACATATTTAATTCCCTGAGTCTTTCCTTGTAGGGTTTCTGATGCAGGTCATACATCATTTTGGTTGCCCTTCTCTGTACTGCCTCTACCCGGTCTATGTCCTTCCTGAGATGGGGCCTCCAGAACTGGACACAGTACTTCAGGTGTGGCCTCACCGTTGATCTATATAGGGGTAACACTACCTTCCTTTTTCTGCTGGTGATACCCCTCCCTATGCACCCTAGCATCCTACTAGCCTTAACCACTGCCTTATCACACTGCTTTGCAACCTTCAAGTCAACAGATATGATGACCCCCAGATCCTGTTCCTGTTTTGTTGTCATTGTTAACACCTCCCTCCCCCCCAAATGATATGTTGCCCTTGGGTTTCTGTGCCCCATATGCATAATTAACATTTTTTGGTGTTAAAGCCCAGTTGCCAAACCCTTGACCAGTCTTCCATTTTTTTTAAATCTTCCTTCATTTTTTCCACACACCCCCAGTGTGTCCACTCTGTTGCAGATTTTTGTGTCATCCATGAACAGGCATACCTTTCCTTCCAGTCCCTCTGCAATATCAAAATTCAATAAATAAATAATAAATATCACTAATAAAGACACTGAAGAGGGCCAGTCTCAGTACTGACCCCTGTGGCACCACACTGGTTACCTTTCCTTCCTCCTAGTGAACTCCATTGATCACCACCCTCTTAGTTCTGTCACTTAGCCAACTTTGTACCCATTGTATTATCTTTGGACCCACTTCCATGCTGCCTAGCTTGTTTACCAGTCTTTTGTATGGAACAGTGTTGAAGGCCTTACTGAATCCAGGTAGGCCACATCCATCGCTCCTCTCTGATCCACCTCCCTGGTAACCCAGTCAAAAAAACTCTATCAGGTTTGTTTGGCAAGATCTACCTCCTGTGAACCTGTGCTGCCTTGGATCCTACAATTCACACTGGTGTTAAGGTATTCCCCAATCCTTTCTTTAAGTAGCATTCCCATAACCTTGCCCATCACCGAAGTCAGGCTTACATACAGGTTGGTAGTTTTCTGTCTCCTTCCCATTCCCTCTTTTTGTAGTGGGACCACGTCTTCCCTCATCCAGTCGCTTGGAACTCCCCCCCCCCGTATCCAGTGATAGATTGAACAGAGCTATTATAAGCACAGACAGTTGCTCCTTTAGTTCCTATAGTATTCTAGAGTTAACCCTGTCTAGCCCCATAGCCTTGTTTACTTTTAGTTTTGCTAGTTTCCTGAGGACTCTGTCTTCCGTAAAAGGGTTAGTGTCCACCTCTCTTCTCTTAATGCCCTTCTCCACTATCTGTGGCTCATTACCTACCACTTCCTTTGTGAATACTAAACAAAAGTACTTATTCAGTATGTCAGCTATCTTCTGGTCCTCTTTCACACTTCTCGCCCTCCCCTTTTAGTCTAACTATCCCTGCCTTGCCTTTCTTCTTTTCGTTTATGTACCTGAGAAAGTTTTATCCCCTTTTGTGGTGATTTGGCAATATTTTCCTGTTTGTGCTTTAGCTCTCCTGACTGCTTTCCCTGCCTCCCTTTGTTTCTCCTGATAACTCTCCCTATCCTCATTCTTCTGTGTTGTCTTGTATCTTTTGAATGATTGCTTCTTTTCCTTTACCTTCTCTGTTGCTTCTTTGGAGAACCATAACAATCTCTTTCTTCTCTTGCTCTTAGAAACCTGCTTGACACAGAGGTTTGTTGCCATCTCAATGGCCTGCTTTATGCTTGCCCACTTTTCCTCTATCCCACCCTTATTCCCCATTCCTGCTAGGGTTTCCCCAAGGCACTCTCCCATTTTTTTAAAATCAGCCCTCCTGAAGTCGTCCAGAACCCTTGTTTTAGTGCGGCTCAGTTCTGGCCCTGTCCTTATGCTGAACCATACCATATGATGATCACTGTTTCCCAGGTGGCTTCCCACTGTGACGTCAGTGACACTGTCCCTGTTTGATAATACCAGGTCCAGTAACTCCCCCCTCACGAGTGGGTTCTTTAACTAATTGCCTGAGGAATGCCTCCTGCAGGAAGTCCAGGATTTCCTTACTTCTAACTGATACTGCAGCACATAGGTTCCAATCCTCATCTGGTAGACTGAAGTTCCCCACTAGCAGTACCTAGCCCTTGTTAGCCATTAAATGTGTTTCATGTATCATATCCTTATCTCCTTCTTCTCCTCCCTGTGCTGGAGGTCTGTAGATCACCCCTATCCTATTAGTGACCCCTTCTCTGTCTCCAAAGTGACCCACAGTACCCCTGCTTTGCTCTGCCCCCCTTGTATTTCTGTGGCCTTTACGTTTTCTCTCACATAAAGAGTTATCCCTCCTCCCTTTTTTTCCTACCCTATCCATCCTGAATAGGGCATACCCTGGTATGGCTACCTCCCAGTCCTGGTTTTCATTGTGCCAGGTCTCTGTAATTGCTACTATGTCCAGGTCTCCTACTGCCATGGTGGCCTCTAGGTCTGCCATCTTGTTGCCTAGACTTTGAGCATTTGCACACATGGCTCTCCATTTTATACTGCCATCTCCTCTCTTCTTGCTCTTTTGCTCCTACCCTTTTCCTCCACTATTATCTTTCCTCTTTTCCCTTTCCTCTTCCTCCTGGTTTCCCATTTGTGTTTGATCCCTGTGGGACTTCCCACTCTAGGGATTCCCATTGCTGACCCTGTAAGCATGTTGGGGGGCAGACTATGTCTTCTTGCCTTATTCCAGCTCCCCCCTCACCTAGATTAAATGCTCACTAATGTAGGATTTAAACTGTTCATTAATTATCTCAGTTCTCCTCCTGGAGGGATGAAGGCTGTCACCCCTGTACAGGCCTCTGTTCCTCCAGATAGAGCTCAGTCTCCAGTGAATCCAAATCCCTATTATCTGCACCACTTCCTCAACCATAAGTTGAAGTCCCTGGAGTGGAGCCTGCTGTCATCCCCATGTCTTGAACAAATAGCATCTCTAAGAAATTAACAGATTATGCTACTTGCCTGAGACCCCTCCCCAGTTTTCTGAACTCTTCCTGAACTGCTTCTGGCCTCTCCCTAACTAGGTCATCTGTCCCCAAGTGGACAATGACAATATTAGTTCCCCCTCCCTGCCTCCCCAGTGATTCTTAGGATCCTCTTTCCATCCCTATGAGCTGTGGCACCAAGAAGGCACCTTACCACCCTCTCCTCATCCCTATCCATCCCCAACTGAATCCCCCTATTGAGTCCCCCACCAGGATTTGCTTCCTTCTCCTCTGTGGTCCTCTGTCACCCCATTTAAGGCCTCCACCATGGAGGACTTCCACATCCATCCCAGTCACTACCTCGGGTGCCTCTGTGGGGCAGTCCTGCCCTGCCAGTGTGGTGTAGGAGTTCCACAATGATATGGGATTTGGGATGTGCCTATGTTCCACCACCCTAACCTTCCCTGAGCCACTATTGTCCAATTGCCCCTCATACCCGGCACCCTTAGAGGAAGTGGAGGTGAACTTGGTGTCCCCTGAGTAGGGGAGTAGGTCCTCTTAACCCAAGTCATCTCGTCCTTGAGTTGGCAACCTCCTTCCTCAGCCCAGAGTGGTGCCTGCAGATGGGGCAGCACCGCAGTCTCCAGAAAGTCTCCCTGAAGACTGACGCTCCACAGCTGCTGCATTGCACCACTCCCATCATAGTTACTTCCTATATCTAGACCTTACCCACTGCCTCCTAACACTTTACCCGATCCAATAGTTAACCTACCCTTAAAAAATTTACCAAATCCAGTAGTTAACCTAAAGGCTAACAACTCCCAGAAGCACTGTTTGCACACACACACCCTTCAGCGCTGCCTACCCCTAAAAATTCACCCGATCCAACACATAACCTACAGTCTAACTTTCCCAGAAGCACTGTTTGTACAGACCCCCTTTAGAGTTACCTACTAGGTTTTTTTTTTTATTTTTAATCTCACAGTCTTTGGATCTCAATCCCATGAATCACAATTTTTTTCCCTCCTACCGAGTTGTGTGTTTTGAACTGTACCTCTCCTTCTTCTCCTTCCCTGCTTTGAGTCTGACCACTAACAGCAGCAACTACTTTCACAAGCCAGGCAACTATATATGTGACCCAGTGTTCCCACCCTTCCTGCTCCTGAACAGGAAGTTTCAGATGTCAGTTAAATTGGAGTGCCTATATAATAAGACAAGGCATGGGTGGATGGGAGGCTGTCTTGTATCTGGCTCTCCTGTTCCTCGCTGTCCACTGTTCAAAAGAAAAGGAAACTCTCTGCATCAGATCAGGTAAGCCGCTGGTCCCCTGGTTCCCTGCTGAAGTAAAGTGAATGAAAATGCACCAGTACCCTATTAAAAAGAGCAAGCAAACAGTAAACAAACTGCAGTTACAGCTCTCAAAAATCAGTCAGCTCGTGTCCTTCGACACGGCGGCAGGCTGAGTTCTGGAGATGAGTTGCAGTAGACTGAGCCACAGTAATATTTAATGCTGCAGGGGATTTAAATGTTGTGCCTCTCCTCCTGATTTGTGAATTCCCCAATGATGTGGACCTGGGCTCTTAGCCCATGCACTGGTCTCCTGCAACAACAATACAAACAGAAAATGCCCGCTAATTCCATGTACTAAGTCTTGTATCTGACTCTCCTGTTCCTCACTGGTCCCCTGTTAAAAAGAAAGGGAAACTGTCAGCATCAGATCAGGTAAGCTACCGGGTTAACAGAAGAGGGCCTGGTTCACTCTAGAGAGACTCTGTGGGGTCATACCACTTGATCTCTTAGGTACTGGGGCATTACCCTAAAGATGGAGACAGGCTAAGACTTTGATATTAGTGAAAGAGACAATCTTTATCCAAGAGGGTACAAACAGATTATGTCAGTTAGACCCAAGATGGTTTCCTGTGACAGCATATGCACAATTGCTGTGTGACCTTTCGAGAATTGAATCTTATGTCAGCAAATGTCCATTTTCATGGAAAGACCTGTTTGGGGATGAATCTAGAGGCAGTGCAGGTTATTTTCTTTTATGTTTACCTTTTCTATGATTTAATAACTCTTTATTTTGATTTGTGTAGTCTGTTCTGTATTTCTTTGTTTACTGCTGTATATCTGGTACATTCTGTAGCTAGTACATATAATAATTCATCTGTGACTGTGCAGTGTTTTAAAAAGGTAGAGGTAATTTATCTTACTGACAACTATGTGTTCTGTCTCTGAGACCACAAACCAAAACAAAGTGATACTGCTTCTAGTACAAGGACATGTTCAGAAGTTCCTGAAATGAAGTAGGATTCCTACGTCCAAAAGACATGCACCCTGTGACCAAGAATTTAAGTGGGATGACAAGGGAACAGCTCAGACATTGGTACAGCATGTCAAACCAGTTTTTGCCAGGGGCTCTGTGACCTGTATTATTGAAGAAACATTCAGTCTGTGGGCTTCACCTGTGGAACTTTCCAAAAAGAAGGACAGCAATTGAAGAATTTATATTGAGTACCACAATCTGAATTCTGATCAAGTCCGTGTTGATGGTACACTCAACGCCTTGGCTGGTTCAGCTTGGTTCAGTACTATGGAGTACTGTACTTAATGTTAGCATGTAGATACAGCACACAAAGATCATGAGAGAAGAACTATTACAACTTGCAGTACATCTCATCATTCAAGGTTATATCCAAGGGTTTCACAAACATACCACCATCTTTCCAATATCTAACTGAGCTGGTGCTCATTGAATTCCCTGCAGGATACGCATATCCTGCATATCCCTGCAGGATATGCATTAATGATATTTTTATTTATAGCAAGTCATTTAGTGTCCATCATCATCATCTTGGTAAGTAATTTTTCTAAGATAGAAGGCAGTGATCTCAAGCTAATTATAAAGAAATGCCACCTTACTTGAGATCATGCTGTATTTCAAGAGTATGGTATGTCAGAAGATGGAATTTATCTTGACCCTTAGAACAAACAAAGTGAGGGAACGGCAATAGCAGCCACACACTAAAACATATATGGGCTGGATTTTCAAAGCCCTGCACAATCTGCGACAATAGCAGCTTGCACCAAGTGTGGGTTGTGCCCAGGACCCTGCACCCTATTTTCTAACCCACAGTGTCCCAGCACCAAAGTCCAGCAACTTGCAGCAAAGGTGGTGCTGCGCCAAACAAATGGCACACCCACCCGGAATGCTGCAATGGCAGCGGGGAGTTTGTGGCACCCACAGACAGGGGCCAGCAACTGGACACAGCTCCCCCCAACACCACAGCACCACTGGCACCCACGCCCCAACACTCACTGGTACCCTGGTGGTCTAGTGCTCCCCCGCAGGTAGTGCCCATCTCTGCACTCCCACCCCCCTCCTGTACCCCAGTCTGGTGACAGCGAGCCTCTGCACACCCTACCATGGCGGCCGCTGAATCAGCTGTCAGTGCATGTTGTATACTGTATACAGTATGCACACTGACAGCTCATTTGGCAGCAAGCCATGGTGGTGTGTGGAGGGCTGTGCCGGTCACCGGATAGGGGTATGGGAGGGGGGTGGGAATGCAGAGATGGCCACTACCTGTGGGAGGGGCACTAGACCACCAGGGAGATGTCAATATGCAATGCAATGGGTGTCAGTGAGCATGACGGGGGTGCAGGGGGACCAATGGACCACCAGGGATTGCCCATCGGGGATTGCTCGGGGCAGGCCACACAGTGACACATACTGGATGACCCTCCCAGGAGCTGTCTAAATACCATTAGACCAGCCCTTTGCTGGTCTAAGGGTACTTGGTGCTTAGTTCCTGGGGGGGTCTTTGAAATTCCAGATCCGAGGGCTGTGGCAGTCTGGTTATGCTGCAAGCCCCCTAGCACCATGCCACAGCCACTTTCATGGTGCAAGGTGGGCGCTAGCACACTTTGGCGCAGGCAGCCTGCTAGGTGATGCAGGCTGCCTTTGAAAATACCATTTGGCGCAGCCCTTGGCACAAGGTGCCTCTTGCGTCAGGCCTGATCGACATAAGCACCTTGCGCCAGTCTGAGGCCTTTGAAAATCCGGCCCATATATTTCTAGTGTCATGCTCCTACTATAGTAGAATTGTTTAGACATTTACTCATCACACAGCCCTACAATTGTACCCAGTGTCAGGTTCACAAATGTTGAAAAATCTTGTGGCACTACTGTCACAATGTCTTCAGTGGTGCCTAGACGGAATGTTTGGAAACACTAGGTAATAAAGGAATAATGCCTGCCAGGGTGGGTGTTATGCTAGGATAACATCCCACCTCGGGTGGTTGGGCCCGAGGCCACCAGCCGAGGGTGTCCAACACCCGAGAAGGGATGTTATCCCAGCATAACACCCACCCTGGAGGGCATTATTCCTATTGTACAATGGCTTATTGTTTTATAGTTAAAAAAATAATTTTAAAGAATGTTTTTGTTAGTGTGTAAAAATATTTTTGTTTCTCAAGAGAAAAAAAAAAGCTCATCAGCATGCTCCATATCCTACAAACAATCAGCAGGGATGTTATGCCAGGATAACATCCCTGCTGTGACAGCCAACTGACCAATCAGTAGCCAGGATTCTTTCTTGCCATTGTATAATCAAGCATATAGCAAGTGATGCCTCTTTCTAGTCTTGCTAATTCTTTACTGAATGTCCTGATTGACACGACAAGACAAGAAGGAACCTGACAGCCACCACTGCCTTGCTTCATTTAACAAAAAGAATTGCCAGTTATAGAACAACTGACTATCATTCTGTGTTTTGCCATCTACAAGATTCATTGTCAAAGGAGACAGTTATTACTCTCCCGGACTTCAGTAAATACTTCTGGGTATAAACCAGTGTTCATAGGTTCATAGGTCTGTACAAGTCTGAGGAATGAATCCAAATTGAACTCGCCACCATTAACCAATAATGGTGGAAAATGATTTTTTTATTGCCCATATACTGATCAAGTCTATTTTTAAACTGTTCCAAGGTATCTCTAGTAACTACAGACGTGGGTAGAGAATTCCAAATTGGAGGCAGCCTCTGAGTAATGAAGTTACTTCTAATGGATTTATTAAGACTAGCTTTAAGTTTTATTTTATGTGACATTATATTATTACTGTACGTTTGCCTGTCAAGGCAGATGGTTTCCTGCAAAGCAAGATCTTGAAAGGCTGTGTATGCCAGAGAAAGATCCCCATGAAGAGCTTTATATTTGAGACAGTAGAGCCCCAAAAATTCCAGTCTATCTTGATATTCAACATTTTTCAGGTTTTTTATGTTTCTAGTGATCCTCCTCTGTACTTTTTTGACAATGGCTTTTCCTTCGACCGATGTAGGTGCACAGAAGGGGGCACATTACTCCAGATGATATCTGACCAGGCTGGTATATAATGGAACAAGGACCTCTGGTTCTTGGCTTTTGATGGGTTTGAGAATGCATCCAATTATGCCATGACACTTTTTAACCGTTTTGTTTATATGAGTATTACATTTTAAGTTATTAGTAATGGTGATACCTAGGTGTCTTTCTGAAGTTACTACTTGCAATTGAGTATGATTTATAATATAGTTGGCCAGACTATTGTTTTTGCCTAGGTGCATTACTTTACATTTAGTAATGTTAAAAATCATTTTGTTGTCTATTGCTCAAAGTGCTAGGCAATCCAGATTTGTTTGTAAGGATTTAATGGAGTCTTTGTCATTCACAATACAGCCAAGTTTACTGTAATCTGCGTCTTTGTTGATCCATACCCCATTAGTAGTTTTCATGCTAGAGATCAAGATATTAAACAATATGGGCCCCAACACAGAGCCCTGGGGGACCCCACTGGTGACTGTGCCCCAGTCAGACATTTGGCCCTTAATGATGACTCTCTGCATCCTGTCACTAAGCCAAGACTGTCCATTTAATAATATTAGGATGGAGATTGATCCTAACTCATTGCTCAATCAGGACTCTCTGGGAGATGGAGTAAAATGCTTTTTCATAATCTAGGAAAATAACATCTACAGGTAATCCATTATCCAGTGCCTTGCTAACTGGCTCAAAAAAGTTGATTAAGTTATTTTGGCAAGATCTGCCCTTAGTAAATCCATACTGTGTTATGTCAAAAATTCCTATATCTTGAACATGTATAATAATTTTTCTGCCGTGAGTCTCCTGGTCCCCATTCCCGTACTCGACTAAAGGCTTGAGTGCCTGAGAGGTGCTCCTCGACTGGAGGTGGAGCAGTGCGGCTATCTGGCTGGCCGCTGCCCGTGTGGCATCCAGCTGCGGTAGATCGCTCTCCTAGTCCCCATTCCCAGACTCGACTGACGGTACTAGTCACTTCTGATGTCTCTGTTCCCTTGCTAGTGGGGCTTCTGTGATTGGCGCGGCTTCCCAATAGTGGACGCTGATTGGACTGCCGGCTGTGGGCTACTCGTGTTCATTGATGCGCCTTCTGACAGTGAACTTTCAGTGGTTTTTTCACTATTTTCAAACCTGCTTTCTCTAGCCTTCTTAGAGGACTTTTTGTACTAGTGATTACAGCCCTTACAGTAAGTATATTACATGGGTAAAAATAGATGTAGTTGTGAACTGTGAATCTCTGTTTGCCTGCTGGAAATTCTATTTCAAAATCTGTAATTTGTTTAAATCTTGTTTAATAATACATTTTGCTCTCTGTGTTCTTTCCTCTGCACTATTAACAAATATCATTTATTTTTTCTGCCAGATTCCTGCATCTTTCTAAACTGCTAACAACTCTTGTCAGGAAACTTAACAGTGAACTTGCACTGACTCCCCCCCCCCCGCTCCTGGCCCTTTGCTACACTTCTTCTGTCTCCTTTCTCTCGTCTCGGAAAACTCTTCCCCTGGCTATTTTTCAGCCCTTTTGTGTAACCTGTTTGCACCTCTTTGTCCAAACTTCAATTACCTGCATCTCTACCCCCCACTGTCGGTCTGCCGCCAGCCCCCTGATCCTAGGTCTTTGGAGATTCCAGCTCTTAACTGCTGTTTTTTTTCTGTCTTCTCTTCCACAGGCTTGAGTGCCTGAGAGGTGCTCCTCGACCAGAGGTGGAGCAGGGCGGCCGTCTCGCTGGCTGCTACCCACCTGGAATCCAGCTGCAGTAGACTGCTCTCCTGGTCCCCATTCCCGGACTCGACTGAAGGTACTAGTCGCTACTGATTTCTCCATTCCCTTGCTAGTGGGGCTTCTGTGATTGGCGTGGCTTAATGATAGTGGACGCTGACTGGACCGCCGGACGTGGGCTGCTCATGCTCATTGGTGCGCCTCCGGACAGTGAACTTTCAGTGCCTTTTACTATTTTCAAACCTGCTTTCTCTAGCCTGCTTAGGGGACTTTTTCTCCCACCCCCCACCCCTCCCAGACCTCCATTAAATACTCAGTTGCTCCTCCCTCTGCTGCCCCCCCTCGTATTATAGGCTTATTCCCTAAACTCTGTCTGACTTGTTTCAGCAAACGGCAAGTTGTGCTCCTCCTCTTGACCTGATTTCTAATTATATGCTACCTAAGCTCGCAGTTTCTAAACAAGCTCGTCTCTCTATCTAAGTTGTGCAAAGGCTTCTTTGTCTGCACATCATAATCCTGTGTCTCCCACTGAAACTACCATCTTACATAAAACTCCTTGCCTTGAACCTCCACCTAGGTGGGCTGTGTAAAGCCCTGTCTAAACAATACCCTTTGTACTTCCTGACTACCTCTGTAGGAGAATGCTCTTGTGGACTTTGTCTGACTAGTATGAAATATTTCCTTTAGACTGTTTACCTGCCTTAGTCTAGTGCTCTTTCTTACTCTGGTCTATTGCCGGGGGTAACCTGTCCTTTCTGCCCGTATAAAAGATATTAATTATGTCCCTACAAATGATACTATGTCTTCCTACGATAACGTTACCCCTACTCCACTTGTCCATGCCTTTGGCACCTCAAACTGAAGTGATCCACAGGAGTTTCCTTCCACAAGACTACTACTACTCTAATCTCCTGATAATGCCTACCCCTTGTTCTAACCCATCCCCCATTTCTAATAAATAGGTTATGGATCCACGTGGCTGCCTATGTCCAAAAGAAATGCCCCTGGCACCTACATGCCTGTTTTTCCTTCTTGCACCACAAGCTATGGTATTTTTTTCTACTTGCTATCCTTCTCTCAGGTGATGTTCAACTAAATCCAGGACCGGTTAATGTGCCACATGACATCGTTAGTAACGCTAAAGGTCTTATTATAGCTCACCACAATATCAGGAGCCTTGCGCATAATCTAGCTGAGCTTCAATCCTGGACCTTCCTCTACAAGCCTGATATTGTATGCCTAACTGAAACCTGGTTAAAACCATCCATACCTGATTCTCTGTGTCACCTTCCTCATTATAATCTACTAAGACTTGACAGAGCTGCTCCTAAAAGAGGGGGTTGGACAGCTGTATACTTTAGAGATCACCTCGAAGTCTCTGTCCAAAAATCATCTACCTTGCACCACTGTGATCACTTCATGTCCTGCTCACTCTTGGGACAAAAAAAATACATTTACTGTGCGCCTACAATCCACCAACTAATGGTCTAACAGGCCTGGATGAGCTAATAGACCAAATCTCATGCCTAGCTGGAAGAAATGAGGCCCTCATACTTGGAGACCTTAAGATTAACTGGCTGGGTAGTAACCAAGCCACAATATTGACCAAATCACAGAGTTATAACCAGCACCAACTGATAGGTGGACCTACCAGGCATGTCCTCCATACAAACACAAACACGCTACTAGACTGGATTATGACCAATCATCCTGAAAATATAATTACCTCAGGAGTTCTACCGGATGCCATCATTGATCACTCCCCAACATACTGTATCTGGGGCAGAAACAGGCTTCCTCAAATGGTGCCTCACTTCATTACCTTCCGCAATTATGCAAATTTCAACCCTCAGTCTTTCTTACATGACATTGCTACTACCGATTGGTCCCCCATTCTCATGTCCAGTGATGCTCAGACTGCCCTTAACCTGTTCTTGAAACACTTCCTAGTGCTCCAAGATAAATATTGCAAACTGGTAACCCGTCGGGTAAAAATCAGGCAAACCCGTTGGCTGAAATCAGACCTATTAGCTAAACTTTAGCAGAGAGATAAAAGCTGGCTCCGCTATAAGAACTCAGGGCTAACCTCTGATCTTATTACCTACAGGGCCCTGCACAATGCCTGTAAAAAGGACGTCAAAAAGCTAAGAGCTCCTACTGCAAGGACCTACTTACCAACTCCTGTGGTGACCCCCAAAAATTTAGGTCCCATATTAAATCCTTCCTTGGCTCTAATCTAGCATCCACCCAAAGACATGTCTCTTGATGGAGTACACTGTAATAATCCTAGAACCATTGCCAACTTCTTCAACAACAAATTCTCGGACCTGACTAATTACATCTCCTCTTTCCCTGTCCAAGCAGACATATCCTGCCAGAAAAATACAAATGGTCCTCATTTCTATTTCAGATCTGTCACAAAATGTGAAGTGTTTAGACTGCTAAACAGTATTACGGAATGCACCACAGCTGGCGCTGAAAATCTAGAATCAAAGCTCCTTAAGATCGCAGCACCTATTATAACTTCTCCCCAGGCAAGATTTTTATGCTCTCATGTGCCAGAGCTACATCCCTGAGATATGGAAAACTGCTAGGATTACCCCTGTTTTCAAAAAAGGAGATTAAAAGATCCCTCAAACTATAGGCCTATTTCCATACTGTCCATCCTAAATAAGATTCATGAGAAGCTTGTCACTGTCCAGACAACTGATTTCCTTGGAAAACATGATCTACTCTCCTTAGCCCAGCATGGCTTTCGTAAAGGCCATAGCACCACTACAGCCCTTCTCAAATTCACGTTGGATACTCTTGTGGCTATGGACTGTGGCCTACTCACCAGGGCAATTTTTATAGATATGACCAAGGCATTTGACCTGGTTGATCACCCCATCCTTCTTGCCACCTTTGGATCATTAGGCTTCTCAGATAATGGTGTAAGGTGGTTTGGGAACTACTTAGCAGACAGGACTCAAACTGTGAAATACTATTATACTATCTCAGATAAGACCACTATAAACATTGGGGTTCCTCAAGGCTCCATTCTCGGGCCCCTACTTTTTTCTCTCAACATTAATAATATCTCCTCTAACCTCCATAAGACAACCGCTTTGCAATATGCAGATGATATTGTTCTGTATGCAAGTGCAAAATGCACTGAAGACATAAACAATCTACTCCCTCTTGAATTTCAGCTAGTACAAGAGTGGCTAACTACTCACAAACTTGTATTAAATGAGTCCAAAACCCAGGCTATGCTCTATGGATCAAATGTGAAACTCAAACTTGCACATCCTAATTTTAAAGTCACCTCCTTAAATTGCTCGCTAGTTGAGGTGGTAAACTCGTTTAAGTATCTGGGCATCATCCTTGATCCATCACTAGCTTTTGACTTACACATCAATCAGGCCTGCAAACTGGTCAGCTCTAGACTTGGAATAGCTTACTGAACCAACTATGTGCTCACTCCCTCAGCAAGGCTTGCCATTGCCCGTGGCATACTCCTCCCATCACTTACCTATGGTGTTGCAACTTATGCCTCTGCGTGCAAATCAATCCTTCAGAAATGGGATGTCACATTTAATAATATCTGTCGCTATGCATCCTCTGCACACCAACTGAAACACCATTGTCTCCTGTATTCAGACCTGGGATGGCTTCCCCCTAATGAACTGTGGCTTCATGTGTACAGTTCTATCATTGATAACATGATCCGCCTACAAATATCTGCATCCCTTGCAAAACTTTTCCAAAATCTGACACCTTGTTATGGGCTGAGGTCTGCTGACCAGGCCCCTGTCTTCATCCCTAGACACAAAACCTCAAAAGGTGTGAGTGCTTTCACCTGCCATGCCCCCAAATACTGGAACTCCCTTCCACTAGCCTTGCGTCAAGAACCATCTCATGCATCTTTTAAAAAAGGGCTGCAAAACCATCTTGACTCCTCCTGTAAGTGTACCTGCTTCAGACCTCCATAGTTATCCTGTTTCTGTCCCCCTCTCTTGTCCTCCTCTCTCTCCATGGCTTCTCTCTGTCCTGACCCTCTATTTCACTATGCATTTATCCTTACCAATCTGTTCCACCTCCCTACTTATATTCTCTCTCATCCCTTCTTCTTGGCTCATCCCTCCTTTCTTGGCTATTACCTCTATCACTTACTAGGATCCATTCTAATTACTTTATTATTTCCCTTATTAGCACTAAAATGTTTCAAGCTGTTTCATGTTTTCTTCCTTATAGCAAATTGTTGGTAGTCTCTGGTCTGTACTACTCCTCTCTTATCTTTATCTTTCTCTACACTGTTACATCTGCAAATTGCCCTGTATACTATTGTCAAATAATTTGTACTTGTATCGAAATGTTTGCCTGTAATTGTATAACCATTATCAACTATTTTTGTACTTGTATCAAAATGTTTCTCTGCATTGATGTGCTGTACCCTCCCGGGTCGTGCCTGAAAATAGTCATTGCTATGGCTAGTGCACTTGCCCAGTAAACAAAAATGAAATAAATAAAATGAATTTACCAATACAAGAAGTGAGGCTTAAGGGTCTGTAATTAGCTACATTTTGTTTTGTGCCACCTTTACGAATAGGTATAATGGTAGCTGTCTTCCAATCAGAAATTGCAATACCATCATTAACAGAAGTGTTAAATAAGAGAGTGAGTAAGCCTGTTAATTCCTCAGAAAGTTCCTTAATGAAAAAGGATGTAATATTATCAGGTCCAGCTGATGAGTTAGATTTAATAGTTTTTATAGCTACTGAAATATCTTGTTCAGTAAAAATCAAGGATTGTTCTTGTTTTTTAAAGTCATTAATACATGCAAGTTCTTTATTTTTGTACACACTGAGAAAGTAGGTATTACATTCTTCAGCCATACTTTGTTCTTCCGTGATGAGCCATTGGTTCTTAAGTAAAGGGCCAACTTCCGGTGCATTTCCTTTTAGGGAACTGACATAGTTATAAAACCTTTTTTTTTGTTATCTTTTGTTAGCGTGGCTAAATCGTATTCAAGACTTTTTTTTAACAGATCTTATCATATTAGTCTTATTTGCTATTGTTTTAAACTTTTGCCATTTGCATTATGATTTTTTTTATATTTATCAAACTTGTTTTTTTAATTTTTTTGCTTTTTTTTATTATTCTCTTGATGTTTGAGTTCACCACAAGGGAACTCTTTTTTTTTTTTTTTTTTGTTATACTTAATACGCTCAGGAACCCAAGTCTTTATACAATATTCTAGTTTCTCTCAAATAGCTGTCCACATATCCTCAGAGTGTAGATGTTTTAGCTCCTCTTCCCAGTTTCATGTTTTTAAATATTGTTTTATTTGAACATAATCAGCTTTAAATAAATTTTTATTTTAGTAATGCCTCTAGTTGTAATTTTAAAGCGTTTGACAGCCCAAGTTACTACACTATGGTCACTGTCACCAAGCAGTGCAAGAATTTCAGGGGTAGTCCTGATGTCTTTAATATTAGTAAAAATTAGATCAAGGATATTATTGTTTCTGGTTGACTCAGAAACAAGCTGCTCAAGATCTTGCTGTAGAATGATGTCAATAAATCTAACGTCTAGTTTGCTCTTCCCTTCAAATGATGACCAATTTATGTTGGCCAAGTTAAAATCTCCCATAAGTATATAGTCATCATAGACATCCATTTCTTCAATAGTTTTCATAAAGGCCTCATTTTCAGTAGTGTTGAGGTAAGGGGAACGGTAACAGAGACCAACAGTTAAACTTATTTGCGCATGCCATTTTTGCCCAAATTATCTCACTATCAGGACCAGAGGCAAGGTTATTTTTAAGTTCATAACCATTTAAGTTGTATTTAGTATAGAGTGCAACACCACCACCATTTTTATTTGTTCGATTTTTGATAATAGTGGCATATCCAGATATATCCATCCCCCAATCTGAGTCTGTAAACCAGGTCTCTGTGACCCCACAACTGTCTATATTATCTTTATATAATATGTATCTAAGTTCATCTATTTTATTTTTTAAGTTTCTAGCATTAAGAAGTAGGACCTTTAACTCAGCGTATCGGCTATTACAGTACAATTCACATTAAACTGTCCCTCCAATGAGTTACTTTACCATTTATGATCGAGTTGCTTAAGTGTTTCTCAATCCAGTATAAAGCCCTGCACAAACTATTTCTTAAGAGTTAAAACTTAGTTTTGCATTGCACTATGACTGGACTTCAGATACATTTTAACTGCGATGAAAAAATATTTTACAAACATGCTCTTGAGCTGATAAAGCATTGAAAAAAAATGCAATATGAGTTGCCAGTGCAATGCCAACTGTAAAAAAACAATGCTAAACCAACTCATTGACAGAACAGTTTAATGTGACTTGTACTGTAGTTGTGCCTATATTTGGTGAATAGGCTATATCATTACTGAATATTTTATTCTTAGCAGTATTGCCTATTGTTGAGGTAAGTAGGATATTATTCTTACTGATAGTGTTAGATCCATAAAGGTTGGCTGTAAGGTGAAAGTCATGACTCACCCTCCCCCCAGGCATTAGTTTCAATTATTTATGTAGGCATTAATATGTTGGTCCAGTAGAGAAGTACCTTTCCTGCTGGGGTGAAAGGCTGTCCAGCAAATTAAATCCTTTTTATCCCAGAATTTCTCCCAGTGAGTAATGCATCATATGTTTTGTTTTAAGCACCAGAATTGTAACCAGTTGTTAACATGCTTAATTTTATCCTCAGGGTATGTAGTGGCTTGAGGGACTGGGAGTATTTCAGAAAAGGCAATATGACACCCTAATTCAGTGAGGGTGTTTGTTAGGCCCACAAATTCATCTTTGTTTTTTGTGTGCTTTGACTCATAACATTATTTCTTCCAGCATGAACAATAACTAGGGGCTCCCCACCACAGTTTTTAAGTATTTACCTGGACATTCTCGTTATATCTGAAATTCTAGCTCTTCTGAAACAGGACACGGTTCTATTATATTTATCTAAGTCACAAATTGGATGGCCAAGATGGCTAACTATAGAATCCCCTAGAACGAAAATCTGTCTGGACTTAGGGATGGTAGTTTCATCAAGTTCCATGAGGTTTTCAGAATTAGAGTGTATCACAAACTACAGCAGCAGAAGAACAAGTTGAATTTATATACTTTGCATACACACTGTATTCCAATGTGTTTTACAAGCAATCAAAGTGAGTGGTAGTACAGTGATAGTGGAAGCAGTATTGCTCAAATTCAAGATGGTGAGAAGTAAATGGTAGCAAACAGAAGCCCCATGCTAACATTCACTAGGAAAAGATGGTCCGTCTGTGACTGGTAATTATAGGCTATAGTCAGAGCTGTGTGACAGTTTAATCAATACCATGGTATAAAGTCCTGTAGCATTATAACAGATCATAAGCAGTGACTGGGACTACAATAATGCATTCCAACTGATAAGCATCCCACTGGGTATCACAGACAGCAACCTTGAGAACTGGAACCATATTACTGGGTTGTGGTCCATTACTAATGCTGATGCCTTTCCAGCACACCTAATGCTGAGACACTGCCCATGTAGCACAATGTAACCATTATTTCTCATGATGGAACAATAAGCACTGGCCCAGTGGTGCTGAGGTTTGTGGCGCTGGATGCCACACCTCATGCCGTGCCGGCAACCCATGGTTGGGAGTGTCCTTAGGTTGCTGGGGGTCAGCAGGGGAGGGAGAGAATTAAGCACCCAATGGACTGCTCTTCTCTCCCAGGGAGGGGAGAGTTGTCATCCTGCTCCTTGGCTGCCCCTTAGGGGAGACAAGAAGGCAACACCAGAGCCCAGGAGGCACGGGAGCATGGTACATGGCATGCACGTGCTTCTACATGAGCATACACATGCCACTTGGGGGAGAGGGTGGTGCAGAAATTGGAAAATGAAGTCGTCTGGCAGGATGACACTGGTTCTCCACAGGCTCCACACCCAACCAGCTGGGCACTTCCTTGCCATCAAGGTAGACTTGGTGGATACCAGGGTGATGGGGCTGGGAGGACCGGTGGAAGGGGCCGGTCAACATGGGAGGTGGAAAAAGTACTAATTAAAAAAAATGATGGAACAATAAGCAACATTAGAAATACTGCTGCCATTGGCATTCCTAAGCAGATTCTATTCAGCAATCAGTCCTGCAGTGGCAATGGAGAGGACTGTGCATGCTTCTGAGGCACATCATCAACAGTTTACGGGTGAGGCTAAAAATATCAATGAAAACAACTAACTTTCATGTCACAAAAGAAAAGAAAAGAATCATAGTTAATCCACTCATTAACCTATCCTCAAATACATTTATGACTAGTATATCATTCATCCGCTTCATGGAAAAGACCCTGTAGCTAACAATTTGACATTGTGTTAGGTGAAATCGGTCAAGAATTCACCGCTCAGTGTGCAGGGAAACTACATTGGAAGCACAATTTTTTCCTTATCTGTTTCCTTTAGGTACTGGAGGTTAATTAGGTGAATGTGAAGTGAGGATATCTGAAGCAGAATACATAACTCCACTAGTTTTGAGTGTGGATCCTAGGTTTCAGAGACACATTCAGTATTTGTTTAATTTATTGTGGGAAAGTGAACTTAGTATTCCAGCTGCTAGTATTGCCCATACATTAGGGGTCACTCATGGTCTATAAATATGTTTGCACAGGAACTTTTGCAAAAGAGTCTGGACATATCGTACATGAGGAAATGACAACCAGTTTGTGTAGTATACTTGCTTATATGTGAGGCACCAAGGAATATTGGTATACACACCATGGTGATTTAATGTACATGCTTAGAGTGTGGTGCTCCAACTTGGCTTGTAACTCTTAAGTTGTGCAGAGTACAACTAGGAAGAGTTAAGAATTCTTCTGATTTAGGTAAATGAGGATTTGGATGGTATGAATTTCAAAATATAAGGTGAACTTTGTTCACTTGATCCGGAGACAGTATGTCATCATTTCCATCACTGGCTCTTGTGTTTGCTGGAGTTCATCAAAAACAAGACCAGACTTCCGTTAGGATTAGTTGCATATTAGTGCATTAGTTGGTGGATTGCGTATCAGAGTCGTAGAGCTCCTCACAATCTCATGTTGTTGTGGGTTAAGGATACTCAATTGATTGGAGATGCTGACAGTTCTGCTGTTCTGTAATTCATGCAGAAATACATAATTTGCAGTCTTCCAGATGCAGTTGATAGTCTGATGCCAAGGAAGTTTTTTAAAAAATTTCAAGCACAAAAGTGTAGTACTACCTACTGTCTCAAGACAAAAGCGATGATACAAAAGATGTTGATTTGGTTTTCCTAGACATGTTGCACACACTGCAGTTCTTCATGATGTCTTTTCTGTGATTAGACATCATTGGAATGGAAAGTGACAGAAACGGGTGTATGAGTTGCCACGTTCTGAGAAAGAAGTGAACATCAGTGATTAAGGTGCTGTTCTTTTGATGAGGCATGCAAACATAGATGTGTAATATGTGGCTGACAGTTTGATCATACTTGCATGTTGTGTAACTCCATACATTAGTAAACATGAACAAATGACACTTCAAGAGATGAAGGAAGCAATGTCCACTTCCAGATCATTGAGTTCTCATTTGTGGTCACTGGGCTTGAAAATGCTCTCTAATACAGAGTGTGGAGTCTATGAAGCCAGTGACAGATTTATTGGGGCATCTTTGGCAAATCAGTGGTGCTCCGCTACATCAGTGTTAACATGAAGCAACATTGGCATCATGTTTTGAGAGACATGAAAGAAATTGAGACACTGTCGCATGTGAACCAGACTCAATAGATATGTTTTGTAATAATCTGATGGATACCTACTATCCCCTTCATCCTATTCAATCTGTCAGAGCTTTGTTTGTTTGATATTAGGTAGTGGTTCAATTTCAAACAGTAAGCTACTGTAAATCATGATGGAAGAATTTCTGCTCTCTTAAACCAAGAGGGATTTCTGTTGAAACAACAGAAACTGTGGCTGATTGATCACATAAAGCTATCTGTTGCCACATGTAAAAAAAGGCTGAGCTTTTCTACTTTGCTTTACTTTTCCTTTTTAAGCCATGGAGAAAGGAAAAACAACTCAAATAGGGATATGAGAATTATCAGCAGGCATTTGAAGCATCTGTGGATAGTATCACTTATCCAAAGTTTCAGCAATATCTTGAAAGACTTCAGCTAGAAAAACAACAAGAGGACAGAGCCTGAGCTGAGCTTGAAAAAGATAGCCCAGAATCATCCCCAGAGCATGTTGCTGAAGAAACAATTTTTGCTTTAGGTGACCCTGTTCCTTCATGTGGTGTGCTAGAACTTGTGGCAGAAGTCACTGATTACATGGAACAAGTTTTCCATGAAAAAGTGGATATTGCCATGATGGAAAATACATTAAATGTATAGCAGTAGAAAATATATGATTTGATAATTGCAAATGTTTCTCATGGTTCAAGACATGATACAAAGATTTGCAGTTATTCAGCATATGAACCACTCTGTAAATTTGTTAGTGGTGTGGCTGGTACTGGAAACATTCATCTTATCCATGTCATTTGTAACAAGATCAGAGACTTCACACAATCGGACTACTCTTGAGGGTTTACAGCTCCAGCTAGATTGTCATCTTATAACATCAGTGGTGTGACTTTGCAGAGATTGTTTATGTTGCCAGTTGAGCATGGCACAACTCGTCAATATTAGAAACTGTCATGGGCGGTTGCTTCCACACTAGACAGTAGTTCTGGCCATTACATTGCTTGACTGAATCAAGCACAGGGTTGGGTTGAGTATAATAATTCTTTTATAACGTTCAACCAATGACTGCCATGAAATTTCAAAAATGCTTACATTCTGATTTTAGAACTGCAACCTCAGTAGATTAGTAAGACTTTCAGGCATGTACATACAAACAACACATTTAAAAGCTAATATATATTTTGTAAATACGGTTTTCACTCGTGCACTTCACGTTTGGTAACAACACATGAAAAAGTTAATTTGTTATGAATTGTCCTTTATATAAGTTTGGTGGCCCCCCTCTTCTACAAAATGTGAGTGTACATCTGGTCCAGGCCTATCCAGTCACTAAACATCAATGTTTTACTGAGTGACTTTGCTGCTACAGATTTGTCAGCCATCCTGTCTGCTTCGGATAGTAATGTGGCCCTTGTACTTTTCCACTCCAAATTCTCCTCCACCTGAGACATGCACACCCCCCTCAGGAAATCCAGAGTAAAAACATCCTACTCCTCCCGGATTACCAGTGAAATCATTGATCTGTGCAAGTTCAGAGACCTTGCATGGGCCCACTACAAATAATCTCACTCCTCTCCTGACCTCATATCTTACAGGGCACTAAGAAACAGCTGTACAAAGGCTGTCCAGGCCACAAAATTGCATTATTTCAAGACCCACCTTCAGGAAAACCTTAACTCCCCAGCAAAATTCTGGAAGGTCATCCACTCCCTTTTTGGTCCTCTTGCACAGTCCACTCCTCCAATCCTTATGGTTAATGGTTCACCTGTGTCTGGCCCCACCTCTGTTGCTATTCGTTTCAATGATTTTATCACAACCTATGACTTTTAATTAGATGATATTTCTTAAAATCAGATCCTCATAGTGTAGCCCAACGTTTCACCCAATGTTGGCTTCATCAGGGATGAGGACCTTGATTAAGAATATAAAATGATCAGTATACTTTTAGTAGAGTATTCAAACATCTTCAGCTCCTGTGTGATGTGGGCTATAGTACCACCCCTTCCATTTCCCTTGCCAGACTGGACATTCTCTGCAATTTCTTTTGCTGGTTTGCTACAAACTCCCACCTGCTGCTGCTGCCCGCCCCCCGCACCCATCACTGTTTGCTGTGCTCACACCTATCCATCTTCCCTCTGTCTTCATGTGGTCAGGCTCATTGTACCTCCATCATATCCAAATACAGGTTTAACTCCCTACCCTCTCCTCTCCCAACTTCTCCTGGCTTCATTCCAGGGACTATCGCTTTTTTGCCACTCCTCGCCCCTGTTCCTTTGTTGGGCAATCTGCCTTCTTCTATTGACTTCCATCACTCTGGAATCAACTCCCCTCCTCCCTCTGCCTCTCCTCTTTCCCTAGTTCCTCAAGGCACCAGCTGAAACTTCTACCCTTCCTCACCTGTTCCTGTCACTCATCCTCCTGACACCTCCAGGCCTAGCCTTAACTCTTCCGAGTAAGCATCCAGCTGGGTCCCTGTAACCACCTTGGTTTCATCCACACCACTTCAGTCTCACCATCCTTCACCAGCTCAAACAATTAACTCACCTTTCAGTTCATCCACCATTTTTACAATATTATTTTAATTTACTGGGTGCTGCCATTGTTCATATTCATAGTAAGGTGTTACTGTTGAGTTGTACTGCACTTTATTTTCTGTGCACACAATTTTGTTTTTGTATTTGTTTTTATTCTATTTCTACTAACTTTTTACAAATACTGTATTACTGTTTTGCTGTTTTATTTGTTCTGATGTTTCTTCTTCTGTTCCCCTTCCCCGCATCACAAGTGGAAATAAACCTTGACTCAGTGTATCTCATCCAGTTACCAATTTTCAAATAAATAAAATAAATAAATAGTTTAGGCTTTGAAAAATAATAATCTTTCTAGGGGTTTGTGGTTTCATGTACAGTTCAAGTAAGCTTTACCCAAGGTGCTGGATTTGTATTTGAACCACATTACTTTGATACGTATTTGTTTAGCATAGAGTTTAGATTTTAGTTTGTGTTAAAAGTTTATTGTAAAGTTTTGTATTAATAGGTTTGCTTCTATTTAATTTACTGAATAGGTACATTTATAGCGAAAAGTTTTTTTTTACTGAAGAATAAGTATACTTACGTAAAAAGATATTTGATTTTACTGTTTGACGTACAGAAATAAATTTTTTTTATAAATTTGAATATTGAAAGCTACATTCAGTTTAGTTAGTGATTAAATTATATAGAGTTTTTATAGAGATGTTATGTTGATCCTATTTAATCTGCCTTTATAATTCGTATATTTGTAAATAATTCAGTATATAGAAATATATATATTTATAGCTCCGGAGATTTCTAAGTAGGTTTTATGTGGTGTACAGATGTGTTCCATTCACTGTTATTATGATGTCATAGTTTTGATATTCAAAATACAGTACAAAATGTGTTTCATATATTAGTTTGATATTAAAGATTAATTACATATAAAATTGTAGGATATGCCACAAATGACAGATTTGCCTTTTTCTGACTTTCTAATTTTGATCACCACTATTGGAGTCTAGGTCAAATGCACTAATCAATAACAGTACAATACAAAACCATGTCAGCAAAACAGTGTGAGGAAAACACGGCTGTAATAAAAAGACAGCTACAGACCGCATGCCCCAGCAGACAAGGAACAGCAAAAGACACACAAAAGACTAACAGAGCAACTCTATTTACTCCGGGGAGCACCGGTCAGGGGCAGAAAGTTGGGAGAAGGCAGAGTCAGTAGCTCGAAGGGGGGGGATTGAACACAGTCATGACCTGTTCCACAATGCTATGCAGGGGGCTGCACCTCTTCACCCTGCTTTGCCCCCCACACCCAAAATAATATAAATAAACATCCTCAATAATGCTGCAAATACCACCAAAAAAAATTCCAAGGATGGAGAAAGATTCAAACATGGGTCCACTGGCTGTCCCTGGTGTACACAACCTATCTCTTTAACCAGTACACATGCTGGCAGCACACTGAAAAAGCACACAGTATGACACTTTCAGTGTGCTTGGCCTGACTGAAAACAGCTACAGGTATAGCACAATAATGTCCGCACTATAATTTCCCAGTAGCTGTTTTCATCTATGCTCTTTTCTCTGCACAATTTTTACCATGCTCTTATTCACCCTTGCTCTTGACTGGATCTACTACTATTGTGGGATTAAAGAGGACCTTTCTAGACCACTATAGTCATTTGTGTTCTGTTTATATTTTTCACTAGTTCTATAACATGCAATGATATTAATAACACTATCTAAAAACTTATATAAACATTGAAATTATTTTGTCCTCTGTTTGAAAAAGTAATATTTTAAAGTGATGTTCATTTCTATAGCTGTTTCTTCTAGAAATATCTTAAATATTAATAGAGAATTCATAGTACATATATTGTATAAAATAGCACATGTGTGTGGCATGAGGTTGGACTTACAGCATGCCTTTGGTTCACAGTGGGGAAGGGGTGGTGATTAGGGTTGCTGTTAAAAATGTTTAAATACATGGACCCTGATTAAGGTATTGGAATATGGATGAACAGTTATGTGTCTATACAATGACCAATACTACTGAAGGTAGTGGACATACAAGAAAGGTTGAGAGTTTTATATAACAATCCTAATAATACATTTCCTAACTTGTGAGTTTGTGTTTTTAATGGTAGTAACCCTAATGTGCATTAACATATGTTGTTTGCCATAATACCATTTATTTTAACCCAAGTGGTTTCCAAGTCTGTAGTAATCTCCCTTCTCTTTTCTGTACCATTTTTTGTCACAACTGAAAAAGTTATGAACTTACATACCTTTACCCCACTTATTACCATCCTTCCTCCAGGTTTCTGTTATCCCATTTATATATGCCATAAAGTTAAGCTCATCCTTTTTGCTCATGTGACTTCTTACATTAATCAAAAAAGATTTCATCTGGTCTCATTTAATAATATTTCTCCCCAGTCTCTGCCTGGATGCTTGTTTACCTATATCATGTTTTTGTATATCTTAAAAATCAGTTCTCCTTCATCCTCTGATTACTTAGTTAAAAGTATTTGTAGATGAATTAAGAATTCTCTCTTTGAATACCCATCAGCCATTTTTACTTAAGAATAGTCCATCTGTGTTTCACCATGCCGTGGTGACAAGAATATCACTGACCTCCCTCACAGCGACACATAATCGCCAACATCCCTAACACCGCTAGGTTCTGACCCGGACCCCAACCAGGGATCACACTGACACCTATTTGGTGTTCATGCAGGGGGGCTCTGCCCCCCACGCCCTCAGACTTATAGATTCCAACTCTGGGGGGAGCAGATGTCACGGGAGAGCGGCCAAACTCCAGAGTCGATGACATAATTATCACTGCGACAACCTGGTCGACGCTGCAGGTGTCGACGGGTAGGTGTCGCTGTAACAGAATAGCTATAAAAGCATCACTGTTACAATGGTATATGGTCCATCTGTAGCAAATAAATGGGGTTTATTCCAGTTAATTTCAATTATTAAAGCAGCAGAACAATGAAATTCGGGGAAATTTGGCCCAACCTTTTTCACAATGAAAGATTCCAGGCATGTTTTGTTTCATTTGGTGGTAAAATGTCCTAGTTCCAAGAAAATATATTTTATAAATGTTTTAATTTCATTTTTTTATCTCAAGAAGAAAAAGATGGCTGCCACATTTGGCTTAGAAATAGCATTGCAGACCTGGCAAGACTAAAGATCAAGAAAATAAAACATACAATAATACATGGATAGGTGTAAATAATGAGAATTGTATACGTGCCCAAGGTGTGGGTTGCTATATAAACCCTCAAGTGAAGCTTGAAAGGTTTATAAAAGCATCCCACACCCAGGGTGTTTCTTAATTTCGAGTTTTGCACACCTACCCTTGTCTTGTTTTATATGTTTGCTGAGATCTCTTTTTTGCCCCAAAAGTGTCCTACCCCTCTGAGTTTTTATGTTTTCCAGTGCTCCCCTGGGGAGCCAACTATACTCCTAGACCTGCCTCTTCATACTCCCAGACCTGCTTCCTAATATTTATTTAAATTGTTCATTTAAATTAGCCCAGTCGGAAGGTTCTTTTTATAACACAGCTACAGTATGGTTTCAGTTCTGCAGCTCCAGGTGCTCTTGCTTGACTGCCTGCCCCCACTTCTCACAAATAAGCACCTTGAGGGCATTTAAACATAGCTGCAGGAGTGGCAGACTGGGTCAGTGGAGGAAGGCATGGTAGGCAGCCTCCTCCATCACCCAACACTCTTACTGTGCCCCCACTCCCACCCGAATGGGGCAGGCTGCAGTCTAAGCTTAGTGCAGGCTGAGGGTGCATTTTTACTTTGACTGTGATCGCACTGTAGTTAGTGTATGCGTGGGCTCACAGGGGAAGCTGGCATGTAAATGCCATTATGACTAGCTGGTTATAATGGCAAATTATAACCACCCCTCTGGGGAAAAAAAACAAGCCCAGTTATCATAAAACTCAAGGTGCCAGGAGAGGCGCTACCTAGAAAGGTAGATGTGACAGGTATGCTAATATTTTTATTAACTGTAGCTAAAACTAGCTTTTCGGAAAACTATTTTTTGTTGCACTGCTACTTTAAAATGTTGGCAACTGTGCAAAAAAAATGTTAATTAAGTAAATATTTGAAGTGAGATATTCTTCTGCATGGATTTTTCTTTTATTGCTACAGAGGCTAACTTTAGACAAGCTTTTGGGGCCAAGACCTTGTCACCCATAATTCCAACATTAATTTCTCCCTTATTGTTAGGGCAGCAAGAGGAAGCATCTGTTGTGGCCACTCACACTGTACATGTCATGTCCATTAAATAATATACTTTGTTCTGCAGTGCAGTCAAATCTTAAACTTTTCATTAGTGCAAAAAATTAATTACAAAATATTTATGCAATTTATTACTTCAACATTTTGATCAGGAGGCTCACATAGCCGATGACTCATTTTCCCATGCATCCTGGGGGTGTGGGAGTAACAGTAGGGGAGACATAAGAGAACAACAATTACACAGTGGGCCGGATATTCAAAAGGGTTGTGCATGGCACAACAGTGTGCGCCATGCGCAACCCACTGATGCGCCCCGGCACGATATTCAAATGGGAAAAGTGCACGGCACAAATCCCAATGCGCCAGAGTGCATCAGAAAATGTATGCAGGCACAGGTAGGGGGGCATGCCCATGCATACTCTGCACAGCATGATATTCAGCCCGGGATGTGCGGAGCCATGCATGCGCAACCCCTACCTGCACCAGCACAAAGTTGATCCAAAAAAAAAAGGAAAAATGGATGGCCACCCACAGGTGAGCTGCCACATTGCAGGGTGCAACACGGCAGCTGCCACCTGTAGGAGGCCACCCGAGCTCCGGATGCACCTAACGGCGCCCCCCCCCATGCCCGATTGCCGGCATTTGTACAACAAAAGAACTCCTATATCCCTGGTGGTCCAGTGGGATCCATTCACATATCTGGAATGTGTAGTACAGTATGAGCTGCACACCCATTGGCTCATGCTGTGGACCAATGGGCTTACAGCCCTACCGACGGTGTCAGTCGGGCAGACGGGCGAGGCGCAGGTGGGTGGCATCTTCCCCCTGCCGCTGACCGGGGGGGAGCGGGGCGGTGGGATTCAGTGGGCAGGTGGGGTGGGGGTCCACTGGACCACCAGGGATATTGGGGATATTATTTCTTTACTTAGCCTGTGATTGGGCTTGCAGGTCCACTGGACCACCAGGGATATTGGGGATATTATTTATATACTTAGCCCGCGATCAGGCAGGCAGCGGTCCACTGGACCACCAGGGATTTATGATTTTCCATTGTTTACTGCAGCCCGCAATCGGGCTGTGGAGCACATTGCCGGCTGAAGGAGACATTGGTCCCTGACGGCTGCTGCCTGGCAGGGCGCCAAGCACAAGTCGTCAGAGATCGGCGCACCTGCATGCAAATGGGGCCATAATGACATGCAAATGGCCCCATTTGCACCCTGCATACATTATGGCCCCATTTGCATGTCAAGTTTTGAATATTGCAGTTTGCTGTGCATAGCGCAATGGAACCTGCACTAGCGCATCCCCATGCTCCACTCTGGCCACTTGCCCTGGCGCAGTGCCACTGTGCCATGCACACTGTGGGTAGCCAGGGTGCGATATTCAATGCTGCTGAGCCATGGCGCAGCTCCATTGAATTTTGCCCAGTCCACACCCCTGCACAGCCAAGTTGCGCTGTGCCCAAGCTTGCACCACAGCCTGGCGCAGTTTGAATATCCAGCCCAGTGTACACAAGTCATATCATATAGGCAAGATTAGGACCATAAGAGATGATACAAAAAGTATTCATTAACAGTACAAGGATATGAACTGGGCAGATGCATACAAAAATATCAATGTGCAGCTCCAAGTAAAAACAGTAGTGTGCAGTTTGAAGCCTACAGTATGTACAGGTCAAGTACAAAACTACAGTACTGTCCAGCTCAGCTTAGGTCTGGAAGTAGTATATTTCATTTATTTATTTATTGAATTTTGGTAACCAGGTAAGCCCACTGAGACAAAACAGTGCCTTTTTCAGGGGCGACCCGGGAAGTGCAATACACTGGCAGTGAAGACATAAAATGGAACATCTGTACATGGATCACATATATATTAGGTTGAAGTAATCAACTGAAACAGATTCACAAAAAGGGGCAGGATCAAAGGTAAACAACCTTTTACAATATTAACAAACAATAGCAGGTATATGTTTAGACAGAGGTACAACATCATATAATTGAGCAAACCTTAATGTATATACACTTTGACAATGGTAGAGCAAAAGGAAGAGCACATAATTGTAAGCAAGGTGCACATGGGGAGGAAGACAGAGGAGATAGATTTATTGGAAACAGGAGCAAGGCGGGGCAGCAAGATGGGGAAACAGTGAGCTTTGAAAAAGACAGAGGGAGGTGCAGGCCAGAGTTGTGGGAGGCAGAGAGTTCCAACAAGGCAAAGCAGAAGAGGGAAAGGATCTACAGGCCAGGGCGAGCCGGGGAGGTTGGCATTTGGAGAAGGGGTAGGGAGGCAGATCTGAGAGTACATTATGGGATTTGCCACTGAACTATGTCAGTAAGGCAAGGAAGAGTGTAGCGGTGTACCAGTTTATGTATGAAGCTCAAAGTAGCATTGCGTAACTTAGACTCATAGGGGAGCCATCCCAGGGAGGAACGGACTTCACAATGGTGGTATCGAGCATTAACCCCCAGGACAAATCTTCCCACCCTAAGGTAGGCCTGCAATAGGCGGGAAAGTGAGGTGGATGTAGATGAGAGTAATAGGGGGGCACCATACGTGAGTAGAGGCAGGAGGGTTGCAGCCACTATCTTGCAGCAGAAGGTAGATGTGAGTTAAGGATGGACATGATATAGGACACCCAGCTTTTGATTAAGGGTTTTGGTCAGGATAGAGACTTATGTGTCCAAAGATGGGGAGGAGTCCAGGGTAATTCCTAAGTATCTGAAGTCCTTGACATAATCCAGGACAGTACCTGTGCGAGATGTAACCATCAGTGGGGGGAGGGGTTGAGCAGATGGATTTGTAAACAGCATGCACTTTGTTTTTTAGTATTAAGGACTAGCTGCTTCTGTAGGAACCAGTCTTTAACAGTATGGCAGTCAGAGACTAGCCTTGAGTTAATCCACCCAACATCCAATAAAGATAGATAAATTATAGCATTGTCAGTGAGCAGATGAATAGAGGCTTCACCGTAGTTGTTTGGTAGATCATTGATAAAGAGAGAGAACAGTAAAGGGTCCAGGATAGAACCCTGGGGGACCCCATGGGTTATAGGTCTAGGGTCTGATAGAGAACCCACCCACTTAACCCTTTGAGAGCAGCCATTGAGGTAATGCTGGGTACAAAAGAGGGCACTGTAATCAAGGCCAAGGAGAGGCAGCTGCCACAGGAGAAGGCCATGAGTGACCAATTCAAAGGCCTTTGTCAGGTCAATAAATATTGCTCCGGTGGCACAGCCAAGATCCATAGCATGGACTATATTGGGGGAGGGTAACTTTTATCAGTGCTGTCAGGGTGCTGTGGTTTCTCCAGAACCCATGCTGGAAGGTTGAGAAAAGATGGTGGTGATCCAGGTAATCCTGCAGGTGGTTATAGATGATGCACTCTTGAATTTTTGGAAGTGGACAGAATATTGAGATGGGTAGGTAGTTTTCAAGGGGTGAGTTTGGACCACCCTTGTGGACAGGTACAACTACTGAGACCTTCCATTTCTCCAGGACAGTACAAGTCAGGAAGGAGTGATTAATCAGGTCACGAACTGACCTAGCAAGAGCAGCAGCCGCCAGCTTTAGAAATCTCGGCTCAAGGGTGTCATGACCTGGGGAACTGTCAGCCTTCAGATTTTTTAGAAGTCAATGTACTTCGGAGAGGGTTGCCAGTTTCAGGTGAAATGAGGAGTGGTCCAAGGAAACTTCAGATGTCAGAGAGTCAGGGTGGTGGGAAGGAGGAGAGCTGGAGAAGAGAGAGGTGTACTTATGGAGATCGGTGAAGAAATCATTGAAGCCAGTAGCGATGTCAGGTGGGTTATTGAGTACTTTTCCTTGGGAATCAATGGAGCTAGGGATCTCACAAGAATTGCCTTTTAAGAGGGAATTAACCTGTTTCCAGAAATTCTTAGGATTGCTGAGATACTCAGCCTGGAGCCTCTTGTAATGTTGGCATTTAGCTTTCAGGATGGAGTTCTTGCAACTATTCCTTAGCTGCCTATAGTTTTTCCAGTCAGAGGGTAGCCCACTGTTCTTGTTGGTCCTCTAGGCCCTATCACAAGATGCCATGACTTTCCTGAGTTCCTTTGAAAATCAAGGTGCTTTAGTTCCTTCTGACCAGCATTTCTTCATAGTAGCAAGGCTATCAATAATATCCGTTAGCTTGGCCACAAAGAAGTCAAGAGCTTTGTTGACATCTGGCAGGGTATTTATTGGCCCCCAATCCATATCCAGTATGGAGGTAGTAAAAACAGTGGCATCGAATCTGGACATATCCTGAACCTGGATGACCTTGGGAGTGGGGTTTGAGAAGTTGTTGCGCCACACACAGTGTTGGAGAGTGGTCACTTATACTGTCAGAGAGTACTCTCACTGATTTGATTTTAGCAGAGCAGTCAGTGATCACCCAGTCAAGTAATGTACATTTTCTTAACTTGTTGTTAAGATGGGTAGGATTGGCTATGAGTTGGGCCAGGTTTAGATCAGCAAGGGAGGCACGCACTTTATTAGAGTCAGGACTCAGCCAGTCAATGTTAAAGTCTCCACAGAGTATCAGGTTATGACGTGAAAGGTTAGCAAGGGAGGAAATGATGGAAGGGAGACATAAGGATGCTTCTTTGGAGGGGAGGTAGACACATCCCAGTAGAAGTTTTTTAATGCCACCAAGTGTGAGGGAGAGGAAGACTGATTCAGCCGCTGATAGTTCCGAGTAAGGAACAGGGATTTTGGAAGCATCCAGATTATCCCTGGCATGCATTATGACACCACCCCCTTTCTTACACTGCCTGTTCTTCCTAAAACACTTGTACCCAGGTAGAGCAACCTCACATATCCTGATGCATGGCTTCAGCCAGGTCTCAGAAATTCCCAGAATGTCCAGTGTATTTTGAATAGTCCATGCTTCTTGTTCAGGCATTTTGGATCTGAGACTGCGCACATTTAAATGTGCAATTTTTAAACCCTTTGGTAGGAAATGAGAGGGAGCGGGGGATGGGGGGTAAGGAGCTAGGGCTGTAGTTGCTTGGCCTGGGTTGATCTCAATGTCACCTGCAAGGGTTAAGAGAAGGAGGAGGAAAGGCCTGGTTGAGGACAAGAGATGATACATCATGAAATTTACAGTAACAGGGGACCTGCAGAGCCGTCTGTGTACCAGATGACCAAGATATACCACACTTCGCTAAGGGAGATAGGGGGCAAGAAAATGCCAACGTGGGGTAGCAGTAATCGATAGGGGTGGGGAGACGGTATCATTGTACAACCAAGGGTGATTACGGGACAGGCAATGATATAGTCAGCAGTATAAAATAGTAATAAGCTGACAGGGATGTACACTACAGCCAATTTGGTCATGTTTAGCTGTTAAGATATGAACTCAGCAATTAATGGTGCTGTAATTGTGTTGTGTTACAATTTGACCAGCAATAGATTGTGTCGGGGAGGGGGGATAGAGAGAGGCCACACAAAACAGATAGGGAGCAAGAGGTGGCCAATAGAGAGGAGAGGGGGATTATATTGGGCAGAGCAAAGGTGTATTTAATAGAGGTCGGGGCTGGGGGGGGGGACAAATAAGTATGTAAGAAACAAAGCAGTAGTCACCCAGAGAATCTCACAGAGCTATAGTGTCCAAGCAGAGAAAGGCACACCAATCAGAAGAGCACTTGCCACGTAGGCAGCCAATCAGGAGTTTGCAGGCCAGAGAGCAGTGAAGTTCAAATAAATTAGCCATATGGCGCTGCGACTTTACCTGGCAGTTTCAACCTGGGGGCAGCAGTCAGGTCCTTCGGTGCGGCAAGTGGCAGGGAGAGGACCTCACCACTGACAGTAGCAGTTCCCGAGCAGGGGCTTGAGTGTGGGGAGAGGAAAAGTGTAGCAGGTTAGATATAGCAGGTAGCGAGGGGCAGGGGGTAAGTGAGGGAGAGTTGAATAGAAGGAAGGAGGGGGATGGTGTCAGCAGAGCAGCAGGTGTCAGGATTCGTCTATTGAGACTGTAAGAGCTTAAGTGGGGGGCTGGTTCACAGACTAGAGAGCAATTTACTGTAGATGTGAAGTCAAGTGGCATGTCAGCACCAAGCATCGTGAGGGGGAGGGAGGAGTAGGCAGAAGGTAAGACACTGAGCAGGGAATTGGAGAGAAGGGGAAAATAGAAACAGGAGGGGTCAAGGGCTAGCAAACACACACAACCAGTTAACAGATTAAATCAAAAACAGTACCACAGCACTAAAAATCTTCGGCAATTACAATCAGTAGCAAACATTCCATGCTGTAGCAAATGTAGCATGATCAATTTAACTTGCAACTCTTAAGATGGTAGGCAAAAAGCAAAGGCCAACGAGACCAAGAATTATACACATTTAGCACAGGTTAACAATTTCGGCTAGTCGGATCAAATAAGTATGGTAGAAACAAAGCAGTAGTCACCCAAAGAATCTCACAGAGCTATAGTGTCCAAGCAGAGAAAAGCACACAAATCGGAAGAGCATTTGCCACGTAGGCAGCCAATCAGGAGTTTTCAGGCAGGGAAGTTCAAATAAATTAGCCATTCGGCGCTGCAACGTTACCTGGCAGTTTCAACTTGGGGGCAGCAGGCAGGTCCTTTGGTGCATCGGGTGGCGAGGAGAGGACCTCACCACCGACAGTAGCAGCTCCTGAGCAGGGGCTTGACTGGCTAACAATTATTATGAAATGCTCAAATCAAGTCAGTCACTAGAGTTCCTGTATCTCTCTCTCCTAAAGTGAGTGCAACTTACCATTAATAAAAATGGTTAAACAGTTACAAGATTACAGTGGTTGGGCTGGTTTTGTGAAAAAGTCTTCCACCCAGCTTTGGACTATGACTGTGCAATTTGGCACTGCAGTCTAACAGATCCCACATCGTGATCATGTTTCAAATGATCTTACTCTTTTCCTGATCTCCTCTCATGCAGAACTATCAAGAACTCCTCAGTACTGGTTCAGAACATAGCCGACCACAATGCCATCGGCAAGAACAGTGCAGCAAAAATGCTGTCAGATTTATTTAACATTCTCCCTCTGGGTTTGGGGGGAGTGGATCATGGGGAAAGTTAAAATTTGTGGTGCCATGGAATACTGTTTCCATGGCACCTTGTAAAAATTCAAAGTCCCAAATCCGTCAAAATGGTCAGAGACTAGGATTAGAATCTTAGTCTCTGCTGCCTTCTGGCTGAGCTGCTCCATGCCTCAGCCCTCCACGCTACGGGAGCAGCTTGGCCAGTCCCTGGTATTTTGCTGCCCTTGTCCTGTGGCAGCACCACAGACAGTGACCAGGGGAGTGCATATCGCAAGCAGTCTACATCCCTGCTCACTGTCCATGGTAGTGCTACTGGAACTAGCATTCTCTTACCTGACGCTATTCCTGTAGTTCCAGTCTAGCCAGATACCAAACTTCTCGGCTGTCCAGGCTGCAAAATCACAGTATTTCAAGGTCAACCTTCAGAAGAACCTTAATGCCCCCTCAAAGCCCTAGAGGGATTATTTTTCACTACCTTTTTGACCCTCCCACCCAGTCTGGTCCCCCGGTCCTTCTGGTTCATGGTTCACTAGTGTCCAACTCCTCCTCTGTTGCTGCTCACTTCAGTGAGTTCTTCACCACTTGTGTTCTACCTTCCACTCAACCTCCAGCCTCCCCCACTCCTCCTCATATTCCTTCTCTGCTTCCTTCCACTGGTTCCCTTTCCCCCCTGTTACTACCAGGAAACCCCAACTGCCTTCTACTCCTTCAACCTGTGTAAAACCAGTGCTGATGGACTGGATCCCAAACTATTCCATATGTCCACTCCTGCCATAGCATATCTTTTGAGTCACCTACTCAAACTCTCCTACTCCCTTAGTGCTGTTCCTCAGCCCTGGAAGCCTGCCAAAGTTTCACTCCACAAAGGAAGGGACCCTTCCTCCCCAGATAACTTCCAGCCAATCTCCCTCCTACTTTCCATCGCTAAGCTGCAGGAGAAGCTTGTCTACACTGGACTCTCTGATTTCCAACTCTCCAGGCTTCCGGAAGCATTACTCCACTGTCTCCCCCCTACTGTGTGTAACTGACTCTGTCTTCTCAGGGATTGATTGGGGGCAAATCACAGCTGCCATTTTCATTGATCTAGCCAAGGCCATTGACTTGGTGTCCCAGCCAGTCCTCCTGGACAAGCTGAGTTCTGCTGGTCTCTCAGTTCCTGCTGTCGACTGGTTCTGTTCTTTTCTCTAGGCCATCTGCAGTCAGTACAGGTTAGTAACGTCCTGTCACCTCTACTTTCCATCCAGGTGGGGGTCCCACAGGGCTCCATCCTGAGGCTCATCCTATTCTCCATCTTCCGTAATGACCTCCCCATGTCTTGTGCCAGCTTGCATATCCACATGTATGCATATGACAGGCATCTAAATTTCCTATTCCTTCACTACTGCCATGGATGATTTGCTCCAGCAAGACTTCCACAATGTCCTGCACTGGTTCAATTCTAACCAACTCTAGGTCAACACAAAAAAAACTGTGTCCATGACTTTTGTTACCAGCAAAGCACTGGCCCGAATCCCAGCCTTACCTATCTTCTTCACCTTGGATTGACCCCTCTAGAAGTGATTCAATTCTTCAAATACCTTGGTGTGTGGCTGGACAGTGACCTTGACTTCTGTGCCCACATTGACACCATCCACACCAAGCTCTGCCCTCAGCTTGGTGCCTTGTACCGCAATAAAGGATGTCTGTTTCCACAGGTGTGCTGTGAGCTTGTCATCAAAATGGTGCTCTGGTCTTTGACTATGTGGATGTGAGCTATGGTACCACTCCCTCCACCTCTGTGGCCAGACTGGACACCATCTGCAACTCCTTCTGACACTTTGCTACCAACTGCCCCCTTGTACTCCCCATTGCTCACCCTGCTGCTCCGTATCCATTCTTCCCTTACTCTCTTGTCACTAGAACCATTGTGCCTCATTCATATCCAAATACTGGTTTGGGTCCTTGCCTCTTACCTCTCCTCACTCCTCTCCTCCATCCTGTCTGTCTCCTGCTCCCTCTGCTCCAGGGATCCTCGCATATTCCCCATTCCTCATCCCCTCTGACTCCCTTAGGTACTAGCTGAAATGCCTTTCCTCCCTCTGCTCCTGTTTCCCCCCCACCTGACTGCTCCTCTTGTGTTTGTCTCCTATCCTGGTGTAGATATGGTTGAAATGCCTGATTTTGTTGCCAGCTCATTTTTGTACTTCCTCCTGTTTTAAATCATGTTCTCTGATTGCACCTTACTGTAATCAAACTGTGTCAGTACTATGAATCTGGCATCTCCTGTTCCCTTCCCCCAAGTCGCATCTGGAAATGAGCCTTGGCTCAATATGCCTTTTCCGGTCACCAGTGAAAATGACTGAGATACCAATGGAAGCCATTCAGAAAAGATGAGTGTACATTATCTATGGCTATGAGAAAAAGTTACATTCCATATGTACTTACTAAATCACATTTTATTGTACACCAAGTATGTACCATATCATGTCTGTTTTCTTGTAATCCATCTACCAAACAATCCTCTTGTCCTGTACATTGCATGACCTTCAGCAGTGATCAGCATTAGAAAACAAATAACATAGATAGGGATGACAGAAAAAGACCCAAGGTCCATCCTGACTGCTCAGAATTTCTACCTGTTACACCAATGTACTATCACTGACTAGGCCCTGTCTCCTTAAACAGACCCTCCTTTTCCCTATCTGCCTCCCCCCACCACTTGTTACTGCCCTCCTTACCCAGCTTTTAAGTGCTATAAAGCGCTTGAATCGGTCCCAGATTGCATTGCACCCATTTATAGTTCTTGCCTCTGCCACCTCATCAGGCAGTTTGATCCAGCACCCTCTCAGTGAAAAAGAACTTTCTACTGTCCTTAAATAAATGTCCTCCTGACTAGTCTCCACCCATACCCTCTCATCACTATACTTCTATTTCAAGTGAACAGATACCCACTGTCAACTTTGTTTATCCCCCTCAGGAACTTGTACATCTTACAGAGAAACATAGACAATGACAGCAGAAAAATACCAGCAGTCCATACAGTCTGCCCATGTTCCCTGTACTCCCTGGAACCCCCCTTGATCACATCCCCAGACTCTCTACAGGCCTCCAACATGTACATGATGAGGTCTACCAGCCTTCCATCACATGTCCTGCCCTGTTGCCCCTACATCATCCTGGTGACCCTCCATTACACTGTCTCCAGCCTGTCCTTGGCCTTCCTCAGGTGCTGACTCTAGAAATGAGAACAATAGTCCAGGTGGGGTCTCACCAGGGACCCATATGGAGCAATATCACTTGTTTCCTCCTGCTTATTGAAACCCCTTCCTTTAGACCCTCAACAACCTGTTTGACTTTCAGCATGTCTTGTTACTATAAACTCTGCAGCTAGGTTCTCTAATGGTTGAGCATTTAGGCTGACCAGTGATTTCAAACTGTTTATTAGGGAAACTGTATGTCTGTCTGCTAAAACTAAAGATTACAAACAATCTGTGTGTCTGTTTGTGTATGATGTCTCTACTACTTCAGTCTACTTCATTGTATGTGTGGAGCATTATGGACCACTGGAGAGGCTTAAATACATCAGGTCTGTCTATAAGATAGGAACAACATTTTCAGTCTTGCAGCTACTCTTTTAAGCACTACCAGCCAGACCCTGCTACACTGTGGTAGGGAAGGCAGGTTTTAAAAAACCTCTTTTAAGGTTTTTAGTTGTTCACTAAACCAGAAGTCCCATGACATGGCACTGCCAGTTCACCAGTACTAAACCTAGTGAGCATCACAACTCTGCATGTAAGGGCTCTGATGGTTGAGCATTTGGGCTGACTGGTGATTTCAAGCTGTTCATTAGGGAACTGTATGTCTGTCTGCTAAAACTAAAAATGACAAAATCTGTGCATCTGTGCATCTGTGTGTGTGTGTGTGTGTGTGTGTGTGTGTGTGTGTGTGTGTGACCTCTCTACCACTTTAGTCTACTCCACTGTATGTGTTGGGCATTGTGAACCACTGGAGGGGCTTAGCTACATCAGGTCTGTCTATAAGGCAGGAGTAACATGTTTGGTGTAGCAGCTACTCTTTTAAGCACTACCAGCCATACCCTGCTACACTGTGGTAGGGAACATAGATTTTCAAACCTCTTTTAAGGTTTTTTAGTTGTTCACAAAACAGGAGGTCCCTCTGCCTGGTGCTTCTGGTTCACCAGTAGTAAATGTTGGCACTAAGCAAGTGTCAATGATGTCAGGTGGGATGGACAGACAGACAGCCCACCACTTTACCCTCAAATTAATCAACCCAAAACATCCTTACTCCTGGGGTTTGTGATTTGCTCTTTGACTGAGTAAATCCGGGGGGGGGGGCAAGGGGGACTGACGTAACCAGAGATCAAATAGATTCTGTGTTCTGTGGTGACAGTGTAGTAGGGATAAACAGGGCAGACTAGTTGGGCCAAGCGGTCCTTTCCTGCCAGCAGATTCTATGCTTCTATGTTACAGTTATGGATCCCACTGGAGATATTCTCTCATTCCTTTCTAAAGAAGGTTCTGTAGTTCAGGGTGGTAAGTGTAAGATGTTTGCCCTAAAACCCACATATTAAATCATTAATATCTTCACTTGTGGAAAATGCATTACTTACTAAGCAGTAGTAGCAGAACTTAACTTATTAAAGAAGGAACTAAAAGGAGTTATGGAGATAAAATGGAAAACTTTGAGCAAAAACTCACAGCAGAGCATGAACTATTTACATCTGGTGATACTGAAATTGACTGAGTAGAGAATAAAAAAGACACAGAGATGAGGAAGATACTCAAACATCAGTCATCAGGAGAGAGAACTCAAACATGGCAGGGAAGATGAATCATATGGTTTTGAAAATGCTGGTGCCATTTTTCTCAAATAGGGAACAAAAAAAAAAAGACACACAGATGAAGAGTCTATTCAAGACGTCAGTCATCAGGAAAGAGAACCCAAACGTGGCAGGGAGGATGAATCACTTGGTTCTGAAAATGACTGCAGTTTCTGGTCACTAGTAAGAAAAATATATAAACATGATAGGAGGACAAATATCATGGGTAATCAGACAATATTGTGATCTAATAAATTTGCTTCACTAAGGCAAAATGATAGTGATAAAAATGTCTAGATCCTACCCCCCCCCCTCCACCACTGATGTGTTATGGGAGCAACAGATAGCAAAAAAAAAAAACAAGTTGTCATCAGGGACTCCTTAATTGGTCACACTGACACAATGATATGCGGTGACGATAAAATTAATTCAAAGGTTTCCTGTGTCCAAGGGGCACGTTATTGACATAAAATCAAGAATAAATAACATTCTGTCTGTCTTCTATCACTGGGGACCAAATGGTGGTTCATCTCCATTTAGGTATAATACTGTCAGTGGATCACATGAAAAGGATAGCTGTCTGGAACATGAAGAAGTTGGTAACGAGCTAAAAAACAGAGGTTGCACAGTCGTCATTTCTGAAATCCTTCCCAAGGGTATCAATACAAAAGAATTATACCACTGAAATCATAAACAGAATGTTACACCAGTGGTGGATTAGGGAGGGCTTTGAGTTTGTTAATAACTGAAAAACATTCCAGGGAAACAATAGGTTATTTGCACAAGATGGCCTATACTTAAACAAATGGGGGTCAAAAATGCTGGCAGAAAACATCAAATTTACACTAAATGAACATTTAAATGAATGTTTAAACTAATAAGGAAGGGGGCATTGAGTAATATATTTCAAACAGATACATTTTATGCTAAGGCAGTTTCAGTACAGGCCAAAAATATTTTCCAGGAAAAAAAAACAGAGTACAAGATAAAGTCCTGGAAAAACCCTCTCTGAATGTTTTTTTTGTTTGTTTGTTTACTGCTAAATACAAGAGATATTAATAATAAAAAGGAAGAATTTGAACTATTAATTGCCAACAATAACTATGATATCATTGGCACCAATGAAACCTGGTGGTCCACTACAGTCACTGTTGAGGAAAAGCCATTTTTGGTTATAGTTTACTTCACCTTGATATATCTAACAAAAAGGGGACTGAATTACAATCTGTATAAAAGAAAATATCAATTGTAGTGATATTTCAAACAAGATAAAGTCGAATAACTTGACTACTGAGATGCTTTGGGTCAAAATCAGAGGTTTCTACAGGTTTTGTCTCAGACCAAAAATGGGGAGAACAGATGTAACAAACCAATAATCTATTCTCGTGGCTAGCTTTCCTTTAAAGAATGTCTTTTGTAGGGGTTGCGATACAGAGGCTTGGGCATCCTTCAGGTTTGCTTGTTTCCTCATAGTTGTTAAGAAGGAGCTATCACAATATATTTTTTTCTTGGAAGAAACTGATTTCCCAGGAGACTAACCAATATTAAAGTCCCCACCCCCACGAAACGTGTCTGTTTGTAAAGAGATAAGGCTGAATATTTTACAGGAGCGCTATTCTGAGAGCTTTCGTTTGGTGCCCATAAAAGATTTATAAGCCTACAAGCCATCTTCTGAAACAGTATATCCAGTATTAATGCCCGACCTGGCTCAACCTCAGTCAGTTTTTGTGCAGTAATGTCTGGTGTTGTAAAACAAGTGCCAAGTCCAGAACATTGATCTGATCCTATGGACCAGTACGATGTGCCTTTAAACCATTCCTCTGTAGCTTTTTGCACTTTTTGCAAGGTGTGCAATCGAGTGTCCTGTAAAAGAAAAACATCATACGGTAGTGTCTTTGAAACCGCAAAGGTAGATTTCCTTTTAAAGTCTTATTTAATGCTATTTGTATTCAGGCTAGCTAGCCTAAATATCGGAAGTGCCAGATGAGATCAAAGTTACAGTTTCTTTCTGCTTGATCTTGTTACCCTTTTCTATTGAATATGCAGTGGCCCAACTGCATCTTGAGTTCCTAAGTCAGCTGTTATTTCATTTTGTGTGGACTGATAGGAAACATCAGAATCCTCATTGTCCATTGCTTCTCCCCAGCTTTGCAGAACCTCATATCAGTTTTCTGTATGTAGTGGATCAACTGCAGCCTGCTTTGTCATTCTTTTTGAGGGTACTCTCTTTTGTTTCAGAGCTGTATGGAAAGTCGTTAAATCTTCAGTGGAAACTATAGGTGAACTAACTGGCGTTTGGGGTAGGGGCCCTGAAAGGGTGGGGGGCATCTCTCTTATTGACTGTTGGTCTGTGACCCTCGCTGCCTGGAGGACAGCGTTCCCAGCAAAGTTCAAGTTTACTACCCTTTCCTCTGTTGCAGGCTCCTCTACTAAAGATGAGGATGGCATTCTTTCAGCAGTTTGAATATGTGAAAAAGGTCTAGAAAAAGGGAGTGGGGTGGTGTTTTCTTCTGAGAGCCTTCCATGTGTGATCTTGTAGCTTTGTTGATATAAAAATCCTGCTCTGAATAATCTGAAGTGTTGTGAGCAGCCCATGGGCAAGATGGGAAGAAATGATCATCTGCCCCACAAAGATTACATATGGGGGGAACATTACAGTGATTTGCAGTATGGCCCAACATCCCATACAATAAACATTTTTGTTGGTCACAGTCAGTGTTTAAATGTGCCCTTCCTGCCATCTGTGCGCCGGTCTGAGTGCACCAGTGAATAGGGGGCCAAAATCCCAGATTCGCCGCCCCTTCCCCAAGGTCTGCCCCCCCCCAGAGTTAGAATCTATAGTTAGGGGGCATGGAGGTGCAGCCTCCACATGAAGGGGCAGCCTCAATCACAAGTGGGATTCGAACTTGAATCCCTGGCGCCCTAATGATGGGCACACTCAGACAGGTACCGTCTGATGGTGGAACCTTATATGTGTTGGTGAACCGCACCTATAACAGGAGCATGGCTGTCCTGGGTAAAATAATATTCCATTATCCCTGCCAAGAGAAAAACAATATGGTAGGTGCTGTATCCCTTGTTCTGTATGTCTTAGATGGATTCTAAATTCCCACCCCCTGTCCAGAATCCATTATTGTCAATGATTGCCTCCGGTATACCATGCACAGTACACCTTTTCTCTAACCAGTTGAAAACGTCATTCACATTGACCCCCCCCCATTGTGGAATAACACTGTTTTTGTCTTAAATGTGGGTTTTGTAATAGGTATTGCTACAAACGGTTTCCATAGAGGAGTGTCTTTAACTGATTGGTAAGCTGCCCAAAATGTGTCAAGTAGATTTGCAGACCTGAAACTTATGTCAAAATTCTGGATCACCAGAGGCATGAATAAATGCATAAACCTCTGTTGGGGAAAAATGTAAAGAATCAATTATCAGGTCTTTCCCAACATAATTTCTCTCCGGTGGCAACTCTAAGCCTCCAATGTATCTGAGACAAACTACAAATCTTCTTCCAGCAGCCTCTTCCAGTTTCTGGAAGAGGCTGGCATAACTAGTAGGTCTCTGTTGTGCCTCAGTGGGCTCAACAGTATCTGGTGTCATGTCTAGAACTTCATCTACATTCGTGGAATTTAATGTAAAAGCAGTACCTGTTGAGCTTTTCATTGGCAGAGTAGTTGAAGAATCTTCACCTCGTAAAGGAGTAGTATCTGCCATGTCTACAGTATCTAGCTGAATAGGTATGTCAGTTGTGGCCCTGACTGGCTCATTGATCACTGTGGGATTATGTCCATTCTCCATGTCTGACGTAGCAGCCTTAGAAGAGGTCACTATTCCCTCTGCTGATATTGCTGCAGCAGCTGTTGCAGCTGGTTGCTGACCTTCCGAATCGGGTTTTGTACTTTGTGTCTCAATGTTGGAAATGTGGTCCCGCAAATCTGCTCAGTTGTTCCAGGTAAGGGAATTTTAGGGTCTGGTATCCATTCACCATCAGCAAAAATCCAACCTGCTTCTTGTAAAGCATTCAAAGGAGTCCATTCAGTCTGGTTTGCCGTAAATGGAAAATTTTGTGAGTTTTGTAAAGTCTGCAATTGTCTCAGCTCCGGGGGTAGAGTCTGACTCGATGTCTCAGGAACAAAGTTTCCCTTTTTTAGCTGATGATAGAATATGGCTTTTTATAGATTGTTTCTTTTTCTTTTCCCTTCTAACTTGCTTTTGTTAAGCTTGAATTATTTTTCTGCCTCCGTTAGCATTGTCAACAAATATTTCTTTGTTTCCTCCAATTCCTTTTGAAAATGTAATTCGTCCTCTACGATGTCCTGCATATTTTCAGGTATATCCATATCTTGTTCTTGTACCTCCACGGCCTCAGTCCCCTGTGCTTGCTCTTGTACTGAAGCACAACCTCCTCCTTGCTCCATCTCCTTTGGACTGGGATCCTCCATGACTCTTCACAGAGAGACAGCGCTCCCTGTTAAAGAGTAGGGGAATTTTATTAAAAAATAAACTCATACAAATATGTACAGTAAAGTCAAAACATCAGAAAGGAAAACATAAATTGCAAACAGATGAAAGTGTCACAAAATTTCCTCACTTTACAAAACAAAATATTTTTTACTGTATTTCAAAAAATAGCATTTAGGGTACTAAAATATTTTGACAATTCTTCCATAACAAAGTTAATTTATGAGGATCTACCATTTTGTGCTCTTGAGTATAAATTACATGATGTACCTTTCCTACATTCTGTACACTCTCCTGATGGAAAACATACTTTTGTGGCAGGAGCCATGTACAATGTGACTGGCATAAATAATACATGATCAGGATGCTTATTATTTGTAATGTGCTTTTGTGCAATGCTAGTCGGGTTGTTTTCCACAGTCCTAATACCAGGTTTTGGTATGTAATACCATTAAAGACTGTTATATTCCAAAAGATGGATATGTAACTCCAGAAATTCTTAGCATAAGGGCAATCTAAAAACAGGTGTTCCTAAGTTTCATAGTCCTCCTCACAGCTGGGGCATGGGCAGTACCTATCTGCCACTGGTTTATGGTTATGTGCATTACGCACGCCTAATCTCCCATGTATGCTGAGCCGTAGGGTATCCTAAACATACTGTGCTATTCTTGGATTATTCAAATATCCTAGCACCAATACCTGATCTCCCATATTACAGTGTTGGAATTGTACTGGTTCTTTAAAGTTATGAAAAATGATTTCCTCAAATAACTGTTTCCTTGTGCATGTTGATAATAATGAATGTGTAATATTCCATTGTTAGAGTTTAGTAAATGTCAAAATGATGTACATAGGCTGAAACTGCTGCTGTTTAATTTTCTTAAGTGTGTTAACTATCCAGTCTGTCCAGAGGGTTCTACACCAGTCTAACATGTTCCCACTCCACCTTCAGTTATGAGGTTTACATAATATATCAATATTAGTGAATAACAAACATGCTATAGTAGAAGACAATTGGATTGACCATTCCCAGACCTCCTTGTCTTTTTGTTAAATAGGTGGTACTTCTTTTGACAGGATTTAACCTGCCGCCTCAAAGACCTCTAAAAAAATGCTATATATTTTGACTTCCAACGTTTTAGGAACGGGGAAAAATATAACTGACATAAAGGAAGATCGGAAGAAGCAGAGATTTTATTAACATGATCCTTTTTAATTTTGGAATCTTTTTACCCTGCCAGGTTTGTACCTTTCTTTCAGCTACCCCAATACATGCCATCCAATTTTTTTCTGCCATATCTGGTGTCCCAAAGGTTAACCCTAAAAGTTTTGTTTCAACATTATTAATAGTGACATCTGCTATAGTCCTAGGTAGTGGTCTATTAGGGTATCCTATAGGAAGGCCTATGCTTTTGTCATAATTGATCCTAGAGGCTGAATATAATGCATATTCCTCTATTTCTCTTTTTAACTCTACCCCAGAAGCTACTTCTGTAATAATAAAAACCATGTCGTCAGCATAAGCCATGGTCTTGATAGGGGGATATTGTGTTGTTAATATAATACCTTGAATACTTGCAATGCCTTGGACTTTTTGAAGAAAGGGGTCAAGGCCAAAAATATATAGTTAGGGACTCAAGGGACATCTCTGTCTTACTCCTCTCCCTAACTTAAAGGTGCCATCAAACCAACCATTAACAAATGGGATTACATAGGCTGTCTTATAGAGACTGGCTATCCAGTCTACAAATTTAATGGGGATATCATATGCTTTTAAAGCTGCCCATAAGTAAATATGTGACAGTCTGTCAAAAGCCTTCTCCTGATCCAAGCTCAAGAGAAAACCACTAATATCACTATTGTGCCCTCTTTGGACTAGTTCTCTTACTACTAGTAAATTCTCTTGGATTCTTCTATCTGGCATTGCACAAGTTTGCACAGAGCTAATAATTTTGCATGTTATTCTAGTCAGGCGCTTAATCAACATTTTTGTCAAAATTTTGTAGTCTGTGTTTAAGAGACTGAGAGGTCTCCAGTTGTTTAATATAGCCTTATCCCCTTTCTTGTAAAGAAAGATCATTAGTACCTGTGACATGGTGTGTGATAGGTTTCCTTCCTCCAAGCAGGCATTATACATGTCTGCCAATGGGGCTGCTAGAGAATCTGGGAAAACTTGGCAAAATTCTGAGCTGATGCCATCCAATCCAGGTGCTGTATTTTTGTTGAGGGATTTAATGCTGTCTTGAACCTCGTGAGCTGTGATTGGCATCTCTAAAGCATCTAGTTCTATTTTAATTGCAGGAATTGTAAATCCTGAAAATATGAGGGATCAGATTCTAGTCCCCTGATACCAAAAGTATTATGTACATATGTGTTTATTACTTGTAGAATATCTGCTTTAGTACAGACCTTATCTTCTGTAGGTGTCTGTAAGCAAGTTATTCTTCTATGTTCCACTCTTTGTTTGCAATCCAGGTGTGGATCAAAAGTCTGTTTTGTGTATTGGGTACCAAATTGCATTTCTTGCTGCAAAGACTGTCCCCTGTCATATTGTATTTGTCTCATTTCTTTAATAAGGTTAGCTATCAGAGAATCATCATTCTCACATCCATATTGATCAGCTTGTGACACTGCCTTTTGAAGCATGGCCCTTAACTATAAATATTTTAGACATGTTGCTGTTGCTTTTTTTCCTGAAAATTGTTTAAGTAAGTCTCTAAAAGATTCCTTAGACTCCGCCCACCAGTCTGTTACCGTGCCATAACCGATTCCCTGGCCCGCCATAATTGCTTCCATTCCTGCACAAAATCCAGGTCCTGTGGGACCTGTATATTCATCCTCCATGGTCCTGTGGGAAGAAGCTGCCCCAACCTATTTCAGTTTCTAGTCTTTTATGGTCAGAAATCTTAGTGGCCAGTAAGTTAGCTTGGGAAACATCTAAGTCAGGAGATGTAAAGAAAAAATCTACTAAGTCAGGAGATGTAAAGAAAAAAATCTATCATGGTCTGTAGTGGCCCTTAAGAGAAGGTATAGCCTCCAGTTTTGTGTAACATATGGTAATAATCTCTCAGAGAGGATTGTTGTAAAATTCTATTTAAACAATTTGTGTCACAAAACATCTTGTCTGTTTTTAGGCCTCTGTCCTTTTTATCCAGGCCACAGTTGAAATCTCACCCTAATTTACCAATATTGATGTGTAGAAATAGGACTGAATGTCCTGGAACAGTTCCACCTTAGCTGCCTTGGTTTGTGGGGCGTAAATATTAATTAATCAAAATCTAGTTGTCTTATGAGTGATATCTAAAATTAAAACTCTCCCTGGTACCAGATCTACCACTTTAGTGACTTGGAATCCACCCCTGCTAATAGTATTCCAACCCCATCGCATCTATGTGGTCCCACTGACCATACAGTAGGACCTTTAGTCCAGAGTCTATTAGTTTGAGTTATTTCAAAAGAAGTTTTCAGCCTGGTATCCTGTAGGAAGATTATGTGGGCTGTGCCATCTTTTAAAGTGGTGAAAGTCAGTTGCCTCTTTCTAAAGTTCTTGATACTGTTCACATTTTGTGAATGGAGAATAAGGGTACTCATAGTATATTATGTGTACTTTGTCTCATGCCTTGTGTCTTGTGTCATAAATAACTTTTATAGCCCCAGTTTAGCAGCTGACCTAGTGAGTCTATGTAAAGTTTTACTTATGTTGTCAATATCCATGTCTTCTAAATCTGAAGGGGGGTCATGGATGGACGAGGCCAAGGAAGAGGTTTCCACCTCGTTTCCTTCTTCTTCTTCTTTTTTTTTTACCATAATGCATTTTTATTTACTTTGGTTAAAAATACATTACATAACATTCAGAATTTTCAAAGCTCTGTACAACTGTTAGATATTCATGCAAACATAAAGCATTAACAGGTGAATGGTAGTCAATAACTTTGAACGACAATACATCACAGTATCACAGACTGAAGTAAAGGCCTAGAGCATAGACAAAAATGGGCAGACTAGGTGGGCCCAGAGGTCCTTTTCTGCCATCACATTCCTATGTTCCTGTGACTGAAGTATTAGCTTATGCTCTATTTAACAATATTCACTTAAAAAAATACATAAATAAATAACTAATAAACTCTTGAGCATCCTATACAGCAATATTAGGTGAATCAGCTAAATATACTCACCTGAGATTAAGAAAGGGATCCCATATTTTGTGGAAGACTTCTAATCTATTCAAACCAGATAGTTAATCCTTTGTTCGCTGCTAGACTCATTTGTGTAAACCATTCACCTAAAGTAGGGACATGTTTAGATTTCCAGTTCCTCAAGATGATTCTTTTAAGCCTTAATGAAGCAATATTGACCCAAATATTCTCATAATAATCTAGCTCATGGCCTTCCAGAGATATACTTAAAATATAAAAGGCTGGGGAGAAGTCAATATTATTACCACATACTGTGGAGCAGGCCTCGTGCACATCTTTCCATATTCCTGACAAAAAAGGAAAACTCCACAGAATGTGTGCTAGCTGTCCGTCTTGATGTCCACAATGCCAACACATCATATCAGCTGCATAACCCATCTTATATAACTTACCTGGGGATAAGTAATAACCATTTAGAATATTAAACTGAATAAGCTTACCTTGCACTTCCTTGAGGCTGGTGCAAGCTGTCTTCCACGTACCTTCCCAATCAAAATAAGGCATGGTAATGTGGAGTTCTGAATTCCAGTATACCCCCCAGACAGCAACATCAACACAGTGATCTACACCACTGTCAACAAAATCGACAGTTCATCGACAGGTTGCTGTGTTGGTGCACCTGAGTCAGGGGAACACTGTCTCCCAGCCCTGCACCCCGTCCCCAAATCAACTTCTACTCGGAGTTGATTATAATTAGAACACAGGGTGCAGGGGGCAGAGCCCCCGCATGGGTGGTTCAGGAGGTGAAGCCCCCTATAGAAAAAATGGACCAGGAAACCATTGGGATTTATGTCAACTGCAACTTGCGGTCAACATAAATTCCATCACTGTGATGCCAGTTGACAAAATTGTTGCTGAACCGGCATTGTAGAGCCCTGAATCCCAATACTCTTTAGCTTTGGTGGTGATAGCTACAGATGAAATAGGATCTGTTAATAGCTTATAAAGTACACTAGCACTTCTTTTAATGGTTCCACTTGCTAAGATTTGCCTCCATTCCTCACTTTTGGACATGCAAAGATCTGTGGTCAAAACTTGTTTTGAGAGTACCTCTCTTAGTTGTAAATATTGGCAAAAATATAATCTGCTTATCCTGAATTTCTTCTGTAGATCTGTGAATGAGAGTAGAACTCCATTACCTTGGTCTATAACATTTTTAAACATTACAATTCCCCCTTTTGACCATGCAGGATTAGATAGTGGCCTGTTATTATATTTAAGTGTCGGATTTGACCACAAAGGCATACCAGTAATTGGGATCTTATTTGGATTCAGCATAGCATCAGCTTTTTTAATTGTGCTAATGGAAACTGTTAGGCATGGGTTGTCCCTTAGGGTTGAGGTTAGGGGCACATACAGGAAGTCCATAAGTTTATTTGGTTTAATAAGTTGGTTTTCTAATTCAAGCCACAGTGATGTGTATGTCACATACTCAGAGGCTCAGGTACATCTGCCAATTCCACAACGGACACAACGTCCCTCACTAGCTTGACCAGATTTTCAAATCTTGCACCTTTTTTTGCTCTTTGTTTGCAATTTAAGTCTCCAGCTTAATAGGCCATAAGTTTATTTGGTTTAATAAGTTGGTTTTCTAATTCAAGCCGTAATGGTGTGTATATCACATACTCAGAGGCTTCCTATACATGCACTAGAGCCTGTCTCAGTGAGAAGGCTATGTGATACTTTTCCCACCACTGAAGTGCTAGTCCACTCATCTCTTTAGGCATTTCTCCATCCTCGGCCATCACCGAAGGAGCTGATCCCCGCCCACTGAAGGGCCGAAATCAGGTACACCCACCAATTCCGCAATGGACACAGTGCCCCCCCACCAGCACAACCAGATTTTCTAATTTGGCACCTTTTCTTGCTCTTTGTTCACAATTTAAGTCTCCAGCTTCATAGCCTGAGAGCTGTGGGGTCCCTGCACTCCTAAGATTTAGCCATTACAGTTGTGCAATTAAAAGTAAGTGTTATCGCCCTCTTATAGCATAAATACATTAAATTAAAGTTATTTGTTTGTTAAACCCTCAGTCACTTGGAGCAAACTCACCTCTGTGCCAAAAACGGCTCCCAAATAATTCTCGGGCGGCTGTTCACTCGTTAAGAGGTCTCTCTTAAGAAAGCCTGCAACCCGAGTTCCAATTAAAATTGCCTAACTGAGCCTGCCTTCTAAAATTCATTCGGGGCAGCAACTCTAGCATTCTAGCCCAAAATCCCACTGCAGCTGACCAGATCACAGCCCACCCTTTTAAAACCATGCTGGGCAACTGCTCAAGCTGTAGGCACCTTTAATTCATTTTTCTAGCCAACTTACACTGAAGCCTTACATCCCCTAGCTCTTTCTGGGCAGCAACTCAGTTGCAGGAGTTTCTCCTGCAACACTGACGCCTTACATCCCCTAGCTCTTTCTGGGCAGCAACTCAGTTGCAGGAGTTTTCTTTACAATTAATCTATTAATTCCCCCCTTTTCGGCTCCTGCCCTTCCCCCCCCTCCTTCTTCACACACCCAACTTGCTCCTCTCTATACCACCGTTCACATGGGCACCTCCTCTCCCACCCCCGCCCCTTCGCATCTTATCACGCTAGCATTCCCAGTCTGTGCTACCCTACCTATCCCTGTGCTACTATACCCCCATCCCTTCTACCTCAATTGGCATAAACTATCCTTCTGCCACCTGCTTCCAAGGGCGGCTCTCCTCCTCCTGCTCCTGTCTGGCAACATTCATCCCAGTCCTGGGCCTGGCAACAATGGTTCCCCATGGAAATCCTCTGGACTACGTATTGCGTCTATGAACATATGTAGCCTCCTTAAAAAACTGGACTCCCTACACTGCTGGGTGACGGTTCATAAACCGGATGTGATTGTCTTGGTTGAAACCTGACTGTCTGACTCCACCTCTAACTCCCAGATCTCTCTCCCTGGCTACTCCCTCCACCAGCTGGACCGGGTCAGTAGGCGAGGTGGGGGATGTGCCATCTATGTTAAAGACCCTCTTATTGGACTAGCCCTTCCTCCCCCTGTCCTTGACCACAAGGCCCAGGCCCTAACACTAAAACTATCTCCCGACCCCTCTAGGGGTCCTATCTTCCTGACTACAGCATACTTACCCCCAAAAAACCAAGCTCAGGCGCTGGGCCCGTTAATTGACTATCTTACCTCCTTACCCAACTCCTCTGACCAAATCCTGGTGGGTGACTTGAACGTCAATTGGCTTAGTCCTGCATCCTCTTCCTCCCGTGAGCTTTTGCTGCTATTGATCTAACCCAACTAGTCTCCCAGCCTACTAGAATAAATCCCAGAAGGGGCTCTAGCACTCTCCTGGATGTGGTCCTCACTAACAGGCCTTGCCGCGTCCACAATATCCAAATCCTCCCTGACTGCCTTAGTGACCACTCCCCTGTTCTCTTCAACTGGGCAACCTCTCTGCCCAAGCCCTCTGTTCAAACCACCCTTCGGTGGTGGCTTAGACCTAGTGGGTTGAAAGACCTAAAGCTTTACCTAGTCCACACGGACTGGTCCCCGTTACTAAGCACCCCTGACATTGACAAGACTATGGCCTTCTTTATCCACACCTTCAACTCTGCCTTCAACATCTTTGCACCTATAACTGCTCATAGGTCCAAAGTAAGACATGCCCCCTGGGTCACCCCTGCCTTGCGCCTACTTCTTAAGCAGTGGGATAACCTATGGCTCCTCGCTGTTGAAACTGGCCTCTCGGTGGACAGACAGGCTTATGCTGCTGCCCGGAACAAGTGTACTTGGGCTATCTGCAAAGCAAAGGCTGAGTATTATCAAGCCTCCCTTACCTCCTCATGGGGGAACCCCAGGTCCTTCTGGGACAACGTCAAGCAGCTGAATGGTGGCACACGCTCCCCCCCACCATCGCTTCTTGACATAAATGGTACTGTCTCCTCAGACCCTGCCCTCATTGCTACTCACCTCAATAATTCCTTTACCGACCTTAGCTCAGTGCTCCCAGACAATTTCTTCAATCCCCTTCCCCCCAGGACTGTACCTTCCATCTCACGCCCCCTGTTCCACCTGCGTTGGGTCACCACTCAAGAAGTCAGGCCATACTTGCTTAAAGCCTTAAAGAGCAACACTATTGGTAATGACTCCCTAGATCCCTGTCTTCTACGTCAGGTCCTGGACCAGGTCATCTCGCCTATCACCTGCCTCTTTAATAAGTCCCTCTGCCTAGGGCAATTCCCTTCTGTCTGGAGAGTTGCTACTGTTACCCCTATCCACAAGGGTGGTGACAGGACACTTCCAGGTAACTACCGGCCTATTTCAATCCTCTCTCCCCTCTCTAAGGCCTTAGAGAAAATTGTGGCCACCCAAATTTCTGACTACCTCTCTAAATATGATGTCCTTTGCCCTGAGCAGCATGGGTTCAGAGCCGGCCATAGCACCAATACTGCACTCCTGGAGTTCGCTAACTTCCTTCACACCTCACTGGACTCTGGCTCCTTGGCTGGTGCTGTATTCATTGACCCATCAAAAGCCTTTGACACTGTCACACATCCTCTCTTGTTAGCTACCCTAGACCGTCTGGGCTTTGCCACTGGTCCAGTTTCCTGGTGCGCCAGCTATTTGTCAGCCTGCTCGCAGTGTGTGAAAGTCAGTGGAACTCTTTCCAGCACCTGCCCTATCCGCTCAGGAGTCCCTCAGGGCTCTATTCTCGGACCCTTACTCTTCTCCCTCTTCCTCAACTCCCTACCCAGTGAATGTGCAGGAAAAATCCTACTCTACGCCGATGATGCGGTACTCTTTGCCTCCGATAGTAACCCCATCTCACTCCAGAACTCTCTTCAGCAAGCCTACAATGCCGCTGAAACCTGGTTCACTGAGCACTGACTCGTCATCAACCTAAAGAAAACCAAAGCCATGCTCTTTGCCCACCCCCAAAATAAGTCCAGCAACTTTCCTCTCTCTGTCCACTCCACCCGCAATCTCCCTATCGAACTTGTTCACTACTATAAATACCTCGGTATAACCTTTGACCCAGCCCTCTCGTTTCATGACCATATCTCTGCCCTGACCTCTGCCTCCAACACACGGCTGGGTATCCTTTACCGTCACAAAACTGCCTCCCTCTGGCCCTCACGCCTGGGCGTCACCTCTCTGTTATATCCCTAATCGATGCTTGACGGCCGCGTCATGGGCGCAGCAGACCAGACGGCCCTGCATAAGGTATGCTTCTTACACTTAACAAAGCCTGTAGACTTATAACCAGTGCTCATAGACTTACCCACACCTGTCTTCTTTATTCCATGGCTACTCTACTCAACCTGGATGAGCGCCTCATGTACCAAACCTGCCACCTTACCTATAAAGCCCTCCATGGCCAATCCACCCCTGGCCTATCTGACTCAATCCACTGGGCTAATCCCACAGTGCGCACCCGCAGCTCCTGCAAAACCATACTGGTCATACCAAGGGCTAGAACCACACAAGGCCAAAGGGCATTCCGCTACAGAGCTCCCGCCTGGTATAACTCCCTCCCTGCCAGAATCTCTGACGCTCCCTCGTTAGCATGTTTTAAATACAGCCTTATAAATCACCTGCTCACCTCACGCAGCTGTTGCTGCCCTTAATCTCCTCCTCCCCCTGACAATGCTCACTGAGCAGCACTCTTCCTCCCTACTCGGCACCATCACTTGCCCACTCTCTTCTGTCTGGGCCCCTTCCCATCCTCTGCTATCCGTCTTCTTAACTGATCCTCCTTTATCCACTATCTCTTAACCCTAACTCGCCTGTATATAGTATTTATGTCTCTGAAATACCTGTAACATTGACTGACACCTATTGTGAACCTGTATTACTGATTATCTGTTGTCTCTTGTACCGCTGTTTTTTTGTCCTCTATGTGACGAGGTACCTTTGTAAATGAGCCCCGGCTCAAAGGTTGTTAAACTGATGTTAAAATAAAATAAAATAAAAAATAAATAATCCAAGTGCTTGAGTCTGTTGTGCCTGCTGCTTCTGTGTGAGATTTTTCGCAGCCTAGCTCCTAATCAACAACATACTTTGTGTTGTGCACTGTTCTTTTTCTATTTTACTGCGTCAATGTGAATCATTGCTACAGTATCTTACTGCTGCCTAGAGAGCTCTCACAGCTCTATAGCTATTGTGTTGTAGTAGTGATATTTTTCTAAAAGTGTGCCAATAGGTTGTGTAGTGAGGCTTCCTGCATTGTAATTGTTTAGGTCAGTGAGGCATTCATAGTCTGTACTGGCTTGGTTGAGGGCGAACAGCAAATGTTTAATTTTCTCTGCTCTCTCCAGCGATGTGATTTTAACCATCTTTTCTTTGTTAAATCCTAAATATCTCTCTAAATCTCTGCTTCACCTCTCCCCTTTCCCTCACAGCTATCCTCTCTACTTTCTGACCCCTCCCCTTCTCCTCCCCTCTACTTGTCCTGCCCTCTCAACCAGTCCTTCCCCCTGCTTATACTAATCTCTTCTCCATTTTTATTTGCAGATGCTTCCTAGCCCCCCTGGGCATTCCTCCATCTGCGGCTGTCGCTGCAGGAGCTGTTCCCTGCCCTCCGAAGGGCCGAAATCAGGTACGCCTACCGATTCCACAATGGACACAGTGCCCCCCACCAGCTCGACCAGATTTTCAGATTTGGTGCCTTTTCTTACTCTTTGTTCACAATTTAAGTCTCCAGCGTCATAGCCTGAGAGCTGTGGGGTCCCTGCACTCCTTAGATTGAGCCATTACAGTTCTGCAGTTAAACTTAAGTGTTATCCCCCTCTTGTAGCATTAATACTTCAAATTCTAGTAATTTTGTTTTTAAACCCTCAGTGCACTCAGAGCAAGCTCACTTCCATGCCAAAAAACGGCTCCTTTTATAGCTCAGTATTCATTAATTCCTTTCTTGGAGCCTGCTTTTAGTCTCATGATCAGCCTTCTGATTCCAGCCTCCTGCTCCTGGACTAAATTGCTACCTAAAACTCAGGTGGCAGCTCATTGTAAACTAATTGAAAGTGGGTCTGCCATACCCAAATAATTCTCGGGCGGCAGTTCACTCGTTAAGAGGTCTCTCCTAAGAAAGCCTGCAACCTGAGTTCCAATTAAAATTGCCCTACAGAACCTGCCTTCTAAAATTCATTCCGGGCAGCAACTCTAACATTCTAGCCCAAAATCCCACCGTAGCTGACCTGATCACAGCCTGCCCTCTTAAAACCATACTGGGCAACTGCTCAAGCTATAGGCACCTTTTATTAATTTTTCTAGCCAGCTTAAACAGCAGCCTTACATCCCTAGCTCTTTTTGGGCAGCAGCTCAGTTGCAGGAGTTTTCTTTACAATTAATCAAAGTGCTTGAGTCTGTTGTGCCTGCTGCTTCTGTGTGAGATTTTTCAGCTCACCCCCCTCCCCCACCCCCCACTCTTTTAAATAATCTCCCTCCAGGAACTCCACCCTGCTGTATCCTCTACTCAGCTGGATTTACATTCTCCAGATAGTGTGCCCCTCCTTATTAAAGGGACATCACCTAGATTGCCTTAGTGAGCTGATTCTCCACTGTCATTGTTGTGATCCTTCTAACCAGGGGACCTCTCCATATATCTACTTGTACACTTATTTTATCCACCTGCAACTTAGACCTCCATCCAACTTCTTTTCTCCTAGATCACTTTCGTTAGCTGACTCTCCACTGTCGTTGTTGTGATCTTCTCTAACCAGGGGACCTCTCTATAATTCTACTTGTACTCTTCATTTTATTCACCTACTACTTTGACCCTCACCCTCATTTTATTCTCCTACTACCGAGACCCCACAGCTCTGCTCCCCAGAATCTGTGAAGTAACAGGCAATCTAACTTTTTTTGTTTAAATTTTTTATTCTTTTTCTGAAATTAACAATCTGAATGATTAACATCAGCATCTACGATGGTTACAGGGTGCAGATTTAAAAGAAAAGAAAGAAAAAAAAATAAAATGAAATTGATGTCACACAGTCTACTGTAATTGTTCACACCAGTGTAAAACCAGAAAGCACTCTTATCTCCTATTGCCCCTGCTCCAACAATGGGAGCTTATTAATGTACGGGGGCATTAAAGTAACCTGAATCTTTCAATATAAATGGTTACTAGTATTATCAGTTTATACAGATAAGAGTAATTGTTAACACATACGTTCAGAAATATCCACGAGGAAATCATCTATGTGAATATCAACTGTTACACTCACCAGGACAAGGTTTCTCCCTCAGTCGAGCTTCTTTGCCGGACATAAGCACACCAAATGTGTTTTCATGTGACAAGACAAGCCACTCAAATTCCCTATTCATGGCCTCCGGAGGAGAGTTGATCAGAAGTGTGTATATGCTCTGCAAAAGTCCGGCTGCCCTAGGGTAAAAAGAAATACATACCAAAGCTTGAGTTCTTACCAAAGTACTTCAACATGTAAGTAAAGAAAAATCAGGTGTATACCCAAATATCCCAGAAAATGGACAACCGGTTATGCTTAAAAATGGAAGGGTGGACTGTATTAAATCAAACCCTAAGGAGGGCAGGGCGTGGGTTACCTTTCCAGACAATGCTCCCTTTGGTAACTATTCTCATTCAACCACACTGTATCCAACCGGGTGTAGGGAAGCATTCATCCCACCCTTGTCTGAGGTTGTACATAGTTAAGGTAAGGTGTCCAGCAAAGTCTGAATATAGAAATTTGGGATGTCTGAAGGTGGGAGATTCTATTCAAATTTGCCAGGGTCGATAGGGACATCAGTATCTCTGCTGTTTTGGGGACCATGGGGGATCTCCATTTGCAAAGAATGGCTCTCTTAGTTTGGAGCATCAGCAAAGCAAGCCACCTGTACACTTGCGGAGACAACTAAGGGAAATCACTGCGTATTCTCAATAGGTAGAAGTGAGGACTAATGGGGATCTGTTGTTTTGTAACCTCAGAGGCTAGAGTCTGTATGTCTCGCCAGAGGGGTTGAATCTTTGGGCATGACCATAATATGTGTAAGAGAGCACCCCCAGGGTTCTGTCATCTCCAGCAGCAGTTGGACTCTAGCAATTTGGCTTTATATAGGATTGCAGGAGTTCAATACCAAGAATGGGCAATTTTGTTTTGAATCAATCTGGATCTGGCATCTCTAAACCATCTATGGGTATCTTTCCAGGCCTGATCCCAAGCCCCAGGAGAGATGAGGGATTTTAATATCCTCTTCCATTTACATCTGGCCTCCTGTGATTGAGAAGGTAAGGTATCTCTAATCTTGGCATATATACGGCCCGCTAGCCCCTGAGGGTGTAGTAGACAAGTGTTAAGATCAGAAGGATTAGATGGTTTCCCATGAATCATGATAGGGGCTAGAAGGGGTTGGGTTACATCTCTAAGTTGTAGGTACTTCCAGAAATTTGAGTGTGGGATTCCCCATATCCGTCTAAGGGACTGAAAGGTATGGAGTGCTTTAAGGTTTGGGATCATTATAGCCTTCATTCTGGAAATACCCAACTTCACCCATTGTTTCCATAATATTACATTTCTGCCTATGGTAATGGAGGCGTTCTGCCAGAGGCGAACATAGGAAAGTGGGAAAGGGGTCCATTCTCAACCTACGATGTGTACCAAACCAATTTGTTCGGGATATTTCCACCGTAGGTGTACTATGAAATGTAGTAGGTCTACAGACTGATCCAACTTTAGGACAGGCTCCATTTACAAGAAGTGAGGAAGGGTGTGCAGTACCCGTAATGTCCATCTCGAGTTGTATTCATTGAGGGGAGAGGGAGGAGAGGGGGCAGAACCACTTGACCGTTTGGGCCAATAGAATGGCCCGGCGATATCCCTCCATCCATGGAAGATTCCAAGCACCTTGCTCCCAATGAGACCTGAGTTTGGAATGGGAATATCTGGGCTTAGATCCTTCCAAAAGAAAGTCCCCAACTAACTTATCAAAGGCCATGTGCCACTGCTTAGGAAGAGGAATGGGCAAATGCATAAGGAGGTAGAAAAATTTAGGTGCAGTTATCATTTTGACAGCTGCAATTTTCCCAGCCAGAGTAAGTTTGAGGAGCTTCCATTTATCAAATTCTGTCTTAATGGAGGAGAGGAGGGGGTGTACGTTAACCTGCCATACTGTATCTAAATATGGAGTTAAAATGATTCCCAGATAGGTTATTCCATTGGGATCCCAGAGAAGATCGTCTGCCTCAGCCATCTGTTGAGTACAGTGGGAGTTAAGAGGCAGTACTTCAGTCTTGTTCTGATTCAATCATAAGCCGGAGTATATATAAAAGACATCTAAGAGACTGAGCAGGGAAGGGATGGCGGACTGTGCATCAGCCAGGAGAAGCAGAAGGTCATAGTGTACATTAAAGTTGTGTAGTATGTGCCTCCCACTGTCAAGCCAATTATCTCAGGATGGTGCCGTATCTCCGTGGCCAAGGGTTTAATGGCCAAGATGAAAAGGAGAGGAGAAAGCGGGCAACCCAGCCTTGTGCCTCTCTCCAGTGGGAATAGTGGGGAAAGTGTTGAATTTGTATTAACTCTGGCTGAGGGGTCTGAATATATGGCCTGTATCCTAGAAAGAAATTTATCCCCATCCCAAAATGTGTAAGAATCATATAAAGATAGTCCCATTCTATAGAGTCAAAAGCCTTTTCGAAACCCACTGCAATGGCAGCAGCTGGTGATAAAAGTGACTTAGAAAAAGGCATCAGACTCATCAGTATTCTCAAATGGTCTGAACTGTGTCAACCTGGTATAAACCCCACCTGTGATGTGTGTATAAGTTCTGGAAGTAGAGAACTAAGCCTAGTTGCCTGGATTTTGGCATACAGTTTGCTATCCAAATTAATGAGAGAAATTGGATGGTAACTTCCAGGGTTAGTGGACCCTTGCCCTTTTAGGGATGACCACATAGTGGCCTCACACATCAAAGGAAGGCACCCTTGAGCTCTATCTCCTGGAAGACTAAGATCATGGGGAATCTGGCCTAGTGCCTGATAAAAATCTGCTGTGTAGCCGTCGCTACCTGGGGACTTCCCTTTTTTCAGGCCTTGAATAGCTGCGGATACTTCCTCTCTGGTAATGGAAAGGTCCAAAAGCTGCGTTTGCTGCAAATGTAGTTTGGGTAATTGTAAAGTGTCCAAAAAAGATTGGATCTCCCTGTTTGGTTTTGTGTGTGTGTGTGTGGAGGAATAAAGAGTTCTATAGAAATAAGACATATTGCTATTAATGCCCTCTGGGGAAGTGACTAATACCCCTTGCTTGGTTTTCAGCCCAGAAATATATCGGCTAGCCTGCTGCTTCCTTAATTGGTAAGCAAGTGTTTTTCTCCCTTTGTCGCCCCTTCCCGAAAGGTATGTCTTAGCCAAAGAATGGCTACTCCGGCCTTTCTATTAAGAAGCTGATTGATTTCAAAATGCAGGCCTAAGACAGTTCTGCCTATAGGGGAGTGAATAGAGGGAAAGAGCATAGATTTAAAGGTGACTTCAGCTGTTGCCAGCTGCTTTTCCAAGGCAGCAAACTGCTGTTCCCGTTCTGTCCGTTTTGCCACTGCATACCCCATGATACTACCCCTCATCGTGACTTTAAAAGCCTCCCACGTAGTACCAGCTGAGGTATCTGTTATTGGGTTTTCAGCTAGAAAAAGAGAGGCTTGATTTTTGGCCCATGGAATAAAATCTGAGTCTCTCATTAGGAGAGGGTCTAATCTCCAATGTCTAGGTGGGGGAGCCACAGTGTCCCATTGTATAAGGAGCTGAACCAGGGCATGATCAGAAATGGTTCGAGGAAGAATTGTATCATCAAGGGTTTTAGTTGTTATGCTGGGTGAGCCCAACCAGAAATCCAGCCTACTGTATGAGGCACATGCCTCTGAGTGGAAAGTGTAATCCCTCGTTGTGGGGTGGAAAAGTCTCCACAACTCTGTAAGCCCCTGATCTGAGACCAATTGGAGGAGGGCTTTCCCACTTCTGATGTGTGTTTCTTTGCCTGTATCGTTCCTGTCTAGAGACGGAACCAAAGTCAGATTAAAGTCTCCACCAACAAGAAGAGGACAGTCCGGGGGAATAAACTCCAGGATTACCTGAGCAATATTATGGAAAAACTGGGGATTATCTTCATTGGGGGCATAAATATTGCATAACGTAGGTAGTCCTGTGGGAGTTTGGTAGGCAGTGGCGGCGCTACACTGGGGCACACCAGGGCACGTGCCCTGGTCAGAAAATGCTGTGCCCCAGTTCGTGCCCCGGTGCTCCGAAAACTGATTTTTTTTTCTGTTTGGTGTTGCTCTGCAAGCCTAGCCTAGTAGTCCATCCTGCGCAAAATTAGCGGGCAGCAGACGACAGTTGGATTGCCTCAGGGAGATCCTCTCCCCCCATTCCCCCTGCTGTCATGAGCCTGAGCCCCACCCCTGGGACTCCTAACTTTAACGCTGGTACCTGGCTGTGGAAATGCAGAGCTTGGGAGGGCTAGCTACTGATCCTGAGCCAGCCAATTAGTGCAGCATAATGTCTTTAACGCGGACCAATTGTAGGTCCATGGGGAAAATTCTGCCCAATGGCAGGGAGGTGGCTGCAGCCAATCGATGGCTGCAAACTCTGCCATCAGCAAAAGCTTCTCCAGTCCTCGTCCAATGAGGTGTGTTGGTCGCTTGCTAGAACTTTCTTGTGAAAATGGTGCACCATGTGTACTGCCTAGAAGAGATGGTTGGATTGTTTATCTCAAACTGTCTGCTGCGTCTGCCACCACCGCACTGTGACCAGAGACAAGTTCCCCTGCCTGCTGCCATATCCTCGGATGAACTGGCCAGTGAAGCCATTCTCCTGCCTGCTAATGCCGCCACTCTCCTTGTTCGCTGAAGCTGCCTGGAGCTGGAGTGCACCCCTGCCAATTGCCAGCCTGCCAGCCAGCCAGCCAGAGTTCTCCAGTGCTGCCGCTGTCCTCCCGTGTCCTAGGACTAGACCCCCCCCCCGGGAATCTTGGAGCTCCTCAAGCTGCCGACTGCATGTGACCGCTCAGCCTCAACTGAATCACTTGCTGAACACTTCCGGGCTGCTCAGCTAAGGTAAGCACGCTGAAATGAATTTGCAAATTAATGCTGGCATCCACCTGTGCTTCACCACAAGGGAGAAAGGGGAGGGAGGGGGAGAGGCTCAAGAGACATGCATGCCTCCAGGCTGTGTCAGAGTGTGTGTATAAGATGGGACTGTATGGGGGGGCATACATGCCTCAAAGCTAGGGTGTTTATTCCTGGCAGTGTTTGCCACTCTTCTGTGGGTCATTCAGTGATGGGCCCAGGTCATGCGGGGAGAGAACATACATGAATGCCTCTGACTGAGAGATGGACCTGTGTTTAGGAGAGGATACATAACATGATACCTCTGTGACTGGCTGACTGTTCGCCTTTTATATAGTTGGGGTTCTTATAATCAAAGATGAACCTGTGTTTTGGGAGGAAGGGGGGCACGGCATACATGATGGCTCTGGATGGTGTGCACTATGCAGAATTTTAAGTTTGGGGTGTTTCAAAGATGGGCCTGCTGTGTCTCGGGGGGGGTATATTGAATCTGTGAGGTGTTTAAATGGGCTGCCCATCTTTTTATGCTGCCTGTCTGCACTGTGAAGGGTTGTAGTGGGATTTTTTTCCCCCATGGTTGGGTTGGGTTTCTTCTGGAACGGTGGGTCTGCAATGGAGGGTGGGTGGGTTCTGAAGTGCCCGATGGTGATGCTTGGGGGAATAGGGTCATCCCCATGTCATTCATCCATTTGGTGTATCTGCCACTGTGCTTGATATTTGGGGAGGCCCGGGCTTTCCCCAGTACCGAACATACATGATGCCTCTGACTGTAGTCTGTGCAGCATATCGCCGAAGGCTGGGGATGTTTGAGAGATGGGCCTGTGTCTGGGGGAAGGATACATAACATGATGCTTGAGACTTGGGGAGGCCCGGGCTTTTCCCCCGGTACCATAGGAGACACTCACCTTGGCAAAGTCTGAGAGACTGGTATTTTTGACTCTGAGTGGAAGCAAGGGGTACAGTACTGCCATGCTCTTGTTCCCACAGAGCGCTAAATATCTTCTTCCTCATTACTTGACTCCCTTGCTGATGTACACTGGATGTACGTCCAGTGGATGTACATTGGATTGTTCCATTCAGCACTGCAGAAAAATGGAGGATGGATGCTGGGGGGCAGGGGGGGTGAGGTGTATGAGTTAGCTGGGAATACTGTATTTTAACTGTGCCTCCAAACCAGAGATTTGTGTTTAGGTCTGGAGTGGGGCGGTGTGGGGACTGATGGGGTTTGGGTTACAGAAGACTGGTGAACTAAGTGGCTGGGTTCAGCTGGCACACTGCCAACAGATGGCCTAGCCTAGAAGCCAGGGATTGGGGGGGCACCTTGGGGTCTGTGGATGGAGGGAGGGGTTGAGTTAGGGAGGGCTGGTGCACTGAAAATAAGGGACTGGCTCCTCCTGCTGGCATACTGTTTTTAGGGGGAGAAAGAAGTATTTATCTTAAATTGGTTTTTTATTGTATTGTTGTTCTTTGCTAATTACTGGCAAAGGCCCATTAGGTATATTATAAGGCCCATTTTTAAGGGTGACCTGGCAGAACAGTGAGGTTAAGTGACTTGCTCAGGGTCGCAGAGTATGCAAGTGAAGGCCGCAGGAATAAAAACTGGGCCTGCATGGTGTTCAGGCTCATTCATTGCTCATGGTTGTAACCCAGGGTTTCATAAATGGCGAGGCAAGCCTCCCTGGGGAGGCCCCAACCAGTTCCAGGGGAGACCTGGCCTGTCAAGTCTTATAATATATTGTACCAAATGCATCAGTGCAGGTTGTTGTGAATAGTCTGAAATTATAACTTTTTTTTCTATTTTAGATCACCCCTTTTATCCTGTCTTGTAAAAGGCTTTGCTGAAAAGTTTGAGCCTACCTTAGCTTTTCTTTTACAATCTGAAGTAATTAAAATGGGGGGTTTCATATGTGGCCCTCTTGTGCAGCAGTAGCGCTACTGCTTGTGACGCTGGTGACATGAGTTTGGTAGTGAGCTCAGCCATCAGAGGGCTAGCCGGGTGGGGAAGGAATGAGCATCTGGAGGACTGCTCTCCTCTGGGGGGTCACAGATCCTGGTGTACACTTGGCCCTAGCAGTGGCAAGGGGGAGAGCACCTCTAGACTGCCACAGAGTGAGTAGGGGGAGGGACGGGCAGACATAGACATACAGCACACAGGTCGTGCATCCTGGTGCCATTGCACACTGCATCTCTGGGGAGAAAAAGGGGAAATGGGAAACCTCAGTGGCACGATGGTGTAAGACATCGCATCTGACTAGCTGGGCTCGTTGGTTCAGCCACTGGATCCCATCTATGGAAGTGGATTGGGGGACCCCACTAACCTCACTGGGGGAGCAAGCCATAGGGGTATTGGCTGGTGGTAAATCCCAGTGGATGTTGGGGTGACAGGGCTGGGGGTCCTGTGGACTGAGGGGGGAAAAAGACAAACAAATAAATAAATAAAGTTTCTTTCAATATGGGTAGCCTCAGGTTTTTAGCAGTATTCATAGCTAGCTATCTTTGAACACCCACAGTCAGGGAGCAGAAGCTGTTGCATACTAGTTTACCATAGTTCCAAAAAAGTGATTTTTAAATTATATGTATTAAAAAAAAAAACTGCAGAACCTGGGGCTAGCCACTTTAAAAGGAGTTCCCATTTGGTTAGTTCTGGTCTCAGAAATTCTGAAGCTAAGAGATAGAGTGGCTCTTACAAGACTGGAGAAATGGGTGATCTAAAATGGAATAAAAAGTAGTATGGTCAATATTTTTATCATAACATGCACTGCTGTTTTATGTTTCCAGTCAGTTATGTTTGGTATGAAGAGATGGGGGGAAAAATTGACCCACAACTTTAAACGCAGATTGATTTTTGAGCCAGTATGGTATATGTCCTTTATGGTTTCTGAAGTGAGCACCAGCATGCTGTTTGACCAATGCAATGCTCAAAACAAACCCATCAACCAGTTCAGCATGTGGAAGATGGTAACATACAGTGGGAAATATGTGACGGGGAGAGACAATGGAGCAGACAAAAACATATTTAATTACAAAGTTAGTATGTGTTGCACTCTTAAACATTAAATAAAAGCTCTAAAACATGAAATGGAAACGCCATGTTTATTTCCGAAACATAATATTCATTTTTCAAATTGTAAATGGATGAGCATGCAGGAATATACATGCATAATTTACATTTTGGTTTCTATAGGTGCCCTGGCTCCCAACTGTGGTGCCCACTCAGTGCCCTGGTAACCAACAAAAGCTGGAGCCGCCATTGTTGGTAGGTAGCAATGACCCATCTACCATCCTTATCCGAAAGTGTCTGCACTAAAGTCCAGGGGAGAGATTTATGCGAAAGAATTAAGACACCGTGTTTCCTGGTAGGAGCATTAGAGTGCACCTGTTGGCCCACCCAATCCTTAGTCATACGAGTATGGTCGTCCCCGGGCAATTTGGTTTCCTGTAGAAAAGCGACTCTGGATTGTAAACGTTTTAGGTGTGACAGCACTTTCTTGTGCTTCACTGGGGAATTTAGTCCTCTGACATTCCAAGTGTGGAACACCACGTCCATCATTTTGATCTAGTGGTTATCCAGGGAATTAGAGAAGTTCAGTAATGGGTAACTGGGAGCCCCTCTTCTTATATTGGACCAAAAAAACAGAAGTACACACACAGTTCCCCAGCTGCGCTATGCACCACCTAGTGGACTGAAATAGAGATCAACAGTTGTCTTGTTAAGAACAGGGCCCCTGAGTCCACTATCTATAGCTACCAAACTAAACTACTTAACTTATCTAACAAAACTCACTAATAAACATGAAGGGACTAAACCGGCTGGAGCCCCAACCAATGGTATGTCCAATCGTGTTGTGGGGTGTGGAGAGCTCAAAATCACAGTGAGGGAAGACTACCCTGCACCACAAAAATATCAAGCTAACAGTACCGTATTATCAGTACCACGAGTGAAAATTAACATTACTGTAAGTCGTTGCCCTGAACCATTCCAGAGTAAACAGATGAATACCAGCCTGTATCCCCAACTATCGGTGGTCAGAAAGGACACGGTAAATGATCCATAATAGTAAATCTGGATATGGCTGGCAAAGAACCCTGGATACCCTGCCAAGGACAGGATCTGTAAACCCCAGGTGAGTCCACTGGTCTCTCTACTCAGACCTTGTAGAAAATGGAGATACAAAGTCATCTGCCTCGATTACGACTAAAATCGCTGCTTCTTCCCTCCGCCTCTAGAACTCGAGGGGGGGTTCCAAAAGGAATCCAGTATAGCAAAAATAAACAAATTTTCTGATAAGCCCAAGCGATTAGACAGACATTTTTTAACAAGGCAAATACTCCTATAACAAGCATTAAAGTACAGTATCTGTAATATAAGGGGTCTATAATAATAATATACTGCTAACATTATAGGCGGCCTGGGGTCATGCAACTAATAACATTGTCTTCCAAGCCAGAAATGTCAAGCAGCTACCCCTTAACAACATTAAACATGCTACCATAGTACCCAAGTACCGAGTCATTATAATAGCAGTATAATTTCTACCTCCAAATGGAGGCCTTTAAAAAAAATCAAAAAACAATCTGAGTCAAAATCTAGTTCAGCTCTGCTCAAGTATATAAACAGAAGGGTTACCATTGCGGAGAGGAGCTCTTTAAAAGTGTGTCATAAAGTGAGCGTAAACCCGGAGCACATTATTAGGAGGGTATGTGATTGTCTCACCCCTCTCCCTCTATGTATCCCCGTACCCCCCCCCCAAATAACAATTACTCAGAAGACACGGGGTAGAAATAAACCATGCATAACCCATTACCTGGGTACCAGTGCGTTTTCCAGTGCAGCCCCTTAAACTAGGGGGAAACACAACAACAAACAAAAAAAAATAGAAGAAGAAGCCTACATGTGGGTATATGGCTCGTCTTCGGCAAAGGATACATATCAACGCACCTAACCTACATGGCATCCTGGCCTTTCCTCCCCCATGATGTACTGTGAAAGAACTTGTGAGATACAAAAAAGGGGGGGGGGGTTAAAAAATCCTACATATCTGAGCAGAAATAGAGCTGAGTGACAGTTTTGATCATCTTCTTTTGTATACAGCACCCTCTTACTAAATAGTTGGCCCACAGCAAACCCGCGATTACAAAAATATACATTGTTATGTACCTCAGGGTTGGTGTCTAGGGGGCAAAAGTGAGGCCTGTACTAAGTCAGCAGTGATATGTACTGAGGGAGGTTAGATTTGTATCTCCATACTGTACAGGCCCCAATTTGACCCTGTTATCCCCCTCCCTGCCATTCCTCGAAACCCTGAGACACTTGTCCCTCGGTACTTATCTGATTTCCATCATGTGAGATTATAACTAGTCTGGTCTTCATCCTGGATGGGATTGATGCGAGTCTGCATGGATGTTGTCAGTGTTGCGGCTTGGTGGAGAGCCGGGAGCCGATGATCGTATCTCTGAGTCGTGTAAGGGCAAAGCGGCGTCTGCAGCCAAAGGACATGAGTTTTCTTCCTCGGGGGAGCTTCTAGAGGTTGTTCGGTGGACATCCGTCTCCTCAGCTTGATTGTCGTCTGGTAGGTCTCGCATAGAGGAAAAGTGGTTTTGGGAGAAATATGGACTCACATATTCCATTTCTGGTGTGCAGGCTAAGAACAGATTCTGATCCTGTTGGTCCGACGAGGGAATCCTGTTCTGCGGATGATCTCGCTTAAAATGTGACGAAGTTGGGAGTCTTTTTCTAGATCTCGATTTGTGGGGTTCCAGCATTGAGCGAGGGGATGAAGCAAGTGTCATCGATGTGGATTCAGACAGGCCTTCTTTTGGGGAGGGTCGGCGGCTCCAGTCTTCCATCTGTTTATAAGAAGAGTTGCCCTGGGGTGTTGACCATCTATCTGCCACAAAAGTCGTAGCAGTGTCCGGGAAGGCAAATTGGTGTGTAGTACCATTAATTGAGATTTGTAAATTGGAAGGGTAATGCAGGGTAAAGGGGATTCTTAAGGTGTGCAACTTGCAACGGACTTCGGTAAAAGCCTTCCATTTAGTGGCTAACTCCTTAGAGCAATCTTGAAAAATCATAATCGAGTGGTTATTCCAGCGGAGTTGCCCCAGTTCCCTGACTCTAGCTTGGATTGCTTCTTTTTCAGCATGATTCAGGATATGCACAATAAACGGCCTAGGTCTGTCCTCCTGTCTGGGTTTGTGCTGCAAGGAACGATGCGCCCTTTCAATCGTGACCCTTGTGCCCTCTGGGAGTTGGAGAATTTCAGGGAGCATTCTTTGCAGAAAGGATATTGCTTTCCTGGCTTCACAGCCCTCCAGAAAGCCCAGGATCCAAAGATTATTACGACGATTCCTATTCTCCAAATCCTCCATTTTGTCTTGTAAAGAACGGATTTGGGCCGCCTGTTCCCGCATAGTTGCACAGTGCCCCTGCAGTACATCATCTTGAGCTATTGCTTTCTGTTCAGCTTTGTCCACCCTAGCAACCAACTGCTGCATTGAAACTGCGGTGGTATTCACCGCCAAAGTTAAAGCATCGATGATAGTCATGATCAAAGCAAACATGTCCCTGATCGAGGGTTCTTCTCTTCCCATGGCCGACTGTGCCATGCGACCTATCTTTGCAGATACCTTCAGGGCAAACTAGCTTTTACTGAACAAGTTCTGTATCAGATTTTCTCTAAACTCAGCCTATAGTTAGCAGATGATTTCCAATTACCGCTAAACTAGAAGTTTCCAGTCGGGGTGCACAGGAACTGCATGTAGTCAGGTTCTAGGCTCATAGGCTGAGACAGCTACACAATTAAGTTGCCATCTTGGTTAGTGGCTGGCCATGCCCCTGGCAATCTAACTTTTGATACTGCCCTGGGCTCATTGGACTCTAGAATCATGGCTCATGCTGCCATCTTACTAACCGTGGGTCTAATAATTTTTTCCCTTCCAGTGCTACAAGGCCCAACTTATGGCTGGACACACACAGCCACCCCCCCCCCCCTCATCTTGGAGGACTACCACCTATATGCATATGGTTCCTTTACTTCCCCACTTTGCCTAGATCGTACTTCTAGTCATAAGCCCTGGGACATGCCCTCTTATACCCACAATCAGTCATTTGGCCCCCACCCCTGTTGGCAGCCCACTCTCTCAATTCTCCCTAAGTTTTTTCCATACAGGGAAAGCTCTTGCTTTGTCACAGCAAGCGTAGGATGAGATGTTGTAGCAAACTCATAAAGGAATACCTGTGCAGGATAGCACTTCTGCTTTGCTTCTTGCTGGTAATATCCACCCCAACCCAAGGCCACCCCAAAAATCTAGCACCCCCCCAAAAAAAAAACACTGAATGCTCACAATTGCATCCCTTAATATTTGTAGTCTCATCCCTAAACTTGATGATCTGAATGTCTGTATCGCCAGTCACAACCCTGATATCCTTTCAGTCGTTGAAACTTGGCTCTCCCCAAAAATATCCGATGTGTCTATCACCATACCTGGCTATTCAGTCTTTCGGCAGGATCATCTTACTAAAAGAGGAGGCAGTTGTGCAATTTATCTTCAAAACAGCCTCCAGGGCCTTGTCCTACCATTGCCTACCTGTGGCAGCAGTGTGCAGTCACCTGCCATTAGTGTTTCTAAGCACACATAATAAAACCTTCATTATTATGCTGATCTATATCCCACCCAAGCAGGTCTCCACAGGCCTGGAATCACTCCTGCAGTGTTTGGATAGTTTAAGACTTACCTCTGAAGTCATATTGCTTGGTGACTTCAATGTCAATTGGTTTTCCCAGGATGCACGCCCCTTCAAAGATGCCCTCTCTGCCTTTCTATTTACCCAGCTTGTCAATTCTCCTACGATAATAAACCATAACTATACGAGAACCCTATTGGACTGGATACTCATAAACCGCCCTGAGCACACCTCACACACCTCTGTACTCCCGGATGGAATAAGCGACCACTCCCCAGTCTTATTCTGCTAGACTAATAAATTCTCCAAGCCCCTGCTAGAACAATCTCCACTAGAGTCCTCCTACAAGGTCACCTAGAACTCTTGAAGGCTGATCTCCATTAGCTTGACTGGTCCTCAGTCTACTCCACCAGGGACATTGATACAGCGCTTGAGCAATTTATTTGCCAGTTCAACGCTGTATGTGACAAGCACACTCCTTTTAAAATGCATAAAATTAAAGGTCAACAGAATCCTTGGATATCCCCTGATCTTATTGAGCTCTTAAAAAACAGGGACCACCTATGGTTATGGGCTAGGGCCACTGGGAGATAGGCTGACTTGCAGTGTTATAAGAAGGCTAGAAATGAATGCACCAGGGCCATTCGTACTGCTAAGAGTAATTTCTGCAAGGATACCCTCTCCTGCTCCTGGAAAGATGGTCGTAAGTTTTGGAGCAAGCTTAATGAGATCACCGGAAAAGCCCCAAGCCCCCACCATGCTTACCATAAATGGCGAACCCTTCCTTGACTGAAGAGACATAGCCAATACTTTAAACATCGAGTTTACAGATCTGAGAAGCAACCTCCCTCCCGACTTCTTCAGCCCAGCTAGTAAAATTGACTCCTCTGGGAATGCTGACTTCCCTCCCTCTTACCATTTTAATTTAGAATCATCTCAGCCCTTGAAGCCAAGAAATACTTGTCCAGGGTGCTTAGGAAGTCCAGATATAGCGGAGATGGCCTTGACCTCAAGTTTGTCGCGCTTGCTCTAGATAAAATCATTGTGCCCCTTACACATATAGTTAATCTGTCACTTAGATTCTCCAAATTGCCAAGATTGTGGAAAGCTGCTACAGTGATCCCAGTGCATAAGAGTGGAGACCAGGCATTGCACAAGAAATATTGTCCTATCTCCATCCTCCCTCCACTCTCGAAAGCCTTGGAAAGAATATTGGCTGACTAGCTGGCCAACTACTTGGAAAAATATCAACTGCAGTGCCCAGAGCAACACGGTTTTAGGAGTGGGCATAGCACCACTATGGCCCTTTTAGAGTTTACGGGCTTTATCCATCGCTCCTTGGACCAAGGTCTCCTCATTGGTGTAGTATTCATTGATCTGACCAAAGCTTTTGACACAGTGAATCATGCCGTCTTGGTCAAACAACTTTCCACTACTGGTCTTTCTTATGACACCGTCGAATGGTTCCACAGTTACTTGAGCGACCACTCACAACAGGTGAAGATTGGCAAATCCCTGTCCAACACTAGACCCATTCTTTCAGGAGTCCCTCAAGGCTCCATTCTGGGACCGCTCCTGTTTGGTGTGTTCCTTAACATGCTACCCCTCACCTGCCAGGGCCATATGCTGTTGTATGTGGATGATGCTGTCCTGTACACCAGTGATCCTGATCCCAAAATTCTGGAGCAGTGACTCCAGTCCAACTTTGTTGATGTCGAAAGGTGGTTCAACAAGCACAAACTTATGCTAAACTACAAAAAGACGTAGACTCTATTGTTCTCCAGTCCTCAGAACAGGCATAAAACCTACCCCCTCTCTATCACCAATGCTATGGGCACCCCACTGGAGCTTATTCAGCACTTTATGTATCTGGGGATAAAGGTCGACAGCTCCCTATCTTATGCGATGCATATTGACAATATCGCCAAGGCTATTAACTCATGTCTCGGTATCCTATTTAGACACAGACACTGTCTGACTACATAAGCCCTCAGACTTGCTATTCTTATCTTTGTGGTCTCACTGATTGACTACGGGCTTGTCATTTATGGGTCATCCATAGAAATGACTCTCTTGCCATAACTCTATTACGCTCAACAAAGCCTGCTGGCTCCTAACTGATTCCACCCACATGACCCATACCTGCAACCTGTATTCCCAGGTTAATTGGCTCCATCTCAAGGGCAGACTAATGTACCAAACATGTCTGCTAGCAAAGAAGGTCAGCCTTGGAATGATGCCTTCAGGGGTCCAGGGACTCCTCGTCCCATACACCAATCCTCGTCACACCAGAAGTTCAGACAGCCAGTTTTACAAAATCCCACACTGTCACACCTCCCAGGGACAACGATCCTTCAACTACCGGGTCCTGCTTTGGTTCACCTCTCCACACATTGACATCTCTTCGGCTCCCACCCTAAGCTCCTTTAAAAGACAACTCAGACAGCATCTTATTGCAACATCTAGTTGCGATTGTTTCCACTAACTAGTCCTTGTGGCAGAGGTGTCCCCCACTCCTTTCTCCCATGTCAGGACAATTCCGTTGATCTATTCTCCACATTCCCTTTGTAAGCCTACTGCAGTAGCATCTCTAACTCTTTTACGGTCTCCCTTGACCTATTTCACTTTTATGCTTATGAGGGGGTGGCCTCTCCTCGTAATCTCTTATAAAAATCTTTACCCGCTGTTTAGATCCTTTTCTGTGTCCTTGATAAAGGTATTTTTTTTGTCCATAATTCCAAACACCTCTGAGGGGAATTAAAAAAATACATAGTACCCTTGTGTATCACTTTGTACATGCAGAGAAAATTAAAGCAATACTAGGGTACAGGAATGCCTTTATAAAAAGTTTATTTTGAAAGTAAAATGCTTTGTTGTCTTGAAAGAAAAATACCTTGTTGCTTTACAAAGAAAATGTCCTTCTGAACAAGCATCCCTTGCTTATAGAAACACCTTGCAACTGTTATAAAGTACGTTTTTTCTGCAAGTGTGTGTAAGCAAATAAGGGTTTAGGTCTTTTAAATGGAACAGGCATCCACATTAGTTGTGTAACTTAAAGACCAGTTGAACAATTCCTCTCACTACTAAATGCACCTCGCGGTTGTTTAAAATGATGAGTACAACCAGCGAGTGTGCATAAGGAGCGAGCTGTAGCACTGAGAAAGAGCGCTTTGGTCCCGCTGGATAGAGCAAGGGCAAAGCTCTTACAGGGACAAGAAATTAGGGTAAAGGAGCCATAAATAGGCTTGTTCCTGTACAAGAATGGAGGAGAAAAACTGCTGCTTCAGGAAGGATTATTTACATTTGGGAAATATGCATAAAGTGTAAAAACAAGCTGAAGTTACTGTTTGGGCCCAACTGATATTTAGAGCTGCCGGTTAGTGTAAATACCGATATTACCTCATGGAGACTGTACTTAAAATATAGAGACATAAAACACAATGCTTAAGGGCTTTCTTAAGATAAATTAGGCTTATTTTGTGAAGATATAGCATAATGTCTCTTACCTGAAAGACTGCAATATGGGCTGTACCTTAGGGGAAATCGGGGCCAAACAGAGGATAATTTCAACATCCTGTAGAGGTCATGGACAGTCCATAACACTGTCCAGGGGGCATAGCCATGACACCCAGAGGGCCATTAAGTATATAGCAGGCTTAAAGCACAACACCTAGGACTTTCTGAGAGCAGTCATAAAGTAAATACATTACATAAAGTATCTGTTATATGTTGGTCTGGCTAATCCACCAATTCTATGTATTAGAATAGAGATATAGTAGTTTTTAGAATAGAGGTGGATCAGATGACCTTATGACATCACTGCTGAGTTGTATATATTCCCCCTGAAACTGTAGTGAGACAGATGAGTGTTAGGTAGCAGCAGGGAAAGTTCTGCATCCCATTAGCTCAGAAGACAATGGAAACACTTAGGTTTGGAAAGTGTAACCTTCCACTCTGTGGCAACACAACCAAGGTCTGGGAATAGTGTTGAAGCTGAATAGCTTTATTTTGATTTATCAAGTGAATTATTTTTTATGTTGATTGCGCGCATGTGCAAGAAACATGTTGCGGCAGCTTGCTGCAGAAGCAGGTTGTGGAGGTGCTGCACTGTTGTGGCCAATGCCCCCACTGCCTTTAGAGGCTTGGCCCACTTTCCCCAATGGGGTGGCATGCTGCTGCTGACACTAGTTCAGGCAGCATGCCACAACCTTTAAACGTTTTATCTGCTGCAATCAAAGGCCGCCTCATCATTGCAGCGTCAGCCATTCCGCTGCAATGAGGGACAGACCCGTCATTGCAGGGTGGTCCCTTGCATTCCCCCGACCCATTTGCCGATGGGTAGCACAATCCGCATCGCTTTCTGTTGTCTGCCAAGGGGGTGCCCAATCCCCCTCGGCTTCATGTCCCCTTCCCCCTATTTCTTTGCTGACAGGGGTGCCCAATCCTCATCGGCAGCATGTGCCCCCCCACAACAGTGTTTGTTTGCTGATGGGGGCCCCAATCCCGTCGACTTCACTGCCTGTCCTTGTTCACATTGCTGACGGGGGAGTCCACTCCCCATCGGCATTATGTTCCCCTCCCAGTTTGATTTGCCGATGGGGGAGCCCACTCCCCATTGGCAAAATGTCCCACACACACAAAAAATCAGTAGATTTGTGCCAAGGGGGTACCCAATCCCCCTCTGCTCTTAAGGCCTCCTTTGTGCCGATGGGGTGCCCAATCCCCCATTGGCTACAGCTGCCCCCAACAAAAATATTAGTTGCCACACTGGGAGCCCACCCCAGCGTGCAAATGCCCTTGTGAAAAAAAAAGTCCTGCAATGTTTTTTTTTTTTTTTTTGTTAACCAGTAAAAAGAGAAATGGTCCTTGTGGTCTCCTGCCTCCTCCCACAACCCGCACCCACCCTCCGTGCACCCTGCCTCCCACCCCCCTCACCCCATACTTACCTCCAGAGCCTTGCACGATGATCTTTGGTGGACCAGGAACACATCTGCACTCTTCAAAGCCGACCGTGAACTGAAGAATTGCTGGTAAGCTATATAACGGTACAAATAGGGTTTTTCCAACTTTGATGCATACCTCAGGCATTCTTTGGAATTTTGGCACCAAATTTTCAACATGGGGTTTTTGGGACCCCTTCTTATGAATCCAGGCACTGTCATGGCATTATTCAGTCCAGAAAGGTAATTTCGTGGTCACTGCGCAGAATCACTTTTTGGGACCAATTAATGAAATGACGGTGCCAGTGTTCATGACGTGGGCTCTCAAAAAGCCTATGTTGCAAATTTGGTGGAAAAAATCCACAAAATGACTGTTTTACTAGTTTGCATTGCATAGTTGCTACACACTCTCGTAACTTTGTGAATCTGTAATATTTTCATGCCAGATTTTCCACATTGGCATTTTTTCACACCTCCTTATGAACAGTACAGCTGTCATTTTTCCCATCCTGGCTGACGTGTTTTTGCACTTCTGGCACAGAATAGCATAGTCACTGTGGGAAATTAGTGTTCGGCCAGATTAAGAAAATGACAGTGACACTGTTCATGAGCAGAGGTCCTAAAATGAGTATATTGAAAATTTGGTGACGATAGTCCATCAAATGACTGTGTTACAAGTGTGCGTTGTGCAGTTTCCACGCACCCTTGTAACATCACAGATTTGTAATATTGTCATGCCAGATTTTCAACACTGGCATTTTTTCACTCTTCCTTATGAACAGTACAGCTGTCATTTTTTCACATCCTGACCAAAATGTGTTTTCACCCTTCCGGTGCAGAATAGTACGGTCGCTGTGGGAAATCAGTGTTCAGGACAGATTTAGAAAGTGACAATTACAGTGACATTGTTCATGAGCAGAGGTCCTAAAATCCCTATGTTGAAAATTTGGTGACAAAACTCCATAAAATGACTGCGTTACAAGTGTGCGTTGAACTGTTTCCACGCACCCTTGTAACTTCGCAAATTTGTAATATTTTCACTCCACATTTTCAACACTGGCATTTTTTCACACCTCCTTATGAATGGTACAGAAAAAAATTTTCACATCTTGGCCAAAATATGTTTTCGCACTTCTGGTGCAGAATAGCACAGTCACTGTGGGAAATCAGTGTTTGTGACAGATTAAGATCGAATGAGTGAGAGGAGGAGTGACCGAGCTCAACTGAGCTCTGTCGGGACTGCTTCAGATTTCTTTATGGGCAGAAAAAGGCCCCAACACAGGCAGGAGCCCAATACAAAAGGGCAGCCTGCAGCGCCGGGAGAAACAGAACGAGAGAGCGAGTGAGTGAGGAAGGGGAAGTGAGCGAGCTCAGTGGAGCTCTGTAGGGGCTACTGTGTTTCTTTGTAGGCAGAAAAGAGATTATTCAATGCAGGCAGGGCCCAGTACAAAGGGTAGCCTACAGCAGTGGGAGAAACAGAATGAGTGAGTGAGAGAGGGGAGTGAGCAAGCTCATCGGAGCTCTATCAAGACTGCTGCGGATTTCTTTGTGGGCAGAAAAAGGCACCAACGCAGGCAGAAGCCCAGTACAAAAGGGTAGCCTGCAACGCTGGGAGAAACGGAATGAGTGAGTGAGAGGGGGGAGTGAGCGATCTTAACGGAGCTGTGTCAGGACAGCTATGAACTTCTTTGTGGGCAGAAAAAGGCGCCAACAGAGGCAGGAGCCCAGTACAAAAGGGCAGCCTGCAGCGGCGGGAGAAACAGAATGAGTGAGTGAGAGAGAGGAGTGAGCGAGCTCAATGGAGCTGTGCCGGGACTTTAGAGTAGCCCACCCTCCCGCCCAGTGTCCTCTGTGCTCCTATATTACAGCAGGGTTCTGGAGTGGAGACAGAGCAATGACTGGATACTTTCAGGATTGCTGTAATAATACAGATTAAGTTGTTCCGTTTATTTCTCTAACTGAGCTAAGTACTGAGCTGTACTGCTATGATTACTGTAATAACACATATGTACAGTATTTGTTCTGTTTATTTCTCTAACTGAGCTGAGTATTAAATTTGGTAGAACAAATCCAAGTAATAACTGTTTTATGAGCGTGCATTGCACAGTTAGTATGCACGCTCATAAGTTCATGAATTTGTAATATTTTCACTCCAGATTTTCAGCATTGGCATTTTTTCACACCTCCTTATGAATACTACAGCTGTCATTTTTCACATCCTGGTCAAAATGCCGAATCCTCCGCTCAGAATAGGCAGCGTTGGGAAATCAGTATTCGGGACACATTAAGAAAACCTACAGTGACACTGTTCATGAGCAGAGGTCCCAACATGCCTATGCTGAAAATTTTGTGATGAAAGTCCATAAATGATGCGTTACGAGCCTGCATTGTGCGGTTTCCACGCACCCTTGCAACTTCACAAATTAGTAATATTTTCACTCTAGATTTTCAACACTGGCATTTTTTCACACCTCCTGATGAACAGTACAGCTGTCATTTTTCATATCCTGGCTGAAATGTGTTTTGGCACGTCAGGCGCAGAATAGCGCAGTCACTTCAGGAAATCAGTGTTTGGGACAGATTAGGATCGAGCAAGTGAGAGAGGAAGACTGACCGAGCTTAACTGAGCTCTATCAGGACTGCTGCAGATTTCTTTATGGGCAGAAAAAGGCACAAACACAGGCAGGAGCCCAGTACAAAAGGGCAGCCTGCAGCGGCGGGAGAAACAGAACGAGTGAGTAACAGAGGGGGACTGAGTGAGCTCAACGGAGCTCTATCAGGACTGCTGCAGATTTCTTTGTTTGCAGAAAAAGGCGCCAATGCAGGCAGGGACCCAGTACAAAGGGGCAGCCTGCAGCGGCAGGAGAAACAGAATGAGCTAGTGACAGAAGGCGAGTGAGTGAGCTCAATGGAGCTCTAGCGGGACTGCTGCAAATTTCTTTGTGGGCAGAAAAAGGCTCTAACACAGGCAGGAGCCCAGCATGATAGGGCAGCCTGCAGCATCAGGAGAAACAGAATGAGCGAGTGAGAGGGGGGAAGTGAGCGAGCTCAATGGAGCTCTACTGTGAATTTACAGTAGCCCACCCTCCTGGCCAGGGTCCTCTGTGGTCCTATATTACAGCAGGGTCTCTGGAGTGGAGACAAAGCAATGATTGGATACTTTAGGATTGCTGTAATAATACAGATTTAGTTGTTCTGTTTCTTTCTCTAACTGAGCTAAGTAATGAGCTATACTGTTATGATTGCTGTAATAATACATATTTATTTGTTCTGTTTATTTCCCTAACTGAGCTGAGTAATACTTGGAGTGCAACAGGATTTCAAACTGGCCTAAGTGGAATTATATGAGAGCCAAGAACAAAACGTATGGTAGCTGAGGGGTGAAAAACAGACAAGGAGGCTTTAGGATTGCTATAGTAATACAGTATCTAAAGGATGAGATTTGAGACTGAATTACCCCGGTCAGCAAGGGGTTGTAGGGGAATTAGTGTTGGGGGGGACAGAAATTTGAGTAAATAGGGGCCTAACAGTTGTAGTAGGGTACAGAACCTGGGAGTAAGAGCCCGTTACATAAGATGTGGGCCAAAATGGGGTAGCTGCCACATGTCAATAGGGCGGACATCTTTGGAAGGGTGGAGGGGTGTTCAGGGTGTGTGTCTGCCATGATCCTGGACTGGGCTTGGAGGATGGGGGGTATGGTCTGTAGATGCGTGGCTAGTTTGAGGGAGGAACTGTGGAGGTTAGGGAGGAATGTAAGTGGCAGGGCAGATGAGTATGGTAGACATCCTGGGGGGGGAATAGGAGATGGCAAAGGGGGATGGAGGAAGAATAACTAGGGACTGAAACCGACCCCGGTATCAGAGGCACTAGCAGAAAAGAAAGGAGAAGGGAGGGGGTGCCCAAGGCGAGGGCAGGGGGCCTCCTGATGGGGACGGAAGAGACCATGAGGAGTACCAGGAGAGAGAGAGTAGATGGCTGTGGGTAGGGAGGGACCAGGAGTGGCACAGGGGGGAAAAAGTAGGAGGGGGAAACCGATAGGGGGAAGAGATGTAGGACAGGTATCGACTACAAATAGATTCAAACCTCCGCTATGGGACAGAGAGGGGGAGCAGGAACACGCTGAAGAGGGGAGGACAACCGGGGCATGAGAGGGGTGGCAACAGGTAGGAGAAGAGATAGCGAGGACAAAAGAGTAGAAGGGGCTAGTAAGGAAGGAGGGGTGGTGACTGAAGGAGAGAAGGCTACAGAAAGGGGGAAGGATGGGAGGGGCATCACTATCGGGGTAGAAGGGAATGGGGGCTCTAAATTGACAACAGCGGGATAGGAGAGGGGTAGGAAATCAGCAGGGGAGGAGGGAGGGCGACATGGGAAGCCCAGTAGGAAGTAGTCAGGCTGGGAAGGGGTTCAAGGGGGATGGGAGGAATAAGGCAGAGAAAAGGGGTGAGGCGGAAGTAGGGGGTACAAATACGAAGTCACAGAGAGTGCCGCTGGTGGGGGTAAGGGACAGGGAAGAATGAATACTGGGGTGGTGGAAGGGGCATTTGAAGGGAAAGGGGGTAAAGGCCAGGAGGGTTCTTGTCCTGGGGGATTCTACACTGAAATTGGTGAGATGGAGTGGAAAGGGGGAAAGGCACAGCTATATTTGGGTTAAAGCTGTCCCCAGGTTGACTGCATGGTGGGCAGGGCAGGCACTGCTCAAGCATGCAGCGAGGGGGAGGAAGAAACCTCATTTACTGTGGGTACAAACGACCTGCCAGGGGGCATTGTGGAAGTAGTGAGGGGGAGGTTTGAGTACTTGGGCAGGCAGTGTGAGGGGTTGGGGAAGTCATTGGCATTCTTGGAGGTACTGCCGGTACCATGTGCAAGCATGGGGAGGAAGGGTAGGCTTGAGGAGTTTGAGTGGCTGAGAGCTTGGTGCCACACGAAACATTATGAGTTATTGACTAACTTGGGTAGGCTCTGGGGGGAATACTAACTTGTACGCAGGGGACAAGGTACACTGCAGCAGGAAGGGGAGGGGAGTATTAAAGGCAGCATTGCTACCGGACCACTGGCGCTGAGGGTTGAGGCGCTGGACACCACACCTCACGCCACGCTGGCAACCCAGGTTTGGACACAAGCCCGGGCCGCCAGGAGTTGGCAAGGCAGGGATAGGATTGAGCATCCGGAGGACTGCTCTCCTATCCTGGGCCGGGATCCAGGGACCCACCGCTCTGTAGTGGCCCCTGGTGGCAACCACAGGCACTACTACAGCAGTGTAGTAAAGGGTGACGGAGTGTGTCAGACATTGGCACTCTGTGCCTAAGCATCGTTGCATGCCACACTCTGCAAAGGGAGAAAGAGTGAAAATGGCGCTATGGTCAGGCAGCTGAGCTTCCAACTCCCCGCCCTCCCCAAATGGTGCTCTCAACTGGATCCCGCCTCCGTGGGTTAACCTGGAAGTTCTCACCACCCCACCACGGGGGTAATCCTAGAGGTGAGCAGGTCGGCCTGATGTTGGGGCAGGGCTGGGGTCAGTCAGATGACCCAAGCCGCCAGTAGCCCAGTGAGAAAATATGTTAAAAAAAGGCAGGATTAGAGGGGTATATCTCTACTAAGATGGATTTAAACAAATGGGGTGGCCAAAAGTCTGAAGTTGGTAGAAAGGTCCAGACAGGGGAGTCTGATGAGCTCACTGCCCTAGATATAGGTAAAGGTGGAGCCGTAGTAACCATGGAAGGGGGCAGACAGAGTGCTCTTAGTGTAATACAGAAGGCACCACCAGCCAGTAAGAATAAAGAGGAGAAAGGGTACAGACTACTTGGAGGAGGAACACAGGCTAAGGAGGAGAAGACTGAGGAGAAGGAGGGGTATGGGTGGAAGGTGGTCTGGATAAAGAACTGGTTACAGGGGAGGGTGCAGAGGGTCGTGGTCGGGGGGTAGCTCTTGGCACCCAGAGCAGTGACAATCGGGGTGCCGCAAGGCTCAATGCTTGGCCCAATGCTACTATTTGGGCTCTTTATATCTGATATAGCACACGGAGTGGGGAGCAGGGTTAGTCTGTTCACACATTATATCAAATCAAAAGCAAATAGTTATAGTAGCAGAGCCCCCCCCACACACACACACACACACACACACTCCCCAAAAAGCTGCTTTAAAGCCTGCAATTCATTCAAATCAATTCCATTTTCTTACTTACTTGGGGTTCAATGCCAACAACTGTAGAATCATGTACCTAGGGCATAAGAACCCTGATGCTGGGTAAAGGATGTGGGGAGGTACTGATACTCACTAGACATGAAATGGTCCTTGAGGTTATTATATCAGAGGACCTCAAGATGGCAGTACAGTGTGACAAGGCTATGGGCAGAGCAAATTGGATTCTGGGGTGCATAAGGAATGGCATCTCCAGTAGGAGGAGGAGGAGGAGGAGGGATGTTGTGCTACCACTGTTTCACTTTCTGGTAAACCCCCAGCTGGAGTACTGTGTCCAGTTTTACAGTCCAAGCTTCAGAAAGGACATAAGGTGGAGGTTTTCCACAAGGCCAACTAAAATGGTTCAGAATTTTCACAGGAATCCCTACAAGGAAGGGCTGAAGAATTTCAACATGTACACACTGGAAGAGTGGAGGGCGAGAGGTGACATGATCAAGACCTACAAAGTACTTCACAGGGGTAAAGAGGATACAGCTGGGGAGTTTCCTTCAAATGACGATGAGCACCCAAACCAAGGGATGTACAATGAAGCTGGGGGGGGTGGCATTCAGGATAGATGTGAAGAAATATTTCTTTACTAAAAGGGTGGTAGATGCCTTGAACAGACTGCCAGGAGAAGTGGCGGAAGCTAAAATGGTAGGGGACAGGAAGCATGCATGGGATAAACATAGGGGTGTATTAGAAAAAGGGGAAAGAGGGGGTCAACAGAGATCAATAGGGCTATGGAAGTGGAGTAGGTTCAAGTTCATTGCAGGAAAAATCCATTAAGCAAGCTTATTCACAAGGAGATCCTGATGGATGTAGGCAGATTAAGACATGCAGTAACATATACAGGCAGGAGTTACACGTAGGTACAGAACACTTGGGCAGACTGGGTGGGCTGAGTGGTCCTTTTCTGCTGACAAATTCTATGTTTCTATGGCATCATGTGTTAATTCAGTTGCAGTGTTTAAAGTTGGGTCTACCATACATCCAGATGTAAGGTACAGTAAATTACCGAATTAGATGCAGCCCACTTACAGTACAATAAACAGAACCCCAGTGCTTCAAGAAGCCTTTACTCTTCATAAGGCTGCTTAAAGAGCTGGGGTTCTATTGGCAGTGTCCACACCAGTATGCTGATCTTAAAATTGACGCCACATCTGAATGACTACTTGATTCTTGCTCACTCCATTTCTTCCCCACTTTGAAACCCGCTTGTTCCTGAGTGAAATTTGTGCTGGCAGCACCTCGTCTGTGTTGGAAGATGACCAATAAGCGGCACTGAAAGACGTCAGACTTCACAGATTGTGATGGCAGCTGCTCACAGACATAAGGCAATTATCCTGGGTGGTAGGAGGAAGTTAGCTGTTGATTAACTAGAATCTGCAGCTTATCCATCAGGTAGGGAAATGGGCAGACTAGGTGAGCCAAGCAGTCCTTATCTGCCCTCAAATTCTATGTTTCTCACCCACCATCTTGGCAAGAAGAAGGCTGCAGCTGTGGCCACTGATGACTGTTGGGGTGTGGGGATGGGGGGAACCAAAGGGGACAGACATAAGGAGATAAAATCATAATAAAAATTGTAAGACCTTCACCAGCTTTCCAAAACGCTTACCAGTACAAGAACACTCTATGAAGTTTTTCAAATGGCAATACAATCTGTTGAGCCCTCTGTCTGCCATCTGATACCAGGGATCAACCAGCATAAAATTGCCTAAAGAAGACAGTGTGGTCATGTGGTTACTGAAATACTAGAGATTACAGATTTATAAGAACAAAAGAATATCACACAGAAGCTGGCACATATGCCTATAGCAGTTGTCTCCTGCTTCTCAGTAGTTATATTTATACCCTTGAGGTACTTCAATGTTTCTATCATATCCCCTCTTTCCCTCCTTTCTTCCAGTGAGTGCATATTGAGGTCCCTTAATTTCTTCTCATAGGTCTTGTGTTACAAGCTCTGTACCGTATCATTTGCCCTTCTCTGGACCATCTCCAGCCTCTTAATATCCTTACGAAGATGCAATTTCCAGAACTGCACACAGTACTCCATGTGAAGCCTGACCATGGTTTTATATAATGGCATCACTACCTCCTTTCTTATGCTGGTGATACTCCTGCCTATGCACCCCAGCATGTCACTGGCCCTCCCAGCTGCCTTACCACTTTGATATTTTCAGGTCAACTGAAATAAGAACCCCCAGGTCTCTTTCCTTCTTTGTGACTGTCAGCAACTCCCCCCCCCCATCCTGTACCTTTTCCTAGGGTTTCTGTGTCCCAGGTACATAATTTTACACTTTTTTGAATTACACATCAGTTGCCAATCCTCAGACCATTTCTCAAGCTTCCCATGTCCCTCCTTATTTTCTCCACCCCCTCTGGGGTATCCACTGTGTTACAGATCTTGGTGTCATCTGCAAACAGGCATACCTTTCCCTTCAGCCCTTCTGCAATGCCACTAATAAAGACATTGAACAGGACTGGCCCCAGGACCAATCCCTGCAGCACCTCACTGGTCACCCCCTCTCCCCAGACTGCACCCTATTTACCACCACTCTCTGCCTCCTGTCTGTTACTCAGTTTCTAACACACTTTACCACCCTTTCCCCCATGCCCAGCCTACTCAGCTACTTTATCAGCCTCCTATGTGGGACAGTGTCAAAGCCTTTGCTTATGTCAAGGTAAGCGTTGTCCACTGGCCCATCCTAATTTGCTTCCTTTGTCACCCAGTCAAAGAATCAACCAGATTTGTCTGACATGATCTCCCCGCTGTGAATCCATGTTGCCTATGGTCCTGGGCTTCGGTGGCTTCTACATGCCCCACTATCCTTTCTTTACCCAATGTCTCCATGATCTTCCCCACTACTGAAGTGAGACTGACTGGCCTATAGTTCTCCACCTCCTCCCTACTTCTGGATTTGTATAGAGGGACCACATGTGCCCTCCTCCAGTTCTCTGGTACCACCCCTGTGTTGAATGACTCAGCGAACATGGCTGCCAGAGGTACTGCTATTTCCCTTCACAGTTCTTTTAATATCCTTGGGTGAGTGCCATCTGGTCCCATCACTTTGTCCACCTTCAATTTACTCACCTTCTGCAGGATTCTTCTGCCTGTGAATGGACTACTGTCCACCTCTTCACGCCTTCGCAACTGCTGTACTGCTGTGCCCCTTGCCCCTCCCCCTCTTCTTTGAATACTAAACAGAAAGACACAGTCGATGTCTTGGGGGAGCACATGACAGTTCTTAGGCATGGTACTTTCACTTCCAAATACCTAAACAGCACATATAAGCAATCGACATTCGGCATTGACAAATGCTTGTTTTTATTTGTTTATTTTGTAATTTTATTTTACTTTGCTTATATATTGCTACATTCACAGCTTTAGAGTGCTTTCTTAAAAATAAAATTCACACTATCATATTAGTGTGTTCTGAAGCTGAAATATATGTGTCTGAGTTGTTGTTTACCACAAACTTCCTCAGTCCTAACTAGTAGTCTTGCTCTTCCCCCAGGTCCCTCATCCTTCTCCTTACTCTTCTCACTCCTCCTGCTCCTCACCTCATTCTCCTCCCTCTCCCCTCTCCCCCCATACTCTCCACCTGTGATCCCGGTACCCAGCATCCTCCCCTCCTCAGCACACTTCACCTGTCCTGCCTGCTCTTCATCTCTCTCTCCTCCCGCCATTTCCTTGTTCTCTCCCTTCCCATTACATCCTCTCTGCCTTCACACACTCTATCCGCATCCCCTCTTCACCTTGACTTGGCCTTGTTGCTGATACTATTTCTTCCTTCCTCCCTCCCTCCTTCCCTCTCTCCCTTTGGCTGTCCCTGCCTAGCTGGCCTCCCATCCTACCTGATCTTTGGCCACCCCTTTCTCCCTTTGTCCTGTTTTTCCCTCAGCATTTCATCCTTTCTTCCACCACCCTACTACGCACTGCTCCTTGGCCACCCATACAACCTGTTCACTCGGCCACCCCTTACTCTCCTAAGGTTCTATCTCTCCTTTCTTCTTCTGTATCTAACTCCTGTGGGACTTGGCCTTATGGGCTGCACCTCCCCTGCCTTCCAGTGGTCGAGCCTGTGGCATACATTGTACAATGCCATGAGTTGTTTTACTTACCTGGACTAATTGCAAATGATACTATGTACCTGTCTTTATGTTTTTTAAGTTTTTGTATCTAGTTTAATTCAGTACTTATCCATCCTCCTGTATGTGTTTCGCTTTGATGTGAAACCCATTGAAAGAGCTCCTAGCTCACAGATGTATCCTAAATACTGATAAATAAATAAAAAAGAAATACATAACTAATATTAAGTCCTGGAGGCTTTCCATTTCAGATGAAGTTCCTGGTCATTTTATCCAGGTTATGGAAGAATTTCTTGTCTAATGGTGCTGGCAAGTTTTGGAACAGGTAAAAGATCCATGGCGCCACCATCATCTTGACCGCATTTATTTTGCCCTACAAAGATAAAGTTTTGCCCATTGTGCAAAGTCTAACTCCAATCTTTATAGAAAAGGTGTATAATTCATTTTCTTAATTCCAGCAAGCTTAACCATGATTTTAATACCCAGATACGTAATTGAGTCTGCAAACCATTGTGAGTCAAGAATGCTTTCCAGAGCCATCCTATCCTGCCTAGAAATGTAATTACCTTATATTTGAGTTTTCTTCCAGTTAACCACTAGACTTGAGATCCCTGTGAAATTATCTAGAGTTTCTTGAACTTTTTTGCACGATACAACCAGGTTGTCAAGTGTCAGGAGCAGACCATCTGTGAAGGCAAAGGCCTTGTGCTCATGCTTCCCAATTATTATACCCTGAATCTGTTTGTGCATGTTGATGGTTTGGATTAAAGGCTCAAAAGCTAAGATAAGGATGTATGGTGACAACGGGCACCCCTGCCTTGTGCCACAATGTAGTCTAAATGGGGATGATAAGATACCATTAGTAACCACTTGTGCTGAGGGATTCCCATAAGTCATGTGGATCCATGACATAAAGCCTTTACCAAACCCAAAATTCTCCAAAATCTTAAACAAATAGTCCCATTATGAAGACTCACAAGCTTCTTCTGACTCACCCCTCTCTTTCGGCATTCTGAGAACCTTATATTTGTTCTGTAACAGAAGCTCTCTTTTTTTCTCTTTAGAAGTGGGTGTGGAACCTGTTCTTGTTCCTTTCTTTCTACTCTTGGGTCACACCACCATGAAGGGGTTTGGGGGGAGGTATCTTTCCCAAAGGGCCAGGGAGTTCTGAATCTATTATCTGACCTTGGTCATCATTTTCTTCCATTACTCTGGTGCTGGAGGTGTAGTAAGTATCTCTGTCTCCTGAGTAGGTTCTGGTACTGTGGTTTCAGGTGTTTCCCCTTGTGAATCCTGGGGGTGGTACTGGGGCCTGTGTTTGGGCTTGTGTCTCAGCCTGTCTAAGAATGTCCTCCATATACTGTTCTAACACTCCTGCACAGCCCTGCTGTTGTGCTTTTGTGGCTATATCTTCTTGTAACATTTTAGTGCCTCGATTATGAACTGGTCAGGGACATTTAGCAAAGGAGTGGTCTTGTCTATCACATAGGTTGCATCTAAATGCCTGTCTACAACTTGCAGTTACATGCCCATACTCCATGCAGTGACCACAGCTTGTGCTATCTTTACTTTGGTACAGCTGGACAAAAGAAGGCCAAAGGCCCATCATAAATGTCCCCCACTTAAATGTGGGCAATTAATCTTTATGATAGTTTGATGAAAGCCATCTGTCGAGTCCAATCTTAAATGAATTAAAGTTATCTAGATTTCTTAGGTCCTGTGGTAGTGCATTCCAAGCTTTAGCCACTCTGATATTATAAAAGTAATCTCTTTTTGATGTATTAGCCCACATAACTTCTAGTTGTTTATTATGCAATCTGCCAACTGTTCATCTGTCTGAATATTTTAGGTTGCAATACTCCATCATATCTGTATTCTCTAGAATTTTTTGTAGAAAGAGTAAATCACCTCTGCATCTTCTCATATGAAGCAAGAAAATGCCAGTTTCTTTTAATCTAGTTAGTATAGTCATAACTAGATAATCTGGACTCCATTTTGGTTGCTCGCCTCTGAACTCCTTCCAGCATAGCAATGTCACCTTTGAGATGTGGGCTCCAAAAAGGGGAGCCATAATCACATTGCTAAGGTAGGATAGTGAGCCACACTTAAAGCAGGATTTCGGTTGCCCCGGATAAAACAGCATACCTTTGTCCCTACCTAGTACAAAACTGTTGGGTAAATGAGCCACCTCAAAATCAGTCTGCAGCAGTTTTACCCGCACTTTCCACCACCCCTGTCCAGATTTGCTCACAATCTATATTGGGTTCAGGCTTATCAAGAACCTCATACCTCTGACACAATCAGTATAAAATATTTGCAATATTTACACTTTCTGTAAGGAAAAAAATATTAACAGTGCACAGTGCAGGTCTGGTTAAAAGAATTTCAAGAAATGGTAACCATAAAGGTGTGTCTTTCACTTTGTTACATTATTTCCAAAATCTTTCTAAATTATGCACCTGTTTAAAGCTAATATCATAGTTAGAATTCCCCACATGTATCACTGCATAAATTTCTGAAGCGTAAAACTTAAGAGAATCCTTAATCAGTTTCCTTGCCACATAAATCCTGTCTGGTGGCCATTCTAAAACCCCTTGTAAATAAGGCATACAGCATTGCATCTTGGTGCTGATTCTCCACTAGGCCTGAAAAAGTCAGAATATTGTCTAGGTGCAATTTTCTCTTTTCCCACATTTGGGGGTTTAGTTGCATTCAGAGGTACCTAACTTTGAGTCATTGTCTCCCCTTGATCTGGGTTGCCAGAGTCTGTGTCCATTGATTCCCCCTTTGTTAAAGGAAATCAGTTCCGAAATGCGTCAGGGCTCGGCATGTGGCACTTATAATAAAATGAAGCACTTTCAGATATTGGTGAAGCAGTCCTTTCATTTCGTTTTTTTGACTGTGGGATTTTTTTGAATTTCTGCTTGCCTTTATCCCTGCACCTTTGCTCCATGTGCAACCTCTGTTTTGATTCTTCTGTCAGAGTACTGTCAGTATTTTTCCTGGTAATGACGGCAGTTTTAGATATTGCTAATCTCCTCTCTTCTTCCGGTAATTGTGTCAAAAGCATTTTTCTTCGTCTTTCATGCAGCTCCACATCATATACAGAGTCTGAGGTAATTTCTAAGTCTATCAATAAAGACTGCTTTTCCTGGACAGAACTGAAGGTACACACACATGGTTCATGCTGGGTGAACTGTAGAAAGTCGAATTCACTATCAGTATTGTCCATACTTTTGCTCGTTCTAGGTTCAGAATATGTTGTTCTTGTTTTTGACTGCACAGCCAGCAGCTCCTTCGTAGCTCCTTCTCCCTCTGTGGTCAAGGCTCTATTGGGTTCCCCCATCCTCCTGCAGAGCAACAGTGACCCCTGTAGAAAGAGATGAGGAATTTCCCCAGCGTCCTGGCCAACATTTCCCAATCAGTAAAACAGGTCTCTGTAACCCATTCCCCAGGATGCACCTGGAAATAAGCCATTACAGCTTAGCGTGCCTTTCTTGATCAAAAATTGTAAATAAATAAATAAATAAAAATTGACTACCTTAAGGGACACAAGCTCTTTTAACACTCTACCCTCTATGATCTGTGCAAGCTCCATTATGCTCACTCCACTTGAGGATGCCTTTATGCCGCTTCTGGTAGTGGCCCTCTGTCCTCCACCCTGAATACAGAACAAACATGATTGTTAAATAAATTTGCCTTCTGTTTCTCTCCTCTTCCACCAAACTCCACTCCTTCTTTAACCTGATAATCCCCTCTCAACTTTCTTTTGTCTTTGATGTACCTAAAAAACTCTTTTATACCCTCTTTTACTCCTTCAGCTAATCTTAGCTCCACATCTGCCTTTGAGCTCTTAACCATTCTCCATGGCTCTTTTAGTAATCCTCCCATTTGTCCTCACTTTGCTCACCCTTGTACTTCTTGAAAGCTAGCATTTTGGCCCTCATAACCTCCCTGTCCCCCCCTGGATAACCAGAGTGGTTTCCAGGGCTTATTTATCTTTGCAGTCTTTTTCATGTAGGAGTTTGTCACCTCCACTATGGCCCCTTTTATAACCCCCCACTTAGCTTCCACATCCATCACCTCCCTCAGCCCCACAACATGTCCCTGATTGCCTCCCTCATCTTGCCAAACTTTTCCCTCCTAAGAAACAGAACAACATCCTCTCAGGGGTGTAGCCAGGAATTTCAGATCTGCACACCAAGTGGACTCACTGCTACCCTTCCCCCCTTGTTAGGGTGTGCTACCCCCACCCCCAAGGGGTAGCCAGACAATATACAGATGTACACCAGGACCATGTTTGTTGCCTCGTTTGACACAATAAATACAACATTTGAATCTCATGACAATGGTTGTTGCCATGCATGGGTAAATACAAATGCCATGCATTGCTCTCTAAGACACCCACATACCAGCCCAGAGCCTATAAAGTTGTCTTGTCCTTGGGATGCAAAGACAGTATTAGTGACCAGTCCTTCTAGTTTCAACTCCTACGAATAAAATTACAGAAAGGTTCAGCATTTTCTTTGTTAGTTTTCATAAAAAAAGGAAGCAGTTCAGAGCCTATTTGCTACCCCCCCTTAAATAAAATTGCACACCATGGAGTACTTGGAGTATGCCTGGCTACACCCATGCATCCTCTGACATACAGTGACAACTTCCTGTGGTTATTTCAAACCACACTGAGTTGTGGTCACTTGACCCTAGTGGCTCTCGAACCTCCACCCCCCCAGCACCATTTCTGCATTGGATAGTATCAAATCATGCCAGCCTCGGCCTCTTCCCTGGTTGGCTCCCTAACCCACTGTACTAGGAAGCAGTCTTGCATGACATCTAGCAGTGACTGACTTTTTAAATGCCTGGCTGCATGTTCTGCCCAGTCCACATTTGGCATGTTTAGATCTCCCTGTATCATCACTTCTCTCTTAGTAGTCATCTTACTAACTTTTTCTCCCAATTCTATGTCCACCTCCTCCTTCAGACTTTGGGGCCTGTGCACCATCCCTATCCTGATCCTTTCCCTCCTTCCACCTTGAACTAGACTTATGCCTCTATTTCCCTCTACCCATTTATTGCTGAGTTCTCTGTGGCTTCAGTACCCTCTCACAGGTAAAAAGCCACCCTGCCCCCTTACCCTTCCCTCCATCTCTCCTGAACAGGGAGTAGTCCGGTATTGCAAGGTCCCACTCACAAAATTTAGATGCCCATGTCTCTATTACCTCTTCTAGGTCAAGGTTAGTCTCTGCCACAGTCACTTGGATCTCACTCATTTTATTGTCCAAGCTCCAATCATTTAGGCTTATTGTCATCCACTCATCTTTCATAGCCTCCTTTCTTGCTCCCAAGATCTATTCATTATTTCTGCTATCCCCTCCTATTTTCCCAGCCCACCCTCTTGTCACTGTTCCCTCTACCCCTTCTATCTACAGTACCCCTTTTCCCACATCACCCTCTCCCCCTTCTGTTTCCCCCTTTAACCTGCTGCTCCATACCCTTCTTGGTTCCTCCTTGTCTTGTCTTACTCCTTCAGGTGCCCTGTTAGAGTGCTTGCCTAATCTTCTCGAGTTCTGTTTATGATCCCGGTCTCCTCTATCACAATTGGAGAAAAGGCAGTACAGCCTCCCTTAACTGGTTTAATGCTTGCATCCTGTGATTCACTAGCCTCACCCGCCATCTCAGCTTGAAAGCTTGTCAATGTGAACATCAGTTTTTTGTCCCAGTGCTGTGGCTACCTCATTAGTTGGATGTAGGCCATCTTTCTTTTATAAACTACAATTCCACCATCCCGCTCCCCAGTCTCTTATGAAACTGAACCCTTCTACACCACAACTATAGCCACTGGTTAAAAGTAAAGATTTTTACCTTCCTGCCCTCCCGCCTCTGGTTCACCAGAAGACCTTCCAAAATGGCTAAGGTTGACACAACCTTTCTGAGTGCTTTCCCCAGCATGCTAAAGGAATCCTTCATGCACTTTTGGGTCCCATTTTTCCAGGTCATTTATCCCTAGATGGACAATTAGATCAGGCCTATCCTCTGCATTCTATACCAGCCCTTCTACCCTCAGGATGACCCTCTGTGCTGTACCTCCCAGAAGATACATCATTAATCTATACATCCTCCCCATGGGTATCTCCACTCCACTCTGTTCCACTTACAGTAGGATCGCCTACTACCATGACCTTACCCAACTAAATAAGACTGCTGCCTCTCTCCAGGATTGTTGCAGGAAAATGTTTGATTGTTTGATTCTTCAAGAGTGTGAGTCAGCCAGCAACATATTTAATACATCTCTGTTTAATGTTTGGGGTTCTATTCCACATGAAGTGCATAGATTATACATTTCATTTTATTTTTTGTACTTGTAAGCCAGATGAGCAATTCTGCCCATTTTCACAAGTGATAAGTATACAATATATAGTATATCCACATTTCTTTTGGCCGCTGTCCTTGCAAAGGAAATATATTGTGGCTAGTACAGTGCATGAAATCATGTGAGTGTAGCAGCGTGTTTAGCTCAACACAGACTACAGTCTCCACTCTGTGAAGTCCTACTATGCTAATGGCTTTAGAAAGAGAGACGTGTTCTCTCATCACAGCCACATGATGGATGGCATGTTAAAATGATTTGCTATAGCTTGTATGAACCCTGGGGGTAATTCAGCAGTTTTTCACTATATGGGTCATTTTGTGCACAGGGATGTCACTGTACCTCTACTGCACATTCTGCACCACAGAGCCTCTGAAACTGGTTCTGTTATTCCCCTGTCATCTCAGATCTGCTTCCCAAAACAAACATGCATTTGTCAATGCCGAACATTCGCTTGCAGGTATTTGCAGTGGTGTTTGGCATGTATGGTGCTTTACCCTAATGCCCTGTGCGATTGCTGGTATTTGGACACTAAATTGTCAGCATGACCTTTTTGTTAGCCCAATTGTGCGCTACATAGGCAGAAACACGCTTTGGGCAGGATGTGAAAATGACAGCTGTACTGCTCATAAGGAAGTGTGGTAAATGGCAATGTTGAAAATCTGGAGTGGAAATATTGAAAATTCGCAAATCTAGGGCGCGTGCGTGGAACTGTGCAATGCACGTCAGAAACAGTCATTGTCAGGGATTTTTCACCAAATTGTGAACATTGGCATTTTAAAACCTCTGCTAATGAACAGTGTCACTGTGATTGTCTTACTGTGTGCCACCATACATTGATTTTGCCACCGACTACGGCATGTACTGCACTACATGGGCGAAAACCGTTTGGGTAGGATGTGAAAAATGACAGCTGTACTGCTTATAAGGAGGTGTGGTAAAATGGCAATGTTGAAAATCTGGAGTGAAAATATTGAAAATTCGCAAACTTCGACGTGCGCATAGGAAGTGCTAATGAACACTCGTAAAACAGTCATTTTTAGGAATTTTTTCACCAAATTTTCAACACAGCCATTTTAAGATCTCTGCTCATGATCAGTGTCACTGTGATTTTCTTAATGTGTCCCATACTGATTTTACGCACCGACCTGCAGCATTGTGCGCTACATGAGCGAAACATGTTTTGAGCAGGATGTGAAAAAATGGCAGCTGCTGCTCATGAGGAGTGTGGTAAAATGCCAATGTTGAAAGTCCGGAGTGGAAATATTGAAATTGTGAAGCCACGTGTATGCGCGGAACTGTGCAACGCACGCAGAAACAGTAATTTTAGGAATTTTTCACCAGATTTCAACATTGCCATTTTAAAACCTCTGCTAATGAACAGTGTTACTGTGATTTTCTTACTGTGTCCCATACATTGATTTTTGCACGACTGTGACATTGTGCACTACATGGGCGGAAAGATGTTTTGGGCAGGATGTGAAAATGACAGCTGTACTGCTTATAAGGAGGTGTGGTAAAATGGCAATGTTGAAAATCTGGAGTGAAAATATTGAAATTATAAACTTACGAAGGCATGAGGGAACTCGCGAACGAGACTGTAAAACAGTCATTTTAGGAATTTTTCACCAAATTTTCAGCACAGCCATTTTAAGACCTCTGCTCATGATCAGTGTCACTGTGATTTTCTTAATGTGTCCCATACATTGAGTTCAGACAATCGACTGCGCCATTGTGCGCTACATAGGCAGAAACACATTTTGGGCAGGATGTGAAAATGACAGCTGTACTGCTCATGAGAAGGTGTGGTAAAATGGCAATGTTGAAAATCTGGAGTGCAAATATTGAAAATTCTCAGTCGATGCAGTGTGCGTAGGAACTCATAGCATCGCAGCTAAACAGTAATTTTAATTTTTTACCAGATTTTCAACATAGCCATTTTAAGACCTCTGCTCATGAACAGTGTCACTGTGATTTTCTTAATGTGTCCCATACATTGATTTCAAGACACTGACTGCAGCCATTGTGCTACTGATGGTGGAAACATGTTTTGGGTGAGATGTGAAAAATGACAGCTGCACAACTCATAAGAAGGTGTGATAAAATGGCAATGTTGAAAATCTGGAGTGAAAATATTGAAAATTAGTGAACTTACGAGCCTGTGTAAGAACTAGCGCGCTTGCACGCTGAAAAACAGTAATTTTGGGATTCAAATTTTAACATTGTTTTGGGACCCTTCTCATGAATGATTCACTGTCATGGCATTATTCAGCTCAAAGGGTGATTTCGCGCAGTGACTGCAAAATCACCCTTCGGCCCAAATAACGCCATGACAGTGACATCATTCATGAGAAGGGGTCCCAAAACCCCATGTTGAAAATTTGGTGAAAAATTCAAAAAATGACTGAGATATGCACAAAGTTGAAATCCCCCTATCTAGCCCATTATACAGCTCACCGACATTTCCTCAGTTCGCGGTCGCTTTGAAGAGTGCAGACATGTTCTCGGTCCACTGAAGATCGCCGCACTGGAGTCTGGAGGTAAGTATGGGGTGAGGGGAGTGGGAGGCTGGGTGCGCAGTGGTGGGTGCGGGTTGTGGGAGGGGCTGGGAGATGCGCCGTGGGACCGCTTTTATTTTACAGGTTAAAAAATGGCGACATGGGATGTTTGCCACGCTGGAGTGGGCTCCCAGCGTGGCAGAAGGTAGCTGGGGGTGCCGAGGGCCGACAGGGATTGGACACCCGTCAGCAAACTACACGGTGGGGCGCTGAAGAGCCGACGGGGATTGGGCACCTTCACGGCAACAAAAGCGAACATTTGCCACGCTGGGTGGGCTCCCAGCGTAACAGCAGGATGGGGGCCATGGAGCTGGCGGGGTTTTGGCACCCGTCGGCCAAGCAGCGTTGCCACGCTGGTGGGCCCCAGCGTGGCACCAAAGCTTTGGGGGTGGAGGCACGCGCTGCTGGGGCGGCGACGGAGGGACGGCGGCGGTAAGCCAGGCGGCGGTGTTTTCCTTTGAAGCAGAGGAACACCGCTGTCATACAGAGCTCCTGCACCCATTGGTGCAGGACCGCCACGCCTGCTCAAGGGAGCAGTGCATTGGATGGGAGAGGCACACCTCCAAAGTGTGCTACTTTCCCAAAACATTCCTTGCGCATGTGCGCAAGCAAATGTAAAAAGCATGGTGCTAGGGGAGAGGGAAGTCCCACACTGTCACCTAAAACATTTTCATATCCTTTTCACAAAGCCATGTTTTGAGATATGCTGTGTCAGAGGTTATACAAGATTCTTCCAGAGCCATTTCCCACTAGATATGTTCAGTAAATAGAAGGCTAAAGTAATGCCTCTTACTCAATTTTTCATGTTTTTTTTTTTGGTCTTGGTCTTTGGTAACCGCGTAAGGCCCACTAGACACAAGTGCGGCACTTGTGCCTAATGGGCCTTACCCGGTTACCAAAGGGCCAGATTAACCATTGGGCAGACGGGGCAGTTGCCCTGGGCCCCCAAGTTTGAGGAGCCACCTAAGTTTTCTTTTTTTAATTTTTTTTCCCTTCTTCCCTGATCCCAATATTTTATTAACCTCATCGCGGGGCGGGGGGGTAAACACACACACACACACACACACACACACACACACACACACACACAGCTCGGTCACCATCTGTTACTGAGTTTTGGTACATTATCATTTTTATGTTTTTGTTTTGCTACAACATGCGCCCCAGCTAGCCAATTACAGGGCTATGCCTCAGGTCTGTGCGTGGTCACATCATGATGTGACATGAAGCTTAACATTCTCTTGCCGACACGCGCCAGACAGACTTATTCTATCTCTCCAGCCACTGATTCTCTTGCCATCATCGAGAAGAGACCATCCGCAGCATCACGCACTTTCGAGCCTACTGCCTGCCAGGTGCACAGGTCTATGAGTCAGTTGGGGATCGGGTCCAGTGTCAGTCAGCCATTACCAGTCTACCACCAGCAGCTGTCATTGAAAATCTTGTAAAAACAAAACAAAAAAAACCCATAAAGGCTTTAAAGCCAAGGTTAGGCTGCCAGTGCATATGCAGAGAACAAGGGCGGGCCGACGCCGTTGCCGGACTCAGTGACTGTCTTCTTGTTTGACGAGAAAGGAGAGGGTTGAGGTCAGAGTGGTCGTCAGACAAGTCTGATAGATTTGTAAAAATTATTCATTTTTACACAGTCACTCTGTTTGAGGAGGTGAGGAGCGAGTGCCAGCAGTAAAGTGGAGTTGGACCCAGTCCATTCCAGCCAGATCACTGCAGTGCCTTGCTTGCCTTCTTAAATTCACTAGCAGGTTGGTAAAAAAAAAAAATTAGAACAGAGCCAGAGGTGATGAACTTGAACAACTGATTACTGAATGTTTTTAATTAAAAATAAAAAAATGTTGTGAGGGGATTCTTGACAGTTCCATCATTTGTAAACATTACTACTATGTATACACTTGTATATAGTCACTATAAAAAATGTATATACAGTGCTATTGCTCACAGCATCCCCAAAACTACACACACCTATTTTGTTTTTCTGGGCTGGGCTGGCTTCAGGCCTGCACTGGTGCAATCTAGTCAGAAATCAAATCACTAGAGGAAACATTTCAATAAACCTCCTCATATTGTGAACATACGAAACTGCCAGCAGATACAGGCCACGTGGTCTATCACGTCTGCTTGACTGTGCAGCACAGAGGTTAGACTCCTGCTGCTCCCCCCCACTCCTTGCACCCCCCTCTTCCCCCCTCATCTTCCCACTGACTAGTATCTTGCCCTTAATATGAACATACAAAACAATTTAAGTTAATATTGTTTGGGAACACCGGTGGCATTTCATTTCAAAAGTCAGAAGTTTTGTTTGTAGTTGGAGTGATGGAAAGAAGAGCTGCATGCATTTTAAATCCTTATCCTTCCACTCTGGCCATTTATCTGACAGCTTGCACACAGTATTTACCCTCATGCCCACTAAAACCTATGGGAGTCAGTGCAAGAGGAAACTGTATGAGCTATGGTTGCTTGGGTTGGGGCAGCCTGACAAAATAGGTAACTAATATATGATGCAGCACACAGAACATGGACATCAGTGAGCCAAACTGAGACAAAAGAGTACCACCCTCACTTCACCACTAACCTTGTATGACGCTCTCAGTGTCAAATGAGTATATTTGACAAACTGAAAATCCTGTAGTTAAAAAAAAATAAAAGTGAGTGATGTGAATTCTGTGAAAAAGAAAAAGCACTAGCTTGACTGTGGCCAGTATTCGTGGTGGTGGTGGCTGTCTAGAATGGCATTCAGAGTAGCTGGAAAACCCTCCAAATGCATTTTAAGGCATCAAAAATCATTCAGATTTCGGGAGCCACCTAGGCCCCTGAACCCCCGGCCTATTGGTTAAGTCACAGGGGGCCCCACAATTTAAAATTGCCCAGGGCATCACAATTTGTTAATCTGGCCCTGCAAGTGCCTGTTTTCAAGGGCAACCTGGGAGCACTGGGCAGTTAAGTGACTTGCTCGGAGTCACACAGTATGCAGGTAGAGGTTATGAGAATCAAACTCAGGTCTGGTTTGCTGGATGTGCCAAGCTTGTTCACACCTCATTCCTCTAACTTCTAGGCTATACTGCCAGCCCAAATTTATCATTAAAGACTTGGGTGGTGAATTATTATATTACATTTGAACTGAATATCTTCTGTAATTTCTGTCTCTAGGTACTTAATAGGCCTTCCCAGATATAGCTATCTTCATGACAAAGTACATCAGAAGATACAGATCATAATATACAAGATCAGTCTCTTTTCAAACATACTTTGCTTGAACCATTTTTATCAAACTGCTTGACAAGTTACACGCTGCTATTTTCCTGACTGCTGAAAACATGCTGAGAAAATGCATCCAATGCTCTGCATGTCTTACAAGAAGTTAAGAGTAGAATAATGACTTCAGAAATTACAAAAAATATATGTTTAGATAGATATAGACACAGTACATATATACATATGTGTGTGTATGTATGTGTATGGATAGGTAATGTTTTTTGTTGACATGAGGGCTAGACAATTCTGTCTAGTTGTAGCTCCGACACTGGGGTTGGGGGGATACCAATGCCAGCTAACTGAAATTGAACCAGATTAAGATGTTGGTGGTATTTTTAGTGAATAGGGAAAATGCGGTCAGCACACCAGGGAAATTCCCCCAGTCTTTTTGAGAAGTGCCATGTGATCAAAACAGCTTCTTGACAAGAGGATATCTGAAAAATTGTATGACATGCTGTGGCTCTGTGCACATGGTAACTTACATGTAAAAGGAAAACAATAACACAAAAGCATGGCTGATCAGTAATTTGCTAGGTCTTCCTGCCCTCACTCAGAAGAGACCATGCAACATCACTTTTTCTCTTGCTCATACATTAAGGGCTTTTGGACTTTGATTAGGAAGGCATGGAACCTCTCAGAGTTGGCTCACACTACGTACAAGAACCTGATCTTCTGCAACTTTCAGCATCAGTAGAGTCTTGGAATGCCATCTCTTTCTGCATGGTGATGATCTGTATTAAATATTGCAATTGGCACAACAGGTGCCAGTTGTTCATATTCTAACAAAAGACTGTTCCTTTGTAATTATTAGTACATAAAATTCAGGAGGAAATCAGGATTCTCTTTCATGAGGACAGTAGATAGTTGCTAATGTCAAAACTTTTACATTTATGGAAACATGTTGATTGGTACATTTATTTCACAGGAAGGAAGGCACTAAAACAAGAGGGTATGGGTTGAGACTACGGGGGAAACTACAGAGGCAATATGAGGGGACGATTCTTCACTGAAAGGGAGGCATGGGCAATCTTCTGGAGGAGGTTGTGGAGTCTGAAACAGTGTCAGGCTTCAAGAGAGCATGAGACAGGCACATAGGACTACAGGGTGGGGGGATGGGGCTCACAGAAGGGGGAGGGAGGAATAGTAGGAGGGGAAAAGGGGCAGACTAGATAGGACAGGCGGTCTTTTTCTGCTGTCAAGTTCTATGATTCTATGATTACAGTAATATGGAACATCAGGCGTCACATGATCAGGAAAGTAAGGAATAATGTCGAGGAGTAGTTCTGATAATCTTTTACTTTTTTGAATTTCTGTTTATCTCTTACTATTTACTTTTGAGTACTGGTGTTTTCTGTCTGATAGTCACTGTTTGATTGATTGATTTTAGATTTCTGTACTGTTTTATATGTTTTACCTAATAAAAATCCCTTACTTTTTTCAAGAAGTGTCATGGGATCATTAACGTCCATCTGAGCAATCAGCAGAAAGACTACTTAAGCAGTCATCACAATCTCTCCCCACACAGTAATATAACCATAGTGGACCAGGAGAAAAAGTTTCCCTCTCCCCTACCCCAATCTCCATGCCCTTACCTTAAGGCCTCTGATGTGGTGGCAGCTGCTGGCTGGGGTTAGTCCAGTGGGATCCCCACTGCCTGTAGGGTGCAGGCATGGAGGTGGCTAGAGGTTGTCAAGTCCAGAGGCAGGCAGCAGTGTATGGCAGCAGCTTCATCTTTTCCCTCCAGCTCACAGACTGAAGAATGGTGGAATGTCACACTAAGTCAACTCCCTACCCCACCAGCAAGCTCTGGCACACAACCCAACCTCACGGATTCTGGTTTCCCAGCCTCAGGTCCCTAGTCTAAGAGAAGAACCCACCCATCCAATTCTGTTAACTTGGCAAAAGCAAGTGACATCCACAGTTCTCCCCCTTGTCCTCCAGTTCATGTACAGTCCCACCCGACCCCCAACTTTCTTGACCCAGCATACTTCTCTCCATGAGCAGTGGTCAACTGACAGCAAGTCCTGTGTTGCAGGCATTACCAGGTGCTTCACTCAATAGTATATATCTTATGTTTGTGACTAAATGTTCTGTTAACAAGAGGACGATTAATTGTGCAAACATTGGTGAAGCAGGCCAGCAGTTTGTGCAACAGTTCTGTGGTTCTGTGGTTCGGGTGCTTGAAAAGGACTTTAATTAAGTTACTATACTTATTAGATTTTTTGTTGTTGTTGTTAACTCTGTTTTTGCTCCTCTTGACAGCCGGGGCATGCTTGCCCCATGCTTGTACGTGGGTGCTCGACTCGCCCCACCAGCCAGCCTCCACCACAGATGCATAGCAGGAAGGACCGTGGCTTACCACCCATGGAGGGCCCCCCCAGTAGGAGGTGGACCGGAGAAAGAGACCGCTTCAACTGACCCCCGCTCTGACTTAATCTGGGCTTTGCTTGGCTGGGGGAGAGGGCGCCCATCGTAGGTGTCATTGTGCACGTCTTGAGGGGATTTCTATCTTTTAGATTCCCCTATGGCACAGACATGCAATGATGTCCAGCATGTGGTGAGCATGCATCTGTGCTCACTTGCAGGATGTCTGCTGCTGCCCGATCCCTGTTATGAGGCCCCACTGCTGCACCCCCAGTCTCCACTGGGGTCACTACAGTGGCAGAAGCACACCCCTAACCCTCCCCAGAAGAGGAGAACAGTCCTCCAGACATTCAATCTGCTCCTCCCCTGCTGACCACCGATGGCCCAAGTCCATTCCCGAATCCTGGTTGTCAGTGTGGAGCGAGGTGTGGCATCTAGTGCCTCGACCATCAGCGCCACCGGGCCAACCTATTAGATGGTTTTATTAGGTTTTTTTAAATAACCTTTATCTTTTTATTTACCATGCTGCTGTACAGACACAAGTTGATGTTACATAAAGTTGTAATTGGTGATTAGTATCCTTAGCACTTCAGCATTTCAGTAACTGTATAAGGAATTCTGTCTCTGGATTTCCACATGCACTGTGCCTCTTCAAATGGGACACTACACATTAAATATAATGCATTTATTTGTGTGTTTTTCCTTTTGACTCCTTACAACATTTGTAAGCTAGTTAAAACGTAAGCATCGAAGTACCTCAGGCCATCCAGCTAGTGCAGAGGTAGAGCTAACACTTGCCATTCAGATGCTTGATGCCAACTGTTGAGGCAGTGTTTTGAACCTTTGATTTAGACACATCCTGCCTCAAGAGGAGAGAGAGCACCTTCTTCATTGCACAATGACCCCTGGTCATCCAGGGGAGAGAGTGTCATGTGGAAAGGAACAATGCAAACGTACTGAATGGCCTTACATCAACACGCACCCGCTCACTTGGCAAGCGATGCATAGGCATTACATATGCAGATCGGGGCTGGAAGGTGAGTTCCAAAGGAGGGGAGGGGCCCATGGTCACCCATCCCTCCAATAGCCCTTAGAGGCGCAAGGCTAGGTCACTCCACAGAAGTGCACTCTGTTGGTGGGACTATGGGTAGGACTGTGTGTTGGAGACATGGGGCAAAAAATAAGGGGCACACTTGGGAAAGATGAAGTCCCCTCATCTTGCCACACCCAGTTGGACTGCCTGGCCTGCTTCCTCGTCGTCGGCTCCTCTGCCTGGTATCCCAGGTTTGTCCAGTGAAGTAGGCTCCTCAGAGGCCTGTTCCCCCTTCGAGATCCCACCTGCACAGGATACATCACAGGTTACCTGCCTGAGGGCTAGAGTTAAGCGTTAGCAAAGCCAGAAATGGAGCCTCAGACCCAAGGAATTCCATGGATGGGAAAAAGGACATAGAGGGTGATGGAAAAAGGACCTCAGGTCACGCCTAGGGTGGTAGAAAAAGAAAGCTGAAGAAAAATAACTTAAGTGGGATTTTTCTTTGGGATGCTTGGAGTTCACTACTTTAACTATTTTTTACTTTAACTACAATAATTAACTGCGTTACTAATTATTTATCATTTTGCATATTTACTCATTCCAGTGAAACCCTTCCAAAGTTCGTTTCAGTCCAGCACTTCTGCATTTTGAATCAGCATGTGGAATTAAAATCAAACTCTGGAACATCGTTTAAACAAGATAAGTAATTTAAACATCCACAGACCAGAAGAAAAACTGTTTATTTGATGATAAGTGTTTTACCATGGCCCCGCAGCTGAAAAGTTCCTCTGCTTTGTAAAAGTGCTGAAGCAGACAAATGAACCTCAAGCAGAGTAAAATCTGCCTACAGTCAACCCGAAGCTGAGTAACAGGGGCTGACCCGAGGCTGAACTGTCTGCACAGGCAAGTGAGGAGTTATTGGGTTGGGCCAGAGAAAATCACTGCAGCTCAGCAGGGATAACGATAACAGTTCTGAAGCTGATATTATCCCATACTGGATTATTATTAAAACTTAACATGGCAGTAGGTCTGGTATGGAAAACAGCTGCAGATCTTTGAACTAAACTTTGAAGAAGCTGCCATTTGCAAAGGAGGAAAACTGTTCTCATTTTGTGGTAGGGATGGCTCCAAATCCATTAAGCTAATTTACATTTTTTCCAAAGAACATGTAAAAAAAAAAATAACCAACTACAGTAATGAAGTATACAATCAACAGACATTATTGAATGTTTGCTTTTATTTTATTTACATTAACTGACATTTTGCTGTCAATGAATGTTCCAATTCTGCATACTGTACATAAATACCATTTGGCTTTTCAAAAAGAGAAGTACATATCACAAGACACTTTGATAGTCTGACACTTTATTTACATCAACTTACATTTCATAAAATAGTTTCCTTAAGGCAAAGTTTTCCAAAAAGTGGAATACCTACGGCAGACACATTACCAGTTAGACACTTTCTTTACATACATTCAGTTAGCATTTTTTTTACTGAATAATTTCATTTTAGAAAATGGGTAAAATAATTTGAGGCTTCCGATTGGCTGAAACACTTTTCTAGCTGGGCATCTATCAGACAACAGATGCCCAGCTATTAAAAGTGCCAGTCTAGCCTGCCCCTTCACAAGTATCTTGTTGCCCAGCCAGCTCTCCAATTGGCTACCCCCCCCCCATTCATTTCAAATTTGTGCCATTTTTTTGTCCCGCTTAGCGAGAGTCTGGCTCCCGAATACAGATTTATGAACAATACTGTCCCGGTATTTAGAATCCCACACAACAACTCACTGGCTCCCCAAACCAAACCAGTGTACATTTTTTCATTCCTTTTTCCGTTTTACCTTTTTGTTTATTACTTCCTGATTTGCATCTCTTCTGTCTTGCGACTCATAGGCATTCCTCTCTGCCGCCCGTCATTCAACATCCCAATTCCCAAACCAGGAAATCACCTATCAGGAAAACGAGCTGTCTCCTCAACAGGTACTGCCCACAAATTAACCATAGTATCTATGCTAAAAAAAAAAAAAAACGAAAAAATAATTTACAACGCTGCCGTCTCTACTCACAGTGACGCCTCAAACTGCCTCTTACAGCGTAACACGGTCACGTGCCTCACCACTCGCAAATCAATTTAACTGAGCAGCACAAAAATAAAGATAAACTGACAACGCTTTCTCTGTGTCCTGCTCCTGAAAGTACAACACAATGAAAAAAACAGGAAATGAGTCAAAAACAGTCCTGGAGTGTAGTGGGGGACCAACAAAGAGAATAATGGCTGGGGAGAACAGCAGATAGAACAACACAATTACAGAGGGATTTGAATACCAGTTTTCTTATGTTTTTCATATATTTTTTAAATTACATACAGTAGCTCTACCACTGTGTGTGTGTGTGTGTGGGGGGGGGGTAACTATGACAGCCACGACCAAAAGCATCAACTAAAGAGGCTCTGCAAGGACATAACTCCCAAGCTCAGAAAAATCCACACAATTGTGTAGAATAGGTGTAGGAACTATTTTATTTCAAAACATAGTTTAAACTAATTTTCATCAACTTTTTTTGCTTAACTCATTTAGTTTTACAGTGCTTGCTGCTAATATTTTCCAGGTGACAGTTATACCGACCTAGGTGTCTATGGCTCTGCTTGCAGTGCCGGGCTTCATCATGCTGCTCACGGTCCGGTATAGCACAATACAGCCCACCCTGTTGGGTATTATTGCTTACATATAACATACATTTTAAAAGGTCAGCATCTGAAACTGTGTGGTATAAATTGGACATACAAATACATAACTAAGTGTAACTCCTAGGTGGCGCTATTCCGAGGGTTACTACCCCTGCCTGCACAGTAGCCTGCAGGTTGAGGGGCCTTGGCTCTCGAAATGGGTGCCTCCACCCAGAGGACAGGGTTGTTGGCAACGTGACTACCCTGGGTATAGCCCTCTGGGACACTGATACCCCCCCCTTTACCCCTAGTGGCCTGGCTAAGCTTGCAGCTACCCCACACCAACACATTTTTGCAACTCACAGTGAATCCCTCCTTATAACCACTTACCACCAGGGCTATGATCGGCTGGAACGCCCTGGATGACCCCCTGAAAAACAAGACCTGTAACAATGAAACAATGTTGATGCAGTGCTTTTTATACAGAGGTACACCACACCCAGTTTAACTGCAAAAAGATCCAGATCTGATTTATTGGGGGATGTGAACAGGGGAGGGGCAGTAATCTAGTGGTTTATTTTAGATCTGATTGATTCAGGCTATAAGGCATGCACTCAGAGGTCCCTGGAATACAGTCACATACAATCTGGGTACATAGATACATAGATACATAGACAGTGTCGGCATATAAGGGCCTATGGCCCACCCAGTCTGCCCATTTGAGCTTGTAAGTTCAGTTTGTTTTCCTAGAAGTCTGTTGCCCCTTACCCCTGACCTCTAGAATTCCTTTATGTCTATCCCATGCATTCTTAAATCCCATGATTGTTTCAGCCCCACCACTTCCTCTGGCAGGGTGTTCCACTTGTCCACCACCCATTCTGTGAAGAAATTCTTCTCATGTTTCCTCTGAATCGTCCTCCCTCCAACTTCATCCCATGCCTCTAGTCCTGGAACATCTTTTTTGTAAAATAGTGTTTTCCTGCACCCTGTTCCTCCCTCTAAGATACTTGTATGTTTCTATCATATCCCTCTCTCCTCCCTCTCCTCCAGGGAGTACATGTTCAGTTCCTTCAACCTGTCTTCATGGGACTTGTGATGCAATCCATGCACCATCTTTGTTGCCCTCCTCTGAACCTTCTACCCTGTCTATGTCCTTACGTAGGTATGGTCTCCAGAACTGTACACTGTACTCAAGGTGGGGCCTCACTAGTGTCTTGTATAGCGGAATTATGACCTCCTTTTCCTGCTGGTGATGCCCCTGCCTATACATCCCAGCATCCTATTTGCTTTACTGGCCTTGTCACACTGTTTCCCACCTTGAGGTCATCAGAGATGACAACCCCAAGATCCCTTTCCTGCTTGGTGCATGTTATATCCTCGCCCCCAACTGATATATTGTGCCAGGGTTTCGTGCCCCATATGCATTATCTTGCACTTCTTTGCATTGAATTTCAACTGCCAAACCCTTGACCATTCTCAAGTTTCTGCAGGTCGCTTCATTCTGTCTACACCCTCTGGTGTGTCTACTCTGTTACAGAGCTTTGTGTCATCAGCTAACAGTGAAATTCTGCCTTCTAGATCCTGCAGTAATGTCACTGATGAAAATGTTGAATAGGACCGGTCCCAGCACTGATCCCTGTGGTACCCCACTGGTCACTCTTCCCTCTGTGGAGTGACAGCCATTTACCACCACCCTCTGTGTCCTGCCACCCAGCCAGTTACCTATCCACCCACACTACTGTCCAGCCCACACCCATATTCCCAGTTTGTGTAATAGTCTTCTATGTGGCACAGTGTCAAAGGCCTTGCTGAAGTCCAGATAGGCCATGTCCACTGCCCTCCCCTGATCCACCTCCCTAGTCACCCAGTCAAAAAATTCAACGAGGTTGGTCTGACATGACCTCCCCCTGGTGAAACCATGCTGCCTTGGGTCCTGTAGTCCATCGACAACCAGATGTTCCACCAATCTCTCCTTCAGTAGTGCTTCCATGATCTTCCCCACTACCGAGGTGAGGCTGACTGGTCTGTAGTTCCCTGCTTCCTCTTTGTTCCCACTTTTGTATAAGGGAACTACATCTGCTGTCCTCCAGTCTTTGGGTACCCCCCTGTTTCCAGTGATCGGCTAAACAGGATAGCCAGAGGTTCAGCCACCACCTCTCTTAGTTCTTTAAGGACCCTGGGGTGCACCCCGTCTGGCCCCATTGCTTTATCAACTCTTATTACTTCCAGTTCCTTCAGGACCCTTTCTCGTGTAAAGGGACTTGTGTCCATTTCTGCACCATTCTCACCCCTTGTACTCCCTTCAGACTCATTACCCCCTCTTCCTCAGTAAAGACTGAGCAGAAATACCTGTTCAGTATGTCAGCTTTAGTGTTGTCATCCTCCACGCGGCTCCCATCCTCCCCCTTCAGTCTCACTATCCCTCCCTTTGTCTTTCTTTTTTCACTTATGTACCTGTAAAAGGTTTTGTGCCCTCTACCCACTGATTTTGCAATGTGTTCTTCTGTCTGAGCTTTGGCTTCCCTTTACTGACCTCCCTGCCTCCCTTTGCTTCTCCTGGTACTTCTCCCTATCCCTTCTGCCTGTGTCTTTTATATTGCCTGAATGCAATCTTTTGGCTTTCACTTTCTTTGCTACCTCTTTGGAAAACCATAATGGTCTCCTCTTCCTTTTCCTCTTGCTAACCTGCTTAATGCATAATTCTGTTGTTCTTGTAATCCCCATTTTAAATACTGCCCACTGTTCCTCAACCCCTGATTCCTGTCCCATTCCCCTTAATGCCTCTTTCAAGTATCTCCCCATTTTCCCAAAGTCTGCCCCCCTAAAATCCAGGATACGTGTTTTTGTGTGGTTTGGTTCTGCTCTTTCTGTGATTTCAAACCACAATGACTGGTGGTCACTGTTACTCAGGTGCTCCCCCACTGTTACCCCCATCAAACTGTCCCTGTTTGTGAGCACAAGGTCCAGTATTGCCTTCTGCCGAGTTGGTTCCATGACCAGTTGCTTGAGGAAGGCACCCTGAAGGGAGTCCAGGATAAATCTGCTCCTAGTTGATGCTGCTGCTGGGATGCTCCAGTCCATGTCTGGAATATTGAAGTCTCCAACCAGTACTACCTCACCTTGTCTGCCATCCTTTGGATGGCTAGCATCAACTCTATCTGTTTCTTCCTCCTGGGCTGGTGGTCTATAGACCACACCTGTGTGGATGGCTGTCCCCATTTTCCTTTCCAGCTTAACCCACAGTATCTCTCCCCATTTTGTTCCTCCTGGATCTCTGTGGCCCTTATGTCATTTTTCACATACAGTGCCACTCCTCCTCCTTTCTGCCTGCTCTGTCTCTTCTGAATATGTTGTAGCCAGGTATGGCCATCTCCCAGTCATGGTTATCATTACACCAGGTTTCAGTGATGGCCACAATGTCCAGGTCTGACTGTACCATGACAGCCTCCAGATCTTCCATCTTGTTGCTAAGGCTCCTGGCATTTGCACACATGGCTTTCTATGATTTGACCTCCCTAGACTGCTTCACTGTTCTACTCCAGCCCCTTCCTTGGTTGTCATTTATCCCTGGTTCTCCTTGCTGTCTGCCCTTCTGCTGAATTTTGCCCCTTTTCTGCTTATCCACCTCTTGGGCACTAATCTCCATTTGGTACCCAGTTGGAACTACAGGCTAGCCTGAAGAGTTGCCGGAGTAGGCCAGCATTGCAGCTGGTTGGGGTCCTGTGATGGAAAGAAACATGTATGCACTGTAACCCACAATTTGTAATCTGGAGCCAGATGGCTCAGTCCACAAAAGCTTAACAACAATTAAATCAGATGACACACTGTGGTTGTTAGCTGGATTGGAGGGAGCTATCCTTGTTTTACTCATGCTACCCAAAATTGGATGCAGGATGGACGAAATGGAGACCTCAAGATGAAGAGTTGGATGGCCAGGAGAAGCAGGGTCCACACGATGCGACATGGTGCTCGATCCTGTTCAGTGTTGTTGATCAGGGAGCCGAATCTCCGGGCTGGTCTCTCGTTGGATTTTTCTCTGCAGCTTGAGCAGGTGTCTGTGCTAAGATGGCAGGGTCCAGACTGGGAGAGCAGTTCAGATGCAGTCCAGTAAGGTTGCTGGACGCAGCTTCCAGCAGGCGTGACACATTCAGCAAAGTGGGGAACCAAATCACGACCCACTGTCCACATTCAGCACACTTATAGTAAAGGCAGATAAATACCACAGTTCAGATGACAGTCTGGTTGCAATTCACAATGTCCCTGTGCAAACCATATGCTCTGCGGTCGTGTTGAAAGTTCTGATAGGCCGATCGCTCAAAAGCAAGTCTTTCGTCCTCTTCAGGTGAAATTAGTCACAATTCGGAACGAAGGTCACAAATTCGGATAATGTCCGATGGTCGGATTAAGTCTCTTCACTTTATGAAGATGGTAGCAAGCAGGCCAGACACAGCCTTCCCGCCGATTTTCCCTGCACACTACGCAGGAGCAGCTGTTAGAATTCCTCGAGCTCCTCACTCTCTCAACTCTTACTCCACTCTAACTTCTGCTGTAGGCAGCACCAGGGCTTCCTAGTGATCAAAAAGATTTGGTTCATTGATCCTTCTGTCTGTCACATCTTGAGCTCCCCCCTCCGGGTCCATTTAGGTGCCAAAGGGTGAAAACTACAATTCCTACAGAAATTTACTCCAACAAGACCCCTGGGGCCAGGCTCCATTTTAGAGCCCCCAAGGTACTGATTGGTGCAGATTGGCAGTCCAGAACTAAGATGGTGGTACATAACAGAAGTGTCCATGCTGCAAAGGAAGGCAGGTTAGACAAACTATATTATCATTATTATTAAAACAGATAATCAGCAAACAATCAAAGAGTCTAGTAGTGCTCCCTCTATGCAATTGACAATGGCAGAATTAAGCAGCTGTACTGCAGCCTGGGTAGGAATCAAGCCTAGAAACACTCGGCCCTCACCCAGATTAATTGTAAACTAGGAGATAGGCAGCTCTTAAAGAGACAGGCATAGAGGCTAACTGGTCGCGCACATACAAACACTTAAACCTGCTAGGATACAGGACATCAGCCTGCCAGTGGGCATTTAGGCAAGCCCAGGAAGACAATTTAGGAACATTTTAGGGGGGCTACACCCTTCTCTGCCTGGAAAGAACTTGGCGTCCACGTCAAGTCTATGCCACTTCGAAATTTCAGAAGCCACCTTATCATTAAGAATATGCTACCTATGTGAAATATGTAAACTATGACCATAGTCTTACATGAAGAAAAATAAATCTGATGCATCAGTTAAACATAACTTATTACTTTACCATTCCTTACTAAAAATAGTACATGCAAACAACTGTGTATATATCTGTTATATCAGCAGCAATATATTATAGTGGTGCAGTTGCGCCACTATAGTTATGGTTGAGTGGTCAGTTACATACTAAAGTCAAATGTTTGGGCGTTAATAACTTTGGACCTGTTCAATGAATTTGCCTGAAATTTGGTACGCGAAATTGGGGCATGGTAGATCTCTTGATCTGCCAAATTGTGTTTTGGTCGGAGTGCCGGTCTTTGTGTACGAAAGCGCTGAAAAATACAAAATTATCCATTTTTGGAGGCACCTTTTGGCATTCTTAATGTTGTTCTGCACGGCCATTGTGCAGTGTGCTGCTCTGTGAGATGGCTCGTTTGAAAGAGCTTTGGTGGCCGAACATGCTGCTTTTCATTTGGTGAAAAAATATTAAGGCATTCAAAAGTTATGGCACTTTTAAGTTCCCATTATAAGTCAATGGGAAAATTTACAAGAATATCTTGTGATCAAAGATTGGGGGTTCTGGCCATCTCATCCCACCTGGCGGTCAAAGAATTTGCAGCCTCGCGATTCAAGAATCATTGTTCCTGAGGAATTTCAAAAATTCTTTGACCGTGAGATCCACCATCTTGTTTTCAGTTTTCCTATTGCACAAACACAAATATCTCGGCTCAGGAGTCACTTTTGAAGTAAAACTTTGATGGGTTTTTCTCAGGGGACCCTGATCTATCGAGCCATGGCTTTGGTTCCTTCCAAATCGGTCTAAAAATGGAGTTTCCAGCTTTTAAATTTTTCGTTCGTGGCTCGCTAACGATCTTTGATCATGAGCCGACAAATTCTAGCGCGATTCGCGAAAACTTTGATCGCGATCGTGCATCGCGAGCGAGGGACGAGATGGCCAGATTTTAAAATTGCTTTCTGTAGCCCAGGGGTGCCCTATTAAGTAAAATAAGGTGGGTTTTGCTCAGGGGGCTTCCCTCTTCCACATTTGAATTAAATAATGTACTTTTTATTATCCCTAGTAGTCTAGTGGCCCCCTTCCCCATCATAGCAATGTACATAATGATGTATGTTATCCCTGGTAGTCTAGTGGCTCTCCCAAATGAGTATCCTATTAATATCTTTCTTTATTATCCATGGTAGTCTGGTGGCCCCCCATGTGTCTTTTTGCACATTTTTGTAATAATTATAGCCCTGGTAGTCTAGTGCCCCTTCCCGCGATCTGTAGTTCTTAATAATTAATATTCCTATCCCTGGTAGTCTAGCGGTCCCCCCTTCCATTATAATAAAATTGACTTCTATTTAGCAATACCTGGTAGCCTAGTGGCCCCCACCCATCCATGACAGCCCACCCAGCACCCCCCCAGCCACCGACTGGGTGTATTATCAGCGGCAATTGAAAGAGACACCCGGAAATTATTTCCTAGCGCCTCTTTCAATTGCTGCTTGTAATACACACAGTCGGTGGCTGGCAGTGGAGGTGAGAGGTGGGCTGTGCCAGTCACCGGCTGGGGAAGGGTGGAGGGGTGCTGGGTGGGCTGTCATGGATGGGTGGGGAGCCACTAGACTACCAGGTATTATAAATGAAGTACATTTTATTATAATGGGAGGGGGACCGTTAAACTACCAGGGATAGGAATATTAATTATTAAGAACTGCAGATCACTGGGTGGGGGTGGGACTAGAATACCAGGGATATAATTATTACAAAAATGTGCATAAAGACACATGGCGGGGCACTAGACTACCATGGACAATAAAGAAATATATTAATAGGATACTCATTCGGGGGGGGGCACTAGACTACTCGGGATAACATACATCATTATGTACATTGCTATGGTGTGGAGGGGGCCACTAGACTACCAGGGATAATAAAAAGTACACTTTATAATTCAGATGTGGAAGAGGGAAGCCCCCTGAGGGAAAACCCACCCTTATTTTACTTAATAGGGCACCCCTGGGCTACAGAAATTGATTTTAAAATCTGACCATCTCGTCTCTCACTCTTTGTTCACAAGTGAGCAATATCTTTGACCGCCAGCATGCAAATTCTTTGATCGCGAGATTCTTTGATCGTGATAGTGCATTGCAAGCGAGGGATGAGATGGCCAGATAAAAAAATGTATTTTCTCAGCTCAGGGGTGTCCTAGCAAGACAAATGAGGGTGAGTTTTACTCAGGGGGCTTCATTCTGACGAACCCTGACAGTGGATTACCGCAACTGTGTAAATTTTGTAAATGACACTAGTTTTTATTCTTTAGTCGTGATCATGCAAATTCCTTGATCACAAGCCTACAAATTCTTTGATCGCGAGATTCTTTGATCACGATCGTGCATCATGAGGGTAGGACAAGATGGCCAGATTAAAAAATACATTTTCTCAGCCCAGGGGTGCACTAGGAAGTCAAATGAGGGTGGGTTTTGCTCAGGGGGCTTCGTTCTGTCGAACCATGGTGGTGGTTTACCGCAATTCTTTCAATTTTGTAAATTATTAAAGTTTTAATCTTTGTTCGTGAGCCTGAAAATTCTTTGATCACGAGCCTGCAAATTCTTTGATTGCCATCTTTGATCGTGAAGACAGAACAAGATGGCCAGAATTTTTATAATGGAATAGATAGGTAAATTTTACCAAACTTTAAGATTTAATAACTCGGAAACGGTTTGCTCTTTTTACTTGAAATTTGGAGGGTGTTTACGGAATGTCCTGTAGACGTGAATTATGGTGTTACAAATTGGATAAAAAATTTTTTGCGGAGATATTGCATGACACACTTTACATGTTGCGGACAGTGTTTTGCTTGTGGTGGTGGCTTGAAATTGATTGGATATCTAGCCTTAGTGTCATGGATGTAGTTTTCAGTTGTTGTGTGTGTTAAATGTCAACAGGTGTGGAACTGTGCCAGTCTGACAAATGAAAATCTCATACGTTAAAATGTTATATCTAGGACACGGTTTGGTCTTTTCACTTGAAATTTGGAGGGTGTTGACAGTATGTCTTGTGGATGAAAATTACAGTGTTTCCGTGTCGGAAAATATTTTTTTGGTGCAGATATGGTGTGGTGCAGTTTACGTTCTGCAGATAGCATTTTGATTGTGGTAGTGGCTTGAAATTGATAGGATACCTAGCCTTAGTGTCATGGATGTAGTTTTCAGTTGTTGCGTGAGTTAGGTGTCAACAGGTACAGAACTGTGCCACTCTGACGAATGAAAATGAAAAATTTTGACAAGTTATATCTTGGACACAGTTTGGTCTTTTTACTTGAAATTTTGAGGGTGTTGACAGCATGTCCTGTAGATGTTAATAGAGGTATTTACGTGTCGGACCATATATTTTTTGCGGACATATTGTGTGGCGCAGTTAACATTTTATGGACAGCGTTTTCTATTGTTGTACTAGATTAACATTTGTTTGGTGGCTGGCCTTGCTGTTGTGAATATACTTTTTAGTCATTGGGTGTGTAATGTGGCCTGACACTTACAAGTTGGTGGGAGCGCGGGGCCCAACTTGCGCAACTTTCTACTTTTCTATTCTTTCTTAAAAAGTAAGGAAATTCTAAGTGAAAAACTTCATTAATACATCAGTTAGGGTTCTTCTACAGTGAAAAAAGCAAGGGAATTAGATTTTAGGGTTCCCACCTCTTGCACCCCACCCCAGCCTGCCCCCACCAAGAGGCATCGGGGTGTGCATTGGGGCCCTTGGCCCTAATTCTCCCCCCATTCTCCTACACTGCACCACCTCAGCTTGTTTACACATGGGATGGGGTGAGAGTTAGGGCCAAGGACCCCAGCGCACAGCCCGATGCCTGTTGGTGGGGGCAGGCTGGGGTGGGGTGCAAGGGATGGGAACCCTAAAATCGAATTTCCTCACTTTTTTCACTGTAGAAGGACCCTAACTGATGCATTAACAAAGTTTTTTCATAGAATATATATATATATATATATATTCCATCATTTAAATAACAATTATACTTATGATTCAGTTAATATACTGTACTTATTCATGTAATAGTTTCCTGTACTTTAAACAGTGTAATTGGGGACCCAATCCTATCAGCTAATTTAGGGCTAAATGGAATAGAGGCACCATGTTCTGAGGGAAGGACCAACAGCTTAGAATTAGCAGACAAACTCAATTTAGGCAGTGAGCTCTTTGTGATATAAACCCCCTTATGGACAACATTTAGAGGCAAATCAACTGGTCTCCCCAGGGGTTCATAACTAAGACACACCACCAATTTGACAGCCTGCCCAGACTTCTTCAGGGGAATAGGTATAGGAGCTGGGGGTTCAGCTTTGGTGCTACTGTCCTTTTTGGCCATGAGGGGCTCCTCTGCACTAGAGGAAGTGTCCAGATGGGGTGCATGGTCCCTTTTGTGTTTTTTGAATTTCATCTCCATAACCCTTGGCTTGTCATTACTGTCCAGCAAAGGCTCAGATTGCTTGTTTGGAAAGGACCCCGAAACAACTGGACTCGGGGGCACTGAATTAGAACAGTCAGTACTTTCATGAGCTTCTGCACATTTTGTTACATCACCGGGAGGGGTCCATCTTGACCAACTCCTCCTCAGGCAATTCAAACACCTCTGCTAAACACAAAAACTCTGCTGTTTCAGACACAACACTTTGCATCTCACTTTCTGTGGGCAATGGTTCTAAAGAGTAAGTCAGCGCTTTGGGCAGTTCATGAAGCGCAGCCTCCTCCACATAATTAAACATGGGGTTCCCTTGGAACAATTGATTCAGTTCATAAGAAGGGAAGTAGGGAGCCTTTTCTTCACTGCTGTCAAATTCAGAGTGACCATCACTGTCGCAAGGGACCTGCTGTGGGCAAGACTCAATTTCTTGAATAACCTGTGAAAGTTGACTTTGCCACTTTCAGGCAGCCGCTCTGGTTTTCTGCCCAGAAGGGGCAGTGTCTGCTGGCTCAGCATCAATAATTACTTGACCAATGGGAAGCAGGTGGTTCCAGTGCATGGTTTTGACAGTTTGGGGATCATTCTCTGGGCACACTTTGTAAATGGGCAATTCATCCAACTTCCTGACCACCACATGAGGAAAATGATGCCACCTGTCAGCAATCTTGTGTTTCCCATGCAGTCCTAGATTGTGCAATAACACTCGATCACCTGGCCGTAACTCCTGAGCCTTTATGCACTGATCATACCTTTCTTTGTTGGCTAAATTTCATTTGGTAGCCATGGTCTTGGCCAGTTGATATGCATGGTTCAATTGATCGCTCAGTTTCTGCACATACTGTTGGTAATTCTCAGCTCAGACTCCATGTGGAGAGACACCAAAACAGACATCCACTAGTAACTGGGCTTCTCTTCTGAACATGAGGTGGTAAGGGGAGAACTCAGTGGCATCACTCTTTGTGCAATTGTAAGCATGCACTAAGTTACTGATCCGTTGACTCTATTTAGGTTTGTCTTTGGGATGGAGCATGCCCAACATTTCCAAGAGGGTTCGATTGAAATGTTCAGGCTGTGGATCCCCCTGAGGGTGGTAGGGTATGGTTCTGGACTTTCACACCCCCTCATAGGGAAGGCATTTCCTTGATGAGTCTACTTTCAAAGTCCCTCCCTTGATCAGAGTGTATACATTGTGGGGAATCATAATGCACAAAGAACTTCTCTACCAACACCTTAGCTACTGTGGAAGCCTTCTGGTCTTTTGTTGGAAATGCTTGAGCATAACGAGTAAAATGATCAGTCACTACTAGCACAATGCTGACGTTCTTTTGATCTTGTTCTAAACATAGAAAGTCTATACAAACTAATTCTATGGGAGCGCTGGCAGATATGTTGACTAAGGGGTGGCCTTCTGTGGCAAAGCTTTTCATTGGAGGCAGCAACTGCGGGTTTTGATATCATTTTCAACATCAGACCCCATTTTAGGCCAATAGAAATGGGATTGTACTAAGTCGAGAGTCCAGTCAATACCAAGATGCCCCATATGGTTGTGAATAGACCTCAGTACCAATTGCTGGAAGGCTGTGGGTAGGACCAGCTGCTGTTTGTCTACCTGACCACAATGATCTACTGTTTCTCTATGTAACCCCTAGGTGGCTCTATCACAAGGGCTACTACCCCTGCCTGCTTGGCTAGTAGCAGGTTAAAGGGCCTGGGTAATGAAACAGGTGCCTCCACCCACAGGTCAGGGTTGTTAGTGGTCAAGCTAACCTGGACACAGCCCTTTGGGACACTGTAACCCCCCTCTTTCCCTTCTAGTGGCCTGAACAATATACAATAATTACTTTCACAATGACCCTTATTCAACAGGCAATTACTCACACTGTTTGCACTTACCACGAGGGCTGGTTCCTCTAGCTTGACCCTGTGGACCCCTGTAAAACAAGGTTAAGCACAGCAAATAGCAACAGTACAATACTTTTGGCACAAACTGGAACCACAGTCAGGTTAAATGCAAAACAAAGTTAAATTTGATTTATTCAGGAGACTTGAACAAGGAAGGGGCGTATTCAGGTTGATTTGCTTAAAAGCTGTATTAATCAGAAAGTTATGCATGCAGTTCAGAGTCCCTACACAGTCACACAGTCTGGGTACCCAGGTAGAAAAACGGTGGGCTAGCCAGGAACATTGCAGCTGGTTGTGGCCCTGTGATGGAAGAAAACAACATGCACAGCAGGCACTATTTGTAATCTGTAGCCGGAAGGCTCAATTCATGAAAGAAAAAGCAACAAGACAATCAAATGACAACTCTTTTAGATTTAGCTGTTATTGCAGGGAGCTACCCTGATGTTTACTCATGATACCCAATACTGGACATGGGCAGGATGAAATCAAAACTGCAGGCTGTTGAGCTGGAGTGCCCAGAGAAGCAGGTCCCACACAAATCACCGAGGAGTCATTCCTATTCAAGGCGTTGAGCAAGGGGGCTGATCCCCGGGCTGGTCTCTAGTCAATGATTTTCTCAGAGTAGCAGGAAATCTGGCAGGCTAGTGTAGCAGGGCCCAGGCAAACACAAATGGATATGGATTCAGTCTGTGGAGCTGGATACAGCCTCCAGCAAGCAAAACACAGTTCAGACACACAGTGGGGAACCAAATCATGACCCACTATAAGCACACAGTGTAGTGCCCCAGGGAAATTGAGAGCACCACAGAAAATAGGGGATCCTCAGAGTTATAAGGGGTCAGATAGTAATGGGGACCTTGGCAGCTTAATGGAGAACCCTTGAAAAGCTTTGGTGACCCTCTGAAACATAGAACAGGCCCAACTCCAGCAGACAGTCCTAGTAGTCTAAATTCAGGGCTTTAAAAGAAAACCATTTCTTTTTCTTTCCTCCCCCTTTCCCCAGCTCAAGACTGACACCCAGCCAGCCAAACCAGTTGGGCAACATTCCTGTCCCCAGTGGAGAAGGAAGCCAGGCTGAGCCCTCTCAGCCAATCCATATGGCTAGGGTAGATTCAAATCTGGAGATTTTTTTTTAAGCCACTGACCCAGCTTCAGGAGGCTGACCTCTGGATGGAGAAGCCAATCCCCTGGCAGGTAGCCAGGACCGTCCCATCCTAGGGTAGGCTCTGCCAGGCTGGAGGGCGGGGAGAAAGAGTTTGATATGGGAGGGTGAAGGACAGCAAGGCAATGGATGTCGGCTTCCCTGTTAGGAGGTTGAAGTGAATCCCCTGGGTCCCTTTGGTGTATCTCCCTCCAGAAGATCCCCTTTAGCAGCCTCGGTCAGTTTTTGCAGAAATCTGCCATCTAGTCGGGTCCCCCAGTGTGTCGAGTCAGTTCATTTGGCCGGGAAACAGACCCAGTGCACCTTTCATGCAGCAGTCTCCAGGAGAAGATGCCTTATCACTCCTTTCTGGTTGTGCACTCCCCAGAGTACAGAAGTCTTGGTTGAACTCCAGGGGCTCCTGCACACACCTCACACCTCATCCAGAAGTCCTCCGGTCTCTCTTCTTCGACCCAGGGAAGGTCCCTGGGAAGCCCAGTATCACCTGCACCCACTTCCAACGACCTCCAACAGCTCCAAATGTTCACCACGATGCCCCAGGTTTGAGTTGCGGGTCATAAGTGGTAGCCAGCTGGTAGCGAGGGCCCACCAAAGTGAGTCAGATTAGGGGCCGCACCGGCTCTAGCTTGAGGGACTTAAGTCATCTGCCAGACTCGGAGTCATGTTGCCCATTCTTCCGAATAGATATTGTCCTAAGGTGGCAACAGTACCGGTGGCCTATACCAAGGCCTTGCTGAGGATTACCAGGTTGTGCACCCCATTCCCTGAGGTGGCATAAGTACCGGTGGCCCACGCAAGAGGCCACACCAACGGTTGCCACACTCTTGATTGTACTGCCCATAGGTGGTTCATGTTCCAGTGATGCATCAAGAGGTCACACTGAAGATTGTCGGATTCTGAAGCTGCAGGGGTGAGGTGGTAAGAGTTCCAGGGACCTGCCCAGAGGTCGTCCAGTGGATCATCGCAACCAGCATCCTTTCCTCAACTGGAGATCACCTGCCCGAGGTCACTGCAGCCAACATCCCCAGAGGAGGTTCTCTTCCCCTACAACCTGGCATCAACACCCATCCTCCACCAGGTGATGCCCTGTCGACATTGCCTCAGCGATGCCAGGAGTCACCTTCCCAGGGCCAGGAGGCCTACACTGTTTTACTTGCTTTTTGGTTCACTGGGGGATGCCCCATTTTATGGCCTGTGTAGGAAGCACTTCCTTAGGTTCACACTCAGCAGTCGGCCAACCAAAATACTAGAAACCCAAGCTTGGTGCATCGGATTGTTACACCTTTAAGCCTTAAATAACCTGGACTTTTGTAGGACATTAGTGGGGCCAGTTTGTGGTCCCGGTAACCTTATTCACTCTTTCTCATGTGTATAGTGTTAGTGAATGCTAAGTCTTTTCTGTGTGCTCCAACTGTGGCTAATAAACCTTGCATCTTGGCTCTACAGTATGTCTCCAGCTTCTCCATCCAGATTTATCTGGCATCACCCTAAACTATAGGGATATGAACCACCACAGCTTGTCCACCACACACAGCACATTCACATGTAAGGAAATTCCACTGTACCAGGCAATTGGCTCTCCGGTCATAATTACAGAGTCTCTGCACAATCCGGGAGTTCAGAGGTAGCTGGAAGTCCTGACAGGCTGATTGCATTCAGCAAATCTTCAGTCTTCTTCAGGTTAAAGCCTGGTCACAATTCAGTGGCTTAATTCGCTCTCCAAATTCGGATCCAGTCCAAAAAAAAGCACAAGTTCCCTCTCAGGGACAGCAGGCAGGTATGCAGGCCAAACTCAGGTCTTTCCACAGTTCTCCCACACGAATCCACTATGGATTGCTGCTTGAACTATCTCAAGCTGTTACTTCTTCACTTCCCAATTCATCTAACTGAAACTGCAAGCAGTGTGGGACTTTCCCCAAGATCCAAAAGGTTCGGTTGGCTGATCTGTCTGTCAGTCACAACAAGGGCTCCCCCTCCAGGTTATTTTAGGTGCCAAAAGCCCAAAATTACAATTCCTACAAGTTTTGGCCCCACCAATCCCCTGTAGGCAGGCTCCATTTTAGATTCCCAAATGTACTGATTGGCCCATTCTGACAGTCCAGGACCAAGATGATGGAAACAAACAGAACTGTCCTTACTCCAAAGAAAGCAGGTTGGAACAAACTACAACATTATTGCTACTCTAACAAATGATCAGCAAACAAGTACATCTTCTAACAGAGATCCCTCTCAGATTAATTATGACTGCAATCCAGGCAGCTCTTAAAGAGACAGTACACAGAGGCTATACAGGCACTCTCTGGCAATATATTTAAACTGCTAAAACACAGGACACGAGCCTGGCAATGAGCATTTAGGCAAGTTCAAGGAAGACTTTTCGGGAACCCCCATTTGTAGAAGGGGTTACAACCTTCCCTACCTGAAGAAAAATTGGCACCTGTGTCAAGTCTGTACCATCATGCATCAGTTAACATAAACTTATTACTTTACTATACATATTCACTACACTTCATGATACTATATCCATAAGGACAATATTTATGCATGTTTCATACAGGTAATACTGACTCCACTATGATTAACACATTAGTAACATCACAATACTGCCTCAGGTAATAACTTCCTGTACATTAAACAATGTGGGAGGGGGCCCTTCCCTATCAGCTAACTTGGGTCTGGATGCGGCAGGGGCACCATACTGAGAAGGAAGAATAATCAACCTGGAATTGGCCGTTAAGCTCAGTTTGGATAGTGAGCTCTGAGAAATATAAACACCTTTGTGAACCACATTGAGAGGCAAATTCACTGGCCTCCCGGGAGAATCATAACTGAAACGCAATACTGGCTTAACAGCTCGGCCAGTCTTTCTGGCGGGAACAGCCATAGTCTCTGTACTTTCAGTACTAACTTTGGAGCTTTCATCATTCATGAAGGGTGCCTCTGCACAGATGGGAATGTCCAAACTGGGAGCACTGTCAGCTCCTTGCTCTGTAGGCTCTGTTTCCACAACATTTTTCTCATTTAGAGAAGGTTCTGGCACAATTAGGCTTTGTGGCACTGAAGGAGGGCTGTCAGCACTCTCATATTGTTGTTCAAGTTCTGGTGTGTCACCAGAGAGACTCAGACCATCAGCCCCTTCTTCGGGCAAGTCACACAGTTCCACTAAACACAGGGAGTCTGCAGCCTCAGACGTGATACTTTGCACTTCACTTTCAGGGAGCATTGGCTCCAAGGATGAAGCTGGGGGGTTAGGCAGTCCAGAAGGCCCAGCGTCATCCCTATGATTCAGCATAGGATTTCCACGAAACAACTGACTCAGTTCATAGGAGGGATAATAGGCATTACCATAGTCACTTTCATCAGAGATGGACTGACACTCACTATCATTCTGGGCCTGCTGCAGGGGAAACCTTAAATATGTAACTACTGGGGTAGGTTGACTCTGTCTCTTTTTTGTAGCAGCATGAGTCACCAGCCCTGGGGAGGCAATATCTGCTGGCTCAGCTTCAATAATAACTTGGCCAATAGGCAGCAAGTCGTTACGGTGCATGGTTTTGACAGCTTTGAAGTTATTCTCTGGGCATACCTTGTACACTGGTAGATCATCCAAATTGCCAACTACTACATAAGGAAGATGGTGCCACCTGTAACCCCTAGATGGCGCTATCCCAGGGGCTACTACCCCTGCCTGATTTGCCACTAACAGGTTGAGGGGCTTGGATCCAATGGCGGGTGCCTCCACCCAGAGGTCAGGGTTTGCAATAGTTAAACTAACTTGGTCACAGCCCTCTGGGACACTGCAACCCCTTTCTTCCCACTAGTGGCCCACACGATATATCAGAATTACCTTCACAGTATACACTTACCCCCAGGTCTGGTTCCGCACTGGGACCTCCTGTGAAATGAGATACAGTGCAACAATCACAGTACAGTACTTTAACATAGACAAATACCTCAGGCAGTATAACTTTGCTGAAACAAGCAGCTCTGATTTATTTAGGGGATATAACAAGGACAGGGGAAATCAGGTTAATTAGCTTATCACTCTAATAATCTACATCTATGGCTCTGTGCACAGGCCTATCCCTATCAGTTACTGTCCCTGGGTACCCAAGCCCAGTGGCTAGTCCAAACAGTGGCAGCTGGTAGGGCCCTTTCACAGAGAGAAAAGGAGAATTAAACAGTCAGCAGTACAGTAATTCCATTTGGATTTAATGTGGCATTCAACAGGGAGCGACCCTGAATTAGTACTCACGACCTCCAAATAAGATAGGTCCTTCAATGTCAGCAGGGCTCACTTGAGGTACACAAACCTCTTCACACATCCATATAAAAGAAAGCACTATACCAGGCAGGCTGCATCTGTATCCCATCGCAATTACTGCACAATACCCGGAAACACAGCAGATTCAGTTCCTGACAGACCGAGTGCAATTTTCAGCAATTCTTCCAGTCTTCTACAGGGTGAGCCTGGTTTCTACTCTTCAGAGATCCTTTGATTCTTTTCACAGGACGGATTCAGTCCTAACAAGCTGTTACACAAGCTGCAGACCGAACTCTGGGCCTTACACACATTTTTGACTAAAACTGCACACTGAAAAGCACAGGGCTCCTTCCTTCTTTCACTGCCAAAGCTCAACTGAAACTCCAACCGACAAAACCGGCACTTCCTTTGAGTTCCTCCCAGTTCTTGACTGGATTGGCTGTCACTCACAATAGACTGCTGCTGTTGGTCCAAAAAGGCACTGAAGTCTAAACTACATCTCCCAGAGTCACTGCCCATACAATCTCTCTTGTGGCTGGCTCAGATTATGAGTCCAAGTTCTGATTCGCCCAAGGCACCATTTTAGAGCTAGCTTACCCCACACTGATTGGTCCAGTTCAGCAGTTCAAAACTAGAATGGGAACTAGCAGACACAGTTCTGACTGCAAAGAAAGCAGGTTAGACAAACTGTAATTTCATTATTACTCTAAATCATTTCTGGCAAACAGTTACATCTTTCAGATAGGTTCCTTTGCACTCCTAGTGACTGCAAAATGAAGTGAATTGGCAGCAGCTTGAGTGGTACTCAATCAAAGAAACACACAGTCCCCCATACAAACTAATTATGTCTGCAAGCAGACAGCTCTTAAAGAGACAGTACCAGAGGTTCTAAAAACACTCACTGATAAATGGCTTAAATGCCAAACACCATTCAGGCTTGGAGCATTCAAGCAAGCTCCTGGAAGTCTTTTGGGAACCCGCATTTGCAGGGGGGTTACACACCTATTAGCAATTTTGTGCTTGCCATGCAGTCCCAAATTGTGTAACAACACACGGTCTCTGAGCCATGGCTCTTGAGCCTTTACTTTCTTATCATGCCTCTCTTTGTTGGCGAGATTTCTCTTGGCAGCCATTGGCTGGGCCAGTTGATATGCATGGTTCAATTGAGCTTTCAGTTTCTGTACATACTGCAGGTAGTTTTTGGCTCAGACCCCATTTGGAGAGACCCCAAAGCAGACATCAACTGCCAATCAGGCCTCACTCTCAAACATGAGGTGGTAGGGGGAGAACCCAGTAGCATCATTTTTGGTGCAATTGTATGCGTGTACCAAGGTGCTAATCTGCTGGCTCCACTTATGCTTGTCTTTTGGATGGAGGGTGCCCAGCATGTCTAGAAGGGTGCAGTTAAAACGTCTGGTTGAGGGTCCCCCTGTAGGTCATAAGGGGTGGTTCTTGACTTCCGCACCCCCTGACAGAGAGAGCATTTATTTGATTAGCCTACTTTCAAAGTCTCTGCCTTGGTCAGAGTGGATCCGCTGGGGGGCACCATAGTGGATGAAGAATTTTTCCACTAGCTCCTTGGCCACGGCAGAGGCTTTTTGATCTTTAGTTGGAAAAGCTTGTGCATACCATGTGAAATGATCCGAAACCACTAACACATTGCCAAAATTCCGTTGATTAGGTTCTAAACACAAAAAATCTATGCAGACCGGTTCCATGGATGTGCTGGTAGGGATATTAACAAGGGAGGCAGCCCTCTGAAGCAGAGCTTTTCTTTGGAGGCAACGACTACTGGTCTTTACATTGTGCTCAACATTGGCCCCTATCTTGGGCCAGTAGAATCGAGATTGTACCAGGTCGAGAGTTCTGTCAATACTGAGGTGCCCCATGTGATTGTGGAGGGACCTCAGTACCAAGTGTTTAAAGGCCGTGGGCAGGACCAATTGTTGTTTGTCTACTTGACCACTATGATCCACTGTCTCTCTATATAACAACTGATTGAGTAACTTCAACCTGGGGCCTTCTTTAAACAATAGGGCAGTTCGCAAGTCAGGGGAATGCAATTTAGACACATCTTTCCCCGCATGCAGGGCATCAAGTGCGTTTTGAATCATAGGATCTTGGGATTGAGCCCACTGAATACTGTCATTGTCAAGTTGAGGTAGTGCACTAATATCTAGAGCAAAGAAATGGCAATAGGCAGCCAGTATGCAGGTATCAAGAGGGCCCAAGCAATCTACTAGACAGTCCACTGTGTCGGCAGACATCTGTTCATCTCTGTCAAACTTCTGGCACAGTGCTCGGATGTCAGGTTTAGACAGCCTGACCCAATCTCTCTTGGAAGTGAGCCTTTGTGACAGGGCATTAGCATCAATATGGTTCAGTCACAGTCTGTATTCGACAGCATAAACATAGGTTGATAAGGTAGAGAGCCACCGGTACCCAGTGAAGGCTAACGTACTTGAAGTCTGTACATAGGTCAATGGGTTATTGTTGATCTTCACCAATATCTTTGTCCCATAGAGGTACTCATGAAACTGATCAATGATGGCCCATTTTAGGGCAAGGAACTCCAGCTTGTGCACAGGATAGTTTTGCTCTGACGGGGTCAGACTTCTGCTGGTGAAAGTGACCGGTCTGATACCATCCTCATGGTCTTGATACAGCACAGCTCCTAGGCCCTGCAGACTAGCGTCCGTATGCAGCACATAGGGCTTGGTAGGGTCAGCATAGGTGAGGATGGGGGTGTGGGTGAGCTGGTATATGACTTTTTGGAAGGCTGCTTCATATTGAGGTGTCCATCGGGGCCCAAAAGGTTCACCTGAGCAGAAGTACACATTTGGTTCTTTGACAGACCCTTTCTTGTATTGACAGTTGGAAGGGGGGTAACCCTGGGTAAGATTCAGGAGCGGGTGAATCACCTTTGAATAGTCTTTTATGAACCTGCTGTAGTAGCCACAGAATCCCAGAAAATGTTGTAGTTCTTTCAAGTTATGGGGCTGGGGCCAAGTAGTCAGTGACTCAACCTTACTGGGATCGGTCTCTATTCCTTCTGCAGATACCAAGTGCCCCACATACTTCATGGAGGTTTGAAAAAACTGGCACTTGTTGATGAACAGCTTGAGGCCGAAGTCTTCCAATTGGTCCAGTACTTTAAACAGTCAGGTCTCATGTTCCTCTAATGTGTGTCTGAACACAATGACATTATCTAGGTACTCTAGACATTCCAGCAAGTTCATATCTCCCACCGTACGTTTCATCAGTCGTTGAAAGGTGGCATGGGCACCTGAAATCCCCAGTGGCATTCTCAGGAATGCGTAGAACCCCAAAGGACAGATGAAGGCTGTTTTTTCATGGTCCTCTGGGGTCATTGGAATCTGGTAATATCCGCTTCGAAGATCCGATACTGAGAACCATTTGCTCCCATTCAAGCAATCCAGGGCATCTTGTATAAGGGGGCATGGTGTATTGATCTGGGATGGTCTGCCGGTTCAGGGTTCATTAATTAACACACATCCTCACCAACCCATTCTTCTTATGCACAACCTCAATGGGAGAGTTATATGGGCTCCTTGATTCCTGTATTATGCCAGCAACAAGCATTTCCTGCAGGTGTCTCCTCACATCATCTATGTCCACTGGGGCTAGGTGTCGGGATCTCTCTCGAAATGGCCAGTCATCATGCAGGCATATATGATGCTCTGCACCCTGGACACACCCCATGTCCCATTCCTTTAATGAAAACATTTGGTCTCTCTGGGCGGGTTTCTTGCTAATCCTAGCCTTCCATTCAGCTGGCAGCGGGGAATCACCAAAGTCAAATAAGTCCGGGGTCACTCTCTCCTTTTGGCTAGAGTACTTGTTATTGGGTAATACTGCAGTGTCTGTGCAGTGTACTGTAGCTAGAGTGCACCCTCTGTTCACCCGGACCTCCCGATCCGAAACATTTTGAATCTGGGCCATCACTTGTCGTGCATAGGCATGGGCACGGGCAGGCAAGATGCTGGGTTTAACCAATAATCCTTCTGGCAACTTTCCATCACCTGGTGCATCCAACATTAATATTTTGTTCTTTACGTTTCACTTTAGGTGGACTTCTCCATGGATTGTGCACTAGGCATTGGGGGCCAATACAAAGGAGTCAGGTTCATTTTTCTACACTATCCCCACTGGCTCATCTGGGTCCTCTTCATTGGGTTTCTGTTGTAAGTCATGTGCCCTTTTTACTAAGGCTGGAATTCGGAGGGCCCATCCAGTCAGTTGCCCTTGTTTCTCATGGCAGAGTTGTGCTAGTCTCCCAAACATGTAAGTGTTTGTTCCAATTAACAGGGAACCCCATCATACAGTCTGGTGGGGGACACACTAGGGCCAGTGTCTCCACTTGCTCCTCTACACCAGTTACAGTTGCAGGAAAAGACAACCAGAGGCGGGCATATCCTAGATAGGGATAAGACTTGTCGCTCAGCCCCCACACATGTAGGCCTTCCAGAGATTGTAATGGCACATCAGATAAGTTTTTGTCATACCAGTCCTGAAATACAATGGTCACTTGCAACCCACTGTCAAGCACAGCCTGAGTAGGAATACCATTCACAGCCACAGTAGTCTTCATTGAAAGGCCCACTATTTTGGACCAGTCTGGAGGGACAACAGCAGGGGCCTGGACAGACGATTTAGCCACAGAGGGGTTTGAGTTAGGATGGCCGAAGCCTTCATTGCAGGCATTTCATGCACCTCTTGACCACTGACTTGTTTTCCGAAGCGGTCCTTGAAGCCGGTTCACCACTTTCTCTAAGTCCTTCTGAGACCGGCATTCCCTCTTTATATGGCCATCCTTGCTGCAATTGTGACAAATGACAGGCTCTCGGGGCATCCTTGGGGAAAACATAGCAGGGGTTGCTGAAGCATCGATGGGAGATTGTGATCTGACTTCTGCTGGTAGTGTACCATGCCTCAAAAGTTCCTTTAGGGTGGCGGTCAATTCCTTGAGCTCAGCCGAGAAGCCACCCTCAGTAGAGGATGCCTGAGGGTGCACCCCAACCCCCCATAACAGTCACATCCTGACAGGGGCCAGGGTCTTTGTCAGCAGGGGATACCTCAGTGAATGCACCCGGTTGTATATTTCTGACTTCCTTCAGCAATTCCTCCCCCCACCGTTTAGCCCACGGCAGAACACTCGTAGTGGTCTCCATTTCAGAAGGACCTTCCGGTGCCATGATCACTTGGGCTGCACTCACCCCATAATTACAATCTTCCTCTTCACCTTCTACCTCCTGGAGTTCTTTTATCAAGTCACAGTAGTCAGGTGGGTTACCTCTCCTATCCTGGAGCCTTAACTGGATGATCTGAGTTTGGAATGCTTAGCATGTTGCAGTATGTGCCCCAGTCTCACAAGGTTCAAATCACTGGCAGCTACCCCACGTTTCTGGTAAGGTTTCTGCAGAGCTCTTTCTAGGCGAGTAACATACACAGACAGACTTTCCCCCTTCCATTGTTTGGTACCTTGGAAGTTCCACATCAAAGTCTCCCCTGACTCAATGATCCCAAAATTGCCTTCAAGTACAGATAGGTACTTCTGAGCAGATGCATCGGGGTTTGTGGACCTCAAAGATGTAATGGCTCCAAAGGCGGTGCCCCTCAAACTTTCTATGATTCTTTTCCACTTCTCAATCTCTGTACACTGCCACTTGGGTACCAAGGGGCAACATAGTCGATCCAGGTCTCCCAGTCATCCTCCCCTTGGGGGGTGGGGTGGATGCCCGAAGATTCTCAGCCTTTGGTAGGAGTTGTGACTAATGGCGAGTACAGATATAGGGGCCAGCATTGGCATGGGCACAGAAGGTGGGACAGTAACAGGTGCTGGAGTGGGAGGGGGTGTTGGGGAAGGAACACCCCCAGGTGGCAAGAATAGTTTCTTAAAGTCCTCTAGGATTTTCCCTTCCTCCAGCAACAACTTAGCAAATTTCTCCTCAAAAGACTCAGATAATGGTGGGAGCTCATCCTCACCAGGGACTTTACTGTCTTTTGTATCACTTTCCAAGTGGCTAGGACCCCTTCTGAGGCAATAGTCTGTGGCACTTTAGAGCTGTCCACGAGGTCATTACACTCTACCAAGGTTATGAAAGTATGGACGATCAAATCAGCCTGTCGACCCACCATCACAGGGTTTTTTAAACATTCAACTTTGAAGAGTGCTCCCTCTACAGTGTCCTTACTGGTACCCAGGGGAATATCCAGTATAAGCAGAGCATTTTGGGGGTCAATCTCCTGCCCAGTATACCACCCCACCAACTGGTGTGCAGCCATTTCTGCTGGGGTAGCCATTGATCTTTAACAATAATTCATAATTTTTGGCCACTAGAAGGCACAAAATCCCAGCGGTGAGCCTCCAAGATGTAACCCTTAGGTGGCGTTATCCCAAGGGCTACAACCCCTGCCTGCTTGACTAGTAGCAGGTTAAGGGGCCTGGGTAATGAAACAGGTGCCTCCACCCAGATGTCAAGGTTGTTAGAGGTCAAGCTAACCTGGGCACAGCCTTCTGGGACACTGTAACCCCCCTCTTCCCTTCTAGTGGCCTGAACAATATACAATAATTACTTTCACAATGACCCTTATTCACTAGGCAATTACTCACACTGTTTGCACTTACCACAAGGGCTGGTTCCTCTAGCTTGACCCTGGGGACCCCCTGTAAAACAAGGTTAAGCACAGCAAATAGCAACAGTACAATACTTTTGGCACAAACTGGAACCACAGTCAGGTTAAATGCAAACAAAGTTAAATCTGATTTATTCAGGAGACTTGAACAAGGGAGGGGAGTAATCAGGTTGACTTGCTTAAAAGCTATATTAATCAGAAAGTTATGCATGCAGTTCAGAGTCCCTACACAGTCACACACTCTGGGTACCCAGGTAGGAAAACGGTGGGCTAGCCAGAAACGTTGCAACTGGTTGGGGCCCTGTGATGGAAGAAAGCAACATGCACAACACACACTATTTGTAATCCAGAGCCGGAGGGCTCAGTTCGTGAAAGAAAAGGCAACAAGACAATCAGATGACAACACTTTTAGATTTAGCTGTTGTTGCAGGGAGCTACCCTGATGTTTACTCATGATACCCAATACTGGACACAGGCAGGATGAAATTGAGACTGCAGGCTGTTGAGCTGGAGTGCCCAGAGAAGCAGGGGCCACACGAATCACCGAGACATCATTCCTGTTCAAGGCATTGAGCAGTGGCTGATCCCCAGGTCGGTCTCTCGTCAATGACTTTTTCTGCGTAGCAGGTATTCTGGCTGGGCCAGTGTAACAGGGCCCAGGCACATGGAAATGGATACGGATTCAGTCTGTAGAGCTGGATACAGCCTCCAGCAAGTGAAACACAGTTCAGACACACAGTGGGGAACCAAATCACGACCTACTATAAGCACACAGCACATTAACATGTAAGGAAATTCTACTGTACCAGGCAAATGGCTCTCCGGTCGCAATTACAGAGTCTCTGCACAATCCGGGAGTTCAGAGGTAGCTGGAAGTCCTGACAGGCTGATCGCATTCAGTAAATCTTCGGTCTTCTTCAGGTTAAAGCCTGGTCACAATTCAGTGGCTTAATTCGCTCTCCAAATTCTAATTCAGTCCCAAAAAAAAAAGCACAAGTTCCCTCTCAGGGACAGCAGACAGGCATGCAGGCCAAACTCAGGTCTTTCCACAGTTCTCCCATGCGAATCCACTATGGATTGCTACTCGAACTATCTCAAGCTGTTACTTCTTCACTTCCCAATTCATCTAACTGAAACTGCAAGCAGTGTGGGACTTTCCCCAAGATCCAAAAGGTTCGGTTGACTGATCTGTCTGTCAGTCACAACAAGGGCTCCCCCTCCAGGTTATTTTAGGTGCCAAAAGCCCAAAATTACAATTCCTACAAGTTTTGGCCCCACCAGTCCCCTGTAGGCAGGCTCCATTTTAGATTCCCAAATGTACTGATTGGCCCATTCTGACAGTCCAGGACCAAGATGATGGAAACAAACAGAACTGTCCTTACTCCAAAGAAAGCAGGTTGGAACAAACTACAACATTATTGCTACTCTAACAAATGATCAGCAAACAAGTACATCTTCTAACAGAGCTCCCTCTCAGATTAATTATGACTGCAGTCCAGGCAGCTCTTAAAGAGACAGTACACAGAGGCTATACAGGCACTCTCTGGCAATACATTTATACTGCTAAAACACAGGACACCAGCCTGGCAGTGAGCATTTAGGCAAGCTCAAGGAAGACTTTTTGGGAACTCCCATTTGTAGGGGGGGTTACATCTATATAACGACTGGTCTCGCAGTCTCAATCGAGGGCCTTCTTTAATTAGTAACACCATTCTTAAGTCAGTGGAATGCAGTCTTGACACATCTTTCTCTGCACGAAGGGTGTTAAGTGCAGGCTGGATCATAGGATCTTGGGATTGAGCCCATTGGATGCTGTCATTGTCAAACTGTGGCAAAGCACTGATGTCCAGGGCAGAGAAATGGCAAAAAGCTGTGGGCAGGCAAGTATCAGGTGGCCCCAAACAGTCTTCTAAACAGTCCACTGTTTCTGTGAATGACTGCTCATCCTTGTCGAACTTTTAACATATCGCTTTGATAGTAGACTCGGACAGCCTTACCCATTTGTCAGAGAGGGATGGCCGCCTTGAGAGGGCATCAGCATCAGAATGATTAAGTCCAGGCTGGTACTCCACCACATAGTCATATGTGGACAGAGCAGAAAGCAACTGGTGACCCATAGCATCCAACTTCGCTGAAGTCTGTACTTAAATTAATGGATTATTGTCTGTCTTTACCAGTATTTTGGCCTCATAAAGGTATTCGTCGAATTGATCAACTATGGTCCACTTGAGGAAAAGAAATTCCAGTTTGTGGACCAGATAATTTTTCTTGGATAGAGTCAAGCTTCTGCTAGCAAATGCTATGGGCCTCAGCCCCTCATCATAGTTCTGGTACAACACAGCTCCCAGCCCCTTCAGACTAGCATCTGTGTGGAGAACGTATGGTTTGGCCAGGTCGGCATAAGCAAGCACTGGGGCATGAGTCAGTTGATGGATAATCTCATAGAAAGCTGCCTCACACTCTTGGGTCCACTGGGCCCCAAATGACTAGAAACATAGAAAAACTTGGTCCTCACCCAGATTAATTATAAACTACGAGATTGGCAGCTCTTAAAGAGACAGGCATGGGGACTAACTTGGCGGTCACGTGCAAACACTTTTAAACCTGCTAGGACACAGGACACCAGCCTGGCAGTGGGCGTTTAGGCAAGACCAGGAAGACAATTTAGGAACCCCCATTTGTAAGGGGGTTACATAAGAATATGCCATTTTTTATGTTGGCACACTTGCGCAGCCAACATCTTGCGGCAGTGGGGATTTGGAGGCGTGGCCGCTGTTGGGCAAATGCAGGGCATGCATCAGTAGGTGCGTCCCTCATTCCCCAATCAGCCTGCATGCCAGCGCCACACCATGCATACTAATGTGGCGAGCACATCTGAGTAAAGGTCTGCTGCAATCCAAGCAAAACTCGTCAGACGCAGCGGGCCCTTCCTACATGCTCGCTGACATAATGAGAATGGCGGACGGCAGCCCAACTGCCGACTTCAGGGGTGCCCAATCCCCCTGCTGGCTTGCTGTGGCAGCAAAGAATGTGCCGATGGGGAGCTCCGCCTGTCGGCATAAAGCAGCCCCCCATTTCTTATATGTCAAGAGGGTGCCTATTCCCTCGGTCTTGTTCCCCCACTTTCCTTGTGTACCAATAGGGGTGCCCAATCTCTGTCGGCATAAATTGCCCCCCCTTTTCTTGTATGCCAACGAGGGTGCCTAATTCCCCATCGGCTGCAGCAACCCCCCCCAAACAGTTAGGTGGCACGCTGGGAGCCCACTCCAGCATGCCAAATCCCCTGTAAAAACAACTGTCCCGTGATGTTGTTTTTTTTTTTTACACCCTGTAACACAAAAATGGTCCCTTGCAGTCTCCCTACCCACCACCTGCACCCACTCACTGTGCACCCTGCCTCCCCATACCCCTCACCCCATACTTACCTCGGAGTCCGTGCAATGATCTTTGGTGGACGGGAACACATCTGCACTTCTTCAAAGCTGATCGTGAACCGAGGAAATGCCGTAAGCTGTAAAATGGAATAAATAGGATTTTTCAACTTTGCTACATATCTCAGGCATTTTTGGATTTTTACACCAAATTTTCAACATGGGTTTTTGGGACCCTCTTCATGAATTCTTTCACTGTCATGGCGTTATTAGACCGAAAGGTGATTTCGCAGTCACTGCAAAATCACCTTTCGGGAGGAGGTTCAAACGACAGTGCCAGTGTTCACTAGGGGGGTCTCTCAAAAAGCCTATGTTGCAAATTTGGTGGGAAAAATCCATAAAATGACTGTTCTATGAGCATGAGTTGCGCAGTTGCTACACACACACTCGTAACTTAGCGCATTTGCAATATTTTCATGCCACATGTTCAGCACTGACATTTTTCCACACCTTCTTGTGAACTGTACAGCTGTCATTTTTCACATCCTGCCCGAAATGTGTTGTCGCACTTCCGGCGCAGAATAGCGCAGTCGATGTGGGAAATCAGTATTCGGGACACATTATGAAAATGACAGTTACACTGTTCATGAGCAGAGGTCCTAAAATGCCTATGCTGAAAATTTGGTGACCATACTCCATAACAGCTTTCTGGGGATTGTGTATGGCAGAAGGCAGCAGCCACCAGTGCCATGTTTATTTAAATGCTTCACCAGGAAAGGCATGTCGGGAGGCGTGTCGTCAGTGCTGCTGCATGATGAGCTTGTCTCTGGTTGCAGTGGCACTTTTCTTAGACGTTGTGTCCACTTTACATAATGTTGGTGTCAGTGCTAGCATGCTGGCTGATTGGGGAATGAGGGATGCACCTACTATAGCATGCTTTGCATTCGTCAAAACTGGCACACCTCTGAAATGTGCTACTAGCACAGGACGATCCTAACATAAGCGTGCAAGTGAACACAAAAACAGGGAACCTTCCCCAAGCCAGAATGTTAAATTTTTTTTCTCAGTTCTATCGGACCCCCCCTCATCCTCTATTCCCTAGACCCCTCCCAATTCCCTTTGTCTGCTTTCGCTCTGGTTGGCACTGAGGGGAGTCATGGGCAGGAGACCCTCCCTGTGGGGCTTGTGGTGCCCGATCTCCTGGCCAGAAGCCAGGACCTCCACTGCCCTTCAAAAGGGCTGGGGAGTTGCCAGAGAAGGCGTTTGGTGGCAAATTTGGGAGAGTGGAGGACGTGGGGAGGGTAGCACCAAAGTAGAGCGATGAATATTGAGCACTGCACTTTTGAGCGACTCAATAATAGCGCTCTACAAGAGATTGAGTGGTGCAATATGGCTCTATATCCTTTATAGCAAGTACAGCAAGGAGCTGTTTTCACTATTGCAGGATATAGTATCCTTTGAGGCTGATTCCCACTGAGCGGCTTGCATAACCTAGTGGTGTACACCACTGCTTGCAATGCAAACAGCCCCAGGTTTGGGTCCGGCTAGAGGCAGAAAAATTTTTTTATTTTAAAATCCAATAACTTGTCTCGTGGTCCGCATCCCCCTCAGAATCGATTATTTAAGTTTGGGGGCACGTGGGGTACAGCCCCTGCAAAAAAAAAAGATTTCTTTGTGCTTTGGTTAAGTATTGTAGCGACCGTCTCTATTTGTGACGATCAGTACAATATCTGTCGCCCTTTTGATCATGGGTTCAAGTTTGATCGATCTATGTGATAGGCGATCTTTCAGACTCGCCTTTATCACATAGAACCATGGGGAGCACCGCCAATAAAAAAAGGCAAGTACCTGGATTGTGTCTGTATTTTCGTGTTGTTTCAACATAGGAAACAGTAGGCCCTGGAGTCTGCTAAAGGGAATGCTGTCAAAATTTGGCATACAATCAAATCAGTGGAAGGGGGAAAAACTGCACCTTCATTGCCCAATAAAATTAATTCCAAAGGTACTTCTATTATTGACAGACCATCAATCTTAGATGAATTCAACAACCATTTCACTACTGCAGGACTCGCATTTAGCATTTAGCAGTGTCAGTGGCTCAGTAGGTAGCACACTCACCTCTGAGGCCGAGAGATCAGAGGGCTGTGGGTTCAGTTCCCACATCTGGCACTTGGGTTAATATCCCAATACTGTCACTGTAGTGCAGCATGAGAGGGGTGCTGTACTTCTGAGATGCCGTCTTTCGGATGAGACGTTAAACCGAGGTCCCATCTGCCTGGATTGGTGGTAGTTCAGGTGGATGTTAAAGATCCCATGGCACTTATCGAAAAAAGAGCAGGGGAATTTTCCCGGTGTCCTGGCCAAATTTCCCTCATTCACTAAAAATACCACCAACAGCTTAATCTGGTTCAAGGTCAAGTTGGCATTCATCTGTATCCCCCTCCCCCGGGTCGTGCCTGAAAATAGGCAGGATTTGTCTAGTGCACTTACCCGGTCAACAAAAACTAGCTAACATTTGAGTCCTCACAGGCAGCTACCCTATGCTCCTCTCTCACCTAAGGCTCTTCAAGTGCTAAGCTCCTTATACAGGATACCTTTTCCTTCAAGCCAACATCCTATAAACAAGTCAAAGATCAGATACTGAAACTGGATGTTAATAAGAGTGCTGGGGCAGATGGCATAAATTCCTTCTTTTTGAAACTTGGATATAAATTTTTGACTGCCCCTATCACTCATCTATTCAACATGTCCCTGCCAGAAGGTTTAGCCCACAGGCATGGAAGGTAGCCCACATATTGCCCCTTTTTGAATCAGGCGACCCTAGCGACTTAAATAACTATTGGCCTATCTCTTTTCTGCCAGTACTGTCCAAGCTTCTTGAGAAATTGGTTGACATTCAGATTAGGGATTTCTTGGACAAACACCAATTGGTCAGTCTACTCCTGTCTGGCTTTAGAAGTCACCACATTCACCCTAGCTAAAGTATCTAAAGACTGGTTGGTACCCATGGATCATAAGTAAGTCATGGAGACTGTGTTCTTACAGTTAAGGAAGGCCTTTGACACAGTCGATCATGGTCTTCTGATTGAAGCATGGAGGAGGCATCTAGTGATGAAGGTTTAGAGATATACAGTAGAGGGCCATGTCATCTGCAAAAAAGTGAAGTTTTGAGTGGGTAATGTTATTACCGGTGTAATCCCTCTACAAATGGGGGTTCCCAAAAAGTCTTCAAGAGCTTGCCTAATTGTTCACAGCCTGGTTGGTGTTCGGCGATAAAGCCATTTAAATGTTATTGCCAGTGAGCGCTTTTAAAGCCTCCGTGTACTGTCTGTTTAAGGGCTGCCTGCCTGCAATCATAATTAGCTTAAATGGGGGTCTGTGTGTTTCTATGCCCAAGTCCCACCTGGGCTGCTGAATAATTGCTCCATTTCTGCGATTGCTAATTGTGCAGAGGGAGCCCTACAAAAAGATGTAATTAATTGCTGGTAATCATTTAGAATAGTGATGATAATATAAGTTGTTCTAACCTGCCTTCTTGCAGCACGGACTGTTTCTGTTTAGCTCCACCATTTTTGTCCTGAACTGCTTAATTGGACCAGTCAGTACTGGGGCACTCTAAAATGGAGCCTGTTAAAGTGGGACTGTGTGGTGCCAGACTCTGGGAATTGTAATTTTGAACTATTGGCACCTTTTTGCACCAACAGGGGGAGCATGTGGTGACTGACAGCTGAATCAGACCAATCGAACCTTTTGGATCTAAAGGCAGTCCCCCAAGCTGTCTGGTGGCAAGCCAGATTCAAGTTGGAAGCTGAGAGAGAAGGAGCTCATCTAGTTCCAGCGGTCGTGTCGCGCAGTAGTTCGCACAGGAGAACCGTGGAAGGCCTGAATTCCAGCCTGCTTGCTGTTTTCTGCCCTGAAAAGAGAAGAATGCTTGTTGTATTGGACTAAATCTGGTGCGTAGAACTGAATTAAGCTGCTGATTTATAACCAGGATCACCCTGTAGAAGACCGAAGATTTTGCTGAATGGGATCGGCCTGTTAGGAACGCAAGCTGCCTTTGCGTTCCGGGGTTCTAGCAGTGACTTTGTGATCGGAATTGAGGAGCAGCCTGCCTGGTATAGTAATTTCCTTAACATATAAATGTGCTATGAACTGGAGGGGGGGTCGCGATCTGGTTTTCCCCCGAGCTAAGTTGTGTGCTGAAGGCTGGAAGCTGTACCCAGCTTGCATCAGACTGAATCCGCCTGCTATCAAATGCAGTTGGGCCCTGCCACGAGGGCCTTGTCTTGCTATCCTGCTCCTTCTGGCAATCCAGAACAAGCATCATCCATCCTGTTCTCAGCCTTGGGTATCGTGAGTAGCAAACAGGGTAGCTCCCTGCAACCTATCTTTTAAATCACAAATGTGTCATCTGATTAATTTGCTGTGTTGTTTTCACAGACTGAGCCCTCTGGCTCCAGATTACAATTGGGGTGTGTGCATGTTGTTTCTTTCTTCACAGGTCCCCAACCAGCTGCAATGCCAGCCTACCCTGGGCAACGATCCTGGCTATCCTTTGTCTCCATCCTGGGTACCCAGAGAGTGGGACTAATTGGGACTCTGATTGCATGCACAGTAGTGTGATATTTAGTGTGATTAAGCAAATTAACCTGAATGCCCCCATCCTTGTTATGGTCCCCCTGAATAAATCAGATCTACTTTTTTTCTGCAATTTACCTTGACTGTGGTGTCAGTTTATGCTGAAGGTATTGTATTGTTTCTTTGGTATTACATCACCTTGTTTTACAGGGGTCCCCGGAGCCAAGCTGAAGGAACCAGTCCTGGGGGTAAGTGCTCAGCATATGTGTGTTTGTCAGACTGGTCAAGGGTATTGGAAGGTATATATTGTGTACTGTGTGGGCCACTAGTGGGAGACAAGGGGAGTCACAGTGTCTCAGAGGGCTGTGGCCTGGTTATTCAGACTAATACCAACCCAGACCTTTGGCTGGAGGCACCCGTCACTGAACCTAGGCCCCCTTAACCTGTTATTAGCCCAGCAGGCAGGGGTAGTAGCCCAAGGGATAGTGCCACCTAGGGGTTACACCTAGATTGTTGACATATATTAGAAAGAGCAGGGGGCCCAGTATTGAACCTTACGGGGCCACTGTCACCAAGGGGAGCACGGAGGATAAAGTCCCATTGGCCTTAATCTGCTGCTTTCTATCCGCCAGGTAACTGGTCAACCAATTTGACACAGAATGCCCAAGGCCATAATCTTTTAATTTCTCCAGAAGAAAACTATATTGTGTTGTGAAGTGTGGGGCAGGAGTTAGAGAATTTTACATTTAAATTGAGGGTTACTGGGGCATGGTTAATTCTGTGACTGTGCCTTGCTGCCTTCCCCAGGGCAAAGCTCAAATTTCTTATTTAAATATGTGTAGCTTAATAGCAAAATGGGGTGAATTTGAAGCATGGAAGAGTACTTAAGTCCCTGAAATAATGATAATTAGTGAAACATGGCTAACAGAATAATGGATGCTGAAGTTAGCTTGCCTGGGTATAAGATTTTTCAAAGTGATATTGGTAACAAAAGGGGGAGGGACTTTTGTTCTATATAACCAAGCAAATAGGGGTTTTAGACTGAGATGGGTGGGTCAGCTGTGACCTGGTTCTGAATCTGACTCTGATTTATTTTGAAAAGTTTCTGATTTACTCTGATTTACTCTGATGAACTGTAGACCTATTTTTAATCTGAGTATAAGAAATGCATAATTATTATTCATTTAGATCCCTCTGTTAAAAAATAAATTAAATGTAAAAAAAAAAAAGATTGTGTCTGTATTTTCATGTTGTTTCAACATAGGAAACAGTATGCTGGATTCACAAAACTCTTGAAAATCCTGGAGCTGCGGAAAAACTCAGCTCAAGTGAGTTGCCATTTGTAGAACCACAGTTTTTCCTGCAGCTACGGTATTTTCAAAAGTGTAGCTAGTTTACGACCAGCTCCACGATTTACGGCAGCTTGTGGATGGTGTTGCTGTGGGAATCCCTACAGCTGCGATAAAATGTTTTGGCCAGTGGGGCAAGCCGTAACATCTTCTGCTGGTGCTGCTGTGGATGTGAATAGCAATTTCTGCAGCTTCAGAGATTTCGGTCTGCAACTGGAGTTACAGTGAGGGTCTTAATCCCCAAAACATTTGTGAATCCAGCTCAGTTTATGCAGCTCATTTGGGGCTTTGCAGTGAAAGAAGGCAGTGCATCAAACAGTCAGAAAGAGAGAGAGACCAATGATATCAACAGCAGAGTGCAGACCTTCACTGAGTTTGGCATGCTTTTTATTGGGAGACAGGCAGCATGAGCAGGATATGTGATGGAGCCCCAGCCATTCCTCCTGCCCTTTTGACTTGAGATGTTATTTTTTTTTATCTGTAATTATTTTGCTTGGCTGCTTGGTGTTATAGCAAACATCATGGGCCCCAAACTGTCCCACACACTCCTGCCTGATTGGCCAATTATTTTGTATCATTTGTGTTTTGTAGCTTACTCTTTATCTGGTTGACTTTGACCCCCTCACACCCAGCATTGCAGATTTTCGAAGTATTCTACAAGCTTCCACAACTAATAACTGCAGTCAACTGTTTTTTTTTTTTTTTATAGAACTGTTTGGCCCCGACCACCACCTACTTCTGCCATAATGCCCACCTGCCAGTCTCCAGCCCTGTCGCTACTAACCACTCTCCCACCCGTCGTCAAGCCAGTGGGGATTCACACAGTGCAGTACCCAAAGACCACAGGGGCTGGCAATCACAGTGGCTCTGCCAAATTAACTATGGTATAAAAAAATACTTTTCTGGAGATTTTTTGTTTTTTATACATAGAGCAGTTTGGCCCCAAGCGCCACCTACTCTTGTCATGAAGCCAGCCTGCCAGTCCCCAGCCCCGTTGCCCGTCCCCCCTGTCGTCAAGCCAGCGGTGACCCACACAGTGTAGAACCCGAGGACCGCGGGGGATGACACTCATGATGGCCATATGCAATCAGCTATGGTATAAAAATAATTTTTATAGAGCTGTTTGGCCCTGACCACCACCTACTCCTGCCACGAAGCCCACCTGCCAGTTCCCAGCTCCGTCGTCGCTCCACCATAGTCAAGCCGGTGGTGACCCACACAGTGCAGGACCAGAGAACTGCAGGGGCCGGCACTTACGGTGGCCATGCACATAGGTTTTTTCCTTTGTGTTCACCCCTTGGTGCCACCCTCCACCCAAGACATCCAGCAATTCCCTGCCTGTTTGTATTTTTAACATTCTGAATAAACAAATCAAACTCCACCTGGGTTCTCAAATTGAATGTGAAAAACACATACAGCAATACATTTAATATACACCATGACCTCACAAGAATACATTTTTTTACTTGATCTTCCTGTTATGGTTGCTGACCTTTGTCCTGTGAATTCAAAGAAGTAAATCATTAAATTAAATGTCATCACCATCGTCTTCAAACACCACCAAGGAAGCATCCTTATTATGAGACACTTGTTGCAGCTGTTCGTCATCATCACATTTATGTTCCTGCCACTCTTCACTAAACTGGTATTTGTTGAGACTGACTTTTAAGAAGATAAGGCTCTGACATTTTCAGGAGTAAGCCTTGAGTGGTGATCAGAAACAACATTTCCAGCCATGCTAAATATACGCTCACGGTAAACACTAGTGGGAGGGCAACCAGTAAGCTATATAGCAAAGGCAGATAATGTAGGACAAATGTTTTCCTTTTCCAGCCAGTACTCAAAAGAGTCATCAGTAATATTAACGAGTGGTTCTCGTAATTAGGCATCCACAATATCAGACAAAGACAAAGAAGGCAGCTCCATGACAGACAGATCTGAATTATCGGTGTCCATGAATTTTGACCAAAAAGTGTAAGAGTCATCTGTCTGCTTTTCAGATTGACATGCCTTTCTCAAGGGCTATGAAAGAGGACTTGGTGCAGGACTGCTCTGTGTTGATGAAGGAGTACATGGTGGAACTAAGTGGAAATTGTTGCTGTCATGACCGATACAGTTGCATCATCAGATGCAGCATCCACATCGCACGATTCACTTGTATTGTAAAATACAGTTTCTTCCTTTTCTTGTGCAATTGCTGAAATCAGCATGTTTTTGTATGCAAGGTAAGAGTCACCGAAAACTGAAAGAGGCAGCTGTTGCAACTTAAAACCAAGGGTCAAGAAGAGTTGAAAGCAGAAAATGTTTGTCTGTCATGATATTGTTAAGTCTTCTGCAAGTTTGGAACTGCTGTATCAATTGGTCCATAAGAGATGCCCCAGATTTGTCTCCTTTTTGTTCTAAACCTCTACAAAGCCTCCTGTGTTCCTTGTTCAATAAATGTATGATGGGAATAACCTGGCTTAGAGTAGCATTTTATGATGGGAATAACCTGGCTTAGAGTAGCATTCTCTTTGCTAAACTGTTGAGTTGCTTCCTCAAAGGGAGTCAAGAGCAATGTAAGATGCTCCATGAGGCCCCACTGGAATGAATTCAGCACAACACCATCTGTTACGTTGTGCTCCATGGTATATTCATGGACTGCCTTCTTTTGTGCGAGAAGTCCCTATCACATGCAAAATGTTGAGTTCCATCTTGTCAGAACATCTTGTTTTTGTTGCTGTATTGGTAAGCCTTTTTTTCTGAAGGTCAGCCAAGATACCATGTGATTTTACAGAGTGACTAAAATGACTACAGATTTTCTTTGCAGCTCCTACTAGAGTTACTACACTGTTGTCACCGGAAAAAAAAGCTTGTATTAACAGATTTAATGAGTGTGCAAAGCATAGAATGTAAGTAAAACCACCATGTTTCAATGCACTAACAATATTAGCACCATTGTCTAAAACCACAAATCCAGTATTGAGCTCCAGGCTCTAACCACTCAGAAATTTTGTCATGCAACTCTTCCAAAATATTGTCAGTGGTGTGGTGCTTGCCTAACATGCTAACACAAGAGTTGCCATTCTTTGTCTTCCTTCCTGTACACTGCTGCTTGTGGTGGTGTTTGAAGATGACTGTGACACCCAGTGCGCTGTGATGCATACAAAATCAATGGTTTGAGAACTCATCCACATGTCTGTGGTCAGGTGCACAGCACCACATTCACTGTCTTTAAGAGACAATTTTATTTAACTTTGCATACATTCGTACATTTTGAGAACAGCACCAGCTGCAAAATATTTGCGGCTTGGTATGTTGTAAAGAGGAGCAAAATATTTTCAAAGGGCTCTAAAACCATCATTCTCCACCGCATAAAATGGTTGCATTTCCTTTGCAATAAATTCAGCTATTAACCGATTAACTTTTAATGTGACTTGATGTGATCTACTGTGGACAGTTTTTTCTTCAAGCATCGCAGTAATGGTCTGCTGTTAGTTCGTGCAGGTAGACAAAAAACACAGGATTGCAGTGGTGAAGCTGTAGCTTTTCCAAATACTTTCGTCAGTGAAGTCGAACATGTTTTTTTCTGTCCTGTCTCTTGGTCTCTTCACCATCACTATTGTCTGTAGGGTTGTTTTCATCATAGATATTTTTCCCTTGCTCAGGACTGCTGCCCAGCCAAATGGTTGGATGTGCTCTTCGCAAATGCCTTTTTAGTGATGTTGTCCTAAACTGGTCCTCACTTCCCCCTGCTAACTTTCCAATGACAAAAGGTGCAGACAGAAACACATTCATTGTTGGGACTTATATGAAAATAGCTCCACACAACCGAGGTGGAACATTTTGTCGTCATACCAGGAACTGCAGCAATTTTTGTGACTGGTGTTTCTGACCCTGATTCATGCACACTGTGACTGTCCCTAGAAGGGCTACTATGATTGCTATTGGTCTTTTTCCACTACTGGCTATGACTAGTGGTGGTGGTGCTTTCTACATGTGTTTTTTTTTTTGTGGGGGGTTGGGAACCCAGGCGGCATCCTCTACCTCATCGGTATCACATTCTGAGTCACCACCTTTGGAAGAGCATAACTAACACATTGTGATTGTGATCCTGTTCTTCTACATTTACAGCCTCTTCATCAGAGGTACTGCCCTTCTGATGAGGGAACAGGATATGCATGAGTGGCATGTCATGGAGTGCCACATCTAGTCGACTAGACAGAGCCTTTTTCTTAATCATTAACTTTCTAGGTCTAACTGTTTTAGCTACCTATTTTTATGTTTTACTTTTATCTGATTTTTCTGGTAATGCCAACAGTTCTGCACTACTTTGATCAGGGGATTCACAAACATTATTTTCTTTTTCTGGTTGTGTTGCTTCATCTTGTTCTCATTGTGTTGTTTCACTTTTATCAGTTGTATTACTTATATCTTCAGCAGTGAATTTCCTGTTTTTTTTCTGAATTTCTTTTCGGGGAAATATTTTTATTGTTATGTGTAGTGATTTCAGCCATACTGCTGGTGTTGGCCACATGTTCAATTTCCATCACAGACTCTGATCCTGAATCCATGGTTTGGGTCCAACTTAATTACTTAAGTAGTAGTATTAGTTTGGATGCAGAGATGGGCAACACAGAGTCTGAGACATGACCCCCTCTCAAAATATGTGAGGCACTATATGACCTAGTAGTTGTTCAATCACAGAGATGGACAACACAGAGTCTGAGATGTGACCCTCTCCCCTTCAAAATCTATACAGTACTATGACCTAGTAGTAGTTCAGGCACAGAGATGGGCAACACAGAGTCTGAGACATAACCCCCAATATACATGAGGCACTATGACCTAGTAGTAGTTTTTAGTCACTGAGATGTGCAACACAGAATCTGAGATGTGGCACCTGCCCCTTCAAAATCTGTGTGGCACTCTGACTTAGTAGTAGTTCAGGCACAGACATGGGCAACACATTCTACGGCAGTTTTATTGTTCAGGGCAGCACAGAGATAGGCAACACAGTGTCTGAGACATGGGTGAGAGCCCCCCTTCAAAATTTATTCTGTACGGCACTATAAGCCCCCCTCAAAAGTCCTCCTGTCCTGTCTGCTCCCCTTATTAATTCTCACTTTCTTAATACTTTTTTTATTTAAAAATATATATTTTCAAAAGAAAAATAATTATTAAGTTGTTGGATGCTGTACACTAGTGATATTTATACTTTTTTCAATTTTGTTGATTTTGCAAGAAAAACAGACTGATTTAACTAATACCTAATCTATGCCTATCCTATTCAGGCACAGATATTGGCAGCACAGAGTCTGAGATGTGACCCCCCCCTTCAAAATTTGTACACCATTATGACCTAGTAGTAGTTCAGGCACAGAGATGGGCAACACAGTGTCTGACATGGGGGTGACACCCCACTTCAGAATCTGTATGGCACTATAAGCCCCCTCCAAATTAGTGAGGCACTATGACTTTCAACAGAGTTCTCGTATCCTGTCTCCTCCTCTTATTCTTACTTCCTTAATATTTTTTTTATTAAAAAAAATAGATTTTTCAAAAAGATAAGTTGTTGGATACTGCACACTGGTGATATTTACACTTTTTTTCAATTTTGTTGATTTTGCAAGAAAAACAAACTGAAACAAATACCTAACCTAACCTAACACTACTATATATATATATATATATATATATATATATATATATATATTTTTTTTTTTTTTTGCGCTGGATGATTTCATGAGAACTGCGCCTGCCTTATGGCACTGCGTGCCAAGCTTTTTGTACTATCCCTCATCCCTTTCCAGTTTTCTTTACTTTTTCTAAAAGTTTAGAAAACATCTGCACTCTGCTGTTGTTGTCTGCTGTTAAATTCATTGGTCTCTCTCTACTGTTTCTCTCTTTCTGACTAACAGAAAATCATTGTTTCCAACTTTTTTTTTTACCATGGAGTACTCTGCAATGTCTGCACTCCGCTGTTGAATTCATCAGTCTCTCTCTTTCTACTCCCCCTCTCTCTCCCCCTCTTTCTGACTAAAAGTATAAACATTGTTTCAACTTTCACACACACACACACACACACAAAACTGTCTCCTTTCAGTGCAAAGTCCCAAATGAACTGGATACATTGGCCCAGATATTCAAAAGAGTTTCGCCATGCGCAGCAGGGTTCATGCGCAAGTCCAAAACTGCGCCATTTCGCGATATTCAGAAGGAGGCAGTTGCACCCCCGAAAACATGCTGAGCAACAGCGCAATGAAAATGAAGGCATGTGCAACTGAAGGGGGCGGATCCATACATAAAGACCACAATGCGATATTCAAAGACTTGCGCACTGCGCATTAGCGGCACAGCTGGAAATTGCGCACTAGCGAAATGAGCCAAAATAAAAAGGCTCAAGGAAGCTGCCAAGAAGGCTACTTCAGGGCTGCTGTTGGGGAGAGAGAGAGACAGACAGAGACAGACAGACAGACAGACAGCAAAGGGCAGGCAAGGAAAGTGTGTCCCATAGTCTGTAGAGGCCAGCAGGGGGTGCCCGGTGCAGTGGAAGTAGCAGCCAGGACAGTGGGGGTAACACAGCAACACCAGCTGGGGGGGCAGAAGCCAGGGAGATGGACAGTGCCAGTTTCCACATGGAAGCTGTAATGAGGGGGGTGATAATCCATGCTGCAGGGGGACATGGCCGTGGAAGGGCCCATCGGCGGTATGCCCCCGACAGGCAGTACCGTGCCCGCATCAGCTTTGAGCTGTACACAGATGTAGAGATCGTGGGCCGGTACCACCTGAACAGGGCAATACTGAGACGGCTCTGTGAGCTGTGCAATGATGTGATGCAGGCACCCTCACGACGGAGTCACGCCTGTCGGTGGAGACCAAGGTGACAGCCTGCATGTGCCTGCTCGCCACAGGCACCTTCCAGAGGCCAACAGGGGACACCACAGGCATCACACCGGTTGTACGTCGCATTCTCACCCAATTCCTCAGCGCACTGCTGCCACATGCTGGAGTACATCCATTTCCCCAGCACGCGGCAGAGCGTGACAGCAAACATGCATGAGTTCCACAGGGTAGCACATATGCCTGGCATGCTAGGGGCAATAGACTGCACCCATATGGCCATCCGTATGCCACCCGCCCCGGCGGCCACGACATCGGAACAGAAAGGGATTCTAGTGTCAACTGCCAGGTGGTGTGTGATGCCACTGGGCGCATAATCAATGTCTGTGCCACACGCCTGGCGGAGCACATGATGCCTTCATATGGTATCAGTCTGCACTGTGCCATCGATTCGAGTGGGGACATCCCACAGGACATCTAGTGGGTGAGTACATGTATGGAATGCAAACTCTGGGCAAGGTGGAATGCCACAGGTGCCATGGTAGTGGCACACAGGGAGATGGCCAATATGGACCTGAACATGACACTGCTCTCCACTATCTCCACACAGGTGACTGCGGATACCCACTCCATCCCTGGCTGCTCACACTGTGCCGGCGCCCCATGACCCCAGTGCAGCTATGCTATAATGAGGCACATGCCGCAACACGCAACATCATACAGTGGGTGTTTGGGATGCTCAAGGCACGCTTCCAATGCCTAGACACCTCCGGCGGTGCCCTACAGTACAGCCCCCAAAAGGCCTGTGGGATATTCCTGGCCTGTTGCATCCTGCACAATATGGCCAAAGACCATGGGATAGCCATACAGGTTGAACAGGGGGACAGTGATGGGGACGCCAGTGGCGCCGGTGATGATGGTGATGAGCAGCCCCCCCCAGGATGGAGGGACCCCCGACTGATCCGGCAGGTCCAGCTGCACCGGGACACCATCACAGAGGAGCACTATGCACAACATAGGTAAGTCAAGGGGACATGTGCAACCAACACTGTCCATGCGCAAACCACAGGCACACAGGGGAACACACCAGGGGTGCATGACGGTCAGGGGAGTGGAAGGATCCAGGCATACAAACACACCATCAGGGAGGGGTGAGCACTCATATGGATACACACACACACACCAGGCACAGAGCGTGCATGGGCAGATGCACAGCACTGCAGAACCGACATTGCTAACACACAGCACCACCGACCACCCCCACCACCCGTACTGTCCAAGTACGTGTGTCAGAACCTGGGCAGCCTTGCACCTTGGTGTACAGTGCAACGCAGGCATCATCATGCACACGCACCTGTGGACAGCAGTTGGGAGGGTGTGCAGGTGGTCCATGTGTCAGCACACCCAGCAGTGCACTGCCCACCATGACACACATTGCACACATGGCAGCACCAGACAGGGCCCGCACTGGGAGACAGCTCAGTCATGTAGCACTGTCCCACGGCCACCACGGATGCGTGGGTGGCCCCGCCGTGACCCAACAGCATGGGCAGGCTGAGCAGGGGCCACATGGGGTGGCACTGTTGCACCACCAGGGGTCCCACTGCGCAAACGTGACCTTGCCCGCACAGGGTCTGCAGCATGCCGAAAAACCTGCACCAGGGTGCTCGGGATGCCCACAGCAGAACTCGGCATCGACAGGCCTGGTGTCGCATGACGCCGGGAATGGGGAGTGGAGAGTGCACTGTGTGGGGTGTGCGGTACAGGGGCACCTGACTGTGTGCCCAATGTGTCCACAACAGAGACCACTGCCTGGGTCAGCCTGTCAATGGCGGCGGTCACATCCGTCCACATATGGACCAGCTCGGCTCGGTCCCGAGCACACTCCCTGCTGTGCCGCTCCACGGACACAGACAGTGCCTCCATGGACCTTGCAACCCGCCTCTGCAGCTGTACTGATTCCTGCAGCAGGCGGGTGTGCTCATCCAATGGGTACTGTGCCCCCACGGCATCCTGACCCCCAGGGTGTGGACGGTCCTGATGCACAACACCCCTTGAGGGTGGGTGCTATTCACCAGGACCAGGAATGGGTGGATCAAAGGGCGGCGGACATGTGCCACTGCTTGACACTGTACCCCCAGACCTGGTGGGTGACTGCTGCTGCTGCTCCTCCAACCGCTGTGCCCCGGTCCACTGTTCCACCCGTGTGCTGGCAACAGTGCCAGACACCTGCACAGCCACCAGTGCTGCCCCACGGGTGCTGACAGGCACAGCCTGGGACCGTGCCAGCATGCTGGTACACAAGTTGGAACCAGACAGGCCCAGGGGCACGTGCTGGCCTGCCGTGTGTCCGTCATGGGACACACAACCATCACTGCCCATTGCAGGCCTTCTATCATCAATGGTGCAGGTATGCTACTGCCATGGTCACAGCGTGCTGGCATGCTTGCATGCCAGACTGCTGAGACACAGGCTGTGCACCCCCCGCACCTGTATCACTGACACCAGAGTTTGCAGCCCAGCGTGCATGCTGCTGCAGTGCCTGCTGGCTGGTGGTGGAGGTGGATGGACCCTCCTCCATGTCCAGCAGGTCAGCATCACTGTCTGGACCCACCACCACCGACTCCTGAAGACGAACAGGATCTGTAACAGAAAGAGAGTACATGTGAGTGCATGTGAACAACTGCCCCCCCAAACACCACCACCATGTCATACCGTGCAGTGATGGGCTTCCACCTGTCTGGAATCCTCTGCCTGGTATGCCCACAATGGCACTCGGCTGCATGGCTGTGACCTGTGTCTCCTCAGTTGGGGTCAGCTGCAACACTACTGGCGGGCCCCCGCCAGTGCCAGCACGTGCCGCCCTGAAGGCTGCCACCTTCTCCTTCAACCTCCTGCGGTCTGTCCCCATCTTTTTCTTGCATTCCTGCACGGAGCACTGGTGGCTTCCGTGCAGGTTAATGGCCCGAGCTACCCCTCCCATGCAGTCAACGACTGAGGGGTGCCCCTCCGTCCACTCAGCACTGGCTCCTCATCCAGGTAGGCTCAAGAGAGCCTCCGCCCCTGCTGTTGTAAAGTTGGGCCTCCCACGCCCACCGCCCTCACCCTCACATTGACTCTGCTCGGTCATGGCGATCTGTATGGGGAAGTGGACACCTGTCACTGTGCAGTCTACAGCATTTTCCCATGACCATCGCCCTGAACATCACACAGCATGCAACCACCTCTCACCTGCAGTAACCGAATCTGGCCAACGAGCCCAATGTCGACATTTATAGCGCAATACATGCAAATTAGGAGTGGAGCAACTATAATGACATGCAAATCGCGCCACTGCGCTCTTGAATGGCTGATCGGATGATTTGCATGTGTCGGCTGAATATCGTAAATCTGCGCTTAGCGCAATACGGAAGAGTCGGCTGAGCCAATGGCGCAGATCTGTGCCTGTGTGGTACACTGCATTGCGCATGCCCAGATAGCTTACGTAGGCACCTGTCGCACTGCTGACGTGCTGAGTGCGATCGGCAATTCAGGCCATGGCCACCATTGTGCCAGTGGCGCTACAGCAAGGGGCACTATATGGCGCTGTGGCATTACTGCTCAATACTCCACTGTGGCACTGGTACACAGCTGGTCGGTCGCGCAGGATGTCTATACATCAGATGGCGCTGTGCATAGCCTTGCGTCATTGCCCATGACCTTGTGTATGACCTTTGCCCCTGGCACTGTTCACCTGCCATGTGTACGTCCCTATTGCGCTGTCTGGTGACAGCGCTATGTGAAGTGATGGCGCTGTTCGAACAGCGCGATTGAGCCTGTGGTGGCTCCATTGTGCAACATTTCCACGTGAGGTTATGGCGCAGCTGGGCGCCATATTGCCTGCTGTAAAGTTGGTGCCATGGCTAGGAGGAGGGCGGTGTCCTAGAGCCAGCTTGAAGTGGCCAACTTGGTGGCCCTAGTGGAGCCCCACTATGGGGCACTTTATGGTGAGGTGCCCCCTCACCATTGCCCAGACCCAGGTGTGGCAGCAAGTGGCCACTGACCTGGTGGGGGTCACTGGATGGTGCCGGTCAGCTGAGCAGTGCCGGCACCGGTACAGTGACCTCTGCCGGAGGGATCCTGATCTGCTGGATCGTCTGCGGTCACGTGCCAGGTGGGGCGTGGTGCCTAGGTCAGGTGGGTGTGCCATATATGCACCTGTATTATATATAGGGGTGTGTGTGTGTTTTGGTGGCTGTGCATAGGTGATGGCTCGACCATGGTTGGCTGTGTCAGTGTGTGCAGCTGTGAGATGACTGGGTATGGCTGTGTGGGCAGGCACTGTCACTGGGGCAGGGGGCAGTCTGCTTTTGAGTCACACTGATGTTTGTCTCAACATATGTCTCCCACAGGCCGGGATGTGAGGATGCGGGCAACGGTGAAGAGGGCCATGCTGGGGACCCGTTGCCAGCAGGGGTTGGAGCCCACCAGCAGCAGCAGCAGTGCCAGCAACAGTGGCAGACCGAGCTGCTTGAGCAGTGTGAGTATCATGACTTCATGGATGCTATTGCATGCTGGGGGGGGCCAGTAGCCATGCACAGTACAAACATGCAGGAAAGTGGAGGTCATAATTCCACTATACAAGACACTAGTGAGGCCCCACCTGCAGTACAGTGTACATTTCTGGAGACCATACCTACGTAAGGACGTAGAGTGGGCAGAGAAGGTTCAGAGGAGGGCAACAAGGATGGTGCATGGCTTGATCACAACTCCTAGGGTGACAGGTTGAAGGAAGTGAACCTGTACTCCTGGAGGAGAGGAGGAGAGGGGATATGATTGAGACATACAAGTATCTTACAGGGTGGAACAGGGTGCAGGGAAACACTATTTTGAAGTGCAAAAGATGTTCCAGGACTACAGGGCATGGGATGCAGTTGGAGGGAGGACGATTCAGAGGAAACATGAGCAAGCTTTCTTCACAGAACGGTGGTGTACAAGTGGACACCCCCAGAGGGAGTGGTGGGGGCTGACACACTCACGGGATTATAGACTGCACGGATAGACATAACGAATCTTGAGGTCAGGGTAGGGCAATAGACTTCTAGGTAAACAAAGTAACTTACAGGCTGAAATGGACAGACTGTGTGGGGCATAGGCCCTTATCTGCCGACACTGGCTATGTATCTAGGTCTGTAGGCACGACACAGGTGACATGCATCACTGTCCAGTTTCACAGCACGCCTGTGTATGCATCACTGGTGGTCCATGCATGCACTGGGCACATAGCTGTGTAACTGGCATCGCAACCGTTGCCGTCCTTGCCAGCCTTATTCGTGCTGTGATGGACATGGGCAGTGTGTGTGTGCAGTGGTGCGCATAGCTGGTGCCGCCTGTTTGTGATGGCCATGTGCATGTTCACTGTGGGTGGGTGCATGTCATCAGAGGTGCGGGACATTGGGCTATATGGCTTGCAGGTTGGGTGGTGTTCAGGGTTGTGGTCAGTCACAGCCATTGACTGTGTTCCCATTTTCCTAGGCCTTGAGATTCTCCATCGCATTGGGAGGGATGTTTGGGGGCTGAGACAGCTGCTGACGGACAACCAGGCCATCCTCCAATCCATCCACCAACATGGCGTTCGCAGGAGGCAGCACAGGATGGGGCACCACCAGCCGGAGGATGAGCGGCCAGCTGCCCCATAGCTACTGCTACCCTTCCCACTTCTCCCATCCCTACCACCCTGCCTTCCCTCTCCAAGTTTGTCATCCCTACCCCTTGAACACCCCTACCTTGTACCCGTCCCCCCCCCTTGTAAATAGTTTGTTATTGTTCTGGTTGTGTTGTTAATCTGAATATACATTTCTATTTTGATATGAATAATGTGTTGGTCTCTGATTTGCAGCTGGCTATGGGTGCTCAGTTGCAGGGGTGTACATGCCATCTGGGGTGGTATGGTCCTGGGTATGTGTGTGTGTGTGTGTGTGTGCGTGTGTGTGTGCATGGGGAGGTATCTCCAGCATGGCAGTGACTTTCTGTTGGTCTTGCCGTCTGCTGCCACCCACTGCTGGGTGCACAGGGTGTGTCTGGCTTGTAGGCTTTCTGTGCTGCACGGGGTGACGTGTGCTGGGGGATGCATGGTTTCCTGCAAGTGCCAGTCACTGCACATAGGTGGTGTCTTGGGGGTCACAGTGCAGGGGTGTGCTGTGCTGTCTGAGGGGGCTGATGTGCACTGTGGTTGTCAACCCCTGTGTGTGGCACTCTCCAGCCTGCCAGTGGTTGTGCTGGGGTGTCATGGCTCTGCTATGCTTTGTTGGCTTGTCCCCATGGGCAAGTAGATCATCCGTCCCACCCCCAGTGATGCTGTGCTTGGGGTGTGCAGGTGTGGTGTGGGTTCTGCAGTGTGTTCCTGTGCCCATGTGTGGCATGGCTGGCGGTGGGCCCCAGCCTGCCTCCCTGGATGTGCAGTTCCATTGCTCTGGGGGGGGGGCTCTGCTTGCGCTATGGCACCTCTGGAATGCTCAGCTGGGCTGCCCTGGTTGAGCCATAGCGCAACATTTCGGCTCAGCTTCTCCTTCCTGGTTGCGCTATGGCGCAGTATGTGCGATATTCAGACATTGGTTGCTTGTGCAATTTGTTCTGCTCCATGTTTGAATATCGCACCTGTTGCGCATTTGCGCAACTGGTTTGTGCTTGCTCCTGCTGTTACGCTCATTTTGAGCGCAGTTTGAATATCTGGGCCATTGTTTTCTACAGGATGTCCTGCTGTGGCTGACACACACATGATTGGCCAGAATATGATGAGTCAATCATAGAAAAGAGCCTAATTGGGTGGATTCTTTCAGTGTCCCAGTATCACGAGTGTTGCCTTTGTTGGTTATGTGACAGTCCAGGGACTTGGGAGTATTCAGTAGAGATTGGGGAAAAAATGTGTTTTGTTTTTTTTGTTTGTTTGTTTTTTTAATTTCTGTACACTTCCTCACCCTGTGCCATCAAGAACCGTACTGGACCGCACTTCCGAACCAGGCCAACTCGGCAACTCGGGTCGAGCCATGAAAGGCTTGGTTTTCTTGGTTAGAGCTGAGTCAGCCTGGTCTGGGGAGATTCAGAAATGTGGTAGAGCCAGTCTGCCCATCCCTAGTTTTAGAGACTGAAAAAACAAAAGTGAAAACTTTATGTGAACTGCTTATGGTTAGGACTAGGTTGGGCAACACTAAAAAGTTGTGATTAGGTAGAATATATAACTCCCCAAAAAATGGTGAAAGAAAGCTGAAAGAAATAATGGATATGCTAGGCAGTAAAAAATATGATGAACTATTGTTATTAGGGGATATAAACAAACTGGCTAGGAGCAGACAGTGAGAAGTAAAAAAAAAAGCAAATTGTTGAGAATAAATTAAGATCAGAGACTAATAGAGACAACCAGACATAAGAACAAAACAAATGAAGGAAAACTGATTGATTGGGTCGTGATTAACAACAGACTGAATGTTGTAGCAAGTGGTATATTGTCGTATAGCGTGAGTGATCATGCGCCAATATTCTGCATCTGGAGCAATAGGAGATTAAGAAAATGCCCTGCATTAGTAAAATTTAGAAAACAATGTAATAACTTTGAAAACATATTTAAAGTTGCATTATCCAGTATAAACTGAGCCTCTTTAAATTATATACAAGAGGTAAATGAAGCCTTGAATTTATTTCCAAAGCAAAGCAAATATTGTTTTGTATAAATATGCACCCTTTATAACAATGAGATTTAAGGGGAACTCAAATAGATGGTTAAACTCTACTATTGTAAAGGTGATTAGAGAAAGGGATAAGCTCTGGGAAAACTACAAGGTTTCTGGTAATTAAAGCATTTGGCAACAATACAGAAATTTGAGAAACGTGTAAAAAGAAATTAAAAAAGCAAAGAAAACGTATTACAAAGAACAAGAGCAATCATGTTCAAATGGAAAAATGTTCTGGAACTCTGTAAACAAATTCATTAAAACCAGCTACAAAATATCAAGTCAGTAAAATAATTGATGATGGCAGAGAATTAGCAGATAAAAAAAAGATTGCTGATAAATTTAACCAATCATTTACAAATCATGAGAACTATGTAAACCAACCGAGTATGTAACTTAGAGGTTAAAAAGCAGGATTTGAATAAGGGTAGATTGTATGCAAGGGCAGCGACCAATAAGGACGTTCTTGATTCCCTGGATACTCTGGATATGACAAAAGGGCCAGGGGTGGACGGAACAGAAGCCACATTTTTAAAAAATAGTTACAAAGAAATTGGTGTACCCAATAGAGAAAATAATAACTTATTCTTCACGACTGGTGAGATCCCAGAACTCTGGAAATCAGCATTTGTTTTCTTCCAGTTTATAAAGAAGGGGGAGCTGAGACACTAGTTAACTATAGGTCAGTCTCCTTGCTAGCCTGTATTGGTAAAATTCAGGAGAGGCTGGTGCATGCCCAACTGATGGAATACTTGGAGGTGCACCAGCTCCTCACCAAATCTCATTTTGGGTTCAGGAGGGAGCAGGGGACATCTATTGCCTTGGTCAGGTTCACAAATGAGTTGCACTAGAATATGAAAAGGGGATGCCTGACCAGTGTGATCTTCATGGACCTGAACAAGGCATTTGACTCAGTGGACCACACACCTGGAATAAAATGGGAAAATATTAGAGCAGGTGTGCCTGTGTTCAAATGGTTTGGTAACTAGTTAAAGAATCATAAGCAATATGTTAGCCTGGATGGTATTTTGTTCTCTTCCTGTTCAGTACAGTACGGTGTACTGCAGGGTTCTATCTTAGGATCCTTATTGTTCGCTGTTTTTGTGAATGATATGCCAGATTTATGTCAACATTCAAGACTAATTCTACATGCTGATGATGCAGTGTTGTGTGGGCCAGACACCAACACTGATTCGCTGAATCAAAATCTCATGTCAGAATTTATTAATTTCCAGAAGTGGTTTGACTCAAACAGACTGTTGCTAAATAGGAAGAAGACAAAAGCCATGCTTTTCTGTACTACAGAAAAGTACAAAATAATTTAACCATTTTTGCGTTAAAATGTTAGCTAACACTGCACTTGAACAAGCTTACCATTTAAAATATTTGAGGTAACGTTAGACTTGTGCCTTAATTATGAAAAACACGTGGAAGGTGTTCCAAATAATCTGCACAAAAAACTGGGCAATAACATCAGTTAAAAAATGTGCTACTGCCAGCCTGGTGGCATGGAGTGCTGAGGCACTGTGTACCTTTCTTCTAGCCATGCTGGTGACCTAGGTTCGGGAATGGACCAGGGTCACTCAAGAGCCCGGAGGACTGAATGTCCATAGATGGCTCTCCTCCTTCGGGGAGGAGGACGGTGCAAGCCACTGCTTGATTGCTACCCAGCAGAGGTTGGGTGACACAGCAGGTGGCTGCCTCTCTAATGGCCAGGTGCAGGTATTACAGTACCTGTAACATATTCATGTCACATGCCCACACCATTGCAAGAGTGCCAGTCTTGGGGATAGGGACTACAGCAAAGAAAAGCTGGGGCTGCACACTGAGGAAGCCCCACCTACCTTCTCTGACCAGCACCATTGCCCCAGTCCCTGCTGATCAGATCTGGACTCTGGGGGGTGGGAAGGACAGCCACAGGGGGTAAGCCACAGGGGAACTAGGCAGGTAAGACCTGGGGAAGATGGTGGCCAATGGAGAGAAGGGGCTAGGAGCTGAAGAGCCAGCAAACACACCTGGCATTCTAACACAAATCTATTTTCCATTTTTTACAGAATTAATGTATGCATCTTTATCTTTCTCTCACCTTTTCTCTACCACGGTATGATCTCTAGTGGATCCCCAGGACCTCCAAGAAATTGCAATTGGTGATCACTGGGTATACATGATATGAGCTCTCTCTGTAATCACTTTAAGCTCCTATACCTTGATACACAGTATATATATTAAGAACTACTTAGCCCGTGTTGCATATTTAAGTTTCAGCAAATTAAGGGATATAGTGAGTAGATTGTAAATTGAAATTCTGTGCATTTTTGTAGTATTTTTATTTTATTTCATTCTTGGAAACATACATTTGACCTGGAAGCTCGTTTACAAAGGTTCCACGTCAATTCAAGGAAAAACAATACAGGTGGCAATAGAACAAAATAAGGGCAGTGTTACAGAGTAAAATTAACAAAGGTATATACATAATTTGACAATAACAATGAGGCAGTCAGACATTAAACTTTGTCAGGAGAGTTGGGGGGGTAGGGATGGGAGGGTGTGGGTGAATAGGTGTGAGGGAAGGGGTGTGTGGAGGGGCAGGGTAGTCAGTTTAATCACTATTCATGTTTTTTTAATGATGTAATAAGTGACATCACCAATTTGGAAGTGTTAAAGAATGTCAAGTCTCTGCAACATATGTATCTCAGGGATCCCTGAAGGTGCCGAGGGTACAGACATGATTGCCTTTATCAAGAAATTGCTTCGAGATGTCCTAGACCTCCCAAAGACATTTACCCTGGAGTTAGAGCGAGTGCACAGGACTCTCGGCCCAAAGCCATCACCTAATGCTAGGCCACACACTGTGCTTGCTCACTTCCTTCGTTTTCAAGAGAAGAAAGCCACCATCCATGCCGCTTGGAAGAAAGGAACTATATTATTCTGAGGTCAGCACCTATATTTCGAGAAAGAATATGCTCCTGAGGTGATGGCCAGGTGCAAGGAGTACATCCCCATCATGAAATCCCTGAGAATAGCAGACCTCCACTTCAGGACATCCTACACTGCCAGGTTAACAGTATTTTTTCCTGAAGGTCCCCTTTCCTTCAGGTCAGCGATTGCGGCAACAGAGAAACTGAAGAATCAGGGAATTGACATCCCACAACGCCAAGCCCCAGACAAAACCTCACTAGTGACGAAGCTATCCCAGTAACTCTGGATGGAGAGATAACGTGAGGCAAGACATCGGCAGGGAGCCAATGCCATACAGCTGATTGCTGAAACCCTGGGGACCCAACACTCACACTCCACGCCGGTCACCCAGGAGAAGACTCGCTTCCCCTAACGTTGAAGTTGCTCCCTAGTATCCAAAGGAACTCCGATGCTTCCCAGCCTGACTGTTTTTTCACCATCCCGCTGAAAGGCCCTCTCCTCAGAATGTTGTTGCCGGTGGTTGAACTGGGACTCGAACAATCATCAGCGCTGGTCTGAATCTGCTCCTGAACAGTGACTGAATTTAATATGGAGCAGCGTGACCTAAAACCAGCCCCCAGGAGATTTCCAAATTGAAGACTGGGCCTTTTCTGGACAATTCAATGGATGCCTCACAGATAAGTCTGGAATTTATAAAGCTGTCTCTCCTCTCCCCCCTTCCCTTATCTAATTGAGTTAACTGTTCTGTAAAAAATGTTCTTTTCCACATCTGCTAACACTGGCTCTCTTTCTGTACCTTCTTTTCCCCCCTCCCTATGTCTGTTTTTTCTCTGCTGTATGACTGCTGTGGAGCGAAGTGATTCTACCTCCCCTAAAATGTAAGGAATTTCATCCTTTTCCTCCTATTTTTATGATTTCCTACTAAATAACACTATCCCTAAGGGCTATCATGTGAGGAGTGGGGGGTGGTCTGGGGGTCGGGAGCTGGGGGCAGTACTGGTGGGGCTGATGCCATCTCGACTACTAAATTGTGTGGGGTAATGGCTGCAACATAGACAAGTTAAGTGCGTTGCACTTTAGATATGCAGCACTGATTAAAACAAACCTAAAATGGCAGCCACGCACCGCACAGAGTGCTTGAGATGGCAGAGGCTCACATTGAGGACCATGCCCTCTACTCAGACTCTCACTCAAGAGGTTTGGACTGAGATGGATAATATCTATTGACTCTTTCTTTTTCTCTACTGTCTACCTTCTCTCCCTCTTCATTTCCCTCTCCAATCTCTGCTTTCCTCTCTCCTCCTCCCCTTTTTTTCTCTCTACCTCTATCCCTCGCATCGTTATGAACACTGCTCCTTAACAGGAGAGTACCATTATTACAATATTTTGGGATCGCATCTGCCTCCCATGGGGGGCCCGTGTATGCAGAGGTCAAGATTGTGGACTGGGTCCTCACTGGAACTTAATCAGGAGTGGTAATGGGAAGTCTTGCTACTGGTTTGGGTGGGACAGGGGCTGCTGCACTCCTCTGCCCTGTGGGAAGGGGGCTATTGTCTTGCTGACCACAATAGAAGCATGGAAGACCCTGCCAGGAGGCCCATTGGATGGAGGCCCCGGGTATGGACACAGGAATGGACACTGTCTGGGCATGGGGGGGGTAGCCTCCGAGTGAAGGCCTTCACTCAGCTGGGATTGACTGTTGTAGGGAGAGGGAGCGCACTGCCTTAGACCCTGGTGAGAGGGAGGAGAATATAAGGTCTGATTAAGAAAATATGCATGTAAATACCTAAAACTTTACTCGCTAGAGCATTGTGACAGAGCCTGTAATAGATAATTGAGTGTTCCCTCTCTCTTCCACCCCTCCGCCTAAGCATCTGCTACCCAGAAGGGACAAATGAAGCACACTGACCACAGAGCAGCTGCGGTGACAAGCTCAATGGAAAGAGATTCGACAAGCACACCTGTTGGCGAGGAGTAAACCTCCTTGTTGGAGGTCAGCTGTGTTGGCGCACTCACACAGGGAGGGTGAGCACCAAAGGTAACCCACGCTGCAGACTGAAGGGCAGCTGGTAACTCCTGCTGACATTAAGAGGGTTCATTGTCTTGCCATGGGGGTGTTATGGGGGAGTGTTTGGTGGGTGGGAGGGGCAGTTGGGTGCGGGGACCTGAAAGGAATGTACTAATCAATACCACTGCATTCATCTAACTGTGCAAACCGAGAGACCCGGTGCCTTCTGGGAGCCAATGGTGTGAAGCTTTAGATTGATACATGTCCCGCACCCTGGGGGCCCTCCTCCTGCCCGGTACCATTGGTAACTGCCAATGCTCACCCGGCCCTCCCCTCCTCCCCACTGATGGACCCTCTCCCCCCCCGGGCAGACCTCCCTGCCAAGTACCCTGGGGGCGTGGGCCTGAATCTCCCTCCTGCCACATCCACATTTAGGGGCAGATGCATATTATTGGCCCTACTGAACATCAGGCCTCTCTACACTGAGATTCAAACTGGCACCTATGTAAAACCACCATACAGTAATCCTTCCTCCCTCTCCTATATGGCTGCCAAGATGAGGTAGCCAATCCTGGGGAAGCTGATGACATCCCAATACCTCTTTCCCATACCCCATGACACCACAGGTGTCAGGAGGGACACTTGGCTGAGTCTGTCACTCCCAGTAAGGTATTTACCTTACAAGTAGGGTCCCTGGTATGATCCTGGTCAATGAAAGTATGAGTTTGTTTGACTCTGGTTTTTACAGCCCTGTTGGCTGCTAAGTTTCTACTTTGGACAACATCCAACAGTCCCAGTTGTGATAATTCCCCCATAGTTAAAACCCAAACCCCCCTCCTGTACCCAACTTGGTTAAAAAAGTAATTTTGTGAGTTTCTTTCTTACTGTTTGATATATGTATATGTTTTTCTCAATCTTTATTAAAGGTCAGCATGCTTTATAGTATAAAACTTGGGAAACCTGGAGTGGGGCCGGCCCATGGGGTGGAGCGGGGAGTGAGATCCCTTGGCCAGAGACCAACTTTAATCCCTAATTATAATGACCAACTCTCCACTGAAGGTGCTCTCTCTGAATGTGAACGATCTGACCTCCCCAATTAAGAGATCACGAGTTACGTCATATCTTAAAAAGACCTGATTTACCTTCAGGAGACCCATCTAACTGCAGCAGAGCATGCCAAGCTTGGTATATTTGGCTGTGAAGAGATTACTTTCTCTTCCAGAGTGGGAGAAGATGGGGAGTGGCCATCCTGATCCCTCCACACACACCCTTTCAACACAATAGTACTTGGACAGACACAGAAGGCTGCCTGGTGATCATACAGGGCTCCATTAATAACCAAGAGGTTACATTAGCAAATGCCTACTTTCTTCCTGGACTGGCAATCCCACGGGTAAGGACACTACTAGACAAGGTGGTACAACTGATCAGGGGAGTATTGCTGCTACCTGGGGACTTTAACTTTCTCCCTGACCCTCCAATGGACTCCTCAAACCCATGACCTTCCCACCAGACCCCTGCATACAAATTCTTCAAGAGGTTCCTCAAAGAGGTGGGGTGGGAGGATGCATGGCGACATATACTCCTGCACGTGAGAAATTACTCTCACTATTCGTTGGTCTATCAGACATACTCCCATATTGACCAGTGCTATACACAGGTGGAGAATTTGGAATGTCTGATGGACTCCCGAATGGGAGACGTAATTCACTCAGATCACGCCCTCTTGATAACTCACTGGAGAACAGGGATGCAAAGAAGATGCACCAGGTGGAGACTTAATCCTTATCATTTAAAATCTGAACCATTCAGGGAATTTCTCAAGGAGAACATCAAAAAGATTCTGGCATGCCGGCCCGGTGGCGTAGAGGGTTGAGGCGCTGGCGCCTTACCTCGACCCACACCGGCGACCCGGGTTCGGGGACGGACTCGGGTCTCGGGGAGTCGGCAGGGGAAGGGCAGGATCGAGCGTCCGACGGACTGCTCTCCTGTCCTGGGTGGGTTAGGGAGCATCTTCGCTCATGCAGCGGCCCCCAATGGAGACTGGAGGCACTTCAGGTAGCGACGCAACAAGGGGGGGAACAAGAAAAAACGAGAAAATCCGCTCCGGAAGTTAACCGGATGACGGACGCCGGCCCCGGACATCCCTGAAGACTCCCTGAGAGCCACAATTGCCTCAGCAGCTCCGAGGGTCTGCGAAAGTAGTAGTGTGCTGGTTCCGCCCCCGCTGGTGCCTTTCCCCTCAGAGGAGGGGGACCCATCTGGTGCAAGGGTTACACCGGACAAGCCCGAGGAAGGCTGCAGATATGAGGTAGGTGGCTGAGGGGAGCTAGTAGGGGAATGTCCGGGTCCATGGCGGCCTGAAGGAGAGGTAACTCTGAGGGCACAAAAAAAAAAAAAGATTCTGGCAAATAACTCCCCCTCTAGATTCTACCCCAGCAATCCAATGGGACACCATTAAGACAGTTCTATGAGGACAAATTATTCAATATATTGCCACCCAGACAAATTATGTCGGGAGCACAAGATGCAGCTGGAGGACACACTACATTTCTTGCAAATGACGCATAAGCAAGGGGATGGTTCTGTTCTTCCACAGCTGCAGCATACCAAAGCTGAACTTGACAAGCTATGTATGCAGCAGACGGAGATTGCCCTCACATTTCTATGGCAAAGGTACTTCGAAGTGGGTCCCCAGGCAGCTAGATTGCTGGCATACCAATTACAAAAACATAAGAAAGCATCCACGATTAGCTCCATCCAGCACCTATCAAAAGGCAGGCTACAAACCCGACTGAATGACATCACAGAAGCCTTTACTTCCTATTACTCCACCCTATATACCCCTGAGAGACTGGTACTCTCTGAGGAAGTGGTACAATACCTACAATCCCTCACCCTACCAAGTTTAGTGGAGCAGGGAGAGAAGCTAACACAACCCGTCACAAAAATGGAAGTGATAGTGGCCACCTGTAGAACTAAAACCCTAAAAGCCCCTGGCCCAGACGGTTATGGGGCTGAATTTTATAAAACCAGCAGGACACAAATCCTCCCTAATTTGCTCTCTATCTTTAACTCCATCTTGGAAGGGGACTCCCTGCTTTCCTCATGGGAATATGCCTCCATCTCAGTAATTGCGAAGCAAGGGAAAAAACAACAACTTTGTAGCTCCTACCACCAGATTTCAGTTCTAAACACAGACTATAAAATCTTCATGAGAATTTTAGCGCATAGGATGGATAATCTCCTATCTCAGTTAGTAGGGAAAGATTAAACAGGATTCGTACAAGCCGAATCCACTACAGACAATATCAAGCGTACCCTGCATCTCACTTCTGAGATGCAGGCATGCAAATCCCCTTTTGCCCTAATTAGCCTAGGTGCTGAAAAAGTATTTGATTGGGTCTCATGACCTTTTCTGTACTTGGTACTAGGCAAAATGGGCTTCCCTCGAGCACTCATTCAGATCATCCAAAATATCTATGCTTCCCCAAAGGCCTGTGTCAAAGTCAGTGGACACCACTCTGCCTATTTCCCACTGCATAGAGGCACTAGGCTATTTGCAATCTTTATAGAACCCCTTGCACGAAAAGAATCCAAGAATCAGTAGACCTCTCCGGAACAACGATGGGTGGCACAGAACACTGCATCGCACTTTATGTGAATGATGTCCTCCTATATCTGAGGAATCCCGAGCAGTCCCTCCCCATCGTACGGCAAATTCTTGATGATTTTGGCCAAGTTTCAGGCTACAAACTCAATGAGAATAAAAGTGAGGTTCTGGCCTTTAATTATATCCCCTCCAGTACTACCCGAGCCCTGTTCCCTTACAACTGGGACTTACCCAAGCTAAAATACTTGGGGATTTATCTATCAAAAATCCCTCTATGATGTATAAAAACAACTTCCTCCCCTTTGCTACGCAGCTGCAGAGCGATTTGGTGAGCTGAAACACCTTGCCCCTAAGCCTTTCTAGAAGAATAGATGTAACACAAATGGTTACCTTCCCTAGAGCCCTGTACTTGCTCCAGAATATACCTATCCCACTAATAAAGCAGATATTTCAAAGATGGAACCAGATCATCTCTAGATTTATCTGGGCCAGACAGAGACCTAGGGTGCACCTAAGGCTTCTGACCCTCCCAAAAACACAAGGACAGCTTTCGTTCCCTGACCTGCAGCTGTACTACTGGGCAGCACAATTAACACAAATAATGGCTAGGCAAACCACTGCCAGTGTTACACATTGGATGGAGACAGAGCAGGCAGCAATACCAAATGTGGACTACTATCACCACCTATACCATCCCAACCCAACCCTTCCCCTGCCACCAACACCCAACCCCTGGATAAGACATTACATAGCCATATGTATTAATATAAGAAAGGCCCTGCATCTTACCCCATTCCTGTCCCTACTTAGCGCCATCTCCAGTCTCCTGGACTTCACCCCAGGCAGACTTAACCATGGGTTCCGAACCTGGGACAGATATGGTCTGAAATACCTGACTCAGATATCTAACCAGGGCAAATTCAACTCCTTTGAGGAAGTGCAGAGAAGGTTTGGGATACCTGGTAGAGATTTCTATAGGTTCCTACAACTCCAACACTACCACAATACCTTGCCCAGAGAAGTGAGAATCCCGGAAATGTATCCCCCATTACTTGTTAAACTAGTACACTTATTCTCAGTCTTAGAGCAAGGACACCTCGTATCAGCCTTATACCAATCCCTCATACACCCGCAAGAAACTCAGACAACAAGAATCTCATTACAGTGGCAGGAGGAGCTGGGAACATCCATCACTAAGTTGGAATGGTAACTGGCATGCCAGCATGTGGCAAAGGTCACTAGCTCCAACCAGTGGCGAAAATATGCCTGGAAAAACTTAATTAGATATTTTAGAACCTCAGTGATTACCCTGCACTACTCGCCCTTAGGAACAGCTAACTGCTGGCACAACTGTGGGAAGGGAAAGGCATGCCACACACATGTAATGTGGACATGCCCTAAACTTCTGTCCTTCTTACATTAAGTGCAATCTGAACTACAAGAACTATTTGGCGGACAGATACAGCTCACGGATAGATTGTACTTCCTGCTTCAGTACCTCACAGGGTTTAGGGACCCTAGCTCTAAGTACTGTATCTACTAAGCCTTCTAATAACTGCTGCTAAAAAGGCCATTACAAAGGCCAGGCTCACACCCAGGATTCCCTCCCTCCAGGACTGGTGGATGGCGATCAAACAAATCTATCTGATGGAAAGAATCACACACAGACTTAACAACCAGGAGGAGAGGTGTAACTCTACATGGACTAAATGTATACTCTGCTACATGTTAAAAGATGATACCTTTGTCCCCTGAGTTGCTTTCCACTTCTGACTGCGACTGACAGCGAGGTGATAAAACCCAGCAGTTGTGCAGAATGGTGGTACCTCTCTGCCCAGCCATGAGTAAACCTCCCCTTCTCTGGCTCACAGCTTGATGGACTACCCACCCACTCCCATTTGCTATCTGAAACTTGACCACCTAGATCTGAAATCCAATAAATACTTAGGACTGGGCTAACAGTTCTGGGATATAAAGGCTGACTGCTATAATACATTAATACCATCTCCCATGACACTGTAACCTAGTGGGAGGGGTACAATGCATCGATCCTTGTTTTGTGCTCATCTTCTGAGATTGAGGATAATGCCCCAGGTGTGCCAGGTACTTCCTCAGTTACCTTACAAGTGACATAGATTTGATACCTCACCAAATTATGTTGACCATCTGTCTTTCTTAAAAATAATAAAGACGATATTTAAAAAAAAAATTTGGTTTTACTAACCTCATTTCAAAAATGAGAAGTATAATACTCACTCTGGGAAATCTTATTTGGAGCACGGGGGTGGTGGAGCTGTCTGTGGGGGTCTGGCTGTGGTGTGAGGGAGCTGGATTTATGTATGGGGAGCTGGTCATTTTGTACTGGCAATGGGAGGGCCTGGGCATATGTGTGGGTAGCTTGCCGCGTTGGTAGTGGGTGGATTCAGGTGTGTGTGGGGGAGCTGACCATGATGGTGGGTACGGAGACCCAGGCATGTCCATGAGGAATGGCCTTGTTGGGTGGGACTACCCATGCTGTGGGACACTTGCCATGTTGGTGGGGTGCGGAGACTGGCTGTATTGGTATGATGGGAGAGGGCTATGTTCATTTTGGTGAGGTTGGACTGGTCATACTGGTGCCACTGCCTGTCACTGTATGATGGCAGAGGGTGGGACATGCTGCAACAGCGCCCAAGCCATATAGCACATTCAAGGGCATACAAATATATGATACCAATGGGCAGTATAGGCTTGCTTTAATTTGCATCTCAGCTCCAACATGAACACTAGGAGACCCCCTTTATAATGAGAAAAATTGAAAATGTAGCCAAATGTTTGGGAGATATGTGGCTCTCATTAGAAGGCTCCCCACTAATCACTTGTGGATTTTTTAGGAGGAGGCAATTCTGGTAGTTAAATGTTAGGACTGAACTGAGGGTGCCCACCTTGGTGTCTGGTGATTCAGCTTACTTGATGTCTCAGCTCCGACAAACTTAGACCAGAAATGTGTAACTTGGGCACTTGGGTATTGCAGCATGGGACCTATAGTTCTGCCATTACACCTGAGGGATGAGGGCTGTAGTGCTGTTGCTGCTGCCATCACACCTGACGTCTGGGGGCCATAGTGCTATAGCTGCTGCTGTCACACCTGAGAGGTGGAGGCCAAGTGCTGTCACTGTTGCCATCACACCTGAAGGATGGCACCATAGTGATGTCATTGCTGCCATCTTGCCTGAATGTGTCAATGCAATTCATTGCCATTTCACCTGGAAGACTGAGGCCATTGGCTGCTATTGGCTACTGTTGTTGTGCTTAGAGGATGGTGGTTATAAACTGCTGCTGCCATGTCACCTGGAGTTGGAAGTTAAAATCTCTCTGAATTCTGCTATAAAGAACATGCGCTGCTGCTGATCTATATTGCTGTAGAATCACCAGCCAACACTGACCTGCTGACTGTTACCCAAACCCCAGACCTGCTGACTGCACTCTATGCTTGTGCCATTGTTCTACCTCTCCAGTAAGTAAATGGTGTCTGGTTCTCAGTTTCTGGGTCAGGTTTTGGGGCAATGACAGTTTGAGGGAAAGCTGTTGTTATTTTGTTTTGTTTGAGTGGTTGGTGATTGGTGGTGGGAGTGTTAGGGGCAAGATGGGCTGCCATGACAAGGCCCTCCTCCATTGACCCAGCTTAAAATAATAATAATAAAAAATACAAAAAATGTACTTCCCTACAGCATACCCTGACTGAAAACCTCCTGTATGAAAATAAATGTCTTACTTACCTTTTGGGGTAGGTCACTGACTGAAGAGAGAAGACCGATCCTGAGGTGCCTGTGGGAATCTTGGTTCCAACCCTGGCTGGGGTCATTCCCTTCCTGCAATGGTTTGAGGACCGATTGAAAAAGCACTACAAAGACTGACAGAGTGTTGTCTTGACTGTACCAGGGCAACTCTAGCCATAACCATACCTAGGAGTTGCATCCATGAGAGGGGGCCTTTTCCTTCCCCACCCTAAATGTGGCCTAGGGTTGAGTGTGCTCCTACTACTGTTGAGTGCAACAGGAGTGTGTTGGGATAAAAAGGGCACTGAAGCATATGAAGAGCTGTGCCCAGCTACCCACCATCCAGATCCTTGATGGAGGGGAGGGGAGGGAGGAAGAGAGGGTGAGGTGGCCATGTCTTATGCTACCTGGTAGGTTCAGGGGCAGTGGAGGGGACACTGAGGGGAGGAGGGAGCTGGATAGCTGGAGTGTGCAGATCTTGGGTAGGTCTGCTGTGTTTGAAAAGTGGGCAGGTGCTGGGTTAGAAACATAGACTTTGATGGCAGATAAGGACCACTTGGCCCACCCAGTCTGCCCATTTCCCTACCTACTGGATAAGCTGCAGATCCTAGTTAACCAACAGCCTACTTCCTTTTACCCTCCCCCACTAGAATTGCCTTATGCCTGTCCCATGCATTCTTGAATTCCCCCACTGTTTTTGACCCCACAACCTCCTCAGGAAGGCTGTGTCATGCATCCACCACCCTCTCCTTGAAAAAATACTTACTCACATTGCCCCTGACCATCCCCCTCTATCTTCAAATTGTGCCCCCTTGTTCTTGCACATCTCTTTTTCTGAAAGATGCTGCCCACTTGGACATCGTTGATTCCCTGAGGTACTTGAAAGTTTCTATCATACCCCCCTCCTTTCCTCAAGGGTATACATGTTAAGCTTCTTTAGTCTCTCTTCTTATGTCTTCTGGTGAGATCCTGCACCATTTTAGTTGCCCTCCTATGGACTGCCTCCATCCTGTCTATGTCCTTGCAGAGACTGGGTCTCCAGAACTGCATGTAGTACTCCAGATGGGGTCTCGTCAACTGTCTGCACAGAGGGATAACAACTTCACATATTCTACTGGTGATGCCTCTCCCTATGTATCCCAGTATCCCCCCAGCCCTCCCTACTGCCTTCTCATATTGCTTGCCTACCTTTAGGTTGTCTGATATGACTACCCCCAGGTCCCTTTTCATTTTTATTGTTGTTAGTATCCCCCCATTGTGTACTCTTCCCTGGGTTTTTGTTTCCCAGGTGCATTATTTTGTACTTCTTTACATTGACTCTAAGCTGCCATACTTTTGACCATTCTTCTAAGCTTAGCAACTCCCTTCTCATCCTTCCCACCCCAACTTGTGTATCAACCTTGTTGCAGATCTTTGTGTCATCTGCAAAGAGGCATACTTTTCCTTCCAGTTCTTCCACAATGTCACCTATAAAGACATTAAAGAGGACTAGTCCCAGTACTGAACCCTGTGGTACCCCACAAGTAACCCATTTTTTTCAGAGTGGACTCCATTTACTATTTCCCTCTGTGTCCTGTTGTCCAGCCAATTTTTTACCCAGGCTACCACCCTGGGACCCACTCCCAGGCTGGCTAACTTGTTTATTACTCTTTTGTGGGGGACTGTGTCAAATGCCTTGATAAAGTCTAGGCAGGCCATGTCCACAGCCCCTCCCTGGTCTACTACTTCGGTCACCCAGTCAAAGAAATCTATTATATTTGTCTGACGTGACCTTCCCGATGTGAATCCATGCTGCCTTGGGTCCTGTGCCCCTCTGACCTCTAAGTACTCAATCATTTTTATTTCAGAAGTGATTCCATCATTTTCCCTACCACTGAGGTCAAACTAACAGGTCTGTAGTTTCCTGCCTCTGTCTTGCTCCCACTTTTGTGAAGGGGAATCACATTCACCCTCCTCCAGTCCTCAGGTACCACACCATCCTCCGTGATATGTTAAAAGGGTAGTCAGTGGTGTCCTAGTTCTCCTTAGTTCCTTTAGAATTCTGGGGTGAATCTTGTCAGGCCCCATTGCTTTGTCCACCTTCAGTTTTAGGAGTTCTTCAGGACCCTTTCTTCTGTGAATGGACCACCCCTATCCAGAGTGCTTCTATTATTTGGTTTAGGCACCTCCCCCTCCTCTTCTTTTGTGAATTCTGAGCAGAAATATTTGTTCAGTATCCCTGCTGTTTCACTGTCACCCTCTGCCCACCCCTACCCTTTATTAAGCCTCTCTATCCCTCCCTTTGTCTTTCTTCACTCCCCAGTGTACCTATAAAATATTTTATCCCCCTTTTTAACTGAGTTGGCTATCTTTTCCTCAGTTTGGGCCTTTGCTATTCTGACTGCCTTCCCCTCATCTTTCTGCTTTAAAAGGTACAGTTCTCTGTCATACTCCTTCTGTGTTTCCTTACACTTCCTGAATGTTATCTTTTTCTCCCTAACCCTCCCCACCACCTCTTTTGAGAACCATACTGTTTTTTTCCTTCATTTTGTTTTATTTGCTTCACACAAAGGCTTGTTGCCTCTGTGATGGAAGTTTTGATTTCCCCATTGTTCCTCCACCCCTCTTTCTTGCTCTTTTGCTAGTGCTTTTCTGAGGCACTCTCCCATTTTGCCAAAGTCAGCCCTCCTAAAGTCCAATACCCTCACTTTTGTATGGCTTGGCTCTTCGGTTGTGTTTATCATGAACCACACTGTCTGGTGGTCGCTTGTTCCCAGCTGGCTATCCACTTCTAAATCTGAGATTCTCTCTCATCCCCATTTGAGAGTACTGGGTCTAAGATTGCTCCATCCCGAGTGGGTTCCAACACTAGCTGTCTGAGGCATGCCCCCTGTAAGGCATCGAGAATGATCTTGCTCTTGGATGTGGCTACAACAAAGGTGCACCAGTTAACATCTGGCATATTCAGGTTCCCCACCAACAATATCTCCCCTTTTTCTGCCATCCTAAGGATGCCTTCTGTCATTTCCTTGTCCATTTCCTCCCCCTGAGATGGAGGTCTGTATACAACCCCCCGTGCGGATTGTGGGGCCATTTCCTGTCTCCAGGGTGACCCACAGTGCCTCCTCTCCTCCCAGTTTACCCTTTAGTTCTGTTGCTTTGATCCCTTCCCTTATGTAGAGAGCTGCTCCTCCTCCTCTTTTACCCTCCATCCCTCCTGTAGATTGTGTATCCTGGTATGGACATCCCAGTCATGGTTCTCTGTGTACCACATTTCTGTGACTGCCACAATATCAAAGCATCCCTCTTCCATCAAGGCCACTAGTTCAGGGAGCTTGTTACCTAGACTATGGGCATTGGTACTCATCACAGTAACTCTGGTATTAAAGTTTTAACTATGTTTGTAGGTTATAAGGGTGCTGTTGGCTGAAGATCAGCTGCTGTGACTCCTTTTTATTTTCTAACATGTACAGTTATAGCTGTCTTGGCTCTTGTCTGCCACCTGGGGAGGTCTGGCGGTAGCACTGATGCTCAGGAGACTTATATACATCAGGTGGGTGGGTGGATGGGGCTGGCAGTTCCAAAGCACAGGCATGCCTCCATGCGCATGCTTCCTCTGAGTTTACTGTAACTCTGGAAGAAAAACTAAAAAGGAGGAAAATGGAAGGGGACCGGGCAACATGAAGGTCTGCCGGAGGTGTCGGCCCAACCTGCTGCCCCAGTGGGTAGAGGGAAGTCTGGATGTCAGTCTCTGGAGGGGGGGCAAAAAGCCCTCTCCCTGGCTCCACAATGAGGGAACATCTACTGGGGAATATCCCCCCCAGAAGGAAAGAGGCAGCAGGCCAGACGATGGCACCTGGGAACAGGGCTGAACAGCTGTTCGGTCAGCTCAGAGTGACAAAAAAAACCTTCATGAAAAAAATATTCCTGCTGACTATGAATTGTCACTGCTTCCTTTCTAAAAGGTATTGTGTCTGGGATATTTTTTTATTTGAGTCCCAGTTCACACAAGGCCTTGATTGCTATTGTGTTCTGCAGTGAAGGCCTTGTAGAACTATTTGTGAAGAGATTTTTATGGTGCTGTAACAGAACCTCTTAATATAATTTTATATTATGCTGGGTGAGTTAGTTATTAAGCCATGCCACCACCTTAAGGGTTAACTCCATGAGCAGAGATAAAAAAATAATAAAGTACAGCACTAACCTACATGGGGAAGTGCTTTGGTGCCCATTTATGTTAAAGACTAATTTGGAGTTAGATGACAGCAGCAGCTGTGGAGAGCGAGTGACATACCTCTTGGCCATTCATTATGAGGAACTTCCATCATTTTACTCCCTCAGAATTGCTCTGACCCTCATGGAACAGGTGCTGACCATGCATTGAATGTGCTGTAAACTTAGACTTTAAAGCTGGTTTACAGAGAGACTCTGTCTTGGGATGATTTGCTTATAGGTTTACCAACTCTGTTGGCTTGCTGGAAACTTCATTTGGTATCACTTTAATATTCAATTATGCTGGAAAACATGTTAAAACTGCTCATTGTGGGGCCCTGATTTCAACTGGCAAGAAATAAGGTGGTAGTGCCATGTCTGTGTTCAGTCTTTTATGTGTGAGTCAAATTTTTATATATGTAACCACCCCCTCCCCCTCTACTTTTCACAGTTAGCTACCCCTTGGTACCCTTGACTGGGCACACAAACTACTTTAGACAATCAGTACCATCCCTAGCTTTGGGAATGTATACTAGGCTCATTATTTCTAGAGGTCAGAAAGGGGGGGGGGTGTACAAAAGCAAAACTACAAATGACCAAATAAACCCAGATCCTGGAGAGAGAACTTTTTGCTAGGGCTATTGCTAGATCTGTACTTCTGGGAGGGGTACCAAGTAATTCCACACAGGAAGCAGTAACATGAATGTCCAAACCAGGTTGGGGTTCTAGAGTGTGGATTTATTTCAAAGATGGTACACTAAGGCAAGGGTGGACCCCAAGGTTTACACACTGTGGCACAAGACAATGGTAGAAAAACAGAAAACTGTATCAGACAGAAACTCTCCGTATCCCATATGTCATAGGACCTTGAATCCTCTTCAGCAGCAATGGCGTTAACTGAACAACTATTTCTTCTAGTGGCACAAGCCACAACTGAGCACACATTTCCCATATGGCATAGGATTTCAACATTTTGGCAAGCAGCAACTAGCCACAATGAACCATTTCTTCTAGTGACACCGCTACAATGGAGCACATTGGTGCTCATAATTAGCACAACCCACACCATGGGGGTAAACGTTCTCTTCAGGCATTGGCCACCACATCCTGAATAACCAGGTGCCCTTACAGAACCTGTAGTGCTGAACTGGTCACTCCAGATTGGGGGCTGCCCACCTTTCACTTCCACATCTATACCCAGCCATTCTGTCAGAGATACACCTCAAAACGTCTGGTAAAAACATTTAGGAATATGCATCTTGGAATGACTTTCACATCCAGCATATGGAAACACTACTCCTGAGTGTAGAAACCAAAGTCCTGAGCAATGTGCAATAGTCTCCCTCTGGACCCCACAATTGTCAACCAACTTTAAACTTGAGAACAGTCTCAACTTAGAATAGAAGAGGTGTATATTTCCCTTTGTCATAGAACACCCAAAACAGGTACTTTCCTTAGGAAGCACAAAGTCAAATTACTCACAGTTGGAAAACAGAACAGGTAGCTTCAAAAGGATCTCGGATCAAATAGGGGATTGTCCCTTGGATCTATCCTGTAGCAGTCCTTTCCATCTCTCTGGGGATGAAAAATCAGGAGATCCTGCTGTAGACAATGGTTTCCACCACTTCCCTTGGGAGGCAGATGTCTTTCAGGACTAGGGTGAGAAAATGGGTTCTCCTCACAGAGCTTACACTGCAACTCTCACTCCTCATACTTTAACTGCTGACACAGAACTAACACTGACTACCTGAAGATTCTAAAACTCCCCACTCACAGCCAGCAGCTGTAGCTTATGCTGCTGTGAGAGTTCTAAATGATATCATCTCTGTCATCTCAGCTGAGACCAAGTAAACAGAGATTGAGTAGGTGAAAAATCCATTCAACCAGTTATTCACCAGCTGCCTTCCCTTCCTAGCACTGACACTGATGGGATTCTAGTAAACTCAGGGGACTGGATGGTTACACTCACCCCTGGCCAGGTAAATGACTGTCTGCAGTCATTTCTCCACTCAGCATCAGGCCATCCTAACCTCTGTGTTACCTATGGGGAGGTAGCGCTACTTCTCCCCTACCATGTGCCAGGCACAGGCAGGCAACACTAAAGGCACAGAGGCCAGCTGATGACACTTCGGTCCCTATCCTATGATCTATCTATGGATACTCAGTCACTGCAAGGAAACTGCTTGAAGCATGCCCTAATAGACCAGAACTGAGAGCCCCCACTGCAGATCAGGACCACAGCCTGTCTACCCCCCTAACCCTCTAGGGAAAATCTATCTGACTAGGCTGCCCACTGGGAAACCTCCCCCCAACTTCCCAGGGTACTGTGAACAAAAACAAGGAAAATGCATATTAGATTGCATTATATTTCCCAAAACTTTACCCACAATCTCACACCTGTGAAGAAAAAGCATGTTAATACCCTGTTAACCACAGACAATCCTAAATTTCTAAGAAAAGGGAACTCAGCTGAGCTCCAGCATCCTCTTCTTTTCTTTCTCAGGAACATCTGCTAGAGAAGAAAAACACAAAAACACATTCTGCATACCATACAGTGCCTAAACCTCCACCTGAGCATGAAAGAAACCCAAAAATATTTTTCTATAAAAGTACAAAAGTAAAACATGGAAAGAAGACATTTATACAACACATTTGGGGATGGAAGGCTCTAGAAAGTCCCGTCTAGTGGCAGAATGCTGTTGCCTGTAGGCAGGGTCCATTAAAGAGTCTCTCTTTGGCTGGAGCCCACTGAAGAACAGTTCTGGGACAGGACTGGGCCTGTATGGCACTGAAATCCATGGGGAGAGTCTTTGATGGCAGTCATTTCAGTTCAGTGGACAGTCTTCAAATGTAGGATGTGATGTGCAAAGTCAGTAAAGAAAACAGAAAATTTGGTTTTACCAGTTCCTTGAAGACTGACAGCCAAGGATTACCTTACTTCTATGAGCTGAGGACCCTCTCCCTTCAGACCAGGTGGCATCTTCAGATACTACTGGGTTAATGTTATCTGGAAATCAAGCGATGAAACAGGAAAACAGCTGGATTGATGTCATCTGGAAAAACCAGGTGATGAAACAGATGTCATCTGAAAATCCAGGTGATGAAAATGGTGTCATCTGGAAGGCCAGGCAATGGAAATGGGAAAACACTGCTGGGATGACAAATCTGGATGCACTTGAAGAATCCAGGAATACCAGAAGAGCTGCATCTTCCTCTTTGGATACTGCTGCTGCTGCTGCTGCTGGATGACAGGCAGCTGGACTGCCACTGCTTGTTTCCCTCTAGGCATGCTAGGAACATTCAGAGAGAGTGGCACCATTAAGGCTAGTACCACTCAGGGTGTGGTGCAAGGACTATGACACCATCTGGGCATTCAAAGTTGATGTTGTGGAATGCCTCATTTCCTGCCTTAGCCACAATTCGCACAGTGTCCATAAACAGAGACCTTCCCAATTTCCAGAATTTTAGTCGATCATTTATGACTCTGACCCTGACACATTCTGTTGTACCAGATTCTTGCTTGCCTCTTCCAACAACCAGGATTGCCTGTTCTGTTTGATTTCTTCCCAGACTCTGTGAAGAAAGGTAGGAAAGGACTTCCCAAGGTGTCATGTGATGTCTGGCTAGCGGAAAGAAGCATCACATATTCTCTCCTGCTCTCCCGTACAATAAATAGGATATAAAAACATACTATCAGCAGATATTTTAGCAGAAAAGCAAACAGGAACACCCTACCTGAGGTCCGATTGTGAGAGAGAACTCCAAACTGCAAAATGGAGGTAACGATGCAGCAAGAATTGCCTCACCATAATCCTCCTCCATCACCAGACAGGGTCACAAAGAAGGCAAAGAAGCAGAATGTTAAAATGGCACAGACCCACTCAGGCAAACAGGCACCTACTCTTCTGTCTGAAGAGCACTCCTCATAGAGATGAAACCACTGCAGGAAGCTATCGCTCTGTTAACCACAGATGTATCTTCCTTAAAAAAGAATCTGTCTGAAGTATCAAGACAGACAAGGGACGTAGATGCAAGAGCAGTATCACTAGAAAAATGGAGAACAACCACAGACCCCAAGCTGGTGGCGATCAAAAGGCAGCGATCAAAGATGGAGAATAAGCTGTAAGACTTGGAGGGTCATAACTGCTGCAACAATTTAGTAATCATTGGGCTTCCTGAAGGGGAGGAAGGCATGTCTCCCATTATATTCACACAGAAGTTTCTAGAGAAAATAGCTGGCACCTCTCCTAATTGACCCTCTTATGTGGTTGATTTCGCTCATCGGGCGCTGCGCCCCAAACCTGACCTGAATGCTCCTCCCCACCCCTTTGTCCTGCGCCTTCTGAACTTCTTAGATAAACAACATATTATGTTCAAACTCAGAGAAGTTCAAGCCGTAATGTGGGAGGGCAACAAAATTCATATTCCGCAGGACCTGCCAGCTTCAGTCAGGTAAAAAAGGGGATCATTCCACGCCACCATCTTCCAGCTAATCCCTGCAGGAATACATTTCAGGATGCTATACCCAGCACAACTACAGATTAAGGTCCAAGACAAGTGGCATGCCTATGACTCCAATGATCAAGCAGTGCAGGATCTGCATCTCCTACCAGACTTATTCAAAAAGTGAAGGCCTCTATAGGGAGTTAGTCACCATGAGTGGAGATTAACCAAGGGAAAGGCAAGGTGAAAAGGAATTGTCATATGAAGAAGGAATTAGTCTAAAGGTGGGACAATTAAATGGATAATGGAGACCAGTAGAGAGCTTTACTTGAGAGATAGTTGCTTTATCACTGTCTGGGGCTAAGGGCCATGATCTGCACCTAACGACACTAGTGCTCTGACAATCACGTTTTGTTTAATTTCGGGTGATCCTGTTCCCAAATCGTAAAGTAATGTAGAAACTGGAGAATGTACTTTGGATGCCTGCTCCTTCCCCTGCTCCCAAATGCTCTGGAAGGACACTGTTTGGTGGGGAAATACAGAGAGTTTCATTGGTTTGAGTATCAAGGCAGTTGGGATTGGAGGAAGATACGTGGCACTCCCGCAGGCTCCTGCCCATCTAAGCCCGATATGCATGGTCATGCAGTTGCAGCAGACAAATTCAAATTTTTGCAAACCTCACAATGATGAGCATTACCGCGGAGCTGCAAAAGAGCTGTATCCTTGCTGCCATCTAGAGGATTTAAAAGGGGACTTCAGTTTATCCATGCAGGTTCTTATGTTGCACCTGTTGTGCAGTTAAGTTTACAGACATGAATTTAAGGTGGCTAAAAGGAAAAAGCTGTACTTTAATTACAAGGCACTGTGTCATAAAGTCCTCTAGATAATCCTCAGTTAATATAAGATAACGTTAGTTAATAGCACAAGTTCTCTTCAGTTTAAAGTCACCAAAACTGAGTGGAGCTCAATATATTTTAGAGAGGAGCAAGAACAAAGACACTACTAGAGGAATGAAGAATAATTCCTTTGAAACAGCAGAAATGGTTTGACTGTGGGTTTAAACAGCTTAAACTAAACAAGCTGAGGTATCCCAGTAATTACCCAAAATAAATAGTTATAATACTCCAAAAGCAGGGTGGATCTCAGCCCAGGAATTTAATTTTGTAGGGATAATATCAGAGGACAGATGGTTCTCCGTTAATATATATATATATTTTTTTTGTTTGCTTTTTCTTAGGAGGGTAGTTGTTATAAGGGGACTGTAACATAGTTAACTGCTGGTTCCATACTAGGAACAAGGAAATGTGGGGGGGAAAGGGACAACTGACCCTGGCAGCATCATGCACCATATCAAGGAAGGGGCTCCTTAAGTCACCTGCCCAAACTACTCAAAACAGAGTAGCAATCAGCTCGACAAGGGGTAGAATTTGGTATTCCCATAATTTAGGAAAATTGATAAATAATTGGAAAAGGATGGTGAAAGGCAGGAGGTGGGGGGAAGAAAAGGAAGGATATGGAAAATATGTGTTGTTTTGGACATTGGATGGGGAAAGGGGAGGGGCACCATGGCATCGACAGGTAGGGTTTTTATTAGTATAATTCTCAGCCAATCATCACCAACAACTGTATTACGGAATTGCTAGTAGACCAGAGTTATCACTTGGAATGTGAAGGGGCTGTGTAGTAAGAACAAGCAATACAGGGTTATTAAGCACCAACAGGTGATTAATGGTCAGATAATATTTCTGCAAGAAATGCATTTAATAGATACAGAAGCTAATTTACTGAGAAACATGCAGATAGGTCAAGTCTATACAGCAAGGTCATCCACCCAGAGTAAAGGAGTGGCAATTCTCTTGACAAAAACCCTGAGATTTCAATGTAACCCTGTGTATCCGTGACCCATTGGGTAGATACATGTTAGTAAGGAGCATACTGTAGAGATCTGACATTGTATTGGGATCTATATACAGTCCTATTGCAGACACCCTCTCCTTTTTCATGGAGCTGCTTAATACGCTGTTGCCTTTTCTGGATGCACCTGTGATCCTAGGTGGGGACTGGAATTTACCACTCTCTCCAGATGAGGATAGAACAGTTAAAGCCAAAATGGGACTATCCCCGGCACAGCGATCCATTAGGGATATGATAGACAAGTTGGCACTATGTGATCCCTGGAGGGTGTTGCATCCAGGAGGGAAGGAATACACTTTTCGCTCACCAATACGTGGTACCTCATCATGCATAGACTACTTCTTTCTCAGCAAAAATGTACTCCCAGACTTCATGGATTACCTCATGGATTGTTAGATCTCTCCAGAAGTGATATCAGATCATTCACCGGTAATATGCACCTTGTCTTTATCCCCTAACCTAGAGACAGAAACAACCTGGAAGCTTAACAACAGACTACTGAAAGACAAAAACATATTAGCAGAGTTAACGGCTAGTATTAAGAACTACACAAGTCACAACCGCAACTTCACTGGTCATGTGGACATGGAATGGGGAGGTTTAAAATGCTTCTTAAGGGGAGAGCTCATAAAGTTGGCCTCTCAGCAGAAAAAACGAAGGGAACAGCACCAACTTAAGTTACTAGAAAGTATTAGAGAACTACAAAAATATATAAGCCCCTCAACTAGTGAAACACACTTATTCATGTGAAAGCTTACTATAACGACCTGCTGGGGGAGAAAGCAGAGTATGCAATTATTAAAACAAAGTCATTTTACATAGACCAAGGGGAAAAAGCTGGGAAACTGCTAGCTCTAAGGGTCAAGCAACAGGAAATGTCAAAAGTGATCAATGCAGTTAAATCATCAGAGGATGGCACTCTCAAGACAAACCCCAGAGAAATAGTGACAGAATTTCAGAAATTCTATACTGACCTATGCAAGACCAGGACTAACCCCCCTCTTTTAGACTGCATTGACAAATATCTGGCAGAACTACCTCTACCTAAGCTCTCCAAGGAACAGAGAATAGGGCTGATCTCTCCCATCACAGAGCAGGAGATTCAGCCAGCAATCAACACTCTGACGTTCGATAAAGCTCCTGGGCCTGACAGCTTCTCCCTAAATTTCTACAAAGAATTGGTGAAAGAGTTGTCCCCATGGTTGCTTTCATTATTTCATACTATATTAAACAAGGAAAGTATTGACTCCCACCTATTCAAAGCCCTGATAGTAGTACTGCACAAAGAGGGGAGGGACTCACAACATGTATCAAACTACAGGCCAGTATCTCTGTTAAACTATGACATCAAGATACTGGCAAAAATTTTAGCCAGCAGGATGTACCAGGTAATGCCCTTCCTGATCTGTGCGGAACAAGTAGGCTTCATGACAGGTAGATCTTCTTCAGATCACCTCAGGAAGCTAGACCACATATTCTCTGCATCCAAAGATACCACAATGCCTGCAGTCCTAATGTCACTGGATGCAGAGAAAGCATTTGACAGGGTGGACTGGAATTTCCTGTTCAGAGTCCTACATAGATTTGGTATCTCTTCTCTCTTTGTGCAATGGATTCAGTCCCTATACACCACACCTACTGCCCATATATATTGTAACAGAACCTTTTCACAAAGATTCTCTCTTTTTCCGGGCACCAGACAAGGCTGCCCACTGTCTCCCTTATTGTTTAACCTATACCTAGAACCTCTTCTTACCCAGCTTAAAATGGATGCAGAGATTCAGGGAGTAAACACTGGAACTCGGGAACTTAAACTATCGGCATATGTCGATGACACACTTCCGCATCTAAAGAACCCGAGATACTCGATAAAACAATCTTTACAAGTAATTCAAGACTTTGGGACACTATCTAATTACAAGCTAAATCTGGAGAAATCTAGGGTTTTCATCTTGAATATGACTACTAACAAAAGGGAGGTAGAAGGAATGGGAGTACAATGGGAATAAAAACAACTAAAATACCTGGGCATCATCCTAACAAGGAGCACCAAATCCTCCAGGGTCAGCAACCTGGATGCTCTGGTACAGGTCATTAAACAAGACTTGGACAGATGGAATAAGCTACCATTATCCCTTTGGGGAAGAATAAACTTAGTCAAAATGAGCATTTTACCCAGACTATTCTATCCCATCAATATGTTGAATGTATGGTTACCACAATCATGGTTTGTTAAATTACATTCCCTACTTACTGCATTTATATGGAAAAATAGGTATGCCCGTAGGTCATATAACAAATTAACACCCCCTAAATTTAGAGGGAGATTGAGAATGTCACACTTTAAATTCTGTTACTGGGAAAGTCCAGCGGCTAAATATCTGAGATGGACAAACACAAACGTAGAATCAAAACCACCTCAATACAGTCCCACTTGGCTATCATTAGTAATGGAGCTAATAGAAGCTCATAGATTAACATCTATGGCCCTTTTTCATATTACACACAAATTACTCCCCCCGGATCTCAGGGAAACTCCAATCGACATTTTGGTAAAAGTGCGCACACAGATGTGCAATTCCCTATCCTACAAGCATCCTCAGGACCCAAATCAACCGACGGTAGGAAACCAGAACTTCAGAATTGGAAACCAGATGATCTCAAACACCTGGCTTAAGTAATTATCCAGAGCACAAGTAACAGATCTATGGGACAATGTGAAAGTCCATAAAACGGAAGATATCATTAAAAAGTATAAACTAGAACCTAAGCATAGTTTTAAGGTATCCCAACTTAGACATATGATAACCAAGGTCCAACTAAATAGTGAATCAGAGACACAAGGGGGCTTTAAAAGCCATATTAGCAAGCTAGTTACCTAACAACATGCCATCTCTGGAATTTATTCCACCATCTTAGAGAAGGCTTTCCCGAACATGGTAGGATCCTCTAAGTACTGGGCCAAGCAATTTCCAGAGAAAACACTTAATTGGGACAGAAGTTGGAAAGACACACACAGATACACATCTCAAGATAGACTGTGATTAATGCAGTATCAGATCATTCACAGTATGTATTACACCCCAGAAAAGTTGGCTAAAATTGATAAAGATGCCGAGGCAACATGTCACCGTTGCAGGACAGGAGTGGGATCCCTATACCACATCTTCTGGGAGTGCCAAAAAATAGCCCCCCTCTGGTCCCTAATCAAGCAAAGGGCGGACCCCTTATTAGGAATATCGGATCATATAGACCCAATAACCTGCTTGGTAGGAGACTATTCTCTCATTAGGGTTACTGAGCAGAAATTTCATGTAAGTATTATTGCAATGTCAGTTAAAAAGTTGGTACTCAGACACCGGCTAGATGGGGATGAAATAACTTATACTGAATGGCTTCAAGAGCTACTATTTAATTTGTCCGTGGAAAGGACCATAGCTAGTGTAAATAACTGTCTGTCTAGGTTTGACAAATGATGGAGCAAACTGCAAGCTATATATTCTATCTGAGTATTATGTATTATTGATAAGGCTGGAAACTACAGATTTATGTTTAGTTGATGTCATGGGTGGGGGATGAAAGGGGTGGGAGGGACATAGCACTGTGTGGTGTATTGTATGGTAGAGTATTGCATTGTACTGTTTTGTACTGTCTTGCCATCTGTCATTTATGTTATTGTTTTTGTTTTTGAAAAATAAAATAAAAACTTCTAAATATTTAAAACCAAAAAAGGAAAGGACTTCCCATAGATAGCGTCAGCCCTCCTATGTATTAGTCTGTCCTCCTTGCTGCTCTTCACAAGTTTGCAGCCCATGCCCCGGCTTGGGGTGGCCAGTCCTGGTTCAGCCAGTCCAGCATAGTTAAAGAACGAAATAACTTGTCCCCAACCATCTCTGTGGGCAGGTTACTGGAGCCTTCTTTCTCTCTCTCTCTCTCTCTGGCTCCTCTGAGGCAAAAGCTTAAGGCAACTCATGGGGACCCTCAAGCAAATGTCCTTACTCTCAAGACATTCCACTCCTCACTGGGTGCGGAGGTAGACACCTCCTAGTTCAGTGTCTCTTGCAGTTCATCATCCCCCACTAGGCTAGGACTCAGACCCTCTTTCCATGGGTCCATGTATCCTTCTGCTGCACTGTCCATCTGGGACACAGGCATGGAAACCTCTCTCTGTGCCTGCCATTGCAGTAGATCATCGTTGCTGTCTCCCCTCTGTGATACACTCTATGGGGCTTCCCCCAACAGGTTCAACCTGGTGCCGCATGCTGCTACTTGCAGAATCTCCTACTCAGGTCCACATGGGAGCCAAATGAATTTGTGATGCCCTCTCTGGCACTGTAGCCCTGCTCATACCATACTTCATAAGGCAATCCAAACAGTGGGGTATCAGAAACATATCCCTTCCAGCCTTTAGACACACAGTGCACAGTCTCACTGGGTAGCTAGGGATTGCTATATCTGGGAGGCAACCTTTCATCATAGAATGTTCTCTCTCTTAGTGCTGCCACCTCCTCTGTGATCATAGCTCAGGCATGATCCAGATAGCGGAAAGTTCATGAAGCCATGTCTGAAAGCAAACACACAAAAATTTGTTGTTACTGAATTGCTCACTAGTCTCTTTGCTGTCTCACATAATTGTTCCTGCTGCTGTGTTTACATTGCTGACCCCACCCTGTAATGGCAGCAGTAGCTCTCTTCATGCATCAACTCTAGTCACTTACTGAAACTGTGTTTCCAACCTTTTCTGGCTACTGAATTTGCTCAAAACTGTAATCGATTGCACTGCTGGTATCTTTCAGCACATTCATATAATTTTAAACTTGACTTTGCAATTAGCATCAATTCAAAGAACTATTTACACATGCTCAAAGTCACTTTCAAGCCCCACAGTTTTTCTGTAGCACAGGATTGCCTGTTTGCTGCATTCTCACTACACAACTCACAGTCCCTTTTTTGCTTAGAAAGATTTATTGTTGCTGAACCCATTATACTGTTCACAGTTTATGCTCAGAATTTTTGTTTGGTGCCCTGCTGTTACAATGCACAGTCCTTCTTTGCAAAACAATCACACTGCTTGCATACAGATTCAGCTAGCTTGAAAATCACACACAGTTTGATGCACAGTTAACGGGTTTTGCTCCCTGAATTCAGTAACTGGCTTTCTCCGATGGAAATTTTCGGCCTGGTCCCTATCCTGGGAAGGCCTCTGGGATGAAACGAGCTGGCAGTCCCGCCAATCATAACAAAGAATGCCACGCTCACTTTCCAGTCGGTCAAACAATGGGTTGAGCCCGAAATTACACAGCAAAAGTCTGTTTACTACAGATTAGAACATTCACAAGCCCCTCGATAGTTGATCCTGGTTTTACCAGCTCACACACCACTCTCTCCTCCTCGAACACTCGGCTGCACACAGAAGCTGGCTAGGGGGTGGGAATGATTCAGTCACACCAATCACTCGACGCCATGCAAATGAGCCTCTCTCTCTCTCTCTCTCTCTCTCTCTGTCTCTCACTCTCTCTCTCTATTTTCCTTCACGGCGATCGTTGAGCAGGAGCAAGTTTAAACTGCAAACTGTAACTTTTCTTTCTCGGCTTCAATTTCAATGGTGAGAGCACTGTTTTGACCATTTTCTCCACAGATTCTGGCAATTTCACTACTGACTCCCTCAATTTGTACACAAAGCACATGAAACTTTCAGGGCACATTTCTCAGTCTGTTTCCTAAAGTCCATACTACTTTTGGGCTTTGAAAATTGCAAGTTAAAAAGTTCTGTAAACATTTTTTGATGCAGAGTCTAGGACATACATTTCAAAGCTTTACTGTCTATTGCAAGTTGACAAAACACAAAAGCAGCACTCTGTTCTTTTCTGTACTATCAGGCATGCAAGCAGCACATTTGGATGACACTTTCCTGGGCAAACTCTTATTGTCCAAAGCTTCCTTTTCCATTTTGGGCTACCATGCTACCAGACAGACAGATACTAGCCATACCCTCAGCAAAAATCTCTGGATCTCTCCCAAAATTAAACATCTTCAGATTAGCCTTCATTTTTTTTAACCCCCCTGCTACTTTGCACAGTTAGCTACCCCTTGGTACCCTTAACTGGGCACACAAACAACTTCAGACAATCAGTACCATCCCTAGCTTTGGGAATGTATACCAGGCTCATTATTTCTAGAGGTCAGAAAGGGTTGGGGGTGTACAAAAGCAAAACTACAAATGACCAAATAAACCCAGGTCCTGAGGAGAGAACTTTTTGCTAGGGCTATTGCTAGATCTGTACTTCTGGAGGGGTACCCAGTAATTCCACATAGAAAGCAGTAACATGAATGTCCAAACCAGGCTGGAGTTCTAGAGTGTGACATTATTCCAAAGATGGTACTCTAAAGCAAAGTTGGACCCCCAAGGTTTACACATTGTGGCACAAGACGATGGTAGAACAGCAGAAAACTGTATCGGACAGAAACTCTACATATTCCATATGTCATAGGACCTTGAATCCTCTTCAGCAGCAATGGCCTTAGCTGAACAACCATTTCTTCTAGTGACACAGGCCATAACTGAGCACACATTTCCCATATGGCATAGGATTTCAACATTTCAGCAAGTGGCAACTGGCCACAATGAACCATTTCTTCTAGTGGCACTACCACAACGGAGCACACTGGAGCTCATAATTAGCACAACCCATACCATGGAGGTAAACATTCTCTTCAGGCATTGGCCACCATGTCCTGAATAACCAGGTGCCCTTACAGAACCTGCAGTGCTGAACTGGTCACTCCAGATAGGGGGGGCTGCCCACCTTTCACTTCCACGTCCATACCCAGTCATTCTTTCAGAGTTACACCTCAAAACTTCTGGTAAAAACATTTAGGAATATGAATCTTGGAGTGACTTTCACATCCAGCATATGAAAACACTACTCCTGAGTGTAGAAACTAAAGTCCTGAACAGTGTGCATAAGTCTCCCTCTGGACCATACAATTGTCAGCCAGCTTTAAACTTGAGAACAGTCTCAACTTAGAACAGAACAGGTGTATGTTTCCCTTTGTCAGAGAATACCCAAAACAGATACTTTCCTCAGGAAGCACAAAGTCAGATTACTCACAGTTGGAAAACAGAACAGGTAGCTTCAAAAGGGTCTTGGGTCAAATAGGGGATTGCCCCTTGGATCCATCCAGTAGCAGCCCTTTCCATCTCTCTGGGGATGAAAAACCAGGAGATCCTGCTGTAGACAATGGTTTCCACCACTTCCCTTGGCAGGCAGATGTCTTTCAGGACTAGGGTGAGAAAATGGGCTCTCCTCACAGAGCCTACACTGCAGCTCTCACTCCTCATACTTCAACTGCTGACACAGAACTAACACTGATTACCTGAAGATTCTAAAACTCCCCACTCACAGCCAGCTGCTGTAGCTTATGCTGCTGTGAGAGTTCTAAATGACATCATCTCTCTCATCTCAGCTGAGACCAAGTAAACAGAGAGTGAGTAGGTGAAAAATCAATTTAACCAGTTATTCACCAGCTGCCTTCCCTACCTAGCACTGACACTGATGGGACTCTAGTAACCTCAGGGGAGTGGGTGGTTACACTTACTCTTGGCCAGGTAAATGACTGTCTTCAGTCATTTCTTTACCCGGCACCAGGCCATCCTAACCTCTGTGTTACCTACGGGGAGGTAGCACTACTTCTCCCCTACCATGTGCCAGGCACAGGCAGGCAAATCTAAAGGCACAGAGGCCAGCTGATGACACTTCAGTCCCTATCCTATAATCTGTCTATGGATACTCAATGGCTGCAAGGAAACAGCTTGAAGCATACCCTAATAGACCAGAAATGAGAGACCCTACTGCAGATCAGGATCACAGCCTGTCTATCCCCTAACCCTCTAGGGAAAATCTATCTAACTAGGTTGCCCACTGGAGAACTTCCCCCCAACTTCCCAGGACACCTGTGAACAAAAACAAGGAAAACACATATTGCATTACATTACATTTCCAAAAACTTTCCCCGCAATCTCACACCTGTGAAGAAAAAGCATGTTAACACCCTGTTAACCACAGACAATCCTAAAACTCTAAGAAAAGGGAACTTAGTTGAGCTCCAGCATCCTCTTCTTTTCTTCTTGTCTTTCCTTTCTCAGGAACACCTGCAAGAGAAGAAAAACACAAAAACACATTCTACATACCACCTAAATATGAAAGAACTCCAAAAATATTTTCCTATAAAAGTACAAAAGTAACAAATGAAAATAAGATAGTTATACAACACATTTGGGGATGGAACACCCTAAAAAGTCCGTCTAGTGACAGAATGCTGTTGCCAGTAGGCAGGGTCCATTAAAGAGTCTTTCCTAGGCTGGCACCCACTGAAGAACAGTTCTGGGACAGGACTGGCCTGTATAGCACTGAAATCTGTGGGGAGAGTCTTTGAGGACAGTCATTTCAATTCAGTGGACAGTCTTCGAATGTAGGATGTGTTGTGCAAAATCAGTAAAGAAAACAGAGCATTTGGTCTTACCAGTTCCTTGAAGACCAAAAACAAAGGATCACCTTACTTCTATGAGCTGAGGATCCTCTCCCTTCACACCAGGTAGCATCTTCAGATACTGCTGGATCAATGTCATCTGAAAATCAAGTGATGAAACAGGAAAACAGCTGGGTTAATGTCATCTGGAAGATCAGGCGGTGGAAATGGGAAAACACTGCTGGGCTGACAAGTCTGGATGCACTTGATGAATCCTGGAATACCAGAAGAGCTGCATCTTCCTCCTTGGATACTGCTGCTGCTGGATGACAGGCAGCTGGCCTGTCACTGCTCACTTCCCTCTAGGCATGCTGGGCATATTCACAGGAAGTGGCACCATTAAGGGTAGTACCACTTAGGGTATGGTGCGAGGACTATGACACCCTCTGGGTGTTCAAAGTTGATGTTGTGGAATGTCTCATTCTCTGCCTTATCCATAATTTGTACAGTGTCCATAAACAGAGTCCTGCCCAATTTCCAGAATTTAAGTTGATCATTTATGACTTTGTCCCTGATACATTCTACTGCACCAGAGTACAAATTCTTGCTTGCCTCTTCCAACAACCAGGATTGCCTGTTCTGTTCGATTTCCTCCCAGACTCTGTGAGGAAAGATAGAAAAGGACTTCCCATAGATGGTGTCAGCCCTCCTACGTATTAATCTCTCCTCCTTGTTGCTCTTCACAAGTCTGCAGCTCATCTCAGCTGAGACCAAGTAGAGAGTGAGTAGGTACTCATTTAACCAGTTATTCACCAGCTGCCTTCCCTACCTAGCACTGACACTGATGGGATTCTAGTAACCTCAGGGGACTGGGTGCTTACATATATACTGGAGCAAAATTTTACAGAATGGCTCCCATGGCCATTCTGACAGCTTGCTGTTGCTGTTAATCTGGTTAATTCAATATGTTAATGTTTGTCTTCCATCTCAGTGCTTTGAGGTCCATCTAATTAAATTCCACAGCTTCTTTTCTCTTCTTGTCACACATCGATGGGCTGTAAATAACTTCAATATGTATGTCTTCACTGTAAATCTCTAGGAATAGCTTCCATAATTACTCCTGACTCTCATCCATGCACATGAGTAAATAGTACTGGACACTTTGAAGGCTTGGTGTGCTAACATTCCAGTTGAAAAGCTGGATCAGCCCTGTCTCAGAGACTGGATAGGCAAGTATATAAAAGGAACTCGATCACTTCCAAAGGCAGACACCCTATGCCAAAGCTACCTGCCCAGACTGAAAAAGGAAAGGGAGGAGGCACTTACTAAGATTGTAAGAGATGAACAAAATGGGTGATTTAATATCTTTTATTGGAATAACAAGAGATTCACAGAATGTTCTAAGCATTCAAACTTACACAGAGTTCTTCTTTGTGTAAGTTTGAACGCTTAAAATCTTCTGTGAATCTCTTGTTGGTCCAGCAAAAGGTATCAAATCACTCATTTTGTTAATATTTTTGTACGAGGACCAATACAGCAACAAAGTATTCTTTGCGATTGTAAGAGGAAAGGTTCTAACAAAAATGTGTGATGAATCCACTGATGCAGACTCTCTCTGTGTTCTGAACATTATTTTTGTGATTTTGGGTGGAATGTCATACATTGCAGACACAACAGAGCTGACTATAGTGAACCACTCTACAGTTGCGTAAATTGTCAGGATTACACTAAACAGCATGACATTGAAATGGAACAAGTGATTGCATTTGTCAACAACAATGCACAACATACTGTATGGTCAAATGCTTTAGTGATGCTCTGAACAGAATTATTGGAGACCACAGTATCCATAAGATTTGCTGGGCAAATATTTTATCCATGGTGGATGACACATGTATTTTATTATTATTTATTTTATTTAGTTTTTGTTGACCGGGTAAGTGCACTAGACAAATCCTGCTTATTTTCAGGCACGACCAGGGGAAGGGGGATACAGATGAATGCCAACTGACCTTGAATCAGATTAAGCTGTTGGTGGTATTTTTAGTGTCAATTCCTTTGAGCTCGTCAGCAAGCTTGTTGCACAAATCAAATATGCTTTTCAGCATTCTCCAAATTGGAAGTGGGAATGCATCATATTTCTGGAGCAGCGTGGTCTGGAGAAAAAAAACATTATCTCCTGTTCCTTTCCTCACCCCACTGGAACAATTGGTTTGATACCATCAAGTACCAATCCATCCACCGTCAATGGTGGACAATTTGGAAAAATTATCTGTGTTGATGTATAATAAATGAAGTATAGATGGCTTTTCAGTCTTTGTGATTTTTGTTTCTGTTACACAGCTTTCAATATTTACTTTGTTGGGTTTTCACTGTTTTGTTTGCTTATGTTTTTTATAGCCATTTGTGTTCGTTTTATTGTCATTGTTATACATTTCAGTGAATTTAGCTCAATTTATTTCCACCATTTATTTTGTTACAATGTTTCTTTTTTTTTTTTTTTAACCAATTATTTTACCAGGTGAGACACACTAAGCTGAAAGCTTGTTTGCAGGTGCAACCCGGGAGCACAAGGAAGTTAAGTGACTTGCTCAGGGTCACACAGTATGCACCTAGGGCCTGTGGGATTCAAACCCAGGTCTCCAGATTTGCAGCTCAGAGCCTTAACCCACTGCGCCATACTGCCTCCTCACTTTTTTTCACTTCTTTTAATGTACCATTTTTATTGTTTGCTTGTGCTTGTGCAAAGCAAACATATTGTTAAATTAATGGAATTCAGAGGTGTGTCACTGTCAATTCCAATGCAGCTCAAGCTGCAGGGGTCTGGAGAGTGACAGCCCAGAGATCAGTGAGGCTGATCATGACAGTGTTTTCTGCTTGTGGGGAGGAAACTTTATGATGTTAAAAGGAGTGAGCCGCTCCTATCATAGAGCAGCTCAATCCTTTCATCTACATGACATTGCCCAGCAAGTAGCCTCCCAATCCTTCCCCCAGTGCCCAGTTCATAAAAATAAAATACCATCGCACTGTCAAGTATCCCACCCACCTCCCAATCATTTCCCTCATGGCTATCCATAAAAATAAACATCCTCCCACTGCCAAGTATCCCACTCACCTCCTGATCCTTGCCCTGGTGCCCTGTTTTTAAAAATAAACACCCTCCCACTGCCAAGTTAGTCCTTCTCCATGCTCCTTCTGTAGAAAAAAAAAAACCTTCCCACTGAAAGTATCTTGCCAACCTCCTGATCATTCCCCCATGCCCCATCCATAAACCTATAAAACAAAAAAATGGTCCAGCAATGACTTCTGCCCCATGCCCTCACCTCCACCCAGTCCCCCTCTCAGCACCCCCATCCCCCACACACACCCCACCCCATACGTACCTATCCAGTCCAGTGCTGCTCCTTCTCAAAATCCTGCTTCTTCTAAGCTCCACTGGGAAGTGACTAAAAACAACGTATGTTCAGTTAATGGTTTTTTAATACATTTTGAACTTTTACTCATTACTTCATCATTTCTTGATATTTCTACCCCAGTTTTTCAACATTTTTTTTTAACCCCTCCTCATGAACCAGGTAGATCACATTTTTCAAATCCCCCCAAAAACTTGTTTTTGCAGTCGCTCTATGAAATCACTTTTTTGATGGGATTTAAAAATTTCACCTGCTTTGATCATAAGCATGGACGGGATTTAAAAATTTTACCCGTCTTGATCTTGAGGCGGGGTAACAAAAAAACAATGTTAAAATGTGGGGTCAGAATATCAAAAAACAACAAAGATATGAAGTAATGTTGAAATTCTTCAAAGTTTAGTCATAGCTTTACTATTTTTCCAGATTTTGACCCCAGATTTTCACCATTGCCTTTTTTTACCCCAACTCATGAAGAATGCAGTTGCAATGTTTCAAATCCCCTCCAAAACGTGTTTTTGTGGTCACTAAATAAAATTACCTTTCAGATGGGATTTATAAAATTCCACTTGTCTTGATCATAAGGTGGGATAGTAAAAAACTATGCAGAAAATCTGGAGCCACATCTTAAAAAACAACAAAGTTATGATGCAACATTGAAATTATTCAATGTATTCTCATAAATTCACTACTGTTCAAGATTGTGTCTCCAGATTTTCAATATAGCCTTTTTTTAACCTGCTTCATGAACACAACAGGTGCAATTTTTCAAATCCCCTTCAAAACAGGTTTTGATAGTCGCTCTTCGATATCCTATTTTGGATGGGATTTAAAAAAAAAAACTACTTGATCTGATCATAAGGTGGGATCATAATAAGACCATGTTGAAAATTTAGGGTCAGAATAAAGAAAAAAAATTATGAAGAAACAGTGACATTATTCAATGTTTACTCCTAGTTTTGCTGTTTTACCAGATTGTGACCACACTTTCAACATAGCCATTTTTGTATCCCACGTCATGAACGTGATGTGTCATTTTTTTCAAATCCTGCCTAAAACATCTTTTTTACACTTGTGATATAAAATGAAATTTTAGACAGGATTCCATAAATGAGACCTGTCATGTTTAAAAGTTGATGTACTAAGAAGACTGTGCTGAACATTTGAGGTCGAAATTGAAAAAAAAAAAGGTTATGAACAAATGCTGAGGATTTTCAACATTTATTCATAACTCTGCAATATTTTTACTTTTGAACCCACACTTTCAACATACTTATGTTTTTTACCCCATCAAATGAACACAGCAGGTGTCATTATCAATTCCCCTCCAAAATCTGTTTTCACAGTCATTCCACAAGACAATGTTTTGAGTTGCATTTCATAAATAACACCTGTCATGTTCATATAATGGAGCAAAAAAAATGTTTTTGAAAATTCAAGGTCACAATCTAAGAGAACGACAATGTTATGTATGAACCTCTTCATTTCCCAACAATCATTACAATTTCACTACTATAACTCATGTTATTAATTTAATTATTGCCTCTGTACTATCAATGTCAAACACCTTCACAGTAAATAAAAGCAAGCAAATATTCAGCATTGAAAATGCTTGTTTTTATAAATGTTTCAGTTAAACTATATTTTGTTACACATTTCCTTATTTTTGTTCCATTTTTTCATATTTCAGCATATTTATGCAGTTTTAATTCAGTTGTATTTCATGGTTGATTGTTCTGTTTTCCACACTTTTATACCACTTTTGCATATTTTGCTGTATATATTTATAACATTTTAGTTTACATGTATTTCATGCAATTTGTTGCACTGTTTTCTACACTTTTTTTTACAGTATATCACTTTTGCACATCTTGGAGTATTCATACAGGTTCTAGTTTAGTAGTCTTTGTTATCTCTTGAACATTTTACTGTATATTTATTGGTTTTAGTTAAGTTGTAGTTCATTTATTTTGTTGCACCGTTTTGCACTGTTTTCTACATGTTTGTATCTGGGGTTTTTTTCACATTTTATTATAAACACTACTTTTTCTTTGCAATGTTGCAGTGCATCATTTAATTGTAATCTGTATATTTTTTATATTATTGAATCAGTTGGTGACCAGTAAAGGCGCATTGAGCCAAGGCTGGTTTCCACATGTGAGCCATGCAGGGAGTGGGTTACACTGGAGAATACTAAGCAGACAAAAACTCACACACACATCCAAGATCTTCACATTTGAATCACAGTGGTGGATAGCCATGTATGATAGCAGTAGGACTGTATACATATATATTATAAATATGTTTTAATAGGTACAAGGATTGATGCACACTAATAGAGGGTCAGATTGCTAAAATGCATGCTAGCAGAGAAAAAAAATTGTTAAAGTTCACAAAACAAAATTTAGCCAAAAACAGATTTTGATTTTGCAGACACCAGTGACAATAGCAGTTTTTCCATTCTGCAAAATGGATTGTACCCTTTTCAATCACTGTGAACCAGTGCCCTTGCAAACTGGCAATGCCCACAGACCACCCAAACAGATTCACTGTCACCCACATACAGTATCTTCCCAAACATTCAATGTTACCCACAAACCCACACATCCATTACTCTTCAACCTAAATGATATGTTCTCCTGAACTTATTTAGCATCACTATGAAAATAAACAATGCAACATTAAAATTGTGCATGGAAATATAGTTGTGTTTTGGCAACTCTTGTTTTGTTTGGCACCAGTGTTGTAGATGCCACAGAAATATTTAATCAAAATCCCAACTAAAAGCTCTAATGAAATCCCTGCTTTGAGATATTGCAGTCAAGATGTCATTTGGAAACCTTGTACATTATATCAGCTGAATACCATTTGTTTAGGTCAGTTGTACAGGCCTTTGAGAAATTCATTTCACTCACATGGAATGCAATGAGGCTAGGAGTTTGTTATTATTCTGGCTGGTCACGTACACTAGTTCTCATACAGACAGAAAAGCACCCACCCAAGTGTGCTGTTGAGATGTTTTATTCTAAGGTTGGGGAATTTTCACAGTATTTTCATGTTTAATTCTCTATGGGAAATACTGTCAGTTAAAGGAAGTTAGCTTCAGCAGATCATTTGCAGTATGTTTATACCAGACCTGAAATAGCAGTGTCTGTGGTGAACTGACACCACAGTGCTTATTCACATATTTATGTAGTCATTCCATTTGCTGAAACTTCCCTATCTGTGGCTCTATATCTTGCGATCAGGCAAGTACAGCTAAAAAGATGCTTCTCATTATTTCTTTATTTATTTATTTTTATTTCACCAGGAGAAGCTCCATTGAGCAAACTCATTTTCAAGGAGGTTCTGGACGGACAAGGATTATACAGACTGACAGTATACAGCAAATAAGTTTACAGAGTCATACTAAGTACATAGAAAGCATAGTACAATAAACGCAGCATTCAGAGGATAGACAACATATGGTAGGTAGCATAGTACATTTGCATATATAAGGCAGTTTCATATTTGCTGGACGAGGCTAGGGTTATGGAAAAGAAAGTGAAGAAGGGGAAAAAGGGTCAGGGTTCAGGAGACGAGGTGAAGATGGAGAATAGGGTAAGGGTTAGAAATCACAGCTGCATTTTTTTTTGATAGCTTTGTCTAAGAGAGTTTTGAAGACCCCTGTGCAGATGGTAGAAGCTAATTTAAAATGAGTGCTGAAAGTTATTCCACAGTGAAGGGAAGGAATGTCCAATAGCGGCTTCACCATAACATGAAGCAACCCTGGGTGTCTCTAACTGAAGGTAGGAATGCCTCCTCAGTGAGTATGTGCTGGAGGACTGGTTAAATAGCATAGTAAACTAATGAGGAAGTTTGCCCAGGGTTGCTCTGTAGGTCCATAGTACAGCATTCTTTAGTCTTCTGTTGGAAAGTGAGGGCCAGCCAATTTGCACATAGAGTGTGCAGTGGTGGGTTCTGGCTGGGGTGTTTGTTATGAACCTTATGACTCTAAAGTAGAGCACATTCAGTTTTTTAAGAGCAGAAACCATGCAATGGCAATATATAAAGTCAGCATAATCGAGGAGAGGGATGAAGATGGTTTGTATCAGGTTTTTTCCTGGCATCATGCGTGAGTAGGCATTTATTTCTAAAAAAAAAAAAGTCTTTTTTTTTAGTTTTAAGCTGAGCTCTTCCAAGTGTATTGCAAAGGAAAGCTGCTGGTCTGTCCAGAAGCCTAGATATCTGAACCTATCCACCACCTTGAGTGGTTTATCTACCATGGTTACTATTTGATAAGGGTGGCGGGGGGGCATTGACTGCTTCAGTGTGAGGGGAAAAGAGCATGACTGTCATCTTTTTTGCATTTAGCAACAGTTTGAGATGGAATAAGTTTAGCTGGAGCCAGCTGAAATTATCTTGTAGATCAGCGCAGGCCATAGGAAGGGAAGGTCTGGATATATATAGTACAGCATCATCAGCGAAAAGATGTATACTAGCATTGATGACATTTGCACTGATGTTATTAATGTAGATTAAAAATAATAGAGGCTTGAGTATGGAGCCCTGAGGTACTCCCCTGGTCAGAGGTTTGAGTGGGGAGAGATCACCCTGCACTTTAATTTGTTGTTGCCGATTCAAAAAGTAACTGGAGAACCAGTGCATGGCAGTAGGGTCTAGTCCATGGTTATTTAGATTGTTCAGGAGTGTATCGTGGTCAACAGTATCAAATGCCTTGCTGAGGTCTAAGAAAACTGCACGTATGTGTTGCTTGCTGTCAAGGGCAGTTTGCCAGTCAGTAACTTTTGCTAGTGCCAAGACTGTGCTGCGGTGAGGCCAAAAGCCCTGTAGAGGGTTGGTGAGATTTGAAGATTCCAGGTGTTGTCTGAGCTTTGAATTAACCAATTTCTCTAGAAGTTTGGATAAGATGGGCAGGAGGGATATGGGGCAATAGTTATTAAGGTCACAGGTGTTCCCTGACTTAAAGATGGGTTTAATATGGGTGATCTTCCAGGATGTGGGAAAGTCCTCCTTGGGCAAGCCACTTATTGAAGAGATTTTTTTCAGATTTTTCCTAAACTGTTAGAAAATGATGTTTGGATACAGCAACCTTTTAGAACTTTTCTTTTATCAATTTGTGCAGGGGAGAACTGAGATTTTATTACAGGTAGCCCAACTCTATGAATCTTCCAACATATTGCAAACATGTAACCTAATATTTCAAGAGTAGTGCACCATATTGAAAACACATTATAAAATGGATAACCAAATGATTGGCCTAAACACGTGATGTGACAGTGGGGAAATATTGCCTTTTTTTTGTTTATTTATTTATTTTATTTTAGTTTTTGGTAACCAGGTAAGGCCCACTAGGCACAAGTGACTGTTTTCAGGGGTGACCTGGGAGCACTGGGTGGTTAAGTGACTTGCTCAGAGTCACACAGTATGCAAGTGGAGGTTGTGAGAATCAAACTCAGGTCTGATCTGCTGGATGTATTAAGCTCATTCACACCTCATTCCTCTAACCTCTAGTTTATATTGCCAGCTCAATCTAAGCTTAACCCACAGTTACAGGTTTTGCTTTGTTTTTATATGTTTTATTTGTTAAAAAAAAGTTTGCTCAGTTGCACACTCCAGGGTTTGTATTAAGCTGTAATCAATACATGACCCAGGTGTTGTAAGACACTTAACTGTTTGCCTCATGCCTCACTATACATCTGAGGTGGGGTGATATTGTTTAATGCAGAGTTATATGTTTTGCTTTATTTTTATACATCTTATTTCTTGGAAAAAATTATTTTTGTGTAATTGCATACTCCAGGGCTTGTATTAAGCCACAATTGATGCATGCCCTGGGTTTTTTAAAGCCCTCGGCTGTTGACCTTGTGTCTTACTATACACCTGAGGTGGGCAAAAAAATAGCTTGATAGTCTTTTAAATAGTTTTTTATTTTAATGGGTTCACCACAATATATTCAAGGCACACTGCCTCTAGGGTAGCTGGTCCAGTCCACTGGGGTGTCAAACAGACGAGGCATACTGATGAGTCCTGGTAGGATCTAAACACGGTCTATGTCTCTGTTAGCACCCCTTTGCAAACTGTGTGAGAGGCCTTCGGCACCATGCAATTCTGCTTAAAGTTGGACCAGCATAACATTCTGTGGTGATTTGCATATGCAGCCCATGATGCTTTGCATTGTGGGGGCATGTGTGATTTTGTATTTTCTTGAAACTTGGCTTCCCAGCCAAATGCCCTTTGGGGTAACCCTTGCCTCAGTGTTTGCGCACAGAGGTTCTTTGTCTTTTAAATAGTTTTTTATTTTAATGGGTTCACCACAATATATTCAAGGCACACTGCCTTTAGGGTAGCTGGTCCATTCCACTGGGGTGTCAAACAGACGAGGCATACTGATGAGTCCTGGTAGGACGAAACACGTGTCTATGTCTTCTGTTAGCACCCTTGCAAACTGTGAGAGGCCTTTCGGCACCATGCAATTCTGCTTAAGTTGGACCAGCATAACATTCTGTGGTGATTTGCATATGCAGCCCATGATGCTTTGCATTGTGGGGGCATGTGTGATTTTGTATTTTCTTGAAACTTGGCTTCCCAGCCAAATGCCCTTTAGGGTAACCCTGCCCTCAGTGTTTAGCATAGAGGTTCTTTTGTCTTTTAAATAGTTTTTTTATTTTAATGGGTTCACCACAATATATTCAAGGCACACTGCCTTTAGGGTAGCTGGTCCATTCCACTGGGGTGTCAAACAGACGAGGCATACTGATGAGTCCTGGTAGGACGAAACACGTGTCTATGTCTTCTGTTAGCACCCTTTGCAAACTGTGTGAGAGGCCTTTCGGCACCATGCAATTCTGCTTAAAGTTGGACCAGCATAACATTCTGTGGTGATTTGCATATGCAGCCCATGATGCTTTGCATTGTGGGGGCATGTGTGATTTTGTATTTTTTTTTAAAAAATAGCTTAATACATAAGTTACTGTTTATACATTTGCAACAATACTGTTAGTTTTTATTTACTTATTTAATTGTTTGGTTGAGTAAAGCCCATTTGGTTTAAGGCTCATTTACAGGGGCAACCTGAAACTGTAGGAAAGACAATACTTACTACTATATACAGTCCAAAAAATGCATTGTGTAACAAACATATAAAGGTAGCTATGGCTGCAATACATACATACCTTTATGTCTGCAATACACACAGACCTTTATGGCTGCAATACACACAGACCATTTGTACTGCTCAAGTAGATGCCTTTTAAGTCTATCACTACAGGATCACACCATTCTAGCTTCCCTTAAATACAGAGGCAGTGAATTACAGATCATTGAAGTCACATAATGAAAAATTCACTGCCCCATATCAGTTTTACAGAAAGGGATAGTTAATTTGTTATTTTCAGGGGATCTAGATACAAAAGTCTGTCATGAGACTTTAGCAAAGCAGCATAGGAGGCTGTTGAACCAGAAGCCAATATCACAAAGATGGAGTTATCCAATAAATATGTCAACTGGCATTTCAAGGGAGCAAGGTTAGGTCATCATAAATTGTACAGTGATGGACCCTGCTTTTTCCCTAAGGCCAATTCCCAAATTTGGTTGTATAAAACCCTTAGTTTAGCCAGCCTGGTGGCGTTGAGGGTTGAGGCGCTGGACACCACACCTTGCGCTACGCAGGCGACCCATGATCAGAAGCAAGCTCAGGTGCCGGGGGTCCGCAGTGGAGGGATTGGATTGAGCAAGTGTAAGGCTGCTCTCCAATCCTTGGGGGAGGGCATTGGGGCACCCAGTGCTCCGTCGACCCCTGGTGGAGATTGGAGCACCACAGAAGCACGGGTGGCACATAATGGTGTGCGTACGCCAAGCATCAGGGGTGTGCACATGCAGGGAAGGGTTTGAGAGAACAAGGAAAAACCTGGCTTGGAGAGACAGTTGATGGCACCTATCCTCCATGCTCAGCGCTGGGGTTCGTCTCAGCAGGCTTCATCTATCCTCCACCTGGGCCCCACCTGAATGCAGTCTGTCTCGCAAGGAGCCCAAGGTAAGGAGTCAGGCTACCGTCCCCAGGGTGCCAGCTGCGGGGGGGGGAGAGAGAAAGCACAGGTTGCAGCAACCCCAGGCAGGGCGGCACAGGGATGGGTTGCCTGAGAGAGTTCCCTCAAAGCTGTGAAGAAGTAAAAGAAAGCTAAAAAACAAACAAAAAAAAACCCTTAGTTTAGATAATTTTTTACCAGCTAGTGAGACAAACAGCTCAGTACTGAAGTGCCACAGGAAAAGGAGAATATAATTGACAATAACTATGCGAGCCTCATCCGATAAGCATCCCTTGGACCCAAAGAGTGAAGCACTCTTTTTGTTAATCTGGGCAGTTAAGTAATCTAGGTGATGCTGATAAGGCAGACTCTGTTCTAATTTTTGTAGATCTCCAAATACCTAAAGGTTCTAAAAACCTCCTAGGAGGATCCATCTAAAGTCTAAATTTCAAATGCACTGTTTAGTGTGCTTACTCTGACTGAAGTACCAGAAAACATGAACTTTGTCTTTTGGTTGTTTAGAAGTGTTTATCACCAGCAAACCATTTCTTGAGCAAGGTAAAATCCTGGCCCAGACATTAGTTAATGTCAAAATTATTATGCGTACTCCTGTAAGTGGTTGTTTCATTTGTGTATAAGGGTTCCATGTTATAATAGTGAAAATGTTACCGCGACTCTCAAAAGAGCTAGCACACCTTGCCGAATACCTAATCGGCATAAAATGCACTATAGCAAACACCAATTCGGCACACAATAAAACTAATGTTTAATGTGGGGGGCTATGCCCCCTGTAACCCCCTTTGTGGAGGGCAAGCCCCCTGCACCCCCAAACTAAAATAACCATCTCTGGGGGGGCGGACACTGGGGGACAGGAGACTACTGTGGCCCCAGAACCAGACAATGGCAAAAAGTAAACAAAAACTCTCCAATGCCAGTAAAAGTAAAAAACCCGTAGGCAGTCCCGAACCCAGGATCATCATCTATGTAGGTGGTGTCCCTACTTGCCACTCCAAATGGCCAGCTTGGCAGTAGCATCAGGCTGCACTCCTGTATTTCACCAATGTTACCTGCAAAACCCCATCATTAGCAGTCACTGTTCTTTCCCTCCTCCATCACTATTCCCCAACCCTCTCTATATCCTCACTGTCGCTGCTCCTATAGGTGCCTAAACTGAGTCACTCATATTTAGGTCACTTAATTTGTTTTGCAAATATTATGGGGGCTAACAAAGAAGGAAAACAAAAGATGCCCAATATGGACCCTAGGGAATAACACTGAAATCCTCACAGTGGGGAAGAGAGGTCTTAGTGAGATAAGTCATTTGTAATCTTGAGTTAAGGTAGCTCCTGACATATTGCAGGTTAAAGATAGGTTATCTATACCAGTTTCCCATAATCTATTTAGCAGAATCTCAGAATCAGTTAGATCAAAATTCTTAATCAAGTCCACGAACACAGCACCCATTACCAAGCCATGCTCCTGGACTTGAAAAAAATTGCTTGTGAACTTGGCCTAGGCTGTCAAAGTACCTTACTATTTTTTCCTAAGGCTATGCTGACAATCTACTTATAAACCATGACGCTCTAAGCAATCCTGTATCTGACTGTAAAGTAATTCTCTCTTGGATTTTACCCAGAATGGACAGGCTAGATATGGGCCAATAGTTTTCAACCAGTGCTATTTAACCACATTTATTAATTGGTATTTCCTTGGCCAATTTCCATAAGTTGGGGACAGAGCCAGGAAGAAATGTAAGACTGAACAGTCTTGCTATGGGGGTTTCAATTACAGGGTTAGCCACCTTTACCAACATTGGTTTGTGGCTGTCACACACTGCAGGCATATTTTATTTTGACTTTACCCAGGAGCTCTAATATTTCCTTCTCTATCACAACTTTATGGTGAAATCCTGGACTGGCTTAGTAATGTTAGCAGTAGTGGATTCAGGCTTGTCCATAGAGGTTGTTTTTTTTTTTTTGTAAATGCTCAAATCAGTAAATTAATAATTAAAAGGGACCTGGGAGGCACCATTAGTGACTCCCTTAAACAATCTAGCCAATGTAACAAGATCTGTGGCAAGGCAACCAGAATACTGAGGTGTATTGGCAGGTGGGTTGATAGCAGAAAAGGAAAAAAGTGGTATTGGTATCTCTCTCGATCACTGGTAAGACCATACCTGGAGTACTGTGCTCAGTTCTGGAGTCCTCACTTAAGGAAAAACAAGGACAGGCTAGAGACAGTACAGCGTAGAGTAACCAAAATGATCCATGGCGTGCAGAACAGATTCTATGATAATCAGATTAGGGCACTGAACATGTACTCACTGGAGGCCAGAAGGGAGAGGGGCAATATGATAGGGACATTCCCATTCCTGAAAGGAGTGAATAAGGTAAACCGTAAGTAACTACTCAATAGGAATAGTGACTCTAGCAGATGGAGGTGTGTGGAAGCTGACAGGAGATGGATGTGAGAAAGTTCATTACAGAAAGAGTAGCTGAGAAGTGGAACAGCATGTCAGCTGAGGTGGTGGGCACCAAGGCCGTTAACGGCTTCAAGTATGGTTGGGGGAGAATTAAGGGCCTAATTATCACCCATGGGGTAGCAGTAAGGCAAGAAATAGGGGTGGGTAGAGTAGGCAAAAATGTCAATGCTCAAATCAGTAAAAGACTGATTAAACACATTGCCGGTGGTTAAAGGCTCAATGCAAACATTGTCACCAGAAGAAATGTTAACTACTTTGGTCACTTCAGAACCCTTCATCTGAGTGATTTATATTATTTCAAAATGTGTTAGGCACACTAAAATTTTCAGTTTGTTGTTGCTTAAAGAAACTATTTATTTCCACCTTTATGGTACAGTAGCTTTACATTTACTTCTCACGTATCTGTAGGTAATCCAGTTTGGCTGGGAGACACATTTTTCAAATGTTGCCTGGAAGTTATCATTTGTATTCATTAAATAGATCACTAGTGGGTCACTTAATACCTGTATTTTTAATATACTGCTCTGTGAATAGCAGTGGGTGAAGTGCATTAAATTCGCTACCTGTAGTATTTTGCATATAACCCAAACTTTGGGTCATACTACGGTTAGCGAAGTGAATAACTACGCATCCAGAAGTAATGCAAAGTTCCCATTTTTGTGGGTACTTCGCATTATTTCAGGATGCATAAAAAGCTGTTATTTTGTTTCCCTGGTGTCTAGTGGCCTCCCAACCCCCCACCCTGACAAGTAGTACTCCCACCCCGCTCCCCTCAACCCTCGACCACAGTAGGACACCAGCACATCCTCTACTCACCTGCATGGCCGCAGCCCACCAACTCAGTTCAATGAATGAGTGTGTGCTTGTACAAGCACGCACCCATTCATTGAAAAGTCACAGTAATTTTCTGAGTCCTGCATAGTTGTACAGAAGGGTAGGGGGCTGCTCCGGTCACTGGTGGAGGTGGCAAGATGGGGAAGAAAGGTGTTGTGGACCCCTCCAGGATCCTTTCATCCCCCCTCACGAAACACTGGAGCAGCCCCTTCCCCTTCTGTACACCCCAGCAGGACTCAGAAAATTACATTCTGAAATAATGAATGAGCATGGTTTGGCTGGGCACCCGCCATTCATTGAGATGAGTTGCAGGCTGGCAGCCGTGAGGTGAGTGGAGGGATGTGCTGGTGGCCTGCTCTGATTGGCATTGGGGGAAGTGGGAGAGGGTACTACATGACAGGGTGAGGGGTGGGAGACCAGTAGACACCAGGAAAATAATATATATTTTTACACGGATCTGACTCAGGGTTGGGGGGGAGCGGGGGTGGGTACTACCTGTCAGGGTGGGGGCCACTAGATACCAGGGAAAATAATATATATTTTTATATGGATCTGACTCGGGTTGGAGGGAGAGGGGTGGGAGTACTATTTGACAGGGTGGGGGTGGGGGCACTAGACACCAGGGATAGATCAGGGGTGGTTTGAGGGGATTCTCCATTTGGGCCTCTACTTGCTTTGAGGTTTTAAGTGCAATTTGCACTTAAAACCCCCAAAGCAAGGCAAAGTCACAAATGGCGTATTCTGAGTTGTTGAAAATTACTAGGAGTGCTTCTGTGACGAAATTGTCACCGTGGCAATTTAGCCCATGTAGTAAAACTTTGCTGTATCTCTATCTGTGAATGGGGCATGAGAGTCTGCTCTTTTTGTAAATCCAGTCATATACATTAAGGCTGTATTTATGTTGTTAAACGTTTTAAGAAGTGAGCAATTAACCATACCTGTATCTTTAAGAAATTCAGGTGGATTTATTTTAGAATAATCCTAAAAGTAGAATATTTTTGGTGGATGCATTGGTGATCTATTACTCCATACGCAGAATACAGGAGCATGGTCACTCAAGGCATCCATACATTGGCCCACTGAAAATAACCTGTTCTCACTAGATACTGATAGCCAGTCCATTAAGATGTGATTGCCTGTTTCTGGTCAGATGAGATATGAGCTGCTTCATCTTTATTTCACGTTACTTTGACAGGTATATGGGGAGAGGATTGTATATGCATGTATATGAATCTACCTGCTAGGACCCAGGATCACCTATGATCTCAGGATCTCAAGGGAAGACTTGATGGACCTTTGGTCTCCTTCTGCCATCACCTTTCTATGTTTCTATGGTTCAAGCACAACCTGCCTTTTTCTACCACCCAAACAGAGCTGCAGTGGTAGGCTCTCAAACTAACACCCCTGTATTGTGGTGTGCTGCAGTTCTATGGCCTTTAAACCTTTCCTTACATCAAGGGTGTTGGCACAATAAAGAAAGTGTGGTGGCAGCGCTGAAGTTTGAAAGGGCACCTTGAGCTTACATGTGTCTGTCCCTCAGTGCCTCACCTAATCATGCAAGGGCTTCTTTAGGAGTGCACTTCTACTTATCTACCATGAAAAAATATGTATCTTTAAATTAGACTGACCTTAAAAAACAATTCATAATAGTTTGTTTAAACAGAAAAACATAGTTGGTGAAGTACTTACTCATTAACAGGACCTTGTTAGTCTAACTGAATCTTTCACATTTCATACTTCGCTATAAAAACATATACAAAAAGGTTTTTTTAGGTCAGGGCCTATTTGCCAAATATAAATAATACATATTGTACTCATAGAAACATAGAAATTGTCAGCAGATAAAGACTGCTAGGCCCATCCAGTTTGCCTGTAAGCCCTATACATTGTATGTGGCCACTGACCCTATGTGATCAATGGCTTTTCATCACTCCCTCCCCTCTCAAGCTTCCCATGTGCCTGTCTCAGGCATGTTTAAACCCCTCCACTGTGCTTGCCCCTATTACCTCCTCTGGCAAACTATTCCAAGTGTCGACTAATCTTTCTGTGTAGAAACACTTCCTCACATTACCTCTTAATCTACCCCCTTTCAATTTCATATTGTGCCCCTTTGTTCTAGTACTCTTTCTACATTGGAAAAGGTCCCCCACCTGCACCTTGTTTATGCCCTTAATGTCATGTCTCCCCACTGTCTCTTCTCCTCCAGTGAGTACATATTGAGGTCCCTTAGTATCTCCTCATATGATTTGTGGTGCAAGCCCTGCATCATCTTTGTGCAGCTTTGCACTCAGTGCTGTAAGCTCCTGTCACTCTGCACCACATACACATGTACTGATGTGTACTTTAAGCTCAGCTTCTATAGTGGTATAAATCACCTTTAAAGTGAAAGGGGTGCATACCTGGCAGGTATAAGGGCAAAACCTGTGATAGTCTCAGTAGTTCTTTCTCCATGAATCATTCACTCCGTAAACAACATCAGAAGTAACAGTAAGACATAGTTCACCATCACTGACATAATTATATCACAGAAACCAAAGCTTGTGTTGCACTGAATGACAAGTAGAAGAAGGGAAGTGGTGGTACCATTATACAACTCCCTAGTAAGGCCTCATCTGGAGTACTGTGTTCAGTTCTGGAGGCCCCATCTCCAAAAAGACATAGGATGAAGAAGATAGAGAGGAGGGCAATAAAAATGGTGTCCGGGATGCAGCATAAGTCATATGAGGAGAGTCTCAGAGCTCTCGATGTGTACTCCCTGGAGGAAAGGGAGAGAGAGAGAGAGAGAGGGGACATGATAGAGACCTTCAAGTATGTGAAAGGGATCAACAGGGTACCAGAGGGGAACATCTTTCACGTGAAGGGAAATAGCAGAACAAAAGGGCACAGCTTGAGGCTAAAAGGGGGAAGCTTAGGGGGAACTTCTGGAAATTCTACTTCACTGAAAGGATGATGGAGAGATAGAACAGTCTCTCACAGGAAGTGGTAGGGGCAGCCACGGTTCATGGATTCAAGAATGCTTGGGATAGGCACATGGGAATTATCAAGATAGGGCAAAGGGGGGGAGCTTGTCTTAGCATCTAGGGTATCTTAAGCATTAGAAAAAAGGGATAGGGCAGACTAGATAGGCCACAAGGCCCTTATCTGCCAACAACATCTGTATATCTATCTATCTATCTATCTGTTTGATGCATTTGATGTTATATGGCTTGCTGCACATTTCTAAAACCATTTCAAAGACTTAAAAGTGTGAATTTATCAAAACAATTAAAATATAGAGCTTACTTGTGCCTTATTATTAACTACACTCACCATTTACTGTATACAATACCAGACTGTTTTGTTGCAAATATCCAAACTAGCATCTAACAGATCAGGCCCGTAGAAAGCATTTTGAAAGTGGTAAGGTTATAACCTGGAAATCCAAGACATTAAGGCCAGGGGTCTGGGGGCTGGTAGGCCATCAGAAGTTCTGGGGTCTAGATGCTCTATGGTGAGTTTGGGGGATTTTCAAGTAGGCAAAACACACTTTTCTTGTGTCTTTTCCACCCCTGACTCCTGGGAAAACATTTTTTTACCCTGGAGTTAGGGGTGTGGAAGACTCAGTCAACCACCAACCCAACCCATGAAGTACGTTACGATGTCCTGTGAAAAATATTTTTCATATAAAGGCTGGGGGTCTAGGGCCATTAGGCCCCCAGAAGCTCTGAGGGTCTATTGGCTCTATGGTGAGTTTTGGGGCTTTTATTTAAGATTAAATGCACCTTTGTTATGTCTTTCCTGCCCCTGACTCTGGGGGGAAAAACTACTTGATCCCCGGGGTGTGGGAGACTTTGGCAGCCAGAGTTTTCCACAACCCTGACTCCAGGGGAAAAATAATGTTTTCCCAAGATGAATCAGGGTAGTAAAGACATAGCAAATGCATGTTTAATCTTCAATAACACCCACCAAACCTCACCACAGGGCATATAGACCCCCAAAACTTCTGGGGACCTAGCGGCCTCCCTGCCCCAGACCCCCAGCCTTTATATAAAAAAATGTTTCACAGGATGTTGTAATAATTCTGCTCATCAAGGGGTGGGTGGGTGATTGATGGTATTGTTGGTCAGCAGCCAGTTGCCCCCCCCCAGTTACAGCTGCTACAGGCTCTAAGGTCAACCAAAGTCTCCCACACTCTTAACTCCAGGAGAATTTTTTTCCCAGGCATCAACGGTAGGAAAGAGTGTGTGTAATCTTCTATAAAAACCCCAAAACTCACCATGGGGCATCTAGTCCCTCAGAGTTTCTGGAGGCCTAGCAGCCCCACCCAGACCCTGCACAGCCTATATAAAAATATTTTCTTTCACAGGACATTGCAGTAATTCTCCCCCGAATAAAATCTCATCGGGTGGAGGTCGCTGTGGAGACCGAGCTGAGCAGTAGCAATTTTCAGCAGCTCACTCACTTTGGATTAAAATCCTTTAAAACAGACCCTTTGGAGTGGAAAATCGGAAATATTTTTGCTACCACTGGACAGAGGAGTATAAAAACCTACTATGGGCAATCCCCAAAAAGATAAACATGGCGGTACAGGAGGAAAATCATCTATGCCTTCTCGGCCCACGAGATCAGGCCTAGAAGTGCAGACCACTTCATCAGGAGAGTCTGAGGAGACTATGGCTTCCATTGGATTAAAATTACAATGTTTAATCTCCTGTGTCTCAGATTTAAATGCTAATCTGGATACTTTCAGGTCAAGGGTGACCATGGTCAAGAAAGATGTGGAAGTGTTGAAAACAGATTTGTGACCCCGGCGGCCACCACATCGCTCTTGAAGGAAAATAACCATCTGCGGGCTCAACTTCAGATGCTGGAAAATCAAGCCCATTCCTCTCACATACGGATACTTGGCTTGCCTGAGGGGATGGAGGGAGATCACCTCCTTATGTTTCTGCAGGAATGGCTGGTGGAGAAGCTTGTGCCTGAAGGTAAATCTGTTCAATTTGGGCTGCATAAAGCTTATCAGATTACTCCTCAAGGTCACCAGGAAGACTCAGATACCCCACAAATTTTGCTGCTGGTAACGGATGGACCAGGAACTTGGGACAAGATTTTGAGACAAGCCAGGCAGGCAGGACCCCTCACTCAGGACGAGCGAGTGGTATATATATTTCCAGACATCAACTATGCTACCAGGATGCACCGGAAAAAATGTGATGGTGTTTGGTGGCTGCTTCATGAGGCACCCATCACGCATGCGATGGTATACCCTGCTAGACTGAGGACTGTGCATGAGGTCAAGGTATGGGTCTTTTCTGACCCCATGGAGGCAGGGAAATTGGCCTCTCATTTTGCCACCAGCTATCAGAACCCTCTGTTGGGCGAGTTTTTGATAAATTTTGTTATTTCATGAGTTATCTCAAGAGCAGTTTTGACTTCTTTGAACTTGTTAACAGCATCACAGCATGCTAAGTTTATGGAATGACCATAACAGTGGACAATCAGTGCCCTAGGCTCTGCCTCAGATATCTGTTGTGCCACACCTGACTTCTTTCCAGCCATGGCAGCAACACCATCATAAAACTGCCCCCTGACTTTTGTGATGCTAAGGTTAGCACACATCAGAACATCTTTGACGACCTGCACTAGCATTTTTGAATCAGTTCTCCCAGCTTCATAAAGTCCCAAGAATTCCTCATGAGCTTCATAATGGTCATCTACCCATCTGACACAATTGCAACCTGTTTCTTGTTGGCAGAATCCCTGGTTTCATCAATCATTATCGAGAAGAATGCAGCTGATCAAACTTTTTCAGTAACTTCACACAGGACTCTTAAGCCTAAAGTAAAGCTGATAGGAAAAGGATCCAGAAAGGGGAGCCTAGTGATTACCCCCCCCAGTTATGGGTAAAGGCAGTGGGGAAGTGGCACAGGGAGGGATAAGGGGGGAAGAATAGGGGTTGGGAAGGGGGAAGACAGGCTGGAGGGTGGTCTCACTGAATGCAAGAAGCCTAAAGAATAGAACAGCGGAGTTACAGGCTCTCTTGGTGGTGGAGGGGTGGACATTGTAGCCATCACAGAAATGTGGACCACCCAGTACCAGGACTGGGATATGATGATCCCGGGGTTCAGGTTATTCAGAAAGGATGGAGGAAAGGGGAATGGTGGGAGTGGTGATCTATGCAAGGGAGAGGATAAAGTGCTTAAGCGCGGAAGGGGAGGATGGGAGGACAAAAGCACTACGGATGCAATTCCAAGATGCAAAGAATAGGAAACTGTGGATGGGGTGGTGTACAGGCCACTGGCTCAGAGGATTGACCTGATAGGGAATTAGCTGAACAAATTAGGAGGGTCTGCAGGAAGGGGAGCACAGTGGTGGTGAGGGACTTCAACCTACTGGGGGTGGAGTGGGGTACCCCATCCACCATGAGTGCAAGAGAGTGGGTCCTGCTAGAAGCATTTCAAGACAGTTTTCTGACACAGCTGGTCCAGGGGCCGACTCAGTTAGAAAGGACTCTGGACCTTGTACTGGATAATGGGGAAGCTGTAAGGAATCTGGAAGTGGAGGAACCACTGGCTGGGAGTGACCACTATTCGGTGTGGTTCATGCTCAACATGGGAAGGGAAACGGGGCATGGGTACAAGGGTGATTGAGTTTATGGGGGTGGACTTTTAGAAGATGGGGGAAATTTGGGGTAGGCACCTGGTATGAATGCAATCACACATGGATGCAGGCCAGAAATGGGACATCATAAAGGAAGGGTTGGCGTAGGCAGCATAGTCTTGTACTAGGAAGAAAAGCGAGAAGGGAAGGGCAAAGACACCCAGTTGGCTGACACAGGAGGTTATGGAAGGGGTGAGGGCAAAGAGGGCAGCTTTTTGAAAGCACAGGAAATCATGGAGGGGTGAAAATAAGGATATGTACAAGGAGAAGTCTAGGGAGGTTACCAGGGTGGTCAGGGTGGCCAAAGCATCCAGGGAGCTGAGACTCGCACAGGGAATCAAAAGTGGAGAAAAAGACTTCTTCTGCTGCATCAGAGAGAGAGAGAAGAAAGAGCAAGGATCAGCTGGTGAGGATTAAGAAGGATGGGGGTGGGTGGAGAAAGGGGTGGAGCAGGTTGAGGCACTGAACGAATACTTCTGCTCTGTATTCACGCAAGAGAAGGGGAGGAAGATACCCCAGGGGAGGAGTTGGGAGAAGAGGGGATGACAGATGTAGGGATTACAGAGAACAGAGTACTAGATGTGTTAAGGGCATTAAGGGTGGAATAAGCACCTGGACTTGATGGCATTCACCTTAGGGTACTAAGGGAGTTGGCAGAGGTCCTGGTGGGACCAATGGCCGACCTGTTCAATACTTCCCTGGACACGGGATGTGTACCACAGGACTGGAGAATGGCCCATGTGGTGCCCATCCACAAAAGTGGCCCACAGGATGAACCAGGAAACTATAGGCCAGTGAGCCTCACATCAATTGTGGGAAAGCTCATGGAGACCACACTAAAAGAAAGGCTAGTGAGCTTCTTGGAGGAAAATGGTCTCCAGGATGCTCAACAGCATGGGGTTAAAATGGGCAGATCCTGCCAGACAAACCTTGTAGAGTACTATGACTGGGTGATGTGGAAACTGGACAAGGGCCATGCAGTGGATGTCCTGTATCTGGACTTTAGCATGGCCTTTGATTCAGTGCCACATGGGAGGTTGGGGGGGAGATTGGAATATGTGGGGTTGGGACCAAAAATGGTGAAATGAATCATAAACTGGCTAAAGGGAAGGCAGCAAAGGGTAGTGGTGGGGGGGACCACTCATCACCAAGAGTGGTGATGAGCAGGGTACCACAGGGACTGGTACTGGGACCAGTGCTGTTTGAGATTTTTATTGCAGAGATCTTACATGGGATCTGGAGCAAGATCAGTCTGGTCACAAATGATACCAAGATGGGAGCTGTGGTTGATGACACAGAGGGGTGGAAGGGGTTGCAGGAGGACCTGACTAAGCTGTAGGAGTGGGTGGAAACATGGCAGTTGGGGTTCAACACCAAGAAGTGCAAGGTTCTGCACTTTGGAGCCAGGAACCAAGGGAGGGATTATCACTTGAATTGGGTACAGTTGGGGAGCTCCACAGAGTAGAAAGGACCTAGGAGTGATCATTACAGGGAGCATGAACAACTCTGCTCAGTGCAGGAAGGTGGCAGCAAAAGCCAACAAAATGCTGGGGTGTATTGCAAGAGGGATCTCCTCCTGAAGGAGGGAGGTTATCCTGCCCCCTATAGGTTATTGGTCAGGCCCCACCTGAAGTACTGTGTGCAGTACTGGTGCTCATTCCTGAAGAAGGACATCAGATTGTTAGAGGGGGTGCAGTGAAGAACCACAAAGATGATCCATGGATTGGAGAGCAAGTCCTATGAGGACAGGCTGGGACAGCTGAATATGTATTCACTGGAGGAGAGGAGAGGAGTGATAGGGGGGGGATATGATTGAGACCTTTAAGTATCTGAAGGGGATAAACAAGACCGACACAGAAGGGATTTTTTTTAGATGAGAAGGGGGAGGGACATTAGAGGGCATGGACTGAGACTGGAGGGGGGAAGATTCAAGAGGGAGATGAGGAGACATTGTTTCATGGAAAGAGTGGTGGACAAATGGAGCATCTTACCAGACAAGACAAGTGTCCTGTAAGATGGTGGGCAGTTTCAAGAGGGGTTAGGACAGGGGAAGGAGAAGGGATACTGGGAAGGGGGGTGGGTGGGGCAGCTGCAAGATGAGAGGCTAGCTGAACACTCGAGCAGACTTGATAGACCATGAGGCCTGTTTCTGCTGGCAATTTCGTATGTTAGTATGTTCATATGTTTTCAGCATCTCATTTTGAATGTCTGGGGATGTGTATTTGTTTCTTGCTCAGTCCAGGTAATAAGCCTCGGGTCATACAGTAGTTAGCTCTTAATTTGTCTGTATAAAGTTTGAATTCATTTCATCCCTGTCTCCATGTAAAGCCAAACACTGTCAAGGTAAGAATTTTACATTTTGAAGAATTTTTAAGAATCAATAACGCCGATCCCTTTTCTGTTGTTCATGGAGTGATGACAGACATTCAGCAACATCAGGGAATGACTTTGGAACAGTCACAACCTTGAAAACAGCATTTTCATGACACTTTGTGAGTCTGTGTTTTCTGAAGTTAACACAAGCATCTTTCCAGTTGTTATACCCTTTAGATATGAAAAGGGATCAAGGCAATTAGAATTAATAACTTTATCCCAATATGCCTTTCTACATGTGAAGCAAAATACGCAATCTTTGCTTTCATCATTATGAAGCCACTTTCATTTCGCAAACCAAGAGACATTGAATGATCTATTTTCCACCTGTGTTTTTCCAAACTGAAATTTTGGAAAATTGTATGCCAGTGGCTGATGAGGGCTGTCAGAAATATTTGTTATTTCCAGTCCTGTACTGAATTTACAGAAAAACTTTGATAGGGCCATAATTGTTAGGTATTTGATTAGCCACCTCAGGAGACTGTAAAGGCTGAGCCCAATTTCAGCGTTCAGAAGAGCCTAACAGCACTCAAGGTTTGCCACTCTGTGTGAAGCACAATCAAATGATACTAAACAGTGCCCACAAGAGAAGGAAACTAGAACACAGCACATCAGCTGAGAACCCTGGTGGGGGAGCTCCGGAACAGACAGGTAGGCCCCAGTACAGGTTTTATTGTGGACCCCCTATCTCAAATGTTTGTGTTCTTTAATTTAGCTTCAGCTTGGATTCTTGACAAGTGGGTGGTTCAATCAGCATACACAGGAGTGCCATTTGCCTTCTAGTGTCTTCTTCCACCTTCTGTTCTCTTCCTAGTACTGCCTCTGGATCAAACAGATCCCCTTTTGTGTTTTACTATCAGGTTAGGGATTCGTGAGAAGTGGGGTTCCGTTCTTCAGCAGTACTCCACCAGCTGCCTTCTAGTGTCTTATCCCACCTTCTGTTCTCTTTCCAGCACCACCTTTTACCCATATACCCCTTTTTTATGTAATATGGATTGTTGAGAAGGGGGAGGATGATCAGCAGCGGTACCCCACCAGCTGAGCTGCTTTCTAGTGTGCTTTCCCCACTTTACTCCTTCAGTTCTCTTCCCAGCACCTTCTTTTACTCAAACAGATCCTCCTTTTTTATTTATTTAATAGAGATTGTTGGAGAGGGTTCAGCAGTACCCCACCCAACAGCTCAGCCTCAGCGGCCTTCAACTCACTAGTGTCTTCCTTAGTCCTTCCTGGGCTTCCCCCACTTTGCTCCTTTTGTTCTCTTCCCAGCACCACCTTTTACCCAAACAGATCCTCCTTTTTTATGGCTGCAGTAGGCAGAGCCTGCAGATATTTTGCATGTAAAAAAGGAGTGATAGCATGTTTTCTGTCCGTGGAACTGACTGAAGGTGTAAATAGTCTCCTCTGCCTTACCCTCCTCCAAGAAATGTTTTCCACCCTCAAATAAATAACTTTCATGTGAGTCAATGTTTGCAGGGTACTATTTTCTTTCTTAAATGGATGGTACAAGAACTGGAACCTGAATAGTGGGAGGCAGCATTAGTTTTTTGGGGGGAGTAAGATCCACCCCCCACCCGAGAAGCTCCTAAAGATCCACCCCACCTTTTTTTATTCATGTGGGAGGGGCATGAGGTGGATCTATCATGTTGGAACAACTGACTATCAGAGCTACCTGGGAAAGTAATTAAGGACTGCCTGAAACGGCATCTAGGCATACCCCCCAAACACACACACACATATGCTCCTAAAGATCCACCCCCACCTTTTTTTGATTCATGTAGGAGGGGCATGAGGTGGATCTATTATGTTGGAACAAGACACACTAGTTTGGGACCTGGACCAAGCAACAGAACAAGTATGTGGAGTGATCGAGTTGTGGAGCCCCTGCATTTTATTAAGGACTAGAAGAACAGAAGAACCTTAATGCCTTCAAATTGACTTAAAACCCTTGGAACAAATGATTATCAGAGCCACCTGGGGCCTCAGAATGAAAGAGTGACTAAGGAGTGCCTGAAACTACAACTCCCAAGGAAAACAATAGACACAGTGTTCTGATTCAAGTTGAAAGAGCCACAGGTTTTTCTTAAACATTTATATACTAAAAACATAAAGTTCAGCTTTTGGGTTTAACAGTATTTGTTTACCTTATTCAAGTTGGACATAAAAATAAAATAGAAAAAAAAGGATCAAGCAGGTGCATTTTCCTTTGTCAGATACATGCAGACAGAAGGTCACAGATCCTGTATGACAAGTTCATTATATGGATGTTTTCCATGTAAAACAGAAATTGTGTTGTCATGTCTGTAGCATCGTTTGTAACCAGTAAACTATTATTACATAGGTACTTTAAACTACAGGTTTTAATTCAGAAATCCAGTCTTGATAAATTTGTTTTTTTAGCAGTTCTGTAAGATTTATGTCTCGCTGATGTAAGAGTGTATAGAAATGAATGGGTTTCTGTAATGGATTGTTGTTTGCATGAGAAGTGAGCTTGACAGTGGCATGCAAGAGTGAAGTCTAAATTGTTTCTTGGCCATTCTGGAATCTAAAGTTTAACACTGTTGTGTAAAGAGAATAAAGTCTTGTGTTTTTTGCATTTGAATATATTTAGTGCTTTGAAGTTAAAATATATAAATATATATGCATAGTGTCATGGGCACCTGAAAAGGAAGTAGATACTACTAAAATAAATGCAATTCTGATATTTTATTTATTTATTTATGCGTGAGATTTTAAGCATAGTTTTGCCTAGGTCACAGACACATAAGCTATAAATATGGATGGGTGTTTTAGTCAAAGCTTGTAGTAGCAAAATAAAGCAAGACAAATACTATATTGTGTTTTTTTCTTTCAATTGTTTAACCAGGAGTAGCACACTAAGCTGAATGCTTGTTTACAGGGTCAACCTGGGAGCACATGGAAGTTAAGTGACTTGCTCAGGGTCACCCAGTATGCAAGTAGGGGCTGTGGGATTCAAACCCAGATCTCCAGATTGCAGTTAAGAGCCTTAAACCACTGTGCTATACTGTCTCCCTAGTTATGGCAGTCATCTGTTTTATTTATTTATTTTTTATTTATTCAATCTTGGATTACAATACCTTTGAGCGGGAGACCACTCTTTTACAAAGGTTCCATGTCGTAAAGGGTGGGTATACATACATTGTGGGTTTAGGAGTATCTAGCTAGGTGAGTAAACATAGACAAAAATACATTGCAAATAGGAAACAGAGATGGTTTTAACACTAGGATAATTCAGGTAACAGTAGCAGCCTAGGTGGCATTGTCAGGTAAAAGACAGTGAGCAGCTATCCATAAAAGAGAGTAGGAAGCACTGAGTGGGGGGGGCATGATGACTATTTAGGGGGAGGTGGGAGAGGAGAGTGCAGGGTATTGCAGGGCAAAAATGGGGACAATTCAGGGTAGAAGGACAAAGTAGGAGTAGCGAAGAGATGGTAATAACCTGAAAGGTGAATAAGACTGGGGTCAGGAGTGTGTGTGTGTGTGGAGTAATTAGAAAGTACAGTCACAGGAGCTTTTCTTCAGTAGGTGTTGTCTTAGCTTGGTCTTGAAAAGCCCCAGTCTCAACGTGGCATTATGTTCAGTGCTGAGGTTAATGAGCCAAAGTGGTGCCCGGTAGGCATATGACCTCTGCCCTTGGGAGGTTCTGCAGCGAAGGATGGTGAGAACCTGATGGTCAGAGTTCCTGGTGTGGTGTGGCCCTGTGAATAAGCTTAATAGGCTTGTGACTCCAGGATGCTGAAGTCCGAGTAGTGATTTTTTAGCTAAGAGGCAGGTTTGGTATTGTATCCTGTTTTCAAGTTGTAGCCACCCGGCTTGCTCATAAAGGTCACATGTGTGCGTTAGTTGGGGGGAATTGATGAGCAGTCTGCAGGCCTTGTTTAGGACTACTGCTATCCTACATAGTGAGGTGGGAGTGGCTGAGCTGTATATGACCAATCCACAGTCGATGATGGAGACAACTGTGCTATGGATTGTGGTTTGGAGTGCTTCAGGTGTTAGGCATTTCTTGTGCCTGTGCAGGAGCCCAATTCTTATGTTGACTGTTTTGGCCACATTCTCAATATGTTCTGCATAGGAGAGGGAACAGTCAAGCATAACCCCCAGGTATTTGAATTGCTCCACTTGTTCAAGTGAAACCCCTGTTCAGTTAGTGATGTTAAGGGATGCTGCTTTGTGTTTTTTGCTTCTAGCACCGCTAAAAAGCATTACTTTTGTCTTTTTATAGTTCAGAATCATCTTGTGGGCTCTGAACCAATTTTCAGTTTGTTTAAAAGCATGTTGTAGCTGATAGTTTAGGGTGTGAGGATAATGTTGAGAAATAAAAATAACAACATCATCATCTGCATAGAGAAGTATCCGTTGGTCACACAATCGAGGTAGGCTATTTAGAAAGATGCTGAAAAGGAAGGGTCTTAGGATTGACCCCTGGGGGACCCCACAATGAACTGTCAGGGGCCCAGATGTGATGTGTCCAATCTTTACCTGTTGGTAACGATCACCTAGATAGCTTTTGAACCAGTTAATAGCAGAGTTAGAGAGGCTTATCAAGGTGAGTTGTTGAAGTAGTAGGGAGTGACTGACCTGTGTCAAAGGCCTTTGTTAGATCAATAAGGTTACCCTTTGTTAGATCAATAAGGTTACCCTGGTCCAGTGAACTGTGTATGCAGCTGGTGAACTCCAGAAGAGCTGTGGAGGTACTGTGTCCTTTCAGAAATCCATGTTGTTCTGAACACTGAATGTTGTATTTATTAAGGTATTCAACCAGCTGGTCTGAGACTATGCGCTCCAGCGCTTTTGACAGTGGTGGAAGGATAGAAATAGGTCTGTAATTGGCATGCAGTGCCCGGTCACCGCTCTTGTGCACCAGAGTTACCAGGCTGACTTCCAAGCTTGGGGGAATTGAGCCAGCTGCAGGGATAAGTTCAGCAGTTTAGTAATGGGAGCTAGGATTTCATCAAGTGCAAGGGAAATAAATTTGAGGTTGAGTGTGTCGCCGCTTCTAAGTACCTTATGAATGTACTTTCTTGCTTGGTTGTTGTTGACAGATTTAAAATAGAAGGGAGGGGGGTGTTTGAGTGGGCCCTAGGCTTTGGCTTAAGCTTGGGTTGGTTTCTTCAAAAACATTTGTTGGAAGTACACTGTTAAGGTCAATAAATGCTTTGTTAAATGTGTTGGCAATAGTCAGGGGGTCAAGAGTAGGGGCATCATCGATGTTGAGCATTTGTGGAGCCTCTTTCTTGACTTTCCCTGTTACACCTTTTAGGTTATTCCAAAAAGACTTGTTGTTTCCCCATGATGTTTGCAATGCTTCCCTAAAATGTTTACTTTTGGCAGAGCGGATGGTCTGGGTGCAGTCATTCCATAGTCTTCTGTATTCCTGGAAGTCTGATTGCTTGCCAGAGTTCTGCATCCTATGCCACCAGTTGTCCCTGTTTTTTATGTGGCCTTTTAAGTCTGGTGTGATCCAGGGGCTGTATCTTCCATGGATCTTTGTCCTCTGCATTGGGGCATGGCAGTCATAAGCAGCATTGAATTGTTTGGTGAAGTACTCAAGTGCAGTGTCCATATCCTCTGCTGTGTCAAGGGGACTCCAGTCAGTGTTGCATAGCTGCTCCTTAAGGTACTCCAGGTGACCCCTTTTTAGTTTACGACTAGAGATTATTTGGGGGGGTTGCATTGAATTTGTTGGTCCAGCTGCAGGTTACTGGAGAGTGGTCACTCAATGAGTCTGGGTGAACTGTCACGTTGGAGATACGATCCGGGTGGTTTGTGAGGATCCAGTCAAGTCATGTGCTAAATGCCAGTTTTGTAATTTGTTCTGGTGGGTGAGTCAACGAGTTGTGTGAGATGCAGTGCAGCTATAGTGTCCTTATATGCTGCAGTCGGTGGTGCCAACCAATTGCTATTGAAGTCTCCTAGAATGATGGATTCAGAGTTGAGGTGCCGACATCTGATAACCTCCGTGAGTTCTTCGAATCCTGGAAATTTCACTTCAGGAGGGATGTATACAGTAAGTATAGATAGTGCTTTATTGTGGGCCCCCCAACAGAATTTTTATGGGGAGAATCTGTACAGTACTGGTAAGGTGGGGTAAAGGAAGCACAAACACCTTTATTGAGTCTTTAATGTATAACGCACAGCTCCCTCCTCTTTTTGAGATCCTGTCATTCCTGAATAGTGTGTAACCAGGTATCGAGACAGTGGAATTCAGTGTTTTTGGAGAGAGCCGCGTCTCAATGACTGCGAGTACGTCAGGGTTATGTTGTAAATGTCCAGACTTGCAAGCATTCTATCTTTTTTTTTTAATAATTCATATTTTATTAACAAATTTTCGCATTACAGGGGACAGAGAGTTACAACATACTTTGCATATATTCAAAGTGTTACATAAGCTGTCCCCATCCCCTTTCCCCCCACCCCGTACAGCAGCAGAGTCCATACAGTAATAAGATAGGAGTACTATATAGTATCACAAATTGAAGATCATTGATTACAGTAACTCATATACCTGGTCTGGTCATGATTAGCATGTGAAGGGGATCCCAAGTATTCTTGTACCACTGCAACTTATTATGAAGGCTCGCTATCGCTTTCTCTGTATGTAGGTTAGCTAGAATTTCATTAACCCATTCTTGATATGATGGGCTTATTGTATCCCTCCAATGCCGAAGTACAATTTTTTTAATGGATAATGCAATCATAGAAATATGAAATCTCCTGATTCTCACCTTGATAGAAGATAGATCTCCCAACAAACATACATCTGGGGTGAAGTAATCTTGCAAACTTAATATAGGATCTAGGTTAGTCTGTGTGGCTGCCCACAAAGACCTTATCTTGGGGCATGACAAAAAAACGTGAAGAAGTGTGCCATCCTCTTGACATCCTCTGGTACAAACCCCCGAACTTATAAAACCCCATTTCCTCAGCTTCACAGGAGTGTAATACATGTTATGCATTATGTGATATTGCATGAGGCAGAGTCTATCCTCAGAGATGTATTTATGACAGAACCTCCATAAAACTGACCAGTTGGGAGTATATTGGGGAAAAAAGAAAACCCAGAGCCTAGTGGGGTCTTCAGGTCTCCCATATTTCTAATAAAATAAAACATGGTATATTTTGGAAATAGCGCCTGGTGACCCCAATAAGGAGGAGAGATCAGATACAAATAGAAAGGTGGGTGGGCGAAGAGGAATGTTACCAAATACTGTAGAGAGCAGATGCTTTAATTGGACCACCCTAAATTGAAAAGCTAACGGGATGTCAAATTTACGAATTATATTAGAAACTGAGAGCCATTCCCCTACGTCATCCAGAAAAGTGGAGATTATCACATCTCCAATTCGGGATAACCAATTACAAGAAATCATTCTTTTGTTTATTGTGAAAGACAGGGAATTCCAAATAGACTGTAACAAGTCCAAGTATGGGGAGTACCGCAAAGCAGTCTATCTTTTTGAGTAGACTGCAGATATTTATGTCGGCGAGTGTAATTGTTCCTTCCTTATTATTGTTGCTTGACAATGTGACCACAGCTGGGCCAGGATTTGGGTGTACATTGCCAGAGTAATCCATGGTGGAGCTGAGGTGGCGGCACTTGGGTGGTCTAACAAGCACACCAGGAGGAGATGGCAAAGGAAAAATGCTGATGGTTAAATTACATCCAGAGGAAATGATGAACTGTTGAGATCCAGGGTAACATAATATGTTAAAATTCCTGAAAGGTGATAAACTGTGGCCTGGGCATATGCAATGTGTGAAATCCTTTTGTCTGTATGTTTTCTTTGATCATTTTATGGTTCATGATGTTGGTATAGTAAGCATACCAACATACTAGCATACAGAAATGCCAGCAGAATAGGCCATGTGGGATTTCATGTCTGCTCGTTTGGTCAGTCCCCACCCTGGGAGCTGACCTTGCTGCCTCCCCACCCTCTCGGGCTTCTCTCTTCCCAGTCCAGGGTATTCCCGCTTCATTGGACTTTGCTTCCACAACCCTTCCCCTGTACCTGTTCCACCCCCCTTGAACCCCTCCACAGTCTCTGTCTCTACCAGTCCCCCGGGCAGCGCATTCCATGGTTCTACCACCCTCTCAGTGAAGTAGCATCTCCTTCTTTCTCCTCTGAGTCTCCCCCCAGCTGCCACCCATGCCCTAGTTGCCCCCTCCTTCCTTTGAAGCACTGTGACTGTGCCTCCCCATTTATCTCCTTCATGTACTTGAAGACCTCTATCATGTCCCCCCATTCCTTCTGTCTTCCAATGTGTACATATTTAGCTCCTCGAGCCTCTCCCCATAGGTCCTTTTCCTCAAGCCCCAGATCATTTTGGTTGCTTTCTTCTGGACCCTCTCCAGGAGTTCAATGTCCCTCTTTAAGTGTGGCCTCCAAAACTGCACACAGTACTCAAGCTGCAGCCTCACCAAGCAGTTGTACAGAGGGAGTATCACTTCCCTCCTTCTGTAGTGAGCCCCCTAGTGATACATCCCAGCATTATGTTGGCTTTGGCTGCTGCCCTCCTACAAGTCTCTGAGTTGTTCATCTTGACATCCACCACCACCCCCAGGTCCCTCTCAGCCATATAGCCATAGCAGCAGTACATTGCATAGCAGACATAAAATGTTAATAAGCAGGTCATGCAACAGATGTGCTGAGCAGTTACTGAAGCAAGAAATGTACAGCTGTCATTTTTTTACATCCTGTTCAAAATGTGTTTTTGCACCTGTGAAAAGCCCAGGGTATTAGAATTTCTGACCATAACACCCTGCACTGTAGGAACTGATAGGCATCAGAGGTGTGACTTGGGATTGTCAACAGTAATGCTCATGCCATTCCACCCCCATCCCCACACTGCAGCCAGTGACAGGTATAGAGGTGTGCCTTTGACTCTTCAGCCCCAAAGTTCACTCCATTCTATTGTACTGTACCTATTTCAGCTCATCTCCTTATGGAATGGGGTGAGTGTAAAGTTTTAAAACCCCAAGGCACACCTCAACTCTTGTCTGTGTCTCAGGGTAGGGTGAGGTGAAATGGTGTGACCGTTATGGACAATGACCCAAAGGCACACCCCAATGTCTGTCCATGTCTGCGGGGTGGGGGTGGGGTTGGTGTCACTTCAATACTTCAATACCATTCTTATTTTGTCTGTCTGTCTGTGTCTCTCTCTGTCTATTTATATGTCTATGTAATTATCTATCTTTCTATTAATTGCATGTATCACTATTTTTACCTGTTTCTAAAACAAACCTACATATCACATTTACCTGCACTCTGAACACATACTTCTGAAACTATGCATATTTGTACTCCACTTCTGCATAGGCCTCACACTTTCCTAATATTCCCATTATCACAAGCATAACTATCTTACCCTTATCAAAAGAGACCCCCCTCTGAAAGTTAATATCACATTTTCTCTAACAGTCCATCATCATTACATCTGACTTCCTGACATCAACACATTGCTTAAATATAACTTGCATCACCACATGGACAAAAACCCTGTTTCTCTTTAAAAAAAAAAAAAAAACTGTGTAAATAATCCCAAGGCTGAACATATGCCAGCCATTACTTTTTCATGTACTGGCACATCTTCTGTACCATCATGGGGATTTGCATGTTTCCCTTGATGCTTTGCATTATTGGAATATGTGCAATTGTGTTTCCTTTAAAATTTGGCTGTCTGGCCAATATCATCCGGGATAACACATACATCAGTCACAGGGGCATTTGCTCTGGGGTTCTTTTGTAAGCTTCCTATTCCTTCAATTAAAATGTACACCTCCATATATTTTCCTAATAATGTGTATGCCTTCCTTAGAACAGAAACTACAACCAATCTTTCTACTTACAAATCATTGTGTTGTTTCTCCATACCTCCGTAACAATTCCACGCAACTTCACTAACTTCATTATGCAGCCGTGGTGGATCTGACCAGAATTTGTTATTTAATAGAGATTGTTCAGGGCGGATGTTCATCAGCAGTATCCCACCAGTCCAGTTGTCTTCTAGTGGGCATTCCCTACTTTACTCCTTTTGTTCTCTTCCCAGCACCACCTTTTACTGACTCAAGCAGATCCCACTTTATTTTACTTATTTAATAGGGATTGTTATGGAGGTTCAGCAGTACCCCCACCCAACTGCTCAGCCTCAGCTGCCTTCTATGTCTTCCTTAATACTTCCTGGGCTTCCTCCACTCTGTTTGCTCCTTCTGTTTTCCCTCAGCAGCACCCCCTCCTCTAAGCCAGGCAGGCTAAGATCTCTCCCTTCCCCTGAGATAGCTTTTATTTATTTTTTTCAGTCCCTCACCAGTGTTCACCCTTTGCTGCTGTCCTTAAATTCTGACTGTTCTTGTGATCCCCAGCACCCTGCCTCCAAAATGTGGTTTCTTTCTTCTTTTAGTTTTTATGTTCGCTTGCGCGCATGCGCAAGGAACGTTTTGGGAGAGTAGCACACTTTGGAGGTGTGCCTCTCCCTTTCAATCCAGTGCTCTGTTGAGCAGGCATGGGCGATCCTGCACCAATAGGTGCAGGAGGCTCTGTATGACGTGGTGTTCCTCTGCTTCAAAGCAAGCACACGCTGCCATACTGAGCACCGTCACCGTCCCCCTCGCATCATCACGCTCCCCCACACGTGTCACGCCGCTAAGCTTTGGTGCCATGCTGAGCCCACCCCAGCATGGCAAATGTTGTTGCCGATGGGGTGCCCAATTCCCTATCGGCTCCACGGTCCCCCCCAAGCCATCCTGCTGCCACGCTGGGAGCCCACCCCAGTGTGGCAAACGTTCAAGTTTTTTTGCCGACGGGGGTGCCCAATTCCCCGTCAGCTCCTCGGCCCCCCCAGCCACCTTCTGCCATGCTGGGAGCTGACCCCAGCATGGCAAACATCCCACGTCGTCTTTTTTTTTTGAAACCTGTAAAATAAAAACAGTCCCACGGCGCATCTCCCAGTTCCCCCTCCCACAACCCGCGATCCACCCACTCTGCACTCAGCCTCCCCACCCCCTCACCCCATACTTACCTCCGGACTCCGCGCGATGATCTTCGGTGGACGAGAACACGTCTGCACTCTTCAAAGGCGACCGCGAACTGAGGAAATGCCGGTAAGCTGTATAATTTGCTAGATGGGGGGAGTTCAACTTTATTGCATATCTCATTCATTTTTTGGAATTTTTGCACCAAATTTTCAACATGGGGTTTCTGGGACCCCTTCTCATGAACGATGTCACTGTCATGGTGTTATTCGGGTCCGAAGGGTGATTTCGCAGTCACTGCGTGAAATCACCCTTCAGCCTCAATAGTGCCATGACAGTGACATCATTCATGAAGGAGGTTCAAAACCCATGTTGAAAATTGGTCAAAATCAAAAAATGACTGTTTGACGTAGCGCTACTCGCGGTTCCTACATGCATTTCGTAGGTTTGTGAATTTTCAATATTTCTACTCCAGATTTTCAACATTGCCATTTTATCACACCTTCTTATGAGTAGTACAGCTGTCATTTTCACATCTCACCCAAAAGCGTGTTTCCAGCCATATGGCGCACAATGGCGCAGTTGGTATCTTGAAATCAATGTATGGGACACATTAAGAAAATCACAGTGACACTGTTCATGAGCAGAGGTCTTAAAATGGCTATGTTGAGTAGTGAAAACATTCTAAAGGTACTCTTTTACGGCGTGTGTTGCGCGGTTCCTACATGCGCTTTCGTATGTTTGTGAATTTTCAATATTTGCAGTCCAGATTTTCAACATTGCCATTTTACCACACCTCCTCATGAGCAGTACAGCTGTCATTTTTCACATCCTGCCCAAAATGTGTTTCTGCCCCTGTAGTGCACAATGGCACAGTCGGTGTGCAAACTCAGTGTATGAGACACATTAAGAAAATCATAGCATCACTGTTCATGAGCAGAGATCTTAAAATGGCTATGTTGAAAATCTGGTGAAAAAATTCCTACAAATAACTGTTTTACAAGCGTGCGTTGTGCAGTTCCTACGCATGCTCCTAAGTTTGCGAATTTTCAATATTTTCACTCCAGATTTTCAACATTGCCATTTTACCACACCTCCTTATGAGCAGTACAGCTCTCATTTTTCACATCCTGCCCAAAACGTGTTTCCACCCATGTAGTGCACAATGCTGAAGTCGGTGTGCAAAATCAATGTATGGGACACAGTAAGAAAATCACAGTGACACTGTTCATTAGCAGAGGTTTTAAAATGGCAATGTTGAAAATTTGGTGAAAGAATTCCTAAAAATGACTGTTTTACGAGCGTGCATTGCACAGTTCCCACGCACGCTCGTAGGTTTGCGAATTTTCAATGTTTCCACTCCAGATTTTCAACATTGGCATTTTACCACACCTCCTCATGAGCAGTACAGCTGTCATTTTTCACATCCTGCCCAAAACATGTTTCCGCCCATGTAGCGCACAATGGCACAGTCAGTGTGTAAAATCAATGTATGGGGCACATTAAGAAAATCACAGTGACACTGATCATGAGCAGAGGTCTTAAAATGGCTGTGTTGAAAATTTGGTGAAAAAATTCCTAAAAATGACTGTTTTACGAGTGTTCATTACGCAGTTCCTACGCACACTCGTAAGTTTGTGAATTTTCAATATTTTCACTCCAGATTTTCAACATTGCTATTTTACCACACTTCCTCATGAGCAGTATAGCTGTCATTTTTCACATCCTGCCCAAAATGTGTTTCCGCTCATGTAGCTCACAATGGCGCAGTCTGTGTGCGAACTCAATGTATGGGACACATTAAGAAAATCACAGTGGCACTGTTCATGAGCAGAGGTCTTAAAATGGCTGTGTTGAAAATTTGGTGACAAAATTCCTAGAAATGACTGTTTTACGAGTGTTCATTGCGCAGTTCCTATGCAGGCTCGTAAGTTTCGAATTTTCAATATTTTCATGCCACATTTTCAACATTGCCATTTTACCACACCTCCTTATGAGCACTGCAGCTGTCATTTTCACATCTTGCCCAAAATGTGTTTCTGCCTATGTAGCGCATAATGGCACAGTCGCTGTGTGAACTCAGTGTATGGGACACATTAAGAAAATCACAGTGACACTGTTCATGAGCAGAGATCTTAAAATGGCTATGTTGAAAATTTGGTGAACAAATTCCTAAAAATAACTGTTTTATGGCGTCGTTATGCAGTTCTCATACGCTTCGTAAGTTCTGCGAATTTTCAATATTTTCACTCCAGATTTTCAACATTGGCCATTTTACCACACCTCCTTGTGAGCAGTACAGCTGTCATTTTCACATCCTGCCCAAAACGTGTTTCCTCTCATGTAGTGCACAATGGCACAGTGCTTGTGTGCAAAATCAATGTATGGCACACAGTAAGACAATCATAGTGACACTGTTCATTAGCAGAGGTTTTAAAATGCCAATGTTGACAATTTGGTGAAAAATTCTAACAATGACTGTTTTATGGCGTGCATTGCACAGTTCCCACATGCGCTCTAGCTTTGTGAATTTTCAATATTTCCTCCAGATTTTCAACATTGCCATTTTACCACCTTCCTTATGAGCAGTACAGCTGTCATTTTTCAGATCCTGCCCAAAACGTGTTTCCGCCTATGTAGCGCACAATGGGGGTAACAAAAAGGTCATGCTGACAATTTATTGTGCAAATACCAGCAATCGCACAAGGCATTAGGGTAAATCACCACACATGCCAAACACCACTGCAAATACCTGCAAGCGAACGTTCAGCATTGACAAATGCTTGTTTATTCTTACTGCTATCTTCCTGTGTCTGAGTTTACCTGAGGTCAGGCTGCCACTCCTCAGAGCCCTTACTCTGGCTTAGGCTAACTGTGATCCACCCTCCTCCACCTGGGATCATTTATTTTCCTTTTCTCCTGCTGTTCTTCTTGCCCCCAGTGCCCCAGCCCAGCCTCCCCCCAGCCTCCTCCATTGTAGTGCGGTGCCATGACCTGTCCTGAGGTATTCTGGCAAGCCACAAGTGGCAAAACAAAAAACAAGCGGTCATTTTTTTATTTGTTTGGGGTTTTTTCACTCGCTAAAATGCAGCCATAGCCACAGAATATTGCGCTCAAACGGACGCGAAAAATAATAGCAAAGTAAATCAGGCACCATGGTCTCTTCCGCTCACAACTGCTTGCCTCACTGACTGCCCACACATGCAGCACACAGACGCCACCAATCATAATACCAATCATGTGTCTGCGCAGTTGGTGTCATGTGCTCCAATCATGAAGGACCCCAGGCTGCCCCAGTCAATGCCTGTTTGCAGGTAAGCTAAGCTCCTAGGAGACTGAGAACCCTGCCCCCCCCCCACACAGACCATGCAACAGGCCGCTCAGAGAACCACAAATCATCTGCAAACTGGGTTAGGGGACATCCTCCATACCTGCACACAGAGAGTACCCTAGGCTGTATTGCAGTGCAGTTCCAACTTCCACAAGTCCTCCGAGTCCAACTAATTAAATCCCCTAGACTCAAAAGTTACTCTGTCAGACAGATTTGTCTTATCTGCCTGCTTCCCATCACTGGCAGGCTACACTGCAGTATTACTGAGAGTAGACTAGAGGGAAATTGTGAATGATTCTCTCCTGCTGCCATCTTTTCATTTACAATGACATTCGATCACAGACTATCAGAGTGAGTAAATCATTAAACAAAGTGTGATAAACTTGAACTAGTACCTTTTTGGTCCAATTTTAATTTCCCTACAGATTGGCTAACTGCACTTTGCACACAGCTCAGTGACCAAAATGCTGTGTAGCTCCAGGGCTGAACATGCAGGTGGCAATCTATAAGTAAAAGTGGGACGGGGCACCTTGCCTCTCCTAGGGGTAGAAGAGCTGCCCTTGGGTTGCTCGATCTTGCCTCCCTTGGCTGACTCCAAGTAACCAAAGTTGTTACCAAATCCTGATTGCTGTTGTAGCATCGAAAAACTACTGTATAAGGTGAAATGCATCCATTCCATATAGTAGTTTTGCAGCACTTTGCATTAACTTAAGATTACATTTCATATTGTTAGCAGAATGTGCAACAGCAACATTACGAATCTATTCTTCTGCAATAACACATAGACTAGAAAGTCTTTTTTTGACAAAACTTTAAGATTTCATTTCATAATATGATGTAATCTTAAAGTTTTCTTAGAAAGAGACTTGTAATATTAAAGATTTGTCAGAAAAAGATGTTCTAGTATAATGTGTTATAGCAGGAGTATAGCTTCTAAAACTGTTGTTTCATGTTAGTAAAGCATGAGTGATTCACATTCATTGGCATGCTGCAGCCTAAAATTGAAGATTCTACAAGATATATCAGAAAAATAGGTCCAACATTGTCCATTTTCTAAATGATGCAATGAAGGATGAAATTCTTCAGAAAGCTTCACAGCAGAAGATGTTTTGTTTCTCTTTTTAATGATACTAGCTGCATTTTCTTTGATATAATGACTTTTCCTATGCACTAATGAAAAATGGAGGGAGTACATTCCAGTATTGCAGGCTACGAGGAAAAATAAAATAAAATTCAAAACTCCCTGTCCTACAAAGTTAGTAGTAGTACAATCTGAGATGGACAATGCACTTTCCTCACAGTGGCAGTGGCAGTAATGGATCTGAGAACATCAGAGGAATTGTTGTGCCGGGGGGTCCATATAGCAGCCTACACCAACATTGCAACTACATTTGGCAGCATTACAATGTACATGGCAGACAGTGGGCCCAATGCAGAAATGCCGAAAGCACACACAGAAAGCACTCAAGCCCATTAACCCTTCTGTCCTGTCTGAGTCCCTGTCCTCTGGTACACGGTGGGGCAGGAAGTCCACCCATCGATATTGCAGAATGCAGATTCATTTCTATCCACTGATCCCACAGAAACGGGAATAAAAACAGACAGATCTGACACACCACCACAATTACATTTTAACAGTGAAGACCATCACAGCGACAAATCTCACCAGGTCGCTGTGATGGTCCGCTGTTCGCCGATGCTGCGACTTCCAGTGTTTTGCCCCCCACCCCAAACCAACTCTGATTCAGAGTTTGGTCATTTAGAGATGAGGGTGTGGGAGGCACAGCCCCCCTGCAAAAAGCACTTTGTCCAGATGGGAACAATGGCAACTGTTGGCATTGTTCCTGTCGCTGTCAGGCATGTCGACAACATCGCTGTCGATGTGGTGACATGGAACCCATATTTATTACAGTGTGACAGAGGACTAGTTGTCCTAACATTTTGGCTAATTGTAGTAGAATCCCATTACTGCATGCACACTCTGTGAACTCCCAGATCTTTTTAAGAGTAGTTAGTTGTATATTACACATATATTTATTTATTGCTTATTTTTTTTAATTGGATTATAATCTGCTCTTGCCCACATTGGGAGAATCACGATGAGTGTGAGCTGGCAAACTGGCAGCATGAGTGAATTGCATTTACTCGCATGCTGCAACCTGCAATTGATAAAATGTGAAGTCTCCACTCTCAGTGATATAGCTCTCTGATTCCACTCTGCCGCACCTCTACAGCTGTGTGCCTGTCAGTAATATGGTTGCAAGTGCGCAGAGTGGCTTTGCTGGTAAAGGATTGTGCAGTGTGCTGTGGTTTGTGTCTGTTGGGTGAGTGGTGTTCATATCCTCCTGACTTGAATAACCACTGCTACTGTTGTCTCCATGCTGGAAGATCTGTGGCACTGGTGGGCTGTCATGTGCTGGGGCATCCCCACCCTGTGACAGTGTACTGCTTCCTGTACTTGGACCTGCAATGGGAAAATATATTGTACTTGTGTTGCTTTTGTACCCGTGAAATAAATGCACATATCACACCCATGTGGTTATTCACTGTTGGGCTTCTCAGTTCCCTCTGCTAAATTTTTAGAGCTTAGTTGGGCAGGGCAGAAGAGAGCCCTCTTGGTCCAGGCTGGATGTCACTGTTGGGATCTTCTGGTCCATCATCCATGTTCTGTTCTGGCTCTGGTAGAAGCAGTAGCACATCTGTGGTGGGAGATCAGAAATGTCAGTTGTTCACATGTCATGTACAGACTGTTATGCCACACAATGATGTGTACCATCATTGCTGTCCAGCAGATTGTGTTCACCATCTATGGACAATGGACAAAGTGTCCACCACAGTACTGTCCAACGGCTTAAGATCCAGAACATCTTTATCTGCCCACCTGCCCTGCCCCATTTGACTGCCATTTCTTCCATGTGAAAGGAGCATGTCATTGACCATCTGTAGTCAGCCATGGCTGACATATTATCATACACTTCTCAAGAAAAGAATCAGAATGCCCTCAAGTGCCCTGTTCTGGGCAGAATAGGGTAGAGGATCCTGCACAGGCTCAATCTAAAAATTCACAGAAATATGGATCAACCCCAATGTAATGTGTGTAGTTAATTTTTTTATTGTCCACGCCCCTGCATTAATGGTTTGTGGTTGCTTAATAACACTTCTTCAGAACTAGTGCACATAATCAACCAGTACCGATCGTGCTAAGCTTAGTGCAATCTTACCAGTAGACTAAGCACGATCATGTGCACCTTCACACTAATGTTAGCTAAGTGACTTGTTGGCATAGATATGTCTGCTGCAGCTCAATCCATCAGTCATGTCATCAGAGGGCTGGTCACAGAGGACACTGGGAAAAAACAGTTTATGAATGTGGTGGGCATAGGGTCACCGGATCAACCAGGTAAGACATTAAATTATAAGCCAGCAAGTACTGTATATCTCCTAATGCATTTTTCGTAATCGAGACCTAAAGGTCCCTCAGCATTACTGCAGGGAAGGTGAGGATTCCCCCTTAATAGCTTTGCAAAAGGGAAATTCATGTCTGAATTGAAAAGCAGAATGTCACTTACGTATAGAGAGATTGTATGAACATAACCATTTATTGCAATGCCTTTAATGCCAGGATGTTCTTTTATTTAGAGTGCCAAAGGTTCAATGAAAAGTGTGAAGAGAAGAGGATGTGAAGGGAAGAGGGGACAAAGGGCAGCTCTGTCCGGTCTCTCTAAATAAGGGAAAATAATCCAATAAGTCTTGATTAGTTTTCACCTTTCCTATTGGGGAGGAATACATAAAACATATCCATTCCAGAAACCTACCATAGATCCCAAATCTCTTGAGCACTTCAAAAAGAAGTCGCTAATAAACTGTATCAAAGGCCTTCTTGGCATCTAATGGTAGAATGGCTGAGCCAGTATTAAAATATCCATCCACAATGTTAATGGCCCTCCTAATACTAAGATGCTTCCACCTTCCCTTAATGAAGCCAGTCTGGTCATTGTGTATTATCTTTCGAAAAAATTTTGATAATCTGTTTGCCATTATTTTTGCAAAAATCTTGTTATCTGCATTTAATAAGGATACTGATGATAAGATTTATATGGTTCTATGTGATAACTGTGAAGTACCAACGGCAATTACAAAAACAGCGAGTGCACATCACGAAAAGTAAAATGGCAATATGCACTACAGTGAAACACAAAACAGTGATGGCTCCTTACCTTATGTGTGGGGGGGGCAATCTGTACTTACTTTTTATGGGGTCCATGCCCCCCATCAAAAATATAATCAACTCTGGGAGGGGGGATGACAATAGGGGACAGAGGAAAACTTGGGAGGAGCACTACTCGGGGGGCAGCAACCCACGGGCAGGAGGTAACAAAGTAGGGAGAGCAGGTGAAGGGGAGTTTAAAAATATATATATAGGTTCCACTATGCCATGGCACAGTGACAGCACAACACCAATTGGTGTTGTGCCGTCACTCGGGCTCTTCCCCCCCGCACCCCCCAAACTTTAGATTCCTAACTCCAGTCGAAGTTAGTTTGGGGATGGGGGCAAACACCTCACCGGCAACAGTGTCAGAAATGTGGACCATCACAGCGAACTGCAAAAAATGTTGCTGTGATGGTCTTCATGGTATTCCTGACGCTGCACAGTCAGTATACCATATATATATATTAAACAAAAAAAAATCTGTCTGCTAGACCCAAACCTGGGTCCACCAGCCACAGAGGCAAGCACCAAAACCGCTACACCAAAGGGCCAGCTGGAAACTACATGGCTAAACAAATCCTTATAGCCTCATGCAGCTGTGTTCCTCAATCTAAGACTCATTCTATAGCTACACTCGCTATTCTTTCACATTCGCTATTCCCACAGGCGCTCAAATTGAGTTGCTCAAATTGAATCACTCAGTTTGACTTGCCCATATTACGGGGTACCGATTTACATTGATCTGGTGATCTGTCTTTTTAATATCAATCAGACTGTGGCTTTATTGAAGAAGGAAGGAAGTTTTGTCAGATTACCAATATCCCTGAAGACATTCAGCAATAATGGTGTTAATTCTTCCCTCAGACTTTTATAAAACTATGTGGAAAAAAACATCTGGGCCTGGAGCCTTTCCATTAGCTAAATTAGTAAGTACTTCCCTTATTTCTTCTTAAGCTATAATTCTGTTTAGATTGTCTGTATCATCTTCCAAAATCTCAGGAAGGCCAGAGCCTTTTAAGAAGTTGTGAATGTCCTGCAAATCAGGGTTATTTTCTGGAGTGTAAAAGTCAGAATAAAATCTTTTGCAACCTTGATTATTTCTTTAAATAAAATGCAGTTAATCATTCCTTGAGTCTGTTTACATTTAATTTGCAGTGCCAGGATCCGGTCAGGAACATCATGGTAAAATACATCACTGGACATTGCAAAGCAGCCATAACATCACCACCCACAATGCCAGCAGACAAAAATGCTGTGAGACAGAAAAACTCAGGACAGGTACTGCACAAGCAGTAAATAACTCATGCGGCGAACATCTCCTGATCTGCACGCCCCAGCACAAGGCACCAATGGTGGAACATGCTAGATGGGGGCAGGGGGCTGTGACAGTGCAGGGGGCCCCCATTGCTCTTGTGGGTGGGTGAAACAGGCCATGGCCAGGGGTGGTAAGAAGCCTGCCCATCCACATGGGGAGCACCGCAGGTTCGGTAGGTCATGAGGTGGCCACATGGCATCAGTGGAGTGGTGGGACAGAAAGACCTGGGAAGGGAAAGATAATGGCAACCAGCTTGGCCATGGCCCCAGAAGGAAGGCAACCATAACATAGCATGCCCCCAGCACCCCACTAGACTGAACCCCAGTGCCAGGGTGAAAGTGAGCAGGGCTTGGGAAGCAGCTGGCAGAACAGTATGGCACAGGAGAACAGCCCAGGAGGAAAACCCTGAACCTGAGGCAACCCACCCCAGCACCCAGAACACTGGCCAAGCCCTCAGTACTCAAGTGATCAGGCCAACACCCATGTCCCATGACAGTTCTCATGGCAGAATACGACAGATACATTAGGGGAGGGTCACAAAATCATGTGCCCTGGGCTGCAACCCATAAAGCCCCAGCATGAATCCAGCCCTGCAAGACACCCCACCCCCGAGCCAGTAGTCACAACCCCCACCCAAGAAGCAGTGCCCAGTTCAGTGGCCCCCCCCCCAGAATACAAGACTGTACCACCTACTTAACAGTGGTGGCCCATGCCCCCCAGGTCCGTGGCACACCCCGTCTAGCTCGCTCCCTGCTGCCGATGATGCTGTTGTTTGACCCACTACACTACTGCCTGTACACAGGCTTCATGGGTGTGCCTCCAGCTACAGCTGTCCCCCCGCTGGCAATGTCCTGTTGTTTGACCCCCTGTCCCACCTGTACCTCAGTGCCTTTGTGTGTGGGTCTCCCACTATGGCCGTTGTCCTGTGCTGCTGTTCTGTAGGTCTCTGCACCCTGTAGCATCCCATATCTTCTTTTTCTCCCAGTCCTAATCCTCCGCCCTGGAGGCTCTTGCCTGCGTCACTCTGTACTTGTCCACCCACGTCTCCTTCAGCCACTGCTCAGTTGCAGTGCATGGCATTTTGCTTTGCGGCGTTTTGTGCCTGCAATGTCTTTACCGCCACAATGTTTTGTTCAGTGATGTTTCTTCTGCGCTGATTTTCATGCAATATTATGGCCACGATGTTTCTGGCTGGATCCCAGTGCGGCCAAGAGTTTGTCCAGCAAGTCTGAAAAAAGTAATATCTGATCCATGACCTCAACATTGCTTTCTCTGCCTGAACATTCATGGTACTATTTATTTTCTTTCTTAAATGTAATACTTTAATCAAATCTTGTTCTAACCCAGAGGAAACATGTTGTAATTCAGCCATCAGCAGATCTTGTTAAAGAGTTTGTAGTTCCCTTAAAGGGACACTTTCAACCTCATTAGGACTCAAAGTGTCTTTAGTTTTATTTTTTTATTTATTTTTTTATTTATTTCAATCTAGGATTACAATACCTTTGAGCCGAGGCTCTTTTACAAAGGTTCCACGTCAGCGTGTGCAACAGTCATCATTTTTAGTTACAAACATAATGTCACTGATTTACAGACATGTAATAACCAGTACAAAGACTTGAGCTATGAGCAAGACAAGGGAGGGGGGTCAATGGGGAGAAGTGAGGGTAGGAGATCAAGGGGTAGGAGGTGCAGGGGTAAGGGGAGTACGGAGGTGGGTGGGGTAGGGCAGGAGGGAGACACGGGGGTGGGCAAGGGTGGAAGACACAGTGCAGCCAGGGGGCCTTGTTGAGGGAATATGCCAGGTAAGGTGTTAGGGGTGCAAAGACTGATTGTAAGTGCTGGGTGCTGGGGCATGTGCAGCTGGAATAGTGGAAATGTTAAGATGGGCAATCACAGGATACAAGCAGTGAGAGGTGCAGCTTGGACTTGAAAAGGCCGAGTGTTGGAGCGGTCATTATGTCGCTGCCAAGAGAGTTGAGCCAGTTGGATGCCCGATAGGCAAATGATCTTTGTCCTTGGGTCATGCGACATCATGGGATATGTAGTAGATGGGAATTGGATCTCCTTGTAGTGACATTCCTATGTCTAGGATTAAGGAGAGCACAGACACCAGGTGGGGCAAGTCTCATTATGATTTTCTTGGCCGTGATGCAGGTTTGGTATTTTATGCGTTTGTCCAGTTGAAGCCATCCAGATTGGGAATAAAGGTCACATGTGTGGGTATGGCGATGTGAGCCAGTGATGAGACGACAGGCCTTATTCAGGGAGGTCGTGATACGTTTGAGAGCAGTGGTAGTTGCAGACCCATATATGATAAGACCATAGTCTATGATGCTGACAATGGAGCTTTGGATGGCCACTGACAGTGCTTCTGGGGTTAGGTGTTTCCTGTGCTGGAATAATATGCCTAACCTCGCATTGGCAGACTTTGCCACATTGCTAATATGGACATGAGAGGTGGGGATCAAGGGTGATGTCAAGGTACTTGAACGATTGTGTTTGCTCTAGGATGGCTCCTTGTTCCATTGCAATGGAGAGGTGGAGTTGTTTGTTTTTGTTGTGGGGGCTGCAAAAGACCATAGACTTGTTTTTTTTCTGATTGAGAAGCAGTTTATGATTTAGGAACCAGGATTCGATGGAGGAGAAGGCCCGCTGAAGTTTATTTTGTAATTGGTTTGAATCAGGGTCTGAGGTGAGGATCACAGCATCTACGGCGTAGAGAATTATTTGTTCTGGGCAGCTGTCCGGTAGTGAGTTTAAGAATAGGCTGAAGAGGAGGGGTCCCAGAATGGAGCCCTGGGGGACTCTCGAGTGGACCGGTCTAGGGTCCAAGAGTGTATCAGCGATTCTTACTGTTTGGGACCGTTCTTCAAGGTAGCTCTTAAACCAGGCAATGGTGTTGGTTGACAGCCCAGTGTTCTGAAGCTGGACAAGTAGGAGGCGGTGCTTGATGGTGTCGAAGGCTTTAGTTAAGTCAATGTAGATTGAGCCTAGTAGTTCACCGGAATCAAGTGCGTTGTGGATTGCGTGGGTGAATTCAAGTAGGGCTGTGGAGGTGCTGTGACCTTTGCAGAACCCGTGTTGTTGCTTGCACAGGATGTTGTACGTATCCAGGTATTCTGTGAGCTGGTCCAAGACAATGCGTTCTAGTGCCTTGGAGAGTGGGGGTAGTAGGGAGATAGGTCTGTAGTTATCGTGGGCAGTTTTGTCACCACTTTTATGGACTGGGGTGACAGTGGCAGATTTCCATCTGTCCGGGAACTGGCTAAGGCTGAGGGAGAGGTTGAAAATTCTGATCAGAGCACTAAGCACTTCATCAAGTGTGAGAGACAGGATTTTGAGATCTAAGGAGTCATTACTGAATCTTGATTTACCAAGGGCTAAGGTAACGTATTTGCATACTTGGTGAGCCTTGACTGCTTTAAAGTAGAAGCAGGGGGAGCTGGTGGGAGTAGTGTTCATTCCAGACAGGGGGGTTACACCTTCTTTGAAGTAGTCCTAAGGTAGAACAGAGCTGAGGTCGGTAAAGGCTTTGTTAAAGGTATCCGCAATGGTTTTTGGGTTGAGGGTTGTGGTTCCGTTGATGTTGAGTATTGATGGGGGGGTTTTGGGTAGATTCCCAGTGAGTTCCTTTATGTTGTTCCAGAATTCCCAACCATTGCCCCAGGAGTTTGTGAGGGCATGCTTATAGTAGGCGGACTTCATTTGCCGGATGGTTTTGGTGCAGTCATTGCGGGCACGTTTGTAGTTTGGATGTCATTTTGCTTTCCAGAGTTTCTGACCAGCTCCCATAGGTGGTCTCTTGTTTTTAGCATCCTGAGGAGGTCACCTGTAAGCCAAGGGTTACTCAGTGATTTGACTTTGCATTTCTTAATAGGAGCATACGTGTCACAGGCCACAGTGAAGATGTTTACGAAGTGGTCAAGGGCAGTGTTTACGTTGGTTGCAATGAAGATAGGGGACCAGTCTTGGTGGAGTAGGTGGGATTTGAGTCGAGGAAGGTGACCACTGGGTAGAACCCTGCTGGTGATTGTTTTTGGTGGTTGTTTGATGAATTTATTTGACCAGGTGCAGCTAACAGGGGAGTGATCGCTGAGAGAGTCAGGGAGAAACTTGTGAAAGTCACTACTCGGGCTGCAAGGATTGTGTTGCCTCAAGGTGTTTGGTCTCATTTCTGATGATGTAGTGGGAGGAACAGAATTTAATTTTTTTTCCCATCTAGACAGAGTGTTGCTCCACACATCACACCAGTACTGCCAGGTGGAAAATCTTCTAATTAGTAAACAGAAAAGAATACATACTTGAGATGTAAAAGTGATAGCTGACTACACCTGAAAGTTACAATTAACTGCAGGCAGCGTCCGGGCAGTACACTAGCTCTTTAAGGATTTGAAACAAAACTTGTGTATAATTACACCATTAGCATGTATTTCATTTCTACTTAGAAAGGAAGCAGATAAAACAAAAAGCATCAACAATGAATTTTAGAAAAAGGTAACTAATTATAAAATGTGGGTTTTCAACTAGAAATAATAAGATGCAAAAATGGTTGACAGTATCCCTTTCATTGTTTTTTCCCTAAAGTTATTGAATAAAATAATCCAGCATTATAGCTGTAGCTTTAAAAGTACAGCTTCAGAGCTTCCCAAATGCTATGATAAGATGTGTCTGACTCCAACTTAAAACACTGTTAACCTCTTGTTTCAGAAGTCCACAAAACCTGTTATCTAACCATAACAAATTATCCATTCTCCAGGTTTTATTTTTTGGAGAAATAATCTCAAGAGACAATTTAAGAGAGCATGGACTGTGTTCAAATATTTTATGGACCCATATTTAATATCTGCAACTCTATATAATAAAGATTTAGATATTAAGAAAATGTCAATTGTCAGACAAGTGTTGCGTACCTTGAAATAATGAAAAAAAATTGCTGTGGTTGGGGTATTCCAACCTAAATGGGTCAGTAAGACATATATCTGAAATGAAGTCTTTTAATGCTCATACTGTTCTAACTTTATGATGTATAGATGTTTGAGATCTGTTCCAAGATGGCAGAACCAAATTAAAATCTCCTCCAATTACATAAGGGGTATTATATGCAGGCAATGAAAAAAATCAGAAAAAAAGTTGAATATCCACTTCAGTTGGGGGCATGCTGTATATGCTTGTCAAAGTAAACTGTGACTGGAAAAGTAAGACCCTAGCAATGGTAATGCAGCCTTTGGTGTCAATGTATGAGTCTAGAATTTCAGGTTTTAAATTTTGGGTTTTAAAAATATACTCGCGCCCCAGGCAATGCCTTGGTAAACAGTGCTGATCCCAACAGCCTGGACTAGAGCTGCAAAATACATTGCATCTCTATGGTCAAAATGCGGTTCTTGAACTAGCAAACAATCCTATTATTACTGTTTCTGCATAATTTATTATTTTCTGCATTTTTATTCAATTTTTTGGAATCACAAAGGTTCCATGACATGACTTCTAAGTCTACCATATACTATCCTGAATCCAGTTAGTGTGATTTCTAACATTAATTACCCATCCAGTGTCCAGCACATGATTAAAATGGGAAGGATAAAGTGAAAATAAGTCACCATGTGAAATGGGTTAGTATTTATTCTTAAGAAGGATTTTTCAAGTTGTATAGCTTCCTCTTTTTCAATCAGATAGACCTTAGAACATACACTTAGTAGGTAAAATAACCTCTTTTTAGCTTTTTGCCATCTACCCCCTTGTCTCTAAATTTCTAACCAGTGTGAAAGAACAATCTCTAGATCAATGACACCAAACCAACCATTTTTTTCCACCAGAATAGGAAGAATAGTCTCCCCCTCCCCATCTCCCTTGTCATTTTCTTGAAATGGCCGTGCCATGGGCTCTGAAGCCAGGTGTACTCATGATAGCAGCCAAATGGATTCTTACCAAACCCAAACTTATCTACTCTTGTTAATCTGTATTGGGCTTAAGTTTTCCTAGAAAAGTTAAAAAAATAGAGCAAAGTTAAGGACTGAATGAAATGAAACTTAGTAGGAGACCCTTCCCATGTAAAATAATAAATCTGTATATTTATAAATAGTGCCCCTCTTGACCCTTTTGAAAAGTAACTAATGCAAAAGTGAGAACAAAGGATTTTACAGAAAATGAGGGATAGTCCCTTACTAATCCCCTTCTAACTTAATACTTCCTATCAAGACTAAATTTAATTTCAAAAATATTCCCAAAAAGAAATGTTTACCCTCATTTTTCATTTCTCCACCCTTTTTTTAAAGCAAATATTTTCACCAGGGGTTTGAGCTATCTCCACCATCACACACATACATGACATTATACAATCGCAAAAAAAAATCCTGGATTCTGATTGGTCAGTGTGTGCCTGAGACAGTGATGATATTGCAGTATAACGTCACTGCCATTGATTAGCATTAGCTTTGCTTGCTGTCATCGTGGAGCACCTTTAGCTTTTTTTCCTCTTCTCTTAAAAATCTACTAAAAACATTTTTTAAATATTTTTTTATTTTGTATAACATCGAGCCATTGTATAATAGCTATAAGGCACTCCAGGGCATATGTTGTTGTGTAATAACATCACTCCTGGGGTGGTGGAAGCACTTAGTTTTGCCTCGTGCTTCAACCCACCCCAGGAGTGATGTTATTACATGATAACACATACCCTGTCGTGCCTTATTGCTTAAATATCAAGATAGCTAATTTAAGTAATATGTACTTAGCTTCAGTATCACCATTACTTCTCTACGCATGTTCCTAGAATACTGTGGGAATGTAGATCTACAGTTGCCTCTGAAGTTTTCTCATATTTCTTAGCAGAGTCAGCATCTGCATCTTGGCTGTTTTCATCTAGTGATTGAAGCCTCACTTTCTGGTTTGTAGAATCTGAGGTATTTGGAGGGAAGGGAACAGCACCATCTCTGTTTCTATTTTTTAATGCAGCCCCTACTTCTTGTCGAGTGTTAGAGAATATCTCCCCATCCAGATTAATTCTCATATTTACTGGATAAAGCAGAGAGAAAAGGATCCCTTGTCCCTGTAACAGATATCTTGTTGGATCTAATGCTTTTCATTTAGAGAGTACTGACAGAGGAAGGTTAGGATCAAGTATTTTCTACTCAGGCATTATGCAGGATTTTTTTCCTTATCCTGATACTGTAAGGTCTGAATGAACATGAACCTGGGTCTATCTCTGAATTTCAGGGAGGAGAAGGCCCTATGGGCTCTGTGAAGTTCAACCCTTTGTTCCAGATATTTGAGACCAAGAATCTCTGTGAGAATTGCTTCACGGAATTTGACAGGATTGGCTCATTCTATTCCTTCTGGTAAACTACCAATCTGCAGATTGTTCCTGCGGGATCCTGTTTTAACATCCTCTATTTTCAGTCTAAGCTCTTCAAGTTCCTTTCTGTTCTTTTCTATACTGCAGGACAGAGTGGATATTTTATCTTCCACATTGCTAAGCCTCTGTTCAATCTATCAAGTGCATGTAGTAAGAGCTGCCATTTTTTCTGCCAGGTCTGAAAATGTATTTTTCAATGAAGTCATGGAATCATTTAATGCACCAAATCCTTGCTCCATCTCCCTCAGTAGCACATCCTCCATCTTTTCTTCTCTGACTTCGGTCTGAGTTCCTTGTCCCTCCACTTCAGTTTCAGCCTGTTCTCTTACAGCACTTTGTTTTTTAGTCTGTTCCAACCTCATTCTTTCTTTTTCCGCTGCCCTTTCCTGTCTCTCAGTGTTTTCATTCATTTTGGGCTCTTTTCCATCCCAGTTCCTGACACTCCTAATGCAGGAGGACCATTCTCAACACCGTGGCACATGAACTCTTTGAAAATATAGGCTGAGGTAAGAATAATGTGTATGAAGTAGCTGGTTCGGTAAATGAATTTTGCTCCACATGTTTATTTCCCTGAATCAATGCAGTTGCAAACTATGCTTCAAATCTTTCCTCTCCATTTCCTTGCTTCACTGATGCTGGTCCTAATGAGTTTGTTTTGTTAAGTTTGTCACTGGGAGCTGCCAAGGTGGATGGCCCTTTTGTAGCAACCCCATTCTGGTTGAGACACACTGCACTATTATCAGCCCTTTTGCTCTTGTAGCGAATCTTTTCTTGATGAACAGATGGGCCACTGAGGCTGGTGAAGCACCACAACATCGGGATACTAAAGCGTTCTCTGTGAGCAGCATTTGCTAACCCAAAGATGCACTGTCTAGATGCTTCTAATTTTTAAAATAGTTTGTCATCTCCTTCACTGACCTAAACTGCTTTGACATACCAAGAGAAACATATAGCAATAATGCTCCTCTACTGAGCTCCACGTAGAACCTCGTAAATGCTCAGAATGGGAGAATGCACAGGTAAACTTTCATTTTCCCCATCTGTAGAAGCTCAACATTTTCTCAGTATTCTCTCTTACAACTATGCTGCTCCTGTTTTGGCTGCTAACACTCATAGAAACATAGAAACATAGAATTTGACGGCAGATAAGGGCCGCTTGACCCACCCAGTCTGCCCATTTCCCTACCTACTGGATAAGCTGCAGATCCTAGTTAACCAGCAGCCTCACTTCTTCCTACCCCACCCCCAGAACTGCCTTTATGACTATCCCATGCATGCTTGAATTCCACCACTGATTTTGACACCACAACCTCCTCCGAAGGCCGTTCCATGCATCCACAACCCTCTCTGTGAAAAATACTTCCTAAATTACCTCTGAGCGCCCCCTCTATCTTCAAATTGTGCCCTCTTGTTCTTGCACACCTCTTTTTTTGAAAGATGCTACCTTCTTGACTTTGTTGATTCCTTTGAGGTACTTGAAAGTTTCTCATCATGTCCCTCCTCTCCTCCTTTCCTCGAGGCTATACATATTAAGCTCCTTAAGTCTTTCTTCATATGTCTTCTGGTGCAGACCCTGCACCATTTTAGTTGCCCTCCTCGGACAGCTTCCATCCTGTCTATTTCTTTGCGGAGGATTAGGTCTCCAGAACTGCACACAGTACTCCAGATGGGGTCTCACCAGCTGTCTGTACAGAGGGATAATAACTTCCTGTTTTCTACTGGTGATGCCTCTCCCTATGCATCCCAGTATCCCCCCAGCCCTCCTTGCTGCCCTCTCACATTGCTTGCCCATCTTTAGGTCATCTGATATGACTACCCCCAGGTCCCTCTCCATTTTTGTTGTTGTTAGTATCTCACCCCCCATTATGTACTCTTCCCCTGGGTTTTTGTTTCCCAAGTGCATTACCTTGCACTTCTTAGCATTGAATCTAAGCTGCCATACATTTGACCATTCCTCTAACCTTGCCAAGTCCCTTCTCATCCTTTCCACCCCACCCTGTGCATCAACTCTGTTGCAGATCTTAGTGTCATCTGCAAGAGATATATTCTTTCCTTCAGTCCTTCTGCAATGTCGCTAAAGACATTGAAGAGGACCGTCCTAATACTGAACCCTGCGGTACCCCACTAGTAACCCTCCTTTCTTCTGAGTGGACTCCATTTACTATTACTCTCTGTGTCCTATTCTCCAGTCAATTCTTTACCCAGGCTATCATCTTGGGACTCACACCCAGGCTGGCTAACTTGTATATTAATCTTTTGTGTGGGACTGTGTCAAATGCCTTGCTAAAGTCTAGGTAGGCCATGTCCACAGCCCCTCCCTGATCTACTACTTTGGTCACCCAGTCAAAGAAATCTATCAGATTCGTCTGGCATGACCTTCCCGCTGTGAATCCATGCTGCCTAGGGTCCTGTGCCCCTCTGGCCTCTAGATACTCGACAATTCTTTCCTTTAGAAGTGATTCCATCATTTTCCCTATCACTGAGGTTAAACTAACAGATCTATAGTTTCCTGCTTCTGCCTTGCTCCCACTTTTGTGAAGGGGAATCACATCTGCCCTCCTCCAGTCCTCGGGCACCACCCCATCCTCCCATGATTTGTTAAAAAGGGTAGTCAGTGGTGTCACTAGTTCTACCCTTAGTTCTTTTAGAATTCTGGGATGAATCCCATCGGGCCCCATTGCTTTGTCCACCTTCAGTTTTAAGAGTTCTTTCAGAACCCTTTCTTCTGTAAATGGGCCGGTATCAACTTCTGTATCAAGCGTGTTACTACTGTTTGTTTTATGTACCTCCCCCTCTTCCTTTGTAAATACTGAGCAAAAATATTTGTTTAGTATCTCTGCCTTTTCACAGTCTCCCTCTGCCCACCCTTCCAACCCTTTATTAAGCCTCACTATCCCTCCCTTGGTCTTCCTTCGCTCCCTGATGTACCTATAAAAGGTTTTATCCCCCTTCTTAACTGAGTTGGCTATCTTTTCCTCAGTTTGGGCCTTTGCTGTTTTGACTGCCTTCCCAGCTTCCATTTGCTTTAACTGATACAGTTCTCTGTCCTGCTCCTTCTGCGATTCCTTGTACTTCCTGAATGCTTTCTTTTTCTCTTGAACCTTCACTGCCACTTCCTTTGAGAACCATAGTGGTTTCTTACATCGTCTTGTTTTGTTTATTTGCTTCACACAAAGGCTCGTTACCTCTGTGATGGCAGTTTTATTATTCCCCATTGTTCTTCCACCTCCTTCCTGCCCATTTGCTGAGTGCATTCATTAGGCACTCACCCATTTAGCAAAATCAGCCCTCCTAAAGTCCAGTACTTTTGTCTTTGTATGGCTTGACTCATTGTTGTGTTTATTGTGAACCATACTGTTCGATGGTCGCTAGTTCCCAGATGGCTACCCACTTTCATCTGTAATCCCTCTCCATCTCCATTTGAGAGAATCAAGTCTAATATTGCTCCTCTCGAGGTGGGCTCCAGTACTAGTTGTCTAAGGCATGCCCCTGTAGGGCATCTAGAATAACTGCACTCTTGAAGTGGCAGCTGCAACTGCACTCAGTTAACATCCGGCATATTCAGATCACCCATCAGCAATATCTCCCTTTTCTGCCATTCTAAGTATACTTTCTATCATTTCCCTGTCCATTTCCTCCCCTGAGAGAGGAGTCTGTATATAACCCTGTGCGTGTTGTGGTGCCATTGCCTGTCTCCAAATTTACCACAGTGATCTTCTCCTCCCTGTTTACCCTTTTGTTCTGTTGCTTTTATTCCTTCCCTTATGTAAAGAACTACTCCTCCTCCTCTTTTACCCTCCCTGTCCCTCCTGTAGACAGTGTATCCTGGTATGTTTATGTCCCAGTCATGGTTTTGTGTGTACCATGTTTCTGTGACTGCCACAATATCCAGATGTTCCTCCTCCATCAAGGCCACTAATTCAGGAAGCTTGTTACCCAGACTACGGGCATTAGTACTCATTGCTCTCCATTTTTTGATGGCTTTACCTTCTGTTGCAGCATCCCCTCGTAGCCATTCACTCAACCAGCTATCTTGCCCTGTATAGACTGTTACTCTCCCATAATTCTCAAGGGGAAAAATGTTATTAAGTATTAAGGTACCACTTTTAAAGCTGCTTGGTGTAGCCAAAATGCAGTCTTTTATTACGGGTAGTGGTAGGAGTGGCCAAAACAGGAAAAGGCGAATTACCCTGTTTTGTTCCCTCCAAGGGATAGCAACTCAGCAGGGTGTGACCTGGTTGCAGCTGTAATACAATGGTATAGCTGGCATAGGGATCTATAGTATTGCACAGCCAGATGTTTAGGAACTATTTGCAGAAACAATGCTGCTAGGTAAAATAGTTAGTTTCCTTTTTCAGGCAATAAAGTAGTATTGGTGAGATGACTACTTTTACCAGAATGTTGTTTTTTTTTTACACTAGCTATAATGTGATCCTGTAGCAGTACAGACTTATCTGAGGAGCCTGTGTTCCTAATTACCCTAATTATCTGTCACGTCATATTGATGTCATGTGATTAAGTGGTTATAATGGCTATATGTTTCATTAATGCCTTAGCCTTTGATAAAGGATGTATTCATCTGAAACACATCAGGCAGGCATAGCCTGTGTTTTTTTTTGTTTTAATAAAATGTTTTAAGGGCTAGCCCAGTGGCTCTGAGGGTTGAGGCACTGGACGCCACACCTCGCTCCACGCTGCTAACCTGGGTTCGGGAATGAGCCCAGACCACTGGGGGTCGGCAAGGGGGGGGAGAGAGGATTGAGCATCCAAGGGACTGCTCTCCTCTCTCAGGGAGGGATCCAGGGGTAGCCCGGTGTGGCAGCAGCCCCTGGTGGAGACTGGTGGCACTTCTACACACAGGAGCTTACAGGCTTGATGCAAACGTTGTGCAGCTGCCTTCTGGATGTGAGTGGGAGCACTCACGTCACAGACTGGGCGGCATTGCATGTCCCACGTCGGGGGTGTAAATATTACTAAAATACCCCTCTGGCCCGGATAGATGATGGCCCTCCCAGAGCCTTGCCAACACATGCCCAACACTGGAGCCCATTCAATCTCCTCAGGACCCTATGTCCCCCTGGGGTTGCCCATGGAGAAAGTAAGGACCTTGAGAATGGCGGGGTTCACAGGGGGTGGTAGAGCGGCACCGGCCAGTGGAGAGGTCTGAGAGAGTTCCGGAGCTGGGGGAGATAAACAGAGTTGGAAAAAAAAATAAAAATACAAAAAATAAAATGCTTTAAAAGAGTGAAGATTTGTGCCCTTTTATTTGAGGTGATGAGTGCCGACTTTGAAATTAGCCACTGACAAATTAAACATCTGGCAGATGATGGTGGCAAAAGGTGATGTAAGAGGACTGACTAAAAAATAAAACTTTTAAAATCCTGACAGTGTTCCTTTAACTGCCATTTTCCTCAAAAGCAAAGCAAACGTGGCCTCCTCAACAATCTGGGGTAAACCATGTTGGCTTGATTCACATTCTACTAACAAGAAAACAAAATCATTCATCTTTTTAATCTGCCCCAGCCGCATTAGACTTTGCAGTTTCCCTCAGTTTCTGAATTTAAAGCCAGTATAAAAATCAGACTGTTTGGAAGGATTTTTAACTTATGCAGGGATTTGAGTGCCGTACTGAAGGTTTAGTTTTTATTCCTTAATATAAGTGGCACTATTTTTAGGTGCTATGATTGTAATGTCGTAGACAGTAGCATTATTGAGCAGGTATGAAACAATAGAATGTTCATGTTATTTCTGTGTAAAATAAAAAAAAAGCTTTCTTAAACAGTGCAGCATAGACTTACATCCTATCTTTAAGAAAAAAAAATGAATCACCGCTTGAAGTTAGAAGGCTAATTCTGCCTAATTTTAGAAGTAGTATAGTCGTCATGGGCCCCATATTCAGAAGGTTAGTATGGCATGAACAGGCATAGTACCATACCAGCCAGACACAGCGTAACAAAATGGGATGTCAGCCATACTCAAAGTGGCCCAAAGCTCTGCGCACTGTGGATAGCATGATCGCACTAAGTACACTACTGTGCCCATGTTAACTAGGGAGCCCCTTTGCATGCAGTATGCAGTGGTGTATTGTAAGGGTTCTGGAAGCACTTAAAGGCTACAGAGGCAGCACTATTTAATGCATCCAAAACCCTGTTTTAATCAATGCACTCTGTGGTGTATAACCCACCGCCTTACAGCAACACTGGTGCCAGTGACACCTCCCACTCAATAAGTTATTGAAAACATAACTTCCCTGGTTACCCAGTGGTACTCTACTTCTGACATGTCCCCAAGTAAAAGCATATCTTCTCTAGTAGTCTAGTGGTAACCTCTTCCACCCAGTCCCCAGGTAAAAGCATATCTTCTCTGGTAGTCGTGTTGTATCCCTTTCCTGCCAATCCCTGACTAAAAACATAACTTCCATAGTAGTCCAGTTGTATCTTCTCCTGCCTAATCCCCATTATAATATTTGCAAACCCCCCACTCCCTCCCCAACCCACACACTCAGAACCCCCAACTCCCATTCACCACTGACTCACCTAGCAAAAGTCTTTGCATGTTCATGTGCAGAAACGGAGGTGGTGACCAGTACAGTCCCTCCTCATTCAGCTAGCCACCAGCTGAATGACAGGGAGCATGCACGTACACCGTAGAAAAAAAATCAGACATTTCACAAACTTTTCCAGAAACAGAATGATAGTTTCACCAGAATTCCACTGGTAAAAGTAAAATTTCACCCAACCCTTGCAACTGTAAGCCCCCTTTGGGGGCTTACTTGATAGGGTCCTTTAAGATGCTGCTCGGTGCCGGCCCAGTGGTACTGAGGGTTGAGGCGCTGAACGCCACACCTCACGCCACGCTGGTGACCTGAGTTCAGGAGTGAGCTCGGGTGCCGGGAGTCAGCAGTAGAGGGACTGGATTGAGAGCCCGCTGGGCTGCTGTCCTGTCCTGGGGGAAGGGCACTGGGGAGCTTGGTGCTCCGGCGGTCCTTGGTGGAGATTGGGGGGTGCTGCAGTAGCACAAGGCTGCATGTAATAGCATGCCTGACACTGGAAGGGCTGCCGTGCGCCACAGCATCGGGGAGTGCAGATGCAGGGATAGAGGCGGGTGCAACAGAACATAGGAAAACCCTGGTTCCAGGGGTAAGTGACGGCACCAATCCCCATGCCCACGACTGGGTCCAACCCGGCAGGCTTCATAGACCCTCCACCCAGAGGCCCACGTCCGCAGCTGGAGTCTATAAATTCAAGAGCGCCCAAGGTCGGTCGGTGAGGCACAACATGGGGGCTTCCCAGCTTTGTGGTGAGGGGATGAGGGGCTGCTGTCATCTGGCTGGCAAGGGTGGCCATTTTCTTGAGTTTTCTTCCCCACACCCACTGAGGAGCGTGCCACGGCATCCTTGCTACTTGCACATGCAGCATGTGGTCACCCACATCACAAAGCTTGATGCTGAATCTGGCCACAAGGAGGAGAGAGTCCAAAGGATACTCTGAAACCCTACCTGCTGGCCTCCACTCCTGACGTCCCGGGCTTGGGCGCGAACCTGGGTCGCCAGTGTGCCAGGTGATCCCCCTATCACCCAGCACCACAGAACTGACTCATTTGTGCCTTCTAATTCCTGCAGGACTACCAAGCATCTCTAAGAACTGTTTTGCCCCGGAGTGTTTCCCCACTGATGGTTATGAGTGAGGTTAACTCCTATTTACGGGCTTGGGAAAAAAAATGTTAATGCAGTAAATGTTTGCTGTTGCTTTGCTATTGTTCTGCTTGTTGGGGTTGCCTTGCAATGCAGTTCAGTGGCCTTTATCATCCAGATAGGGACTGAGTTTGCCCAGGACTGAAAAGAGACTTTATAGACTATTAGCATGCTCATGATGCCAGAACATTGATGCAGTGGCATCCAGCCTATGTGTGCATGGATGTATGCTCGTGTGGGGTCTGAATGTCAGCAGCTGGTGGTGAGTGTATATGTGTGTGTGTGTGCGGGCATGCATGCACACATGCATGGGTGTGAGTGGATATGTGTGTGTGTGTGTGTGATTATGCAGCTTGCAGTGATCTATTGCTGTTTGCCTTAAATAAATTGTTTACCTGTTTGGGCATCCCCTGTTAGGGTGCTGTGGTTAAAGCAATATTTGGAAATTTTACAATGCTGTGGGAAACGTTATGTGTGTAACCCTCCTGTTGGTGGCAGCATTACACCTGTAGGACAGGTAGTTAGTGCTTAGTGGGATGGGATCGCTGCCTCCAAGTACCCAGCAATTCGCCCTGGGAAAGGTTGGTGGGTCACCATGGCTCCCCAGTTAGTGTAGTTTGGGAAATCTGGAAGGGTCCTGGTCCTGTGAACAGTTTGAGGGTTTTCACCATTGGGGCAGTGTGGCAGCTTTGGCAGTTGACCCCCCAGTGGGTGGAGAGTGTGCATAACTGCCCTGGGATGGCCAGCTGGACAACTGCCAGGCATTCAGCAGGAGGTGAATGGTTCATGTGGGGGGAGAGTGTAAGCCATCTCTGGGTACTTACTTGTTAGGGACCTTTAAGATGCTGCTCGGTGCTCGGGGTACCACCTGCTGGCAGGTGGAGCCTGGGGCCTGGGTAGCATAAAAGGGGGTTTAGGTGTGAATTGGGAGTTCTGGGAGCTGGCAGGGAGGAGAGGGTTCCCAGTTTGGGAGCTGACATTTCGGCCGCAGGGCCGAGGTTCGGGCTGGGGTGGGGTGATTGCACACTGGTCCACCACCCTGCTCATGTGTCCAGCCATTGGGATTGTGAGCAGTTGGGGTCTGAGGATGTTCTGAGTGAACTGTGTCATTTTCAGACCCCCACAGTAAGGAGTATGGGAGCTGGGGCCAGTGGAGTTAGGTGGGCCTGCCTCGTGATCCCCGAGACTGGGGCAGGTCGGCGGGGGGGGAAGTCCTGTGAAGAGTCCAGGCTGGCTGTCACAGAGGTTCTGGGGCTCACTGTGGTGGTGAGAGCCCACTGTGTTGGGATGCAGTGGTGGCAGCCTGCTTCCATTCCCCGTTTCGTGGACAGTGTGTCCTGTGTGCATTCTGGCCTGAGAAAGAATCTACAGTTCAAGTTAGGCTCCAATGTTTGTCCACATGCTGCAGTTCAGAATCTGCAGGATCAGTATTTGAGAGCCATGTGGTTTGAGTGCAATGGTGCCCAGAGCCCTAATGTACCTGGGTCTGGGTCTGCTTGCATCCAGTTTGACCTCTCACGCGTTCAAGCAGGAAGAAGAAAAGAGAGATCGTGGTGTGGACTGGACCACGAGTGTTGTGGTGCTGCCATCAACAGTGAGCCTGATTCAGCTCCTCAAAATGAAGAAAAGCGCTATGTGGATTCCTGGATCTGGCACTGTGATCTTAGTTCTGTGCCTTGAAGAAAATGTAATTTCCCACAGTGATGTCTGTATTCCCCACTGCTCCATGGTGTGCCATTTTATTCTCCATTAAATCTGTTTCTATTTCTTTGTAATTCTTGTGGACAATAGACTTATTTTCTGCAGTCTATTGAATGCACAAACAGGTTTTCCCCACAGGTGCCTGCCCTGTGGAGAAGAACTTATTGCACCCTCCCCCTGCAATCTGAAGATTCATCTGAACCCAGGTAATGAGCTTTATTTGAGACTGTGTTCTTGCTGCTGTACAGTGCCCCCCTCCCCACCTTTAACATCAAGCATACTCCTAGACACTGGGAAGGGGGGGCTTACAACAACCAGTGCATGTGATGCTGATGGTTTGGCTAAGACAAACCCTTCCTCAGAGTGCTTATTGGAGGTCATCAGAACCTCTGTTTCCCTGCTTGCCACAAATGAGGTTTTCCTCATGGGCTAACTCACTCTATGTCTTTCCATAAAAATCATCCAGGATTTGCAAGCTATGCACCTCACATAGATTATTAATGAACCAACCAACCAATACCCTAGTCCCCAAAAAACTCCCTCATTGACTGGATGCTCTCCTCCCACCCATACAGGATTTTTGTAGCAGATACCCTCCCAGATATCTCAGCAACCACAAATCCTTACCTTCCGTGTGAGACAAGCCCACAAAATTAAAGTCTCCGAAGGGCCATACTCTCCCACTACCTCTGCAATTCAGACCTCCCCTCCCATTTGGTTTGTTTGTTTGTGTGTTCGTTTGTGCATACCCATTTTCATGTATGACATGGTGTAAACACATACATAATTCAACAAACAAAGCCACATTAGTGGCATACTGGTAACTTCTACTATACTGACTGGCTCCTTATCAATGATCCTTAAAATGTTGATGAGGCTTTGGACTACATGCACAGCAACCTCTTTAGGGGTATGGGTAAACAACGGCCCCACTGTCATGCTGTATAAGGAAAGGAAAAGTAAATATACAAAAAAGCAACACTGCTGCTGGCAAACTGCTCTAAGAAAGTGTTTTAGTTTTGTTGTGTATTAATCAAAGTGAGCACTGGAGTAAACCAGCAGCTATAGTGGGGTCTTTGTGAGAGCCAAAGGGAACCAAGATGGGATCAGAGAGAGCAGGACTCCAAGGAGCTGAATCTGGTAGTGAGAGAAGTAATCTGTTTTCTTTCAGCAAGCAGCTGACAGAGGATCGCACAGCAGGGGCCCTGGGTTACACACTTTTACCCTAAAATGAACGGACCATAAATGTCAGGCTTCCATCACTGCTACAGTGATATTGACAAGGAAGGCAGATTTAAATGTGATGGCTCTCTCCGTGGCAACTTAAGGTCTAAACAGCTTTCTGACTGGCCTCTTATTGGCTTGTGTACATCATGAAGGCAGTTTTACATTTAAAAGCTCTGTCATTGGCTGTGCTCAGCCAATAAGAAATCAGTGTACCTTTACAGTAGTAGGTAGCAGCAGCGTCTCATGGGCAGCACCGTTTTCCACTTAGAATAATACAAATGCAATAAAGGCAGGCCAACAAAATACAAGGAGCCATAACTGTTTGGGAAATGCATTTACTAACATGCAAATGAAATACGTTGTAACAAGCTGAAATTAAACAAATGAAGGACTACATAATGCCATATAGTAGATGTCTTCTAAATATTTTTGCTGTCCAATTTTCATCCTCTCTGCTGATATAATAAACGGATTATGCATGGGGGTGCATGGAGAACAATACTGTAATTTGATTGAGTAAAGACACAGCATAGCATCAGCCACTGTCCCCTCTATTCCTGGCCTGTGCAGAATCCATAAGATGGCGTGCCTCTGACCAGGCTGGAGTACTGAAGTTGATCTCCAGTCCAGGACATGGCATAGCATCAGCCACTGACCCCTCTACTCCTGGCCGGCACAGAATCCATAAGGTATGGCTTCCCGAGCTGTTTCAGCTCCGCTCCTCCTCCAGGCCTGTTGTAGCCACTGTCTGGACGGCTTCCCATCTTTGCTGCCTCTCATTGGCCGGCATCTTAGTCCGCTTTGCACTATTGCTTCCTGCCTTTTGGATACTTTTTCTGGGCTTGAATTTGAATTGCTTTGCTGCCTGTTCTTTCTTCTCACCCCTTACTTTAGAGAATTTTAATTGCTCTTGTATTGACATTTGAAACTGTTTTTAAAATGTGCCTAAACAATTGTACTTACAAAAATGCCTAAATCATTTATAATGTATGGTAAGTGCCTATTAACCACCATAATCAGCAGTCACACAGCTTTGTTATGCACTGTTTAGAATTTTAAAAGTTAACTACACTTCGGAACTTCCAAACAGTGGCACAACTAAAAAAGAGTGCACCAGTGTTCCATAATTCTCACACATAAAATGCAAACAGTTTTTTTATGACCATACACTATAAAAGATGATGGCTGGGGATCGGGTGACAACCATGCTGAAATCACCTCTCGTGGTTGCTAGGGCTACAGTAAACCTCTCGAGCTGTGCTCTCAAGGTTTACCATGTTGCCCTAACAACCACTCAAGGTGAATACAGCATGGTTATCACCTGATCCCCAGCCATTATCCTCTATGTAATACCCTATTGTGACTGTTAGTGATTATAGCTTCTCTGGGACTGTTTTCTTTTTTTCTAGTTAATTTTTCATCTCAGCTTCTCTCTTGCTTTTTTCATTTTGCCTCCCCCCGGCCTGCTTCCTGGGGCCCTCCCATCTTTAGCACTCAATTCTCCTGCCCAAACCCCCTGCTGTTTCCCTGTCTCCCCCTCTCTGACTGTTTCCCTTCCCTCCAATTTGGCCTTGATTCTAACCTTCCTTGCATTTCCTCTCCTTCTTTCCTAGATGGAGTGCCTCTGACCAGGCTGGAGTGCCGAAGCTGATCTCCTGTCTAGGACACGGTATAGCATCAGCTGCAGTCCCCTCTGCTCCTGGCCGGTGCAGAATCCACAAGGTATGGCTCCCTGAGCTGTTTCAGCTCCGCTCCTCCTCCAGGCCCGCTGTAGCCACCGACTGGATGGCTTCCTGTCTTCACTGCCTCTCATTGGCTGGCTCCTAAGTCCACTTTGGACTATTGCTCCCTGCCTTTTGGATACTTTTTCTGGGCTTGAATTTTAATTGCTCTGCTGCCTGTTCTTTCTTCTCACCCCTTACTTTATAGCATTTTAATTGCTCTTGTATTGGAATTTGAAACTGTTTGTTTTTTGTTTGTTTGTTTGTTTTAGTACTGACTTTTCCATATGCAGCTCATAACTTCTAGCAACTAGAGGGCTACATCTTCAACCCTTGGATTGTCTGTCTGTTGTAGTTTATGGGGATCATGTGACTAAGTGTTGTTTTTTTTTCCACTTGCTGATTATACTTTACTATCAGCCACAAGGGGCACATAACTACCTCAACTACTGTTCAGAAAACTGGATCCATTCACAGATATCCTGTCCCTACTTGTATCAGCAGCCTAGACCCATAATCTCTGAAAATAACCCTATTAATCCAAGCAGTAACTGCTACCTTTCTCCTACCAATTGCATTACCTCACCAAGCAAAGTGCCCTACAATGCCGCCTCCAGCCATCAGGATCGTTCAGGGTGTAATCCTACTCTATCATATTTGCCTCCTGGGACACCCGTGTACTGCATCCAACCAAAATAGTAATTTCTACCACCTGAGGGTAGTGCTAAATGCCTAAGGATCCATGACCTCAACCTATCACATGGAGGCCAGCTATAGTCAGCTAAAAAAAAACCTTCATGCCCTGGGAGCAATCATACCAAGTCACTGACCCTCCTATAGTTCCTTTCCTCCATGGATATGTTACTCACTTTGGATCCACATTATCAAGACCACCAAGCAAGAGATCACGGTCCCGAACAAACAAACTTCTTCTGGACCATCTCACTTGACTGCTTCTTCTCCTATTGCTACTATCAAGCAATATACATCTGAACCCGGGTCCTCCCCATGGCTTGAGTGCACAGTCACAAAAATCAGCTGAGCTTAGGTTGGCCTCAATAAACATCTGTAGCATTCTTCCCAAGATAGACAACCTGAAGGTGTGGGTATCTAGACATAACCCGGATGTGCTGTCTGTAGTGGAATCCTGGCTTTCCCCTAAGATACCAGATACAGCCATCGCACTACCGGGCTATACCCTGTTTAGGCAGGACTGCCTCTCAAAAAGAGATGGTGGCTGTGTCATATACCCCAAAGACTATCTGCAGGGGCATGGTCTGCACCCCCCACCAGCATGAGTGACAAACTACAAGCACTGGCCATCAAACTGATCCTAGGTGCACACAATAAAATGCTCACCCTGCACTCAGTATGCATCCCACCTAAACAGACCACAGCTGGCACCAGCAACGTTATGGGCTATATCAGTACCCTCAGCCTCAACACAGAAATTATACCTCTAGGCGACTTCATCATCAACTGGCTCTCCCCATCATCTGCCAGCATCAAGGACACCTTGTCTGCCAACCACTTCTCCCAAATGATAGAACCTCCAACAAGAGTTAACCAGCACCAGCACCCTGCTGGATTGGATATTCACTAACCATCCTGCACATATCGACAATATTACCGTACTCCCAGACTCTCTGAGTGACCACTCCCCTGTCGCATGAACCTGGAATAACAACTACAGGTTGTTACTACAGATGAGACAGGGAACAGGAGAGAGTGAGGGTGAGAGAGGTGGGGGAGCGGCAGTGGGATGACAAAGGGAAGGGGGAGGGGCAGCTGCAAACTAAGGGTGCTAGCTGCACACTCGAGCAGACTTAGATAGACTGGGCAGTCTGTTTCTACTGGCACATTCGTATGTTCGTATAGCAAACCTCCTGCCAGAAATATATCAAGCCGTGTCCTCCCAAAAGGCCATCCACAACAACTCAAAACAGACCTCAAGTACTAAGATTGGTCTGACCTGTATGAAGCCAAGGATGTGGATGTAGCCCTTCACTTCTTCATAACCAAATTCAATGTTGTCTGTGACAAGCACGCCCCGATAAAAACAAGATCGATCAAAGGACACTACAACCCCTGGATTACTCCAGATCTGCTCGAGCAACTCTCCTCAAGAGATCATGTCTGGCAAGTGGCATGAGGGGAGCAGTACATTTGACCAACTCTTGAAAGCCCAACATCCAATTGACAGCCTCCAGAATCCCGGCTCATTCAAAATCCCACATTATAATTGCCCGTTTGTCAAAATCCCGACACTGGTTTAATTGTACTGGTGAATCTAGACATCATCACGTCATTTGACAGACTGGATGTTAATTTAATTAGTGCTTTCATGTCATTTGACAAACTGTACTGGTCAGTCCTGATGTCATCATGTCATTTGACAGACTAATTAGTGCTGACACCTGTCATTCACTAATTAAATCACTGTACTTGAGTTTGCTCAGGTCCTGGTGGTGGCACTCTCAGTAAAAAGTTGTACCCATGCTCATCTGCACATTTTAGAAATGACCCCTTTCCTGGTTTTTTTCTGAAAAAAAAATGGACCCCTTTAATACAAAAACTAGGAGTCAATTATGGCCTCCAACCCCCCTTTTCGCTTCAAGTGAGGAACCAACCATGGGAACCAACGTGGTATCCCGGTGGTAATGGGTCTGCATCACATGTACACATAATGTTTTTAAACAGTAATACCTGTATGTAAAAGCTTGTGTACATGTTTAGAATGTATGCTTTCTTAAAGTTGCTTACAGTGCTGTCAGGTAATTTAAATAAGCCTGGCTATCAGTCATGTAGTAGACAATATACCCAGGTTTATACTTTCTATTATGAGGCCTATGCCAGGCTTACATAAGCTTCATGTACACCCCATAATAAAGTTAATACCTCCCTACCCTGACAGCATGATACAATTTCACCTCGAACTGTACTGTAGTAAGTACACTAAGTCACTGTATTATACAGTAATGGAGCAGCCTGTAGTAAAAGTATCTCATAAGAAAGAAAGAAAAATCCAGAAACCAAATATATTGCTGAGTGTTTTATGCTAAACATGTGTGTAAACATAACACTTGAACTGGAATAACAGTAGGCCTGGACCGGGGCAACATAAGTCCTATTCCACTGTTGCATATACTGCAGGAATCTCAGGTAGCCCAGCACTGCTTCAGCTCTTACCAAGCACCATATAGGAATGGTTAGCTGCACTTTCTCCAGGTATTTCCTGGACTTTTTAAGACCTTGCTTCCTGTTCAACTAAAACTAATTCAGCTTAACATGTTTCTCTTACTTACATTAATGGCAGACTTATGACTACATAGATGGAAAGTGAGAGGTTTGAAGTCACCCATCAAGAGGAAAGAAATCCTAACTCACCTCAAAAGGTTACATATGCAAGTGGCCCTCTTGCAGGAAACTAAACTTTTGACCCAAGACACAAAGAAACTGTAGACGGAATGGGTAGGGGTGGAAGGGCGCAGCTCAGCAAATGTCAAAAAATGGGGAGTATCCATCCTTATCCATAAGTCCTTGCACTGGACAGTTCAAAATATTGCAGTGGACAAAGATGGTAGATGGTAGCCTATATGTGACCTTGAAGATTCACCTTCCTTATTCCACTAACTAGCTGTCTGGGTAGTCCAATTTAATGAGGTCAGTATCCCACTCCATCTCAGAGAAGACTTCAACCTACTACTTGACCACCTGGTGGACCGCAGCCAAGGAGCACCTCACATAAAGCAGTGCATGAGATTAAGCCCGGGGATTAAACTCTGGATGACAGGCCAGGCACTTTCAGATGTCTGGTATCTCCACAACCCTAAAACCGGAGACTACACCTACTGCTCCACTGCCCACCAGTTGTACAGCAGACTGGTTAACCTGCCAGACCATCCTTTCCAATGGCAGGTGGCATACAAACCTGCATGCTGTCGGATCATGCACCAGTACAGTTAGACATGGTATGTGGCACACCTCCCCAAAAATCTCCATCCCGGTTGCTGGATCTGATATTTTTTTTAAGTTCAACATTTTTATTGGTTTGCAATAAACACAATACATAGCAGAAAATATAACAGGCAGTAAAAAGAGAAAAGTTGAAGACAGCACATACAGTATATATACATGAATGTATCTTGGACCATAGTCACTACGATTAACATTATTACCATCTAGTAACGCATCTCTTATGAATTATGCTTTAAATCAGAGCCTTTCCCACCATCATTGCTATGCTTGCTCATTTGGGGCTCATTAGTTCTATTATGCTCAAATAATCTATTCTCGTAGCATTAGCAATAATCTACAGACCAGGCTCCAGGGATGATTCTGTGCCAGCTGTTCCCCCACTGTAACCCAGTTTGGAACTCAACAATATATGTGTGGTGATCACAGACCACGGTTTAAAGCATGTAGTCCCCAACTGGTTCCAGATACTAGCAGCTCCCAAGCTCATAACATGCCATTCTGACAGTGGTGAGTGCTAATGTGCACTGGCTTCATATCAATAGGCTGGGTCTAAAACTCACGAGCAGGAGGCCCCTGCACTCACACATAGTGCTTAAACACAGGAAAATGTCACTCAGAAGACAGTGTGTTGAGTAAGGGATACCAGATTTACCATTCTCTAGCTCCCCAACACACACACTCACACTCTGAGAATTTAATTTAAAATCACAAGAAAGTTTGTAAATACAAATAGATGTTACTTTATAACTATTATCCGATTGGCTAACTTTTTAGTGCTTTTTTTTTTAATTGTGCTGCGCGAGGAGGTTTTGGTCACTTTGAATTCCCAGTGCAGTTGTCTTTTCAAAGGAAACATAGAAACATATAGACTCTGTTAGCATATGAACATACGAAATTTGCCAGCAGATAAAGGCCTAGAGGTCTATCAAGTCTGCTCGAATGTGCAGCTGGCACCACTTATTCTGCAGCTGCCCCTCCCTTCCACCCTTCCCCGTCATTAACCCTCCCCCTTGTCCTGTCCCATCCCCTTTTGAAGCAGTCCACTGTTCTACTGGATACCACTTCTGCAGGTAACGCATTACACCCAGCCACCACCCTCTCTGTAAAAAGGTGTCTCCTCATCTCCCTCCCGAACCTCCCTCCCTCCAGTCTCATATAATGGCTCCTAGTGGCCATCCCTTCCCTTATTTTGAACAGCCCATCTGTACCCTTCTTGTTTATTCCTTTCATGTATTTAAAGGTTTCAATCATGTCACCCCTGTCCCTCCTCTCCTCCAGTGAGTACATGTTCAACTCCTTCAACCTCCTCTCATATGATAAGTCCCCTAGCCCCTTGATCATCTTTGTCGCCCTGCGCTGCACCCCTTCCAGTAACTTAATGTCCCTCTTCAGATACGGGCGCCAGTACTGCACACAGTACTCCAGGTGTGGTCTAACTAATGACCTATACAGTGGCAGAATCACCTCCTCCCTCCTCGAGGATATACCCTTTGCAATATAACCCAGCATTTTGTTGGCCTTTGCAGCTGCCTTCCTACATTGTGCTGAGTAGTTCATTGACCCTGTAATGAGCACACACAGATCCTTCTCCTCCTCTGTCTGGGCTAGCTGCACTCCCCCCAGCTGGTAACTCCTCCTTGGGTTCTTCATCCCATAATTCCTGTGTGCACATTGTGTCTGCTCATTCCTATCGATCTAATATAAAATTACAGAGCCCTAGTGACTCTTCCCTCCCTCTTTCCTCAATTTCTCTCTAATCTGGCCTTTACTAAGCCCCACTATCTGTCCTATTCATGTCTGAATCCCCCCACTCTTGCACACAGACACGGTTCGCAGATCTACTGTGATACAGCTCCATTCTAATCCCTCAGTTCTCTCTTTTCAGTCACAACCTTCAGTGTAATAGTTGCCTTCAGCTTTGTTATTGAATTGTCTTACCTAAATCAATAAATTAATTTCCTTACTGATATGCCATGGCAAATGTGTTTTACTGCACTGTTCACACTTGGTGTTATCGGTTAGATTATGTTATTGCACTTGTTTCTCACCTGTCCTATCCCCCGGGTCCTATCCTTTTCAGCCATCCCATTTACCTGAAATTTTATGAGCAGTTTGAAATGGGCATCTTAGGCTGATTAGCTGGTATACAAATGTGGATGTCAGCCCCAGACCAATACTCCAAACAGCAGGAAAAACTGGAAGGGAAAACAGCCAGGAAAACTTTACCTGAGAGGTCCAGGTGCATCCAGGAGAGAGGTGCCAAAACAGGGTGCCAAAAATGAAAAGGACCAGGCAAAACTGGTGCCAAAAACACGGGCCATGAACACGGGCAAAAACGGGGAACTCCGGAAGGAAAACACAAGAAATCTGCGACAAGTAAAACCAGCCGAAAACGTAGCTCTTCCCAGTGACTCTTTTTTCAACTATCTGTGCCTGAAACTGAGATTCTTGGGGATATTATGCACCAGCTCCTGGCATCGGCTTCTACAGGGCTAGTGTCCAGGCTTGGTCTGCAGGCCTGTCTGTAGGATGGAGACCCCGGGATGGAAATGGCAGCAGTAACGGTAAACAGTGCTCCACTGGGTGTGACTTTACCGACTTTCCGGGCAACTTTCCCACAGGCTTTCAAAGGCAGTTCACCCGGATTCCCCACACTGGTCCATGTTGCCTCCAGGCCTTCACTCTGGGCTTCACTCACTCGAATTCTCTTCCTCGCCTTCCTGGCTTGCCTTCTTCCTGCTCTTCTGATAACGTGCTGTGACGTCCCAGCATGACGTGGCGGACCCTGCACAGACTCCACCACAGCGTTACCTGGGGGGTCGGGGGGTACATATTGGGAGACAGACCGGGAAGACAGAGCAGGGCACCGGAGCAGGGCAGGGAGACAGAGGGAGAGTTAGATTTGCCCACCTCCACTCTGGAAATACCCTTATTTTTAATAAATGCAGAGCAACATTCCATGGCAAAGGACCAAAACATACCCTATGAAAAAAATACATGGAGGCAAGCATCCGTGTCTGCAGTTTAAAAAAACACCCCTTTTCTGCGATTTTGCAGACGTGGATGCATACCTCAGTGCATAGAAAGTGCCACCACCAGGGCTCAGGTACACTGGCATGTAGCACTGCAACTAGGATGGCCGCTTCTATGGTAGAGCCATGCAAGATTGTCCCTTCACAAAAGGGACATGACAAGCTATGTGGACGGATGTGTGTATGTAAAGGAGAGGCAGAGGGGTGACCTCTTTCACTGGAGAATGTGCGGATGCCGGGGACATGCAAGCACTGTAAAAGTTGGTGGTCAGCACCATTTAAGGTCACAAACAGAGCATAATCATTCACCTGATGCGAGTGAGGACCCTGTAGCTGAAGCAGTTGCAGCTATATAACAACGCCCTCTGGGCACCAACGATTCATCAGCACAAATGATTCAGGCTGAATGTGCCAATGTTGATGCAGAAGTACGGCACAGCATGCCATCTTGGCATGCTTTACAACAGGTGGTAAAAAGAACACGTCATGAAAATATGCCACCAGAGCCCCGTACGCTGGATGAAACCACGATTCCTGATTCCCCGAGGTACATGGACGGGGAGTTATTTTTAGCAAAGGAATCTATATGTGGCGATGACAAAATTCTTATTTTCACCACTAAACTGAACATCATTAAGTTGCCTGCTTCATCAGTTTGGCTAATGGATGGAACTAACTGTTCCAACCCTGTTCCACCAATTGTATTCGCTGCATGCACCAGTTGGTAGTGCAGATAACAGCAGAGTAGTACCACTTGTTTTTGCATTAATGTCATCAAAATCTCAAGATTGTTATGCGCGCCTTTTTCAGGATATCCTGGACATTGAGGATGAGCATGGTGTCAATCTTGAGCCACAGTTCATTGTCAGTGACTTTGAACAGGCAGCCATAAATGCTTGCAAAGCAGAATTTCCTAACGCAAGCAATAAAGGCTGCCTGTTCCATTTTAGACAACTTATATGGCGAAAAATTCAGATTGTTGGATTGTCAGTAAAATATGGATCTGATCCTGACTTCAGCCTCCTGATGAGGCAGTTGCAGGCATTGGCTTTCCTACCAGCAAACAAAATACCTGCCACATTTGAGTCACTGAAGGCCGACTTTCCAGAGGGCAGCACCCCAGTTCTCGAATGGTTTGAAGAGAACTATGTGCTTGGCAGGGTGTGCCGTAGGATGTGCAATAACGCTATGGTTTGCAGCCCACCACTGTTCCCACCTGATCTATGGTCTGTCCATGATCAGATAATATTTGGGTTTCCACACACCCAAGACAGTGTTGAGGCATGGCATAGACGCCTGGGAGCATTGACTGGATGTGCACATGTTGACATCACTAGGTTTGTGAGAGAGCTTATGAATGAGCAAAGAATTACACAGAACATGATTGAAAAAATCAATAGAGGTCTACCCCGATCCCTCTTGAGAAAAAAATATGCATCAAGAGAGGAGAAAATAACAAACATCATAAACGACAAAGAACATTGGTCAGCAAAAGAATTTCTGCATGGAATTGCACAGGATATGGCACTGTAACCGCACTTCAGCTGCTGAACTGCTTGACATAGATGTCGCACACTCTTTTTTAATACTTTGAAATAAAGACGTATGACATTTTAATCTCAAATGACTCTTTACCTGGCAGTCCTAAATATGCTGATGTTTGAAAGCTGCGTGCATTTGGAAGCAGTGTTCTGGCAGCAATGTAAATAAGGACATGCTAAGCCTCTTCACAATCAAAAGTGTTAGCCAGTAGCGAAAACATCCGGAAGGATCTCAAGCTGAATCAAGTATGTCTAACTGGTGAGTCAATAATGATAATTTTACTGTAATCTACTGCATTTAACTACTATACAAAGCCTGTCTGTCTAAAGACTTAGTGTATCTGTACTTTTACTCCCATAGCGCTAGCTGCTGCTGTGCAGTCAGTAGGAATCGGGATTTCAAACACTCAGTAACATGAGCGTCGGTATTTCAATTCAGTTGGGAAATTGGAGTCAGGACGTTGATCGTCGGTCTTTTCAGAGTACGGCAAACATACCAAACCCGGCACGAGCACATGGCTAAGCAGCAAACATCCAATGGTACAAACAAGCATGAAATGACTGCACTAAAGCCATCCATCATGCAAAGAGCACCTACTACAAAGATGCCCTCACCAGTTCATGGAATAGCAGCAAATCCGTTTGGGACAACCTCAATGACATCACTGGGAATGACCACAAAAATGCTCCAGCTATGCTCACAATAGATGGGGTGCCATTCTTAGACCCTGTTCTCATTGCCAACTCCCTGAATCATTCCTTCACAGACCTAAGCAGCAAGCTCTATGCTAACTTCTTCAATCCCCTCACTACAAATGACCCACAAGGGAAGCAATTGCCTCCCCATCACCAACCACTATTTCACTTCAAAGTGGTCTCTGAAGCCAATGCCAGAAATACCTGGAAAGGGTACTAGAGAAGTCAAGATATAGTAGGGACTCCCTAGACCTAAAATTTGTTAGCCTGGCACTTGAGGAAGTTCTTAGCCCACTGACGCAAATTATAAACCTCTCACTCTGTCACTCACAACTCCCTCAATGCTGGAAATCTGCGACAGTTACCCTGGTGCATAAAAGTGGTGATCTGACTCTGCACAGTAACAATAGACAAATTTCGATACTCCCCCCATTCTACAAGGCCATAGAGCGGATCGTGGCAGATCAACTTGTGGAGTGCCTCAACCAAAATCAACTACTGTGTCCTAAAGAGCACAGGTTCAGGGGTGGCCACAGCACCATCATGGCCTTGCTAGAATTTATGGGGGTACATCCGCCATGCATTACACCAAGGCCTCCTGGTAGGAGCCACATTCATTGACCTATCAATGGCATTTAATACAGTACATCATGGTCTCCTCCTCAAACAACTGGCTGACGTCGGGCTGTCCTCTAAAACTTTGGGCTGGTTCACTAGCTACCTGAGCAACTGTTATCAGCAGGTTAGTATCAGGGATGTGTTCTCTGACAGCAGACCTTTCAGATCTGGTGTACTGCAAGGAGTCATATTTGGACCACTGCTGTTCAGCTTATTCTTAAATAACTTCCCAACCTCGAGCTCATATCAATGCTCCTTTACGCAGATAATGCGGTTTTATTCACCAGCAGCAAACACCTTGAACATCTGGACGCAGATCTACAAAGTGGCTTTTCATCCGTGGATCAGTGGTTTAAGGACCATAGACTGGTCTTGAATTATAAAAAGACCAAGATCATGATGTTCTCCACCCCACAAAACAAACACAGATCCTTTCCACTTGCAATTATGAATGTTGGGGTGCCACTCTTGAACTTGTTTGGCACTTCAAATATCTAGGCAAAACTATCGATTCCACCCTATCATATGCCGAGCACATCAACATTACTTCAAGGGCCATCAATAACAGAATCAGGATCCTGTATCGGCATAGGCAGTATCTCACACATGAAGCCCTGAGCACTGCCATCAATAGCTCAGTCATCTCACTCATCAATTATGGGCTAATGATCTATGGATCTGCAACAGACACAGCCCTCCCTTGCATCTCAGCCTTAATGAATAAAGCCTGCTGTCTCCTTACAGATGCCGCTAGACTCACGCACACCCATGATCTCTATACCATGGCTGGCTGGCTACAGCTCAGTGGAAGAATCAGGTACCAAGCATGCCTCCTTGCCAAAAAAGCTTCCTTAAACTTTCTACCACCAGGAGTACGGAACCTACTGACCCCTTCCCGGAGCACAAAGCAAACCAGAAGTGCTGCCTCTCAGGTATTCCATGTGCCAGGGTGCCGCACTACCTTGGCTCAGCGGGGTTTCTCATACCTGGCCCCCCTCTGGACAAATGCACTACCTCAGGACATCTGTGATGCAGCAACGATTGGCTCTTTTAAACACAAACTGTGCCAACACCTTCTCACCATGGGTACCGGTGCCTGCCTTCACTAAATCCCGCCTCAAGTCAGTAATCCCATTGCCGTAGTCTGCACTTACCTTCTAGCACTTCTTAACCCTGTCACTCTTCCACTGGGTAGGTAGCCCCAACCTTGCACTTCACTGACTCACCATCCTCTCCCAAAGCTGCCATGCCCTCCCTCTCTCTTCCCTACCCCTCCACCTCCTACCCCCACCCCTTCCTCTTACCATTACCTCTCCATCTTCTCCCCCCCGTCTATTCTACTGATTTTTGTCTCTCCTTGACATGGGCATACATTGTACAATGCCTCAGTATAGTGTAACCATGAACTTTATCTGTATTGTTGTACCGTAACATGTGTTTGTATATTTGCTACTGAACCACTCTGTATTTGAATGTGTATGTATCAGTCTGTACTTGTTAACTGATGTGAAACCAATTAATGAGCATCTACTCACTGGTGTTAGCCAAGATTTCAAAATAAATAAAAAAAATAAAAATAATTCCCGTGGAATTTATTACTTGGATCAAGGTCCTTTACACCTGCCCCTCGGCACGTATCCTCTGCAATAGGGTTCTCTCCGAACCCATTCCCCCGTAGCAGGGTACACATCAAGGCTGCCCCTCTCTCCTTTCTTATATAATTTGTATCTTGAACCCCTAATTAGGAAAATTAAGTTATCTCCACATGTCCATGGTGTCTCCCTGGGTCCCTGTCAATATAACTTGCCTATGTATGCCGATGATATTCTTCTCCATGTCACATCCCCAGCATTCTCCGTACCAGCAGTGTTAGAAATTGTTGCACAGTTTGGTGCAATCTCTAATTATAAATTAAATAGACCTAAGACCGAGGTGATGCCTCTGAATAATATCACTACTCAAGCAAGCATTGAGCATCTTGGCCTTTTCTGGGTTAGGGACAAGTTGCACTACTTTTTGATATATCTCAATGTTGACCCAGTGAAAATGCAGCAACTCAATATTGACAATACTCTTTCCCAAATCAAGGTCAACCTGGATCTTATTGTCCCTGTCACTGTGAGGCCATATAAATATACTTAAAATGAATATTCTTCCTATGCTTTTATACCCTCTTACAATGCTTACTCCGAAACTACCTAAAGCATGGTTTTACCAACTTAACAGGATTTTTGCCAAGTTTCTTTGAAAGGGAAAGCCACCCTGGCATGTCCTTGGGAAATTGATGGGAACAAAAGAATCCGGTGGTCTTCAAGTTCCCAGTTTATTCACCTACTATTTGGCCATTCACTGCTCCAGATATTCCTCTTGGTCCCATTCTATAGGTGACCTGAATTACATACCCCACTGGTTGGAAACAGAATATACCCTATGCTCCCTTTATAACCTAGACCCCCGAGCCTTATTGTATGTTCCTGCTAAAAATATACCTAATCCCCTTTGGAACGCTCCAACAGGTAACTCCCATTATGCTCCCCAACAGCTATGTTCCCTACTTAAACTGAACCCCACTTTGGATATTTCACAACCCATCCTTGGTAACCCAAATTTAAGAATAGCTGGTAAGATCTCGACAAGACAAGCATGGCCCTTTCTTGATTCTCTCCAGGTAGAACATCTAGTACAAGATGGTAAACCTTTTACTTTCCTAGAGGCACAATCTAAATATAACTGGTCCACAACTATAGCCTTTAAGTATTATCAGATTAGACATATGCCCTTACACCACTTTGTACCTGGTTATTGGACTAGGCTATACAGTGACACCTTGCTCTCTATGGTCTTGACTGCACCCCCTTCACACAATGTAGCTTACTACCATGCCTGGCTTAGGGAGGTTCTTGCTGACAGAGAGCCTACTTTTTTTTTTTTTACACCTGGGACTATTCTCTTCCCTCTTCACATGGCCCCCGAGAATGGGCTGGTATTTGGAAAACCACCTAAAATAAATATATTAAATGGGACTGCTACTGTCTAATGCAATTCCAAATTCTACATAACATGTATTATTCCCCAATTAAGCTATACTGTATGAGCAAGCCGTCCTCAGATCTATATGCCCGCTGCCAAAAAAGAACCTGGCACCTTATTACATATTTTGTGGGCCTGTGAAAAAGTAACACCTTTTTGGGAGGAAATCAAACACCGGTTGGACCCACTATTAGGATCAGAGCATACGTTTACCCCCGAAATTTATATCATAGAGGACTACCATGCAGGTCCCATAGGTAACCAGAAACCACATATAGCTTTAATTGCTGCAAGCACAAAGAAAATCATACTACGTTATTGGTGTGGCAACCACATTCCTACCAACACTGAGTGGTATCGGGAAATCCTTTTTACCCTTCAGGCAGAATGTAGTATTGCAAATATATTAGGCCACAAGGAAAGATCTGTCAAGACATGGGAACCCCTTTACACTTTGGTGACACTATGAGCCACTTCCTAATTGATAGATTAGAGGCTCCATGTAATATATCATTTCCAAAGTGAGGATCAAAGCTTCTCATTTACTATTTTACTAAGTTAAAACCTAGCGTAAGTTGGAGAAGAGTGGGTTGGGGGGATGGTTGGGACTGGCAGGAAGTTGGGGGTTGAGTGGGACTTTTTTCATTTATTTAGTTTCTTTTTTCCTTTTTGGGGGGTTAATAGACAGGTGTATGGTAAACATTCAACTTGATTGTACCATATATCCCCTTCTTTATTCCAAGAGATTGTATTATGCCACACGATTAACATGGTTCGTGTGATTAGTTAAGTATGATCTTCAGAGTTACGTAAACCTACCTGAAAACCTTAATAAAGCTTGTTAAGTTTGAAAAAAATAAATAAAAATAAATAAAAGTTGAGGGTGGTGTAAACCAGGCAACTGAAAGCCAAGTGACTTATCCTGCCCCCAGCTTCATTAAATTACCACCAAGCTCCCCTTCCCCATGCCTATTGAGTTATATTACATGGCTAGGAGGAAGACAAATATAAAACAGTGCAATGCTCACCCACAAATTTAGATAGCTGGGTCCCTTCAGAAGGCTTTGGTCCCTGGATTCAAAATTAAACAGATAGTAAAGCTCAACTACATAGCTATGCATCTCATATAGCTGGATCCCAGTTCAAAATATATCAAGTGGTTAGGAGGAAATATGTTTAAAATATTGAGTGTAAGGGGTATAAAGTGGTTTTGTTTTTTCAAGAATACACTGCAGATTTTACAAGATACTCTCCAGGTTTTACAAGGATACACTCCGTGTTGTACATCGCAAATATCATTTGGTTAGTTCTGTTCTGATTGATAGTAGTTCTGGTACGGGTTATCCTGTTCTCTTGAAAGTAGCTCCGGGTAGGGATGTGCCAATGTTGGAATTACATCTGGTAAATGGGCCAAAATCCAGTACTCTGGACACCGATGAAGCAGGACTGAAAGAAATCAGTTGTCCTTTGACACTTTAACTTTACAGTGCAGACCTTTCTACAGCGAGAACACAGTGAGCATGCTCAAATTGTCAGCAAGTCACATGACCTTCAGCAGCCAATTGACAATGCCGGAGATCGAGAACTCCTTGTGCTGCATACATCTCAGTGCCCTCTCACGCTCTCACAGGGGAAGGATCTGGCTACTGAAGGAGCTCCTTTTATGAGAAAAAGTGCGACTTTTTGACTCAGACAACTTTAGAAATTATCAGAGAATTGTGCATTATCATTCCAGATAATTAATCATCGCTACATATAACTGTAGTTCTAGGCAGGCAGGTTAGTGAAATTGTGATGCAGAGGAGAGAATGTACAGCATGAGCCTACACCGGCAGCTGCAGGTCCTGCAGCAGAGCAGGGCAAAGTGAATGTATCTGTTTATTGATTAAACTTGTTTCACCAGGGAAACATGCAGAGCTACAGTAGAAATCTTGTTTACAGATGGGACTGGGCAGGAGCAGAGCAGAATGAAGGGAATTTAGTAGACTGGGAAAGAAGCAGGTAGGAGTTTGGACAGATTTGACCATTTTTTTTACTGACTGGCTGGCAGTGGTACAGGGCAGAGAAATACGTCTTTTTAATTTTTGCTTGTGTGTGTGACCTTGCCAGCCAGTCAGTGAATGAAAAGTAAAATAAGCTGCTGTGTCCCTGGTGTCTAGTGGCCCCCCGGCCAATCTCCAGCCTTGAAGAAAGCCCCCCGCCAAGATTAGCATCAATTTCCCATCCCCAAATCTGTGTAAAAATAACCCAAACATTCCAATTCCCTGGTGTCTAGTGGACACCCCACCCTCCACCTCGTCATCAGATAGTAGGTGCCCCTGCTCCCCAGTAGCCTTAGTGGGCCACCAGCACAGCCCTCCACTCACCGCCACAACCAACAGCGCTCAGTCGGGCTGCCAGCCATGGAGGTGAGTGGAGGGTTGTGCAGTGGCCAGCTCAGGGTACTGGAGGGAGTGGGTGGGGCACTATCTGATGACAGGGTGGGGTCAGTGATCAGTGAGTACTAGATATCAGGGAGGGGGGGAGGTTCTTAGTTTGGGCCAATGATCAGCCAGGGGGTGGGACCACTAGACACCAGGGATATAAGCTGCCCATTTCCGGGGGAATTTTCGCCGCAATTATGCAAAATACTTCACACAGCTAGATTGCCTATTTCACAGCAGTTTGGCAGACAAAATTTTATTTTGCAACATCTCTGTCCCTGATGGTCTCGCGGACCCCTGAGTCCCACGATCTCTCCCATGTAGATGCAAATACCCTCCACTGCATTAATGCGGACTGCCCTCCATCCCTGCAATCACCCTTGTGTAACATGCCATAACTATCCCTGGTGGTCCAGTGGACCCCCCACCCCATCAGGTATTGTCCAACCACCCCACACCCCCCATCTCAAACAGAAGTCAGTGGCCAGCACAGCCCTCCTCTCACTACTACAGTTGGCCACAGCTGTCATTCACTGAGCGTACTGTATACAGTAAGCAGTCATTGCCAGCCCAGTCAGTGGCCAGCTGTGGTGGGGAGAGGAGGGCTGTGCTGGCTGCTGGTGTCTATTTGGGACTGGAGGTGAGTAGAGTGGTGGGACAATACCTGATGGGTTGGGGGAAGGGGGCCACTGGACCACCAGGGATACTTATGACATGTTATACTGGGGTGATCACGGGAAGGGAGGGAAGTCCACATCAATGCAATGGAGGGTATTTGCACCTGCATGGGGGAGATTGTGGGGATTGGTAGTCTGCAAGACCATTGGGGATGGGGATTTTCCTTCTTATGGGTGACATCGGGGATCGGGGTGGGGAATATGTGCAGTGCTTTTTACTGTACTATACTATACAGCACAAGCATCCCAACAGGTACTGACATACCATACATTTTTTCAGTATCTCCCCAGTGCACACACTGCCACCTCCCTGGCCCCCTGGTACACCCCTGGCTCTCTTGTCGGACAGCATTCCACTGGTGCAAACCAGAAGATCAGCTCCTGGCTGATCTATGTGGTCACCCTTGCTGCTTCTATGGTGGGGCTTTGAAAATTCCAAGAAAGGGGATGTTGTAGCCCCACCATGGTTCAAGCCCCCTTGTATCCTGGTGCACCTAGTTGTTTGTTGCAACCCTGGCACAAAGGGGCTTTGGTGTAGCAGTGTCTGGACCAGATGTAGGCTGCTTTGGAAAATCACATTTGACACAAGTGGTAACACAAGTCACCACTTGTGTCAAACTCTTCTGACTCAAGTCCCTTGCATCATTCCATTTCATTTTTAAAATTGGGCCCTGGGTCTCTAAGTGGGGTTGTGTTTTATCTGTCAGTGGGGGGAGGGGGTGGCATCACTCTTCCCTGTCACCTCACAAGTCACAGGGCACTGTAGCTAGTGCTTGCACCAGGTGTGCATATCATGTGGGTATCTAAGAATCATCAATGGCTACTGTGAGTCATCTTTGTTAGCAGCTGGTGGCTGCATCCTGTCATCACCTGTCACATGTTGCAAATACATGTAGAAAATACAAACCAAAGAACAAGAAGAAAAGGGGATCCGGGGGGAGAAAAGGAGCAGATAAATGTTCCACTATGCCAGTTCCACCAAGTACAAATTCTGCAAGCGATGGTGGTGAAGGAGCTGGTCATAGTATGACCGGGATTAAGAGTGAAGTCATGATCATGGTCATAGGCCTGTGAGGGTAAGGGCTGGGGAATCATAGCGCAGCCAAAGAAACCATGACACATCAGTCCTCAGAAATCCACAGGTTCCACTCCCACTCCTAGTGCACTGCAAGCAGTCTTCCCTGCCACATTTGGTGAAGAAACCATCCTGAGCACTCCAGAAGCACATCAGCTTACCCCTCTTCCTTCTTCAAGTGCTTCTCATCCCCTTACTTGGGATACATGTGATCTATCCAGAAATGTACATTTAAGTGTAACATCACCTGGCATTTGCTGCAAAATTCCTCAAAGCCCCAATTGTCACTAATGGCTGAAAACAGCATGAGGGAAGGAAGTCAAGCATCAGTTCCAAATCATAAGTTCAGGTTCATAATACATGTTTTCTTGACATAAAAATAATGATAATAACAATAATAATAAATAAAAAAATAGAAGTGATCATATATTGTAATACATCATATCATGTTATGTCATATCAGATTTTATCTTTTCATATATCACATCACATCAGATTCTAGTACCTCCTTATACATCATATCTGCTGCACATCATTCCACAGTGACAGAAAAAAAGAAATCTTCTTGCAGTCATCAACCATTTCCTATGGAAGTACCTAAGCCCTACCACCGCCAGCAGTCTGGTGTACCTAAATAAGCAAACAGAATGCTCTGCAGTGTAGGAGTATTTTACAGATGACACCACAAATCCACTGAAAGCATGTTGCAATCAGTGTGACATAAAGATTGTTTGGGGATCAGTGAAGTCTACTCAAACTTTGGGAACCACTGTTCCAGATGATGATTTAAAAATAAGAATAGTATCCTCCAGCCAACCAAGATCAGACAGATCAACAGTAGCAGGGCCATCCAGGTTGGGTCAGGTATGGGGAATGGTGAGATGAAACAGTTTATTCAATTAATCCATCCATTGTTACAGTGGCCTGAGTCAACTGATGTGTTACTTGGTACTGGGTAGTGATGCTCGGATAGTGCCTTTGTGGATCCAATTGTGATCCATTGGACAGTGGCAGTATTCGACCTGGGATCCAACCTGGGATCTGACCTAAGTCAGAGGTTGGATCCCAGGTCAGATCCCACATTATCCGAGGTCAGATCCAGGGATCTGTGGTTGGAGCCTGGCATTCACAGTCGGATTCAATGTCAGATCCAGCATCAGATCCAGAAATATGACCATGGATCAAGGGGATCCAACCTGGATCCAGGACGGTTGGATCCATGGTTGGAGAGCGCTACTATATGACTGGATACACTATCTGGCCAAACGTCAGGTAGCTGGTGGTATCCTAATTCATAGGATACTATCCAAGCAACACTAGTATCAGGCCAGCACTTCATCACAATAATAATAATAATCTTTATTTATATTGCACCTTTCAGAAATCAAGGTGAATTACATTTAAAATAACATCATAATAAAACATCATAAAAACATTAAAATCAATAGTATCAGTCCATGTCAATACCATCAACCGTATGCCTTTTTCCATAGAAAGGACTTCAATCCTTGTTTAAAACCCCCCACAGTCATGCACTCTATAATCCAATGGGGTAGAGAATTCCAGAGGGTTGGCACCATGAACATAAAAGCTCGGGCGCCGGAGGATTTTAAAGCTACCCTCAGAATCTCTAGCAACCCCTCATTGGCTGAGCGGAGCGGTCGCTCTGGAAGGTAAGGAACCAGAAACACTTTCAAGTATTCAGGGCCCAAGCCATGTAGGGCTTTATATGTCAGTAAACCGACTTTAAAGGTGATCCGCCACTGAACCGGCAGCCAGTGCAGATCCCACAGCGCCGGTGTAATGTGGGAAGAACGAGGAATCCCCATTAACAACTGGGCTACTGAGTTCTGCACCAGCTGCAAGTGGTGGATATCAACCCCTGGAAGCCCAAAGTAAAGGGAGTTGCAGTAGTCCAAACGTGAGGTCACAAAGGCATGGATCAGTGTAGGCAAGTCACCAGATGGAAAAAGGTGCTTGATCCTAGTGATGTTCCTCAGATGGTAAAAGGATACCTTAACAACAGCCGACACCTGAGCACGCAATGTCAGCTGATCATCAAGGATCACCCCTAGGTCACGCACCTGTTCAGAGATAGGGAGCTCAACATCCCCCAGGAATAAACCTGAGGGATGGTTTGCTCCCCACCACCCCTATCTGATGACCAGGATCCACAACCATCACCTCCATCTTCCCAGAATTCAACTTCAACCAGCTGGACCTCATCTAACCTTGGATCTCGCTGAGACAGTTGTTAAACAGTGAGAGTGCTCCATTCTGGTCAGGTGCAAAAGACAGATAGAGCTGGGTATCATCAGCATAACAATGAAACTCCAGCCCATATCGTCTTACAATGTCTCCAAGGGGAAGCATGTACACCTCAAACAGCATGGTGGACAGCATAGAGCCCTGAGGCACCCCACAGGACACAGAGGTAGGATCGGAGGAAAATACCCCTGACACCACCCTCTGAGTTCTACCTGTGAGGAAAGAGGTAAACCATCTGTGAACCAAACCTGACAGCCCACAGATGCATCTCAGGCACTCAAGCAACACCCCATGGTCTACGATGTCAAATGCTGCTGACAGATCTAACAGGACCAAAATGGACCATTTTTTCTGGTCTCTCGCCATCAAGAGATCATTGAGCACCCAAACCAGTGCAGTCTCAGTGCTGTGACTCTTTCGAAAACCTGATTGAAGAGGGTTGTAGATGTTATGGATGGTCAAATGGTTGTCCAACTGGGCAGCCACCACTTTCTCAATTACCTTCCCCACAAAGGGAAGGTTCGAGATAGGTCAGTAGTTAGCGAGGGAGTCTGGGTCCAAAGAAGCCTTCTTCAACACTGGTGTCACCACTGCTTCCTTCAGGGAGCAGGAATATTCACCGGAGTCTAAGGAGCACCAGACTATCCTTGCCAGAACCGGGATGATAACCTCCCCACAGCCCATGATCAGGGCTGTGGGGCCCGGGTCTAAACTACAGCATGTAGTGCACATACCCTGGACAATCCTCATGACATCTTCGATATCCAGCCTTCGAAGGAACTCCAGGAAAGCGGAGTGACGCGACCGGGGCTGGTCCACGGCAATTCCATAGAGGTGCTGCTGGTCTCGGCCCTGATGTCATCCACCTTATCTGCAAAGAACAGGCAAGCTCCTCACACTGCATTTGTGAAAAGGCTCTATGAACCTGTAGACAGGCTGGGTTGCACAGCCTGTCTATGTTTCGAAAGAGCTGGGCCGGTCGGTTCTGTGCAGCAGCAATTTCTCTGGACAGGAATACTGTCTTCTTATGAGTAATTGCTGACTAATAGAGTTGATAATGCTCTAGGAGTCTAAGATGGTCGGCATCTAAGCTGGATTTCCACCAGCACCTCTCCAACCTGCGTCCTAGTCGCTTCATCTCCCTCAAGTCCCCATCAAACCATGGTGACCGAGGGCGAAGGGAGAGAGGGCACACACTGGTGGGAGCAATGGAGTCGAAGTGCAGAGGTAATGGCCTTATTATAGGCCAGAACCAGAACCTTTGCATCCTAACTCATCACAGGAAATTCTGACAGATCAAGCACCGCAGTTAGACCATCGGGAGTCACATTACGTAAAGGGTGGTACTTGACCATCTCCACAGGGGTTGGCCTACACAGAGGGGTGCAAAAATTGAATCTCACAGTGTAATGATCGGACCATCTGACATGTTCCACCCCACATCGGAGGCTTCCATCCCCAGGAGGAAGACTAGGTCAAGGGAATGGCCATGTTTGTGAGTAGCAGAGGTAACCACCTGTGAGAGGCCCAATGAATACATAATTTGGAGGAAGTGCTGTCCAAATTGTGAGAGTTCATCGTCTATCCAGGCATTAAAGTCACCCAGCACCATCAACCTGGGTGACTCAAACACCAGGTCGATGACGAAGTCCGCCACTTCCTTAAGGAATAGCTTCTCGTCTCCAGGTGGACGATAGATGAGAGCCATCTTATAGCCCCCACCTGCCACTATGACACATTCGAATGATCTGGTCTCCTCAACTGGGACACTAGTGAGATCCAATTCAGTCTTAAAACAGACCGCAACCTCCCCAACCCCTGTGATCCAATCTTGGGCGGTATATCACCAAATATCCGTCTGGAACTGCTGCCTCAAGTACGGGGCCAGCATTACCATCCAGCCAGGTTTTGGTGATGCAAGCCAGGTCCACTGTACCCACCAAGTCTGCAACAATGGCAATCTTGTTCACGATGGACCTGGCATTGCATAACACCACCCAAGTTGGACAGAACTCCTGGGATGCCCCAACCACCTGCCCACCATTTATAGAGGTGGTGCCCTTGGGTATGGAGACCAGACAGGAAGGCCCACGTTCTGCACTTCATTTTGCCCCAGGGCGTCTTCTAGACTTAACCACTCTGATGCGAGTGCTCCCCTCATCCATCCTCTGCTGTTAATATCCCCAACCCCTCCCCAGCCTCCTGCAGGCAATTCCCAGAGCCCGGCAGCGTTGATAGATGGAGAAGAGCAACAGGGGGAAAAGAAGGGGCGGAGGGCATGAAGGGCAGAGGATGAGTAGCGCATGACCTGGGGGGGTGGGATAGCAATATTTATTATAATCCGCTAACATGGAACAAAGACACTGAACTTCTAATCTCCCTGTAGTAGTTAATAAAAATCAAATCAAATCTCGATCCTAAAAAATTTAATTAAAATAACTCAGACAAAAGCTAAACAAAAAGTAAATAAATCAAACATCAACAAACTCAAACCTAATTAACTCAAATTAATCACCATTCATCATTAAAAACCTACATAAAAACAGAAAAAACCATAAATAACTAATCACAATTATCTCTAAATCAATACATCAATAAATATACTAATAAGTTAATAAACTACTAAATGTATTAGATAAATAAAAGCAGATGAATAATGATAGAACCCAGTCCATAAAAGTTCGAATAATAATTTTGGTCCATGGAGCTCCCACCTCCTATGGCCAAATTGTCCATTTATAGACCAGGGGGCAACCTTAACTTTTTTTTTGCACTAGCCAGCCGGGTTAGTGAACCACAAATGGCACTAGCCCGCAGAAGTTTGCAGTAGCCCGCAGTCAGTATGAGTAACAGTGATTTGTTAAACGAAAGGCAAATAAAATTGCATTTGTTCTGCCAACAGTCTGGACACCTACCAACTGATTTTGCACTGTGCCCTTGACTGCAAACTGCACATACACCATCTCAGCTTCTGTGACTGAAGAGTCAGTGGTTCTGTCACTGATGACTGAAATGAACTCTGTTCCCATAATTTTTTTCTCGTAGGGCCATGTGTTCAACCTCGGCTACATAGTGGAAAAAGTTGCAGGCATATTTGTCCTTCTGATATGCTGAACTGATATTTAGCCCTTTCATATCATCAAGGCTGCACAGCCACACAAAGTGTGTGAAAGGACGTCCTTTCTAAGCAATTGCATGGCATGTGCGAAACAGTTTATCTAGATGGTTAAACGTTGCTTCATTCATGTTCTTCAGCATTCCCTTCACATTACTTGTCCCTGACGTAACAGTGCTGGCATCCTCCTTTTCCTTTGCCCTACCATGAGCTTCACTGATATTATGGGACGAGACACAGTCAAGCCGAATGTTATCTGTACCGAAACAAAAATTATTGTTATTACCACCTTACCCAACTGTATTTCATGTTTGATACACAAATGGCAGAACATCAGATCTTTTGCACCATCGTTCCCCAACCAGTCATATTTTTCTAGTCAATATTGCTGAAACCCACGGCTTCACTTTGTCTTTTCGTACTCATGATCTTTTATTTGTTTGTCTTCATCAACATGCTTTGTATTAACGTCAGCTGGGTTACTGACTTCTTTAATATATTTCCATATTTTCAGATTTGTAGTTAATAAAGTTGTGTCATGAAAAGTGTGTGTGTCTTTTTCTTACCTTTTTCTTTCCTCTTCCCACCCTGGCCACACATCCCAGAAATGGTTGATTGTCCCAGTTCTATTAAAAAATGTTCATCAAAAAAAAAAGTAAGGATAAATTCAACAGCATCAACCCATACTGTTATTTATTTATTTTTATTCTTTGGCAACCAGGTAACTCCCATTGAGCACAAGACCCATTTACAGGGGTGGCCCAGGAACACAGGGAGGTTAAGCGACTTGCTTAGGGTCACACAGTATGCAAGTGGAGGCTGTGGGAATTTTCGAACATACGAACATAAAAAATTTGCCAGCAGATAAAGGCCTAGAGGTCTATCAAGTCTGCTCGAATGTGCAGCTAGCACCCCTCATTCTGCAGCTGCCCTCCCTTCCACCTCCCTTCCCTTCATTAACCCTCCCCTTGTCCTGTCCCATCCTCGTTTGAAGCAGTCCACTGTTCTACTGCATACCACTTCTGCAGGTACGCATTCCACCCAGCCACCACCCTCCTGTAAAAGTGTCTCCTCATCTCCTCCTGAACCTTCCTCGCTCCAGTCTCATATCATGGCCCTGGTGGCCCTCCCCTCCTTACTTTGAACAGCCTCTCTGTACCTGTCTTGTTTATTCCTTTCATGTATTTAAGGTTTCAAACATGTCCCCTGTCTCTCCTCTCCTCCAGTGAGTACATGTTCAACTCCTTCAACCTCTTCTCATATGATAAGTCCCCAGACCCTTGATCATCTTTGTCGCCCTGCGCCACTCCCTCCAGTAACTTAATGTCCCTCTTCAGATACGGACGCCAGAACTGCACGCAGTACTCCAGGTGTGGTCTAACTAATGACCTATACAGTGGCAGAATCACCTCCTCCTCCTCGAGGATATACCTTGCAATGCAACCCAGCATTTTGTTGGCCTTTGCAGCTGCCTTCCTACACTGTGCCGAGTTGTTCATTGACCCTGTGATGAGCACACCCAGATCCTTCCCTCCTCTGTCTGGGCTAGCTGCACTCCCCTAGCTGGTAAGTCCTCCTTGGGTTCTTCATCCAAAATGCAGCACCTTGCACTTTTGGCATTAAAGCCCAGTTGCCAGGTGTCTGACCAGGTTTCAAGCTTTGCCAGATCATCCTGCACCCCTGCCATCCCCTAGGTCATCCACCACCCGCCAACCTTGGTATCATCAGCAAACAGACTGATCTTGCTCTTGATGTCCCATGATATGTCTTCAATGAATATCCCAAACAACACTGGTCCCAACACCCGAGCCTGTGGGACACCGCTCGTCACTGCCCTTGGGTGTGAGAGCTCCCACCCACCACCACCCTCTGTTGCCTTCCTGCAGCCAGTTTCCCACCCATCTCACCAGCATTGCACCTGCCCTGTGCCTACTAACTTCCTTCCCAGCCTTCCATGTGGCACTGAGTTGAATGCCTTACTGAAGTCCAGATACAGGACATCCACTGCATGTCCCCTGTCCAGTTGCCTAGTTACCCAGTCATAGAACCCGACCAGGTTGGTTTGGCAGGATCGGCCACGTGTGAAGCCATGCTGTCTGCTGTCCTGTAGTCCTTTGGCCTCTAAGAGGCTACCAACCTCTCCTTCAGGATAGTCTCCATTAGCTTACCCACGATGGATGTGAGGCTCACTGGTCTGTAGTTTCCCGGTTCATCCTTGGGCCACTCTTGTGGAGGGGCACCATAGATATCCTCCAGTCCTGAGGTACACACCCTGAATGTAGTGAGGCATTAAATAGGTCTGCCAAGGTCCCGCAGGACCTCTGGCAGCTCCTTCAGTACCCTGGGGTGGATGCCATCTGGGCCTGGTGCCTTGTCCACCCTCAGTGCCTTCAAACCCTCTCGAACTCTGCCTCCATGATTTCCCCATCTGTCACCACTTCCCCTCGTCTGCCATTTCACCCATCTTGGGTGTCACCCCTCTTCTCTTTAGTAAATACTGAGCAGAAGTACTCATTTAGTGCTTCCCGTATATATACCCTGCTTCCACCCAACCCCCTCCTTCCTAATCTTTACTATACGGTCCATAGCTCCTTTTCTCCCTGATGTACTTAAAGAAGTCCTCTCCCTTCTTAATGCCTTGTGCCAGCCTGAGTTCAGAGATGCTTTGGCCCCTTACTGCCCTTGTCACCTCCTTCGATTCTGTCAAGTACCCTCTCTGTCCTCCCCCTCCCTGTTTCTTGTATTTCCTAAAGGCAGCTCTTTTCCTCCTTACCTTTTCCATGACCTCCTTGCTCAACCAGCTCGGTTTCTTAGCCCTAGCCTCTTGCTCTGGGCTTTGCAGCAGGTTTGCTTGCTCCACTATCCCCAACTTTATGAGCTCCCATCTCTGGTTAGTATCCATACTAGATTGAATTCTGGCCAGGTACCCTTTACCACTTCCCCATCCTCCCAAAGTCAGCCCTCCTGAAGTCCAGCACTCTTGTGCCAGATTCCCTCCTTCCTTGCCCATATCCAATGTGAGCCATACTGAGTGGTGGTCACTCCTGACAGCGGTTCCTCCACTGTAAGTTCTCTCACAAAGTTCCCATTTGCCAGCACAAGGTCAAGGGTATTCCCTAACCTGGTTGGTTCACTGACCATTTGCAGCAGGAAGCTGTCCTGGAAGGCATCCAGCAGTACCTGCTCCCTTCTGTTCCTGGTTGTTGGGTGCTCCAGTCCACTCCTGGCATGTTGAAGTCCCCACAATCACCACACTACCCTTCTCACAGGTCCTCCTGATCTGTCCCGCTAGTTCCTGTCTAACTCCTCCATCTGAGATGGTGCCTGACACCACTCCCATTCTAAGACTCCTATTCTTGGAATCCTGGATTTGCACCAAAGTGACTCTGTACTACCCTCCCTTCCTCCCTTACACACTTCAGTCCTTCCTTCATATAGTGCCACCCCTCCTTTCCCAGTCACCCTGTCCCTACGAAATAACCTGTACCCTGGTACAGACAGGTCCCAGTCATTATATTGGGTGGCCCATGTTTCTGTGATGGCTGCAATGTCCACCTCCATCTGCCATGAGAACCTGCAACTCTGCAGTTTTCTCCCAAGGCTCCTAGCATTAAGGGTAACCACCTTCCACCCTTTCCCCTCCTCCCATCCTGCCTCCTTTCCTAGCATCACCAATAGTACTTGCCATTTGTCCTTTGTCACTGTTATGGGGGTAAGCTCATATGATTTCCAACCTGTGGTCTCTGCATATCTCTTCCCCAACTGCCACCCCCACTCCTAGTTTAAACTCCCAACTTCCTCTATATTCTTCCATCCTCTGCTTCAACACTTTCTTTCCTTCCTCACTCAAGTGTAGTCTGTCCTTGGCATAGAGACTACTGTCCTCCCAGGTCCCTCCCACCCCCAACAGCCCATACCCTTTAGCACAACACCAGGTTCTTTGCCATCTGTTAAATTCCTCTATTCTCAGCTTTCTTGTTGTGCTTGCCTTTGGCACGGAAGTATCTCGGAAAAATTACTGATCTTCCTGCCCCTCACATAATTGTGCTAGTTCCTCAAACCTCCTCTGGACTATATCCACTGTCTTGTCAGCCAGGTCGTTTGTCCCAAGATGTATAATTAAATGAGGCTTGTCCCTACCCTTCTAGCATATTTCAGAACAGACTGTCCCACCCTTTCCGCTGTCATTCCTGGCACGGCCTCCACCCAAATGTGACTATGCCTCTCCGCTTGCTACCACCTAACTCCTCTTAGTATTGAGTCCCCAGCACTAAGATTCCACCCTCTTACTCCCTGCTTGCTTCCTTTCATCCCTCTCCTCATTTCCAGCTCCTCTTCTTCCTCCTGCACATTATTATGCCCTTTTACCCCTGTTGCAGTTCTCCCAGCAGAACTTCCCCCCGCTCCAGTTTGGTCCAGGCATTTATCAATTACTCCTCTAATTTCATCACTTCCCTCCTCCACCTTCTTCCTCTCTAGCAGTGCAAAACTATTTTCTGAAGATCCTTCACAAATGCCTGCTCCCTCTCTCTGCATAGTAACCTGTTCTCTCCTTTCCACTCCATGACTTTTGCCACTTCTTCGCCTCCCCTCACAAGTCCCTATTGCCTCCTTCCATTTGACTTTTGTCTCCTGACCTGGTTTCCCCGGCAATCGTTCTTCCTGGCCTGGGCCCCTTTGTCTCTGCTTCCCTTCTTCTGAGCCTCTCCTCACCACTGTTGGCTTAAATTGCCCTCCCTCATCTCCCCTTCTTCCTCCCTCCAGTATTGGGCTAAACCCACCCCCAATCTGCCTTGCCTGTCTTAGTTCCTCCTGCAGACCCTCAATCTCCTTTCTAAGTTTTTCTATGTGGTTGCACACTAAACATCCTCCCACTCTCCAGGCAATGTTTAGAAAGATTGGTGCACCGCAGTTGTTGCAGCCTACCACCCTACCCATTGCTGTTGTTGCCCACCAGTGACCCCCCACCCTTCCAGATGCAGGATACCAAACACTCCGCCAAGTCCCCACTCTCCCTCTATCAGTGCAAAACATTCTTTATCCTTACCTCCTTTGTTGCACACATTTAGATATGCTGAGCAACTGCTTTTTATATTCCTATCCACACTAAAAATACTTAAGTAGCCATTGCACAACCTTCTTCAACTCCTACTCCTCCTTTACCCAATGCAATAACTATGTGAAGTAGTAATAATGAAAGCGCTAGATTTGCATTTACTTCCCTTCCACTGAGAGAGCAGTCACCTCTTCATTTGCTGCAGTTCCTTTCCTGGATGTCTGCTTCTGTTATGACAGGTGCAAATCCTTTGCCTGTATGAGGAAGTGATGTCAGAACCCTAGTACAAAGGGAATAATTGACCAGGGGTGGGTGGGGTGAGGGGTTGGGGTGGGTGGACCAGCCAAGTCTTCGGAAACAATCAGGTAGCTGAGGCCTCTAGTCAGACAATTAGCACCCTTCCCCCACTCAAAACGTTGCAGCTAGTGAAGCCAGCAACAATGAATCAATTCTACTCAAAGCCCCAACATAGGTTTGCTACCCAAAGAAACAGGACACCAATTCAAACAGCTTCCCAACAATACATCAAAATAGGTTTGGAATTATAAGATATAGGTCTCCAATTCAAAGAAACAGACCAGTTAAATTACACCAATTATGTTTAAAAGAGAAGAAATAGGCCTCTACAAATGCAGCCTGCCACACGTAAACCAAACAAATGAGCCCACTTTTAGCTACCAAAACAGGTTTCAAAATTCCAACAGCCCCAAACAATACCCTGCTAGCCCTTAGTAGTAAGAAAGAAAATAAACATTCTACCAAGTAGAATCCATGAAAAACAATGTAAAACAAGAAGCTACTGTACTGTAGATCTGATCCTGTCCCCCTTCTAGTTCCTTCTGAGAAGTCAAAGCACTGACTCCACACCTGATTCAGCTCTGCCTCCCTGCTGAGTGAGACCTGGCCAGACAAATTAGCACCCTTCCCCCACTCAAAACTTTGCAGCTAGTGAAGCCAGCAACAATGAATCAATTCTACTCAAAGCCCCAACATAGGTTTGCTACCCAAAGAAACAGGACACCAATTCAAACAGCTTCACCAACAATACATCAAAATAGGTTTGGAATTATAAGATATAGGTCTCCAATTCAAAGAAACAGACCAGTTAAATTACACCAATTATGTTTAAAAGAAGAAGAAATAGGCCTCTACAAATGCAGCCTGCCACACGTAAACCAAACAAATGAGCCCACTTTTAGCTACCAAAACAGGTTTCAAAATTCCAACAGCCCCAAACAATACCCTGCTAGCCCCTTAGTAGTAAGAAAGAAAATAAACATTCTACCAAGTAGAATCCATGAAAAACAATGTAAAACAAGAAGCTACTGTACTGTAGATCTGATCCTGTCCCCCTTCTAGTTCCTTCTGAGAAGCCAAAGCACTGACTCCACACCTGATTCAGCTCTGCCTCCCTGCTGAGTGAGACCTGGCCAGACAAATTAGCACCCTTCCCCCACTCAAAACGTTGCAGCTAGTGAAGCCAGCAACAATGAATCAATTCTACTCAAAGCCCCAACATAGGTTTGCTACCCAAAGAAACAGGACACCAATTCAAACAGCTTCACCAACAATACATCAAAATAGGTTTGGAATTATAAGATATAGGTCTCCAATTCAAAGAAACAGACCATTTAAATTACACCAATTATGTTTAAAGAGAAGAAATAGGCCTCTACAAATGCAGCCTGCCACCGTAAACCAAACAAATGAGCCCACTTTTAGCTACCAAAACAGGTTTCAAAATTCCAACAGCCCCAAACAATACCCTGCTAGCCCCTTAGTAGTAAGAAAGAAAATAAACATTCTACCAAGTAGAATCCATGAAAAACAATGTAAAACAAGAAGCTACTGTACTGTAGATCTGATCCTGTCCCCTTCTAGTTCCTTAAACCCAGATCTGCTGGAAGCCCATTCACAACCTATTGCTCTCTCTGTTAAACACTCTCCAGTTTTCCTTTCCATGACAGCCATGTATTCTGACATGATTTTACCACCTTTTTGATAATTGAACTATCAGTACTTGTGGTATCCTCAGTACTACACTGTATTCCCTTTACCTCATCAGCTACTGCTGTTTCTTTTCAAATGTCTAAGACATCACATTCCACAATTTCTGACACACCATTTCATGCTATTTATTCCACTGGCCTGTAAAGGTGTAGCTAATATCATGGAATGTTCAGGTTGGTAGTATAAAATTGAGAGCAGCAGTTGCTGAGGACTTCGGAGAGAAATAATCAACACAGTGACAAAGGCAATAAAAATGTGAAAATTAATTTGAAAAAGTGGATCTAAAACATATAAGAGTATAGGAAAAACAAAGAAGAACTAATTACAGCATATAAAGGTGTAAAAATTGTTTCCTATCATGGCAGTAAATGACCAAACTTAAAATTCAGAGTTGAAAAGATTAGGCTGATTTACTGCAAATGGTCTTAATGGCCATACTTTACACCTCCTAGACAGACTGGTTTTATAAACAAAGGCCTGTGACTAGTGACATCAGAACTTTTTTTGTGACCTGAACATGCATGCAACAGTGAATGATTTGATAGAATCAGTTTTAATACTATCTGAGCACTCAAAATGGCCCAAAAACTGGACTACATTTAATCAGAACCGAATGACCAGATAAGGATCCTGAAAACCAGATTATCCGGTCTACAACTGGACAGGTGGCAACCCTAGAACTGTACTGCTGCAGGACACAGTCACAAATCTACCCGCCATGAGTACTGGGCTAAACAAGGAAAGGGAAAGGAGAAAAGATCTTTACCAGCAACAAATAAAAGCAGTAGTTAGTATAAAAAGAAACGGTTTGTAAATGCACTGCACACAGACATCTATTTTCTTCATTTCACTAATGCTAAGGCAACACATAGTTAAACCTCCATGAAAAGGACCTGGCTTTAAATTAAATAAGTTATATTTGTGTATGTATTTGTGTGTTTATTTATTTTTTATTTATCAAGTCTAGGATTACAAATACCTGTTTATTTATTTGATACCCGGGTTCAGAATGGAACTGCAGCTTTCCAAGGGAGGAATTGCACTAGCCCAGCCGGGCAAGTAACAGAGATTCTGCACTAGCCCACAGCAATCTACACTAGTACCCAGGCTAGTAAATGAATGTTAAGTTCGACCCCTGTTATAGACCCATGGCCTCTCACTCCTAGAGTCCAGCAGCAATAATAACACAGACCAAACTAAAAGTCGAATTTAAAAGGGCACTCTGCCGGGATTCAGTCCTTCCAAGGGCTCTCACCATCTTAAAGAAGTAAATACAGGCCAGTGTCCCTCAATAACAGTTAAATAGTAGGCTGCAATAGATAGATCCAAATTCAGTTTAGTAGAACAGCGCAGTACCAAAGTTCAAACCTCTCGTGGGCTCCAACCACCACGAGAGAGCAAACACTGGAGAGTGTCCTTCGACAAAACCAACCAGGATCGTCTTCACCACCAGTCAAATTAAGCAATAGGCAGCACTGATTTTTAGAGAAAGCAAAATCCTCACTTTAATGCTGTATTCCACGGTTTGATGGAAAGACCTTGTGGAAACCGAAGTAGATCAAACCAGGGAATCCAACGCCAGCACCAGAGGACTCACCCTGGAACACCCGCCTCACCTTGGACCCTACCACAACCAAAACAGCTCTCCAGCTGCCACGGTGTGGGACAGAAGTGCCAGAGGGCCCACTGCCTACTAGCAGCAGCCTCCCGACCCACCACCAGAAAGAGGATGGGAACCAGATGCAAAGCCCTCCGGCCACAGACGGTAGTTCCCAGGGACTATCTCAATCCTTTCTCCACTCTGCTCTCCACAGGAAAGGGAACTGAACAAGCATCAGTGCCCCATCAGTTCAGTTCCCCGCACTCACAGGAAAGGAATCTGGGAAGGCACCAGCACCTCAAAACAGTCAGTTTCATATGCTCCCATGGTTGCGCCCCTCCTCAACACTGTGCCAGGACTCAAACTCCAGAACTCAGCACCAACTCCAAAAACCAACAGCCTCCCCAGTCTGACTGGATCCACCACTACTGCAGGTAAATGCTGATTAACTGCAAATGTTATTCGAAGGCAGATGCCGAATTGCGTTGCGTCGGCTCAAACAGTCCATCAACAGCCCCAGGTCAGGTCGAAACCAAATAACGGAAAATAAAATAAATACGAATGAAACAGAATCAGAAATTAATGAAAATAACTAAAACATGGATACACTACGCTACTACGACGGGATAACTGCACTAACACTGGATTTTTCTGCGCAGCTAAAAACGCCTAGAGATGGCAGCTCAGCTCAGCTGCCATCTCACAAAGGGTTCAACAAGCACATGCCAGAGCCAGGCCCAGTCTACACCCCTCAGCAGGTGCTGCATTTCTTGTAAAAAAACTAGTACGCTGACCTGCACCGAACTGGCATGCTTTCCTCCTACTTCTTCAAGTGCTGACACTTCCAGAGACATCTCGGCTTGAGTCTGGCTTCCAAAACACAATGAATTCTCTTCATCATCACCATCCTCTCTCCATTATGTATTTCTTGGCATATAAATAAAGTCCAATTTAAGAATAATAATAGGTAATAATAATAATTACATTAAACTAAAAACCATAGGGACTTCCAATGACATCACTGAGCAGCAGGCAGCATAGAACTGCAGCTCTCCCCCCCTCCCCCCGATTTAACAACTTTCTCCTAGTAAATGAATCTGTTTTCAAACAGTGCTATCTGGCTACAAAAGGGAATATAGGAGAACCCATTCCAGAAACTTAAAAGTGAAGATGTCCTGGGATGGCAATAGATTACATGATGAAAGTGAGGACCAGAGCAGAGGTTTCTTGCAGGCGAGCTCCAAGGGTCCATCCTATGACATGGACTGTGAGGAAGAAAGTCTTACATGCAGCAGGTTTGAGCTTTTACTGAAAGAAATAAAAGCCTCTAGAAAATAAAATAAACACGAGTTCAAGAAATTTCATGAGAGACTGTGGGGTGTAGAGTGCCAAATAGAGGAAGCAAAGGAACAAATTGGCGTGGTTGGGGGCAGCACCATAAAATTAGGCACACCACTTGATTCACTCATGCACTACATAGAGATTCTCCAGGAGAAATGTACAGACCTAGAGGCTAGGTTTCGTCGTGACAATCTCAGGCTGGGAGGGCTACCAGAGGGAGTAGAGACGGCGATGATGTGCAACTTTTTGATGGACCTCCTTCAATGTACTAGCCTTCCCACCTACCACAACCCTCTGGATAGAATGAACACACTGAGCACTCATGCCAAAGCCATAGGACTGAAAGCTAGGCCTCATCCTGCATTAATAAAATTTTCAAGCTACTGGACGAAAGAGCAAGCACTCCATATCACTAGGCAAAAGAAGAAAATCAGTCACAAAGGCACCAGACTGTTTCTTGATCAAGACTACCCCCCAGAGATTCAACATAAGAGACAGCAATGTGGAGACATCTGGAGAACACTGCATGGGAAGCAAATCACATTCCTGACCTTGTACCAGCCCACCTTCTGATTTTCTGGGAGGAGGGCATCCACATATATCACACCAGAAACTGTTGCTACACTGAATGAGCGAGGAATCACCGTGGACGAGAGAAGATCAGGACATGAGGACAGACCGTGACCCCAGCGCAGTGAGTGGATGACAGTTCAAAGACAGCACATCTGCGCCTATGGACACAAGGTGGCCTCCCATGCTATGAGGAAAATCAGACACATCTTATAGCATGTCAAAGGCAGGAAGGCTCTGACACAGGGGACTGCTCAGCCCACTTGAAAACTGGAGGTTTTCAGGTACTGTGATTCAAAGTGATACAGTTCAGGAGAAGAACTCACTTTATTTTGTTAACTGTGGTCCCTTTTGCTTTTTACTTAAAAACGCAATAGTACCAAAGGACTGGTAGCGATACAAACTCTTTTAGCTTTTAACAACTGGGCTCCAGCAGCTCAACATAAAGAATGAGAATATGGCTTCACAGATTTGGTTCTAAGCTGCATCATGGGTTGGGGATCATAGAGCACTAGATGGGGTGGGGGGGCATGGCCACAAAATGGTATTTTTTGCTAAACCTCATCCAGTAGTTTTCTGATTGTGGAGAGCTGTGCCCCTACCCCCATCTCAGACTCAGTCCTGCTTCTTGGGGATTGAGACACTAACATTTTACAGTGATTATTGGTCATTACGAGAGAAGATCAGGACATGAGGACAGACCGTGACCCCAGCGCAGTGAGTGGATGACAGTTCAAAGACAGCACATCTGCGCCTATGGACACAAGGTGGCCTCCCACGCTATGAGGAAAATCAGACACGTCTCAGGAATCAACAAAGTCCAAGAGGGTAGCATCTTTCAAAAAAAGAGGTGTGCAAGAACAAGAGGGCACAATTTGAAGATAGAGGGGGGGCGGCTCAGAGGTAATTTAAGGAAGTATTTTTTCACAGAGAGGGTTGTGGATGCATGGAACGGCCTTCCGGAGGAGGTTGTGGAGTCAAAATCAGTGGTGGAATTCAAGCATGCATGGAATAGTCATAAGGCAATTCTGGGGGGTGGGGGTAGGAAGAAGTAGGCTGCTGGTTAACTAGGATCTGCAGCTTATCCAGTAGGTAGGGAAATGGGCAGACTGGGTGGGCCAGGCGGTCCTTATCTGCTCTCAGATTCTATGTTTCTATGTTTCTATTACACAATCTCAAAGACTTTGTGCAAAGACTCTCAACCTTGTATTATAATCTGTTTGACAATGGGGGGAAGTTTTCCTCAGGCTGCTGGGGGAGAGATTTGATTCTGGGAATGTATTCTTTTCTTTGTTCGGAAAAGCTGGATCCCACCCCATCACATACTTAAACATGGCTACAGGGGGATGAGAGATATGGGATTGGGGGAGTAGCCAGAGCTGTACCACCATGTGGCTATCAGTAAATATAAGCAGCTGAGCAATATATAGTGGCACAGGGTTGCAAGGCATATTCCTGTTACCTGAAGACCTCCTCCTGAAAGTATCTTGAGCTGCAATGTTATACTTGAGATTGTTGTGCACCAGGTCAAGGCTGGGGGCCGCCACCTTGGACTGCAATAGAAGTCGGGGGGGGGGGTGTCAGGGAGAACACTTCCATCCTAGGCCAAAGCCCATGAGTGCATACTTTGTCTAAAATGCATTCCAGGGTTTGGAGGGGCTAAGTCCAGATGGAAAAACTTCTATCTCCAGGAAGGGCACATTTTCTCCAGGCACTCAGAACCAGAACACTGTAGAACTGCTGCCCAGAGATTACTTGCTAACATGTATAGCCTCTACAGTAGCCCAGTTTTAATGTTGACTGGCTGGTACACAGTATCCACTGGCCATACACACACACTGAAGGTAGTCCTCATACTGCGGTCACTAAGGGGGACTAGAGATCAGAGAAGACAGAATACACCAATCCAGAGAGAAGGCCCCACACTATGAGGTGCTTACTTTTGGGGTGCATCCTTCACTCTTTCAGATGATTTAAATAGGAGCACATGGTGAAGGGTTTGTCTGAGGGAGCTATCTCTTACCATTATAGATGCTGCCTGTGGCGAGCGGCTATTTTTTCTGTGTTTTTTGTTTTCTGAGCTATCTTTTACCTAGAGTAGCTTGAGCAGGGGCCTCTCAGTTTGGGGAATACAAGCCTACTACCTATGGGAGGCAGGAGCAGAGTGCTGATCTGAAAGGCACTCCACCCCTCACTAAGAGAATATCATGCTATAGTCTCCTACCATGGAAGCATAATTTTGTCTGTTTCATGTTACCAAATGTTCTAGTTCAAATTGTTTAGCTCTGTTGGGTAAAGTCCTGTTTTTTGATGATAATGGTATACAGATATAGCTCTTAATATGGGACCTCAGGTAGTGGGGGAGAGAAGACAACACCTCCATTGCTAGTGTAACCCCTCACCCCTGCCTTTTTGCCAAAATGACAGGTGGCATGCTGTTGAAGCTGACATCAGTACCTGGTGGGGACTGGGTTCGGGGAGGATGAGGTTACTCGGCACAGGGGGACCTAGGGTTTAGCTACTCTGCACAGGGGCACCTGGCAATCCGAACACAGCACAACTGTAATGTCCAGAACCAGGAATGGAATTCTTCAGTGTGGGTTTTATTCACATACCAGCTGAACAAACAAAGCATAGACGGACCTCCATGGGGCTACATTTCCTGGTAATGCAGATTAGAGACTACAGAACACTTTATCACCATTTCCAGCCCTCAGGCTTTGAACCCACCAGCACACAGCCCGAACACCGCATAGCTTTAATTTTGTCTTACATAGGTTTCCCACTGCCTGGCTTCCCCGCCGGCCACTTGATCCGCGGTCCATTGGAAGAATGAACCAATTATCCCATTTGTGCGGTCCATTGGAAGAATGAACCCATTTTCCCATTTGCACGGTCCATTGGAAGAATGAACCCACTATCCTGTCGTGGCTCCCCACACCACACTAGAGTCTGCGACTCCTACAGAGAATTTTCCTTACAATCCCACGTCTGGGTACTTCCCCCATCACTGGCCAAGTGCCTGAGGCAAAGTAGAAACCACAGAAGAAATCCGTAGAGGTGGACCTGGTCACTAAAGATGGGGGGCCACCCACCTCCAGCTCCCACAGCCCATACCCGGCCATTTCTCTGGGAAAACTGAGCAATTCCTTTGCTGTACTCCTAAATTTATATTAAAGGGTAGACATCTGTCACATCTCCTCTACATGTTATTTGCATCACAAAACTCTGGGATTTGACACTACTTTACTTGCTTGGCCCATTTCTCTAGGCTTCCCAATATGTAGCTCAATCCCTAGATTTTCACACAAGTCTCAGGGTGAAGAAAATAATTTGTCCTTTTAGCCAGAGCAGACACTCACCCTTTAGTTGCAGGTGCCCCACAGGCGACTCACAAATCTTCCATCTTCCAAAATAAATCCTGGACTAAACAGGCAGCTTTTCTTCTACTTAGCAGAATTAAGAGGATTGCCCCAGGAATCTGCTGGGAATCTTTACATCCCCCCCCACCGGAGGAAGGGGGCACTGAGACCCAAACAGTGGTCTCCACCACTTGAGTACAACTTCACTCCTTCAAGCCAAACTGCAGACTCTCCCTTTAAAAACTCCTAACGTTCTATCTAACTCCCTTTGCTGCAGATTCCAATGTGGCTTATGCAGCTGCGAAAGTTCTATTGGTGATGTCATCCCTCAGTCTCAGCTGAGACTGAGGACAGAGTGAGACAGTGTGAAACCCATTTAACTGGAGTTTCACAAGCTGCCTTCCCTGCCTACCACTAGGTCTTACTGGGATTCTAGTAACCCCGGGTAACGAGGGGGTTACACTAGCGCTATAGAAAGACATACCTCAGACCAAGGTAATGACTGCTCCCAGCCAAAATCTTAACTTATAATTTGAAGAGCCTCACACACGCCATCAAAAAAATTAAAAATAACGACACATTTACAGCAAACTAAGGAGGATTTTATGCTATTACAAGAAACTCTCCTTTCAGAAAATGAGCACAAGAAGTTGGTCAAGTTCGAGCATCAGCAAGTCCACTCCTCCTCATTTAAAGCTGGACGGAGGAAATGTGTGGCCATTTTGGTGCTAAACAAGTGACTTTGGAGATGCAGGATGTCCATAGGGACAAAGAGGTGAGATATGGGATTCTGAGGAGTACTTACAATGGTCAGGTCATGACCATGGTCTCAGTATATTCCCCCCCTGCAGCTGAGTTCACATTCTTCTGTAGACTATTTACCACAATAGCAGAGATGGGTGAGGGCTTAGTGCTCTGTGGAGATGATCTGAATCTAACCTTAGCCCCACAAATAGATACTACCTTTAAAATACCCAGAAGAGAACACAAAGTGGCAAAGAAGATAGAATTGCTATTGACAGAACTGGGATTCACAGACATGTGGCAACACCATTATGGACAGGCCCACGAATATACCTTTTGCTCTGCAGTGCATCAAATGTACTCTAGACTGGATGTCTTTTTGACATCTAAGGAGCAAGTACTGTGGCTAAAGTATGAGACTGTGTAATAGGAACTATGGGTCTCTCTGACCATGCAACTCTCATTTTGCTATTAGATATGAACCTAAAAAAATCCTCTTTCTGGAGGTTAAATGTCTTTCTGCTATAGGATAGGGAGATCAGGGACCAGATTCCTCATATTAAAAAACAAGCTGTACCGGAATATTCCTCTCCAAATGTTTCCCCAGGGACTGTAGGATACAGTAAAAGCAATACTGACAAGGAAACTTAGCTATAGCAGCTGGGAAAAAGACTGCTAGAGAAGAGAAACAGAGACAGTTGGAGGCCCAAATACTAGAATAAGAGGGCCAGCAGCAACTGAAGTTGGATAAGCAGAGGAGAAAAGAACTGAAAGAGCTAAAGGTAAAACTGAATCAGATGTTGCACGATAAGGTTGAGCAAAACCTAAAATATTTACAACAATGCTACTACAAGAGAGGCCCTAGAGCCCTAAAACTACTGGTGATTCGACTTAGAACTCATAGAGCTAGGGCACACATAGCTAAAGAACTGCACCAAGGAACTAGAATCAGAGTTACAGAACAGGCAGAGGTGGCTTCAGCATTTCAATAATATTATGAAACACTCTACAAGGGCTGGCTGGGGAAGCCAGTCGAACATACAACGAGATTCCTCACTGGGTGTAATCTCCCACAGGTGACAGAGGCACAAAACAAGGCACTATGTACACAGATCACTGACTATTAGATCATAGCAGTGACAATGAGAAACAAAACTAGGAAATATCGCAGAAGGGATGGATTCCCTTCGGAATGCTACAGTTTTGGGAAAACACGGTGTCTCTTGCGGGAGACACACAGAACAGCATTGGGGAGGAGGGAAAGTTGGCCCCATCATGGAATTATGCCATGATTTCAGTGATCCCCAAGTTGGCAAGAACACCACTTTACGTTCCTCCTAACACCATATCTCTATTTTAAATGTGGACTACAAATATCTGACTGCCATTATAACTAGAAGGCTGCAGAATATTATTCCGGGACTGGTAGGCCTAGATCAGATGGTATTTGTAGCTAGGAGACAAGCACAAGACAATGTTCACAGAACCCTCCATGTGATAGACCACATAAGTAGAGTGAATCACCCCACAGTGGTGATGAGTATGGGTGCTGAAAAAGCATTTGATCAGGTAGACTGAAAATATCTGTGTGGGGTACTTGCCAGGTTTGGTTTCTCCCTTGTGTTTTGCCAGATACATTCAGTCACTATTCAGCCACTCAGGCATTTGTCAGGGACAATGGGCACCTCTCAGCTGGATTCCAGTTAGGCCAGGGCACACACCAGTGTTGCCCCTTATCCTCTATCCTATTTAACCTTTACATCAAGCCCTTGACCCAGAATATTAGACTAGGCCAAGCCATAACAGGGGTCACGTTGGGCACCACTGAACACAGAACACCACTCTACATGGATGATTTGTTACTATATTTAACACCCCTTCCCAAATTCTCTGCCCTACTCAATGGAGCTGGTACAGTATTTTGCACAGTATTCAGGTTATACCTTGAATGCAACCAAGACTGATGTCCTAACTCTGAATTATGCTCCTACAAGAGAGTTACAAACCCAATTCCCAAGGAAATGAGGACTACAAAAATTAAAATATCTTGGCATATATTTAAGAGCTGAAACAGCGACTATATAAGCAGATAATTATGCCCCTCTCCTACACACTCTAAAGGAGGATATGAGATGATGGTCCCTACTCCCTTTTCCACTATATGTTAGACTCCAGGCCATAAGAATTAATTTATTTACTCATTTATTTAGTTTTTGTTGACCGGGAAGGAGGACTAGGCAACAATTCTGCCTATTTTCAGCCTCGTCCCAGGGAAGGGGGATACAGATGGATACCAACTGACATTGAATCAGATTAAGCTGTTGGTGGTATTTTTAGTGAATGTGCTGCCACTATATCTATATTTATTTCAGTGTGTCCCGGTAAAGTTAACAAGGCTTGATTTGACACTGCTCAGGAACAAATATATCAATTTTTCTGGGCACAGGCCCAACCAAGAGTGCACAGCAACTTGCTGTTGACTGGCAAGAAGTGAGGGATTTGGGCCCTGCCATCCCTAGAAGACTACCGTATTTCAGCACAATAAAAGCTAGCTCGCCCGTGGGGTACTTACAATTACAACAAGCACTGGAAAAATATAGAGTTACAATCCACCCAGTCAATTCCCCTACCTGCCATATTGTTTGATATGACACATAGAAACCCAGCTGCACAACTGCAGTTTGAAATATTGAATGTCACATTTTTGGCCTGGGGTGCTTCAGTAAAAGACCCTGGGTCAAAACACAGCTGTGGAAATTTAAATGGTTGGCTTGGGACCATACTTTTACCACCCAGCCAAATTGATCCCTGGCACCATAGACAAGCTATACATGGGTTTAGATACCTAAGACAACTTCTAGATGGGAATATAATAAAGACCTTACAGAATGCATGACAGAATTTGGGTGGGGTACTCATGACAGATTTACATATTTCCAGATGTGGGAATTTGTCTCACACCAGCTCCATAGGGATACAGTGGGAAATGATGCGACTGGAGTGCAATCCTCTTCCTCTCCTTGGTGTTGACTCTTTGGACAAAGGGGGCCATTTCAGTACTACACCAGTTCTTGCAGCAGGAACGAGAAGTCCCAACAGCACATATAGTTACCAAATGGCAGTCAGAGGCCCATGTTGCCCTGACTTCTAAACAATGCAAGCATATCTGGGAGGGCTTCTTTAAGATATCTTCTTCACCCCGTTGGCATGAATATGCCTGAAGGGTTAACAGAAGATATTTTATAACCCCAGTGATTAAGGCAAACTGGGACGGCACAGGTTCGGCCTCTTGTTGGAGGGGACGTGGGGAGCTGCACGCCACACACAGTAACATATTCTGGACTTGTAGAATCATTTGACCATACTGGGATAAAGTGAGGGAAACACATCCAGGCCTTATTTTCACTGCCAAACCCTTTATTTGTCAATCTTATGCTGGGCCTAATGCCCCAAACACTTAATGGAATGACGACTAAATACCTTTGGTATATTTGTGTAGCTGCAGCAGCTAAAGCACTCATGAGAAGATGGCCTTAGGCAGATCCATCAATATCACTGGAGTGGCAGGCAGTGATTAGAAAATTGCAGAGACGGAGAGGCTCACTTTTCAAGTACAAGATAGAATGGACACATATTGCTAAGTGGGCAAGATGGGAATTGGCACAGGCGGGGGGGAGGAGGACTAGTGGGGAACATACCTGGACAGGGAATTGTACTGACTGCAGAACTGACCCCTCTGACTCACCTTCAATTAACCATTTAGAGGAAAGTGAGGCATGATGATATGACCCACACAAGGTTGGGCTAGAGACATCAAGATGGTAAATGTTGGCCCCCCCACCCCATCGTCATTTTAGCTAGTCTTTAAAATTCAATTTTAACTCTCCACTGTTTCCTACCCTGACATCTCCGTGCTCCCCCTTCCCTATTTCTTAGGGGGAGAGCACAATAGATCAATAAAGACACAAAACGCCAGAAATTGTGTTTAGTATTAGTTCTTATTGTTTTGAAATTAAAATGTAAAAACCTACTGCTTCAAACTGAAATTGTATGCAATCATTCCAGTAATAGCTGTACTGTTGACTGAACAAAGTCAGTGTTGTACTGGACCGTATAACCTATTGCTGTCAATCAAGAAAGAAATTATAAAAAATAAAAACCATAGAAGCTGGCTGGTTCTGAGAAAGAAAAATCTTCTTATACTTTTCATCATCATCCTACTCTTTCCATAATGAATTACATTTTCATAGCAAATAAATAAATATTAACTTAATAATAGTAAATAATTATATTAATAAACTCTTGCGCATCTTAAAGCAGCAGTGCTGGATAACCAGGAAGTGGATACCTAAATTTTGTTTTTGCTGTCACTTGATTCAGCTACAATTCTGGTTCACAAATCTTTTACTATTTTGTTGGTATCATTTTCTCAAGCAGAGTCATAAAACAAAGTTTTAATATCTTGTAGTGCTAGATGAAAGATGGCCGTGCCGTGTTCTGCTGTGCACAGCGGGTTGTGGTTGCATTGTTTACTTCCGCCTTTTGCTCGTGTTGTGTGCTCCCGCTAAGCCTACTGTAGACGCAGATTATTCAGACCCAACCTTTGCAACTGAAGTAATGCCTCAGTAAGTTGTTTTTTTTTTTGGCTCGGGTGGCTATTGTTATTTCTGTGCTCAGTTCTCTGCCTTGGTTCTTGTGCCTGGTACTGTTTGTGACTGTCCAGTTTGTGATGCTGGGGTCAATGTTTTCCTCCCGATCTCCCAGTATTATGTGTGACTGTGAACTGTTCAGGCATCGTTTGTGACTGTATGGCTGCAGTCACATTACCCTGACAGTCTGCCACATCACAGCGATGCCCCCCACCCAAGCTGTGAAAATCAAGAGCCAAAATTAATGCCACATGAACCATGTCCCGCCACCCCATGGCATATAGCCAATGCCCCCACCCCAGTTTAAACACATGCAATGCCACACTACCACCAGCCCCATGGCTGTCACAGGCTGCGCCACCCCCCCCCATGGCACCATGCACAGTGCAGTGCAGGGATCACACTTGTAAATATAAAGAGCTACAACAGGACTAAAACAAACAACAGAGTCACACTATTTGCTTATGCACACAAGTAACAGTGTGTGACCTCAAAAAAAAAATTTCAGTGCACCTACTAACACTGATAGCTCTCCCTCGGTCATTGTAGTCAAGGACATAATAAAGCATATGATAGGAAACTTGTGCTGCTGTTTACTTCACCTACTCAGGAGTGCACTGCAAAAAAGGAAGTGCTGGAGGTCAAAGGTGCGCTACCGGCAATGCTGATCCCTGCATTTGCGGCAGGAGCAAACATCCATGATCGCAGCAACAGGGTAAACAACCCAATATTAAAAATAACTTTTTTTATGTGAAGTGAGGAGCAGGAACAAAAATAAACATTGAGTGGGTAATCGGAGACGCAGACCCACATGAACAAGACACCTTCTCAGGTAGCATTTATCTTGCACTGCTGCTTTAAGTCCTTGTCATGAGTCACTGCAACATGTACAGTAGATGCATTTTCCATAGAACATAGAAACATAGAAACTGTCAGCAGATAAGGACCGCTAGGCCCATCTAGTCTGCCCATAAGCCCTGTACTTGATTATGGCTTCTGACCCTCCCTCTGCTTTACCTCTATGGATCCCCTATGCCTGCCCCATGCATGTTTAAATACAACTACAGTGCTTGCTCCCACCACCTCCTGTGGCAGATCAGTCCATGCATCTATGATCCTCTCTGTGAAGAAGTACTTCCTTTCATTCCCTCTTAACCTGCCACCTTCAAATTTCATTTATTTATTTATTTAAAAGTCTGTGACCAGGAGAGGCACACTGAGCTGCGGCTCATTTCTAGGTGCAATCTGGAGGCAAGGGAAGAGGAATATTTGTACAGATGTAAACTGACATACAGAACCAGATTAAGCTGTTGGTGGTATTTTAGCAAATGGGGGGAGTTTGGCCAAGACACTGGGGAAATTCCCCTACTCTTGTCAGTAGGGGGAGCTGTTGTTCCCATGGCCGTCGTTCCTGAGAGTGGTCAGTCTGCTTGTGTACCTGCAGGTGAGCAGATCTCCTTCCCTGCAGGTCCAGCTCTGGAGAGCGACAACATTGCTTCTGTTGACGGATTACCTGCTGTAATGGAAAATGCTGTACCCCTTACTCAAGCTAGCAGGCAGAGCGAGGAAGACTGGTTGAGAAATCTTTTAAGAGAAAAACATCAGTTCATTTTATCTTTGCTTGACGCTGAAACACCAAGTACAGCTGTGCAGCCTGAGAATATTCTGGTGGATAACATGGACTTGCCTGTTGAATTGAATACTACGGAGCAGCCTGCACCTAGTTTGCCAACAATGCCTAGTTCTGTGCCACCTGAACGCTCTCAGCAGCCTGACAAGACAGATTCCACTGTCAGGCTGCTCCCATTTGTGAATGACACAATAGCACCAAAGGGTGGAAATGACTCAGTACCTTCGGCTGCTACAATGCCGTCGGCGGACACGATAGATTGTTCTAATGCTGCTCAAAACTCTGATGACCTACAAACAGTGCCTGAACAGCTTGTGAGTACTAATGAAATGCATAATATACAAATTGGGAAAGTGGTTAATGCAGGAGAAAACTTGGACTGCGTCAAAGGTGGGTGGGCAGGCTCCTTTTCACAACATGCTACGGGCCCCATACAAAAAAAAACTGCCATGGTCCCTAGAAAACTCACTTAAAAATGCTGGTTGGAAAAAACATCTTCAGGTCAATGGCTTCCAGACCCCAAGCATAGTCAAATACTACTAGCGTCTCCCACCAGGACTGAACTGCAGACTCATACTGATACTATTGCTATTACAGAGTCTACGCCTACCACTTTTGTTACAGATTCTGATCTGGACCTGCTTGGGATGATGTTAGACATGAACCCCAAGAACCTGTGCTCTCTGAGACTGTAAATATGCATTCTGCCTCAGACTCGGGGGATGAAGGGCCCAGTAACCATCAGGATTCCTGGGGGGATAGGATGAAAACTGAAACACCGGCCCTGTCCCCTCCTGTTTCTGCAGCTGAGCAAGCTAAAACAACGTGGGCCTCATTCAGAAAAAGAGGCCAATTTTTCCAGCAATCCCCTCCTGCACAGAGATGGAATGCGGTTTGGTTGTAGTACATAGGTGGTTTAGATAATGTGCCTGACAGAATTTATTTTGGGAAAAAATTAATAAAAGAATCCATTGTTTTTTTCACAAATGAAGTTTATGCCTTGATACATGCTTCTGGTGATTCTCTGTATGATATAAGTTTTAAGAATTCTCAAGGCTTAGACAGGTTCTGGGTGAAGTATGAGAAACTGAGATATTCCTCCCTCTGGTTACCCTTTAGGGAAATTCCCCTTATTAGACCTGCTATAAAAACTGTCACCATTATTTTTCTTCAATTAAAGTGTGGCAGTGCATGATATCACCCACTGGTTACAACAACGGTATGATCTGTTGAGCTCCCCACAACCCATTTTTGATGAGGAGCACATTTGGACAAGGGGTTGGAGGTATAAATTTAAACTCTGCAGCTCCAACATGGGCCCACTTCACCTACCTAGTAGTTTATTTTTGGGAAGAAACCATGGCCATTGCTTGTATCCTGGTCAGCCTAAGACATGTTTTAAATGTGGATCCTTTTTGCACCTCAGTTCAGTATGTGACCACATAAAGTGTAATTTGTGCCTCACATATTTGTATACCAGTTCAGAATGTCAAAATAAAATGACTTGCAACCTATGTGATGAGACTGGGCATTCTTATCGCTCTTGTCCTTGGGCCACTCATAACAGAATGGACCAACCCAATTAAGATTCCTTACTTACTGAGGCCCAAAAAAAGATATTGCAGCACACAGAGTGTCACAAGAGTCCCCTGCAGCAGAGACTGCTGCTGAACCTCAGCCAGCTGTGAGGTACAGAGTTTCCAGGGCCCCAGACTCTGACCCACTGTCTGATACCTTGCGCACAGCACAACCTCCTGCGGAGACTGACTCCCCTGCTGCCTCTGCTATGGAAGTTAGCAATGAGATTTCTGTCCCCCCCTCTGATTTTGGGGGTACCGCTGTTAATCCCCCTCCTCCTACCATTGACTCTACTGATATGCCACCACCGGACATGATTGTGGTGTCCAAAAAGAGATCCTTGCTTCAATTGAGGCCCAAACCCAAAATTGTCAAATCTGCATCTTTGTCCCAGGGGATTTCGTTGTCCAATAAATATAAAGCCCTTACTACCTGACCTATGGAGTCTGATCAAGAAGGTGCATCTGAAACTTCTTCCACTATCTCCTCTCAACATATCATATATTCAGACTCTGAGGAAGATCCCCCCGCAAGGCACCCCATAACGGGAGAAGACACCAACTTGGGACTGCACCCAGATGAAGTTCCAGACTGGTGAAGGTGCCCTGATTTTCTATTCTAACTAAATGTCTTCTTTTACTGCACGTTCTGTTGCTACAATTAATGTTAACAGTATATGAAATGCAAGAAGAAGACTGGTGACTCTGTCCCTGCTTAAAGACCTGAATTTTGATCTCTGTTTTTTTACAAGACACCAGGTTAAACAATACTTCATTAATAGCACCAACACAAAAATTATGGTGTAGGGGGCCTTCTTACTTTTCCTTTTGGTACTGATGTTTGTGATGGGTTGGGGATTTTATTTTGAGGTGATAACTTTACTGTCTCAAAGATTATTTATATTTTTCCTGGTCGTGCATTATTAATTGATTTTTTTTGTTCATAAAACTGCATGGAGGACAATATGTTTGTACGCCCCTCAGAAAAAGAAAGACCGGGTAGATTTATTTACTTCTATCAAACCATATTTGCATACCCCTAAACACATTTTGTGGGCAGGTGATTTTTAACTGCGTCCTATCTAAACTGGCCAGGGGGCACAAAGCGCAAAGGAATTCTGTGATACTAATTGCCTCAAGTCCATTATAAGCACGGCACAATTATTGGACACTTATAGAGGTATACACCAAAAGAAAGGTCGTACATTTCATAAAGGTCATTTATCTAACAGAATAGATTCTGTTTTTTCTTCCAAATATGTTCATATACATGATGTCAAAACTTATCCACTAGAAACATCAGACCATGCCATCGTAGCTATTAAATTAGGATTAGCAGAACACATTACTGTGGGAAAAGGGTACTGGAAACTAAACAGCGCCTTCCTGGACAATCAACAAATCTGTACACAGGTACATGATTTACTTAGGGCTAGACAGTCAATAGCAAGTTTGATGGATGACCTTAGCCAGTGGTGGGTGGAGACAAAGAATGAGCTGAAAATCCTGTTTATGAGGAATGGCTCTAGTTTACATACGGCACAATATAAAAAATATTTGATACTAAGGAATCATTTAGCTAAATAATATTCACATGTTAATGCTGGACAATCTGGGTTTACTTCTCAAATTACTAAAGTTAAGAAAGAAATGAAATTATTACAATATTCCAGGGCAAACTCATTATTAATGGAACATAATAGCATGCACCCCTGTGAAAACTAGTTTTGGAGATGCCTTTGCTAGCTGCAAAACCAGGACAGAAACCAGAACTATGGATACACTGACTAAAAGGTATCTACTACCCCAGAGATACTTCAGGAAGTGCAGACCCATTTTAAGCTTTCTGTATGCCACACACCAAATTTCGGATTCTGACATACAGGTGTACTTGAATTCCTTTCAAAGGCCCCCTCCCCTTCTGATATTACTGATGGCATGTTAGTTCCTATTTCTAAACAAGAAATTGAAAAAGCTATAGGATTTCCGAAAAATAATACAACCCCTGGATTAGATGGACTTACTACTGAATTTTATAAGAAATTCACAAATGTACTAGTGGAGATACTTCAAGTAGTTTTTAATTGGATTTTGTCTTCTCATCAACTGGATTTTCATTTTTGTACTTTGATAGATATTTTCCTTTATAAAAAAATGATAGGTCTGACTTAAATAACTGCAGGCCCCTTAGCCTTCTGAATACTGATTTAAAAATCTTAATGAAAATTTTAACTTTAAGACACGCTAGAGTAGCACCTTATTTGATTTCTACCTCACAAATATGCTCTGTGTCTGGAAGATCTATAGCAGATAACCTTTTACTCATACGAAAACTAGGGAAGCAAGCAAAGGAGGATCAACCTTATGGTTACATTTTTTTATTGGATCAGGAGAAGGCCTTTGACAAGGTTTCTCATGCCTTTATGATACAAGTCTTAACAGCATACAGAGTGCCACCTTTATTTTGTACTTCGATTTCCGCCATCTATAAAACAGCAGCAGCTCTCTGATTAATTAATGGTTACTTAGGATCTTGTGTTCCTATTCATAGAGGGGTTCAGCTGGGCTGCCCCATTAGCCTTCTCCTATATGTGTTCTGCCTAGACCCCTTACTAAGGAGAATGCAACAGACTGATCTTATCAGAGGTATCTGTCCTTCTGTAGGGTCCCTAGATGTTAGGACAGCTGTGTATGGTGATGGCATTTGTTTATTCCTAGCAGACCCATCTTCTGGGACTCAGGCTCTGTCACAAGTGCAACACTACTCAGCAGTGGCTGGTGCATCAATTAATAAGTCCAAAAGTAAGGGGTATGCCCTCAGTAATACCATGATCCCTTCATGTAGCTTACAAGGTATCCCAGTTTCAACTGGCCCTCTGAAAATACTGGGGATACAGTTTGGAAGGGGTGACAACTAAATATTGAATTGGGAGGATAAACTGGAAATAGGAAAAGAAAAGTAGCTGTCTGTAAAACATAGCAACAAACGAAGAAAAAAAGGTAATATTACTTAAAGCATTTTTTTTACCGATCTTTACTTATTTAAGTGTAGTATACCCTATTCCCCAGTCCTTAGAAGTAGTTTTATTAAGTTTGGTTTTTCAAACTATTTAAACCCCATAAAAAGGGAAATGTTGTATTTACCAATCAAACAAGGAGGATTGAATTTACTAAATCCTATTGTATTTTTTATAGTATATTTTTGTTTAATAATATATTAGATCCCACTGCACCCTCCCCCACCATTTGGACACTGTTTGCAGCATCTTGGTTTTAGCCCTTTTTTGAGTTTTGGTCCATACAACCTGTTCTTTGTACAGTTTATCATAAGGTCCCGATATTTTTTAAACCTGTATTGTCAAAAGCCAGAAAATGGAAGTTGGAACCAGGTCAAGTACTGCATAAACCCAGACTTGTGATTTACAGCACCATACAAGAACAAGCCTTTGACATAATCCCAGAATTTAAGGGAATATCTGATACACATCTTAATAAGATACCATTGAATTTACAAGATGCCAGGATTCCCCCCAGGATGTGGGATATATTATGGCTATGTTGCCACAGGAGACTCAGTGTGAAGGGGAATGCTAAACATAAGAGCCTAGCTGAACGTATGTGCCCTAGGAACTCATGTGTAGCTATTGAAGAAACAATGGATCATTTTTTTATACAGTGCCCCTTTGTTAAATCCTTCTGGCAATTACTATCACAGACTTGGCATGATGTTAGATGGCAACTGACCACATATAAAGAAGTAGGAGGAGGATTTTCATTACATTTTTGAAATATTGACTCTGGTACAATACTACTCATATTTACCTGTATTAAATTCATACTGTGGCAGACAGGATGTAAATTGTTATTTCAACAACAAGAACTTACTCTGGTTCAGGTCTGTTTCTTTCTTTCTTTCTTTCTTTCTTTCTTTCTTTCTTTCTTTCTTTCTTTCTTTCTTTCTCAATTTGGATTTACAACCTTTGAGTCAAAGACTCATTTACAAAGGCACCTCATTGCAGAGAGGGTAGACAACAATTGGTGGAATACAGCAATGGAGGACATGACAGGTGAGATACAATAAAAGAACACACAAAGTAATTCCAGTAATACAATGATGTACAAAGGCTTCAATTAGTTACAATTAGTCTAGTATACATATAAATAATAAGGTACTGCTAGGGGTTCTAGGTAGCGATACCTGGTGGAGGAAGGGGTGGTTGCTGGGGGAGAAGGCAGTCCGGAAGGTCGTTGTCTGTAAACTGGGCCAGGTGGAGCTCTAGGTATGGGCTAGTCAGGGGCATTTATAGCTCCTAGTGTCCGAGTGTGTTATTCACTCATTGGAAAAAGAACTATATGCACAATGTTTGTTTAAAAAACAACAGACTACTATACCAGTATGGGTTAAAAGATGGAATGCCATTCCTTTTTTGAAAGTTAAAATCGGTTGATTTATGGATTGATACTTTTCGTTTTTCTCCCTTGTACTTATCTGATATGATGTTATCTAGAATGAATCTTTATTTTTGTTTCTTATGTTCTGTTATGTTTCATATTTATGATGTATATTGTGTTTGCTTTGTCTTTTCTGAATTAAAATTTCCCTACCTTGCCAGTAGGGGGATTGCTGGCCATCTCATGATGGTCACTCATTGGGAGACGCCGGATGGGATGGATGTCTTAGAGGCAGAGGAGCAGGCCTCCTCCTCCTTTGCTCTCTTACCTCGAGAGGTCTCTATGATAGAAATGAATTTGCCTGGTAATAAAGACAATGAAGGATAAAACTACATCTTCTAGTCAACAGAGGACTTATGCCTGATAGAGGAGGAACAAAGTACAGAAACTTCTGCACTCGAGATAAGTGCAACAGTTTCTGCAAACAATACAGATTCCCAAGAAGTAATGCTGCAAGAGCTTGCCGAAGAAGAATATAGATATGCACAATTCAAAAATCGTCTACAGGCTGATTTAGCAAAACTAAGGGCTGGGAACGCTCCTGTCAGTGGGTGCAGCCCAAATGTCAAACATGCTAGTGACACACTAGCATCAAAAGAAAATGGCGCCCAAGTGGGAAAGAGTACAAATAATGCTGCTACCTCATGTACATCTTCTGGAAATACTGATAACATCGCAGCTGGCAGCGGAAATGCTAAGAGTAGCATGTGCCAAAAGCTACCAGAAGAAGTAGACTTGGTACTTAAAAAGGCAAATACTTCACGGTTCCAGACAGAGTCTCAAAGTGCTTCAGATAAACCCGGGCATATCATTGTTTTCCCCCTGCAAATTGGTAACTACTCACCGGGGAGATCAAAACATCAGACAACCCCAAAAATGATCTCAGCAACACAACAGTCACTGACTCAACCAGGAAGCAGTTAGAATGAAAAAGCAAGGGGAGCCACCAGTGGAGCAGGGCAGCACGATGGTGTTTCAAACTGATCCCCAGAATCAGGACAGAGTAACAATAATTTCCTTCTTGACCAGAGGCCAGACAACAAAAGCTGTCCTTAATGAAGGAACTAAAATAAAAGAACTGCCTTGACCCTCACAAAGAGGAATATTCCTCTTGATTTGCAAAATATGAGTGATGACTCAGCAGATGATCCTTCCCTCAACAGAAACCAAGTAGTCAACAACAAACTATGTCTGCTACAATTCAATCAGCTTTTTCAAGTAAACCCTTATCCACTAACCATTTTTCACACTGGTCCCCATAAACAGCTTTGTCAGAGGTGGCTGGAAGAAAATGCCAGACCGCAAATGGCTACCAGACCCAGATTAGGTCATGAAAGATTCCTTACCCCAGCTTTCTCCTGAATGGTGCCCACCGACAGAACTACAGGTACCTGCATCACAAGGACTTTACAACACTGGGAGAGAGATGCCTATTTCGCATGGACTAAATAAAGAAGACAGACACCCTACTAACACCATGAGGTCAAATACCAACCCCCAGGCAGAGAAAGAAAGGGTGCAACCCAACCAACAAACTTTTTTTCTGGAGGAAACACGAGAGACTCAGAAGAATAGCCCCAAACAAAGAACTCTATTATATGAACTATTCTCCAAAACAGAGAAACAGGCAGCTCCTAAAAGGAACGCCATTAGGATCAGATATAAAGGGGTTTAGAAGTAAGGCCAGACAGGCATTCTGTGGGGAGAACTTTACTGAAAGAGTCCTTGAAATTTTCCCCAAAGAGGTCTTTGCCTTTATTAACATCTCAGAGGAAGACAATTTTAACATGAGCTTTTGATCCCCTTATGCACTCGACCTACTCTGGCAGAGGTACAACCAAGTTAAGATCTCTCCTCTCTGGACCCTCTTTTTTGTGATCCCCCTAACCAAACCATTATTAAAATATGTAACAATTGTCCAGCCTGGTGGCACTGAGTGTTGAGGCGCTGGACACTACACCTCGAGCCAGGCCGGCGACCCGGATTCGGGCAGACCCTGGTCGTGCGGGGTCATAGGATGGGGAAGGATTGAGCTTCCCATGGACTGCTCTCCTTCCCCGGGAAGGGGAGATTCCACCAGCCGATGCACTGGTGACCTCTGGTGCAGGCTGGAGACACCACTGTGCAAGGCCGCAGAATGCAGGGGACTATAGCTGTGGTGGACGTCTGTCAGGTGTGCACAGGAGCATGCACACACTGAGCAGGACATCATTGCATGTCCGAGTTTCGGGGAGAAAACTAAGTAAACATCCCCTGCCTACAGGGAGGCGACGGAACCACCAGGGGCCTGGGTTCACATGTCCAGAGTTGGCCGCACTACCCAACATGAATTTGAAGACTCTGGAATCTCCCTGAGGATCCAGAGAGACTGGAGTCCTGATCCCGATATAGTAGCTTGGGTAAGTGCGGTTCAGGCAGGCAGTTAGGACCTTAGTGCTGCTTGTGGATTACTGAGAGATGCCCCGAGGTCAGGAGTACAAACAGAGTCTAGAAAAAAAAAAAACATGTAACAGTTATGTTTAGGAATGATGGGGTCCATGTAGAGGACATAACTTACTGGTTGTCCCAAAAATGCGAGATCCTCAGTCCTCCAGAAGCAATTTTAGACTCTCAGCTCTTCTGGATGGGGGGTTGGAAATACAAGGTGAAACTGTGACAGGATGAGAATGAGATTGAACATATATCAAACTCCTTTATGTGTAACCTAACCCTCCCTCCTTCCTGCCCCATCTAGGGGCATACTTTCACAATCGCAGATGGTCCAGGCAGAAAAGGGAGAGCACTCCTAAGCGCTAACATTCAAGACCTGTGCACATCAGAACAGTAGGGAAACAGCTGGTCTCCTATCTGCTCGGTGTCTTCCAAGCTGTGCACATTACCTCCTTTCTCTCTCTGCATTTGATTTCCTCCCCAAAGCTGTGCACTGAACCGGGACATCCCTCTGCACCTTGGCTGTCTCAGAAGCCCTTGTGGCCCCAACCAGGCTGGATCAAAAATTGCCACTGGAATGCAACTCATGGAATAATTAATTAGACTGCAAATTACAGAGAAAAAAAAAAGGGATTTCATTTCATTTTCCTTCCCCCATAGCCAAATAATGCACAAACCACTATTTCCTCCCCAAACTGGCTTTTATTTTGCACCTGTACTGCAAATGATTCCAGCGATATAGGGGTCGAATAATTCATTAAAAAATAGATGAAGCAGCTCCATGGGACTATTCAACTTTTTAACAATATTGACTGGACAAAATAAGGCAGCAGAAACTGATGGATTCAGGCAGACACAAGCAAGGACTCTCCTCTGCCTACTGTCCCTCTCAGGTGCTCTATCCGAAACTTACTTGAAATCAGATCCCTGCAATCTTCTGGCTTATCTAGATCTGGTAAGCCAACCTTCTCTTTATTCCTTGGGTCACTCTCTTTCACTCTGGCACTGGTCATCCCCCTTTTACTCTGGTGCAGGAAAGCAAGCAGCCTTCCCCACCTGGTCCCCTGGGCACTGGTGCAAGCCACAAAGGCATCCAGGAATTTTCCTGATGACCCAGGCCCTGACCCACCTTCAGCAGATGGCACTATTCCCGGTGCTTAGGCAACACCTGACACTGTCACTCGGCTGTACCTCAGTACCTGCCTTACTACACTATGGCCCAAACTCTCTCCAGGGATTCTGCTTGTCTTACTTTCTTGAGGATCCCTGCCAGGCCCACATCCATGCTTCACCACCTGAGCTTGAAGTAAGCTCCAGCATGGGGGCTACCCTTCAAGATCTGTCGTTTTCTTCCTGTGACCCACCCAGACCTCATGTACTGGCACTCCAGGACCTGTCCCTCCAAACAGGTCCCTGGTTTGGGTAAAGGGCTCCCCGGCTCCCTCAACCCACCCCCAGGCCACCTTGCCACACCAGGTATGAGGGGAACCACTGCCACCAGTTCCCCTCCTGGAAGGGCCTTGCCACTGTCCTCCCAGCCCTGGCAACCTGGGGTATTACACACACAGGCTTCCTAAGGGCTCCTACTCTCTCCTGGCTGGATAACCCTCCTACTGCCTTAGCCTCCAATGATGCAGGACCTGGCTACCTGTTTCCCCATGGAGCTCCATTCCCCCACTCCTCATCGACCACGGTGCATGGAAAACTGTCTTAATTGTACTCTTTGGGGGGGATTCCCCACTGGCCCTCCTGGACCACTGAGCTCCCTCACTTGCTCACCTCATCTGCTCCTCAATCTGTGCTTCTAGCCTCCTCCTCCTCCTCTAGCCCCAAGCCTAATGCCCAGGCTGGAAAAGTTTCAATACTTCCTGTCAGTCCTCTTATATACCCTCTGAACCTACACTGTGCTGCCACCTTGAGGCATCCATAGCAATATTCCCCAGAGCACTAAACCCATTTCTTAGCTTGGGGGGCAGGAGGGGGAAAGGGATGCCTAAACATGGAAATATAATCCCCTCTTTTACAGGGGGCTTACATATGTTAGGAAGGGACAGAGGTGTATGCTTCTATGTGGGCCAACCTCGAGCATGATACAAGTGCGGTTCCTGAATGTACTTGTCCAGTGTATGCAACACTCCCCACTGCAACATCTGTGGGGAGATTGGTCATATTAGCCATCAGTGCACCAAGATTCCTAGGTGTGATTTATGTGAAGAGACAGGGTACGTATTCTAAGAATGCCCATGGGCTACCAAAAATAAAGCCTCAGTGATAAGCCCAGAGTTGTTAATCCAAAAAGCTCAGGATGCAGCTTCCACCCCAAGGCAGATAGAGGCAGGGAGTCACCCTCTCCTCCCCAAATCCAGGCCCAGAACCACCACCAGGAGGAAAGCACTGAAGGAACTGCAATCCTGGTAATAGAAGCTGGAAGTGGGAATCCTGAAACTCCCAATCTATCCAACAAGGCTGATTTTCCTCCTGTATGTTGTCAGGGCCCACCAGGGAATCAAGAACCAGAGGTTGTTTCTACACATCTAATACCCCCACCCCTCAAACCAGCGCCCATGCCCAGAAGATGAGCTACTAGAAGCTCCAAGTCCCCCACCCCAAGAACCTCCAGATGTAGAAACTGAGAATCCCTACACAGCCTTAACTACTTCATTGGGGGACTCTGATATGGAAATTGGGGAGTCAGATCCTCCTTCCCAAAATCAAGAAAGTATGTCTCAAGTGGGATACAAAGGGAAAAAGAAAAAAAGGAAAAAATGCCCTTGATCAAACTAGGACTCTATGGCACAACTACGCCTAGGATCACTCAACTGCTGCAGCTTAATAAATGCTACAGAAAGACACGCACTCTTCCATTACATCTACAACTCCAATACTGACATTTGCTCGTTACAGGAGACCTGGATGTTCACACTGGACCAGGTCTGGTTCTTTCAGACAGAATGGGTATGGGGACCATCCTTCTGCTCCTTAGGACCAGACAGGGTGGATGGCATTGGAATTATTTTTAAATCCTTTGCCTTCTCACTATCCAAATTAATTGACCTTATACCTGGTAGGCTACTTAAGCAATAATGCACGAAGGGGTGCATGTTGTACTGGGATAACGTCACGCCTGGGGTGGTTAGGCACGAGGCCGCAGGCCGAGTGCGACTAGTCACCCCAGAAGTGACATTATCCCAGCACAACACACACCCTGGAGTGCATTATTGCTATTATACAATGACTTGTTGTGTTTTAAGAAAATGAAAATGTGAAAAAATATGTTTAAAATATTTTATTTCTTAGTTTTTTTGCTAGTGGAGATATACCTATTGGGAAAAAAATCCTTAGTATCTGTGTTGTCCAGCAGGTGGTGCTGCACTTATATACTTGTGTGTATTTCCTTTTCAGTGTGTGCTTGTGCTGTGATTCTCTGCATTTGTTAAGAACCCCCCCCCCCGGAAAAAAACAACAATAAGAGAAGTAATTAGTTGCCTTTCTTTGAGCTGGTCCTGCTGTGTTTCGTGGAATGATTAATATTTTTTCATTGTTTATGTGAAAGCCGCAAAGTGGATTGGGAACTGCTGATGATCCTACTGCCTGTATTGCGCCCTATTTAAAATCGGATTACAGGTACATGGCTGTTATTTAATTGTTCGCCGTTTGGTTATAGTGGGTGAAAGCAGTGACTGTTTCTTCGAGGAAATGGGCGGTCTGTGCACTGAGCAAGGAGCAGCTGTTTGAAAGTGCTCACGCGACCGCCTAATGCAAGGAAAATGCTGTTTGAGATAACGGCTTATTTTTCCTTATTAAAACATGTTTCAGTGGGGGAATATGGGGTATGGGGGTGTAGCTTTGTGCTAGTGTGGTTATAAAAGCTGGTGGCTGCTGAGGCGCGAGTGGGGAAAAACAAATGGGCTGTCAATAGGGAACAGCTGAAGCGGACCACGGCATGCGTGCAGTGATTTTATTAACATTTGATGTGGTCATTAGAGGGCTGGGACTAGAGCCATGATGTTGTGCTGGGATAACATTTCGGCTCCAGTCCCAAATGGACCAATCAGAGTCCAAGGTTATTTTATGTCATTGTATAATAATTGTTGATGGCCTATGGAGATAATCAGCGTATAGATTTATCATAGTGTATGGCCTTCAATCAAAAGCTGAAAGAGTGGCATTATTGAACTCATTACAACGCTACCTGATATCCTCCACATATATCATGATTGGCGGAGATTTTGATTGTGAAACTCCAAAACCAGGGAGACCTCTAGTTGGAAAGAAGATACATTGTGACACTAATGCCTTAGGGAAAACTATTAATGTGGCAGATGGGATTGACTGTGCAAAATTTCAGACCCATGGGCCACCTTATACATATAGAAGAGGGAGAATAACTTCAGCTATTGATCATTTTTTTATTTCTAGAAATCTGCCTACTCCTACCTTAGGAACCTTACCCCTTGAATATTCAGATCATTTATTGTTAAGAATTGATTTTCACACACACACACACACACACACACACACACACACAAACACACACACACAACGAAAACAAAAGAATAACAGATGGCATCTTAGTACGTCATCTTTGACAGACCCTAGGGTACAGAATGGCATTACCAGACTACTATAGGCTAGAACCTCAGTATATGATCTCTATGACAATATAGGGGAGTGGTGGGCTGATACAAAATCAGATATAAACAAGCATCTGTCAATGCCGAACGTTCGCTTGCAGGTATTTGCAGTGGTGTTTGGCATGTATGATGCTTTACCCTAATGCCCTGTGCGATTGCTGGTATTTGCACAATAATTTGTCAGCATGATCTTTTTGTTACCCCCATTGTGCGCTACATAGGCGGAAACACGTTTTGGGCAGGATGTGAAAAATGACAGCTGTACTGCTCATAAGGAAGTGTGGTAAAATGCCAATGTTGAAAATCTGGAGTGGAAATATTGAAAATTCGCAAACCTACGAGCGTGCGTGGGAACTGGGCAACACACACTCGTAAAAGAGTCATTTTTAGGAATTTTTTCACCAAATTTTCAACATTGCCATTTTAAAACCTGTGCTAATGAACAGTGTGACTGTGATTTTCTTACTGTGTCCCATACATTGATTTCACACACCGACTGCGCCATTGTGCACTACATGGGGGAAAGACGTTTTGGGCAGGATATGAAAAATGAGAGCTGTACTGCTCATAAGGAGGTGTGGTAAAATGGCAATGTTGAAAATCTGGAGTGAAAATATTTGAAAATAGCAAACTTACGAGCGTGCGTAGGAACTGCACAATGCACGCTCATAAAACAGTTATTTGTAGGAATTTTTTTGCCAAATTTTCAACATAGCCATTTTAAGATCTCTGCTCATGAACAGTACACTGTGATTTTCTTAATGTGTCCCATACACTGAGTTCGCACACCGACTGTGCCATTATGCGCTACATGGGCGGAAACACGTTTTGGACAAGATGTGAAAAATGACAGCTGCAGTGCTCATAAGGAGGTGTGGTAAAATGGCAATGTTGAAAATCTGGAGTGAAAATATTGAAAATTTGCAAACTTACGAGCATGCATAGGAACTGTGCAACGCAGACTCATAAAACAGTCATTTTTAGAATTTTTCACCAAATTTTTCAGCATAGCCATTTTAAGACCTCTGCTCATGATCAGTGTCACTGTGATTTTCTTAATGTGTCCCATACATTGAGTTCGCGACACCGACTGCGCCATTGTGCGCTATATGGCAGAAACACATTTTGGGTAGGATGTGAAAATGACAGCTGTACTGCTCATGAGAGGGTGTGGTAAAATGGCAATGTTGAAAATCTGGAGTGCAAATATTGAAAATTCGCAAACATACGAGCGTGCATAGGAACTGCGCAATGCACGGTCGTAAAACAGTCATTTTTAGGAATCTTTTCACCAAATTTTCAACATAGCCATTTTAAGACCTCTGCTCATGAACAGTGTCACTGTGATTTTCTTAATGTGTTCCATACATTGATTTCGCACACCGACTGCGCCATTGTGCACTACATGGGTGGAAACACATTCTGGGTGTGATGTGAAAAGTGACAGCTATACAACTCATAAGAAGATGTGATAAGATGGCAATGTTGAAAATCTGGAGTGAAAATATTGAAAATTCGCGAACTTACGAGCCTGCGTAGGAACTGCGCAACTCACGCTCATAAAACAGTCATTTTTTGGAGTTTTTGCACCAAATTATCAACATGAGGTTTTTGGGACCCCTTCTCATGAATGATGTCACTATCATGGCATTATTCGAGGCCGAAGGTGATTTCACTGCTGACTGCGCAGTGCCTAGAAATCACCCTTGGGGCCTAATAACACCATGACAGTGATATCATTCATGAGAAGGGTCCCAAAACCCAAGTTGAAAATTGGTGCAAAATTCCAAAAATGACTGAGATATGCACAAGTTGAAACCCCTCATGTAGCCCATTATACAGCTTACGGCATTTCCTCAGTTCAAGCGTCGGCTTTGAAGAGTGCAGACGTGTTCCCAGTCCACCGAAGATCGTCGCCAGAGTCCGGAGGTAAGTATGGGTGGGGGGTGGGGAGGCTGGGTGCACAGTGGGTGGGTGCAGGTTGTGGGAGGGGGTTGGGAGACATGTCATGACCCTGCTTTTGTTTTACAGGAAAAAAAGACGACGAGAGCGCTGTTGCCCGCTGGGGTGGGCTCCCAGCATGGCAGAAGATGTGGGGGCCAAGGAGCTGACGGGGATTGGGCACCCCGCCGCAAACTCTGCGGGTTGAGGAGCCGACGGGGATTGGGCACCTACATCGGCAAAACAACATCTTTGCCACGCTGGGTGGGGTCCCAGCATGGCAGGAGAGCTTTGGGGGCAGCGTGATGCGCGCGGGGGGGAGCGTATGACGGAGGGTACGGCGGCGGCGCTCAGTATGGCAGCGGTGTTTTCCTTTGAAGCAGAGGAACACCGCTGTCATACTGAGCTCCTGCACCCATTGGTGCAGGACCGCCACACCTGCTCAAGGGAGCAGTGCATTGGATGGGAGAGGCACACCTCCAAGTGTGCTACTGTCCCAAAACATTCCTTGTGCATGCGCGCAAGCGAACGTAAAAATGGTTTCAGAATTTTGGGAAAAAGAATGAAAGATCCAGATTTTTTCAATATTGACAACTGTGGAGCCAGTTGCTGTATCTTTATACACTGGTCGCAACATCCAGATATAACTGTTCTTCCCAAATTGAACAAATGAAAAATGAAATGAAACAGTTCCAGTATGACTGAGCTAAAACCTTAAGAGCAGAGCTACAATTTGGTACACAAAAATCCCCCATCAGAGACCCCTTTGAGGCCTGCAATGCCAGAAATGAGGTCATCTCCCTGCAGGATTTGACAGATGAAGAAGGGAAAGTTGTAGAGTCCGAGGAAGGATTACATCGGGAAATTAATAAACATTTATAATCCCATAATATATCAGACCCCCCACATACAAGAGCTATATTGTCATATTTTCAAAAAATCCAAGTTCCACCTCTCCCAGGAGAAGTTCAGGCTCTGTCCTCTCCCAGTCTAGCCACTGAAATAGAAACAGTCATAAAATCATTAAAATTAGGGACCTCTCCTGGACCGGACGGCCTCCCTTATGAATTTTATAAAACCTTTGCAGGCACACTGGCTGTTTGTTTAGAGGTAGTCTTTGCTTATTTATTAAAATCCACATCAGTTGCTTCCCATTTTACTTCTGGCCTCCTAGTGTTTATATTCAAATCAGGTGACAGGAAACAAATTTCGAAGTGAAGACCTATCACAATTTTAAATTTAGACTTCAAAATCTTGTCCCAAATTTTGAACCGAAGATTATGAAGCATGGCCGGAGGACTGATTCACCCATCCCAATTCTGTGGTCTCCCAGACAGAAAAATACAACATGATATAATGATTATTAGGGATGTTACTAAATATTTCACCCCCTCAAAAAAACAAGACTGCATACTTTCACCGGACCAATGTAAGGCCTTTGACAGAGTTTACCATCTGTTCATATTTTCTACATTAGAATACTATGCAATTCCGACAAACTTTATAAACTGGATAAAGTTACTATATTCCTCAGTTATGGTACACCAGTAATTGAGGGAAGAGTGACACCATCCATAAAAATTACATCAGGAGTGAGGCAGGGGTGCCCACTAAGTCCCCTATTGTATACTTTTTCCCTGGACCCTCTCCTTAGACCAATCAGCAATTCCCCTTAAGGTCTCTTAGGGGATTCAGATCGAGATACTCTGAAAGGTCAAGCATATGCAGATGACATATGTTTATTCCTGTCAGAAATTTCACAGATACCTGCTTTGCTTCAAGAACTACAAGAATATGCATCAGTCTCTAACTCGAAATTAAACATGGAGAAATGTATAGGCCTATTTATAGGCTGTCCCTGCCCAGATCCCATAAGAGTAAAGGGTATACAAATCTCAGCAAACCCACTTAAAATATTAAGAATTATATTTGGACCATAGAACTGCCCAATGCAAAATTGGAGTCTGCTTTAAGGGGCATAGAGACTAAGGTACAAAGATGGAAGGGGTGGACGCCATCAAAAATCAAGAGAATCTACATTATAAAAAGATTTATAATTCCCTGCTTTCTATACATTGCAATGATTCCCCCTCCCCCCCCCACTAGCTCTTGAACTAGATTATATGCTTGTTTCTTTCAAATGTTATGGGGAAGTAGGCTGAACCCCATTAAATGCTGTTATGCATACCTATCAATGGCACAAGGGGGCCTAGGGATGGTGGACCCTATAACCTTTTTTCATTTCCTCTTTTTGTCCCAGACTATTAGAATAGGACTTCAGCCCACCAATATGTTACAATATCTCTGGACTCAAAACATTCTAGCCAGTTTTTTTTAAGCTTTGGGATGGTACCCCCCCCAACCCCCAAAGCATCTCCAGGCTTACAGATACCAGAATTCTTTAAACCCAGTACACAAAAACTTTACAAATGGGTGTGACGCTTGTACAGCTGATTCTGATTACTCTATGATTTTTGCAATATAAAAATGTGTTATTGAGTGTCTCTCATGAGACATGCTGAGATAGCCTGTGGGATGACCACACACCCCCAGGTTTCAACTACAAGCTGTTAACCTAAAAGCCAGGAGATAATTACAGGCTAGAAGAGACACAAATTAAGGATCTCCTGTTTATCTGGCTTAATTGGAGCTGCCAGCTGCTAGGATGAAAATCATAAACTTTTATGACGTTTAGAAGAAGAAACCAGATTATGTCACTTAGGTGCTAAGTCATAAATGCCCCTTTGTTGTCTGTGAAGGCCAAAAAGACACATTAGATCAAAGGGTTATGGGGAAGTGAGTTTTTGCTCATGTCACCAGTTTACTTTACCTTCTGAATGATAAGACATCCTGTTTTGTATAATCTTTATATTCTGACAGGGAGGAGCTAGGTGACCTCATGCAAAGAGGTTGGCAAAGCCAGTTTTAAACAGTGTTCTGTTTTCCACTTAGAGACACACATGTTTGGACCCTGAAGCTACAACATCTACTTTTTTTAGCACTATTTGAAGAATACATTAGATAGGCAAGTCTAAGTGTATGGTTGGTAGGAAATTGCACTTTTAAACCTTATTCTTTTAAGTGAGTGTACGTTTTGTGATATATTGTTCTGTATTTACATTTTACATATTTTTTATCTATTTTAAGTAAAACCACTTATTTTAAGAGAATGCTTGGTGTACCTTTGAAATTCTTTCTTTGACAAGTGACGCATATATGGTTGAAGTTGACACTGTGCATAAGCTTACTGGTTTAGCAAACAGGGAAAAAGTAAGAGTTTATTCTGAGGTCTTTCATAGAGTTTTTAAGGGTTCATTTTGTACACCTGGTTAGGTGCCCATAGGAGAAAGATATCTGGCCCCCCAAAGAGCAGAATTATCTGAGCCTGTACAGTGGGTACACCAGCAAGAGGTTCATAGTTTGTATCCCTCCAGAACTTGAGACCAAAGGTTGATTCAAACCCACAAAACAGACAGGATGGTTACCCTGTTCTGTTCCTGTTCACTATACTGTGCTTGGAGGGTGACACTGTGGGAGCAGAGGGCCTGACCTGCTGAGTGGGGTTGTGACAGATTGGTTGGCAGCAGTGTGCATAATTTTGGTATTACAAGCTTTTATTGTTCAGTGTGTTGGCTTGATACTGTCAGCTCACTTGCAAAAAAAAGAAAAAGGCAGTAATTTATTTTTAAAAGGAAACAGAACTATATCACTTGGCTTACAGTCAAGTTCCTACCCGTTTTATTTTTTTTTTCTAAAGTGCAAGTCAGAGTAGCCATAGTTAGGGAAGAAGATGGCTTCCAACTACAGCGGGCACACTGTATACTTAAAGCAGTTGTGCAGAGACAGAGGAGTCCTGTTTTAGGTAAAAGCCACCAAGCAGAACCTCATGGATGCCCTGATGGTAGCAGATACCCAGAGCATCGAGTCACAGACAGTGACTGTAAGGGACAGAACCTTGAATGTGGAAGGGCTAGCGGCCAGTGCAGCATCCAGATCTGATGAGGAGGGCAGCAGGGCCACTGTCAGCAAAGGGCCACAGCAGCAGGGGAAGGTCACCAGTATCCTGGATCCAGAAGTACTCAGACTGCAGATTGAGTTGCGCAGAATGGAGATGGAGTTTCAGAGAGAAGAGAAATGAGAACAGTGAGCTGCAGAGGAGAAGAGGGAGCAAGAATGCAGAGAGGCAGAGCAAGAACACTGGGAGGCTGACCGTGAGGAGTGTGAGCGCCAGAGGCAACATGAACTGGAGAAGCTGCAACTCCAGCCACCAGCACCAGAGCAGGTAAGTGGCTTGGGTTTAACTGGGACTACAGGACTGGGTTACAAACTGAATTCCAAATTGATAGCTGAATTTAAAGAGGGGGAGGATGTGGATGCCTTTTTAAATTCTTTTGAAAAAGTTTGTATTCAGGCTAAAATTCCTAGGGAGTCCAGGAGCTTCCAGCTATCCCTGCTACTTACCATGAAAGCTTGGGATGCATTGGGTCAAATTGACAATGAGGACAGTAATGATTACAGCAAACTTAAAGCTGCACTGTTAAAAAAATTGAATTAACTGCTGAATCATACAGAGCTAAATTCTGTAAGCTCAGGAGAAGCCCTGACATGAGCTATAAGGAGCTAGCCATGAAACAACGTCAGTTTTTAAAACGTTGGTGGGAAGGAGTTGAAGCAAACTCTGTTGGTAAAATTGAAAATGTGATTTTGTTAGAACAGTTTTTCTGGGCATGCCCAGCCAAGCTGAAACCTGGCTGGAGGACCGTGATCCCAAAACAGTGTAAGAGGCTGCTGAATTCTCAGACCACTATGCCAAGAGCAGACCTGCCCTGAGAGTGAATGGGGTGGGCGTGGCAGCACATAAAGGGAAAAGCGCACCTTCAGGGCAGCTAAAACCTTCACTGCATCCACCAAAACCAGTTAGCCCCAGGTTTCAGAGAAAAGATTTTTCTGAGAAAAGAAATGAATGTTGGTTGTGTAAAGAAACTGGGCATATTACTAAACAGTGTCCCAAAAAGGTGAGCAATACACAACAGGGGGCTAGGAAAGAAGTGGGTTGTTTGTGTGTCCCTGCAAGCATGCCTGTGAACATGAGGGAGCACATGCACCCAGTCACAGTGAATCGTGTACAGACGCAAGGGTTAAGGAACACAGGGGCCTACCTGACCTTGGTAAAGGGGGATCTAGTAGAGCCTGGTCAGCTTATACCCAATAAATATGTCACTGTACAGGACTTTACTGGTGAGGAGAAAATACTGCCCCTCGCTAGTGTTTTCCTAGACTGGGGTGAAACAGAGGGAACTGTGCAACAGGTGGCTGTAGCCAAAATCTTAGCAGTGGATGTGATCCTGGGCAACAGTCTCAAACAAGGGATGGTGTGTGCAGTTACCTATAGCCAAGTGGCAAGGGAACACTGTAGTTCCCTGGACCCCACAGAAGCCATTGTGGAAACCACTGGGAGGCTGGTTCCCCAGCCTGTGTCTCCTGATATGGAGACTAATGAAAAGGGGGTAGAAATGTCCCCAATAGCAGTTAACCACACAGCTACAGAGGGTTACTCCAAAGAGGGAGGGGTGACCCATTGTCACAGGGTTGGGGTTGACAGTGATCATGACTGCCTTAACGCTAGTGCTAGGGACCCTAGTTTAGAGACAGAAGGGGACCTGTCCCATGCCTTGGGAATGTGTGAGGAGTTTGCAGCTGCTCAGAGAAGTGACCCCAGTCTAGAGAAGCAGAGGGCTTGGGCAGACTTTGACAGAGCACAAGGAGGTGATGGTAAACATAAGGTTTATTGGGAAAATGGACTGATGTATACTCAGGCAGTGCAGACAGAAGGAGGGGTGCTAGGCAGGCACCTTGTCGTTCCCCAGGGGCATCGTGAGCAGTTGCTCAAGATTGCACATGACATTTCCTTGTCTGGTCATCTGGGAATCATGCTCATTATGCAGCGGCCGGCCCAGAATTTCTATTTCCCTAACTTCACCCAGCAGATGAAGGGGTATTGCAGATCTTGTCACCGGCGCTAAGAAATAGGGAAGGTGGGCAAGAAAACCCAAGCTGCCCTGATTCCATTGCCCATAGTGGAGCAGCCATTCCAGAGGGTGGGAATGGATATTGTAGGGCCTTTAAATACCCCCAGCTCATCAGGGAAGAGATTCATCTTGACTGTGGTGGACTATGCTGCCCGGTACCCAGAGGCAGTCTCTCTATCCTTACTGAGGACAGACAAAGTGGCAGATGCTTTACTTGGGATTTTCTCCCATGTTGGGTTTCCACAGGAGATAATCACCAATCAAGAGGGTTTCTTCAAGTCGGACCTGATGAAATATTTATGGGAGAAGTGTGGGGTGGTACAGAGATGCACAACACTGTATCACCCACAAGCCAATGGGCTTGTGGAAAAATTCAATGGTACCCTGAAGTCTATGCTCTGGGCATTTGCTGAACAGCATGGGAGGGACTGGGAAAAATACCTTCCCTACCTGTTGTTTGCATACAGGGAGGTGCCCCAAGAGTCAACAGGATTTTCCACCTTCGAACTCTTGTATGGAAGTCGGGTACGTGGGCCCCTAGACTTGATCTGGGAGGACAGGGAAGGCAAGCATGCCACCCAGGGAACTCCCATAGTGGATTATGTCCTTAGGTTTAGGGAAAGACTGAAGGAGCTTATGGGGATAGCCCAGAGCAACCTGGCAGCTGCCCAACAGAAACAAAAAGTGTGGAAAGACTTCAGAGCCAGAGTTCGCTTGTACATGGTGGGTCAGGAAGTCATGGTCCTTATTCTGACCGGAAAGATAAGCTGCAGGCTGAGTGGGCAGGACCGTACAAAGTAGTTAGGAAGATAAATGATGTGAACTATATTATACAGTTACCTGACAGAAGACAGACAGAAAAGATGTACCATGTCAACTTGATGAAGTCATATGCAAATAGGGCTGACATGGTGTTTGCAGTGTGTAGTCCTGGGGAGGGGACGGATGAAGGAGACCCCTTTCTGGACTTGCTGGAAGAAAGTAAGCGGAAGTCCTCTGTGGAGGAAGTTAAACTGTCTCCCCAGCTGACCCCAGACAAGATCCAGGAAGTAAGGGAGGTTTTAGAAGAAGTTGCCCCATTGTTGAGCACCAAGCCTGGACTAACCCCCTTAGTGACTCACGATGTGGAGACAGGGACACAGACACCCATACGGTCGATAGCATATTGGGTTTCAGAGGCTGTCCGAAAGGATATTAGGAGGGAAGTGGAGGAGATGCTGGATTTAGGGGTAATCCAGAGATCCCACAGCCCCTGGGCCTCACCAGTAGTCCTTGTGCCCAAGCCAGATGGCTCTACTCATTTCTGTGTGGACTGTCGTGGACTGAATGCAGTCATGAAGCCAGACACCCACCAGATGCCCCGGATGGATGAACTCCTGAACAAGTTGGGGGGCGACCTACCTTATGAACATTGACCTGACCAAGGGGTATTGGCAGGTAGAGTTGATGGACAGAGTTAGGGAGAGGTTGGCCTTCATCATTCCGATAGGCTTATTTGAATTTAAAGTAATGCCTTTCAGAACAAAGAATGCCCCGGCCACTTTCCAAAGGTTGGTGAACCAGGTGTTAAATGGTGCTGAGGAGTACGCTGTGGCATACCTGGATGATACTGCCATCTTTAGTGCCAGCTGGGAGGAACACCTGTCCCACCTTAGGGAAGTGCTGGGCAGAATACAGAAGGCTGGGCTCACTGTCAAAGCCAAGAAGTGCCAGGTGGCCATGGGAGAATTGGCATACCTCGGGCATGTGGTAGGCCAGGGACAGCTCCGTCCTAACCAAATAAAAATAGAGGTAATCCAGGCATGGCCCAGACCAGAAATGCAGAAGCAGGTCAGGAGTTTTCTTGGGACAGCAGGGTACTATAGAAAATTTTACCCAATTACAGTGCCCTGGCTGCTCCCCATCTGACCTGGTAAAGAAAAGGATGCCAAAGAAAATTACCTGGGGACCAGCCTGTGAAGAAGCCTTTACCAGATTGAAGGATGCACTGTGCAGTGCTCCTGTTTTGACAAATCCTGACTACAGCAGACCCTTTATAGTTCAGACTGATGCCTCAGATGAGGGTATTGGGGCAGTACTGAGTTAGACATCCAACCAAGGGAAAGATCACCTGGTAGCGTACCTGAGTAAAAAGTTACTTCCCAGCAAGCAGGCATACTCTACAGTGGAAAAGGAGTGTCTTGCCATAGTGTGGGCCCTAAAGAAGTTGGAGCCATACTTTTATGGGCAGCATTTTGTGGTACAAACTGACCACAGCCCCCTGGTTTGGCTGACGCAAATGGGGAAGAATAATGGTAGATTGTTAAGATGGAGTCTTGCTTTGCAAGGGTATGATATGACAATCTTACATACAGCTGGAGAGAAAAATCAAAACTCAGATGGGTTGTCTCGTGTCTATAAGGAGTGAACTGATTTGGGACTCTTATCCCATGCAGGGGATAGAGAACCCAAATTCAGTCGAGGTAGGGAGGATTGTGGTGCCTGTACAGCTGGTTCTGATTACTCTATGATTGTTGTAATATAAAAATGTGTTATTGAGTGTCTCTCATGAGACATGCTGATACAGCCTGTGGGATGAGCCCCCCCCCACCACCGTTTCAGCTACAAGCTGTTAACCTAAAAGCCAGGAGATAATTACAGGCTAGAAGAGACACAAATTAAGGATCTCCTGTTTATCTGGCTTAATTGGAGCTGCTAGGATGAAAATCATAAACTGTTATGACGTTTAGAGAAAGAAAACAGGTTATGTCACTTAGGTGCTAAGTCATAAATGCTCCTTTGATGTCTGTGAAGGGCAAAAAAACACACTAGATCAAAGGGTTATGGGGAAGTGAGTTTTTGCTCATGTCACCTGTTTAATTTACCTTCTGAATGATAAGACATCCTGTTTTGCATAATTTTTATATTCTGACAGGGAGGAGCTAGGTGACCTCATGCAAAGAGGTTGGCAAAGCCAGTTTTAAACAGTATTCCGTTTTCCACTTAGAGACACACATGTTTGAACTCTGAAGGTACAACATCTACTTTTTTTAGCACTATTTGAAGAATACATTAGATAGGCAAGTCTAAGTGTATGGTTGGTAAGACATTGCATTTTTAAACCTTATTCTTTTAAGTGAGTGTATGTTTTGCGATATATTGTTCTGTATTTACATTTTACATATTTTTTTATCTATTTTAAGTAAAACCTCTTATTTTAAGACACTATTTGGTGTGCATTTCAAATTCTTTCTTTGACAAGTGAAGCTTATATGGTTAAAGTTGACACTGTGCATAAGCTTACTGGTTTAGCAAACAGGGAAAAGGTAAGAGTTTATTCTGAGGTCTTTCATAGAGTTTTTAAGGGTTCATTTTGTACACCTGGTTAGGTGCCCATAGGTAAAAGATATCTGGCCCCCTGAAGAGCAGAATTATCTGAGCCTGTACATTGGGAATGCTAGCAAGAGGTTCATAGTTTGAATCCCTCCAGAACTTGAGACCAAAGGTTGACTCGAACCCACAAAACAGACAGGAGGGTTACCCTGTTCTGTTCCTGTTCACAATACTTTGCTCGGAGGTTGGCACTGTGGGAGCAGAGGGCCTGACATGCTGAGTGGTGTTGTGACAATGGGCACTTTCCAAAACCCAAATAAGTCAGAACTGTGGACCTCATCTGTACAACCTAATCATGGCACAAACCCACCCATTTGAGCCTGAATTCAAAAATTGCCCTGTATCTCTAAAAGGAAATGCATTAAAACAGCTAAACAATGAAAGGATTCCCATGCATTATGTGGGAAATCTTATGGGTGTCAGTTTATGGAAGACTGAATATTGGGGGTAATTGTAAACATAAAATGCAGAATGAAAGATACTGCCCATATAATTCCTGCCAAGTGACAGAGGAAACAATGGAGCATTTTTTGTTTGATTGCTCTTATGCGAAACCCCTATGGGAGTTTCTGGCACTAAAGTGGAATTTAGGATGGTTGAAGAAACTTGACTATGACTCTGTAGTGTTAGGTCATTATCATCATTAATGCAGTAGATATGATGCAGGAACTTCAGCAGGTTATTTTTGTTGTTAACATTTTATTTATGGCAGGCAAGGTGCCAGTGGGTACTGCAACAAAAGTTTATGTCATATGAAACCTTAAGTGCTTTAGTAATGCAGGCAATGCATTCTGTTTATGCGAAAGCTAAAATGCTGCACTCCTCAAAGTTTTCAAATGGTGGAAAGGGTTTGCTATTGTTATAAAGTATAAATAGATTAAGCTACACAGGAATAATTAAGGGCTATGTGATTCCACAAGTAAAAGTAACTTGAAAAATAAAAGGAAGCAAAAGGAAGTAATGATCAAGGAAAGGTAAAAACAAGATGAAAGTGAAATTTATGATGTGACCTTGGAAGACTGTAAAGAAAAACTACCTTCAGAGTATATAGGATATCTTGTAGTATGTAAAAGTTAAGGTATTGTATTTATATTTGTGATTATTATTGCTGTACATAAGTTTATATTGATGTGATTTCAAATAAAAATTCCCCTACTCTTATCAAGAAGTGCCATGGGATCTTTAACGTCCACCTGAACAACCACCAGAACAGGCAGACGGGACCTCAGTTTAACGTCTCATCCAAAAGATGGTATCTCAGAAGTGCAGCACCCCCCTTTTGATGCACTACATTGTCAGTACTGGGATTTATCCCATCTTCCCAGCATGGGGTGAGAATCCACAACCTTCCAATCTTCTAGCCTCAGAGGCGAGTGTGCTACCTGCTGAGCCACTGACACTGATGTCATGCCCCCTCATTCGTGTACTCCTCCTGTAGTGGAAGATGTCTCCCCCCTGCATTTTGTTTATGTCCTTGAGGTACTCGAATGTTTCTATCATGTCCCCTCTCTCCCTCCTCTCCTCCAGTGAGTACATTCTGTGGTCCCTTAATCTTTCCTCATAAGTTTTGTGGTGCAAGCCCTGTACCATCTTAGTTGCCCTTCTCTGGACCGTCTCCAGCCTATTAATGTCCTTTCGAAGGTTCGGCATTCAGAGTTGCACACAATACTCCATGTGAGGCCTTACCAGGGTTTTATATAACAGCATCACGACCTCCTGTCTTCTGCTGGTGATTTCCCTGCCTGTGCACCCCGGCATGCCACTGGCCTTCCCTGCTGCCCTTGTACTCTGCTTTGACATTTTCAGGTCACCTGAAATAATAACCTCCAGGTCCCTTTCTTCCTTGCTTTCTTCCTTGGTGACTGTCGACAACTCCCCCCCCACCCCATAATGTAGCTCTCTCCAAGGTTTCTATGCCCCAGGTGCATAATTGTGCACTTCTTTGAAATAAACCTCAGTTGTCACTCCTCAGACCATTTCTCAAGCTTCCCCAGGTCCTTTCTCATTTTCTTCACTCTTTCTAGAGTATCCATCCTGTTACAGATCTTGGTGTCATCTGCAAACAGGCAGAACTTTCCTTTTAGCCCCTCTGCAATGTCACTAAAGAAGCCATTGAACAGGACTGGCCCAAGGAACAATTCCTGAGGTATCCCGCTGGTCACCCCCTCTCCTCAGATTGTACCCCATTTACCACCACCCTCTGCCTCCTGTCCGTTTGCCAGTTCTTAACCCAGTTTACTACCGTGTCTACAATGCTTGTTTACCACCCTTTTATGTGAAACGGTGTTGAAGGCTTTGCTGAAATTGAGGTAGGTGATGTCCACCCCCATCCCACCCGATTTACTTCCTTCATCACCCAGTCAAAGAAACCTGACATGACCCATGCTGCCTAGGGTCCGAGGCACCGATGGCTTCCAGATGTCCCACTATCCTTTCTTTAAGTAGTGCCTCCATAATCTTCCCCACTACTGAGGTGAGGCTGGCTGGCCTATAGTTCCCTGCCTCCTCCCTACTGCCAGATTTGTGTAGAGGGACCACATGTGCCCACCTACAGTCCTCTGGCACCACTCCAGTGTTGAGTGACTCAGTTAACAAGGTTGCCGGAGGTTCTGCTAGCTCTCTTCGCAGCTCCCTTAATATCTTCGGGTGTATGCTGTCTGGCTCCATCGCTTTATCCACCTTCAATTTAGTGAGCTCCTGCAGGACTCTCTCTCTCTCTCTCTCTCTCTCCTGTGGATGCTCTGCTGTCCACCTCTCCCACTCCTTGGCATTTGTTGCTCGGCTGTGGTCCCTGTCCCTCCCCCTCTTTTGTGAATACTGAACAGAAGTACTTATTCAGTATTTCTGCCTTATCCATGTCTCCTCCTTACACTCCTCTTCCTCCCCTTTTGCCTAACAATTCTCCCTTCCCCCAGTTTTCCTTTTTTGGCTGATGTACTTGTAGAATGTCTTGTCCCCTTTCTTTACTGTCTGTGTTAATTCCTCCTCAGTCTGTGCCTTTGCTCTCCTTATTGCTCTCCCCACTTCTCTTAGACACTCTAGGTACACCTCCCTGTTCTCTTCCCTTTGGGTCTCCTTATATTTTCTGAACTCTGCCCTTTTAGCCCTTACTTTGTCTGCCACCTCTTTTGAGAACCATGGTGGTGTTCTCCTTCTCTTGCCTTTTGATACCAATCTGATGCATTAGGTTGTCACTTCCACTACGGCTCCTTTTAGGTGATCCCACTGCTCTTTCACTCCTCCCCCAGCAGTCCTACAAAGCTATTTGGTGTCAGCCTCACCCTCCATATCATTCTCTTGAACTGTGCTTTCATAGCAAATAAAAATGATAAATATTTAATTATAATAATATAATTATTATAATAATATAGTGTCACTCATTTGAAGTCCTTGCCATGCATCACTGTGGTGTGGGGTTTTCACCACCTTCTTTCCCAGCAAATTCAAAGCAGATGGTACAGCAAGACTGGTATCCAGCACTATAGGAGGCAGTGACACCACTAGTTCATCTGAGTTCTGGTAGCAGCAGCAGATTTAAGAAGCAGCAGAGATGTGACTGATACAACTTGCAGACAGGTCTGACAGCATTAGACTGACTATACAGTCTGACATAGCAGCACTATTGGATACCAGATATAAAGATATGTTCATTCTTCATTAATACATAGACTATCAAACAGAAACTATTGTTTACACATATGATGGAGAATTAAAGATAGCTTGAAGGAAACCAGCAAGAGTGCATACAAACAACCCCTTGGTTGTCTCCTCCTCTTCTGCTGACTTCATGTCAAGGCTAACTTCTGAGAATCTGGAATTCTTAGGCTGTCTTAAACTCAGCTTACCAAGGATCATCTTTAACTATTAAGTCGATTCTTCACATTTTCAACAAGTGACCCATTATTAGTTCCACTCTTAAACCTGCTTGTGGCAAGTCTTCCTAGACTCCTTCCACTGGCAATGCTAGCACAATTCAGCTCACTACACCGAAAAGTAGTGGAACAACTCCTCCTCCTCCTGATGAGATCTACAAAAACGTCCACATTGTCATCACCAACAAGATCAGTATGATCAGGTGTGCCACTGAGCACACAGAACAGACAAAGATGGTATCAGTGAAACAATTCATTTGTTTATTTATTGATTAATTTCAAGTGTTTTAGCAGGAAAGACATACTGAGCTAATAATAGCTCATTTCCAGATGCGTCCTGGGGAAGAGGAGTAGTGCAACAAACAATACAGGAAATGCAAGTGAAAAATAACAAACTGTAGGTGCAGAGCAGGATGCAATATTCATTAAAGAAGCAGCAGAGATGTGACTGATACAACTTGCAGACAGGTTTGACAGCATTAGATCGTATATGCAATGTGAAATGGCAGCACTGCTGGATCCCAGATATAAAGATATCTTCATTCTTCCTAAATGCATAGACTGTATCAAACAGAAACTGTTGTGTACACATATGATGGAGAATCAAAGACAGCTTGAAGAAACTAGCAAGAGTATGCTGTATATACACAACCCCTTGGTCATCTTATCCTCTTCTGCTGACTTCATGTCAAGGCTAGCTTCTGAGAATCTTAAATTCTTAGGCTGTTTCAAACTCAGCTTACCAAGGATCAGCTTTAACTGTTAATTCAGTTATTCACATTTCCAACAAGTGACTCACCACAAGTCCCACTCCTACACTTCCTTGCGGCAGGTCTCCTCAGACTCCTTCCACTGGCACTGTTACCACAAGGTTCTATGTCATAACGGCGATTGCGGAATAGCGATTGCCATTATGGCAAGTGTACATCACTGAAAATGAATTTAGTGATGCACACTCATGGCAAGGAGCAAGAGGGTGCCCAAGACCTAGGGGATATTTTTTTTAATGAGGGCTCTGCCCCCCCGCCCCCACTAATGGATTCTCAACTCCGGGGGGGGTGCATGTTGGGGGGGTGAAAAACGTACAAAATGAAAAGTCGCCTGCCAGCAAAAAAAAAATGTGCTGGACCTGAACCCTGCACCCTGCACCTCCCAACCGACCACCCTCCCCACCATGTTATCAGAACAGCTCGGCAGCTGCCCACCACACCCGCTCCGACATACCATCCCTCCCCTGCCTCTCCCCCCATGCACGTGTATATGTGTGTACTTTCTGTCGCCATATGTCGCCCACCTCAGTATCCAGTCGCCCCCCCCCGCCAGGTAGCCCTGAACACAGGTGCCGTAACTGAGTCACCATTTTTGTAGGTGCTCAATTGCGGTCACCTTGTTCACAGGTTACTGTTACCACAATTCAGCTTACCACTCCCAGAAGTAGCAGAGCAACTCCTCCTCTGGATGACACTTACATAATCTTTTACATTGTTCATTACTAACAAGATCAGTATGATCAGGTGTGCCACTGAGCACATACAGCAGACAGTGCTGGTATCAGTTTAATCATTTGTTTGTTTATTTATTAATTTATTTCAAGAATTTTAGCAGCTGATTTAGAGTTTTACCAGGAGAGACATACTGAACTGATAACAGCTCGTTTCCAGATATGTCATGGGGAGAAGGGGTAGTCAAGCAAAGAATACAGGATGTGCAAGTGAAAATAACAAACTGTAGGTGCAGAGATAATAAATATAAAATACAATACAATAAAAATACATTTTTAGGGGCACTAGAAAGCCATCTTCCTGGCAGGACGTGCCTTACATGTACTCTCCACCTTGGTTGAGGGATTTTTAATATAACCTCTAAAAAAACCTGCCAACTAAGCTTTCTAGCCTGGAAATCTGTATCCTTGAACTCTCGAAGAACAGAGACGTACCAAACTGAGGGATGGGGTGACCAAAGACTCAGCAGGGACCTCCTCTAAAAATCCACAGCAGCACAGAAAGGCATAGAATCCTCAGGGAGTGCCAGAATTGGCAACCCACCTTCAACATCAGCACTGTTATGGCAAATTCTGCTTGAATTCATGAGGTCTGTGGATTCAAAGATGGAAAGGACCCTCACTCAATTGGAAGCCTATGACAAGCCCTTCAAGGATTTGGTGACCTGAGTTGCTGATTCTGAGATGCGCTCAATGACTACGCTTTTTGCCATTACCTCCCTGACTAAAGAGAACACACAGCTAAGGGGTCACCTTGAGGCACTGGAGAACGAGGTATGTGCTGGGAATCTCTGCCTCATTGGAGTGCCAGAGGGTGTGGAAGGCCCTAACCTCTTACAATATCTGACTTAATGGCTCATGATTGACTGCCTTGCAGTTACCAGACTGTTTCAACTATTCTAACTTTAGATGAGCCTACTATATCAACCCCAGGGTGTCAATACAAACCTTGAACCAGCCACACATGGTACTCCTCCACACCTTTGGGGCTAAAACTTGGGATAAGGACGAGCAGCATATCCTTTAAACATCAATGGGGCTGATATAAAAATTTATCCTGACCTGTCATTCCAAACCCATGCCAGAAGAAAACAGTTCAACTCAGTGTGGCAACATCTGACTTCATTCACATATTTGTGACTATCTAGTACAGTATGCCCTGCAAGCCCATTGGTCTGCACTGGGGACCAATGGGTTTACAGCCTGTACTGTACCTGTCATTTGGCGGGCGGTATGCGGGTGGGTTGCAGTCGCCTGCCAATGACTTGGGGGGGGAGTGGGGTGGCCAAGGGGTTCAGTGAGGGTGGAGGGTGGGGATGCCACTGGATCACCAGGGCATTTATTTACAGTGGATTATTGTGATCACGGCAACAGGTGGGGGGGTTCCACTAGACCACCAGTGACAGTCATTTTTATATTTCTCGGGGAATCGGGTGGGAGGGGGGACCACTAGGCTACCAGGGATGGTCTTTTATTACATTTATTGGGGAGTCAGGGACTTGGGAGGGGGACCACTAGAGTACCAGGGATCTGGTTTTACTACATCTACTATGATCGCGGCAATGGTCGGGGGGGTCCACTTGACCACCAGGGTTATGTGCGTGCTTGCCGACGTTGTTCTGGGTGGGTGGGTGGCCACCTACAGCTGGGCTGCTGTGTTGCACCCTGCAATACTGCAGCCCACCTATGGGTGGCCAGGAGTTGTTCCAACTTTTCAGGGACTCAACTTTGAGCCCCCCATGTGGCGCAATGCAGGGTTGTGCCAGCATATGTGCCGCATATCCTGGGCTGAATATCAGGATGTGCCGCATATGCATGGCCAAGCTCCCTGCATCTGCACTACATACATTATCATTGCACCCCAACGCATCGGGATTTGCACTGCATCAGGTAGCCTTCTCAATATCCCACCAGGGCGCAATGCGGGGTTGCACCAGGCGCAACCCCTTTGAATATCCGGCCCACAACGTATTTTATGTAAACTTTGAGCAAATGAGGCACAGGAATTTACATTTACTAAAAGGTACACTGAACCCATTTGAAACAGGTGCAGATACATGGAGAATCAATTCCTGTTTTTTATCATTTAGGAGTTTTTGTTTAAATAGAAAATTTTATGGCAAAAGGAAACTACAAGTTAGGAGAAATAATGGGTGAGACACATTGTGAAGATTATTAATTTCATATTGCTAGATACAAATATGAAATTTATTGTGAAGTGGTATAAGAAAAACTTTATATGTTAAAGTAATATATTAATTAATTTATCATTTTTACATTCGCTTGCACACATGCGAAAGGAACGTTTTGGGAGAGTAGCACACTTTGGAGGTGTGCCTCTCCCTTTTAATCCACTGCTCCGTTGAGCAGGCATGGCGGTCCTGCACCAATGGGTGCGGGAGCTGTGTATGACAGCAGTGGTCTTCGCTTCAAAGAAAACCACCGCTGTCATACAGAGCACCGCGTCATGCCGCCCCCTCCGCGTCATGCCACCCCCCCAAATCTTTGCTGCCACACTGGGAGCCCACCCCAGCGTGGCAAATGTCCCACGTTGTTTGCTGACAGGGTGCCCAATCCCCGTCGGCTCCACGCCCCAAGCCATCCTTCTGCCACGCTGGGGCCAGCCCCAGCTGGCAAACATCCAGCGTTGTTTGCCGGCGGGGTGCCCAATCCCCGTTGGCTCCTCGGCCCCAGCCATCCTTCTGCCATGCTGGAGCCCACCAGCGTGGCAAACATCCCACATAGTCTTTTTTGTCACCTGTAAAGAAAAAGCGGTCCCGTATCTCCAGTCCCACCTCCTACAACCTGCACCCCACCACTGCACCCAGACTCCCCACCACCCCTCACCCCATACTTACCTCCGGAGCTTGGCGCGACAATCTTCGGTGGACCGGGACTACGTCTGCACTCTTCAAAGCCGTCCGCGAACTGAGGAAATGCCGGTGAGCTGTAAAATGGGCTAGATAGGGGGTTTTCAACTTTATTGCATATCTCAGGCATTTTTTGGAATTTTTGCACCAAATTTTCAACATGGGGTTTTGGGACCCCTTCTCATGAATGATGTCACTGTCATGGCGTTATTGGGGCCTGATGGGTGATTTCGCAGTCACTGCAAAGTCACTGCGTGAAATCACCCTTCAGGCCTGAATAACCCATGACAGTGAAATTGTTATGAGAAGGGTTCCAAAAACTCATGTTGAAAATTTTGCGCAATTCCAAAATGACTGTTTTGAGTGTGTGCTATGCAGTTTACCAGGTCAGGTTGCTAATTATTTTTGCCGATTTTAACATTGCATTTTACTGCTCCTTATGGGCAGTACGGCTGTCATTTTTCCGATCCTGCCCAGCGTATTTCCCATGGCCCTTAATGGCAAGTTAGTCTGGAAATCAATGAGTATTAAGAAAATCACAGTGACACTGTTCATTAGCAGAGGTCTTAAAATGGCTATGTTGAAAATTTGGTGAAAAATTCCTAAAAATAACTGTTTTACGAGCTATGCTGTTGCAGTTCTCACGCATGTCTCGACACGCTTTTAATTTTCAATATTTGTCACTCCAGATTTTTCAACATTGCCATTTTTACCACACCTCCTCATGAGCACAGCTGTCATTTTTCACATCCTGCCTAAAAACATGTCTTTCCATGTAGCGCACAGTGGCGCAGTCACAGCGAACTCAATGTATGGGACACATTAAGAAAATCACAGTGACACTGATCATGAGCAGAGGTCTTAAAATGGCTAATGTTGAAAATTTGGTGAAAATTCCAACAAGCATTTGTCAATGTTGAATGTTGCTTGCTTCTATGTGCTGTTTAGGTATTTGGAAGTCATTGAGTGTAAATATTGAAAATTTATGACCATTCGTCGCCGCATGAGAACGCGAACGCACACCGTAAAACAGTCATTTTTGGATTTTTTCACCAAATTTCAACATAGCCATTTTAAGACCTCTGGTCATGAACAGTGTCACTGTGATTTTGTTAATGTGTCCCACATTGAGTTTGACACCGACAGCGCCATTGTGCCTACATGGGTGTGAACACGCTTTGGGCAGGATGTGAAAATGACAGCTGTACAACCCATAAGGAGGTGTGGTAAATGGCAATGTTGAAAATCTGGAGTGGAAGTATTGAAAATCAAGAACTCCACGAAAGCGTGGCGTGGGAACCGCGCAACGCACACCCGTAAAACAGTCATTTTTAGAGTTCATCAGTTTTCAACATTGCCATTTTAAGATCTGTGCTCATGAACAGTGACACTGTGATTTTCAAATGTGTCCCATACACTGAGTTCGCATAACGACTGCACCATTGTGCTACATGGGCTGAAACACGCTTTGGGTGAGATGTGAAAATGACAGCTGCACTACTCATAAGAAGGTGTGGGAAAATGGCAATGTTGAAAATCTGGGAGTGGAAATATTGAAACGTTGAACCCACGAAAGGCGTAGGAACCGCGCAACGACGTCAGAAACAGTCATTTATACTTTTATCACCTCAACATAGCCATTTAAGACCTCTGCTCATGAACAGTGTCACTGTGATTTTCTTAATTTATCCCATACATTGATTTTAAGAAACCTCATCGCCATTCTGCGCCACATGGGTGGAAACATATTTGGGTGAGATGTGAAAATGACAGCTGTACTACTCATAAGAAGGTGTGGTAAAATGGCAATGTTGAAAATCTGGAGTGAAAATATTGATATTTTGCTGAACTTACGAGCCTGCGTAGGAACTCGCGCAACGACGCCTATAGCAGTCATTTTTTTTGATATACATCACCAACATGGTGAGTTTCTTCATGACGATTCACTGTCATGAGCTGGGTCCGAAGGGTGATCACATTCACTGCACGAAATCACCCTTCGGCCCAAATAACGCCATGACAGTGACATCATTCATGAGAAGGGTCCCAAAAACCCCATGTTGAAAATTTGGTGCAAAAATTCCCAAAAATGGCTGAGATATGCAATAAAGTTGAAACCCCCCTATCTAGCCCATTATACAGCTTACCGGCATTTCCTCAGTTCGCGGTCGGCTTTGAAGAGTGCAGACGTGTTCCCGATCCACCCAAGATCATCATGCCAGAGTCCGGAGGTAAGTATGGGGTGAGGGTGTGGGGAGGCTGGTGCGCAGTGAGTTGGTGCGGTTGTGAGGGAGGTCGGAGACGCCACCAAGGAACGCTGCTTTTCAGGTAAAAAAAGACCACGAGGGACGCTCACGCCACGCTGGGTGGCTCCCAGCATGGCACAAGGACATTGGGGTTGGCGTTCAGCCGGCGAGTTGGGCACCCCCGTCGGCTAAAGGACTGATTGCCACGCTGGGGTGGGCTCCCAGCGTGGCACCTACAACTGGGGGGGGAGACAGCACAGCTCAGCCGACGGGGATTGGGCACCCCGTTGGCTATACAATGCATGCGGGGGTGTGCACACCTGCGGGGGTGGGAGCTGCGCCTGAGCAGCTTCTTATCGTTGCTCACTCAAGCGTAGCTCCCCCTTTCAACTGTATGCCACTGCATTTTGGAGCGTGTCATAGACAGCTCCAAAATGCATTGGCTTACAGGGGCCGCACCTGCCAGCACACTGCCTGAATTGGAGGAGGAGGTGACACACCTCCGAAATCTCTGATGATGGCACTATGTTTCTTGCACATGCGTGCAAGCAACATAAAAATGACTGTTTTATGAGTGTTCATTGCGCAGCTCCTATGCACCCATAAGTTTGCAATTTTCAATATTTTCACTCCAGATTTTCAACATTGCCATTTTACCAATAACCTCCTTATGAGCAGTGCAGCTGTCATTTTTCTACATCCTGCCCAAAACGTAGCTTCCACCCATGTAGCGCATAATGGCACAGAGTCGCCAGCGAACTCAGTGTATGGGACACATTAAGAAAATCACAGTGTCACTGTTCATGAGCAGAGATCTTAAAATGGCTATGTTGAAAATTTGGTGAACAAATTCTTAAAATAACTGTTTTATGAGCGCGTTGTGTAGTTCCTACCGCACGTCAGGTAGTTTGCGACTTTTCAATATTTTACTCACATAGATTTCAACATTGCCATTTTCCACACCCTTATGAGCAGTACAGCTGTCATTTTCACATCCTGCCCAAAACTTGTTTCCTCATATAGTGCACAATGGCTCAGTCGGTGTGCAAAATCAATGTATGGGACACAGTAAGAAAATCACAGTGACACTGTTCATTAGTAGAGGTTTTAAAATGCCAATGTTGAAAATTTGGTGAAAAAATTCCTAACAATGACTGTTTTACGAGAGTGCATTGCACAGTTCCCATGCACGCTAGTAGGTTTGCGAATTTTCAATATTTCCACTCCAGATTTTCAACATTGCCATTTTACCACACTTCCTTATGAGCAGTACAACTGTCATTTTTCACATCCTGCCCAAAACGTGTTTCCGCCTATGTAGCGCACAATGGGGGTAACAAAAAAGTCATGCTGAAAATTTATTGTGCAAATACCAGCAATCGTACAGGGCATTAGGGTAAAGCACCATACGTGCCAAACACCACTGCAAATACCTGCAAGCGAACGTTCGGCATTGACAAATGCTTGTTGATACAGTAACAGTGTTTACTCACTGAAGAAGGATTGTATATCTGAAACATTTGGGTCTATGAACACTGTATTTCATTTTTGGAGAAAAATATTAGAAAAGGAAAAAATACTGAATTCTGGTGAAGATAAATAAACCATTTAAAAATATTTTTTTACATTTGGTAAGTGGGCTCAATTACTACCAATGTGTCTCTTCTGTTCATTAGCCTTGATTGGTAGAGAGCTACTCCCTTAAAGAGGTATTTTGTTCTTTAACCGAGGTTGGCTGTTCTGGATCTTGATCTTGATCTTGTAAATTACTATTACCCAGGCTGCACAGCTGCAAGAGTTAACAATGCCAGTGGAGTAGGGTGGGTACAGGTGCAAAAACAATTCCAGATGCTACAGCTGAAATGGGGCAGTTTAGTCTTAGATGGAAGGAAAATGATTGAGTGGGGGAGTATAAAGTCATCAACAAAATAGGAAGGCGAACCCAAGGGTCAGGAACAGTTGCAGGAGTGGGTAGTAATGTTGCAAAGAAGGAACTTGAGGGAGGACATGGACAAGGCTGACTCGAAAGATGGGGAAAGAGAGGACTGGAGTTTAGGAAAATGATACGAGAAGGCAGATTGGCCTGCTGAAGTTTTCTTGGGTGGGAATGAAATGAAAACGGAAGCAATACTTACAGAGGGGGTAGGAGGAAGGTGGGTGAGGGAAACAAGGAGAGTGGAAAGGTAGGTAGGGAGGGAGAGAGCCAAACCAGAATTTTGAGGTGAAGGTGGCACAATCAGTGAGTCATCTGGCATCAAGGGAAGGGAGGGAGAGAGAGAGAGAGAGAAGTAGAGGGAGTAGTGGTGTGTATGAGGGGGGCAGTGCAAAGCAAAATGGCAGAAAGAGTGAAAGAAGGGAGTCCAGTCTAACAAGACTGGATTTCAAAGCTGCACTGTAGACAATGCTGCTGATGTTCAAGATAGGGAGACTCATCTGCATGACTAGCTCCCAATGGGCAGGGAGTGGGATACTGGCTTTGTTTCCATATTGCCCACCCAGTTTGGAGTGGAGCTTGAGGTGGATGACATTAATGTGCACCAAAAAATCAAGGTGACGGTTAAGTCAGACCCCAAGGTACTTAAAGGAGGAAATATCTTCAATTTCAGTCCAATCAAAGGTGTGGAAAGAGGAGAGGGGAGAGAGCCTAAGCTGAGCCAAGCCTAGTCAAACCTTTGCTAGTGAGTCTTTTCCGGGAGCCAAAAGTCATGGAGACCATTTTCTTGGCACTGAGGGAAAGAAGGTTGGAACAAAACCAGTGCTGAATGCTGTTTAAATCCAGTTGGAGACAGACAACAAGGTCAGCAGCAGAGGAGACAGAGGCAAACAGCACAGTGCCCTCTGTACAGATGTGTATTGCTGCACAGGAACAGACTGAGGGGAGGTCATTTAGGAATATGGAGAAGAGTAAGGGGCACAGGACAGAACCTTATGGAATTCCTGAGCAGAGAGGGAACAAGGAGAGGGGCATCTCTGATATGGACAGCTTACAACCTGCCCTCAAGGAAGGAGAGGAACCAGCTGAGTGAGGAGGCAGATAGACCCACTGCCTTAAGCTTGACCAGGAGCAAGTGTGTGTCACTATATTGAAAGCGTTGGTCAAGCCAACAAAGATTGCAAAAAGGAACAAGCCCTGGTCCATCCCAGACAGCATGTAGTCAGTAAGCCAGAAGTGGGAGGTGGAAGTGAAGTGAGACTTTCTAAAGTAAGACTGGAAGAGGGTGAAAAAGGAGGAGGAATCAAGGAAAGGAGAGAGCTGTGAGAGGACAAAAGATTCCTGGAGCTTAGCCAGGGTGGGGAAGAGAGAGATGGGATGATAGTTTCCAGGAGAGAAGAAATCACCTCCCTTTGGAAAGGGGATGACAGTAGTCCATTTCCAGGTATCAGGAACAGAGGCAGAAGCAAAGGAGAGTTTGGGGGTAATAGGGATAGCGATGGCTGGAGCAGAGAGATGTAGAAGCTTGGGGTCAAGGCCATCAGGACACATACTCTTGTGGGCGTTAAAAGCTAGAAGGGCCTTAAGACTTCCAGAGGTAGTGGTGGAAGAGAAGAAGAACTGCAGAGGAAGAGAGGTAGGGAGAGGAAGAGGAGGGGAAAGAAAGATGGAAGGGGGATGAGAGATGGGGCATATGTGGTGACAAAGGAGTTAAAGGAAGAGGCAACAGCAGCAGCGTCAGTTATGTGAGAGTTGCCAACCTTGAGGATGGGGAGGGACTGAGTTGGGGGGGGGGAGAGGGAGTAGATAGCCTTCCAGAACTTGGAGTGGTGATTAAGATTGTTCTGGAGTGTGGGTGCGAAGTACTCATATTTTGCAAACCTGCAAGTGCAAGCATTGCGAAGGGTCCAGTAATTTAGCAGGGCATCAGGGGAACCAGTGATCTTGTAGGACTGCCAGGCTAGGTCACAAGTTTGAAGGCAGACTAGTAGCTTGACAGAGATCCTGGGAAGGTGGGAACTCCTAACCCTGTTTTTCCTGAGCAGGGCATAGTAGTCCCAGACAGCCATAAAATTGGTATGGAAAAATTCAAGGGCCATGTTGGTGTCAATGTCTGCTTAGATGTGAGAACAGTCAGTAACTGACAGGCCAATATGTAATGGGACATATGAAAAATCCAGTGATCTGAAGGACTGAAGGGGTATTATAACAAGCATTAGTCCATGCTGAATGTTGTTGCACTGGCATTGGCAGTGGCAGAGCTAGAGACGCATAATATGAATGGCAGTGAAGTATTGAAGTGATGCCAACCCAACCCCCACCCTGTAGAGAGCGACAGGCATTGGGGTGTGCCTTTGGGTCATCAGCTATAATGCTCATAGCATTGTACCTCACCCTACCCTGTAGACACTGACAAGTGTCGTGGTGTGCTTTGGGGTCTTTGGGCATTATACTTACCCCATTCCATAAGGAAATATGCTGACGTGGGTGCAATATAGGAGTGTGGGGTGAAGTTTGTGGCAGAACAGTGCAAGACACACCACGATGCCTGTCAGTGGCTGCAGGGTGGGCAGGGGGGGTGGAATGGCGTGAGCATTACATCCGATGATCCCAAGTCACACCGCTGACGCCTGTCAGTCCGTACCAAGTGGGGTGCTACAGTTGGAAACCCTAACACCGTAGGGGTGTAGTGGTAGTATCACTCCACATTTTCAACATGAGCTGCTTGTCAGGCCACATCATGAAAAGCGGCACAATCACTTTGTTAGCTGAAATGTGGTTTTGCAGAGCAGCTGTGCCATTTAGCAACAGAAGGACGAAAACACAGTTTTGGGCAAGATGTGGAGAATGACAACTGTATTGTTCATGAGGAGGCGTAAAAAATTGCAATGTTGAAAATCTGGAGTGGCAATATGAAATATTGGTGAAGCAATGAACATGCATACAAACTGCACAACAGACATCCGCAGCCCAATTATTTGTGGGAGTTTTTTAGGCACATTTTCAACATAGCTATTCTGGGACCTCCCCTCATGAACAGTAGCGCTGTGATTTTGTTAATGTGTCCCAAAAGGTGATTTCCCACCGGAGCACGCCATTATGCACCACAGTTGCAGAAACATGGTTTGGGCAGGCCGTGAAAAATGGCAGCTGTACTGTTGATATGGAGGCTTGCACAAATGCCAGTGGTAACAATCTGGCAAGAAAATATTGCAAATTTACAAAGTTACAAGGGTGCGTGGAAACTGCGCAATGCACGCTTGCAGCACAGTCATTTTATGGACTTTTGGCACCAAATTTTCAACATAGGCATTTTAGGACCTCTGCTCATGAACAGTGTCATAGCCATTTCCTCAAACTGTCCCAAAAAACTGATTTCGCACAGTGACTGTGCAATTCTGTGCCGGACATGCGAAAACACATTTCAGCCAGTATATGTAAAATGACAGCTGTACTATTCATAAGGAGGTGTGAAAAAATGCCAATTTTGAACATCTGGAGTGAAAATATTACAAATGCACGAAGTCACTAGCGTGCGTGCAAAGTGCTCAACACACGCTCGTAAAACACTAATTTTATGGACTTTCAGCCCCAAATTTTCAACATAGGCATTTTAGGACCTGTGCTAATGAACAGTGTCACTGTCATTTTCATAATGTGTCTCGAACATGGACTTTCCACAGCGACCATGCTATTTTGCGCCAGAACTGTGAAAACACATTTTGGTCAGGATATGAAAATGACAGCTATACTGTTCATAAGGAGGTGCAGAACAATGGTAATGTTGAAAATCTGGAATGAAAATATTGTAAATTCACGAACTTATGAGCGTTGCATACAAACTGCGCAATGCACGCTCGTAACACAGTCATATTATGGAGTATCATCGCCAAATTTCCAGCATAGGCATTTTAGGACCTCTGCTCATGAACAATGTAGCTGTCATTTTCATAATTTGTCCCGAGCACTGATTTCCTACATCGACTGCGCTATTCTGTGCCAGAAGTGCAAAATCAGATTTCTGGCAGGCTGTGAAAAATGACAGCTGTATGGCTCACAAGAAGGTGTGGAAAAATGCCAATGCTGAACATGTGGTGTGAAAATATTGCAAATCCGCTAAGTTATGAGCATGTGTAGCAACTGCGCAATGCTCGCTTGTAAAACAGTCATTTTTTTTTATTTTTCCCACCATTAGCTCAAGCTGTGGACCCTGCAATACGAGCAGACTTAATAGACCAAATGGACTTCATCTGCTGGCTTCTTCGTATGTTCGTAAAGGCTTTTTGAGAGCCCCCCCTCAGGAACATTGCTACGGTCATTTCATCCCTCACTCCCGAAAGGTGATTCCATGCAGTGACTGTGAAATCACCTTTCAGGACTGAATAACACCATGACAGTGCAAAAATTCATGACGAGGGGCCGCAAAAACTCCATGTTGAAAATTTGGTGCCAAAATTCTAAAAAATGCCTGAGATTTTCATCAAAGTTGAATAACCCCTATTTATTCCATTATACAGCTTACCGGCATTTCCTTAGCTTGCGGTCGGCTTTGAAGAGTGCAGACATGTTCCTGGTCCACTGAAGATCATCGCGCTGAACTCCGGAGGTAAGTATTGTGTGAGGGGGTGGTGTGGGGAGGCAGGGTGTGCAGTGGGTGGGCACAGGTTGTGGGAGGCGGGCAGGGAGACCACGAGGGACAGTTTTCTTATTTACAAGTTCAAAAAAATAAAAAAATTAACATCTGGGGATGTTTTTTTATTTGCAGGGGCTTTGGCACACTGGAGTGGGCTCCCAGCGTGCCACCTAACTATTTGGGGGGGTGCTGCAGCCAACGGGGGATTGAGCACCCTCGTCGGCACACGACATGAGGGGGTAATTTATGCCGATGTGGATTGGGCACCCCCATCGGCACACAAGGAAAGCGGGAGGGGGCAGGAGCTGAGGGGGATTGGGCACCCCCTCGGCATATGACAAATGTGGGGGAGTGGTTTATGCCGACGAGGAGTGGGCTCCCCCATCGGCACATACATTGGGGCCATGCTAAGCTGGCAGGGGGATTGGGCACCCCCGAAGTCGGCAGCCGCCATGTATACAATGTGGCTGAGCATGTCGGGAGGTCCGCTGCATCTGACAGCTTTGCTTGGATTGCAGTGGACCTTTTCTTAGATGTGCCCACCACATTATGTATGCATGGTGTGGCGCCGGCATGCAGGCTGATTAGGGAATGAGGGACGCATCTACTGATGCGTGCCCTGCATTCGCCCAACAGTGACCGCACCTCCAAATCTGCACTACTGCAAGATGTTGACTGCGCAAGTGCGCCAACATAAAAAAGGCAAACAGAAAGTAACAATCTGATTGGCTCACAAACATTCTAAGTCTCTAGATTAACTGCTGATAAAGCTGAGGTTGGAGCCTCATCACAAGATAGCATAGCAGATCCATACTCTAGACTGGGAAAAACAAGATATGCCTAAAATTCCAAGCATTCTAAAGAAAACTGCCAGGCAGACATTTAAATGACAGATGAATTATCTGCAATCGGCAATGGGCATATACTGTGCTATCTACAATTAAGCTTTTTTTGTTTTAAAGATTATCTTTGAACTATTTTTTGTTAGTTAAACTCAGAGCTGCCATATAAGCACAGCATCAGGGGTGTCAGCAGGCATACACACTGTACTCAGCAGAGTACAGTAAAAAAAAATCAGGCAGGGGCAATAAATCAGGCAGGAGCAACAAAAAGAGGAAAGCAAGGACACTGTGAGTCACATTGTGTCTGTGTTGCACTGAGCCCTTCTGCCTTTGTTGTTTGCTATGGGGCACTGATGCCACCAGCCAAATACACAAAAAAGAACAACTTACCAGGCAGGCAGAAAAACAAAAGAAGGAAGATTACAAGAAGAAACTGATTACTTGATCTCAGACATGGCAAACAGGTGGCGGGGGGGGGGGAGCTATTGCTGGTGTGATGTGGCAGCGCTTATTTTGGTTTATGTTTGCGTAACAGTTGGGGGGGCAACAGCGCATCAGTTCTGAGTACAAATTTAAAATTCCTGGCTACACCCCTGCACAGCAGTAAAACAAATAAATGCATTTCAGGAAAGTCAGTAATCCCCAAGTTAATCAACATGTGCCCCCTCACCACCAGAAACTGTCCAGGTCTCTCCTGTGATTTTTTTAAGTAGCCCAATCACCCCACCACCTTCTTGATTCTGAAAGAAAATGTGTCTCCCTGAGCTCCCTCCTAAACCGAGGTCAACTGCATGACAGTACAAACACTGCCTCCGGGTCATCTGGGTGGTCATTATTTTTCATACAAATGAAATGTACAGCTGTATACATCACCTTCTCTTTTTCAGTGCTGCGAAGGTTGGTAGAAATATCTAGCTGCTTTAGTATCACAGAAGACATGAACAGTTCCCTGGGTGTGTGGGGGGAGTAACATGGCAGTTGATTTGGGTTTTTGTAAAGTCAGCTGAGACATTTTTCTATTTTGTTTTACTAATGTGCTTATTGTTGTGTTTTAGAATGAGTGTAAACCAAAGAGTTTGACTCTAAACTAAAAGGTAACAAAAAGGGACTATTTTTCTCATAAACCAGCAAAGCTTAGTTGGTGAATAAAAACAATCACTTATGAGTATAGCAAAAATGTATAGAAAAATGTCTGTATATCTGTTCATTTTTATGTTTGCTTGCATGCATGTGCAAGAAACATAGTGCCATCATCCAAATTTTCGTAGGTGTGGCACCCTGTCTTCCAATACAGTCAGTGTGTTTGCAGGCATGGCCACAGTTCGCCAATGAATGCTGCAGCTGTCTATAACAGCAGTTGAAAATGCAGTGCTGTACAGTTCAAAGGGAGAGCTCTGCTTCAGTGAGCAGCGAGAAGATACCTGTGTGTGCATGCTCCCCCACACACACACACCGCCGTGCATATTCGTGCTAAGCCGCCTTCTGCGCCGCACACTATGGCCAACAGGGTGCCTAATCCCCATCGGGTTTCCGCTGTGCTCCCCAAACAGAGTTTCCAGGTGCTGGCTGGGAGCCCAAACCAGCGTGGCAACAGCCTGTATGTCCAATGGGGGTGCTCAATCCACTGTCGGCTCCAATGTTTCTCTCCCAGCTGACAACCGGGTGCCACTCTGGGAGCCCACCCCAGCATGACAACAGTCCGTATGGCTGACGGGGGTACTCAATCCCTTGTCGGCTCCACTGTCCCCCCAAACAGCCTTCCAGCTGCCACACTGGGAGCCCACCCCAGAGTGGTAAACGTCCCACGTCGTCTTCCTAAAAGTAAAATAAACCTAGAAAGAAAAAAACTGTCCCTCACTGACTGTCTTTACTTCCACCCCCACCCGTGCCCACCCACTGCACACCCTGTCTCCCCATACCTCCCCCTCACCCCATACTTACCTCTGGAGCTCGGTGCGATGATCTTCGGTGGACCGGGAACATGTCTGCACTCTTCGAAGCCGATCGCAAACTGAGGAAATGCCGATAAGCTGTATAATGTAATAAATAGGGTTTTTTCAACTTCTTGCATATCTCAGGCATTTTTGGGGAATTTTTTCACCAGATTTTCAACTTGGGGTTTTTGGGACCCCATCTCAATAATTCTGTCACTGTCATTTTGTTAATCGGCCCCGAAAGGTGATTTCACAGTCACTGCGCGGAACCACCGTTCGGGACCAGTTTATGAAATGACAGTGTCACAGTTCAAGAGGTAGGCCCCCAAAAACCCTATGTTGAAAATTTGGTGAAAAAATTCCCAAAAATGACTTTTACGAGCATGCGTTGACTGTTCCTATGCACGCCATGTTCGCGATTTTCAATATTTTCACCCAGATTTTCAACATTGCCATTTTACCACACCTTCTTATGAGCAGTACAGCTGTCATTTTTCACATTTTGCCCAAAATGTGTTTCTTCGCATGTAGCGCACAATGGCGCAGTCGGTGTGCGAAATCAATGTTAGGGACAGAGTAAGAAAATTACAGTGACACTGTTCATGAGCAGAGGTGTTAAAATGGCTATGTTAAAAATTTGGTGAAAAAAGTCCTTAAAATGACTGTGTTACGAGCGACCATTGCGCAGTTTCCAAGCACCCTCATAAATTCATGGATTTCTAATATTTTCAGTCCAGATTTTCACCAGTGGCATTTTTCCACACTTCCTTATGAACAGTACAGCTGTCATTTTTCACACCATGGCCAAAATGTGTTTTCACACTTCCAGCGCAGAAATGCCTGGTCGCTGTGGAAAATCATTGTTCGGGACAGATAAAGAAAATCACAGTGACACTGTCCATGATCGGAGGTCCCAAAATGCCTGTGTTGACAATCTGCTATAAAAAATCCCCAAACTAATTGCATTACAGGTGTGCGTTGCGCAGTTTCTACGCACGCTCGTGACTTCACCAGTTTTTTAAATATTTTCACTGCAGATTTTCAACATTGCCATTTTTTGCACCTCCCCATGAACAGTACAGCTGTCATTCTTCACATCCTGTTCAAAATGTGTTTTCGCACCTATGGTGCTAAATGGCATAGTCGCTGTGCAAAATCAGCTTTCGGCTAACAAACTGATATTGCCACTGTTCATAAGGTGGGGGTCACAAAAAACCCATGTTGAAAATTTGGAGTGAAAATGCCAATGAATGCCTGAGTTGTTAGGGTTTACGACCATAACGCCCCACCCTGTAGAGACTGACAGGCATCAGGGGTGTGACTTGGGATTCTCGCCTGTAATGTTCATACCATTCCACACCCTGCAGCCATTGAGAGGCATCAAGGTGTACCTTGGACTCTTCAGCCCCAAAGTTCACCTCATTCTCCTATACAGCACCCATCTCACCATATTTCCTGATGGAATGGGGTGAGCATAAGGGCCAAAGACCCCAAGGCACACCATGACACGTCAGTGTCTGCAGGGTAGGGTGTGGTGAAATGGCGTGGCCGTTATGCCTGATGACCCAAAGGCACACCCCAATGCCTGTCAGTCTCTGCAGGGTGGTGGCGGGGTTGGCTTCAGTTCAATACTTCACTGCCATTCCTATTATGCAGCTCTCTAACTCCTACACTACCAATGCCAATGCCAGCAAGCAAACATTCGGCATTGACAAATGCTTTGTTATAATAACATTAAGGTACTCCTGGGAGCTGGTTTAACAGTAGTTAATCCAGCCCCCAGATGCATGAGGCTCTCGCCTAATCCTCATGGCCTCATCACACACCTGAATGTTGGATTAACCACTGATAAACCAACCCCTAGTTGTACCTTAATGCTTAATAATTTTAAGGGGAGCTTTAGGGCACTGGATCTTTTTGCACACAGTAGACTACAATGATGGTCACTGAGGTAGTCAGAGAGAAGACCTGCATCCATAATTTGGTGAGGGTGAGTGGACAGAAACTAGTCCAGAACAGTATGGTTCAAGGATTTATGATAAAGATGGGTAGGCTCCGAAAGCAGTTGGGATAACAAAGAATTTAACGTTTTGGCAGTTCATGCATTGTAGAGGAGAGTTGATTAATGTCAGAATCATCAAGCATCAGCAACTCACCAGAGGAGGAGTGGGTGCAGATGGATGAGAGAAGTTCAGTGACCAATGCAGGGGATAGGCCTTGGACAGCAGTTCTCCCCTGCAACAAAAAGAGAGACTGAGAAGGGGAGGGGGGACACAGAGGAGCAGCTCATTGGAGGATGGAAAGGCCTTATAGCACCGGTGAAAACTGGATGCCAGAGGACAGGCAGACAGCAACACCACCACTTCTCTTGGGGCAATCATGCCCGAATCTGGAATATCCGGGGATTGTCACTGCAGAGTCCTGGACCTTTCAGACAGCCAGAAAAGACCCATCACAGTCAATATAATGTCCTACTTTTAATGTCTTTTCATTTATTTTTATTTTTTTTAATATATTTTTTGATGCATGACTTTATTTTTTGTGGGTATTATGTAATTTTAAAATCAATGGGGACAAAAAAAATAGTAATTGGCATAGAGGTAAAGCAGAAACTATAGGGGGCATATATCCAGAAGTCAGTAATGAATAGCAACTACAGTATTTTTGTAGCTCACTCTGGGCAGTGGCAGTCTCAGTGCATTTTGCAGACTCTATCACAAGACCATAAATAGTAATCCACAGCAGCTGTCAGTCAGCAGCACCTAACACAAGTAAGCTACTGTAAATAATATTCATTGCTGACATAAAAGCTTTCGTTACCCCCTATTTGTAGTCTGCTTTAATCCATGTTAACTATTGCATTGGGTGCCAAAGTGGGTCAGCCAGATTCTTGAAGTTGAGCCAAACTTATGGGCCCCAACTCGAAGCCAAACTGAAGTTGGTGATGGCTCACTTCTCTCGCCAATAAGCTGCCATCCAGCTTTTTCCTGTGCTGTGCTGTGCATGAGTGATTGGTTAATTGGCTTCAGCTATAGGAATACTGTCTGCTATCATGAGCTGTGTATGAAGCATTTCTACTTTTCTCTTGTAACATATAATGTTTTTTTTTTGTTATTTTTTTGTTTGTTTTTCTGTGTGTGAATTTTAGTGCTCGTCAAAGTTGCTGGATTGACAGCACAGGAATTTAAAGTCCTCTATTCACTTGACAGGTACAGCACAGGCGGTTACAGTGCAAGTTTACCCACACTGCCTCACCAATGTACCTCAACCCTGCCATAGAAGGGCCACCATTTAGGTGAGAGGGTATTTCAGACTGCATGCCCATTCAGTCCTGGGCCTCTGATGTGAGACTGCTAACAAGGGCACCTAAAAGTGCCAGTTGGGTTGGGAGTCATGTGATGTGAACATCTGCCCACTCGTCATATCCTGAACAACAGCTCAACCCATGCACGTTCACAAACTTTAAATTGCTTTTCTCATTGGGGTGCAACTGGTTATGGCATACAAAAGTTCAAACAAAAGACCCAGAACACACCCTCTCCCTCACTGGCAAATCATTAAATTGTTAGAATGTGATTTCTGCCTCAAATGGCTGCTCACATATTATCACAACCCACGCTGGACTGACCATCTGCTGCAGCAACTCATTTGCAGAATTTTAAGTATTTATTTTATTAATGGGAAGTCTGTCTTATTCGTTTTAGTTAGAAAGTGTAGTTTAGGGATAATAGCATAGTATAGTTGGGATGTAAGAGAAGATTAGGAGCTAGATTTGTGATTTTTAGTTAAGGCAATAACACTGTGCATGCAAGACACATAAACATTTGTGCTTCAATATACCAGCCTAATTTTGATGGTGTGCTCAACAGTCGGCGCTCTGGCAGTGTTTATTTTGCCAGAGGACTCGGAGGATGAAATTTTGACCCTTTGCTGAGTTTTTGGAGAGTGAGTCAAGAGGCTTCATAGTTCCCCTGGGAAGGGTGACGCTCTCTGAGAACTTGGGCTGTTTGTGCCACTGGAGCAGTTGGAGGTATTGATTCTGCTGAACTTTTGCCACGAATAGCTGGCCTAACCCAGCCAACCACCCACAGGTGGGCTGTGGATGTGCACTCAGGTACACAGTAGCCTGGCAGCCCTAGTGGACTAGAGGTACCCCCTTTCCATCCCGAGTCTATCTTCATCACTGAAGAGCTCCATAGTGTAGGGCCTCCCCAGACCTGATCACACCAGAGGAAACCATGGTCCATATCCATAGCATAGAGGAACCCCATCCACTGCCCCTGTACACAGACACCCTCACTCCCCCCTACCCAACCTGTTGCAAAGACTGGCACTGCCCTCCTCACCCTGCCATGGCCAGCCATTGACTGCGCTAAACCCGGGCTGGGGACCTGCACTCTGGAATGACCCAACTAGCTGTACTGTGAATTAAGGCACCATGCAAGCTGCTGACCCACCAGTGGATGCAGCCATGTGTACAACTCTGGCAAACTGTAAGAGGGAATTTACTGTACATACCTCCAATGCATGCCTTGCCAATGCTGTATCTTCCTGCTGTCATACACCACTGCAAGTCCACACTCTTCCCCATTCCCCTGTGTAACATACCACCCTCTGGACTGCTGAGGTATCCCGGGTGCCATGGGGTGCAGTATCCTGCAATGCCATTTGCAGTGTATGCTTCAGGCTATGGACAGTTCATCCACAGTTCCCCAATTGTACAAACAAATGGGAGGTCAGCTGTAACATGCCTGTTTTGGGACCTGTGTGAATGGGTACAGCATCGGCCGTCACCCGCATTGAGCATTGCAATGGCACCGGAATGATGGATCCACATGCAAGTGCCTGAGGTGTATGGCCACTGGGACAGACACAGCTTCAGCTTCACGTATAACACATTCCAGCATCCTACTGCGAGTGCTCTGCCACCCATCGATACAGTGGTACGATGACATCACAGAGCTAGTTGTTGCAATGGGATTGGATGAGGGGCGGGGAGTGCACCATTGAGGGGGAGCTAGGGCTACTACACTATGGATATGGATTGTAGGTGTGTTCAGGTGCAATCAGGGATGGCATCAGGGTCCCTACAGTAGGAAAATGATAGAGTCTGGACTTCGGTATCATCGGGGCTGGTGGAATGGGTTGGTGTGCCACTTTGCCACCAGATACTTCAGGGCCTGTCTCACTTGGGAGAGATTGTGTTGGGGCTTGGTGGTGAGAGCTGCTCCGACGCATTCATCCCCTTGCCAACATGCAAATGGGATGGTAATGGGCATGCATAAGGCCCCTTTGCACCCTGCATGTTCAATTAGTTCATTTGCATTCCTGGGCTGAATATCTCCCACGGGGGCTGTGGTGCATACTGGTATGTGCCACACATTCCCCCTAGAAAGTATTCAGTTGGGGTCACCCTGAATATACCTGACTTGGCAGCTGCCTGCACTGTGACTCCCATCCAGGGTCATATTTTCAGCAAGTACAGTATGCACACCCTGTACCGGTGGTGCAATCTCTTTGAATATTGTGTCACTGCCGACTGGTGCACCCTCTTTCCACAATGCCTCTTTTTGCTCGTGCATCAGTCTGGCCCTTAAAATGTCCCCCCAAATGTAAAATATTGTTTTCAGTGCATTCTGATTTTACACAATGCAGCATAATATTGTATAGATGTAGAGCCCCACTGAAAATCAGATGCCATTTCTTCTGTGAACTATCCAGGCTTGGAGGTATTGATTCTGCTGAACTTTTTCCGCAATGGCGGCGGAGCTTGTGGAGGAGTACTGCAGGATCGATAGAGAACATGTGGTGGCAGAAGTTTTGCAGTGACTAGTTGCTGTCAGCGTCTTGGTTGCTGGTGAAGTGGAAGTGAGGAAGTCCATTTACTACTGGCCATGGACAGTTGAGGAACCCAGTCAGCACCCTGGTAAAAAAGCAGCAGGGAAGTCATTTTTTGTCTGCAGATTTTGAAGGTGTTGAACCCAGGAGGTGTCTGAGTGAAAGAACATCTGACAAGTGAAATATCTGTGAAGCACATTTTATTACCCTCCTGATTGCAGGACTGATGCTGGAGAAAAAACATTTCGAGTACGCCACCAGAGGTACTGTATATTGAGCAGTTATAAATGGTCCCCTGAGGGCGGTGAGAGTGCTCAAAGGGCTGAACCTATCAATTGCAAAGTGTCAATATTAAGGCTGTGAGACAGCCTGTTTCAAAGGACAGAGCGTGCTGATAAAAACTGTTTGCTGTTTTGTTCAAGGCAGTGACAGTTCCTTGATTTTTCTGGATTTTTCACTGTTTTGGGAAATGAGAGACCCAAATACCTTTTGACTTTGCTGAAAGGACAATTTAATGCACGGTTGACTTTGCCACTATATATTGCGTAGGTCTGCCTAGATATTAGTAACTGTTATATTTTGGTATGGGGAGGGGGGAAGCTTTGTTGTTGTGAAGTGTGAGTGTTAGTGTGAGTGGCAAATGTGGATGTGTGGTAGTAGTGTCTATGTTTTTTGAGGGGTAAAGTGTATAAACTGAGTATTAATTGAGTGTTGTGTGGGCAGGTTATTTATTTGGGATATTGAAGTTTTATTTAACAGTCAGTACATGTTGGAGTACTGCGCCCATAAAGAGCAGTTGCTCGTCGGCCTATCTGCATGACCTCCACCCTTTTAAGCTTCCCTTTCTACCTGTGGAGACATATATGAGATGTAGGGCATTGCGCTTCAGAGGGGGTCAGGGCAGAAGGCCATGCGAGTGACTTCCAGGGAGTCAGCGATCTGGGTGGTGAGACCCATGGGGCACCCTGGGGTGAAATGAGTAGCGGAAATGGGGTCCTCTCTGCCTGGTTCCCATACCAAAGAGCTCCACCATAGATAGTGAGCAGGTGGTTTTTGGTCCAGCAGCTCCCACACATCTGACCCGGGCTGTACATTGCAATGCCAGGTCAATGAGGAACAAGACTGCTATAATAGCAGACTTGCTTTCCTCAGTAGACCTGGCTTGCATCACAGAGACCTGGCTGGATGAAAATGCTGCCCCCATTTTGGAGGCAGTGGTTCCAGATGGGTACTCTGTGGTGCACACCCCGAGGAAGGATCGTAGAGATGGGGGAGTGGCCATTTGATTTAAAGCCAGCCTGGGCCTCATGGTGCTACAGTGGGTTCTACCAGGTTATTTGAGAGGGTAGCCATGCGGGGGGATCTGGGCACAGGCTTTAGGATCCTTTTAATATACCAGCCACCAGGCATGGGAAATAAATTCCTTCAGGAGTTCGGGAACTTCATTGTCAGCCTGCTGTTGGAATCCCCCAGATGGTTAATTCAGGGATATTTCAATGCCGGGGTTGGTGACATACTCTCATCATTTGGTCATGACCTCCTGCAGAGCATGGAAACTCTGGGCTTGTTGCAGGTTGTCACCACAGTGACCCACTCACATGACCACACACTGGACCTGCTGTTCACACTGGGCCTTGGGGAAGATGACCTTATGATTGATCCAGTTGTCTGGTCAGATCATAGCACTGTGAGGTTTATGTTTGGGGCCCCCCCCAAAGGTCCGTCCTCTGTGGAGATGGTCCGCTACCGGTCTTTGCAGAGATTGTCCCAAACAGGACTATAGGTGGTGCTGGACCTCTTGAGGGTGGAGACTGCATGTGCAGTGAGTGCAGAGGAGGCAGTGGCAGCTTATAAGAGGGCTGTCGCTGCCATCTTTGACTCTACTGCACCTATCCATGTCCAGCCTTTATCTACTCACCGGAGGCCCCCTTGGTTTGATGAGGAACTCAGGGAATTAAAGATAAAGGGCCAGAGGTTGGAGCGCTGCTGGAGGAGGTCAGGACTGATGGAGGACAAATTGGCTTTGAGGTCACATTATGGTGACTATCAAAGAGCAAACTCCTGTAAAAAGGCAGATTTTTTTGTCAAGAGAGATTGCTGCAGCAAGGAACAGACTGGCTCAGCTCTTCCATACAGTAGATGGGCTATTACATTTGGCTTGTTTCCATACTGGAAGAGCAAGTTCAAGCACGAGGTGCGTTGAGTTTGCTCTGTTCTTTGCCAACAAAGTGTCCTCTATCGGGACTGAGATTTCCTCCAGCACTTCTCAAAGAGGTAGCATGATCGAACCAATGATGCGTTGGGTCACCCTTCTTGTGTGGGCTGGGTTTGATCCAGTTGGGGTGGAAGAGGTAGTCAGGACAGTCTCAAGGCTGTGACCAACCTATTGTAATCTAGACCCAGGTTCAACCTGACTTTTGGTTGGTTGTGTTGGCCTGATTGGATCTGTGGTTGCTGAGATCATCCAGTGTTCCTTAAGAAGTGGGGTCTTTCCAACAGCCTTGAAAGAGGCATTGGGGAGACCTCTTTTGAAGAAACCCTCATTGGACCTGGAGTGTCTCACCAAATACAGACCAGTCTTAAACCTCCTGTTTTTAGGGAAGGTTTTAGAAAAGGTGGTGGCCACACAACTTGAGTCTTGTCTTGCCTCCTCTGCCACTTATGAGCACTTCTAGTCTGGATTTAGACCTGGTACAGCATGGAGACTGTCCTGGTGAAGGTGCTGAATGACCTCCTAATAATGAGAGATAAAAGAGAGCATGCTATCCTTGTGCTTCTGGATCTCTCTGTGGCATTTGACACCGTGGATCATGAGGTGCTACTGGACTGACTACGGAACTGGTGTGGCCTAACTGGCAGTGTCAACATCTGGTTTAAGTCCTACCTCACGAATAGAGTGCAGAGTGTCGTGATGGGATTATCCTCCTCTAGCCCAATGCACCTACACTGTAGAGTTCCGCAGGGGTCAGTCCTGTTGCCTCTGTTGTTCAGGGGGTATATGCTGCCATTGGGGAATGTTATCAGGTGGTATGGACTGGGTTTTCATTGCTATGCTGATGATACCCAGCTGCACCGGTCATATGCACCTGGAAACCAGATGGTGGCCTCAGTGTTCAACACCTGCTTGGACAAGATCCAGAAATTGATGGCTCAGAACTGGCTACGACTCAACCCAGACAAGATAGAGGTACTGGTAATGGATCCTTGCCATCTGCAAGATGGGGGAGGGTTGGGGAATGACCCTAGCTTGTTACTGGGAGGCATTCCTTTGGCCCTCTCTACTTGGGTCAGGGACCTGGGCATGTTCCTTGATGATGGTCTGACACTTGATTGTCAGATGTTGGCCACTGTCCGAAGTGTTTTTTATCATCTGAGGAACATTGCCCAGATCAGTGCCCTGATACCGGCTGATGACCTTGCCACACTAGTACATGCCTTTGTCATATCTAGGTTATATTACTGCAATCCTCTGTACCTTGGGCTATCTAGAGGCAATCTCCATCATCCGCAGCTGGTGAAGAATGCAGCAGCTAGGTTGTTGACTGATGCATTGAGATTTGACCATGTCACACCTGTCCTCCGCAGACTGCACTGGCTCCCGATAAGGTGGAAAATTGCCTTCAGGGTCAGATTACTGATCTACAAAGCCCTGCATGGCCAGGGACCAGACTACCTGCAAGACCTACTGGGTCCTCACTGCCCACTTGTGCTCTCCGTTCCTCAGAGGGTTGCCTCCTCGTGGTTCCCAGGGCTCAGTTGAGGCAATCTGGGGATTGTGCTCTCTCCGTTACTGCACTGGCCCTGTGGAACTCACTTCCACTTCATCTACGGGAGGCACCCTCAGTGGAAACCTTTAAGAGAGAGTTTAAAATATTTTTATTTAACCAAACCTATGACCTATATGACATCTGATTGGTTAAGATATTTTACTAAACTGACTGTCATGTTTTTATGTGACAGATTTTAAATATCGATTATATTCTCCAGTGAGTTGTTGTACTTTGAGTAGTTGTATATTTTGTTACAAATTTTGTATGATGTTGTTTTATCAAATCAAATCAAATCTTTATTTATCCAGGTGATCATCATTGAGCAAGCTCATTTACAAGAGGGACCTGCTGTTGTCTAAGACAGTTATACATACATAGATTGAGAATACAAAGTACAACATGTGCAAAGAGTTACACATTTACAGAAAAGTGGTAGGTGCATAATATGCATTCCTAGCTTTCTTGTAGGAACAAACATGCATCACTCAACTTTGCTATGGTATATACAGACTCCATGTATGCAGAAGTTGAAGTGGTATGTTTAGTCATTCTTAGTCAAGCCTCCATCAGAGGGTACAATTCTTTGCATTTCAGCCCTCAGTGACCATTTACCATACTTGGGTGAGGGTCCTGGGCTGCATAAGGGCCCCTAATGAGGTCTGCATGTTCCATTTAAACAGTGAGAGGAGAGTAATATGAGAGAAGTTGTGCCTTGGGTGCCAAGGGCCATTATGGCAGCTGACTAGTGGACTTAATTAAAATAGGGAGGGGAGGAACTGGGTTCGTGGCTGGTTGTAGTAAGGATACGGAGTGAACTGTCAGCAGGACAGCTAGGAACTATGGAAACACTTACAGATTTTGGCGAACGTTTTGTCATAAATGATCCTAAACAGGGCAAAACTGACAGGATAGCTGAGTCTCAAGGATCTTTGTACCCTGTTCCAGAGCATAGGCAAAGCGTGGCTTATGATCCTGGGGATTTTCAGAGAAATTAGCGAGTGGCTTCTTAGTGCATAGCTACTGATTGGGCTCAGGGGGAAGCAGGCAACAATGTAATCTGGGAGTTTGTTGGTAAGGGCTTGGAATGTCCAGAGTGCTGCATTTCTACACTGCCTATATTGAAGGGGAAGGCCACCCTACAGCTGCATAGAAAGAGCAGTGATGTGTGGAGGATGGGAGACCAGTTATAAATCTTAGCACTCTGTGGTACAGGACATCCAGTTTTGCAAGGTGTGAGATGGAGCATTGGCCATAGATAATGTCGGCGTGGTTGATTAATGAGAGGAAAGTTGATTGAACAAGCTGTCTTCTTGCGTCTGCGTTCGGAAGGTGTTTAATTCTGTACAAAGACCTAGGCTGGCTGTCCCCCTCCTCCACCAGGCAATATTACCTCTGCAGCCTCTCTGACACCATCATCAGAGTGTCCAAGCCAGCATCTTTATCAAAACTGCTCCAGCCAGTGATACCTTCACGGGACCTTAGATCATCAGACAAATCTTTACTAACTGTTCCTCTCTGCCGTACAAACAAGGGTTCTGGATCGTTCAGTTATGCTGCCCCCCCACTTCTGGAACCTGCTGCCCCTGGATCTAAGAAGTGCCCCATCACATGCAGCTTTTAAGCACAGACTAAGAACATTCCTTGCCTCGATGGATAAATGTGTTTGTTTTGATCCCACTTAAAATCCTTAGTTCCTATCCAGATCACCTCTTCTCCTCCATTGTAAATGTTATACTTTTACCCACATTGTCTTATATGGTTTGATGCTACTTCGTAATTGTATGCACTGATGCCCTGTACTTATACCTCTGATATGGCTGTAACATCCTGGTGTAATTTCTCTACATTTGCCTAGTCACTTAGCTTACCCTCGTCCCCTGAGCCTATTATCCCTTACCATCCTTTCTTCCTTAACCCACGTCCTCCTAGCTTGTAACCCCTCACCATCCTTACTTCTCCTCTCTTCCCTTCCCACTTTACCCACCCCTCCTTTCACCTTTTATACTGTCCTTACCCCCTCCTCTCCTACCTCTCGCCCTCCTGTTCCCTGCCGCAACACTCCCCCTCTAGTCGATCTCTACTCTCTTTCCTGCCGTCTCTCGGTTCCACCAGTCCGGCTGCAGGTTGTAACCTTGTACCGCTAAAGCCGTACTTCGCCGTCTTCCTTCTGATCCACCTCTCACCATTCTGCCCTTCTCACTGCTATCTTTTCCCTTCCTTCATACATCTGTCTTTCATCTCCCCTTATGTACTGTCCTCACCCCCTCCCCTCTCCTACCTATCATCTCTTCCACCTGTCCACGTTCTGCCGTAACTTTCCGATCTCCCCTTTTTTCTCTACCGTCTCTTAGTTCCACCGGTCCGGTGCGCAGGTTGTAACCCTGTGCCGCTAAAGTCCGATTCGCCACCCTCACTTCTGTTATTCTCCCTCCTTACGTGCTGTCTCACTCTTACCCTGAGCGCCCCTTGACCATTATACCATGCCCTTCATCCCCAGCCACCGGCCGTACCCTGCACTTTTCTACCCTGCACTACTCTTTACCTTCGTCCTCCCCGTCCCTTAGTTGACATCCTCCACCCCTCTATCCTTCTATACCGTTGCACAGGTCCTTCCACCTCCCTCTCCTGCCCATCACCTTCCCTCTTTCATGCTCCTGCCATAACTTTCCACCTCTTCCCGACCTCTCCTTCTCTCCTACCGGCTCCCGGTTCCACCAACCCGGTTGCAGGCGGTAACCTTCTTCCGCTAAAGCCGCACTCGCCGCCTCCCTTCTGCATTACCTTTCCCTCCTGCCCTGCCCTTTATTTTCCTGGGTGTTCTACTCCCCCCTTTCTCTTTCTCCCGCTTTACCTACCCATCTGTGCCCTACCACCTTACCCCCTAGTTTTGAACAATGAATATAAGTCTGATGATTCTCAATTGTTATGCTTTGACTGTACTGTATCACTATGTCCTTTTTCCAATGTATCTTGCTTGTTATGTGTAAGTTTACTGTATCGCTATGTTCTGTAACTGTACCTCCCGGGTTGTGCCTGAAAATAGTCACCTGATGGCTAGTGCACTTACCCGGTTAACAAAAACTAAATAAAATAAAATAAAAATTCTGAAGAAGAGGCCAAGCCTCTGCCTAAGCTTTTTCATCAATTCTTCTGTGTGCTCCGCAAATGAGAGTTTGTTGTCCAGCCATATACCCAGATATTTGAATTTAGGCACGAACTCAAGATATTTGCCTAGAAGGGTAGTTATGGGAGGAAGGGTACCAGCAGCAGCAGAGTAGGCCCCAGTGCTAGATGGGGTAAATAGCATGGCTTTAGTTTTTTTTGCATTTAGCAGTAGCTTTTTGCTGAGAAGCTGATGCTGCAGCCTATTGAATTCAGTTTGTAGATCTGTGCATGCGGCTCCAGGGGAGTCACGGCTTAGATAGAGCACTGTATCATCGACAAACAAGTGGATACCAGCTTCTGTAATGCCTAGGTCCAAGTTATTAATGTAGATGGCAAACAGTAGAGGGCCCAGTATGGAACCCTGTGGGACTCCTCTTTTTATTGGTTTGAGAAAAGAACGCTCACCTTCAGCCTTAATTTGTTGCTGCCTATCAGAAAGATAATCCTGGAACCAGTCCAGGGAGGTTGAATCCATACCTATGGTTTTTAAGGTGGAGAGGGGTAGGCAGTGGTCGACGGTATCGAAGGCCTTGCTGAGACTTAAAAACACAGCACAAACACATTTTTTGTTGTCAAGGTCCCATTGCCAGTCATTAGTGACTGGTCAGCACCATAACAGTGCTATGCTTTGTTCTAAAGCCAGACTGCATGGGGTTAAGCAATGTAGAGTTGTCTAGAAACGATCTCAGCTGTAAATCCACAACTTTTTCCAGCATTTTTAAGAGTATAGGTAGAAGAGAGATTGGCCTATAATTGTTCAGGTCACATGGGTTCCCTGCTTTAAATAGGGGGATAACATGAGCGGTTTTCCATTCCGCAGGGATACATCCCTGGGCTAGGGACAGGTTGAATAAGTGTGATATAGGTGGGGCAAGTATATGGTATGCTATTTTCAGAAAGTATGGGTCGAAGGAGTTGGCTCCTGCACTTTTTCTGGTGTCTAGCCATAGCATAAGGTCTTCAACTTCTTTTTTGGTGGTTAAGGAAAAGGAGAAGATCGTATCTTTGTTACTTTGGTCTGGAGGCTGGGCGGTGAGCTGTGGATGGAGACTACTTACTAGTACATTATCGAATGCCATGCCTGCAGTGGCAAAGTGGTTGTTGAAGGCTTGAAGAATTTCAGATTTATCACTGATAGTGACATTGTCGATGGTGATTTTGGAGGGTAGTGCACTACCTGGAGAGTGTCCAGACAGTTCCTTTATGGTGGACCAGAATTTGGTTGGGCTGTTGGATGCAGATAGTAATTTGTTTTGATAATAATTGGCCTTGGCCTCTCCGACCATTTTCGTGCAGGCATTTCTAGCTGTCCTAAAGAGACACCAGTCTGCATCGGCCTGCGATTTCTGGGCCTTTTTCCATAGCTGGTCTCTTTTGAGTAAAGCACTCTTCAGATCTGGTGAAAACCAACGGCGGGTTCTGGTTTTTATTCATGCTTTAACTAGAGGAGCATGGTTGTTTAGGGCACTGGCTATGATTTTATGGAGAACATTATAGGCATCACCCACTGATTTAGCCAGGTAGAAAGTCTGCCAGAGCAAGGAGTTTTTCAGTTCTTGTATGTAGGCCAGAGGGACAAAGTTCCGTCTGGATCTTTTAGTAGAAAACTTTGATGTAGATAGTGGGTTCGAGATGGTTCTTATGCCAGCTATGAGACAGTGGTCACTAACATCTGCTAGAAGGATACCGGCATGGGAAAAGTAATGTGGTTTGTTGACAAGAAGGACATCCAGAAGTGTGTGTTTCATTGGATTTTTCTTGTTGATGCGCGTTGGTTCTGTAATCATTTGGGTGAACCCATGGGAGTTGCAGAATTGTTTTAGGGGTAGCGATCCATTCGATATCCAGTCATAGTTAAGGTCACCTAATATAATTGTTTCCAGAGGTGTCATGTCCATTTGTGAAGACAGATGAGCCAGGAGCTGTGGTCCTGCTGCTGGGGGTCTATAGCAACCTATTATGCGGAGTGCCACAGATTGGGACGGTTCGACCCTGAGAGACAGGCATTCAAAGCCCCCTGCAATGGAAGTAGCATCTAATATAGATACTGTAAATTTGTTTTTAACATAAATAGCTACTCCTCCCCCCCTAGTCTTTCTATTTGCTCTGAAGAGGAGGTAGTTGAGGATATTAACCTCACTGTCTGGTGTGGATGCCCGAAGCCAGTATTCCAAGATCATAAGTATGTCTGAGGCAGTGTGGATAATCCAGGCCTGGACAGAATCCAACTTCTTTAGAAGGCTGCAGACATTGGCATGCATAAAACTGATTCCTTTTAGGGTAGTAATTTCAGTTGGAGATTAAATCAACTTTGTGGGGCCAGGATTGAGCTCGACGTCTTCTGAGCACAGTAATAGGAGGAGCACAAAACTTCTCAGATTGGCAAGAAGATGTTTAAAAGCACGGGCCTTGTTGTGTTTTGTGTAGGTTAGATTGCAGGGATCCAGGGACCAAGCTGACCTCTTGTGTTGCCCTGCCAGTACGTTGATTAAAGTCCATGCAGAGTAACACCCGACTATGCAGCGTATGAGTGGCTGGGGTTTGGGGCCATGCATAGCCGAGTAGTTTGCAGTACCCCTTCGAGTGGATTCAACAAAATATGACTGAATCAGGGCCAACCAGGGGCAGCATAATGAATACATAGTCTTATTATGTGGATGTCCTAGTGGCGTAGGGCATGTCCCTTTATTAGAGTCAGATCTGTCAGGGGGTCCACTAATATTAGGTATCAGGGAAATTCAGGCTAGTAAGTAAAGCCAGCCGAGACCTGCCATGGTAGCTTATTCAAAAAGTGGAGTGTACTATCACGGGAGCTGCTAACCAGAGTCTTTAGGTCCCCAAATTTGTTGTATGGGTAGTTACTGCTGTGGTAAGATGGGGTCAGTATGCACTAAAAGGGGATCTAAGAGTAGCCCTGACAGTGGCACATCTCTGAACAAAATTTATTTGATGTGGGTTCCTCGTTAAGGGAAGGAGAATGGACAGGAGGACGGAAAATGTCTGGATTGCAAGACATATATTTCTTCAGTGGGGGCTGATAGAGGTGCCTGTGCAGAGTGGAGTGGGCCAATGGAAGATTATATAGGTCCCAGGGGTCGTTGTTCCATATGCAACTTGTTTGGGGAAGTTTAAAACCGGAGTTACGCAAGATAAATGTATACCGCCCTCAGCTAGAGAGAGGAGAGAGTAGCTCAAATTAATAGTGGGGCAACACAAAGGCTATTATTATTATTATTATTTTGTTGTTTAACCAGGTATAGCACACTAAGCTGAAAGCTTTTTTACAGGAGCGACCTGGGAGCACAAGGAGGTTTAGTGACTTGCTCAGGGTCACACAGTATGCAAGTGGAAACTGTGGGATTCAAACCCAGGTCTGGTCTGCTGGATGTCACCAGATTTGCAGCTCAGAGCCTTAGACCACTGCGCTATACTGCCTCCTAAAGGCTAGCAGTCTGAGAGAAAACAGCTCAATTAGCAACTGAAAGGCCTGCAATTTCCTTGGTGCCTTGCAGTCTGGAGATAGCTACAAAGTCACAAAGGGGCTGTAACACTTGGTTGCTGGTAACATTTTTAGACAATAAACAGTTTTTTGGCAAATCAGTCACAGTTCAGTAATTTGTTTTTTTCAGTAAAAGGGATGTTTAAAAAAAAACAGTGCCTTAGGAAGACAGAATATGCTAGTCAGCAGGAACAGGATATGCTAGTCAGCAATAAGCAAACCTAAAGTACCAAAATAGTATGCCTCAGCAAGACAGAATGAGATAAGGCTGCTAGAAGGCTTAGTTGCAAAAAGGGGATGGGAGGAATTGCATTTGTTGACAGTAAATAACCAAATAAATTGAAACATCAGACAGGAGTGGGCGGAGACTGTGTGCATTTAAAGGAGGCCTAGAAGGGGAAGGGGGTGGGACAAAAAATCAAGGGGAAGTTTGCAGAGCTAACACTGAATCAGTGCACATACAGTTGGAGATAAACTGCAGCAGGGGGGGAATGGTAAGTTACTTTACACAGTCTGAGCAGAACAGGCTAAATTAAAATATATAAATTAGAAGCCAAGTACAGGGATGCAGGCTTACATTATGCCACACGTCTCGAGTGCTCCTGTCTCAGGTGAGTGAGACCAGCCAATCAGGGAGCTCTACACAGGCGTGGAGTTAATAGCGCTACCCTGAGAAGACGCTGAAATTGAAAACAGCAAATTGCAAGTGATGATCCAGTTCAGTGTTCACACAGTCCAGAGAAACCGTGGCAATTTTTCAAGCATCGTACCTTATCTACCTCTTTGGGGGGTAGGTGGATCAGACTCCTTGCACCGTGGAGGTGCTATGGCTGGATCGTGACCGCTGCCTGATGGGGCAAGTGGCACCTGTAAGGAAGGAGACAGCAGATTAAATAGGAACAGATTGGGGGGAATGTGTCTAAACAGAGACACACAAAGAGAGCTGAGCACCAACTTGAAAGACAAATCAGGGGGCAGTCTCAGACAGTGGCAAGATGCTGGCTAACTCGGGAATCCAAAATAAGCACAAAAGAACAGACTGATGGGGAAGGGCAGGAGGGACAGAACAGAGACAGAGGAGGACAGGGGTACAAAGAAAGATGATTAAGAATGAAAGTTAAGGGCAGAAGCCTTAGGCTCAAGACAGAGGCTACACAGATTTTACAATTCACTGAATTTTCTAAGTCCATAGCAGTAAGCATGTAAACCCAGTACAGTCTTAAATAGGATTAAAAAATATATATATTAACAAAGCCAGTAAAGCTTTTTTACAAACTCAGTTCAAGGCAAAAATCAAGGGGAAGTTTGCAGAGCTAGCACTGAATCAGTGCACATACAGTTGGAGATAAACTGCAGTGAGGGGGAATGGTAAGTTACTTTACACAGGCCGAGCAGAACAGGCTAAATTTAAATATATAAATTAGAAGCTGAGTACAGGGGTGCAGGCTTACATTAAGCCACACGTCTCGGGTGCTCCTGTCTCAGGTGAATGAGACCAGCCAATCAGGGAGCTCTACACAGGCGTGGAGCCAATAGCGTTACCCTGAGAAGGCGCTGAAATTGAAAACAGCAAATTGCAAGTGATGATCCGGTTCAGCGTTCACACAGCCCAGAGAAATCGTGGCAATTTTTCAAGCATCGTACCTTATCTATCTCTTTGGGGGTAGTTGGATCAGGCTCCTTGCACCGTGGAGGTGCTATGGTTGGATCATGACCGCTGCCTGAGGTGGCAAGTGGCACCTTATCTATCTCTTTGGGGGTAGGTGGATCAGGCTCCTTGCACTGTGGAGGTGCTATGGCTGGATCATGACCACTGCCAGAGGGGGCAAGTGAAATTGTGCAGTGCTCTGACCCTTTAGGAAGGGGTGCTACATATTTCTATCTATCTATCTATTCATTCTATCCCATGGGGGGGTCTCTTTGTGTTCAATTCAGAGCTCTGGAGTGAAAGTCAGCTCAGCCACCAGTCCTCAAGGTGGACCTCCCATTGTCTGAGGCCCTATTCTAAAATGCAACTGACAGAGTTGGCTCCCTTTTTATGGCTGTGGGTGGAGCCTACAGCCATCTTGCTATCTGTAGCTTGAAAATGGAGTATCATGGAACACATTTTTTGGACTTTTCAATGTATCCTTCCACATCTACAAATCACTATGGCAACTAAAATAAAATAATCCCTTCTTTCTGTTTAGAATGTTGGAGACATAACTCCAAACTGCTTATCAGAAGACCATTAGGAAACAGAAACAGCTTATTAAATATTGGTTGCCTGTTGAACTGGAGATTTGTTTACCCCCTTCAAAATGCAACAACTTGCACATTTAAATGCCTAGCATTTAAATATTTTTAGCTGTTAACTTCAGTTAGGCATGAATATTTTTCAAGAAAGATTTATACCTCAGAAATGTTACCCTTTCCCAGCAAATGTATTAAGATTTACACTGGTTTTTAACCTCTCAAGACCTTTCTGATAAAATACCAGATCTTCAGTAAACTACCCAGACTAAATATATAAATTTCTTTTTCACAGCAAGGAATGCTTCTGCTTCCCAAACATAACAGATAAGAGCTACTGAGATCTCTTATAGTAAGTGTGTGTGTGCGTGCGTGCATATGTGTGTGTGTGTGTGTGTGTGTGTGTGTGTGTGTGTGTTTGGGGGAAGGGTGGAGAAACAGTCAAACTCCTGGCAAGGGAGACTTCATCTAATGAATTAACTGCTGACAAACCATGAGTGAGAAATTCATCTGTATAATTATCTAATTCCTTATGTTCCCATATAGAGTTATAAAAAGTTAGTCAAAACAACTGAGAAAGAAATTTGTAGGGGACAACAGCTGAGTTTTTCTTGTGTTTTTGACCTCCAACTCTATGAAAAAGAAGACTTTTTTTTGTCATTTTATAATATGATGTACTGAGTGTGTATTTACTGAGTTGCTGGATCAGTGCCTTGAAGAAAATAATAACATTTACTTAACTCATTCAAGATTCCATCAGGTGGACAGAAAAAAGTCTGAGAATTTGTCTGAAAACTAACAACTATAAGAAGCAAAAATAGCATTTGTGTGCATGTATATACATATATATACATATATATATATATATAGAGAGAGAGATAGTGTATGGTAGAACATTGTTGTTGGCGGAATTTCATCAAAAGCTAACACTGTTGTACCATTGATTTGATGTCACCTTGCTGTTGTACCATGTTAGGTACATCACATCGATGGTACAACAGCAATGAATGCTTCTGCACATGCGCCAAACATATGTGCTGCACTTCAGGGAAACGGCCGCATTGTTTTGCTGGGGAAATAAAATCAACATTAACGATTCAAAGATCACAAAGTAAGATATTACATTAGGCTTACCTTCAATGGTGGACAACAGCAGTACTTCAGAACTCGTTTTTTTTAAAGTAGTTTGTGACATCATGGGACTGGGGTATGAGTGAGGATTGTTCTTGGGTTGTGGGGGGGGGTCACGCAAAGATGGAAATAGAATCAAATGTACCAAAGAAGTGTTCTACTGTTGTTTTACTAATGCCCATACACTATACAAGACAATGGATGAGTATCAGTAGACAACAGCACTGTCTTCACTTCTCGAGGTTGTATGACAACCCTAAACTGCTTGAGCTTCACTCTCAAGGTTTACATGGTTGTCATGACAACCTCTCAAAGTGAACAACAGTGTTATTGTTCACTGTTGCCCATCCATTATCCTCTATATATCTATAGGGAAATGTCTCTATTTGCAATACCTTTGTTTACAGGCATTACTAGGATCTTTTGAAAGATTGTCTGACTTGTGATTACTAATTTTGAGTATAGTTCATGAAATAATGAGTGTGATATTTGTTATTTCATATAGTCACCCATTGTGCCTTATGCATAGCATGTAATCCAAATCATTCCAAGGCCATATTGACATATTTTACAGAGCTCTTTTCCTGATAAAAAGCTGCTGATATAATAAAGAAATAACAAAGTCATAAATAAGGAACCAGTGGCTTATGGAAAAATCTACAGGGATTTGATTCTGCCACTGCAGGGAAAACACAGGAAAAATGAGGGCTTCTTACAGGGAAATAGTTATTTGGATCTGGGAGCATTGAATATTTCTTATCCTATATTTTGTAACCTGGATAGGGCAGGGGACATGCTACATCTCATTGTCATAGGGATCTTCATTTACATAGTTTTGCACTGTATTTACTCAGGCCGTTCCAGATTAGATGCAATATCTTGTTTGGGGTCATGATATTACCATTTTTATAATGTATTTATTCAGGGTACCTAGTCCAGGGCCCCCGTATTCAAAGGAGATGCGCAGTGCATCCTGTCAGAAAAGGGAGATGTGTCATGCAACTCCAACAATGCACAGTAGCACGATATTCAAACATGCAAGATGCGCCAGCTGCAAGAGAATGGGCCAGGGCACACATAAATAGTATGCTGTGCAAGTTTCAGGAGCATTCCCATGCATGTGCCATGCTGCGGCATATTCAGTCAGAATGAGCTCCTCACAGTCCAGAGCACCGCGACCCAAGGTTAGGCCAGGAATAGCTGGCCTAACCCAGCCAACCACCCACAGGTGGGCTGTGGATGTGCACTCAGGTACACAGTAGCTTGGCAGCCCTAGTGGACTAGAAGTACCCCCTTTCCATCCTGAGTCTATCCAACTCCATCACTGAAGAGTTCCACAGTGTAAGGTCCCCCCAGACCCAATCACACCAGAGGAAACCATGGTCCATATCCATAGCATTGAGGACCCCCACCGACTGCCTCTGTACACAGATACCCTCACTTCCCCCATACCCAACCTGTTGCAAAGACTGGCACTGCCCTCCACACCCTGCCATGGCCAGCTGTTGACTGCACTGAACCTCGGCTGGGGACCTTCACTCTGGAATGTCCCAACTGGCTGTACTGTGCAGTAGGGCACCATGCAAGCTGCTGGCCCACCAGTGTATGCAGCCGTGTGTATGTCCCTGACAAACCATAAGAGGGAATTTACATACCTCCATTGAATGCCTTGCTGATGCTGTATCTTCTTGCTGTCATACACCGCTGCAAGTCCACACTCTCCCCCATTCCCCTGTGTAACATACCACCCCATGGACTGCTGAGGTATCCCGGGTGCCATGGGGTGCAGTATCCTGCAATGCCATTTGCAGTGTATGCTTCAGGCTATGGACAGTTCATCCACAGTTCCCCAATTGTACAAACAAATGGGCGGTTGGCTGTAACAAGCCTGTTTTGGGACTTGAGTGAGTGAGTGCAGCATCAGCCGTCACCCACTCTGAGCATTGCAATAGCACTGAGATGATGGATGCACATGCGAGTGCCTGAGGTGTATGGCCACTGGGCGTTATCATCCGTGCACAGCTTGTGTCTATGTATAACACATTCCAGCATCCTACTGTGAGTGCTCTGCCACCCGTCGATACACTGGTATGATGATATCGCATAGCCAGTCATTGCAATGGGATGGGGGCAGAGAGGGGGGTGTCTGTGCAACACTGAGGGGGAGCGGGGGACACTACACTATGGACATGGATTGTAGGTGTATTCAGGTGTAATCAGGGATAGCATTATGGTCCTTACAGTATGAAGATGATAGAGTATGATCAGGGTTGGTGGAATGGGTAGAGGGTGCCACTTTACCACCAGAGACTTCATGGCCTGTCCCACTTGGAAGCGATCAGGTCAGGGCTTGGGGGTGAGAGCTGCTTCAATGCATTCACCCCCATGCCAACATGCAAATGGGACAGTAATGAGCATGCATAAGGCCCCTTTGCACCCTGCATGCTCATTTAGTTCATTTGCATTCCTGGGCTGAATATCGCCCATGGGAGCTGTGGTGCATACCGGTTTGTGCCACACATTCCCCCTGGAAAGTATTCAGTTGGGGTCACCCTGAATGTACCTGACTTGGCAGCCACCCTGCACTGTGACTCCCATCCAGGGTCACATTTTCAACAGGTACAGTATGCACACCCTGTACCGGTGGTGCATTCTTTTTCAATATTGTGTCAGTGCCGACTGGTGCACCCTCTTTGCGCAATGCATCTTTCTGCTCATGCATTGGTCCGGCCCTTGATATGTCCACCCAGATGTAAAATATTGTTTTCATTGCGTTCTGATTTTACACAGTGCAGCATAATATTGTATAGATGTAGAGCACCACTGAAAATAAGACGCCATTTCTTCTGTGAACTGTCCAGGCTAAATATATAGCAATCAGCAGGCATATTCTAGGAAAACACATTGTAAAAATGTGAAAAAGGAAGACCACATTGAAACTGCATCTCCATACATCTGCATTGTGCAAATTCATTAGAAATAAGGTGTGAAAACATCCCAAAAGCTCTCCACAGCCAAGTCGGCTCTGATCAGAGTTTGTTAAAATATGGTGCACTGCCTGATTGTCTCACTTTAAATAAGATGCAGTCCCCAGCCAAATGTACTGTTGATTGGTGGAGAGCCAGATAATGGAAACAGCCATATATCTCCCAAACATAGAACAGATCCAGAATTAGCAGCTCCACCCATGCACTTTCACAAGCTTTGAAACTGATTTTCTCATCAGTGTGCAACCTGTTAGTGCATATATAAGTTAAAACAAGACACCCAGTGCACACCTGCTCCCCAAAAATTGGAAATTTTTAAAAAAGGGTGCCAACTGTGGCAGTTGCACTTAAGAACAAGGCTACTGCATATAGGAGGTCCACCTTGATAACTGGTGGCTGAGTGAACTTTCACTCCAGAGCTCTGAATTGAACACCAAAAATCCCCCACTCCCCTTTGGGATGTAACAAGTAAGTAGCCATTTGAGGCAGAAAGCAAACAGTAACAATTTGAAGAGCTGCCTGTTGTTGTTTTTTTTGGGGGGGGACACTGGATCTCTTGTTTGAACTTGCCCACTGGGAACTGGACTGAGACCACCCCAACTCATTTAATATGGGCCACTGAACAACCCTCAGGAGAAATTGGCTTTCAACCACTACCGACATGCTAAATTTGAACCCATGACCTAGAGGTGAAAGTCTCCTTTATCCATTATCAGTTAACTGAGCCATACTGCTCCCCTGAGTAAAAGTAAATACAGCTGTTTATTTGAAGGCTGCCAGTGTATTTTTTCTTAGAGTAGCTGCTCCTTCGCTCCCATAGCCGTCATATGGTGTTGGTACCATCCATTGCTGAACCGGACCAAAAATGGCCACCGGGAGAGAATGAGTTAAGTTGTTTTATGCTGAAATGAGGTGCGTATTAATCCCTGAGTTACTGTTTGTTTGAGTTGAATGGCTAATGTGACAGTGTTTCAGGATTCATGGGGTTAATAGGTTTGTTTATGCTTGCTTCTTTATGTAAGCCTTTAGACACAGGTTCATGAGAATTTTTGTTGGGGCAGTGTTACGTTGTGTTACGGACACTCCCTGGTGTTTGAGCAACCTCATGTGAAAGTCATCATTTTTTGCCCAGTACATGATGGTCATCTAAACATTTAAAATCCACAACAAAAGAATGATTGCCATGCTTATTTTTAAGTTACATTGCTGAAACTAAATCCCTCTTTATGAAAAAAATCTGGATGAGGGCCAAATTACTTTATGTGGTTATACCATCAATATTTTACATGTCAACATGAGTGTGAAAGAAAAAATGAAACAAGGACACATCATTTGTCATGATGCTTGCTTCATTTTTTCCACAACTGCACAAATAAAGAGTACATTACCAATACTATGACACCCTCTTGAACTGATATTTCCCAAAAACAGGGACATATTTGTGTTTTTATACAAAAAAAACATCTCAAACTCATGTCTTTTTCATGAAACATTTTTGATAGATGTGTCACAGGGTGTGGAAATGTACAGAACGCAAAAGAAAATGAGGTTAGCAATCCTCAACACAGCATGGCTTAGCTTTAGCCTCTCTTCAGGTACTCAGACAGTGCTTGTTCAAGCACAGCCAGAAGGTCTTATACCTTCTACAGCCAGGAAGCAACTGGTCACCCTATCTGAAGGCCGGTGCTGAGTACCATTAGTTAGAGGTACCTAAAAGGTATATGGAAGGGGCAACCCAAAGGGTGGAGGGCCGCAAGAAATGGCACCCTTGGAAGAGTGGGAGACTCCCACATACGGCAAAAGGTACAAGGTGGTGCCTAATGCCTAACCTTTGTACACCTCTGAACAAATGCATAGATGTTTAAACCCCTGAGGTTTTGGAGTTAGGAACAGGCTGATAGACTTTCAGCTTGAAAGGTTCCAGGAATACCTCTGGGGGTTGTCATGACACTCATCGGATGACCGAAGGTTTGAGGGTCCTGGGTTTTCCCTCAAGTATTGATATATGTATGAAATGATTACAAGAAACATATAACATGCAAGGAATATCTATACTGTATGAAATAAAACGATAAATGCTTTCAGGCATTTTTTTATGCACCTGAGTTTTGTCTGCCTGTTTGAGTTATTCTGAAATCCCACACCAGGTGACAAGATGTACGGGGTCAACCTTAAACTTTTTTTGCACTAGCCAGCAGGCAAGTTGATTCAAAATTGCACTAGCCCACAGTTGGTTGCACTAGCCCTTAATTATAATGGTAAATTTTGATCACTTATACAGGAAACAATGCAAGCAAAGCAAAGAAATACTCTAATTATTGTACATTTATCCTGCTCCTACATTGCTTCCAGCTCCCCAGCAGGGGGAAATAAAAGACTGCAATGCCATCACAGACAGTTAGCACCCCCCATTGTTTTGTACCATAGCCTCCTCTCTTCCTCTTTCTGCCTCCCCCACACCAAACAGAGAGAGGATATCACAACAACAAATGTTCAATAAAGCAGTCCTAGCTCTGCGCACACACAATAACTGACATGATCATGCACCTCACCACACTGTCACCACCACCCACAGGGCAATGAACAGAGTCAGGCAGAGAAAGACACTCTCACTCCCCATCCTATAGTCAACTGGAGACCTGCACTTTTGAAAGTTTTTGTACAGTCTCCAGTGAGCCAGGAGCACATCTAAGATTTCTTTGGGGTGGGGGCTAGACAAACCTAAGAGGCTTGGGAAATAGAAAACTATAACATATTTATTTGTAAAAGCATTGATTTTAATATGCTCTGCCTCAACAATAACAGACTTTTCTTTAACATTGTCCTTTCATCAGCCCAGGGGAAACAGTACATAGGCATAACACTATACTATTTCTGTTTTTGTATAGGATGGTCTATGCACCCCATGAATGCCTATTTCAAGGTTTCAAATTATGTATTTTATCAAGGTTTATTTTTGTACCATACATGATCCAAAGCTTTGTTTTAGGCTGAAAGGACATGCTGAGTAGGATAAGGGTGGAACTGTATGGATGGTGATGGCTGGCATGGTCCATTTAGAAGAGCTGGGGGCCCCCTACACTTGCCAGTAATGGCAGCTATGGATCTTTGGATGGTCACTTCAGAGTCTGGTCTGCAGTGGTGTCCAGGGAAAGAACAGAGTTAAGAGATTTCACCCCATGCCTGTATACATCATGTATAAATGACTGTTCTCACTATTCTAAAATGTTGTTTGACTCTGTACTAAAATGTAATTTGTGCCCACTGTGATTTCTTTGTATTGCCACCTTGTAGCCCGGGTCATGACTGAAAATGGTCCACTGGATCAGTGCACTTACCTGGTTACCAAAAACATAAATAAATAAATAAAAATTTGGAGGGGAGAGGGAAGTTATGGTGAGACTGGGATAAAACCCACCACCTGCAGGGCCAATCCTGTACACCTCTTTGAATTTTGTCACTGAATTGTTGGATGCAAACACTCAAATGTACAGAAATAAGGGGCACTGGTCTTAATATTGGACAAATTGCTAGACATAGACACATTCAGAAAACTGGAACCTAGTGACTTAACAGCACTCTACCCTTGATTACACCCTGAACACTAGCTGAAAGTCTTAACAGTTGAGTGATAATGACTCCCATTGAGTCTTTTGTAGGATCCCTCTCTTGAACTGCCAGATAATTACAGATCTTAATGAGCTGTTAATCACACCTGGCCATCTGGAACATTGAGAGAGATTATCATGAGGACTAGAGAATGCTAAAGTAGAGACTTTTTTTAACTTCATTAACAGCCATGAATATCTGCACTAGTCAAGACGGGCAAGTAGAGAGTTAGCTGCACTAGCCCTGGTCAATTTGCACTAGTGTTTGGGCTAGTAAAACAATGTTAAGATCGACCCCTGAAGATGTAGAATATGGTTATGAATGCAGAAAAAGAAAAATATAAGGGTTGCCATGCTTCTTTTGGTTATATCTGCTTTCAAAGTTGCAATTTCAGAGGTGGTCGGCTCAGGACAAAAATAAGCAAACTATCCCAATAAAAAATAAAACTTACAAGAAATCTATTCAAGCAATTCAAAAGTACATGTAGAATGGCAAGGATGTTAACATAAAATAAACAGTGTAACCAAAGACATAAAGATATGTAGGTAAAGTGCCTTGAATGCTACCAACGCCTGCAATTGTGGGAGCTAATTTCCTTGCTGCCATCCTGTATATGGGCCCTATGTACTATGCCTACGTGCTACGTATACTGGGCGCATAGGTATATATACATGAAAATGTCATACAGCGGGGTCTGGCGGATCCCCCATGGCATTCATGACCGGCATGGACTACAGTTATGCACCCAATACAGCAGTGTTAAAAATCTATAAAGATCAGTCGTTAGCATGAAATAAATTGATAGACTTGAGAAGTATCTTTTACTTATTAAAGACTCTGAGGATAGAAGAATCCTTTCACTTGTCAGGCCTGAATACTATAAGAATAATATGTTAATGAATATTATCAAAATCATGATGTTACCCACTATTGGGGCTATGCACTAATGGGCGGAAAGTACATGTCATAGGCACATACTTCATCTGCATAACTCTGCAGCCCGAACAAGCACAGTGAGTGCACTATTCACTACCACATGCACCCGCGGTGCACCTGTCCACAGCCCTGCCCCCTCGGCATGCAGGACTGTGCAGGGTGGCCGAGGGTGGAGTAGTGGACCCAGGGGGGCATTCCAACTGGGTGCCCATCCTGGGTCCCACAGTGGATCACTTGTGCACCAAGGCATGGGTCCGAGTGTATGAATAGCTCCAACAGGCACCCAGACCCACGTGGCCATGCTCCTTTGTCCATCAGGCCTAGAAAAAGACCACCCTCCCACCACACAGCAAAGCCCCATCCCTGTCAGGGTGCAGTAACCCCCCCAACACACCTGTGTCCCATCCCTGTAACTGCAGAACCCCCCCGCCAACACATTGATCCACCGATCTGGTTACTGCAGACACCCATACCCTGCACACATGTATGCCTCATCTCTGTGAATGCAGAACCCCCCCCACCTCACACACCTATGCCCTGTCCTGGTATATGTGTACACACTCTCCACACCCAGTACAGCACGTCCCGACCTCCCCAACCTCCAATTCTGGCACCCCTAACTGGTGGTCAGTGGCTCCCCCACCCCCATGACACATAATACCACCCCCAGCCCAATACATGGTTACCCAAACTGCCCATTCCCCAAACCCACCTCACCTGCCCCTCATTGGTTTTCAGTGGTCCCCCACAGCACTCTTGCCACCACCCCCATCCTCTGTACCTGCCAGTTGGTGCAGGGGCTCCTGATGGCCACGACAAACCTCTCACACCTCCTGGGATGCCGGCCATCCAACTGATATTGGAGAGCACCGCCTATATATATATATATATATATATATATATATATATATATATATATATATATAGGTGCACACCCAGCATTAGTTGGATGGTCGTAAGCCGAGGAGGTTTGAGGAGGTTGTCTTGCGGCCCGTCTGGAGCTGTGGCACTGACTGACAGGTACAGAGGATGGGGTGGTGGTGTCGGTGCTGTGGGGGTTGAGGGGGAGCCACTGACCACCAATTGGGGGCAGGGTGCCAGGTTCGGAGGTCGGGGTGGTTGGGACATGCTGTACTGGGTGGGTGGAGTGTGTACACATATACGGAGATGGGGCATAGATGTGTGCAGTGGGGAGTTTCTGCATTCATGGTGACAGGGCATATATGTGTGTGCAGGGTGTGGGTGTCTGCAGTAACTCGGTCAGTGGACCAATGTATCAGGGGGGTTCTGCAGTTATGGGGATGGGGCACAGATGTGTCGGGGGGGTGACTGCACCCTAATGAGGATAAGGCTTGGCTGTGTGTGTGTGTGTGTGCGTGTGTGTGTGTGTGTGTGTGTGTGTGTGTGTGTGTGTGTGTGGGTGGGGAGGTTCACAGCATACAGATGGGGACGGGGGTGTGAAGTGTGGTGGGGTGTAAAGCACACAGACAGGCATGGGGCAGCCTTGTCTGTGGGGGGGAGGGCTGCCATACGGAACTGGGGCAGAGATTCAGTCTTGTGGGGGGGTCTGAACTGTACTGCTGGGACGGGGTGAGTGTTCTGTTGTGTGTGTGTGGGGGGTCTGTGCTGCTGCTGGGGCAGGGTGGGGTCCTGCGTGCGATGGGTTGGGTGTGTACATTGGTTATGTCAGGGTGCCCCCTGGCATAACCTGCACCTTCCTATACCCCCCTGTGCACAGCACTGTTTGCCTTTGTGCGTGGCGTATAGTGTGGGCATGCCCCATACCTCCCCTTGAAGCGCCCTGGTGCAGAGCTGCCCATGTGGCTGGGTACGTGGGTATGCACCTGACCTGCACCCATTTGGTGAATGTGCAGCATTCACATGTATTTATGCCAACATGCCCTGCTCCCACAGTGTGTTGGCATCATGCATAGGGCCCTATAGATACAAATCTGGTTTGGATTTCCACTCTCTTACACATGTATTACCCGTGTATTAATACTTTGTCCATTGTATAGTGCTAAAAGAGAGAAGTTTTGGGGAAACATTCTGGAAAATTTGTGCTATGAATCTTCAAATTTGACAACATTTTTATTATTGTCTGAGTCTCCTGATGTACTGATGCACTTGGTCAAGTTTAAAAAAAAAGATATACGTATTGATAAATATGTAGATTTGATTATTGTATTGTAAATTGTTCTTACGGATTTTGTAATGGAATTAACTTTCTGATCAATAAAAATTAATGATAATGTTGATGATACTTCATGATGTCACATCAGAGTAGGTAATGAGGTTTCTCAGCAACTGAAAATTAGTGGGTATTAAGGATCAGCCATGTGCCCACAGCATTCCTGATCCCTTGGGGGCACCTGCAGAGGGTCATGAGGGCCCCAGTTTCACCCTCCCTGTCCCAGGACAGCAGGATGAAAACAATAAGCCTCCACAGCATTTCCGATACCCCTGAGGCACCTGCAGAGGGTCGTGAGGGCCTAATTTCACCCTCCCTGTCCCAGGACATCAGGATGAAAGACTAAGCCTCCACAGCATTCTTGATCCCCCGGAGTCACCTGCAAAGGGATGTGAGGGCCCAGTTTCACCCTCCCCATCCCAGATATCAGGCTGAAGACACTAAGCCTCAAAAGCATTCCCGATCCCCCAGAGGCACCTGCAAAGGAACGTGAGGGCCCAGTTTCCCCCTCCCCATCCCAGGACATCAAGCTGAAAACAGTAAGGTACTGCACTGAGGAGCAGAGATTCGACCACACAGTCAGTGGCATCCTAGGCAGCCAGCACCATTTTTAAACAATGAACTTAATGAATGTAATGAATTACATGGCTGCAGACATGCACTGATTGTTTTAACTCAGGCCCTAGGCTCCATTTGATGTGCTTATTTTGCCTTCTGATACCATGCATTAAAAGGCAGACTGTAGTCTGCCTATTACTATATGTGTATGTATTTGACTATAATTCACTGTTTAGTGTGTAGCTTGGCCATTCCTGTGTGTCTCAATAGGGCTGTTCATGCATTTCTAGCACTCAGGGGACTTGCATGTTTTAGAGCAGCCCTCCCCCCTCCCCCTCAGATCATATTACCTGTCTTCACTGTTTCAGGAGCCTGAATACTTCTGCTTCATCTCCTGAGTCTCCACAGCATTCCTGAGCCCCCGGAGCCACCTGCAGAGGGTCGTGAGGGCCTGGTTTCACCCTCCCTGTCCCAGATCATGAGGCAGAAAACATTAAGGTACTGCACTGAGGAGCAGTGCCATGCCTTCTTCTGCCCAGCCACCCTCCCAACATAAAGTGGTGTTTCATTTAAAATATCTCTGATTGGTTGGTTGAAAACCATTCAGCTCACTTTTGCACACCTGCTCTCTAAATACACTTGGTATCGCCCACTCCATCCCCACACCTCACCAATCTGCCACCTTTGGTTTGTCCTAGTCCAGCTACCAGGATACAAGGAGCGACTTAGCTCATTGGCCCAAACACTGTACTGTGGATCCTCCCTCCCAAGGCATTTCCCCTGCTATGAACACTCCCAGCTTCCTTATGTTAGGGGTCTTCTTCATGACTGCTTTTCACCTGGTGGGTAATAGTGGCCGTACAATGTCTAACCACTCCAGTCAACCCACTGTATTAAACATGCATATCCCACTCCCCCTAGGTACCTGCTCTCTCCCCCATGGCTTCTACAGCATCTCCCCCACCCCCAGGTGGTACGGTTTGAGTTTTCACTGCTATGCAGATGATACTCAACTGTACATGTCCTTTGTGCCCAGCCAAGATGCTGCCTTTTCGGTCTTTAACAACTGTCTGGCCAAAATCCAAGACTAGATGAATGTGAGTTGGCTGCGGTTGAATCCAGAGAAAACTGAGGTGTTGGTTGTGGACCTAGGTCGCCGGGAGGCGGGTTTGTTGGCAGGATCACCCTTGGGTTTATGGCTTGGGGGTGTTCAGCTAACTACCTCAGACCGGGTGCAGAACCTGGGCATTGTGTTTGATGACTGTTTGACACTTAAATCTCAGGTGTCGGCAGTTGTCAAAGCCTCTTTTTACCATCTGAGGAACATCGCCCGGGTGAAGCACCTGGTTCCTCCTGACCATCTTCCTACTTTGGTCCACGCCTTCGTTACCTCCCGCCTTGACTACTGCAACACCCTTTATCTTGGGCTACCGGGGGTTGATATTCGCCGCTTGCAGCTGGTGCAGAATGCGGCAGCCAGGCTATTGACTGTTTTCTCTAGGTCCAGTCATATAACTTCTGTGCTCCTCCGACTGCACTGGCTGCTAATATGCTGGTGAATCACCTTCAAGGTCGGTTTGCTGACCTATAAGGCCCTAAATGATCAGGGACCTGGCTACCTGAAAGATCTCCTTTGTCCCTACTGTCCCTCCTGCTCTCTCCAATCCACTGATGAGGGATTGCTAGAGATTCCCAGGGTTTATTTAAAGACCTCTAGGGCCAGATCTTTTAGTTTTATGGCCCCAGCCCTGTGGAATTCTTTACCTCGTCAGGTGCGGAATTGCCTGACTGTCCAAAGCTTTAAGGAGGCATTAAAAACACATCTTTTTAGCCTTGCATACGATGATTTTTAATTGTAGCTGTCTTGGATTAATTTTAATATTGTTTTAATTATTTATTGATTTTATTATGTTATGTACAGGTGCCTTGGTTTTGGAAAGGCGCCTTTTATAAATAAAGTTTGATTTGATTTGATTTCATCTCTCCAAACACCCTGACCTCACTTTGTCCACCCCCCACCCCCACCCACCTGCTACTTTCACCCACTACTGAACTAGGATGCCTGCACAGATAAAGAAAAGGAAATACTGGGTGAGCCACACTTAAGACCACTAAATTCCACCTTATAGCATGCCAAGTCATTCTGTTATTCCTCCTCATCCTCACTGGAAACATACATCCCAACCCCGGCATCACCTTCCCTGCTGACTCCAGTAAGGGATACCTGGAAGTAGCTCGTGTTAACACAGGAGGCCTCCTACCTAAATTGGATGAATTTAGGTTATGGGTATCCAACTCCAGCTATGATATCTTAGCCATGACAAAATTATGGCTCACTCCCAAGATCACAGATAATGAGGTAAGTCTTGACTCATATACTATGTTTCGGCAAGCTAGGGCTCATAAAAGAGGAAGGGAGCCTGATGTTAATAAAATCTCACCTTAATGCTGTCAGGCTCACTACCCCCTAATATCCACAGATGTGGAGTGTCTGGCCATAAAGCTTGCCCTTGGAGCTAGAAGCAAAAAAAACATAGTCCTCATTGTAACGTATATTCCACCCGATAGTGTCCCATGGGGCTTTGGCCATCTCCATGACACCATTACTAGCCTTAATCCCCACCATGAAAAAATTATACTTGGAAACTTCAGCTGTAACTGGTTAGTTAGCAGCAGTAAATGTCACCGTGATAGGACAGCCAATCTCTATTTAACACAGGTTATATTATCGCCCACTCGAACAAACTACAAAACTGGGAATGCATTACTTAACCATCAAGATAGGATCCTCCACATGGAAGTCCTTCCTGACTTCCTTCCTGACCACTCCCCAGTTATTTTCTGTTAGTCTGCAAAAATACCCCCACTGCTCTCTCCCACTCCAGGGCATGAGTGTTCCACTCTCCTAAGGCCCTGTAGTTGTGAGCTGTGCTTCAGCAGATGGACCGGCCCTTTCTGCAGCATACACAGGATGTTGATGCTGCTCTAAACTACTTCATAATGCACTTCAACAGAATCTGTTATCTAGTGGCACTGTACAAAACCCTTACTAAAAAAGCATTTGTCAATGTCAAATGTTTGCTTGCTGGCATTGGCATTGGTAGTGTAGAAGTTACAGAGCTGCATAATAGAAATGGCAGTGAAGTATTGAACTGAAGCCAACCCCACCACCACCCTGCAGAGAGTGACAGGCATTGGGGTGTGCCTTTGGGTCATCAGGCATAACGGCCACGCCATTTCACTACACCCAACCCTGCAGACACACACAAGTGTCACGGTGTGCCTTGGGATCTTTGGTCCTTATGCACACCCCATTCCATCAGGAAATACGGTGAGATGGGTGTGGTATAGGAGAATGGGGTCAACTTTGGGGCCGAAGAGTCCAAGGCATACCTCGATGCCTCTCACTGGCTGCAGGGTGTGGAATGGTATGAGCATTACAGGCAAGAATCCCAAGTCACGTCCCTGATACCTGTCATTCTCTACAGGGTGGGGCGTTATGGTTGAAACCTAACACCTCAGGCATTCATTGGTATTTTCCTCCAAATTTTCAACATGTTTTGTGTGACCCCACCTCATGAACAGTGGCAATATCAGTTTGTTAAATAAAGCTTCTTATGCACAGCGACTACGGCATTTAGCACCACTGGTGCAAAAGCATTCGAACAGGATGTGAAAAATGACAGCTGTACTGTTCATGGGGAGGTGTAAAAAATGGCAATGTTGCAAATCTGCAGTAAAATATAAAAAAAACTGCTGAAGTCAATAGCTGCAGATAGAACTGTGCAACGCACACCCATAATGTAATTAGTTTGGGGATTTTTTACAGCAGATTGTCAACACAGGCATTTTGGGACCTCCGATCATGAACAGTGTCACTGTGATTTTCTTTATCTGTCCCGAACAATGATTTCCCACAGCGACCACGCATCTCTGTGCTGAAAGTGTGAAAACACATTTTGGCCATGTTGTGAAAATTGACAGCTGTACTGTTCATAAGGAAGTGTGGAAAAATGCCACTGGTGAAAATCTGGACTGAAAATATTACAAAGTCATGAACTTACGAGGGTGCATGGAAACTGCACAATGCTCACTTGTAACACAGTCATTTCATTGACTTTTGTCACCAAATTTTCAATATAGCCATTTTAAGACCTCTGCTCATGAACAGTGTAACTGTGATTTTCTTAATCTGTCCCAAACATTGCTTTCGCACACCGACTGCACCATTGTGCACTACATGGACGGAAACATATTTTGGGCAACATGTGAAAAGTGGCAGCTGTACTGTTCATAAGGAAGTGTAATAAAATGGCAATGTGGAAAATCTGGAAAGAAAATATAGAAAATTTGCAAACTTACGAGCGTGCGTAGGAACTGCGCAACGTGCACTCGTAAAACAGTCATTTTTAGGAATTTTTTTACCAAATTTTCAACATAGCCATTTTAAGACCTCTGCTCATGAACAGTGTCACTGTGATTTTCTTAATGTGTCCCATACATTGATTTAGCACACCGACTGTGCCATGTGCGCCACATGGGCGGAAACACATTTTGGGCAAGATATGAAAAATGACAGCTGCACTGCTCATAAGGAAGTGTAATAAAATGGCAATGTTGAAAATCTGGAGTGAAAATATTGAAAATTCACGAACCATAAGGGTGTGTAGGAACCAAGAATGTACGCTTGTAAAACAGTTACTTTTTAGGGATTTTTCCACCAAACTTAAAATAGGCTTTTTGAGCCCACCTTATGAACAGTGGCAGTGTTGTTTCATTACTCAGTCCTGAAAGGTGATTTTGTGCAGTGACTGCGAAATCACCCTTCGGGGCCGATTAACACCATGACAGTGAGAGCATTCATGAGAAGGGGTCCCAAAAATCCCATGGTGAAAATTTGGTGCACAAATTCCCAAAAATGCCTGAGATATGCTGCAAAGTTGAAAAAACCCTGTCTATCCAATTATACAGCTTACCGGCATTTCCTCAGTTCGCGGTCGGCTTTGAAGAGTGCAGACGTGTTCCCGGTCCACCAAAGATCGTCGCTGGAGTCCGGAGAGTATGGGGGGTGAGGGGTGGGGAGGCGGGGTGCAGTGGGTGGGCGCGGGTGAGGGCAGACACAGCAAGGGACCGTTTTTGCATTTCAGGTTTTTTTTTTTAAATGAGGACGATGCAGGACGTTTGCCACGCTGGGGTGGGATCCCAGCATGGCATAAGGATGGCTGGTGGGGGGGCATGGAGCCGACGGGGTTGGGTACCCCTGTCAATGATATCATGTGTTGCCATGCTGGGTTGAGCTACTAGCGTGGCACCCTGTACTCTGGGGGGACCAGTGGAGCCGAGAGGTTGGGCACCCCCATTATACTCGTAATAGTGCCATGCTGGGGTGGGCACCCAGCATGGCATAAGGAACTCTGTTTTGGTGGGGAGCAGCACGGCAAGCGGGATTGGCACCCCTGTGGCCACACAATGTGCGTGGGGGGTGAGCCAGCAGCGCATGCGTGCCTGTGTATAGTGTGTGTGTGTGTGTGTGTGTGTAGGGGAGACACATGAGCAGGCGATATCTTATCACTGCTCACTGAAGCATAGCTCCCCTTTCAACTGTCGCCACTGCATTTTGGAGCTGTCATAGACAGCTCCAGCAGGCATTGGAGAACTGCGGCCGCACCTGCAAACACACTGCCTGAATTGGAAGAGGGCTGCCACACCTCCGAAAACTCGGATGATGGCACTATGTTTCTTGCACATGCGTGCAAGCAAACATAAAAAGAAACCTCCCAACCATGGTTCATGGCAAACCTCATGTCTCTAATAAGAGAATGTGATAGAGTCTGTTCACAATACCATGAGCTAGGCCTAAACACTCTCCTTCAAAAATACAAGGAAACCAGAAACAGGATAAAAAAAATCAGGTCAGAGCCACCAAGGCTAGCTACCACAAAAACAAACAGCTTTTTTCCCACAAATCACCTAAATCCCTTTAGAGAGGGATACATGATATTCTAGGAAACTGTCACAAACCACTTCCTCACTCCATCCTCATTGATGGGTCCCATATAGATGGTGATATAAACATAGCAAACACTTTCAATAGCACCTTTAGTGATCTCACCACCTACATCCCAGTACACTACAATCATCCAGTGGATGACTGCATCAGCCCAATGATCAATCCTAGCCCCAAGTTGTATCTCAGGAGACTAACCTGGGCTGAAACTTACAAATATCTAACATGCTTAAAAGTATCCACCCATATGGGGCCTGACAAAATTGACATGAAACTCCTAAAACATTCCAGGTGCAAGGTCACCCGACCCCTCCAGCTCATCTTTAACTTGTCTTTCTCAACTGGGCAGGTGCCAAAAATCTGGAAAACAGCACATGTAACACCTGTCCACAAAGGGGGTACCCCAGAACAGCCCACCACCTACCACCCCATATCAATTCTATCACCCCTCTGAAAAACACTGGAAAGAAATAGTAAACGAACAGCTCTCTCTTTACCTTAGCAAGTAGGGCATACTTTCACCTGAACAGCATGGTTTCCACAAAAACCACAGTACCATTACTGCACTCATAGAATACACACTGACCATCTCTACCAAGCCCTGGACAGAGGGGATCATGCTGGATCTACAGTATACTCATAGATCTCACCAAGACATTTGACCTGGTAAATCATGATCTGCTCTGTCACATACTAATCAAACTAGGCCTCTCAGTGGAAGCCACCGGCTGGCTAAAAAGCTATCTATTAGACTGAACATAAGCAGTCAAATGTGGAGTGACCCTATCTGATTTCAGGCCTGCAACAGTGGGTGTCCCCCAAGGGTCTATCCTTGGTCTCCTTCTGTTCAGTCTGTTTGTTAACAAACTCCCCAAAGCCTGCTTCTCCACTAAAATATTGCTATACACGGATGATGCAGTTATCACAGTCACACACTACAGCCTACCCTCCATCCAACACAATCTCCAAAAGGACTTCATTGCTATCTGTGGCTGGTTCGCTAACAACCCCAGAAGTAAAGAAGCAGCGCACAAGAACGAGGGGGTGCTCCCATGGAGATTGCAAACCTCAAAGCTTCACAAGAGAAAAAAGGCAAGAGCAACTCTGATTCAATGTTTGCTGCTAAGATAGCATTTATTTAGTGCCAGAAAATCCATGGCCAGGAACCCCTTCGGTGTACTCGCCTTCAAAGTGGTTTGGCTATGTATGAGGACACAAACAGATTTAAATCATGTCTGACGTCATAAAAAAGTGACATGAATATTTTAAACACACTACGACTAAAGGTTCTTATTTACATACATTTCAACAAAATTTGTTATATCATACATACGTTTACATCAGCTTTTAGCAATTCCTGATTTGTATATATAATGCTTTTGCTAAACACATAACAATATTTATGTTGTTATTTAACATTATTCTAATTTCATTCTGGAAGTGAAATCGCTAAATGTGAATAAAAGAAAAGGGGGCAGGAGTGAGGGAGCGATTGTTTAAGAAAAAATGTAGGGTAGGAGAGAAGCTTAATCACAACATTATAACAGTACAAGCCTTATAGATAGAAAAAACAAGCCTTATAGATAGAATACAGGGTTGTAGTGGACTGAGAAGACGTCAAGATGTGATCAACCTATGTCTACTTCCATCCACTGTGTGGCTGAAAGAACCATTCATTAGGCTGGGGGATCTACAGACATTCATTCACCAGGTAACCTGCAAGAGAAGGAAAAAAGATAGAAAAAAATATATTAGTGTACATTTTCAAGAACAGTTTTTGTAAAAAAAAACAAACACAATTATTTAATTATTTCTTTTCTTTTAGAAATGGCTTCAGATTTCATTGTTCATTCAGTCCATCTGGTTTAACTGTTCCCAGTTTGTAAATCCACCTACTTTCTTTCTTCAGAAGTTCTTTAGTTCTATCACCTCCATATTTAAGGGGTTCATGCCAGTCTATTCCTATGAATTTCAGACTCTTTGGATCTGAATTATGTTTTTGTGAAAAATGGAGGCCTACAAGAGTATCTTTTTTCCCACTGATTATATTCCTAACATGTTCTTGGATTCTCTGTTTAAGTGATCTGGTAGTACGTCCAATATACATTTGATTCCATCCACACCATATAACATAAACAACAAATGATGTATCACAGTTAATGAATACCTTCATCTTGTATTTTTGTTTGTTTATGGGGTGTATGAATTCAGATCCTGTGTTGTAATAACAACAAACATTACATCTCTGGCATCTGAAATTTCTCTGAGGTTTAGTGCCTAACCATGTGCTTTTGTTTGGTTCAGTCAGTCTACTCCTAACTAATTTGTCTTTTAAATTCTGACCTCTTGAAAAGGTAATCCTTGGGATTTTCTCCTACCGCCCCTTGTAAGTTTCTATCAGAATGTTGTATATGCCCGTTTTTATATACAATAGTGTCTGTTCATCCTGATCAATTATTAAACTCAGTGACAAATGTTACAGGTGTGTTGGTAGTTGTGGGTTCTTTCTTTTTTTCTTTTAATAAATCTTCCCTTCTCATATTGTAAGCTTTATTTATGGCCTGTATGAGTAAATCATCCCTATATCCCGTTTTTAAATATCTTTCTCTGAGTTCTTCTGCTTGAGTCCAAAAACCCAAATCTTCAGAGTAGTTCCTTCGCAATCGCAGGAACTGTTCATAAGGGATAGAATTGTTCAAATTCTTGGGAAGTGCACTATCAGCCCTAAGTTAGTTATTAGCGGCTGTAGGTTTTCTATAATTTTCAGTAGTGATAGAAACTTCAGGTAAAGTGGGTTTTTGCAAGGTCAGGTCCAGAAAATCTATGCTATCAGGATCTGCTTTGAATGTAAACTTCATGTTGATGTTATTATTGTTTAACCATCCTACAAATTGTTCAGCCTCCAACTCATCCCCCTTCCACACAACTAGAATGTCATCAATAAAGCTGGTCCACAAAGCTATTTTTCCTAAATAGGAGTTCAAATGCTGAGAAACTGTAGTTTCTTCCCATTTACCTAAAAAGAGGTTTGCATAGGATGGTATCATGTAGGTACCCATAGCTGTCCCCCGTATTTGCCTGTAATGGTCTCCTAGAAACTCAAAATGATTATGGGTCAAAATAAAATGGATAGCTGACAAGATGAAGTCTACGGGGACGTCCTCTGTACTTTCTCTTTTGTCTAAAAAAATATCTACATGCATTGAGCCCCTATTCGTGTGGCATGCGGGTATATAGGGATTCAGCATCAATTGTTAACCATAACATTCCATCTGCCCACTGAACTTCTTTAAGTTTATTAAGGACACGTGTAGTATCCTTAGTGTAAGATGGAAGTTTAAATACTTCCCTCTGTAAGAAGAAGTCCACCAACATCCCAAGTCTGTCTGTAATGGAACCTATAGAGGAAATAATAGGTCTCCCGGGGGGGTTATTCATATCTTTATGAATTTTAGATAGAACATAGTAGCAAGGTAAAATCAGATTCTCATTCCATATAAACGGTAACTCTTTTTCAGTAATTTCCCTTTTCCCCACTGCTTCTTGTAGTAACACACTTAATTCAGTTCTATATTGAAATATAGGGTTACTTCTAAGTTTTACGTAATTTGATACATCATTTAACAAATCTAGTACAATCTTAATATAATGTTTCTTATCCAGAATCACAATATTTCTGCCCTTATCTGCTGATTTAATTACAATATTTTCTTCTGTTTGCAATTCCTTAAGGGCCTGCATCTCTAATGTGGAAATATTCCTATCCCTTGGCTGTCTTGCTTTATTCAATACTTGTTCTACTTCACTAAGGACAACCCTTTCAAAGGAAGAAATTGCTGGATTCATTATATTGAGTATAAACTCAGAAGGTGGAGAAAACAGTTTATTCCTTTGTGACTTTATGTCAGGGTTCATACTTACAGCGGTGGGACTTGAACCCATCGATACCTCAGAGTCTTCTTCTAACATGTTAATAATATAGTCAGTGTCTTCCATAGTATTTTTAGTCTCAATGTTCACCTGTAGATTGGTATCAGTTGAAGAAAAAGGTGTTCCGTTCCAGTGAAGTCTCCAAGAAACCCATATTTTCTGCTTGATTTTCTAGTTGGGATTTCCTAGAAAAAAATGCTTTTAATCTTAATTTTCAAAAAAGTTTAAATAAATCCACCTGGATTTGAAATGGGTTCAGTGCTGGTGTCAGGACAAAGGACAGACCATGTTTTAAGAGCTTAATTTGTTCATCAGTTAGTTTTTTACCAGATATATTTACTATTTGGAGCTCTTGCCCCGACCCCTCCCTCGGCCTCTGGGTTTCTTTTTGTTTAGAGTAACATTTTCCGCCTCTCATGCCTCTCCTGGTTCTCCTAAATTTTCTTTTCTTGTTTCCTGAGTATTCTGTTCTTGCTCTAAAAAAAGGACTCCGATCTCTATTATTTCCTTCACCTCCTCTTTCTGAAAAGTGGACTCTTGTTCTACTCCTGCTTCTGCTTCTGCTTCTACTCTTGTTCTTGTAATTACCTTTCTTCCAATTTAACACTCGGTCATTATCATAATCTTCCTGGTCATGAGCTAATTTCTTTTGTTTTTTACTTATGAGTTCTCGTTCATATTTTGTTAACCTTTCTTTCGTAGACATATCCAAATCTTTGAACACTGCTGTTTCTTTAAATGCCAGGACATCTTTTTTTGCCAGCTCAATTTCTATTTCAACCTAACATCGCTAACAACCTCCTTGTCTTGAGCATGAAGAAAACCAAATCAATGCTTTTCTACTTCAGGTGCAAAACCCCACCCCCAACACCATAGTCATCTCCTCTGACCTAGGAGCCCCAATTGAACAAGCAACCACTTTCAAATACCTGGAGATTACCCTTGACTCAGGTCTGACCTATTCTGAGCATGTGAAAGCACTCATTTCCTTTCATTTCATACTAACATACTAAAATGCCAGCAGAATAGGCCTAATGGTCTTTCGTGTCTGCTTGTTTGGTCAGCCCCCACCCTAGGAGCTGACCTTGCTGCCCCCCTCACCTTCTCTGGCTTCTCCCTTCCCAGTTCTGGATATTCTCACTGCACTGGATTTTGCTTTCAGAACCCTTCCCCTGTACCTGTCCCACTCCCTCTTGAACCCCTCCACCGTCTCTGCCTCCACCAACCCCCTGGGCAGTGCATTCCATGGCTCCACCACTTTCTCCCCTGAATCTTTCCCCCCTACAGCTTCCACCCATGCCCTCTAGTTGACCCCCTTTCTTCCTTCGAAGCACCCTGACTGCTTCTCCCCTATTTACCCCCTTCATGTACCTGAAGACCTCTTTCATGTCCCCCTGGTCCCTTCTCTCTTCCAATGTGTACATAATTAGCTCTTCGAGCCTCTCCCCATAGGTCCTGTCCCCCAAGCCCCAAATCATTTTGGTTGTCCGCCTCTGGACCCTCTCCAGGAGTTTAATGTCCCTCTTTAAGTGTGGCCTCCAAAACTACATGCAGTACTCGAGGTGTGGCCTCACCAAGCAGTTATACAGAGGAAGTATCACTTCCCTCCTTCTGGAGGTGATCCCCCTAGCGATGCATCCCAGCATCCTGTTGGCCTTGGCTGCTGCCCTCCTACAAGTCTCCGAGTTGTTCATCTTGACATCCACCACCACCACCCCCAGGTCCCTCTCAAACATCGAGACTTGTAGTATTCCTCCCCCCAGGGTGTACACTTGCCCCGGGTTTCTGGCCCCCATGTGCAGTACCTTGCATTTCCCTGCATTGAACCTCAGCTTCCTCTTTCTAGACCATCTTTCCAGAGCTTCCAGGTCCCCCTGTAGGGCCACCTTCCCCTCCTCCCCATCCACCACCACCCCCAGTTTTGAGTCATCTGCAAAGAGACTCATCTCACTCCTGATACCTGTCCTTATGTCAGAGATGTAGGCATTGAACAGGAGGGGCCCAAGGACTGATCCCTTTGGGTCCCCACTAATGACCCTCCTTGGGGATGAGACTATCCCGCCAACTACGGCCCTCTGGATCCAGTCCTGGATCCAATTGTCTATCCATCTGATCATCTGGTTCCCCACCCCCATTTCTCTCAGCTTATCCAACAGGCCCTCATGAGGAACAGAGTCAAATGCCTTGCTGAAGTCTAGAAAGAGGAAGTCCACTGGTCTACCCAGGTCCAAGGCACTCATCACCCAGTCATAGAACTCCACAAGGTTTGTCTGACACCATTTCCCTGGGATGAATCCATGCTGTCTATTGTCCAGGCACCCTGACTTTTCCAGGTCCCCCCCAGCCTCTCCTTGACAATATCCTCCATCACCTTGCCCACCACCGATGTCAGGCTGACAGGCCTGTAGTTCCCTGTCACCTCCCTTGATCCCCCCTTGTGGATAGACACTACATGTGCCACCTTTCAGTCCAGGGGCACCCACTCTGTCCTCAGAGAGATGGTGAAAATCTCCACCAGGGGTTTCGCCAGGACATCCGCAAGTTCCTTTAGCACTCTGGGATGTAATTTATCCAGCCCCGGTGCTTTGTCCATCATAAGGGACCTGAGGGCTTCCCTCACTCTCTCTGCTGTGATTTCTACCTCTGCTACCTCTTCTCCCTGCTTAGCCTTCCCTCCTCCTGCCAGTGATGCCTCCCCCTCTCCCCAGATCCACCAATCGGTAAGGGCCCCCCCCCGTATCACTGTCTCCTCCCATGTATGATGCAGCACCCCCATTTTCCTTGGTGAAAACTGAGGTGAAGTACTCATTTAGTACCTCAGCCTGCTCCCCCGGGTCTTGTGCCCATCTCTCCCCTGTTTTAATTCTGCTAATCTGCCATTTCATTTTTATTTTTCACCAGAAAAATGACTGGGCACAGCCCTTTTTCAGTCATGCCTGACATATTAGTACAAAAAGCACATTAACATAGTAAGTACAAGAAAGGACAAAAAGAAAAACAGACATAAACAAATTAAGTTAACATAGTAAAAAACACAGTAAAAAGTGCACAATTCAGATATTATTACAAAAGCAATGAGTTATTTGACTATAGTGGGATACAAGCATTTTTTAAACTGCATTATGCTTTTAGCTTTTTTCATAATTTGTGATAGCTTGTTTAGCAGTTGTGGACCATAACAGGTGAATGAGCATCCTGTCTGAGACAGTCTATATGAGTTTGTGTAGAATAAAGAAGCCTCAGTATATCTTGTTGGGTGAGCCCAGTATGTTTAGAAAATTTACCATATAGAGTACTAGGAGACTCCCTATGATAAACTGAGAAGACAGAAACTGCAGATTTATACTCAGTTCTGTGCTCCAGAGAGTAGATGTTCACTTTATTGTACAGTAGGCAATGATGTATTCTTACTGGGGCCCTTAAGCCACATCTGCATACATTATTTATTATAAGTTGATATTTCATCAGAAAAGAACTGCCCTGACTGAAAAATAAAGGAGCCCTGTAATCCAACACAAGTAACAATATTTGCCTTACAATAAGTAGCCTAGCCTCATCTGTCAAAGAATTGATGTTCCTATACAGGAAACCCAATTTATGGTTGATTTTTTTACCTATGCTATCCAGATATCATTACCTATAATATCCAGATGTCACTTGGGCTGCTAACTCTAGGCTCAGCTTTTGATGACAATAAAATGAGGTCACCCAAAATAGGAGAAAGCAATTTGAATGACTCTGTAAAACAAAAGTCACTTCTGCTCAAATTCCTGAGGTAGAAAAATCTCCTTTGGTAATCTCAGAAACAGGAAGGCTGCAAGTACAGCAAACTTCAGAAAAGAGCACACCTGCATGGGCTAAGGATTTTATGAGAGATTTAAAAGAAATAAAAGATGACCTGAACTTTGTCAAACAAAAATCTGAAGCGGCGGACAAGATATCTCAGAAATGAAGATGATTAAAACAATTATTCAACAATTGGACTGTTCAGTAAAAGACATAAATCAAGTAGAAGATAAAATTTTTCACAACAAAACGCAATTAAATCACCAAGAAAAATCTATCTCAGACTTATCAAACAAAATGAGTGATATGGAATTAAGAGTTAAAATGAAAAACATACAGTTACTTGGGATCCCAGAGGCATGACAGCAAAAACAAAGTTTAAAAGAAATACTTTTTAAAGTAATTGCCACATATTTAGGCATCCCCACAGCTGTGGTGAACATTGAAATAGATAGGGTACATTGTGTCGTAAGATCAAGACCAGAGGACGGACTACCGCCTTACTCAGTAATTGTTAAACTGTTTAAAACTGAAGATAAAATGAGAATTATGAATGGGGTATACCAGAAAAAAAGAATACTATTGGATGGAGTAAATATTGCAATTTACCAAGAACTCCCCTTTGAGATTATAGAAAAAGGAAAAAAATACAATTTTCTGAGAAGAACATTGTGGCAAAAAGGCTATGAAACCTCCTTATTGATTCCTGCTAGACTTTGCATCATAATTAATTTTAAGCCACACTTTTTCTGTACTGTGGAACAAGCTGACAGAGAACTGAGAATACTAATACCAGACTTATTTACTTAAAGTGGCCAATTACAAGATAATGCATATGTACATGGGGGAAGGGGGGATGCCAAACCACACCTTGAAAGTAAAAGAATGCTAGGTAGCCATATGGCTCAGGATACCATTTTTTAAATAACGTATGCAAATTATATAGAAAAGTTTTTATTATTGGTGATAAATATGGTATGGGGCATGTGTATAGCGGCACTAAATTAAATATTACACTCTGGTCTGATATGAGAGGAAAGTTAATAATGTGGTATGGGTACAGAATGAAATCAAAGAATATAAGGTTTGGAGATGGTTGCACCTGATAAGTATTTGGACGTTGGGATTACCTCATTAACTGTAAATGGATTAAGCAGTTATTAAAAAGTAAACAAGATTTTACACTATGCTAAACTTAATCAAGTAAAAATTTTATGTTTACAAGAGACACATCTTTTAGAAAAGAATGTTGAGAGATTAAAAAGGTCCTGGGTAGGACGATTGTTCTATTCATCAGGTACTAATAATAGTCGTAGGGTGGCAGTCCTGGTCTCCAAAGAAATTAACTTTAAAAGTACACAAATAATTAAAGATGTAGATGGACGTTATGTTATGGTAAAAGGGAATTTATTTGGAACAGGAATTTTATTGGGTTCAGTTTATGGGCCTTTTACAATGTATGATAAGTTTCTAAACAACCTTGAGAGGAACACATTTTTGTTGGGTTGCTAGGACACCATTTTTGTGGGAGACTGGAATGTGCTGGGAGACACCTGGATGGATAAGGCATCTAAATTTATAAATAATGATCTTTATAATGTGAAACTATTAAAAGATTTTGCAAATAGGAATTTTTTAATAGATATTTGGACAGAGAGGAATCCTACAAAAAAGGAATATACCTATAAATCTACATATTTAAAAATGTACAGCAGGCTAGATTTCTTTCTTATTAATAAGAATATGACCAATAAGATTGATAAAGCATATAACCATAGCATGATAGTCGCTGATCATGCAATGGTGCCCATGCAATTAATTCTAACCTGAGACAGGTCTTTTACTAGACAATGGTGTGTAATAACTGTTTACTAAACAATATGGATATTTGTGTCTATGATAAGACAACAATTAGATGAATATTGGAATGTGAATAATAACCTGGAACTGGCAATCGCTGTAACATGGGATGCATGGAAGGCCACTATAAGAGGTTACAATATTTCATTCCAGATTAAACAAAACAGACAAAACAGAAGGCAAGTTCAGAATATAGAAGAAGAAATTAAACACCTGAAAATGTACTAGATTCAAACTTTGATAAAAATGTAATGGATAAATTACAGGACTGTAAAAATAAGAAGAATGAATTAATTTTGTTGTCTCCAGAAAAAAAATGTTTGGAAAATTAAAAATAAACTATACTTCCAGGGTGACAAAACAGGGAAACTTTTAGCCTATGCCCTTAAAAAGCAAAAGGAAAGAAATACCATAACTGCTATTAATACTGGACTGGAAGAGGTCTATACAGACAAACGTATTACTAAAGATTTGTTAAATACTTCCAGTCTATTTACAACAAAAAATAAGATCATGACTTAGTCAACATGAAAGAATATATTAAAAGAGTTGTTAGAACTAAACTAGATATCAAGAACCATTTACATTAAAAGAAATAAATCAAGCAATGTTAGAATAAAAGAAAGGTTCTTCCCCAGGTCTGGATGGATACACATGCAGATTTTACCAGACATTTAAATATTTACTTCTTCCTTGGTTTAAATTAATGATATAAGAAGTAATAGTTTTAGATAGTATGCCACAGTCCATTAATGACTGCACAATTATTTTGTTTTTAAAAGAAAATAAAGATAAAAAAAAGTTGAAAAGTATCATTCGATATCATTATTAAATTTGGACAAGATAATTATGAAACTAATTGTAAATCATATTCAGGAACATGTAGTGAGCCATATAGGAGAAGAACAGAGAGGATTTATTCAAGGAAAAAACATTTTTCAAGAACTGGGAAAATTTCAAGAAATTACATCTAAACTTGCTAAGCAATTGATAGATCATAAAAACAGGAGGAGAAAGTTACTGTATGATAGTGTTAGATGCAACAAAAGCATCTGACCTTTGATCAAGAGATTTCATGTTTTGTGCCTTGGAACAGTGGGGTTTTTCCATTAACAATTTTGAAATTGCTACAAAAAAATGTGTATCTTAGCCACTGCCAAATTAAAAATAAATATTTGTCTTTCTGACAGTATAACAATTTCCAATGGAGTCAGACAAGGCTGCTCATTGCCCCACTTGCTGTTTATATTATGTTTGGAGCCTTTATTGACTAAGATTCACAGTGATGAAGACATATGGGGCATCTCTACTCAAGCAGATATTATAAAATGAATGTGTGTACGCAGATGACATGTTACTGATTATAACAAATCCAAGCTTTTCATGGCCTAATATGCTTATAGAAATGCATCAGTACACATCCTTTTTAGAATATGAACTAAACCAAAATAAATCTCTAGTTTTACCCATTACCAATTGAAGTATAGAAACAAAAAGCACTCTGTCTCCAATTTGTTGTTTTTAATAGTTTTACACCAAATTTTCACCATAGCCTTCTTATGGCCCCACCTCATAAACAAGGGCAGAGAAAATGTTCAACTCCTTTCTGAAAGACGATTTTGCACAGGAACCACAAAATCACCTTTTGGGACAGATCTGACTGATGACAGTGCCATTGTTTATGAGGTGGTGTCCCAAAGAAGGCATGTTGAAAATTTGGGGCAAAAAATATGCAAAAATGGTCAGTTATGGCACTAAGTTCAAAACCCCATTGAAATATATTGAACCACACACCTGTTTCCTAAGTTCATGGTCTGACTTTGAAGAGTGAAGATGTGTTTGCTATCCAGACAGGATTATGGTGTTGGACCCCTGATTGGTAAGTAAGGGCTTGGGGGGAGTGGAGTGGTGGATGCTGAGTAGGAGGGTTGGTGGGGTTAGTCAAACAGCCACATAAAACATCAATGGATGGTTTTCTTTTTATAGGTACAAAAAAAAATGAAGACTGAGGACTCCTGTACTGGGGGATTGGGCACCCCAGTGTCACTACCATGTTACTTAGGGGTAGTGAGGTGGTGGGTGCTGAGAGGAGGTGGTGGGTGATTAAATAAATAACCATGCATGTGCAGTAGTGGAGGTGAGGGTCATCCAAAATAAAAAGGATTGGTAATCATGACACTGGGAATTGGGCACCCCAGTGTCACTGTTATGTTTCTGGGGTGGGGTGGTGGGTGCTGAGAGGGAGGGTTGGGTGGGGAAATACAAAACAAAAAACATGGCAGTGACCTGATCGCAACACTGGAGGATTGGGCACCCCTAGTGTCACTCTTATGTTTCTTGGGGGGTTGGGTACTGACAGGGAGGGTCAGGTGGGGGAGACTTCTCTAATTTAAAAAAGAAAAAACAAATGGCAGTCATGGCAGAACACGGCACAGTCCACCATAACCAAGATGACCACTGCACTATACTGCACATGCACTAGCAGTCCCATATGCGAAGTACAGTGCAGTGGCCATCTTGGACATGGCAGAGTGTGCCATGTTCCGCCATGACTGCTGTTTGTTTTTTTCTTTTAAATCAGACATACCCCCCACCCGCCTCCCTCTTAAGCCCACCACTCCACATCCCCCCAGAAACATGACACTGGGGTGGCCAATCCCAGTGTCACAATCAGGGCACCGCCAATTTTTTTCAAACTAAAAAATAGTGCAGTGTGAGTGGAGTACTCCTCGGATGCGGAGGAGACTGTGGTGCAACTCAAGCATGTTGTTCAGTCGGAAGGAATGTGGGAGTCCTTTTTCAATAGCAATAGGTCTTCAGGGCTCTGCCCACTGCAGCCCTAAAAACTAGTATTGTTCTTGTAGCATTGCCATGGCACCCACAGTAGAATGTAATGCCAAACAGTAGTGAGAAAGAAAAAAACAATTATTTTCACCTACATTTTTAAACGGTTGATAAAATATGGGGATTATTGCACTTGCCCTGATTGTATAATCAGACTTATTTTCTTGAGTATCTCCAAGTCTCTTTACTCTCAAGTGGTGCAACCATAATGACGTAAATAGGCTTGGTGGTACAAGTGACAATTAATTTGATTATGCAATCATTACAAGTGGAATAACTGATTTATTCAACACAAAGATGTGTTATTTGTGTAAGTAAACCATTACTCTTGATTAGATAAATGGCTGATGACATAAATACATAGAAATAAACATTTAGTTTTAGGGATGTGCATGGAAATAAATGTTTATTTTCATGTATGTCTACCTGCAGGTCTAGATAATCAGATTTATTTGCCTTATACCCACCCCAGTTTTAGAAATACTGTACAATGTTTCCAGCTGGGCACAGAAGAGAAAAACTACTACCGATAAACTATGTTAGAATCAATTTCCTTTGGTGCATGTGGGAAATTTTTTTATATAAAGGAATGGTCTAAGTTTCTAGCAGTGTTCCTAAGCTGAAAGATCTCAAACACCACCCGGTACAAAAATCTGCCCCAGGATCTCCTTATCAAGAGAGTGAGGATACTGAAGACTTCATAGTTGCTAGCTACAGCAGATCCTAATTTCCCTCTGAGTGGCCATGTGCTAATGTCAGCGGGGTTAATACATAATACTTATTTTGAAAACCTAGCCTGCAGAGCCCACAAGGCCAATCTCTTTGCTAGTATACAGGGCTCATACATCGTTCAAACAGGCTCTGCCATTAACGTTGAACCTCATACTTACTGAACGGCTTGTTTATTTAAAGTTACTCCTTGATTACTTCATGGTTGACTGTTTGTTTGGATAACATTTGTTTATTTCCTTTTCAAAAAACACAATTAAATAAAGATCAACATGTAAAATGGATCTATTTCTGGTCTGTTATCTTCACTTCCTTATATAACCTTTATGTTCCTAGCCTTTCCGATAGATTTTTGTGTTTCTCTATTTCAAATTAGGTAGTAGATGCACTTGCTTTAGTTGGTAACTTCCCACTTCATGCTTGAAATACAGCAAATTATTATTTTTTTTTTTATTTAAAAACTATGCCAAAAAGACTGCCCCAACAGTCTAGTATAACATGTTGCAGCATTATATAATTGACCCAGGTTTGTGAGTAAGCCTGGATCCCTGCTTGCCTGGTGGCCCCAAAGACAAGGGCCTGTCTTGGGGAAGAAATGCAGTGGGGGTGCTCTCACTGCAACCCCTACAATGGGTCCTGGACAGCTCAGGATGCATGGGTCATCATTTCCCCCACAGAGGAAGCTGTGAATATTGTGTGGTTTTTGACACTAGTGGAAGGAATGGGTTGTATACGTGACAGAAGTGGACCAGTGGCTATTTGGATTCTGCTTTGAGTTAGGCCCTAAACATTCAGTTCCACTTCAAGAATTTGGCCAGACCACTTTGGCTACCAATGCAGTAACTGGCATGGGCTAAAACAGACTACAAATAGGGGGTAAAAGCCTTGAACTCAGCAATGACTACTAATTACTGCAGCTTACTTGTGGCCAATAGTATTGGCATGCATCTGTTGTGGATTACTGTTTGTGGTGTTATGAGTCTTTAAAAACCATTTAGATTGCCATGGTTCAGTATGAGCTACAGTAGTACTGTGGATACTATTCATTGTTGACCTCAAAGCATACCCCCTTAGTCTCTGTTTTACTGCCATGCCAACTACTATATTTTCTCTGGCACCATTGATTTACAAATTATATAATAATCCCACCAAAATGTTATGCATTAAAAAACCTTAAAAAAAAGAAATTAAAAGATGTTGAATATACTTGTAGGGCATTACATTTCCCTTCACAATTCACAATATGTTTCACCTACAGATGGATTTTTTTGCTTGATTTTTCAGTTTTTTCCTTTTTTATGTAAAGGCTGAGAACCCCCGATGTCTAGGGGTATTAGGTGGAATCCTTCATCAAAGGACCACCCACCTTACGCCATGAAAACCAGTACCTTTACCACGATCTTTGCCACCTTGGCTCAGGAGCGGTGGGGATCAGGGCACCTTTTCAATGGATGGGCATCAATAGCATGAGACCACACACAAACTGAGATCCGAACTGGAGCTGGGATCAAGCTGGATGCATTTATTGTGCTGCTGTGACATCACACAGCAAAAAAAGGGTATTTCCTTCCCAACCACTTCTCAGATTTGGTGAATTCTCACCATAAGTGCACTCCCACTGTACCCATAGTTATAATTTAGGTAAAACTTATCATAACTGGTACACATGCTCTGCATATGCATTTCAAATTTTTGTTTACCTTTCTCTGGTTTAAAGGGCTTTCATGCTGCTATTTTTATGACAAAAATGATTAGGAACATTGAACGCTTGGTGCTTCCACACCAGTGCACAGGGGCAGCTTCACAGGCAGGGTGAGCAGTACCCTGTGCCAACCATGCCAGAGCTTGTACTGTGTCAGTCAGTGGCATCAATTTAGTCTGGGTCTAGGTCAAAATAGCATGAGCAAAAAGGAGCAGTCAATTATAATGCAGTCAAAATGGCAACACCAAAAACCATGCATTGGCAATACAGTGTGAAATGATGACCTGCATCTGGGAGAGGCTGAACTTCGGGGAGAAAGTCAGTGGGGGAAGTTTGCTATTACAAACTCCGGTGGGTGAAACTCAAGGGGGGAGTTGTGGGGGTGATTTACTGTTAGTAACCCTGGAAGGGTGACAGTCAAAGGGTGCTGTTTTATTCCATACACTGTTTTTCGCAGGTTTTGTGGCACAATTATTGCTGCGCTAAATTGATCGGATACTTTTCAGACTGTAAATCAGACTATGACTCACACTTTAATTTTTAACTAGTTTGCCCAGCCATGCATTCCTCCCTCTGGCTATGTCATTCACAGTCCTAGTGACCCAAAAAACAGGCTTGCATACCTCGTCCCATCCCAAGGACTTACTGGCCCCAGCTCTTGCCAGGCCCCCTCTTCCTGATGACCCATTCATTCGGGTACCTTACCAGGAGGCTACACATTTTACCTAGGTGTTTTTCTCATATACACAGAGTATCCTTAATGTAGTGCTTACTTACAACTGTGATCTTTTTCTTTTTTTTTAATTCTTTGGTAACTGGGTTAGGCCCACTAGGCACAATGCCTGTTTTCAGGTGTGACCCAGGAGCATTGCAGAGGTTCAATAACTTGCTTAGGTCACACAGTATTTAAATGGAGGTTGTGGGAAGCAAACTCAGGTCTGCTGGATGTACCAAGCACTCACAGATACTAACGACCTCCCTTGAGAGGTGGCCCTTAACAACTACCTGTGTTGCCATTCTGGTTCCGATCTTCCAGTTCCTCCAGACAAAGCTGCTGGTGTGTGCCTGATCCCAGCTGGTGACATGGGGGTGTCCTTCTCAATGGAACTCTGACTGGATTCTAGGCCTCCAGAGACTTTGGCAGAAGAGACCAGTGCCACCAAGACCCAGTGATCCTGCCACCATCCCTGGGCTCGCAGGACCCCTCAGCTTAGTTGCAACTGGGACAGCTGTTCTTTCTCTGGTTCCCAAGAACACTGTCCCACAGCTTGCTTTCCCCTCTCACAGTCCTTCTGGGGAAGGGCAGGACCATGAATTTTCATACTGACTTTTCCCACTGTTGGCTAAACCAAGCCACTTGCATCACCAACACCCAGACATCCTGGGCCCAATTCTCAAAGCTCCCAGGGTGGCAAAAGGGGCTTGTGTCCAAATGATTGGCACAAAGTGCCCCTTGCACAAAACAGTGCCTCAGGAGCAATTCACAAAGGCAGGCTGTACCTACTGCACACTGCCTGCACCTAATGGTGCTTGCGTCACCTTACACCACACACTGTGATGCAGCATGATGTCAGGGGCTTGCAGCAGATGCAGGCGGCCAAATCCCCTGAATCACAATTCACAAAACTCCCCTGGTGGTGACATTTCGAAGTACTCTTATACCAGTACTTGGCTGTTCTAAGGGTACTTAGATATTTCACCACCAGGAGTTGACTCTGGTAGTGGCAATGTGCCATGGTCCCCCCTCCACAAACCCAGATAATTGTTAAAATAAATCATAAATTGCCCCTTTTCCCTGGTAGTCTAGTGCCCCCGAACCCCGATCATTGTTAGAGTAAATTATGAAATGCCCCTTTTGCCTGGTAGACTAGTGGCCCCCTTTCCTGAACCCCGATCATTGTTAAAATAAATAATAATTTGACCCTTTTCCCTGATAGTCTAGTGGCCCCCCCATCCCAATGACCCCAAAATTGCACATAATAATTTCCAGACAAATAAATATTATTACATACCATATCCACAGAATTGCAATATATTGTTATCATAGTAAATACTATACAATAATTTACTAACAATAACACATCTCAGCGCAAACTCTATAAAAGCTATCATCCTGTAGCAGCAGTTTTGCTTTTTTGATTTAAAATATCTTTCAAGAAGTACACCAGTTTAATTTGGCTTCCTTTATCCCCTGATATGAATAAATAGGTTCCACCAAGTCTTGTCGACAACAAAGTTATCGACAGACACTACAGCGACACAAATTTACTGACAGCTATTACATCACCCGGCAAACGTTTTGATCGACCGCAGTGGTGTCCCATGCACCAGAGCACATTTTGACTATTTGGGTGGCTTTGCCCCCCCCCGCACTCCCTGGACTTATATATAATCAACTCCGAGGGGGGGCAGATTAATGGGAAGAGCAGCCAACACTGGGAGTCACTGTATCCATACAGCGCTCAGACAACCCGTTCAACACTGCGGATGTCAAATAGGTTGTGTCTCTCTGTAATGGTTTCACTGTTGGGGGTTCACTGAAACAATGGTATACCGAATAAATAGCATCATGTCCAGCTTCAGATTCTTAAGAATACCTCCAATCCATTTGATTATTTGCTTATTATATAGAGAGCATACTAAAATTACATGTATTAAACCCTCAACACGATTATAGCCACAGCTACAAAAGCAAGACAGCTCATTACTAGGATCTGTAGTATATCTCTTTTTTAATAATTTATCAGGAAATATGCTAAAATTAAATTTGTTTAAGATGTGGATCAATTATGGATAAGAGATAGCTTTCTGTAGAAGGCTTTTTAATCAAAGAGGCCAAAACTGGATAGAACCTATTGTTTAATTTACCTGTTGACTCATGCCTACTGTACCTATGTCTATTAACCTGATTTTAAGCAAAGAACTACAGTATGTAAAGGTACAGTTATGGTCTTCTACTCTACCCAAATCCAGAGGTAACCCTTACCCATGTTTTTTTAATTTATGCTTTTATGCTTTAATCAACAATTCAAATTCTGCAGATGCAACCAGTAATTCACTAGTCTTCATGAAGCCAACATTTTAATAGAAGGCTGGCTCAATTCTAGTCTAAGGGCCCGATTCTAGAAAGGAAAATATGCCAGACACAAGTAACACAGTTGCAGAACTGTGCAACAGCAACTGCGACATGCGAGTTACGGGCTATTCTAGAACCTGAGAGAATATGCCAAACGCAACTGTGTAAGGCTCGACATGCAAGATACACCATTAAAAGTGCACAACTCGCAGTTGCAGCCTAACATACACTAGCAGATATGCCACAACAATGGCAGAAGCAGCAGCCAAAAGACAGAGGAGAAAGAGGAATTTTGGCCATGAGGAGGTTAACACCCTGGTGGAGCAAACAGACCACCACCATGCACTCCTCATGAGCCACAGAGGGGATGCCAAAAGGAGGGAGAAATGCAAGAGGGCATGGGACAGGGTGGCATGCAGAGTCAATGCCATCGCTGCACAGTGCAGGACAGTCCAAGATGTGAAAAAGAAGTGGAATGACCTCAAGCACCTGTTGAAGCTCAAGGTGGTGCACAACAGGTGCAGTGCACAGGGCACAGGGGCAGACCCACCCAGCAGAAGCCACTCAGCAGCATTGAGAGGAGGATAGCGGCACATCTCAGCCAGCAGAGCATCACTGGAGTAACACAGCTGGACACGTTTAGACAGTGGATGGCCACAGGTAGGGACAAACAACCAGCAATGTATGTGACAGGCAAGACATGGCAAAAGCACCGAAGCCAACGGCAAGGATGGGGTGGGTGGGGTGACAATGTGTAGGCAGATGTAATGGTGGGGAGGCATGCCATAGGAATGCCACATGGCCTCAGCTGGCAACAGAGTGGGCCAAGGGAACCAGGCAATGGCGAGGGGCAGGCCAGGGACAGGCATGTGTGCTGCTGACATGCACAGCAGTGCAAAGGAATGACCCATGGCCAACTGTGGAGGGGCTGGCATGGGCACAAGAAACTGGAGTGGGGTGGCTGTGCACAGGAATGGGCCGGGCTGCACTGGGTGGTGCTGTGTCTTGCACTTTGCACTGTTGGAGGGGCATACTGAGGTATGGCTTGGGCTGCACTCGGGGATGCTGTGACATGCACTATGTGCTGGGGGAGGAGGGCCATGCACCACCATGGGCTGGGCAGTAGGGAGGGGGCATGGGTCACTGCCCCAGTGCCCGCAGAGTGTGGGTGAGGGCTGCAGGGGTCATGCATGGCTGGCAGGGACAATGTGGTCACCCAGGGGTGCAGGCCCCTGCAGTGCAGTGTTGCCCCATGAACATGGCCATGTACAGTGCCACTGTGCTGTAGGGAGCCGTACAGGCCGGCCATGTGACAGCTGGAGTTACTGTACCAGGAAGGACTGCACAGCAAGGGCAGCAATGGTGGGGTCCACGCTATCGGTGCAGGACGCATGTACAGTGGTGGTATACACCAGGTGGGACAGCACAGAAGTGTGGTGGATGCAATGCCAGGGCGCAACGCTGAAGCAGTCCTGTGAGGGCAACACTGATCAGGCAGGTGAGGGCACACTGTGATGTGGGGACACACTAACATGGTTCCCATCCAACAGGTGCAGTGGCAGATGGAGCAGGTGGCCCCAGCGGAGCTGGAAGGTGGAAGCAGCAGCAGCAGGGCCAGGATGGTGCCAGCACAGCCCAGGCCACTGGCATGGTATTGAATGACAGCGGCAGCAGCCCAATGGATGCTGGAGGCAGCCCTGCCACCCGTACACCTGTGGCAGAAACACTGGAGCCGATGTCCGAGCCTGAGGGGAGTGGGGTTGGTGACAGCCCCATGGTAGAGGAGGCGGTTGACAGCAGTGAGGAGGATACAGCTGGACCACCATGGGAGCAGCAGGAGACTGCCGAGGACACCACCAGCAGTGCCGCCACATCTGTGGAGGCGGTGCAGATGCCCGTGGTCGAGTGGGAGGCATAGGACCAAGACCAGCCGGTGGCTGAGTACACTGCCGTAGGGTTGCTCAGCCCACTGAGCATCCATGGACTGGAGGACAAGTTGGATGAGGCCATCCAGGTGCTGCAGGACCAGCTGTCCCCACTAGAAAGGGTCCTGAAGGAACTGGAAGTAATAAGAGTTGATAAAGCAATGGGGCCAGATGGGGTGCACCCCAGGGTCCTTAAAGAACTAAGAGAGGTGGTGGCTGAACCTCTGGCTATCCTGTTTAGCCGATCACTGGAAACAGGAGAGGTACCCAAAGACTGGAGGACAGCAGATGTAGTCCCCTTATACAAAAGTGGGAACAAAGAGGAAGCAGGGAACTACAGACCAGTCAGCCTCACCTCGGTAGTGGGAAGATCATGGAAGCACTACTGAAGGAGAGATTGGTGGAACATCTGGTGTCAATGGACTACAGGACCCAAGGCAGCATGGTTTCACCAGGGGAGGTCATGTCAGACCAACCTTGTTGAATTTTTGACTGGGTGACTAGGAGGTGGATCAGGGGAGGGCAGTGGACATGGCCTATCTGGACTTCAGCAAGGCCTTTGACACGGTGCCACATAGAAGACTATTACACAAACTGGGGAATATGGGTGTGGGCAGGACAGTAGTGTGGTGGGTAGGTAACTGGCTGGGTGGCAGGACACAGAGGGTGGTGGTAAATGGCTGTCACTCCACAGAGGGAAGAGTGACCAGTGGGGTACCACAGGGATCAGTGCTGGGACCGGCCCTATTCAACATTTTCATCAGTGACATTGCGCAGGACCTAGAAGGCAGAATTTCACTGTTCGCTGATGACACAAAGCTCTGTAACAGAGTAGACACACCAGAGGGTGTAGACAGAATGAGAAGTGACCTGCAGAAACTTGAAGAATGGTCAGGGGTTTGGCAGTTGAAATTCAATGCAAAGAAGTGCAAGATAATGCATATGGGGCACAAAAGCTCTGGCACAATATATCAGTTGGGGGGTGAGGATATAGCATGCACCAAGCAGGAAAGGGATCTTGGGGTTGTCATCTCTGATGACCTCAAGGTAGGGAAACAGTGTGACAAGGCAGCAGGTAAAGCAAATAGGATGCTGGGATGTATAGGCAGGGGCATCACCAGCAGGAAAAGGGAGGTCATAATTCCGCTATACAAGACACTAGTGAGGCCCCACCTGGAGTACAGTGTACACTTCTGAGACCATACCCACGTAAGGACATAGGCAGGGTAGAGAAGGTTCAGAGGAGGGCAACAAAGATGGTGCATGGATTGCATCACAAGTCCTATGAAGACAGGTTGAAGGAACTGAACATGTACTCCTGGAGGAGAGGAGGGAGAGGGATATGATAGAGACATACAAGTATCTTACAGGGAGGAACAGGGTGCAGGAAAGCACTATTTTTAAGTGAAAAGATGTTCCAGGACTAGAGGGCATGGGATGAAGCTGGAGGGAGGACGATTCAGAGGAAACATGAGAAAGAATTTCTTCAGAACGGGTGGTGGACAAGTGGAACACCCTGCCAGAGGAAGTGGTGGGGGCTGAAACAATCACAGGATTTAAGAATGCATGGGATAGACATAAAGGAATTCTGGAGGTCAGGGGTAAGGGGCAACAGACTTCTAAGAAAACAAACTGAACTTACAAGCTCAAATGGGCAGACTGGGTGGGCCATAGGCCCTTATCTGCCGACACTGTCTCTGTATCTATGTATCTATGTATCCACGGCTACATTGGGGACTACTGCCAGTCGGTGCCGGCTGGCCAGGGGGATTGCAGGCAGGAGCTGGGGAACATATGGCAGGGCATGCAGGAGCACCACACCTGCATGGAGCTGCAGCTATCCAGCATTGCCGGATGTCTGCAGGCATTCACTAGGGACACATCGGCAAGCATGGCTGGCCTGGAGGACCCTGGGGCATCCGGCACTGTGTTGAACACCAGATGGCCATCATGGACCACCTCCACACAGGTCTGGAGAACATGCTGGCACACCAGCAGCACCAAGATACAGCCATGGCCATGGCCATGCAGTCCGTAGTGTGTGCACTGCAGCCGCTGCACCACCTGCAGGGCCTGGCCCAGCAGATGGATCCCTGGCCACCGCTCAGTCCGGCACTCAGACATAGCCACCGGAGGCAGTGGAACCCCCTCCCCCACCCTCAGCCCAGGTGTCAGTATCTACCCACCCACCAGCCATGCTGCCAGAGCTGCACGCCCAGCTAGGCACTGTCCACACTGACCCAGGCACAGGACAGCACCAAGATGCAACCACGGTGGCACACAGAGGCATGCCAGCAACACAGGTGCAGGCCAGGCCAAGCCCCTCACACAGTCTAACAGGAAAAGGGACAGGCACAGGGCACACACGGGGGGTGGGCACACTGAGGAGGGTGCTCCACAGGCTGCACAGGGCCCGAGGTACTCAGCACGGGACAGGGGAACATATCGTACAGCCCTGGCATGGCCGCTTCCACACATGGCACACAGACAAGTAGGCTTGCTTGGGTGGAGGCACAGCAGTCCACCTGTGGGGGCACACACAGGCCCACAGAGTGCAATGCCAGGGGTGGTCCGCCAGGGCACCGCACAGCCCGCCAGACCAGCAGGGTCCCCCACAGCCTGCACCCGACACTGGAGGGGTCAGTGCGAGGACGACACGTGCATGGCAGATGGCTATGAGATGCCCTGGTGACCTGTGCAGTAGGGGAATTGTTGAGTGGGGCTGCAATGGGGGGTGGGGCCATATGCATGGCAGGGGGCACATGTCTATGGGGGGCACCACGCGTTCACATGGGTGTGTGTGTGTGTGTGTGTGTGTATATGTACTACTGTGTGCATGGGTGAGTGTGGGGTCACACGTGATGGGCTGAACCGGGGAGCACTGTGCATTGGGCACATGTGTGTATAAAGCACCTTGTCAATAAACCTTTATGTACTTCATCCCTAAGGTGTGTTGTCCTTTTGTCCTCATTGCATTGGTAGGGCCTTACTGGGAACATGTTGGGTAGGGAGTAATCCCCAATCGCACTAATGCTCTGCGTGGGCCACTGCCGATGGGCATCTGCCTGCCACTGCCCTCCCCACAGGGGGTGAGCGCGTATACACACACACACACAGCCCTGCAGGCACAGGTGCTATGCATTGAGGGTCACCCACACCCATTCTACAACTGCGGTGCGTCCGCAGAGGGCACACGCAAATGCGTGAAACAGGCAGGCCACATCCCCATATTGCAGATGCCATGCCGCACATCACTATTGCAAATCACAATTGCCGCCATGCATGCCGCATATGCGCATGTGCGACATGTATGTGCGGCACGTGCGGTTGCGTGTCGCTAGGCCCAGGCACAGTGTAGTGGTACAGGGACTGCAGCCCTGGATGTAGGAGAGAGCTGGACCAGAACAGTGTCATCCAGACCAGGACAGGGACAGACATTCAGCAGACTGGTGAATACTGAGCCACAGCAGGCCCCCCGCCCACCTTACATACACCTACTCCATCTGTTACTGCCCTGAGGGACAGGGAGAGGCATGCATACCTCTTAGCCATTTGTCCCCCATTTGTGGTACAGTGCCAGTTACAATGTGGAACACATGGGCAGCATGTGGAACACTTCAACAGACAATGCCTAGAGGCTCAGAGCACTGTTGAACTGTTGCATGTTTGTTCAGAATGTCTGATAATAAGTGACTGACATAGTGACATGCATCATGTACAATGGAGTGTTGCTCACGAATGTGGACTATGAATGTGGAACAGGTCCTCACAATGTGGCACAGGGAGCCTCTGTAAGGCACATTGAGGAACATTCCTTGTACAGTGGTACAGGTGAGATGTATGCAGGCATGACCCTCCCAAAGGTGGACAGTCAGGGGATCTGATACAATATGTGAAATGGCTGTGGTCAGTACCAGGGGCTGTGCTGTGGGAGGGTGCCAAGGGATATGGGGGCATAGTATGGCCACATATCACTGTGTGGCAGACGGTGTACTGGACATGCCATGTGTGTGTGGTAACATGATACCTGTGTTGTCCATAACTCATCCATGCAGTTAGGCCAGGTCAGACCGCCCCAATGCCTGTGGTGGGGGCAGACATCCTATAGATGTGTCCTCGCCCGGATGCCACTGACAGCCCTCCTCCCACTTGTGAAGACTATGTGGGACAGTGACCCTCAGGATGGGGGTCGCTGCCCCATGCAGTGGGGCACATGGTCAGACCACTGTGACCCCCATTGTGGTGAGATGTATGCCGTTTACTGCGGTGTTGGGTGTGTTGTGTACATGGCATCCAGCCAGTGGCCTGCAGGCACTGCACAGAGGCTGTATGAGTGGTACACTGCCCATGTAGGGTGGCCAAGGATCAGGGCTCTGTGGTAGGGCATTGGGTGAGAAGGCCCCTGTGGTGGGGGGTGCATGAGGGGTATTCCCCCATACCTCTGAGCCTCTCAGCGGCACTGCCCATGGCACAGGCCAGCATATCTGCATGGCACAGGCCCAGGCCACACCCCTCAACAGCCCCTGCCATACAGGGCTGTGCCTGCTGCGGTCACGGCCACCCAGGCAGCCCATATGTGGTACGCACAGCTACCACGGCCAGGTGGGGTTGGGACCCACACCACCATGCAAGCACTGGGCGTGGCCATGTAGGCCACAACAGGGTACTGCAGTGCACACCCAGTGGCATGGTGTATGCAGGCCCTGGCACAGTTGACACTGGTCTGGCGGCTGGGACCCCAGTGTTGGCTGCCCTGGACCTGGGATGTGCCGTAGGAGGGTGAGGGGTTTGTACCTGTCATGTGGCACAACCCCACTGTGCACTGTACACGGTCCATCATAGGTGCACCCTTCACTGTGGGCGCTCAGGGAGGGTTGTCCTACACAGGTCAGTATTGTGTTAGAGGTGGGCACTATTGACTGCTATGGTGGGTGGCATGCAGGTGTGCCTTCATGCCTTTGGTGTGTGGGCATGGGTTGTAGGCAGGGTGCATCATCCACCAGAGGCATGGCGGTGCTTAGCACAACACATGCCCTGGTGGTTATTGCTGCCACACCACGGTGGCATGCTGTACTACAGGGTCACATAGGCATGTCACGGACTGTACAGTATGTGTGGTACAGTGGTCCTGTGTTGTAGGCATAGATGCATGGACAGTGTACCAGCAGGCACACAATGGGTGCACAGTGTGGCTGGAACCGATCACAGGATGCCATGCTGGGTTGCCAACACAGCGCCCATACTGGACCACACAGTCGGTGCCATGGCCCTGTCACATTGTCACTGTGCTGCTGCCACAGGGATGCATGTCTATTTGGTGGGGATGTGTCACTGCAGTGGTGGGCTAGCCCACATGCTGGCCTGTGTGTCATATCCAGTCATGCTGCTATGTCCAACCTTGTAGCGCCATCCATGCCTGTGTGCGGCATGTGGCGGCCCATGTCCTGGCTGTCCCACCTGGAACGGGTCGGGTACCGCCAGACGTTGCCTCAGACTGTGCGAAAGGGGGGCCTACAAAGGTCATTGCCTGTGCCGGACACAGGTGCACGGCCGCCTGCCCAGCTGGCTGTGTACCACTGTCCCTGTACCATGCCCTACATGTTATGCCCATTGGGTATGCACCTGACCACATCCACCCTGTGCAGGTCTGGTCACAGCTGGGTGTCCTGGGGGCCGTCCTGGGCAATGTGCGGGTACATGCCTGTGGGATGGAGCCAGTGGGGGGGTTGCAGCGCCAACAGGCAGCTGGCCATGGGGGCACTTATGGCTGTGTACTAACTCATGTCCATTCCCTCCCTAGTTCCACGGCGGACACATACAAGTCTTCGGTGAGTATATGACATTGCTCAATGCGCACATTCCCAATGCCTGTACAGCACTGTGTACCTGACATTGTTGCACTCTGTCCCCTGTGTAGGAATCAGCTCCACCGCATAGTAGGTAGGTACACACTGCTACACCTGGAACAGCAGTTTCCCAAATTAGACCACTAGCAAGCTATGATTGCAGGCATTCTCACATGCTACGCTAACATTTTTTTCTGTTTCAGTGGAGCTTACCTCCAAAGCTCTCCGGATGTGCAAGTGCAGAAGCTAAAGTGTCGGGAAACCAGCACTCGGTAAACATACTTAGGCAACCGCAATTCGGGAAAACAGGGACGGGGAAAAGTGCGTCGGGAAAGTAGCAGTCGGGCAATCATACCAGACCCCAGAAATATGTTTTTCAAATTTTTGTAATCGTTAGTGTCGCAAAGTAGTGTTGAACTTATGACACTTTCGTGATTTTTTTTGTGAAAGTGTCCTGATTTGAGACACTACTTTGTGACACTATGGCCAGAATACCAGGAATTCTTTGTCACCCTGCTGCAAAAGAACGGTTTGGTCTTTTGGGCTGAAGTTTGAAGGGAAGAAAGCCAACATCCCACAGATGTGCCTTTTTGCGGTTTGGTTTCAAAATATTGCAGGGATACAAAGTTACGGTACTCCAAAGTTGATGATTTTTCCCATAGGCTAACATTGCAGCGTCCACCGTGTCTTCTGGGGCCCGTATCTCAGAAACGCTTTGAGATACAGACTTTTCGTCAGAAAAATACATAGCCCCCCCACTAGGGGCCTAAGTAGAAAACTAGCCAGGAAAGTCACAAATCATATGAAATTATAATTTTTTTTCTACATCGTACGGTTCCTGAGATATAAGCAATTTAGTATTCCAAGTGCTCATTTTCTGCTCCGAGGCCTATTATTATGCATACATTCTTTGTACTCACTGTGTTTCTCTATGCAGCTGTTGGGCAAAAATAGGGTGTGCCCTTCTGTTACTGTTACAGTTAGCGTTCCCACTTGCGTTTCCGTACTCGTTTGCATTAGTGTTCCCGTGTACGCCACCGTGTGCGTTTCACTTTGTGTTTTCATTTGCGCTTGTGTTTGCATTATTGTTACCATTTGCATTTCCACTACTGTTTCTGTTTGCATTTCATTTTGCGTTACCGTGTGCATTACCATTTGCATTTGCTTACGCGCTTCTGTTTGCGTTTGTCTTTCCTTTGGCATCATCATTGCTGTTACCATCACCATTATGCATTTCCAATTGCATTACCGTGACCGTGCACATAACAGTTTGCATTTCTGTACCCGCTTGCGTTTCCGTTTCCATGGCTGTTTGCACTTGGGCTTCTATTACCGTTTGTGTTATCATTTACATTTGCATCTCCATGTGCATTAGCATTTGCATTTGTGTATGCGCTTCTGTTTGCATTTCTGTTTGCGTTTGTGTTTCCTTTGGTGTCATCGTTGGTGTTACCATCAGCATTTGCATTTCCAATTGCGTTATCGTGACCGTGCACATTACAATTTGCATTTGCATGTGCACTTGCATTTGCGTTTCTGTTTTCAGTAACGTTTGCACTTGTGTTTCTATTACCGTTTGGATTACCGTTAATGTTTGCATCACGATGCGCATTACTGTTTGCGCTTGTGTTTGCGTTACCGTTACTTCACTATTTATGTGCACATTCTCAAAAAGAAGGGAAATTCATGGCAAAAACTCTGTTTAATGCATCAGTTAGGGTTGTTCCACAGTGACAAAAGCAAGGAAATTCGATGTTAGGGTTGCCAACCCTTGCACCCCACCCCCACCAACAGGCATTGGGGTGTGCGTTGGGGTCATCGGTCCTAACTCTCACCCCATCCCATGTGTAAACAAGCTGAGGTGGTGCAGTATAGGAGAATGGGGTGAGAGTTAGGACCAACGACTCCAACGCACACCCCAATGCCTGTTGGTGGGGCGGGTGGGGTCCAAGGGTGGCAACCCTAACATCAAATTCCCCTCACTTGTAGCTGTGGAACAACCCCAACTGATGCATTAAATGGATTTTTTGCCATGATATATATATATATACTGTAGATCAGGGTTCTCATATGGTGAGGCCAGCCTCCTGGGGAGGCCCCAACCTGTTCCAGGGAGGCTCAAGCAACTCTGAAAAGTACTGTATTTAAATTTTGAGTTTTATATATTTTGTGTGAAGAGATGAAGCAAACTGAAGGAGGATAATAGTAGGTGAATTTTATGTATTTATTTACTAATAGGTGACAAGGGAAGGTGAATGAGCTAAGGCTCATTTCAGGTGTACCTGGGGAAGGGTAGGAGGAATACATTTCAAAAGGTAACTGCAAAACAATGAAGAAATACACAATGAACAACAGTGTAAACAAATATGAACAATAAACTAATAATGAGTGGTGGTAATTGATCAATTTGTAGACTGATGGCAGAACAGCCCAAATACTAGGGTTGAGCACAGAAGTGCTAAGAGCAACAGCAGGAAGAATCAAAGTAATCCCAGAGAAGTTGCTTAGGAGCAGGGAAGGAGGGGGGAGGCAAAGTAAGTAGGAAGGTTATTTCATATTGAGAGGAAAAAGAGAAAGTAGTCTGACCCATGAAGGTACTGCAACAAGGGTAACAATGGTTCAAGAATGAAAATAGCACAGCAAGTAGGCTGGCCTATTGAAGGGAAGGGGGTTACAATAATCTGAATAATAATATTTATTTTATTTATTTGTTATTCAGTTAACACCTTTAAGCACATGAGCTCTTTTTCAAAGGTTCCAAGTCAGTATAAGACAAAGAACTGAATGTGAGCCAGTATTCAAAGGGGTTTCAATTTATTCATGGTGTACTGTGCAAAGTACAGTATGTTGTTTTTCTTGGGGGAGGCCCAAGATTATTTGTTTTTTGGGGAGGCTCAAAATCTTTTCCACGGATTTGGGGAGGCTCACTGTGTCAAAGTCTGAGAACTATTGCTGTAGATATATAAATCCCTGTTCATGAGCTATCAAAATCATCTTTGTGAGGTGTCATAATCCCATTCCATGCGCACCCCGATTCCAGTTGGGGGGTGGGCTGAAGGGGTGCAAAGGGGGTTTCAACCCTAACATCGAATTTCCTCACTTTTGTTGCTGTGAAACAACCCTAACTGATGCATTAAATGGAGTTTTTTGCCTCTAATTTTCCTTCTTTTTGAGAATGATAATGAGAAGTAGTGAATGTAATGCAGCGGCGGGAGCACGGGGCCCTGTGGGCTCCGCACTCCCGCCACATGATGTCTTGTCACATAGTAACATTGTGCCCACAAACGCAAATCGTAATGCGCATGGTGACACAAAGCAAAACAGAAAGAGAAACAGTACTGTAGGCAGAAATATTAAAAACAATGGAAACGCAACTGCAAATGAAAACGCAAAGGGTAACGCACATGGTGGCGTAAATGTGAACGGTAAGTGAAACTGATACGGAACCGCAAGCAGAAACGGTAATGGTAACAGTAATGTAAGTGCACAGGCTGGTTTTCCAAAGCTGTATAGAGAAAGACAGTGAGTAGAAAGAATGTATGCAAAATAATGACTCTCGGAACACAAAAATCAGGAGTTGGAGTAGTAAATTGCTTGTATCTCAGTAACCGTACGACATAGACAAAATTTAAAAGTCATATGTATTATCACTTTCCTGGCTAGTTTTGTACTTAGCCCCAATGAGAGGCTAAGAGTTTTCAACAAAAACTCCATATCTACTTCCCGTTTTTGAGAATCGGGCCCTCAAAAGCCTTGGCCGAGCATAATGTTATCCTATGGGAAAAACAAGTTCGGAGTCCCATAACTTTTCCTCCCTATAATATTTTTTCACCAAACCACTGAAAGGCACATCTGTGGGATGTTGGCTGTATCCCCTGGAAATTTCAGCCCAAAAGACCAAACTGTTATTTTGCAGCAGGGCGCCAAACGATTGGTGCAATGCGTCTGCTGCCGTAATGTTATCCTATGGGAAAAAGCATCAAATTTGGAGTGCTGTAACTTTGCCACTGTGTAATATTTTTTCAACACAACACTGAAAGGCACATCTGTGACATGTTGGCTGCGTTCCCTCCAAATTTCAGCCCAAAACTCCAAACCGTTCTTTTGCAGCGGGGTGCCAAAGAATTGCTGTCGTTTCCCCACAGCCTACAAAAGTACTGTCCTAACTTATAATGCTTCAAAAATTTGCAACACTGGTGAGCAACGGAAGTACTTCACGAAAAGTACTTTTTTCCAAAAATTTGAAAACATATTTCTGGGTGTTTACCCCAAAATAAAGACATGGCTAGCATCCTCAGGCTCCGACTAGGTGAATACAAAAAGAATTAGGTTGCTAGAGGGTCTCAATTTTAAATGCCAAGCATTTTTCTGATCAGTAACTGAAAACAAAATGGCGGATTTGTGAAAGTAAAAGGGCCATTTGCAAAAGTAAAAATGCATTTGCGACACTGTCGAACTTTTTGTTAACTTTTCCCATTGACTTATAATGAGAAATTGTTTTTTGAATAACTTTTGAACCTTTTAACATTTTTTCACGAAATCTTTGAAAGGCACATTGGGGACCCTGGCCACACGTTCCCTGAAGATTTTTTGCTGGTCCAAACCGTGCGACCTCTAGGCATGACTGTAAAATTCCAGAAAAAGCATAAATGCGCACGCAGATCACGCTGAATAACTCTTCAGCCGTGTATCCAACCGGTACGAAACTTGGCAGATCCCAAGGCGTATGGGTCTTGATCATGTATTCCAAATTTCAGGCAAATCTGTCAAATGGTTACAGAGTTATTAAGGTGCAAAATTGTGGGTTTAACATGTAAATGGCTCCTCAACCCCTAACTATGGTAGCACTACAGTGCTACCATATATATATATATATATATATATATATATATATATATATATATATTTATATGTATTCATTGCAAACACTTTGTTAATGTCAGTTAGGTTCACATTAAAGTGACAAAAGCATGGAAATGTAGTGTTAGGTTCAAACCCAACACCCTCCCTCACCAACCTCCTACCCACCCCACACCCACTCTACACACAGATCAACAGGCATTGGGGTGTGCTTTGGGGTTGTCGGCCCTAACGCTCGCCCCATTCCATGTGCAAGGAAGTTGACATGGTACAGCATAGGAGAATGGGGTGAACATTAGGGTAAATGACCCCAAGGTGCACCCCAATGCCTGTTGGTCTTCGTGGGGTGGGTGTGGGATGGGATGGTAGGGTTAGGTGGTGGGTGGTGTGGGATGGGGTGTTACAGTTTGAATCCTAACAAAACATTTCCATACTTTTGTTACTTTAATATAAACCCTAACCGATGCATTAAACAAGTTTTTTTGCAATTAATTTCCTTACTTTTTGAAAAAGTGTAATCTTACCCTTATTTGGTTGTGGTAGTACAGTGCCCTTCCAGGCCCTCCATTCATACACTGCCCAGTGTGCCAGATGCCCCTGTGAAGGGAAAAACGGTTCCGTGACGTCTTTGTTTTTTTTTCTCCTGAAAAAGGAAACTGTCCTCAAGGCCGCCCTGCCCCCCACCCGCAACCCGTACTCACCCACTGTGCACCCTGCCTCCCCACAACCCCACCCCATACTTACCTCCAGAGCTCAACGCGACGAGTCTTCGTGAATGAACACGCTCTGCACTCTTTCAAAGCCAACCGCAAACTGAGGAAATGCCGGTAAGCTGTATAATGTAATAAATAGGGTTTTTTCAACTTTAGTGCATATCTTGAGCATTTTGGGGAATTATTTCACCAAATTTTCAACATGGGGTTTTTGGGACCTCTCCTCATGAATTCTTGAACTGTCATGGCGTTAATCAGCCCCGAAAGGTGGTTTCGTGGTCACTGTGTGGAATCACTCTTTGGGGCTGATTAATGAAATGACAGTGCCAGTGTTCATGAGGTGGGCTCTCAAAAAGCCTATGTTGCAAATTTTGTGGAAAAAATCAAAAAAGTAACTGTTTTATGAGTGTGCGTTGCGCAGTTTCTATGTACGCTCATAAATTCGCGAATTTACATTATTTTAATGCCAGATTTTCAACACTGGCAATCTGTCACACCTCCTTGTGAGCAGTATAGCTGCCATTGTTCACATCCTGGCCAAAATGTGTTTTCGCACTTCTGGCGCAGAATAGCATGGTCACTATGGGAAATCAGTGTTCAGGACAGAGTAAGAAAATGACAGTGACACTGTTCATGAGTAGAGGTCCTAAAATTCCTATTTTGAAAATTTGATAATGATACTCCATAAAATGACTGTGTTACAAGCGTGTGTTCCGGTTGGCACGCACACTCGTAACTGCGCGAATTTATAATATTTTCACTCCAGATTTTCAGCATTACCATTTTCCCAGACCTACTTATGAACAGTGCAGCGGTCATTTTTCCCATCCTGGCTGAAATGTGTTTTCGCACTTCCGGCACAGAATAGAGCGGGCGCTGTGGGAAATCACTTTTCGGGACAGATTAAGAAAATGACAATGATACTGTTCATGAGCAGAGGTCCTAAAATGCCTATGTTGAAAATTTGGTGCTGATAGCCCATCGAATGCCTGTGTTAGAAGAGTGCATTACGCACTTTCCACACACCCTTGTAACTTCACAGATTTGTAATACTGTCACGCCACATTTTCAACAGAGGCATTTTTTCACAACTCCTTATGAACACTACAGCTGTCATTTTTCACATCTTGGCTAAAGTATGTTTTTGCACTCCTGCCGGAAAATGGCACGGTCACTCTAGGAAATCAGTGCTTGGGACAGACTAAGATCGACCGAGTGAGAGAGGGGAGTGACCGAGCTCAACTGAGTTCTGTCGGGACTGCTGCGGATTTGTTTGTGGGCAAACAAAGGCCCCAACACAAGAGCCCAGTACAAAAGGCCAGCCTGCAGCAGTGGGAGAAACAGTACGAGCGAGTGAGACAAGGGGACTTAGTGAGCTCAACGGACCTCTAACAGGACTGCTGGGATTTCTTTGTGGGCAAAAAAATGCGCCAATGCAGGCAGGAGCCCCGTACAAAAGGGCAGCTTGCAGCGCCAGGACAAACAGAATAAGCGATGAGAGAGGGAGACTGAGCGACCTCAACAGAGCTCTTTCCGGACAGCTGCGGATTTCTTTGTGGACAGACAAAGGTGCCAACGCAGCCAGGAGCCTCATACAAAAGCGCAGTCTGCAGCGCCAAGAGAAACAGAACGAGCGAGTGACAGAGCGTAGTGAACGAGCTCAACGGAGCTCTAGTAAGACTGCTACAGATTTCTTTGTGGGCAGAAAATGCGGCAATGCAGGCAGGAGCCCAGTACAAAAGGCCAGCTTGCAGCGCAGGCAGAAATAGGATGCAAGAGGGACAGAGGGGGAGTGAGCGAGCTCAGTGGAGCTGTGTCGGGACTGCTTCAGATTTCTTTCTGGCCAGAAAAAGCCACCAATGCAAGCAGGAGCCCAGTATAAAAGGGCAGTCTGCAGCACCAGGAGACACAGAATGAGTGAGTGAGGGAGGGGGAGTCAGTGAGCTCAACGGGGCTCTGTTGGGATTGCTGCAGATTTGTTTGTGGGCAGAAAAAGACAGCAATTCATGCAGGGACCCAGTACAAAAGGGCAGCCTGCAGTGGCAGGAAAACCAGAATGAGCGAGTGAGTGAGCTCAACAGAGCTGTATTGTAACTGCTGCAAATTTCTTTGTGGGTGTAAGAAGGCAGCAACGCAGGCAGGAGCCCAGTAGAAAAGGGCAGCCTACAGCGCCGGCAGAACAGAATGAGCGAGTGAGAGAAGGGGAGTGAGCGAGCTCAATGCAGCTTTGTTGGGACTGCTGCAGATTTCTTTGTGGGCAGAAAAAGATGCCAACAGAGGCAGGAGCCCAGTACAAAAGGGCAGCCTGCAGCGCCAGGAGAAACAGAATGAGCGAGTGGGGGGGGGAGTGAGCCACCTCCATGGAGCTCTGTCGGGACAGCTGCAGATTTCTTCCTCAGCAGAACAAGGTGCCAACGCAGGCAGCAGCCCAGTACAAAAAAGCAGCCTGCAGCACCAGGAAAAACAGACTGAGCCAGTGAGAGAAGGCCACTGAGCGAGCTCAACAGACCAACGCAATCAACATTTGGCACTGGCAAATGCTTATTTGCTGATTGTTGTCCATTGCATTGCAGCCACACCATTTGGTATTGAGGTCTACAATTTTCAGGATAGAAAGAGTTTTGGTCAAAGAACAATCCAGTTGGTTTGGTGAAACAATATTAATCTGTTCCAAAGTAATTAGATTTTTAATTGTGGGGTTCTGCACATGCTCAGTTCACTCCAAGATTTATATGTATGTTTTTCAAAAAAGGATTGGGCTCATGATCAAGGATTTTGTCACATCACGAAAGGGGGGGTTTATAAATTCCCCGTTCATGAGGAAAAATTCCTTGTTAACAAGCCGCCATCTTGTTCTCATTTTTCCCCCAAACAAAATGTTGCAGCTTGCCCCACAGCTGCCTTCTTTTACAAATAATGCATGTGTTTTGTTCAGGGTGATACCCTCTACAAACCCATGCCTTTGGTTTCCTTTGTTTTGGCCAAAAAACAGAAGTTTCAGATTTTAAAATTCTTTGTTTGTGACTCGCTTCTGATCCTTGCTCACAAGGTGACAAAATCCCCGTTCACGAGCTGATCCCCTTTTGTGAGGAAGCAAAATCCTTGATCATGAGTTAGAGACCAGATGGCCCTATCTCGCAAATGAGGATCAACTTGCGAATGGGGATTTTGTCACCTAGCGAAAGAGGATCTGCTCGTGAAAGGAGATTTTTTCAGCTCATGAAAGGGGATTGGGTTTTTGAACTTTCATGAGCTACAAAAATCCTTTCACAAAGTGTCAAAATCCCTTTGTGAGCCGATCCCTTTTTGCGAGCTGACAAAATCATTGATCGTCATTTACAACCAGATGGCCCTTCTCGTGAACAAGGATTGGCTCATTAATGGGGAGTTTGACACCGCGCAAAAGAGGATTGACTCATGAAAGGGGATTTTGTCAGCTACTGTGCGAGACTGTTTTTTAATTCCTCGCTATGTAGCTGACAAAATCCCATCGCAAGCTGTCAAAATCCTCTTTTGCGAGCCAATCCCCTTTTGTGAGCTGACAAAATCCTTGATTGTGACTTCCAAACCAGATGGCCAAAATCTGACGATCAAGGATTTCTCGCAAATGGCGATTCTGACAGCTCACGAATGGGGATTTTGCTACCTCATGAACTAGGAATTTAAAAACTTTGCTGGTGCACTGTAAATAAACGGTTTGGTCTTTTGGGTTGAAATTTTCCAGATATAAAGGGGGTGTCCCAGAGATGTGAATTATGCTGCTTAGGTGCAACAAATGTTATTGGTTCCATAGATATGCCATTACAAATTTGAGATTTTTCCCATAGGATAACATTGCGGTGCCCACAGCGCTTTCGTTGCCTGTATCCCAGAAGCAATGCAAGATACAGATTTAGTCAACCTTTATGTCACATAGAAATTTTACTGTCATGATTACAACGACACTTGAATTTTTTTCATAGCTGCTATGGTTGCTGAGATGTTCATAAATTAGTGTTACAAGGGTTCCTTGCTCTATAGGGCTGCTGTATGGCTCCGTAGTTACGTGTAAGTGGGAGTGCAGGGCCCAGAGGGCCCATGCTCCCACAGATGCATATCATTATGCACAACTGGGCAGCTTGGTGGAAGGGGTCCCACGTTCCCATCAACATGCCATTTATAGTTATATCCACTTTTGAAAAGTAAGGAAATTCATTATACCGCTTCATTAATGCATCACTTAGGGTTAAAAGCAACAAAATGTGGAAATTAGATATTAGGTTGGTCCCTAACTCTCCACCACCCCATCACCCTTCCTTCACAGACCGACAGATGCGGGGTGTGCCATTGGGTCATGAGGCCTAATTCTCACCCCATTCTCCTTTACTGTAGCATGTCAACTTGTTTATACATGGAATGGGGTGAGAGTTGGGCCTGACAACCTCATGGCACACCCCGGCATCTGTCAGTCTGTGGAGGATGGGGGTAGATTGGTGTGAGGGTTAGGGGCTCAACCCTAATATCTCATTTCCCCACTTTTGTCACTTTAACCCTAGCTGATGCATTAACAAAGCTTTTTGTAATGAATATATAAAATACATATATATATATATATATATATATATATATATATATATATATATACATAAACACATTCCCCACAATGCAAAGCATCATGGGCTGCTATAGCAAATCACCACAGAATATTATGCAGGTTCAACTTTAAGCAGAAATGCATGGTGCCGAAAGGCCTCTCACACAGTTTGCAAAGGGTGCCAACAGACCAGCATAATATTCTGTGGTGATTTGCATATGCAGCCCATGATGCTTTGCATTATGGGGGCATGCGTGATTTTGTATTTCTTTGAAACTTGGCTTCCCAGCCAAATGCCCTTTGTGGTAACCATTGCCTCAGTGCTTGCACACAGAGGTTCTTTGTCTTATATATATATATATGTGTGTGTGTATATATATATATATATATATATATATACACTATACTGGCATGGTAGTGCCAGTATAGTTAGGGTTGCACGGCCACGTCTATGTTTAACCCCAAATTTTGCACTTTAATAACTTTGCCACTGTATGATGCATTTGCCTGAAATTTTGCATGCACAGTCTGGTACCATAGATCTCGGGATCTGGCAAGTTGTGTTATGGTCAGATAAGCAGTTGCAGAACTGCAGAACAGCCAAAAACACAAAAAACAGGTTTTTTGCATGTTTCTTTGCTCGTGGCTTCAGCCTACACAATTTGTCTGTTTAGTCTGAAATCTTCAGGGAAGATGCAGTCTTGGTCACTGATGTGCCTTTCAAAGATTTGGTGAAAAAATATTAAACTGTTCAAAGGTTATTCAAAAACAAGTTTCACATTCTAGTCAATGAGCAAAAAATATATGTGTCCCTTGAAAGCTGCCACCACTACATTTTATTCTCACAAATGGCCCTTTTACTTTCATGTGGTGGCCATCTTGTTTTCAGTTAGCGAGAGAGAAAAATGCCTGGTGTTTAAATTTGGGACTCCCTAGGTAAACACGGACTGTTGTGTTTACCTAGTCAGGTCCTGAGGATCACAGCCCTATCTTTATTTTTCAGGTGGGAACCCCAGAAATGCCTTTTTAATAATCGGAGCCCCAGTAGTGTTGCAAATTGCAACAGAAATGGCCAAGACACTTTCACAAACCATAAAAGGGTCGTACCTATTGTTGCAAAACTGTTGCAATTTGCGACAGTACTTTGCCAAAAAACAGCAAATCTTTGCCATTCCACTGTAGTCAAATAGTTAGGCTTTTGGCCTGAAATTTGCAGGGTGACAAACCCTCATCCCACAGATGTACCCTTTGGAAGTTTAGTCCCAAAACATTCAACAGGCCCATAGTTACAGTGCTCTGAAGGTGATATATTTACCATAGGTTAACACTGCGGTGCCCATGGTGACTTTCAGTGCCCATATCTCAAAAACGAAATGAGATACAGATGTTTCGCTACCCACAGCTTAGTCCACCTTTTGGTGGGCTAAGCTAACTTTTCTACTTGCTAAGGTTACGAAGATATTGCCAAAAATCTATTATGAGGGTTCCTTTGGAGTACTATGGTGCTGCTGTATGGCTCTGTACTTATGTGTAAGCGCAGGGCCTGGAGGACCCGCACTCCCACTAACACATACCAGTTACCAGTAACATTACACTTTCTCAAAAAGAAGTGAAATTCATTGCAAAAACCTTTTGTTAATGCATCAGTTAGGCTTGATAGCACAGCAACAAAAGTATGGAAATGTGATGTTAGGGTTACCCTACCCCACCCTCCAATCACCAACAGACGTCAGGTTTGCCATGGGGCCATCAGGCTCAACTCTCACCCCTGTCTCCCATGCTGAAGCTACTGGGGCTGTTTGCACATGGACTGGGGTGAGAGTTGGGCCAGATGACCCCATGGCTCACCCCGACGTCTGATGGTGAGTGGAGGGTGGAAGGTGGTAGGTGTGTAACCCTAACATCACATTTCCATACTTTTGTTGCACAGACCCAAGGTTAGCAATGGGTAGTTTTGAACTGTGTCCAAGAAAGAAGCATCTAGAGGAGTGGTGTGAAAAATATTTTATTCTGTTGGCAGAACTCCAGTGCTGTGGACTTTTGGCCAGGTTAGAACTGGTGGAAGTGCCGATGACTACCATTCCATGGAATGCTTCAACTAAATTCTAAAAAAATCCACAAAAGCAGAACTTTGACATTTCCCCCACCCTTGGCTAGAACCAGTTCAGCAGCACATTAGTAACAACATACATGATTTTACTGCCTAACATACAGTGACCAATGGCTACAAAGCCAATGTGAATTATGGACTGCATTATTACATCCATTACTGGGCAATGACGACACCTTGATTCTTATTTAAAAGGGTACTATCTTGATATCGTGCATACATATAGTAAGTTCATCCATCAGTTGCTTTACTGTCCAAGGATGATGGAGAGCAATTTACTACAATGGAGCAGCTAGATACTTTTAAGGGCTCAGCCACTCCCAGTGATCCAATAGGTCCCATCTATCATTTCACTGATAATTGTTTGTTTTTGCTTTGTGTTTTTATTTTAAAAGTTACAAAAACTCATCAGGGAAGGGGAAGTTGGGTTCAGATTTGAAGTGAGAGGTTGGGGTCCACATGGTGCTCACTACCATCACCAGTGGTTCCTCCAATTGGCAGACAGCCCTTGGGTTTGCCTAGGGGGTGTGTATAACATTCTTGATTGGTGGAACTGTCTGCAACTAAAAGTTCTAGTTTCCAATCAGGGATGCCATACCCACCCTCTAAGCAAGATCATTGGCTAAAAGCTGAATCAATCATCACACACATGATGGTGCATGTTGTGTTGTACTCATTTGGTCTCATGGTGAGTACTGTGTGTGTAAGTGATGCAAGATGCAAGGAAGAAGAAGGAGTGATACAATGGCACTGCGGCAGTGCCAAGACTGGTGCTGTCATAATACTGTTGACCTTTCAGACAAAAACTATGTGTCCACTGCACTCCTCTCAGTCTCTTCTGTCAATCTACTTGAACCCTGCAACCACTCATTCAGATACAACCTGACCTGTTACCCCAGTTGGTTACTGTACAGCTTGTGCCTGGCCACCCATCAACAAACATCTGTCCAGCTCATCCTGCCTTGTGCAACTGTAACTGTGCTGGGTGCTGGCCATTGTCAAAAGATCCACCTGGTCCACCACTTGTATCCCTTCTACACCTTAATCCACTCCCAGCAGCTTGGAGTCACTACTCAATCAAGTTAATTGCAGCACAGGTGGCTTCTTGTGTCTGTTACTCTGCATCACTAAGTGTCTTTCTCACCAGTGTGCCTGAGTACAGCAACTCAGAGTGTTGATTTCTTAGACTGAGGCTGATGCTGAAGTTGTAAGAGAAGTCTGCTGGCTTAGGGAACAGAAAGGAGGCAATCATGGTGAGGGAGGTCAACATGAGTTCTGTTGAGTTTTAGGAGTCTAGTAATGTCAGAGCATTGAAGGGTTAGGGAGAAGGGACATTGGGTAACTGCATAGAAGAGGAAATTAAGGGCAACAGGAAGCTGGGAACTTGGTTGGGATAGCTTAGGGGAGGAAAACCACACCCACTGGCCCCGTTGAGAAGCAGCAGTAACATTATTTTCTCGCTGTCTCCACCTCTGAAAGAACCTTACTGCTGCTTCTGCAGTCTTTTAACTTTATTAAGTTTTATCATGTACAAACACAATAAAAAGAGCACAAGTCCATATAGTAACATACTAATTGTCAGCAGATTAGACCTTAAGGTCTATCGAGTCTGCTTGAACCTCCGATCCCTAGTTGGACCGAAGCACTCCCCCTCCTTGTGTTCCAGAAACCCTAATCATCCTTCTCCCCCCCCCCAGGCCAGGTCATCATCTGATACATCTGCTTTCTGTGTCTGTCCTACCCACTCTTGAAGCCCTCCACTGTGGATCTCTGAACCAGCTCACCAGGCAGCACGTTCCAAGGATCTACCACCCTCTCGGTGAAAAACCTCCTCCTCTTTTCCCCCCTCACCCTTCCACCTTCCAGCTTCAAACCATTCCCTCTGGTGATACTTCCCTGCTTTAGTCTAAAGATCCTCTCTGTGTTTACCCTATTTATTCCCTTGAGGTACTTGAAGACCTCAATCATGTCTCCCCTGTCTCTCCTCTCCTCCAATGAGAACAGGCAGAGCTCAAGTCTGTCCTTGTACCTCAAATCCCCTAGTCCTCGTATCATCTTAGTTGCCCTCCTCTGTACTCTCTCCAGGAGCTGTATCCCTCTTCAAGTGTGGTCTCCAGTACTGCACACAATACTCAAGGTGTGGTCTAACCAATTCATTGTACAGCAGCAGAATCACTTCCCTGCTCCTAGAGGTGATCCCCCTTACGATACATCCCAACATCCTGTTTGCTTTGCTAGCCACTCTCCTGCACTGCTCGGAGTTATTCATACATGCATCCACCATGACCCCTAGGTCTTTTTCCCCTGTTGAGGCCTCCAGCACCTCCCGTCCCAGGGTGTACCTGTGTTTAGGGTTTCCCCACCCAAAATGTAACACCTTGCACTTGGTGATATTGAAATTTAATTTCCATGTGTGAGCCAACTTTCCGTGGTGTCCAGGTCCCATTGCAGGGCCAACCTCCCCTCTTCCCCCTCAACTATTGCTCCCATCTTGGAGTCATCAGCAAAGAGACTCATTTCACACCCAATACCCTCCCAGATGTCCAAAATGTATGCATTAAACAGGATTGGACCCAGGACCAAGCCATGCGGTACCCCACTACCGACCTCTATAGGATTCGAGAGCTCCCCACCGACCACTACTGTCTGAGTGTGTCCATATCTAACCATTTAAGCAATACAGAGCATTTGAAAAATGCATTATGCCAGAAATTTGCCTTAAAACATACAGTTGATACAACAAAGTGTAGGGTATAACCGGATAATTTTAAAGTAATACTTTTTAGTGCAAATATGCTTAACTCCATCAAGGAACATGGCCATAAAGAAATACAGAGAAAAACTAATGGATTTAACATAGTTGTAAAGTTATTAAGGCTATGTATTGTTAACTGAATGAAGTAAGTCTAATTGGGCAGACACTTGGTTTGCATCACAAGCTACTTGCAAATAAATCCCACACTGATATAGATTGGGGCATATATGAATAAGTTACTCCCAACTTGTAAAAGAAATCAAAATAAGTGCCCCTCACCCCAAGACATGTGGAATATACTTAAAGCATCTTTACTGAACCTACATTGACGTCCATCCATACCATGCCACCTAGCAGGTAGTTACTAAAAGAAAGATAAGGCATTGAAACATCAGTCAACTTTAAACTGAACTATAAGGAAAATATTAACAGTCTCCAACTGTCTGACATCTGTAGATCCAGAATGGGAAAACATGCTGCCCCATCACCCCTTCTTGTCCCCTGCAACTTCAAGCCTCATGGTGTGGCTGTGTCTGTTTTCTGAGATGGCCATTTTGTCTTACAGAGGTCACTGAATTGTTAACTCACCAACAGAAAAAACACATTCAGTCATTATCATTATATATTTCATAAACATCTTGTTGTCACATTTGTAGTATTTAGAGGAAGCAAAACTATACAGTTCAAACAATATTGCACCAAGTAAAAGCCACACCAGGGGGAGTGGAAAGAGTTTCCAAATCAGCATCGTTCCATTACACACAAATATATTGAAACAGACCCCATGAGTCTGCACTGTGTTCCAATAAGGCCTTTGCTACCACATTGAAACATTTCATCTCCAATTTAGCCAACAATTTGTTGGTTTACTGGAGACTGTTAAACACATTCTGTATGTTTTCCCACCTACCTTCACTCTGATCCCAACTAGGAGCAGGAGTGTGAAGGGAACCTTCAATACTTTGAGTCTGCTTTTGATGTCACAGAAGTCTTTTTGTCAATTACAAAGAAGAGTAGGTTATGGAACATGTGTACCACCACCTGTCCAGATTCTAAATCATGGATGTGCTGAGCCACATTCAGCAGGTAGACTCTAAGGGTGACTCGCATTAATACAATTAAGACAGAACAAGGCTGATGAGAGTGGGCTGGGGCACACTGAGGTTTAACCCAATAAGCTTGCTTGATGAATTCAGGGGCCATTGTTGGGTTGAGTTTGAAAGCTAGTGGTAACCATGTTTCAAGAAATGCCACTAAGTCCATACCTTCTTGCCCATCTGGTAGACCCACTAACCAGAGGTTTCATTCCCTTATGGACAGATTAGACAAGTCTAAGGGCTTCTGCAAGACTGCAGCTTTGGTGATTACAGTGGTAGTAAAAGCCAAAGCCTTCTTAGCATGCGCTGCTGCAGCATCTGATTTATCAGAGCACGGAATTACAGCCTCTTAAACATTTTGCATGCGTGCCCTAAATTCATTGAATCATTTTTCAATCACTTGTAAGGAGCAGCTTATCACCTGCAGTGAGTTTTTAATATCAGCTATGTCTGCATGGCAGGCCTGCTCTCCCACTGGCGGGTTTTGTTTGCTTGGCCCAGCTGCAACTGTTTCAGTTTAAAGATGTTCATTTGAGCTGGTGGGGCATTCTTTTGGTTTCCCTATGTTGTTCCTTTATACTTTCTCTAGGGGATCCGGTCGATCGCCCGACACATGACTGTCCAGCAATCTTTCTCCCAACTCCATTTCCCCATCACACACATTAGCCCATCCTTTTAATGCCCATCTACAGTAATACTGACAATAATGTGGAGTAACAGTGAATTAAATTACAGAACATCAGGTTGCTTACACCCACAGACAAGCCTGAAAAATGAGACATTAGTGCCAAGTAACAGTTTTACAGAGTGAATTACAAAACTGAGAATTTAACATACCTGACCCAGGGGTTCAAGGGGATTCCACCAAGTGTCTGCAGGGTTTCCACCATATTCTCAATGTTCACAATGTTTGGTGCTTTCACCATGATTTAACATTTAAACTTTATTAATGCTATATTTAAACGTAATCCTTGCTATGGCAGTAGGCTCGAGCAAGCTACAGCACAGCATACTACGCTCCTTCTCAAGGGTCAAAGGTTAAAGGTAAAACGTACTAGCATTCTTAAAGGTACATTCTGCCTTAAATCACCAAGTTATGTGTGATCCCACGAACATAATCCTTTGCAGACTGATGTTCTATGTCTGTAATGATGTTGCTTATCTGCTCCTCTCTTTCTAAATATTTCTTTTTTACAGGCGAGTTTGGCATCCTATTATTTATTTTTTCCACTATGCTGTCTGTCATAATTTGCTCATTATAAAGCTCCTTGATGAGTCAATATACCCAACATGTGCAGCTCCCATCAATGTGCCCAGGCGTCTATGTCAAGCCTCCACCTTGTTTTGAGTCCGTGGCAGTCCGCCCAGCATCTGATTATGCATTGACCAAAATTCAGGGCGGTACAATGGTGGTGCTCTGATTGTAGAATTATTTCACATTCTTCACCTGATCCTGCTTAGAACATAAGCATCCTCAAACTATTCAATAATATCTTCTGTTCCAGGTGGCATTTCTCTCTTTATTTCAGCAAATACATCAGGGATCTGGTTGTGTGGTAGAAATGCTAGTGCAACTAGTTGGAGCATTAGAAGGCTGAATTCAGGCTTGTTTCCATAGTTAGTTGCCAGACCTGAGCCTTGTATCTTTCACCAATCAATTTGACCTAAGTGGAAAAGGCAGCCTTAGCTCTTGGAGTTGGGGAATTCAGTCTTGCAGGCACTGATTGCTGCCTGCTCAAAATCAGTTATAACATATTTTGGAGCAAGAGTTAGATTATACTTATCAGCAACATCATGAAGATCCTGAAACATACGCAAATAGCAGTCCTGAGATTTAGAAGACATTAAAGTATGTTAAAGGCAGTATTCAGCAAGTTTCTTGAGTTCCCACTGGTGCATGTATTGAATATAACTGCCTAAATAAGTTTGGTGCAGTTCTAAACGTGCCATCCATAATCAAAAAAGCAGCATTACTCAGCTTTTCAATGTTGTTCTTTGTCATAAACAGAAATAATTTTTCTGTGCCACATGTAGATTCTCTGGCAAGGAAAGATTGTCCATTTATTACAGTGAATTCTGGTGGAATACAAACTGCTTCAGGTGTTTTTGGTTCTGGATTTCGATTTTGATGCCTGGCATGTTTAACAATTTGCTGTAATGAACACTTTCCAGGCATGTTATGTCTAACTTCTTGAGGTACCTTAGCAAGCATGTTCTGTATGGGCTGTGCGGGTGTATCGTGTGTTGTCAGGGTGCAGTGTTTTAGGGAGGCAGTTGCTGTTGCCAAAGGTGCATCACTGGTGTTGGGTACGTGTTGGTGCTGGGTGGTCCCCCACAGATGATGTTGCCTCCCCACCAGCACAGTGGAAGCTCTGCCATGGCATCCCTCGGACTTGCAGTGCTGACAGCACCAATAATATAAATCCCCCTGTTTCTCTCCTTCACATAGAGATACCCACCCACACTTAGCTTGCTGTGCCCTTGCTGAGACTACACAAGCTCACAGACATGAACGGTATCCAGTACTTGAGAAGCAGTCGCCACTGTCAGTGCTTCAGAAGAAATGCAAACAGGAAAAAAATTATCTTGGGTCTACATATAGTTAGCATAATTAGGTAATTGGATTAGCAACATATGGTATTTCAGTAATCAGTAGTGCAGGACTATGCAGGAGTTTGCGTCATTTAACTAATTGCAATGTTGGACATACAGGCAGTTCTGACAAATTTACTATGTGAAAAAATATGACACACTACCGCACTTTAACTGAGCGAGAAAAAAAAGCAAGTCCACCCCAGAAAGGTAATGTCGAGTATTTGATGGGTAGTTGACTCGTCGGTATGATTGTACTGTCGGGACATTACAAAATGGGGAATTGGGAGTTGGGCTATAGTGTGACAGGGAGATAAGAGACGGGGAAATATGCTAGACCCTTCTTGAGTTGCACCGAAAGTTTCAAGTCGATCGCTTCACTGTAAATATCTAAAATACAGCTCAGTTAGCAGCCTGTGACTGGAGCTCACTGAAGAATGTCTATCTCAACCAGTGGCTAACCACACCCCCTGCTTCTGCAATATTGGCTAAATGTTTTGGCAACCATGCACCCTAAACACATATTACTAGCTCCGGAACCTCATTCTAGACTCCTGGTTGACTTTGTTTAATATTAAACATTCAAAGGTACCAACACGGTGCATCATCTGGTTCAGTCTACAAACATCCATGGGAGAGAGAGAAAAGAAATCTTAGGGACCAGACCACACAGCAGAGGTAATATGTGCAGTCTGGGCTTATCCCAGCCACAGTACTCAACACCACAATGCCTGTCCACATTGGCCAGCATCCACAGTCCTTGCCCACCACTGTCTGTGAATGTGGAGCTTCATGCAGGGGCAGGATGCATCCCAGGGTGGTGCAGTGCTGGACTCTGGGTATCCAATTGGATGCCCAGGTCAGCTCTATAGTGGATCCCTTGCTCTGAATGGAGCAGGGGCTGGTTGGATACAACAGTCCTGCAAGGAGTTTGGTATCCTGTTCAGTATATTTAAAAAAAAAAAAAATATTGAGAACAGACCCCCAAGCTCTCAAGGCCTGCTTACACAGCAGAGGGCTGCCAAGAATAGGGCAGATCATGGCCTAATGAAGATGAACTGGTGCTGGGAAGGAATTTTGTTACTGGATACCATCGGTATGGCAGCCCTTTGGGCTGCATATCGTTGCCAGTGTCTTCCCACCACCAAGCACACATGCTTTTGCTTCTATATCATGAGTATGCACAGTTCTCAGACCCACCCAACAGCTTATGTATGCAGCCTTGGCCCATTCATCTGGCTTACTGCATTTGCCCCGAACTCAGTTCACTGACACAGGATTACAATGCACTATTTGCTTAGCCAAAGACCAGTCCTGCACACAATGTTTTTTCATAACTTCTTTTTGACATTTTGACCCCAAGTCATTAACGAAATTGGTTGCTAGAATGTGTTAAATTGCACCTGAAATGTGGCTTTGCAGAGCGACTGCAAAATCACCTTTTGACCTGTAGTGGAAAATTTCTACCATCCATGTTCATGAGGTAGGGTCATATAAACAGTATTTTCAAAATTTGAGACTAAAATACTGTAAAATGGCTACATTATTAGTAAAGGTATGTGAGACACAAAATATCTAATTTTTATATCACAAGCCCATGTTGCATTGCTGTGTGCAACCTAACAATTCTTAGATCACACGTACAAATCTTCAGTCATTCAAAAAACAAGAGTTTTATTTTGCACAAAAAAATTATTGGGTCAGACTTAATGTGTGACAAAAGAATTCTTTGTCCTCATATCAATCTCCTTCCAACCCTAAAAATTTTGTTATTTTATTGTGCTTCTGTTGAATTTAATGTGCAACCAAATAATTCTTCGTCCACATATCAAAATATCCACCCAGACCAAAAACCTTTTTTTTTTTTTTTAGTTAGCATGAAAAACTCTTTGGTTGCACTTAAATGTGCTACCAAAGAAGTAACTTGGCAGAAAAACAAGCATTTTTAGTGTGCACGAAAAATTGTTAGATTGCACTTAAATGTGCGACCAAAGAATTACTCCAGCAGAAAAACAAGCATTTTTGGTGCATGCAAAAGTCTTCAGCCACACTTAAATGTAAAATACACACACACACACACACACACACACACACACACACACACACACACACATATGCACATTGTGCTGCTTATACACATCCTCACAAACATATACAAACACAAATGTGCTGCAACATTCATGCAACCCTAACACAATACATACAGTATACCCTGTACAGAATACACAGGTGGTGCAATCTGCTTTGTATGATGCAACCAGGGATTTTACACTGACCCTGGGATGACAAGATCTGAGACTGGCAGGGAGGGCAATGGAACACTCATTAGCATGTTCTCTCCCAGGGAAGGGGAGGACACTGGCACATGCACGCTACAACACTAAACCCTCATTACAGCAGGATTGAGCAGGGGGAGAGTGGGAAGCTGGGTGACAGCAGGGAGGTGATCAGCGCGGTTAGGGAGAGGGAATGGTAGCTGCTGAATATCAAGGAAGTGATGGCAGTCTGAAGGGAAATGGCCGGCTCCTCTTTGCTTCATGCAGTCAGTGGGCCTTTCTCTGTCTGCAACCTCTATACCTTTGTGTTTCAGTCTGGGTGGAAAACACACTAGATCACTGCACACCAGACTATCACATCACTCTGGAAGCTTCTGAGAGGTGCAGTGGAAGGCAGAAGCAGTGTGTAGTATTACCACTGTTCCATGTTAAGGATAAGACAGTATTAAATAACTGCTCTCATTTTTGGCAAATTCCTCAGAGTGATCACACGAGATCAGAGGCTCACTAATGAGTACAAGCAGGACCTCATTAAAAACTAGATATTATATCGCACCTGGCCTACCCTCGGTAATAAACTATAAAAATGGGTAGAAGCAGGACCCCACTGAAAGAGAGATATTGCACTGCAGCTGTCCTATCCAAGGTCAATAAACTGTTTATAAAAAAGTTGTCAGCTCCATGGTGTCTGTTGGTGGGGCTTGGCACATGATGACCTGGATCTGCACCCTGAGTGCAGGATGACAGGAGCAGAGGTCACAAGGGAGGGTGACAGATCATCCACAATGAAGCTCACCTCCTGGGAGGGGATGAGATGCCAAATTGCTCAGAGAGTGGCACATGGTGATGGCACCATAGGTATCCATGCATTGTGCCAAATGCCCCAAACACCTGTGCAGAAAGGTTCTTGTACATGGAGGGAGAAACCAGAACAGGGGGAAACAATTGCCCAATTTGGTCATGACAGATGATGGTCCTCACATCCCTCCACACAACTAGCCCCTCACCACATCACTCTGATCCCCCAGTTGACATCTAAATAACAAGATGCTTCCTCACCTGGTGACAGCAGAGGGGAGGCCTGGAGAAGATACTCTTGACACTGGAATGTCAGAGGACCTGTGGAGCCTGGAGACCATGAGAAGAAGTGTAAGGTGTGTCTAGTGGGAAGCATTGCTTGAAGCACCCAAGGAGTGGGCTGCCCAAGAAGGGAAAAAAAAACACCACCACAGACTTCTCTTCCATAGAGATATGCTCATACAAGACAGATGCACACTGGATGATCGGAATCTGACTTTTGGAATCAGAGTAATTGAATTCTGATTATTTTGGGGGATTTCAGATTTTCAGATTTTGTATTGAAAATCCTAAATCTTAAACCATAACGTAATCAGATTCTAAAATCCGATTCAGATTCCAAAATTCAATCTATGTGCAGGCATGAAGTGGAAGCTTGAACTTCTGGCTTGCAACATTTCCTTCCTCACAGATGTCTGCAATTTCCTTGAGGTGTAGAACTGTTGGAATGCCTAGTCTGCAATTCTGAGCTGATTCTGCTGCTGTATGCTGTACAGAACAGTTTAAAACTGTCTGTTTTGCCAGACTTTTTACTATGTCCTCTGTCCTCATCAGGTGAGGGTTTTTGTGCCACATTTATTATTTATTTATTTATTTTATTTAGTTTTTGTTCACCAGGTAGGTGCACTAGCCATAGAGATGACTAGTTTCAGGCACAACCCAGGAGGTTACAGAGTAGCATAAAAGAGAATACAAAACAAGGTATTTACAGCAAAATACAAAACAATGGTGTTGACAACAAAGTACAAAACAGCATGTTTCAAAAGTAATGACAAGATAAAACATAAAATAGCAGGCAAATATAGCAAGCACAAGTACAATTAAAACATAAAGCAGGAATAACCAATATGGAAGCAAGAACAATAAAGTGGGGTGAGAAATAACATATGGCAGGTGATAGACTTACAAGGTAGCAAATAATACAGCGAGGATAAAAATAATATAAAAACATATAGCAGGTAAAACCCAAGATGGGACATACCATACAGTCAGGGGATTTATCACAAAACCATTTAAATAAGAGCAATTGGGAGTATTATTATGGGGAAACAGGGAGTTAGAACATTAGGTGTGGTAGGACAGGGCAAGGCTCAGAAAATAAGCAGCTTAGGGGTAAATCAAGAGACAGGTAGGATCAGGGAAAAAACATCCGACAGGATGTGGCAGCCAGGTTAGAAGGGTTAGCTCAGGCAGAAGAAGAAAAAATGTATCAACAATAGGAAGAGAAGAAGCAGGGAGACAGGTAGAAATAGATAATAACACATGGAGGATGTGGCTGAGAAGCAGGTCAAGTGAGCAAGGAGGAAAGGAGAGGCAGGACTAAGGGGATTTAAAGCAAGAGCATTGATTCGAAGAGATAAGGTAGTTGTGAAGCTCTTTTTTAAAGGCATCGTGAGAAGGCGCTTGGTGAATAACTAAAAGGAGGGAGTTACAATGTTGTTTACTTTTTGGGACACACACCAGGGATTTATCAGCCGAGCATAAGCCATAGCTGGATGTCTGAGGAATAAGCAAATCGGCTAAGGTTTGGGGAGTTTGAGACCTCACAATGCTGTCAACAAGGGAACCAAGGGAGTAGAGTCTGGAGGCATTTGAAGATAGCCAACTTACATCCAAGTAGAGGAGGCAGTAGTGTTTCAGCTGGTGGGAGGAGGAGGAGGTGTAGTGACAGATATTATTAAAGGTGATGTCCCGCCAGTGGAGGTTTGACTTAGGTATGGCAGCATATATTGTGAATCCATAGGTCCGGGTTGGTAGAGATATTCCATGAGCAATGGCCAGTCTCGCAGTGGGGGTAATATATGACTAGTCTGGCAGGCTATGCCTAGTTTGGAATTAACAGATTTGCATGTGCTCTATATGTGAAGATCAAGGTTTAGGGACTGGTCTAACAGTACCCCAAGGTACTTAAACGAGGTGACCACACCGATAGGTGAGCCATCAAAGCAAGAAACCATAAAATTGCTTTGACAAGATTTAAGTTTTGAGTAGGTCCCAAATAGCATGGTCTGAGTTTTGGCCTCCTTTAGGACAAGTTTATGATTTAAGAGCCAGGTTGTGGTGCACTGAAAGTCAGAGGAGAACTGCGAGTTTATATCAGATACGTTTTTAGAGCTGGCATATAGGACTATATCATAAGCATAGAGGAGGGAGGAGGTGAAGGTAAGATTCGAGGTGATATTATTTATAAATAATGAAAATAGGAGTGGTCCCAAGATGGAGCCTTGGGGTACGTCAATGTTCACTGTTGCCTGGTCTGAATAGGTTGAATTGAACTTAACGACTTGGATTCTATTCGATAGGTAACTACTGAACCAGGTTACAACATTGGGGCAAAACCCATTGATTGTAGGGTGTCAAGGAGAATGGAGCAGTTTACCAGATCAAAGGCCTTAGTCATATCTATGAAAACTGCCCCAGTAAGAAGGCCTGAGTCCATAGCTGAGAGGGTGTCTGTTGTAAATTTAAGCAGGGCAGTGGAGGTACTATGGCCTTTATGGAAACCATGCTGGGTGGTTGTAAGAAGGTCATTGTTGAGAAGGAATTCAATAGTTCGTGTTACTACTAATTTCTCTAAGATTTTACTTAGAACTGACAGGATAACTATGGGTCTGTAGTTTGATGGGTCTTTGGAGTCACCTTTTTTAAAGACAAGAGTTACTCTTACTATCTTCCATGTCTGGAACATGACTTTGACAGAGAGAGAAAGAGAGAGAATGAAAATGTTGGCTAGTGGACTGGCTATGAGAGGAGCAGCTATTTTTAGGAACCTGGGCTCAGTGTTGTCAGAGCCTGTTGCATTGCTGTCTGAGATAGAGCTACAGAGTTTTATAACCTCCTGTCATGTAATGGCCTTAAAATTAAAGTAGGGGACCATAACTTTGGGGCTACAGGATGCAGGAGGGCCCATGTGTTGTGATGCAGGGAAGGAGGAGATGTATTTAGTTAAATCAGAGAACTGGTTGTTAAAAATGTTTGCTATGGTCTGTGGGTTGTCGCAGTGACTACCATTAGGGATCATATTTTTAGGGGTTAAGTAGTGGGTTGAGCCCAGGAAGGTTTTGATATGAGACCAGAACTTTTGGGGGTCTCCTGAGGCATTACCAAGCATATATTTACAGTATGAGCTTTTAGCAAATCTTATTTCTTTCTTGCAAGCATTCCGCTGTGTCCTGTAAATGTTGCAGTCAGTTAGAAGACCGAAAGACTTAAAACAACTCCAGCTTTTGTCTCTGTCTCTTATTCTGGCAAGTAGGCCCTTTTTTAACCACCTGGTTTGTTTACTCTTAACTCAACGCATTATAAGTGAGGAGTGTAAATCCTGTAATACCTTGAATTCTTCAAGGAAAATGTCAAGGGCAGACTGCACATCACATGCATTGTATAGATTAGACCAGTCAATATTTGATACGTCATGAAGAAAGCTTTGCGGAACAAAGTTGGCATAATTTCAAAACATGATATAGCGAGGTTTTGGAGGGGAGGCAGCAATCGTGCTTCAGATGCAACAAACAGGGGAGTTGTCAGTAATAGCATTTGTGAGTGTACTAGCAGCCGAGATGTGTTACGTGCTGTTAGCTAGTACCAAGTCGACGAGGGTACTAGAATTAGACAGTGGAGCAATCCTAGTGGGTTCAGAGACCAGCTGATGTAGGTTATGACTCTGAATCTTGGACAGAGACGTGGCTTGGCATTTCCCCAGGCAGTTTAGGTTAATATCCCCAAGAATAAGTACTTCATTTTTCCTAGTAAGTTGGGATGTTTGGTTTAGTAACTCGTCCAGGCCAATTTTACCACTGTTAGGGGGGTTGTAAGCACATACTGTATGCAACTTTTTTGCCCCAAGGGTAAGGAGTACATGTAGCGATTCACAGTGAGGCAGGGAAATCGTTTTCATAGCAGTGAGGTGTAGGGGTTCTTTGAAATAGATGGCTACCCCACCATCTCTTTTGGGGGACGGTCTGTCTCTTCGAAGGAGGCTATAAGTGGGTAAAGAACATAATGAGTCTGGAATAGAAGATTTAAGCCATGTTTCTGATAGACAGAGTATGTCAGGTTGGTAAAGGGTCACCCACGCTTCAAATTCAGCAAAGTTGTGCTCAAGGCTTCTGATGTTGTGATGAACAGTAAGGAGACCTTTTGTGTTGTTTAGCAATATGTTGGTGTGAGAGAGGTGATTTGTAGGGCCCGGGTTTGTCTCAATATCACCAGAGAGAAGGAGGGCCAAAAGCAAAATATACCAGAGTTTTCAGTGAATAAAAGGGGAGAAGGTTAATTGACAAAGGAAACATTTTTTAGGATCATACAAATCTAGCTATATAAAGCCCCTATTAATTAGGAGAGGGGTGGAGTCATACTGGGTAGAGGAAAAAAGGAGGAGGTTCAAGAAATGGAAGTCTTCTGGAGACAGCGCAGTGGAAAAGCAGGCCGCAGGGCTAGTGGGGATAGTAATAGCAGAGAAATAAATCAGTAGAAGGAACTCGGCCAGGATAACTAGAAACTTTAGGTGACCCATGATACAATGTAGCCACTGGCAAGGTAGTAAACTGACTTAGGTATAAGAAGAGGTTTTCCAGACAGGCACTTTAGCGTAAGCGTTACTTTGTGGTTTGTTCTTGTTATCTAACCTTAGGCAGCAGAGTCAGAAAACTTCCAATGTCGAAACAGACAACTGAAGTGACAGGAACCCCTAGTGGTTGGACCCTATAAAGGTCCGATGGAGAAGCAGACACTTAGTCACCTGACCACACTGTGTCTATATAATGCAATGTCCACCCAGGGTGGGTGGGCAGTCGGGAAGAGAGTAAACTGAACCAGTGGTGTGATGCAAGGTTGTTGTCTGGCCTGAGAGGCTTGTTCAGTGGCTTTCCAAGTGGTGTCTCTGGCCCTGATCCACCAGCATGGTTCGGGCAAGGGTAGGCGTCTTTGTCTTGTGGCTTTTCAGGGGGAGTGCGGTCCAACCTGTGGATCAGGCAGGAAACGTGGCTCTCAACCTGGGGAATGTCTTGCTGTAGGAGCAGGGTCCCAGGTCTGCTAGAAGCAGACAAGGCAGCAGCAGTCCAGCAGCCAAGGTGGGCTCAGCAGTCTGAGAGTCTGGGGAGAGAGGGAGATTAAGTATTGGTAGGCAAGAGGAGAGTTTCCAGAAGAACAATAGTTTAGGGTGTTAACATTGGAAAAAGGCATAGCTTAGATAGGCAGGAAGGGAGAGGAGTTCAGGCTCAGAGATAGCTTAAAACTTAACACTGTAAAAAGCGGGTATACTTGTAGACTAAAACATAGAAAGAGCTGTGATAAACTTATTATTCTACACTTAGTGGGCTAGCTCAAAAAGCCAATGTGGTTTTAGGTTCAGAGCTAAAACTACATTTCCAGAGCTGTAACTAAACTAAAAAACAGCAAAGATATCCATATCACTCTAAATTCTGAGTTTTAGTTAGAAAAGGCAGAGTGGCTTTTAGGTATAGAGTTACAGAGTCAGTTAGGGAGCTGTATCATGGCCGAAGACAGCAGTTTCTAACACCAGCCAATCCAGAAAGGGCACTGAAAGTGTTGACCAATCAGCAGTAAGGTGCCAAAAGTTCAAACAGTTCTTTGTTTGCTTGGTGGCAGCCTGGCACTACAATGTACCTAGGGAGCTGCGGTTTTTGCAACCGAACCAGCGGTATGGCTTCAGGTTGCTGTCCGGCCTGGGAGGCTTGTTCAGCAGCTTTCCAAGCAGCGTCTCTGGCCCTGATCCACCGGCATGGTTCGGGCAAGGGCAGGTGTCTTTGTCTTACAGCTTTTCAGGGGGAGCACTGTCCGACCTGTGGCTCAGGCAGGAACCGTGGTTCTCAACCCAGGTAAGGTCTTGCTGTAGGAGCGGGGTCCCAGGTCCACTAGAATCGAATGAGATGATGGCTGTCCAGCAGCCCATCTGGGCTCGGCAGTCTTAGATATATATATTATAGGGGCGTGATAGCACCTCTATAGTTAGGGTTGAGTATCCTGTTTAATGTTAAACCTCACATTTTTCACATTTATATCTTTGGATCTCTTATAAAATGATCTGAAATTTTGTATGTGTTGTCTAGGAGGCAAGATCTTGTGTGGAAATTTTTGTAATGGCAGCTTGTGCAGTTTCTGAAATCCACGTGTCATTTTAAGAGAAGAACAACATTTTTCCCTATACATAACATTTTTTTTCTCTCTCTCTCTAGCCTACAGCTACATGGAAAGGAATTGTGCCCCCAAACTTGCAGGGGACATGTGTCATGTCCAAGGTAGTGCCTTCGATAGGACTGGTGAAGAAATATCAAAGGGATCCAGAGTTATAAAGCATTAAATTTTAGTATTTTCTGACTTGTGCATGTGCAGTAGGGGTTTTGAGATAACATTTTGCGGCAAAAGTAAAATTTGATGCCACAAATGCCTGGTTTGCTTTCGGGGACTTGTTTGGCATGGCACCAAACATTTTTTTTGTGCCATGCCACCCACCATCTTGTTACTTTTTTCCAGGACCTAACAAAAGTGAAAAATAGATAAAATAGTTGGGACTAGCTAAACGGGACCAGTTTAGCTAGATTCTGATGTCTGTTTCTTTTTATAGTGCCCACAACCACATTTTCTGGGCACCCAAAATTCCAGGTGCCCAGCTTAGCAAGAGGAGTGCTTCCCCATGTTCTTTGTATGAGAACAGCGGGATTTTCTTGACTACTGCAGCCGCAGCTGGAACCTATGCTGCCAGCTGCAGAGTTATCTTTCAGCCACCCTTTTCCCTGGTGTCTAGTGGCACCCCCTCCCACCAGCCAATCACTGGCTCATATGCCTGGTGTCTAATGGCACCCCCTCTTTATTTTCCCTGGTCTCTAGTGACACCCCCACCAATTCTCACTGATATTTTATTTACGTATAATATTAATCTGACACTAGGATGCTCACCCCAGTGTCAGATGTCCCCCCAGACCATTTTCTGACATTGGGGGCCCCGATCCCCATGTCAGCACTGGAAGCCCCCCAGCCAATGTGGAACACTGGGGTGCCCACTCCCAGTGTCCCAAAAAAATTATTTTACATTTTAGATGTAAAGAAGAAAACTGTTCCCGACGTATTTTTGTTTTTTCCTAAAAAAAAGAAAAGAGTCCCTTGTCATCCCCACTGTCTCCCTCCCTATTCTGACCCTCCGACTGAGCACCCACCACCCCACACACACACCCTTACCCTATGCTTACCACTGGAGGTCATAGGCTGTCATCTTCTGTTGACTGGGACACATCCGCACTCTTCAAAGCTGAATCACGAACTGAGGAATCAAGGTAAGTGCTGTATAATGTATTTCAATGGTGTTTTGAACTAATGTTCATAACTTTGCCATTTTTAGGAATTTATTCACCAAATTTTCAACATGGCCTTTCTGGGATCTGTCCTCATGAATATTGCCGCTGTTATTTCATTAATCAGGCCCGGAAGGTGATTTCATGGTTGCTGCATGAAATTACCTTTCAGGCTCAATTAATGAAATGACAGTGCCAGTGTTCATGAGGTGGGGTCCCAAAAAGGCCATGTTGAAAATCTGGTGGAAACATTCCTAAAAATGTCTGAGTTATGAGTGTGCATTGAAATTTTTCTATGCACATGCATTACTTTGGTAATTTTCAACATTTTGAGTTCAAATTTTCAGCATAGCCATTTTTCCACACCACCTCATGAACAGTACAGCTGTCATTTTTCACATCCTGTCCAAAACATGTTTTCGCACCAGTGGCTTGGAATTGCATTTTGGCATGGATTTGAACATTTTCACCTACGGGGTTTATGAGGAGGGGTCATAGGAAAATTATGTTGAAAATTTGGGGTCAAAATATGAAAAAATGTCAAAGTTATGACCATCCATTGCAATGTCGCTACACCCGCTTATAACTTTGGAAATGTTAAATATTTTTATCGCAGATTTTCAACATAGCCTTCATATTACCCACCTCATGTATGTCACAGCTGTCATTTTTCAAATCTTGGCTAAAATGTGTTTTCACACCTGTGGCATGGAATGGCATTGTAGTTGCACAGAATTACATTTTGGCTGCGATTTAAGCATTTTCTGTACTGGTTACGTGACATGGGGTAATAAGGTGACTATGCTGACAATTTGGTCACTGTTGTCCTATAAATGGAAGCACAGGCCCTGGAGGAACCTGTGCTTCCACAGCTAAATACATATACACATCTATGGAGAGATAGGAGAGCAAGGTCCAAAGGGCCCTGGGCTCCCACAGTAAAATAAAGATACCATTATACTATCTCAAAAAGTAAGGAAGTAAATTGCAAAAAACTGTGTTAATGTTCTAGTTAGGGTCAAGGCCACAAAAGTAGAGAAAGATAGCATTACAGTTTCCAACCCTAACACCCCACCCTGCACACACCAACAAGTGTCGGGGGTGCCATGGGGTCATCAGCCCTAATGCTCACCCCATTCTCATATACTGTACCCATCTCAGTTTAATTTCTTGTGGAATGGGATGAGTGTTTGGGCTGATGACCCAAGGCACACTCCCAATGCCTGCTGGTGTGTAGGGGGGGGGGTGTTAGGGTTTGAAACCCAATCACCACATTCCCTACTTTTGTGAGTTTGACCATAACTGAGCATTAACACAGTTTTTTTATACATATATCTGTATATATATATATATATATATATATATATATATATATGTAATAGATAGATAGATAGATAGTTTAGAATCTTGGGAAACTTGAGGAATGGTCAAGCATGGCAGTTGAGGTTCAATGCCAAAAAGTGCAAAATCATACACCTAGGGCATAGGAACTCAAGAACTGAGTATAGGATGGGGGAGTACTGTCACTTACTAAGCAGAAAAAGGATCTTGGGGTATCATGTCTGATGACCTCAAAGTGGCAAGGCAGTGTGACAAAGCAGTGGGTAGGGCCAGTGGGATGCTGGGATGCATAGGAAGAGATATCTTTGGCAGGAGAAGGGAGATGGTGTTACCACTATATCACTCACTGGTGATACCCCACCTGGAGTATTGTGTCCAGTTCTGGAGGTCACACCTCAAAAAGCACATAGACAAGGTGGAGGCAGTCCAGAGGAGGTCAGTTAAAATGGTGCAGGGTTAAGGTGCTGGATGCCACACCTTGCACTATGCTGGCAACCCAGACTTGGGAGTGAGCTTGGGTTGCCAGGGGTTGGCAGCAGAGGGAGAGGATCGAGCATCTGATGGGCAGCTCTCCTGTCATGGGAAGGGTGGGAATGTTGTCCTGCTCCTTGGCTGCCTCCTGATGGAGGTCAGATGGCAGTACTGAGTTAGGGAGGCAAAGAATGTGGTAATGTGGTGCACATGCACTCATGGCCATGGAAGGGGAGGGACGAAACTGGAAAATGAAGGGGTGCTGGTAGGCTGTAAGAAGCCCAACCATGCTTCTGATCCATTGATCAAACTCTCGGCAAGCTGGATTGTGTACCGGCTGGGGGAGGACAGCCCTCCCCTTTCTGGCCCCACCACGAAGGGGTGTGGGGAATCCATGAGGGATTCACTGGGATCTGGACGGGGGGGTCAAGAGACACATGCAGTGTCAGGGTGGATGTGAGCTCTCTCACGAGAGAGACGGACACCACTTGCCAGTAGTCTGGGGTGAGAAAACAGAAGATGAAAATAAAATGGTGCAGAGTTGCACCAAAAGCCCTAGGAGGACAGACTGAGAGACCTCAATATGTACACCCTGGAAGACAGAACAGTGAGAGGAGACATGATACAGACCTACAAGTACCTCATGGGGATGAACAGAGTGACAAAATGGAGTCTCATTTAAATGAGGAAGAGCTAGAGGGCATGCAATGAAGCTGGAGGGGGGAGTTTAGGAGGGATGCAAATAAGTACAACTTCACTGAAAGAGTAGTGGATGCCTGAAATAGGCTGCCAATGGAACCTGTGGAGGAGAAAACAATAGAGGGATTCAAGCACGCATGGGATAGACATAGGGGACTATTAGGAAATAGGCAGGGAGGAGGGAGGGTCGCTGGAGACCAGTTAGGGTCTGCACAGACAGACTAAGCAGAGACTATCTGGCACACTGGGTGGGCCAAGCAGTCCTTTTCTGCTGAAAAATTATATGTTTCTTTATTTAAAAAAAAAGCATTTAGTGTCTGTGTGAGCTTCTGTCTATAAGGACTAGCATCATCTCTATGTAGCTTGTGTCACTCAGTAGTCAGCAGACCCAATTTTTACAGAAACTCAGCAAGTCAGATTTTTCTGTTTGTTTCATGGGGATTGGGATAGAATAAGGTGGTAATATTTGATATTATTGCACTGATGGTGATGGTGGTAAACCTGCAGACACTAAGGAACCTGCAGTGTTCCCACATTTTAATAAGCCTTGTTCTGATCAAGATCTCAACTATGCCCCCCTTAATGTTTGACAAGGGTGGAGACAAGGAGGAGTCCATTCGAGTCTGAAGAAAAAGCAGATGGGGAGTAACTCCAAGTCCTCGCCAATGTGGGAAGAAGGCTCCTAAAAAGGTTGTTGGCTGCTTGCTAAAAGGAAAAATGGGGTGTAGCTGAAATTGGTGAAGGTGGTGTTGGAGCTGGTGGTGTTGGTAGGAGACTTTCGGGGACAAAACATGCAAAGAGCTCCAGTGTCTTGGTTTACTTTGAAGTCTGTAAGTATGACTTAAAGAGCAGCTGACACCTTCAGGAGAATTTTACCAAAACATGATATTTATAGACACAGTCCAGCTTGTATTTCACATTAGTTCTGTATTCCACCTCCCCATTATTAATTACTGAGGTCATCTGCATGAAAACAAGATCTTTGCTCCTGAAGAGTTCATCTATTCCTGTTGCTGTCTCCCTATCTGAGATCATAATGCACTGCTTGTGACATCAGTTACTCCCATGGCAACAGACTGTGATGTCACAACAAAGGATCATGACTTGAAGTAGGGAGTCAGTTATAGAGGCAGATGAACCCTAAGGAATAAAGATCATATATTCTTGCAAATGTTCTTAGTAATAAATACTGGTGAGGGGGAATCTTTAGAACACACATGGAATGGAAGCTTAATTGTACCTAATTATTATGTTTTTCAAAGTTTTTTAAGGTGTCAGCAGCTCTTTTAAGTATGTTAAGTGCCAGGCCTGCCTAGTCCAGATCAGCAGGAGGAGGCCCCCAGTTCTTGGAACGTCCAGTTTACATAACCATTTATGCACTAACCCCTATTGTGAGTGGGCTGCAGTGACTAGAGTCCCCCAGAGCAAGGCAGATCAGGGCTGGCAGCACAGCATAACAGCCTCAGCCGGTCCAGACTCCAATACCAGTTACAGAAGGTAAGGAATTATGCCCCTGCTGTTCCTGCTGCACTACAGCAGCAGCTGACCTTGCATCAATGTGCTGAGCAGACTAGCAAGTTTGCATTTGGCCATCCAACGTGAAAGAGATAAACAGGCAGTGACTGAGTTGCTGACTGAAAATCTCCTGCTCCACTCCTTCATCTTGCATGGTACTTTCCACACATTGATGCATCCATTGCAACCTTGGCACATTGTTCAGTCTAGGCACTTTTTCCCCAAGGGTAGTATTGCCTGAAGACTACAAGTTAGGTTGTGCCAATGTTTGTCGTAACTTAAAGGAGTCTGCAATCCCACATGCTCTTGCCCTTACTGAAAAAAAAATGCAAAGTTTATAACCGATCTTGCATGATTTGTATATAAAAAAGTACTTAATACCAACATTACTGTAAGTTGTTTGTATGACTGCAAGAACTTTAACAGATATGAAAAATGTCATTTTCTTGCATGAATAAACACAAGTTTATAGCAAGTACACACAAGGTTTTTGCAAGATCACAATTTGTTTTAACACTAGACAAGTAATCTGCAAGTTTGAAATGTAGTGTGATTCAAAATATTTTATTACATGCTTGTCAGAATACTGCAAGAAAACAGTCCTTCACTTGCACTAGTCAAGAGCCATGCAAGTATAAAATGTAGTGTTTAGGGATTATGGATTATAGAAACATAGAAACCCAGACAACAATGGCAGAAAAAGATGAAAAATCCATCTAGTCTGCCCGGATTTCTCTATCTGCCCTGGGACCTACTGTCCAAACAGGGTTTTATCCCTCCAGGTCCACCCACCCACCCACCCCACCCACCCTTTGCTATCAACCTCAGCAACCACGAACCCTTTACTCTCCCAGCCATGCTGGAAACCATTTACAGTTTTGGCACCCACCACTACCTCCTCTGACAGACTGTTGCAGGGCTCCATCGCCCTTCTCCATAAAACAGAACTTCCTCACAACCCTCTTAAACCTTGTCCCCACCAGTTTCCACTTGTGAACTTGGGTTTTGTGACTCTGTACTCCTGCTAAGCAGTTCCCCACAGATAACATTGTTTATTTCCTTCAGGACCTTGACGGTCTCTGCCATATCTCCTCCCTTGCCTGGTCTCCAGTGAGTACCTGTTCAATGTCTTGAGACAATCTCCATAAGGTCTGTCCCACTGGCCCTGAATCATCTTGGTTACCCTTAAACCTTAGACCACCTTTCTAGCCTCTGTAGATCCATCTGCATCTCTCTGATTCTTTTGTTACTATCTCCTATCTCCACTTCTGCAGAGCTTCATGTCATATGAAGACAAAACTTGCCCCAGATGCCCTCTCCAATGTTGCTGATAAGCATATTGAAAAAGGCAGGACCCAGGACAGATCCCTGCAGCACTCCACTCGTGACCTCCTTCTCTTTACATTTGACCCCATTTGCCACAACCTTCTGCTGCCTCTCCTTCAACCAGTTTCCTACCAGTTTAACTATGCCCATAGCCACGTCCAGGTCCTCCAGCTTTTTCAGCAATATCATCTGTGGCACCAAGTTAAAAACCTTGCTGAAATCCAGGTAGAGTGAATCCACAGTGTGACTCTTATCTATTACCTTTGTTATCCCATCAAAGTAAACAATCAGGCTGATCTGATAGGACCTCTGTGCCACAAACCCATGTTGTTTACTATCCTAGACCATTGCTTTCTTGGTAGGACACAAGGTCCTCTTTGATCAGTGACTCCATCAGTTTACGCACTCCAGAGTATGGTACATAACAACACCTTTAAGAATTGTGCAAGGAATATTGCTCTGCTCTGTATATGTACATGTGCAGTGGGCAGGAAGAAATCCCTGATGGTAGTATTTGTATTGTTGTCGTGTCCTGCCCATGGAATGAACTATTGTCCTTAAGGTTGATTCTTCTAATGGTAGGCATGCAGTGGTCAAACTCACCACAAGGAGAGGTAGGAGACTAACTTCAGTAGAATGGAATGGAGGATATTTTATTTAAATAAGACATGGTACAAAGAGGATGGGAGAAGGCAATGCAGTCATTGTGATAACTAATACTGTAGTATTGTAAATACTTGAACTCTTAAATACTCTATAAATACTTCATACTTCATAAATACTTTGATCTCTATGAATTATTAAGTCCTGTACCAACACTTACAACGCTATAAATTATTGAAACATTATCTCTGGCAATTAGAAAGACATTCAGAATTAACAATACATTGCAGAGAGTCACATGGGTGTGTGTGTCACAAGACGGAGCTCGTTGCTGTAGATGCACAAAAAAAAAACACTGAAGTACTGAATGGCTTGTTGCATGTGGAGTACGAAGAAAGGGGACAATGTAAAGGATGCTTGCATTTGCTCAGAACCAGGAAAACAAGAGCAACTTACACAGAATGTGAAGAAATGCCTTGAAGTAATGCTGAGCTTCCAAGCTGTGGTGAAACCCAGGAAATGAACAAACCCTTGAAGAAACATAGAACTACTGAACATTTGAGCTGCAATGGATCCTGGGGAATGAAGAAACCCTTGAAGAACTGGGTAAATGCTGAACCTCTGAGCTGCTGAGGATCCAGAGAAAGTACAACAAACTTCTGTGGAAACTTTGTGGAACCTGAAGATATGTTGAACCCCTGAGCTGCTGTGGATCCTGGGAAAGGAAGATGAACCTCTGTGGAACCTGTGGAAGGAATAACTCCAGGTCACTTTACGTCCGAAGGTCCTGACTACTGAACAAGTGTGGTTCATAAGGTGGCTAATACTGTTGACAAGTGGGAAAATATCCTGTGGTTTCCAAGTGCTGAATGAGCCTAACACCTATAATAACTAAACCCCTTTCTCAGCATGCAGCATGGCAGATCTCATGCATTTACATAGCTCAGTCTCTGCTACATGCAATTGCTGTAGATCATGCAGTTAGTTTTAACGATTCATGGTTTAAACAATAAAGGCACAGTATCTTGAATTTGCAATTAACATAAGCACTGTCACTTTATTATACTGACTGTAACTGCTTCAAATGCTGTAAGCAGTCTTTATCAGGCAGTTAACAAAGGGTGTAGCTTGTAAATCCACTAAGCAGGCTTTAAAACAGGCAGTTCATGAGCACATACACTTTAAATCCCATAGACAGTTTAAAACAGACAGTGTAGTGAGGCGTGTCAGCTTAAATTCCTTAAATCTTTTAAAATAGGCAGTTCTCAAATATGCAGTTCAGTGGGGCACCAACAATTAGTATGGGGCAAAACAGCAGGCATTTCAAAGAATGCAGTAAACAGTACTGTCCCTTTAAATCATGCAGTCAGTCTTTTGCTTTCTGGTAATGATGTGTTCAGTGATTTTACATTAGCATAAATGAATATTCACTAGCCTCTCTGGTTACTATGGGGAACTGTGAGGTAGGAAGAGCACCCCCTTCTGTGGGAACCTGCTATTTTAATTAACTGATGGACAAGTGAGCCCTGCCCCTGTCTGTGGCTGTGGGGTCAGTGACAGCTATGCTGCTATCTGGGGACCTTAAGCTGAAACCCTGCTGGGCCACACCTTACTATATGGGCCCTCTCTGCTTTGGCCCTAAGGCCTATCACACTTTCCCCAGGTGGAGCTTCCCAGCTGCTTTCCCACCCCCTTAACAGCCTTGGCCATCTGTCTAGCTACCCACCCTTTTCCTTGGCACTAAAATGGTGCCACAAAAGTCTTTTTAGTTAAGAAACAGGCAGACAGCACCTGCCCACTGATACTGCTGCCAACTCACTGCCCAGATCTGGGGTGTAGCTGCGGTGGATGCTGGGACTTGTTAGGAGTCTGCTGGGTAGCTTTGTTGCAGGAGCTGCGATCCGTGAGTGGATTCGATGAAATGGTGACTGGAGCTGGGTGGTCTGTTTTGGGGCCTGGCTGGTCCAGACTCAAGCTTTCTGTGGAGGATGCTCGGTTGGTCCTGTCCTGCTGAAACTGGTGGCCAGGGATGTTATTGTGATCCAAGTGGCCCAGATAGTGCTGCCATTCCTAAGGATGCCAACCCACTCGTTCACCACCAAGGCCAGCTGCCATTGACACTCTCAGCATGACCATGCCTTGATCTGGTGCCACCTGCTCTGCCACTGCCCGCTCTCTTTAGGCACAACTAGTTTGCTCTTTATACTCTCACCAATGTGGCCCAGTTGCTTTGATGACAGCCATGGCTGCCCGCCACTTCTGAGGGGCTGTACAATTAAATGAAAACAAAGAAGCTGAACTTAGCTCATACCATGGCCATCGACTCACTGGGGAGCCCCCCTACCTCTGGATGCCACCTCTGCTGACAACTGCCTTGGGGGATCTGAGGAAGAATGGCACCAACTGAGGAGGTGCAGGCACTCTTACTGTGAAATGTATAACACTTTACCATGGCTAGTATATTATCACTGAGCTAAAGAGCTAAATTACTGGTAGAGCATATCATGGGACTTCCCAGGGCATTTATCCACATTAACACATTTATAACTTCAGGGGTCCGTTGACTGGTACTTTATACCTTATAACCTTATTAGAATGAGAACTCAATAATTCAACTGTACCTTTAAATCAAACAAAGACATTTATTGAAAGAAAAAGCAGCACAAGTCATACACAGAGAGATAATAAACCAGTAAACATTACACTTGTATCAATCTATGAAATTTCTGATGTGATTAGTAGGAGCATGTTCCTCAGATATCTTGTTCACTTGCAGCTGTGTGGTGGGTGGGCAGTTCTTTGCACAAAGCCATTTTGGAGTATAATTCTTGTTGGAGGACACTCAGATGCTCCTAAATGCCAGTGGCTTAGCTAATCTTACTCCTGACCCTTTCCAGCAAGCCAGACATTTTGTTCGGCTGTGGGTTTGTCTCACTCTTAGATAAAGTCTGTCTTTACCAGTGTCACCTCCAAAGGAGCGGTTACCTTGCAATTTCTGCATTAACCTCAAATGGCTTGCAGATTCTTCGATGCTCTTTACAGGATGTGCAGGTAGTCAGGCTCAAAAATGTTAACAGACCATTCTCTCTTGTAACAATTAAAAAGGCAAAAAACCCCCATAAAAGATAGTTTGCTTTTTCTTCAAAGAAATTTGAACTACATAGACTACTTCCTCTTTTCATACAGCAAGCAAGCTGTACAGTATGTAAGATTGACAGAGAATACCCCTTATAAAAGACTATTTCCTACTGTGTTCATCTTGCATAGTAAGCAATTAGCTATTATATTATTATTCAGACCCACAATGGGTCCTGTGCTTGCATATCATCATATTTGGATGTACACTTCAACCTCATCTAATTTCTTCAGCATTGATTAAAAAAAAGCATCTGCTTTTTAGTCACAGACCCAGGGCTATTAAAAAGAAGAATGTCTAGCACTTATTCTAATTTTAGCTTAAATTTATCACCACTTAACTCCCAGTGTCTCTACTTGCCTATACTGGAGCATTTGCTAAATATATTTGAATAAATTTGTATGCAGTCTAAATCTTAAATGCTTTTTTTCTAGGAATATGGAAGATGATATGGCAAGCAATGCTAATATTAATGCCGATTCTGCAGCATTACAGTTAGAAACTGAAGGCCTTTTTAGAGCAAAATCCAAATTTATGCCACCACAAAATTCAGCAGTACAAGTCCTTTATAAGGCATGCGAGTCTAATTTTCGAAAATTAACAGATGATCAGAAAAAGACCCCCTTATGTTAATATGACAAAGGCTAAGATAGAAGCCCTCCATAAATTGCAAAATAACAGGCATATAACTATTAAAAAGGCAGACAAGGGAGGCTGTGTGGTGGTGGTGTTAAATACTGTTGGTTATGTGTCTAAGTTTGAACGACAACTATTTGATGTAAAAGTTTAAAAACCATTGCATAGTGATCCAACCTTAATGTTTAAAAACAAGATAGATGGATTTTTAGGTACGGCCTTTTTGGAAAGAGTTATAGATAAGGACACATTTGAATTTCTTACAGTACAGTGTCCCATACGTCCCTCAATTTATTTGCTTCCAAAAATACATAAGAGTATGACCAAACCTCCAGGTTGCCCTATTGTAGCAGGAATAGGCTCAATTACTGAGCCATTGAGCCAACTTGTTGATCATTACATAAAAGGTTTTGTTCCGGATTTATGATCCCATATTAGGGACGCTAAACATATTTTGAATATAATTGCAGACCTCCACATCGAGCAGACTGATCATCTTGTCACTCTCAACATGGAGGCCCTCTATATTAATATTCTGCATGAGCGTAGGCTACGAGCTTTGGAATATTATCTTAATAAAAGAGAAGTTCAACAGCCACCGACTGAGTTTTTGTTGCAATTAGCAATATTTGTCTTGGAATTTAATGCATTCATGTTTCAGGGTAACTTCTTTTTATAAATAAATGGGACAGCAATGGGGGCTACATTAGCCTCCAACTATGCAAATTTATATATGGGAATGTGGGAGGAAGCCCATATATATGATTCTGATAAAAATCAATTTTATGATTCCATAGCAATTTATAAACGCTTTATTGCCGACTGTTTTTTGATTTGGTTGGACAAAGAATTGAAGTTAAATTTATGTAAGTACATAGAAAGCACTAAACCTAATTTTAAATTTACAGTAAAATCTGATATGCAGGTAATTGCCTTTTTGGATATTACAATTTTAAAAGACAGACATAATGGTTTGGTTACTACATTAAATCGAAAGGATACAGATAAAAATGTTGTCTTGCCAGTTTACTCATGTGAGACAAAATTGTACTAAATTGGCACAATATGATAAATTGGCAGGAGATTTGGAAAATAGGTTTGTAAGAAGGGGCTATAAACATAATGAGTTATCTGAGATCAGAAATCAAATGAGGGAAGTTTCTAGGGACACTGCTTCTTGAGAAAAATACAGATGAGAAAAGAAAGAATCAGAAACATACAAGGTTAAATTTTGACTACATATGGCGTTAACTCAGCAGAGGTTGAAAAAATAGTTTTAAATCATTGGCCAATCCTGCAAACAGAGGAAAAGTTTAATCCAGTATGTTGTGAATCCTCCTAATGTGATTTTTAGGAGAGCAAAATACCTTGGTGACAGATTGACTGCAAGTTATCAATCAAAAATTACATCAGATGTTCTACTCCCACTAGAGCCGGCTGTTGTAGCTTCAGAGTATGCTGTGGACATAGCTGAAAATGTGTGGAGTGAATCTTTGACTAATTTAGAAGTGGGTTCAAATGAGTGTTTGAATGATAATCCTGCAGGAAGAATTTCAAAAATCGTTAATGGCAGAAATTGGTTATCCCATTACCATTGGGTTATTTTAGATGCAAAAGGTGCAAATATTGTAGCTGCATAACAGTGGCAAAAACATTTTTTAAACCCAACTGATGGAAAAGTGTTGCACATTTATGCATTTATAAATTGTGACACCACTCATGTTGTTTGTTTAGCAACATGTAAATGTGGTATGTATTACGTTGGGAGAACAAAACGAAAATTAAAAGAAAGGGTTGGTGAGCATATGCAAGCAATTGGCAATAATAATTTGGAATATGCTACTGCCCACCATATATATTTTGCACAAGATAAGAGAAAACATGAGTGGAGTTTTATTAGCGTTGAGAGGGTGACAATTGGCCCTCGGGGGGGGGGGGGCAACATTGAAAATAAATTAGCCTGCAGAGATAATTTCTGGATTTTTAAGTTACAAGCAACATGCTTTCAGGGGTTAAATGATAAAATTTAGCTACTGCCACACTTGTGATTAAAGGCAAAACAACAGCAGTTACAAAATAGTTCATTATTACAATGAATTTTAGTGTCATTAGTAGTATGTATGTACACCGATAAATTACAACAATGTTAGATAATTAAATTATTACTTTAAAAAGTGATTTGCATACTAAAAGTATAACATTGTATGTTAGTATTAAAGGATACCTAAACAACATTTTGACAACAAACTATTCAAAAATCTGACTCCGTAGGTGACTAAAGGAAAGGCTGCTGTATTCATTAAGGCTAAAACTACATTTATATAATTTACCTAAATGTGGTTCCAGAGCATTTGAATATTGTAAAATCAGCCTTCTAATTTAAAAAAAAAAAAACTGTCTTACCTGCTTCCTAAAATGGCCGCCAAATGTGTTCTGTGATGACATCATTGGAGGCAAAGTCAGAAAGATATATGGCTCTCTATAGTCCTAACTAGTTATTTTTTCCCTTTGTATAGAATTGTTTCACCCAAATGGTCAAAACCATGTGCATTATTTTGTATAATACATGTTAGGCTATGGTTCTGTTCATTTTGTTTATTTTAACATGCCGAAATTGTGTTTTAATCCAACCCGACTTTCTCTGTGGCAAACCACAGTGCAGTGCAAATCTTGAATAACCTGGTGGTCTAGTGGTTATGGTGGATCCAAGATGCTACAGTGGGGGTGCTGGGGTGGTGTACATGCTTAATATGCACTTTTTAACATTTTTATTAAACCTTTATATTTCCTGCTATTCTTTTCTAGTATGTTTTTGACAGAACCTACAAATGTAATCCATAGTTTGAATGTTAACATTTGTGCAATCAATAAATCAGACTCTTCAACAAAGTGAAATGCAGCAGCAACACGCAAGTACATTACTATGTGTGTGTGGGGGATGCAGCCACACCCTTCACCACCCCCTAGAGCCACCACTTTTTTGCAGCAAAGTTCTTGTTCAGTCCAATGTTAGAGTTCATACTTTCTCAAAACTCAAATATATGCTTGTCTTGTCTTCTTTTTCCATGGGAAACAATAATAATAAGAATCAGCATTTATATAGTGGTTTTCAAACACATTGTATCCCAAAGTGCTTTACAAGCAATACTAGACTGGTAGTGAAGTGACTAAACATGCAGTGGCAGCCATTTCATACATTAATATCCACACACAGCCTTGGACAATTACATGAACTGGTTTTAGGGGAAAGAGACTGTTGGCCAGGACAATGGGGTCAGGTAGTGATCAAGGTGCTGGAAGCCCACATCTTATTTCTCACAGTAATCTGCTCATATTTTTCCCCTCTGTCTTCCCCCTTCCCTGAATATAGCAGCACCTTGCAAGAGTGGCCTTCTCAGTCCCCCTCTGGTATTCATTCTTCACTATTCCTCTTAACACCGAAAACTGGTGAGCTCATCACCCTTCTACATCATGAATGCAAGTAGTACAGTCCCCGTTTTATGTTGACATATCAAATATAAACATATCTTTCTAGTAAGTCATGCTGATAGCAACAAGGAACAGGGGGAATGATGGGCTTTCCTATCCTTAAAAGATCTAGGCTACCTTTGATTAGGCACTGCTAAATGATGGGTGTGCACATCATTATGCACGACATTTAACAGTGCCTAATCATAGGTGGCTTAGATCTTACATGGGTAGGAAAGCCTATTTTTCCACTTGTGCAATGCAGCTATCAGCCTGGCTTACCAGATCATGTTTATTATTAATATGTAAAAATAACATGGGAGACTATACTAACCACATTCATGATGCAGAAGGGTAGTGAACTCACTAATTTTTGGTGTGGGGAGCAGGTGAGAAGAATGAATGCCAGAGAGGGACTGAAGAGGCCATTCCAGCAGGGTATAGCTGTATTTAGATTAGTTGAAGACATGAAGGAGGACGTTGAGCAGATCACTGTGAGATCTGAAATGTGGGGCTACCAACATCGTGATCATTACCTGACTGTGGATGAGAGTAGCCAGCGATGACAAATTCTCAGAGTGGCAGGGCTGCACCTAAACTGTTACTTGAATTCAGTGTTAGGACAGTATTGAGGGAGTTGTGTATAGCTCATTCAAGATTTGGAAGGGTGGTAGCCAGCCAACTCGAATTGTGGAGTAGAGCACAGAAAAGTACTGGAGAAGAATTGCTGGAAACTGTCCTGTGGTGTTCTGCAGATCACAGGTAAAGGAGCAGACTGCCACTGGAAGTCGGGTGGATTTGCTCAAGGTATTAGTATGCCTCTCCTGCTAATAATATTGTTATCCATTGTATGTGCAGCCCTTATGAGGGCATGAACAGCAGTTTTTCTGGTGGGTCATGATGCTTATTGCTTGGCCCTCCAGGAAGACCTAGTTATTGGTTAATGAGGTGGGAAAAAGCACAACAGGGGAACTGTACATACTACCATCACTGTGCCGAAGGGTGGTGATCCACTCAATGTTTACTGTAGGAGCAGAAGTCAAACACTGAGAATGTGGACTGGAGAGTGATTTGGGAGGCATTTTCTAACAGTGCCAGCTGATGATGCATATTGGTATAGGTGTGCACAACTCTGAGGTACAAGATTACAATCTGAGGTATGATAATTCTCTTCATGAGACCGTAAGCACATATGCGGCACCAGGCAGTATTAAGGACACGGTATGGATGGTGGGGTGTTCAACAGAAGGCAGGCTAGATGCAGGAGGATCACATGGAAAAAGAAAGCCTTATCTGTGGATTAACAAGAGAGCATGGGCTTTGGAACTGAACCAGACCAGTACTTTGCTCTGTGACCCTGAACAAGTCATTACACTTCCTTATGCTCCCAGGCCACACCTATAAACAAGCTTTCAGCTTAGTGTGTCTCTCTTGGTTAACAAAAAACAAAATTCAGTGCATCACAATAACCACTAGATCATCACGTAATTGAAGTGTTGTACTGTAATGCAGTTTGCCAAGGAAAAAGTCAGCTGGATTGCAAAACATTTTCCGCAAGTTAAAGTAAACAAAATGAACAAAATCGTAGCCTAACATGTGTACTGATCAAAATAATCCACAAGTTAATACATGGTGATGATCATTCTGGTACAGCAATTCAAAACAAAGAGGGAAAGAAGAACTAGTAAGCACTATAAAAACATATGTAGGTCTCTGTCTTTGGCTCAGATGATGTCATCATGACTCATCACATTACAGACTTGGCAGACATCTTAGGGAGAAACCAAGGCTGTTTTTTGAAATTAAAAGGCTGATGTTTACATTTTTCAAAAGCTATGAAACTGCATTTATATTATTTACATAAATGCAGTTTTAGCATAAATGTAAACAGCAGCCTTTACTTTACCTTGTTATGAAGCCAGATTTTGGAGTTTGCAGTTTTAAAAAACTGCTTGTTTAGGTACCCTTTAAGTAGTTTTAAATTGATATTGCACTAATTATTCACAGGTGTGTTATATTAATGTTTTACTATTCAATGTGGTGTCCACTGTTAGTAATTTATCTCTTGATAAAGCGCAGTGCGTCTGTGTAAAATGTTGAGACTTGTTTGCTTTGTTGGTTTGGCAGAGGTACTGTGTGAGCTGAAATTTTAATAAAGAACTGAACTTGTTCAAAAGTTCTGGTTTGCTTGTGCGTGAGTGTGTGCCCAGGCTCTTTTGGTTTTGTTCTGTCATGTTTACTAAGAGGCACCACAAACTGTGAGCCACTTTGTTTGTTGTGGAACATTAGCTAATTATCTTGTTCTTGACATACAAAAAACATGGTTTCTCAACAGGCAGGCCTGTTTAGCTTCACTTGTGATACTGAGGGCTAGGCCCCGTAGAGGGATGAGAGGAGGACTGCATGTAAGCCCTTACTTTACTTTGCTTGAACTCCTGCCTCCCCTCTCTCCCTAAGGCCTCACTCGACTGCACTCCCAACTGCCCTTCTTAGCACCCGAAACTGAAAGTGCTGCTTTTCAGCTCTGGCTTTCTGCCATGTTGCCCCTATATGTAGCCCCCCAATATTAGGGATGCTGAGTCCCTACCAATGCTGGGGACAACCAGCTGCCTAGAGTGAGCTGGACGTTTAAAAAAAACTGCTGCTGGCACTAAGCTCATGCCACACTAGGGAAGGGAAAGGGATCTCTTGTGTTACCAGGGAAAATTGCTGGTGAAATAATCTTGCAGGCAGGGAAAATTGCAGGGGACTCTAGCTTGCAGGCTACAATAAGTAAGTAAATAAACCCCTACACTGCAGCAAGGCACCATACAGGGCACATTTTGTACCAGAGGTACTCTATACAGGAGTCCACTACAAGCTAGTGCCCATTAATACCAGAGGATCCTTTTTCACTATACCGGGATCACCAGAATTGCACCAGAGGCCAACTTCTTTAGTAACTCCTATCTGACTGTGACAGGGGCCCTTGAAACTAGGGCTGGGAGTCTGGCTACCCCCCCAAAAAAACTGGGTGCTAACTGATTATTTATGTAAGCTCCAGTTCTGGAGCACTACACAGGTAAGAATGCATGTCTGCATAGTGCAGGCACAAATCTGTAGGTACGATCTCAGCTGTAAAACGTTGCATGAACCTCAACATATAGGACAGTGTATGAGCTGTGATGCACAACTCGGCTATTCTCCAACCGAGTGGTTGCTATGCCGATTGTTGACCTCGAGAGTGCATGTCACACAGTAGTGAGTGCAAGCCGAATAGTAAGGCAGTAGTTCATCCATATGACTCATGGCAGTACGTGTAATGACTGGAATGCCACGTGTACAGTATTATGACTTCAGGTGTATCTTAATACTTATGTGGTGACCACTGTTAAGAATTATAGGAATGATCTTGTGCATTCTAATAAAAAACGATGGGCCCTACGCATCATGCCAATGCGATGTATATTTCAGTCGTGTAGGCATCCATACACATTAATGCAATGCAATTCGAGCTGCGCCCTTAAGGGTTACCTAGGTTGCCATGGGAACCACTCGAAGCAAGCACAGCGTAGTTGTTTATTGATGGCCATAAATTATCCTTTATGCTGAGCATATTGCGATAGGAATTACAAGTTCTAAGGATGTGAGGAGGTCCTTTACTGAGTTACAGATGTCCTAAGGGGAATGATGTCCAGTGAGATATTTTAAAAGGCCCCTCAATGACCTGTGAGAAATGGCAGTGACAGACTTTACACAACTATTGCTAAAATTCTGTTGAAAGAAGGAGGTTCTTCTTTGTCTGGCAGATTGAGGGCATTCTGGGGCAATAAATTGCAGCATGTTTAGGATGAGCAGCAGCTATGCCAGGAGGGTGGAGGTACCAGTCATGACAAGGGACAGAGCAGTATTGGGGATTTAAACTAAAGAATAGGGTTTGGGTCAGCAAGCAGTACAGGGGGTCACCAGTGGCAAGAGTTAGTTACATGGGCTAACCATAAAAAGGACAACCAATCTGGATAGCATAAAAACAGTGGACCCCAGCTGGAGCAAGGAAGCATAGAGGGAGAACAGTTCTTACTTGAATGCAGGTCAGATAAGAATTACACTCAGCAAAACTGACTAGACAGAGAGCCTTGGATAGATGCAGTAGGGAAGGACAATGACTGGGTTGCCAAAGGAGGAATTCTGGTTAATCCAATGGGATAGGTTTGACAGGAAAAGTGACTGGGACTTTCCTTTCAAGGGCATGTGTGACTGGGAAGAACAAGGAATATACCAAGGGGACAGACAGTTCCTCTGAGTCTATCTGGTCAAGCAAAGACAGAAAAAAGGGACGGGGGACAAAAAGTCACCCAGAAAGGAACTACAGGACTACAACAGTTATGTTCAGCTTATCAGATGCAGTGGTGATAAGCGCTTTGTGAATGTTAAATTCCACAAGTGCAATTCTGGAGGCATTGTCTCTTACACTACCATAAGTATTTGAGAAGATTTTACCAATAATAATTTGTGGTATTGCCAGTATAATGTTAAAACTACAAAACCAAATTTCTCCAACTTTGCTAGAAACCAGGATCCATTGACATTGGATATGCAAGTCAAATTTCTGGACTATACTTTCACCAGCAGGGAAGTTACAAGCATCCACATTTTTAGGGCCATGATCAGGGGGGGTGCAAGAGATGTGGTTGCATTAGGGCTCACACGGGGGGCCCACTGCCTCAGAGATCAGCATTATGAAAACCTTCTACTGTCGCAGACACGTTTGCATCTTTCTTTTTGTTCACTGCTTATCCATTTGAAAATGGGGCTGTCAGTACTGGCAGCTCTGGGGTCTGTGCTGCAGATTTGACCCCAGTTTCATGGAGAAGGGGGAAGTACAGAACAAAGAAGAAATAGGGCCGGTTACTCAAAACATCTGATCTGGGTGCCGATGTCCTGAGGAGGAGCAGAGACAAATGGCATCCTTCAGGTCCTTGATCATGGTGCCAGTAAGGGGAAGGGGTTAACATGGATAAATTACAGATGCTCAGCAGGACTGATACAAAATATCAAAAGACCTTACGCTATAAATATTTTATATGCACTAATGATTATTTTACGCCTACTGGTGGGGAGGCAGGACCCCACAAAATATTTTGTAGGGAGGCCCATACAATCATTGACACAACTCACATTTTTACAAAATTTCACAAGTAATGATATAGTGAAACCATGAACCCCTTGTAACTTAAAAAAGTACTCAACTCAATCTCTCCATATTTACTAGTTTATATTATCCTTCTAAGAAAGTTATGCATGCTAATTTGCACATAGCTAGCTCCAAAGGTGGCTGCGCTACAATCAGAAAAATATGTTCTCTAAATTTCAACCCCAAAAATAAAATTCCAGGCTCTGAGCCCTAATACACTTGATATTATGCAACTAAATATCATATTTCGCTTGTTCTCAGGACACATAACCACATGTAATCACTCAAAATATAGTGTCTCAAACTCAATACAGCTGAGTTATGAACCAGTGAAAACATTTCAAAAAGTCCATGAAATGACACGAAATTCCACATAATTCTGTGGAACTCCATGGAATTTCATCAGAATTCTGTGAATTCAAAATTGTTTTTATTCGGCACTGCCTTAACATTAACAAATCCCACAACACTGTCCACCTAAAAAAGGCAAACTCACCATCATCCAGAACTGGGACATGACCCAAACCATAACCCCTACCCTGGAACCACAGCACGCAGTTTGCATCTTCCCTAGCTGGGTAAAAGGGCAGTCATCTAGGCCTCTATTCATAAACATGGTCTGTTACACCCAAGTTGAGCATAGTGGCAGGTTCCTAGATGCACACCCAAGGAGGTGCACAAATCACATGGAAGTCACCAATGTCCCTATGTGTGGACAGAGTGGTGCATAGGGGCACGATGCAGCATGTGAAGCAGGGAATAAGAGGAACCACCGGAGGTGGTAACGCCCCTTGACCCCACCATATATGGTGATCTACACCATCAGGGATGCATGGTGCCCCAGTGCACACACATGTAGAGTTACCAACATGGTAACAGTGCCAAGTAACATACAGGGCTACAGTCATGGGTGCTGGGCTGCTGATGTGATATCCATGCCAATATCCCATTGCCCACCAGCATTTGGGTTGTGCGTCATAGACCATCCATACAGTTGTGATGGGACCTGTCCAGTGTGGGTACAGTAGGTGTGTGTAGGGATGTGAAATACATGTTACAGTACCGGAAGGCAGTACTGTTCACTGGGTCACCCATTCACCCGAGCCCTGAGCATGGCATCACTGCCGCTGCACCCTCCATTGCTCGATGCCCCCACCTTGCATGTGCGCGAGATGGACCCTGCCACATAAACCACACTGATAGGGCCAGCTGTGATTTGGTGGAAGCAGGATGAATACCTTCATGCATGCCATATCCCTTCTGTATTCAGGGAACATTGTCAACCACCCTGGGTCCATGGCTGTGACAGGACCGCATGTCCAATTGCGGGGGGGGGGTGGCATGCATGGGGACACAGCTGATTTGTGCTGTTGGGCTGACAACTTTGGTGTAAGCAGGTAGCCAAATGGAACAATGAAGTCAGGAGCTGTACAACTACCAACATCCCACTGCGGAAAACACATGTACATCCCTTCTGCTCTGTAGTCCCTAGACCTTGTGGTGACCCCAATACTGTGAGCACCATGGCCATGTCAGACCAAATTGTGCCTTCAGTGAAGAACTATCAGTGAGTACCACATCCAACACATGACTGGTCAGGGCTGTAAGGGACAGTGCCCTGGCACAGGTCCAGCAATGTGACTGGTCAGTGTGGGGGGATGACAGCAAGGGACAAAAAGGGACTGGTGTGTGCACCGCACATGACATGCCACACAGTTGCAACATAAAGATAGGAGGCCCAGGATATCTACCCCAATGGCAGGTCACAAGGCAGATACAGAGTATACTGCACAATAAAAAGGGTGCATACCCTACCCAATAGATATGCATAAATATGTGCCGCAGCAGCAGCCCTGTCCTGCTAGTGACAAAGTATGGGGCAGATGCTGTGTAGGTGTGTTAAGGTAAGGTACAATGTACAATAGACAGTGTGTCATAATGGCTGGGAGTGGAGACCCGTATGAAGTTACAGTACCCCTAGCAATATTGGACTGGCTCATTCAGGGGAAGACAAGCACTGACCCTGCCCCACAGGTGCATGCCCACTGCGATGTGTGTAGCCACAGGGGCACCAACGTTGTGACAAGAATCTAATGCAAGGCGTGCCATGAACCTTCCAGAGCATCACTAATGGAAGCATCTGTATCCAGGGCAGGTCCAATCAGGGTATATGGATCATCAGAGGCCAGTGGCTCAAGCAGATGGCTCCTTGCAACGCATGGGAAAGGGAAAGGGAAAGGGAACATTGTTTAACTAGGAGTAGCACACTAAGCCAAAGCTTATTTCCAGATATGACCTGGGAGCACAGGGAAGTTAAGTGACTTGCTCAGAATCAAATACAGTATGCATCTAGGGGGCTGTGGGATTCAAACCCAGGTCTCCAGATCTGTAGCTCAGAGCCTTAACCCACTGTGCTATACTGCCTCCTGCATGGGCCATCAACATTACCACTGCCCCATCTGGGATTACCACACCTTGGGGTGCCAATGAAGGCTTGGAAGATGTCACAGACAGTAGACCCAGTTACCAAAGAATAGAGCTGGAGTGGTGGTTACTGCCATGTAGCAGCACAGAAACAGGGTCTACCCCACTGGGACAACAGCAGTGTGAAGTCCACACAGACACACAGGTGATTCTGCAAACCTCAGCAGAGACAGCATAAGCCGTGGTTGTCAAGACTGTCACAGTGGTACCACCTTCTGCAGGACCATCTAGGTGATCATGGGCCAGGAAACATGGTACACCAAGGGCAGGACAACGTGGCATCATAGGACTGCCACAAGCACCGACAATGGGGACACAGACAATGAAATAACACACCTTACCCAGTAACATAAGTCATGGTGGCTGAAGCCAGGACAGGCACCAGGGGGCCATGTATGAATGATACCAGAGTGGTCCCAGGCAGTGAGATTCATTCGCTGTCATGTGAAGGTGGAGTACCCCACGCAAAACTATCCCTATTCCCAGAGGTGCTCTAGGAAGAACTTAAAAGGAACAGGGAGGACTGGGTGTATGAGGTAGCCATGAGAAAAATATTTATGCCAAACACAGACTGAGGAAAGGCACTGCACTGCCGCATCTCCTAGAGACCTGGGTGCATGCCAGATCCCTTGTGGGTACCATCTATGAGAGGCTGACCATAATGAAAAACTGTGTACTGTTCATGGACATTGAGGAAAACAAAAGGGAGTACTCTGTGGATGCCATGAACTCATTCAACAAGCCCTGCACCAAGCTGGTCCCCCATTATTACTTCTAGCTGGCCACAGAAGACCACTGCACACCATCAGGGTCGCCAATGGCATCAATGATGTCTGGATCACAGCAGGACTTCCTGGGAGACTTTGATGCAGGCTAATGTTTAGGTGGGGGCCCCCAGCCACAGTCTGGATTTTTTCTGCTATACACCTTGATTGACTACTACTGACCCCTCTCTTGTTGTGTAGTATATTTATATGTGCCTGTTATGTTTGATGCTGTTGCTAAGGCCCTGCCAGTGCCTTATGAGTACTGATAAATATTCCACTGTTCTGCAGCCTACTGTATTGTCTTGCCTTTTTATGTGGGTAGAGGGTGGCCTGGCCCCTTGAGTGACTCTGTATAGGGGCACCCCTTTCAGGGGACATGGGCTGGGGGATTAGGTACACTGTTTTGTACAGCACCATGGGGTGGGTGCACCAGGTGATGGGACAGAAAGATGTAATGCAGGGTACCAGGGATACATGGCCTGCATCAGGGACACTGCGCACTGTATGGTGTGGAGAGTCTGCAGCAGCTACATGCATTCCATGCCCCTATGGGCATGCCCACAGGGATGTGAAATGTGGCACTATCACATGTGGGACAGTGGCCAGTACGAGTCCAGCCCTAACAGCCCTGCACCTCAGTAGCATGTGTGCACTGCAGGGGGTGGTGGGCCGGGTCTGGCTAGTACACATTTGGGTATGCCCCTTTTGGGATGGCTCTTGTTGGGGCCACAGCCCAAGGTTTACAGCAGGGTTCTGCCTGGTGTAAATGTGTAGAGGTCTGTGCACATGCCTTTTAAAAATAAACTGCATTGCTCATATGTGTTATGCCGCACATGCAGTGCCTAGCTGTAGGACACGCCCCCGTGTAGAGCTTCCCAGGGGTATACTCATGTCGGCTTATGCATACTGCATGTTCTGGGTCAGCATCCCACTCAGGCATATTGTGCATGTAAATCACGTTTATGGCCCTCTGTAGAACAGTTTGCAGTGCATAGCGTACTATGTGCATTGCTGAACAGAGTCCATATTAAATAGGCTTTCATCAAGAACAAGAATTCACAGAGTGTAACTCAATAGTCTCTAGTGCAGAATGCAGACCCCAGATGGTAAATATGCTGACAAGTTCTGTAATTTTCATAGCCGCATCTGGCTAGGCACAGGCTTGGTTGCAAAATGTCTTAGAGGACTCTTACAATCCCACTCCATTGAACTGTACCGGGATGCAAGAGACAGCCAGTCCCCAAGTTATATAAAGTATAGATGCAAAGTACTAGAGAGCAGACCAAGATTCGCACACCCAAACAATCGCATGTACAACCTCTAGATAGTAAGCGCCAAGACAGGCATTTTATCTGTCTCATTTGAATACCATCATCTTATGTCAGATGTCTCTTGCTGTCCACCCATTCTTTAGGGGGGGATTTACGGAGTTGCATAAGAGCTTGGATGACATCAGATACCAGATACTAAACTAAGAACAGAGCAGGCCCCTCAGAGTACCATGCAGCACCAAGTGGTTGAAGCACCAGTGATAGAGGGTATAGCTGCACCCATAAAGCACCATGCATTCCCCCTAGACCTCTTAAGGCATCCCTCTCTTATTTGTGTACTGGTGTAGGAGTGCCCCTCACCCAACCTGCAAAAGCTCCAACATGTAGCAATGGGGTTAAGGCCAACAATAAAAAGAATGGAGCAGTGTATATCTGCAGTTAAAATAACAACAAACCAACTTAGATTAGAACCAGGCCCCTTCCCAAAACAGCATAGGTACTTTATCAAACCACCCACCCAACACATCAGTGTTTACTCTACTTGGAAGGGACTAGACTGGTTCTCCCCTGCTGCACTGCACACCTTTAATCTTGAATATTTTATTAGTAATATTCTCACCACCAGGCCCATGCTCCTTACAAAACCGTTCTGTGCCTACATCCTTGGGTCCTGAGATCAGGATGTACTGTTAACCTCAAAACGCTGTAAAAATTGGGGGAACTGGCTTTTTCCTTATTTGCACCTTAGCTTTGGAACTCTTTTCCACTTGAAATATGTGGTGCCCCTACCTATCAACAGTTCAAGCTTGACCTTAGGAAATATTCCTCCCTGAAAAATGCCTGCTCCTGAGACTAAACATACCTATGGCCTCATCTGTTTGTCATGCTCAGATTGTTCTCAGGGCCTTAAAGAACAGCTGATGCCTTCAGGATAACTTAAACAAAACATACTATTTTTTCTTTTTTTTTTTTTAGTCTTTGGTAACCAGGTAAGGCCCACTAGGCACAAGTGCCTGTTTTCAGGGACGATCTGGGAGCACTGGGCAGTTAAGTGACTTGCTCAGAGTCACACAGTATGAAAGTGGAGGTTGTGAGAATCAAACTCAGGTCTGGTCTGCTAGATGTATCAAGCTCATTCACACCTCATTCCTCTAAGCTCTAGGCTATACTGCCAGCCACAATTAGACACAGTTCAGTTTATATTTCACATTAGTTCTATATTTTCCCTCCCCATTGTTTCTTACTGAGGCCATTTGCATGGAAACATGATCTCAGCTCCTGAAGAGTTCATCTATTCCTGTTGCTTTCTCTCTACCCGAGTTCATAATGCACTGCTTGTGACATCACAGTTACTCCCATGGCAACAGACTGTGAAGTCACAACAGAAGATTATGACATGAGGTAGAGAGTAAGCTATAGAGGCAGATGAATGCTAACAGATAAAGATCATGTATTTGTGCAAATTTCCTCAGTAATAAAAGATAGGGAGGTGAAAATATATTAGGAATGCAAGCCAAATTGTACTTAATTATTATGTTTTTCAAAGTTTTCTTTGAGGCATCAGCAACTCTTTAAGCTATGTATTCCTGGCATACCCCACATTTTGCTGTTGCCTTACTTGTGCTGCTCCCAGAATTATTTGTTATTTTCCCTGTAAAACCAGGGCAAATTTCCTGTAGATTACATTATTTCTTATGGAAGCTTAGCTGCTCCATTTACCTGTATAACCAATGCAATTCTAGTGGAACTATTTCCCTGTAGATGGTTACAAATCCCTGTAAAGTACAGGAATTCCTGTAGATCTGGGAGCCATTTAAATCTGTATCCAGCTGTTGCCCTTTTGTGTTAGTTTTCTGTAACATTGCAATTCTTCTACACTTTTTTATTTTATTTAGTTGTTTAACCAGGTATAGCACACTAAGCTGATAGCTTTTTTACAGGAGCGACCTGGGAGCACAAGGAGGTTAAGTGACTTGCTCAAGATCACACAGTATGCAAGTGGAAGCTGTGGGATTCAAACCCAGGTCTGGTCTGCTGAATGTCACCACATTTGCAGCTCAGAGCCTTAGACCACTGCGCTATACTGCCTCCAACACTTGCTTGTTGATGCTGTAACTCATTCACTCCTTCTGTCATATTGTAACCAATTTCAAGTCTAGTGCACTTACCTGAGCACAAAAGCTGTAAATAAATAAATAATATACATACATCATACAAACATAAATAAGTAAAACTTAATTAACAGCAATGAAAAAGATGTGATAAGAAGGATCTGGAGGTCATAGTAACGAGGAGCATGAACAAATCTACTCAATGCAGGAGGGCTGCGGTTAAGGCCAAAAGGATTCTGGGGTGCACTGCACAGGGATTCTCATCCAGGAGCAAGGAGGTGGTCATGCCCCTCCCTGTACAGGTCCTTGGTCAGGCTGCAGTTGGAGTACTGTGTGCAATATTGGCGTCCATATCTGAGGAAGGATTTCAAGCTGCTCGAGGCAGTGCAGAGTAGGGTGATGAAAATGTTGCAGGTGATGGAAGGCAGAACCTACAAAGAAAGGTTGAGTCAGTTGAGTCTGTTCAACCTGAAAGAGAGAAGGGATCGGGGGGACATGATTGAAACCTTCAGCTACTTCCGGGGGATCAGCACATCGAACACAGAGGGGCTGTTTAAGCTGAAAAAGGGAAGGGAAACGAAGGGGCACGGGCTAAGACTGGAAGGACGCAAGTTCAGGAGGGAGATATGGAGGCATTATTTCACCGAGAGGGTGGCGGCGAATGGAACACTCTGCCAGAGGAGGTGGTGGCATGTAGAACAGTGGGGAGTTTCAAAAGGGTATGGGACAGGGCAAGGGGGGGCTGTGTAAAAAACACTGAACATTGTCAGGAGAATAATGAAGGGTTGGGGAGAAGGGCAGTTGCAACATAAGGGTGCTAGCTGCACATACGAGCAGACTTGATAGACAATGAGGCCTGTTTCTGCTGGCAAGTTTTTGTATGTTCCTATGTTCCCCTCAAAAAAGTTGAAGTTACTGGCCAAGTGTTGTGCTTCTGGGGTCCATCCTAAACTGCATCCTTGGTGGTGTCCAAAAAATCTTCCAGAAGTGCACACACACAGAGTAAGTAGTGCACACATAGCCTGGTTAAAAAGTGTACTAGCACCTTATAACCAGACTTTGTATGCGCTGCTTACTCTGTGTGTACTTGTGAGTTAGGCCTTTAGCAGCAGCACCTGTCAACTGAACAAGTGCTTGCTTTGCGTGTTTGCACAAATTCTTCCAGCACTGTCACATCAGTGAAGTAACGTGGAGGCTTCCCAGGCTTTACAGCGAAAAGTCAGGAATGAAAAAATGTGAAAGGTACTATCATCGCCAGCCAGGTAATTTTTAATTTAAGCCTGTAAACTGATTTCTTTTGCACTGCAAGGCCCGACTATAGCCAGGACAGGCATGCACCATTTGGTTATTTATTAGTATGGCTCCCCTTATTTTTGCCACTCTGATGACCTTCTCCTGATCAGAAAACCTTAGCAATTTCACTATGAAGTGGTGAGGGCAGTCTGTGAACTTTGTATTCAGCTGCAGCAATTCATGGGTTCATTCAATTTCTAAGTTGAGGCCCTCTGGGCGGAGGGCCAAGAATTCCAACAATCATGTACAGATGAACATCTCTGGTTCCCAACTTTGCAAGTCTTCAGAAAGACTCACCAGCCTCATGTTGGAGGGACTGACTCCATTCTCCTAATCATCAACTCTGTACTGCAGCTGTGTGACAGTGTCCAGAGCTCCTACTTTAGACTGGAGACTTGGGGCCCAATTCTCAAAGCTCCCAGAATGACACAAGGGGCTTGCACCACAAGGAATGGCGCAAAGTGCCCCTTGTGCCAAAAGATGCACCAGCAGTGATTCACAAATGCAGCCTATGGCAAAAGCAGGCTGCGTGCACAAAAGGGGGCTTGCCCCATCCTTATGGCACAATATGAGCTGCAGCATGGCACTAGGGGGCTTGCAGCAGATGCAGGCTGCCAAATCCCTGATATGAGATTCTCAAAACACTTCCAGAGGGCACATTTCTAAGTACCATTAGACCAGACAGGGTTGGTCTAAGGGTACTTAGAAATTTGATCTCTGGGAGAATTTAGCAACTTGCAGCAATGTGCTGCAGTCCCCCTTCCCCAGCATCAATCCCCCTTTTATTAAGATAATAATGTCCCTGGTGGACTAGTAGACCCCACCCCAGCCCCAATCCCCATGTTAAAATAATGAAATATGGCCCTGATGGTCTAGCACCCCCCCAGCCCTGATCCCCTTTTATGTTAATGAATAAAGGTCCCTGGTGGTCCAGCAGAGCCCCCCAAACCCTAATCCCCATGTAAATATACTGAAATATGGCCCTGGTGGTCTAGTTGAGATCCCCTGCCCCGATCTGCCCATATAGGAATAGTTATCATTCCATCAAGATCTAGTGGCCCCCACCCTGGCTGGCAGTGCCCCACCATCCAGCTCCCCTCATCCAGAACCCCAGCCTGCAACCAGCACAGCCCTCTGCTTGGGGCTGTCAATCCTGAGTGACAGATCAGTCGGACAGCTGTCCATGATGGAGAGTGGAGGGCTGTGCTGGTTGCCGGCTGGGGTTCGGGTTGGGGGGGAGTGAGCTGGTGGGGCACTGCCTGCCTGGGTTAGGGACCCACTAGACCATCACAGAATGATAACTATTCCTATATGGGCAGATCAGGGCTGGGGGGGGTCCGCTAGACCACCAGGGCCACATTTCAGTGTATTAACATAGAGATTGGGGCTGGGGAATTCCAGTAGATCATTAGGGATGTTTATTCATTAACATAAAAGGGATCAAGGCTGGGGGACCACTAGATCACCAGGACATTAATTCATTATCATAAAAGGGACCTGGCCGGGGGGGGAACTAGGTTACAAGGGATGGGATTAATATTAAAAACAGAGGATCGGGGCTGGAGGGCCGCTAGACCATCAGGAAATGTTTTTTTACATTGCCACACGACCACCCGCAGATTAAGCAAACTGTTCAGATGTGCCATCTGTCTGGCACATGGCCACAGCTGCTGCAAAGCTGCGAGACTTTGCCACTTGGACCCTACCAAATAAAGAATCAGCCGCAGGTTCACAGGCGGACCAACACTTGACACAAGCTACCATTGGCACAGCTTGCACTGACTCTTTGAGAATCGGGCTCTTGGTTTTCCAGTGTGTGCTGTTCAGCATCAGAGAGACATGTTGTATTCCCCTCCATTTGGCTTTGCACTGCAGAGACTGAGTGCTTCAACTGACTGAATTGTGAGATAATTTTCACAGACCTGAACATATTTAGATTTGAATATCTTTTACAAGGAGTGTGACTTGTGAGTCTCTGCTTGTTGAGCTGTTGGGCTGGATGTGTAGAGTCTCACCAGACATAAGGGCTGGATTTTCAATTGTCCTAGACTGCTGCAAGCTCCAGTGTGCTGATGATACAGTGCATGGCGCGTGTGGCGATTTAACAGGATTTTCTATCCTGTGCAGCAATTGCCGCAAGTTAGACCAACTTTTTCTGGTCTAACTTGTTGCTATTCTGGGGGCATGTTTTCTGGAGCTTGTGCCAAATATTGGTACAAGCTGCCATAATTCATGAGAAATGTCACAACTGCAACTGAGACTGTAAAATTGGGTGTAGTTGAGGCAAAGGGTTTGGTGCACCACCAGAACCAAAGTGTCGTGGTGCAGGGCTGGACACACAAGCCCTGTGCCACATTTTGAAAATCTTGCCCACAGTACCTGCTTGGATCTCATCTCAGAAGTGGGAAGCCTTCTAAATATCTTCAAGTTCTGCAAGGTAAATGGCAGCTATGTTTGCATTTCCCCCCCAATGATAGTGCTGTCAACATCTGCTTTAACAGGCACTTAGCAAAGCATTCTGGAAAAAGTACTAGATACAGGCACATTCAGAAAGCCAGTGGAGGAGCTGAGCTAACTTGCTGCCACCATGTTGGCTAGCTAAACAGTGCCCCCCCCCCCATATGTTTCATTTTTTGGTTTTGCTTTACATTTGCTGTTTGCACTTTGCAGTGTTTGTTGCTGCTTTACTGTTTTGTTGACATGTTCATTTTTTTGTGGCTTAACATTTGTGTTGTTGCTTTGCATTTGATGTTTGCACTTCATATAGAAACATAAGAATATGACATAAGTTTACATTGGGTTCCCTCCCTCTAACTCTAACCCTCCCCTTTTTCCCATCCCCTCTTGAGTCCACTGACTGTCTTCCAGTTGAGGACATCAGCTGGCACTTCTTTCCACCTTAACACCACCACCACTCTAAAGAAGGAAGTGTGCCCATTTGTATTCCTACAATGTTCTCACTCAAGCTAAAGTGGTTCTTGAGATCCATCTTGTTTATATCTTTAAGGTACTTAAAGGTTTTAGTTATGTCCACCCCTTCAATATTCTAGTGAGCACATATTAAGGCTCCTCAGCCTATCTTCATACAGGCTTTCCTGCTGACTCTGACCCATTTTCATAGCCCTTCTCTGTACTCCTTGAATTGACTTGTGTCCTTCCTCAGGTAGGGACTCCAGTACTGCACACAGTACTCCAGGTGCAACCGCACCATGGAGCTGTACAGCTGCAGGATTACCCTTCTGTTTCTGAATCATCTAGCTATGCACTCCAGCATCCTGTTTGCTTTGGTTGCTGACTTATTTTGCATTGCACAGACTGCTTAGGGTTACTCGTTACAGCTATCCCCAAATCCTTTAACTCCGGTTCTTGGAGCCAGAGTGCATGACTTTACACTTTTTTGTATTTAACCCCAGTAGCTAGACACCAGATCACCTTTCAAGCTTTGCAAGGTCCTTCCTAAGGTCCCTGATCACCTCCTTGGTGTCTATCCTCCCACAGAGTTTGGTGTCATCCATAAGAAGGCAAATTTTGTCACTAATGTCATCCCTTATGCCTTTAATGAGAACATTCAACAACACAGGTCCGAGAATTGTCCCCTGCGGGACCCGCTGGTAACATCCCTTGATCCTGAGAGCTCCCCCACCACCACTCTTTGGCTCCTTTAACTGAGCCAATTCACCACCCACCTGGTTAATTTGCTTCCCACCTCTAAGTCCTCCAACTTGCTGATCAACCTTTTGTGGGGAACCAAGTCAAAGGCTTTACTAAAATCTAATTACAGTATGTTAACTGCCTGCCCCTTGTCAGCTACCTTTGTCACGCAGTGGAAGAAGTTGATCAAATTGGTCGGGCACAACCTTTCAGCCATAAACATGTTCTGTCTCTCATCCTGGAGTCTGTTAATCTCAAGGATTTCAACCAAACATTCCTTCAGGATGATCTCCATTAGTTCACCCACTATAGATGTCAAATTGACAGGCCTGTAGTACTCTGAATTGTCTATTGTGACACGTGGACAGCCAGTTCTGAGTACACTATGATTTTTTTTTGTAATATAAAAATGTGTTATGGACTGTCTCTTATGAGAGATGCTGAGACAGCATGTGAGATACACACACACACACACACACACACACACACACACACACACATAGGTTTTAGATAAAAGGTGTTACCTGGAAGGCCAGAAGCTAATTACAGACTAGAACAGGCCTTAATCAAGGATCTCCTCTTTATCTAAGTTAATCACAGCTGTAGTTGCTAAGAGGGAAATCATAAACTTTTATAACACTTAGAGGAAGAAGAGCAGGTTATGACGTTTTAGTGTGAAGTCATAAAAGATGCTTTGATGTCCTGGAAAGGGGAAGCTGATCATAAGATCAAAGAAATGTCATTTGAAAAAGAAAATGAGTTGTGCTGAGATCACAGAATATTAATTTATCTTCTGGAAAAGACATCCTGTTTTTATATAGATATATGTTTTTATATATTCTGATAGGGAGGAGCTAGGTGACCTCATGCAAAGAGGTGGGCAAAGCCAGCTCTTAAACCGTATTCTGTTTTCCATTTTGGCACAAATATTTGGACTCTGAAAGCTACAACATCTACAGCACTGTGAGATAAGAATACCTTAGAACAGACAATTCTAAGTGCACTAGTGGTAGGAATCTACACTTTTTAAAACCTTATTCTTTTTAGTGATTTGTATGTTTTGTGATATATGGTTCAGTATTTACATGTTTCATATTTTTATTTATTTTAGTAAATCTCTATTTTTAAAGCCTACTTGGTCTGTCTCTGAATTTCTTTTCTTTAACAAGTGAAGTATATATGGTTAAAGCAGACACTGTGCATAAGCTTGAATGGTGATACCAAACTGGAAAAAGTTAAGAGTAATCTGGGGTATTTATTAGAGTTTTTAAGGGTTCATTTTGTACATCTGGTTAGGTGCCCATAGGCAAAGATATCTGGTGCCCCGAAGACAGAATTATCTGAGCCTGTGCACTGGGTACTCTAGCAAGAGGTTCACAGTTTGAATCCCTCCAGAACTGAGACAATAGGTTGATTCAAACCCACAAAACAGACAGGAGGGTTACCCTGTTTCTGTTAACTGTTCACAAGACTGCACTCGAAGGTTGGCACTTTGGGAGTAGAGGGCCTGACCTGCTGAGTGGGTTTGTGACAGATTGGTTGGCAGCGGTGGCATAATTTTGGTATTACAAGTTTGACTGTTCAATGTGTCAGCTTGAGACCGTTAGCTCACTTGCAAAAAAAGAAAAAGGCAGTGTTTCATTTTAAAGGGAAACAGAACCATATCACTTGGCGTACAGTCAAGTTCCTACCCGTTTTAGTTTTTTTCCTAAAGTGCAAGACAGAGTAGCAGTAGTTAGGGAAGATGGCTTCCAACTACAGCAGGCACACAGTAGACTAATGAAAGCAGTTGTGTGGGGACAGAGGAGTCCCCATTTGAGGTGAAAGCCAGCAAGCAGAACCTCATAGATGCTCTGATGGTAGCAGATACCCAGAGCAGCGAGTCACAGACCATGACTGGAAAGGACCAAACCTCAGGTGTAGCAGGGCTAGTGGCCAGTGCAGTGTCCAGATATGATGAGGAAGGCAACAGGGCCACTGTCAGTGAAGGGCCACAGCAGGAGGGGAAGGCCACCGGTATCCTGGATCCAGAAGTACTCAGGCTGCAAATTGAGTTGCACAGAATGGAGCTGGAGTTCCAGAGAGAAGAGAAGCGTGAACAGCGAGCTGCAGAGGAGATGAAAGAGTGAGATTGCTGAGATGCAGACCATGAGGAGCAGGAGCACCAGAGGCAACATGAACTGGAGAAGCTACAACTCCAACCAGTGGCACCAAAGCAGGTAAGTGGCTTGGGTTTAACTGGGACTACAGGACTGGGTTACAAATTGAATTCCAAATTACTAGCCAAATTTAAAGAGGGGGAGGATATGGATACCTTTTTAAATTATTTTGAAAAAGTTTGTATTCAGGCTAAAATTCCTAGACAGTCAAGGAGCTTCCAGCTATCCCCGCTACTTACCGGGAAAGCTCATGATGCATTGGGTCAAATGGACAATGAGGACAGTGGTGATTACAGCAAACTTAAAGCTGCACAGTTAAAAAAATTTGAATTAACTGCTGAATCATACAGAGCTAAATTCTGTAAGCTCAGGAGAAGCCCTGATATGAGCTATGAGGAGCTAGCCATGAAACAACATCAGTTTTTAAAACATTGGTGGGAAGTAATTGAGACAAATCTGTTAATAAAATTGAAAATGTGATTTGTTAGAACAGTTTTATTGGGCATGCCCAGCTAAGCTAAAAGCCTGGCTACAGGACCGAGATCCCAAAACAGTGCAAGTGGCTGCTGAACTCTCGGACTGCTATGCCAAGAGCAGACCTGCTATGAGAGCAAATGGGATGGGTGTGACAGTGCAAAAAGGGAAAAGCATGCCTTCAGGGCAACTAAAACCCTCACAGCCTCCTCTGAAACCAGTTAGCCCCAGGTTTCTGAGAAAAGATTTCTCTGAAAAGAGAAGTGAATGCTGGTTATGTAAAGAAACTGGGCATATTGCCAGACAGTGTCACAAAAGAACAAGCAATAATACGCAGAATGGTACTAGAAAAGAAGTGGGTTGTTTGTGTGTCCCTGAAAGCATGCCTGTGAACATGAGGGAACACATGCACCCAGTCATGGTGAATGGTGTACAGACGCAAGGGTTAAGGGACACAGGGGCATCCCTGACATTGGTAAAAAGGGATCTGGTACAGCCTGGTCAGCTTATACCCAATAAATACATCACCGTACAAGGGTTCACTGGTGAAGAGAAAACATTGCCACTGGCCAGTGTTCTCCTGGACTGGGGTAAAATGGGGGGACTGTGCAACAGGTGGCCATAGTCAAAACGTTAGCAGTGGATGTGATCCTGGGCAACAATCTCAAAGAGGGGATGGTATGTGCAGTTACCCGTAGCCAAGTGGCAAGGGAAAATTGTAGTTCCCTGAACCCCACAGAAGCCATTGTGGAAACCACTGAGAGGCTGGTTCCCCAGCCTGTGTCTCCAGATGGGAAGACTAATAAAAAGGGGATAGAAATGTCCCCAGTAGCAAGTAACCACACAACTACAGAGGATTACTCTGAAGAGGGAGGGGTGACTCATTGTCAGAGGGTTGGGATTGAAAGTGATCCTGAGTGCCCTGAAGCCAGTGCTAGGGACCCTAGTTTAGTGACTAGAGGGGACCTGTCACATGCCTTGGGAATGTGTGAGGGGTTTGAAGCTGCTCAGAGAAGTGACCCTAGTTTAGACAAGCTGAGGGCTTGGGCAGACTTGGATGGCACACAGGGAGGTGATGGCAGACATAATGTTTATTGGGAAAAAGGACTTATGTATACTCAGGCTGTACAGAGAGAGGGAGGGATGCTAGGCAGGCAGCTTGTCGTTCCTCAGGGGTATCATGAGCAGTTGCTCAAGATTGCACATGATAATCCCTTGTCTGGTCATCTAGGAATCACGCGCACAATGCAGCGGTTGGCCCAGAATTTCTACTGGCCTAACTTCACCCAGCAGGTGAAGGAGTCTTGCAGGTCTTGTCACTGGTGCCAAGAAATAGGGAAGGTGGGCAAGAAAACCCAAGCCGCCCTGATTCCATTGCTCATAGTAGAGGAGCCATTCCAGTGGGTGGGAATGGATATTGTGGGGCCTTTAAATACCTCCAGCTCCTCAGGGAAGAGATTCATCCTGACTATGGTGAACTATGCCACTCGGTACTCAGAGGCAGTCGCCCTATCCTCACTGAGTACAAAGTGGCAGATGCCTTACTTGGGATTCTCTCACGTGTTGGGTTTCCCTGGAGGTTATCACCAATCGAGGGGGTTCCTTCATGTCGGACCTGATGAAATGTTTATGGGAGAAGTGTGGGGTGGTACAGAGATGCATGACACCGTATCATCCACAAGCCAATGGTAGCCTAAAGTCAATGTTCTGGGCGTTTGCTGAACAGCATGGAAGGGACTGAGAGAAATACCTTCCCAACCTGTTGTTTGCATACAGGGAGGTGCCCCAAGAGTTGACAGGATTTTCCCCCTTCGAACTCTTATATGGACGCCGGGTACATGGGCCCCTAGATTTGATCTGGGAGGACTGGAAAGGCAAGCACGCCACCCAGGGAACTCCGGTTGTGGATTACATCCTTAGGTTTAGGGAAAGGCTAAAGGAGCTTATGGGGAACAGCCCAGAGCAACCTAGCAGCTGCCCAACAAACACAAAAAGTGTGGTATGACTGCAGAGCCAGAGCTCACTCATACATGGTGGGTTAGGAAGTCATGGTCCTTATTCCAGTCCGGAAAGACAAGCTGCAGTCTGAGTGGGCAGGACCATACAAAGTGGTTAGGAAGGTAAATGACATGAACTACATTGTGGAGTTACCTGACTGAAGACAGAAAGTATGTACCATGTCAACATGATGAAGCTGTATGCAAATAGGGCTGACATGGTGTTTGCAATGTGTAGTCCTGGGGAGGGGACGGATGAAGGAGACCTCCTTCTGGACTCGCTGGAAGAAAGTAAGTGGGAGTACTCTGTGGAGGCAGTAAAATTGTCTCCCCAGCTGACCCCAGACCAGATCCAGAAAGTAAGGGAGGTTTTAGCAGACTTTGCCCCATTGTTTAGCACCAAGCCTGGACTTACCCCCTTAGCGACACACGATGTGGAGACAGGGACACAGACACCCATATGGCAGACAGCATATCAGGTGTCAGAGGCTGTCCAAAAGAACATTAGGAAAGAAGTGGAGGAGATGCTGGATTTAGGGGTAATCCAGAGATCCCACAGCCCCTGGGCCTCACCCGTAGTCCTTGTGTCTAAGCCAGATGGCTCTACTCATTTCTGTATGGACTATCGTGGACTGAATGCAGTCAAGAAGTCAGACACCCACCTGATGCCCTGAATGGATGAACTCCTGGACAAGTTGGGAGGGGCGACCTACCTTACAACTATTGACCTGACCAAGGGGTATTGGAAAGTTGAGTTGACAGACAGAGTTAGGGAGAGGTCAGCCTTCATCACTCTGATAGGCTTATCTGAGTTTAAAGTAATGCCTTACAGAATGAAGAACACCGCGGCCACTTTCCAAAGCTTGGTGAACCAGGTGTTAAATGGTGCTGAGGGGTACGCCGTGGCATACCTGGATGACATTGCCATCTTTAGTACCAGCTGGGAGGAACATCTATCCCACCTTAGGGAAGTGCTGGGCAGGATATAGAGGGCCAGGGTCACTGTCAAAGCCGGGAAGTGCCAGGTGGCCTTGGGAGAAGTGGCATACCATGGGCATGTGGTAGGCAGCTCTGTCCTAACCAAATAAAGGTAGAGATAATCCAGGTGTGGCCCAGACAAGAAACACAGAAGCAGGTCAGGAGTTTTCTAGGGACAGCAGGGTACTATAGAAATTTGTACCCAATTACAGTGCCCTGGCTGCTCCCCATCTGACCTGACAAGCAAAAGGATGCACATGAAAATTACCTGGGGCCCAGCCTATGAGGAAACCTTTTCCAAACTAAAGGAGGCACTGTGCAGTGCTCCTGTTTTGACAAGTCCTCACTATAGCAAAACCTTTACAGTTCAGACTGACGCCTCAGACATGGGTATTGGGGCAGTACTGAGTCCGACATCCAGCTAAGGGACAGATCACCCAGTAGTGTACCTGAGTAGGAAGTTACTTCCCAGGGAGCAGGCATACTCCACTGTGGAAAAAGAGTGTGTTGCCATAATGCGGGCCCTAAAGAAATTAGAGCCATATTTACATGGGCTGCATTTTGTGGTGCAGATTGACCACAACCCCCTGGTTTGGCCAACGCTGATGGGAAAGAACAATGGTAGATTGCTAAGATGGAGTCTTGCTTTGCAAGGGTATGATATGACAATCGTACTTAGAGCTGGAGCCAGGAACCAGAACTCAGATGGACTGTCTCGTGTGTATGAGGAGTGAACTGATTTGAGAAGCTCATCCCATGCCGGGGATAGTCCCCCAAATTCAGTCTAGGTGGGAAGGATTGTGACATGTGGACAGCCAGTTCTGAGTACACTATGATTTTTTTTTTGCAATATAAAAATGTGTTATGGACTGTCTCTCATGAGAGATGCTGAGACAGCATGTGAGATCACACACACAGGTTTTAGATACAAGGTGTTACCTGGAAGGCTAGAAGCTAATTACAGACTAGAACAGGCCTTAATCAAGGATCTCCTCTTTATCTAAGTTAATTATAGCTGTAGTTGCTAAGAGGGAAATCAAACTTTTATAACGCTTAGAGGAAGAAGAGCAGGTTATGACGTTTTAGTGCAAAGTCATAAAAGATGCTTTGATGTCCTGGAAAGGCGAAGCTGATTATAAGATCAAAGAAACGTCATTTGAAAAAGAAAATGAGTTGTGCTGAGATCCCAGAATATGAATTTACCTTCTGGAAAAGACATTCTGTTTTTATATAGATATATTGTTTTTATATATTCTCACAGGGAAGAGCTAGGTGACCTCATGCAAAGATGTGGGCAAAGTCAGCTTTTAAACCATATTCTGTTTTCCATTTCACGCAAATGTTTGGACTCTGAAAGTTACAACATCTACAGCACTGTGAGATAAGAATACCTTAGAACAGACACTTCTAAGTGTTCTAGTGGTAGGAATCTGCACTTTTTAAAACCTTATTCTTTTAAGAAATGTGTATGCACTGTGATATATGGTTCAGTATTTATATGTTACATATGTTTATCTATTTTAGTAAAACTCTACTTTTAGAGCCTACTTGGTCTGTCTTTGAATTTCTTTTCTTTAACAAGTGAAGTATATATGGTTAAAGCAGACACTGTGCATAAGCTTGAATGGTGAAACCAAACTGGAAAAAGTTAAGAGTAATCTGAGGTCTTTATTAGAGTTTTTAAGGGTTCATTTTGTACACCTGGTTAGGTGCCTGTAGGCAAAGATATCTGGCCCCCCGAAGAAAGACTTATCTGAGCCTATGCATTGGGTATGCTAGCAAGAGGTTCACAGTTTGAATCCCTCCAGAACTGAGACCAAAGGTTGATTCAAACCCACAAAACAGACAGGAGAGTTACCCTGTTTCTGTTAACTGTTCACAAGACTGCACTCAGAGGTTGGCACTTGGGAGTAGGGGGCCTGACCTGCTGAGTGGGTTTGTGATAACTATAGGCCTACTCTATTGCAGCAGGACCACATCTGCAGTTCTCCACTCCTGCAGCATCACCTTCATATCTAGTGAAATGTTAAACAGATCTGTCAGTGGGCCTACAAGTTCTGCTATCAGTTCACTCAGTCCCTCTGGGGTGCATGCCATCCAGTCCAGAGGACTTGTCCAATTTAAGGGTCTTGAGCCCCTTCATGAAATGGCCCACCATAATCCTTTCCTCTACCATACTCACCTCTCCTCACTTCCCCCTGCCCACCTTCCCTTGCAACACTGATCCATCTTTCTCTGTAGTAAAGAAAAAGCAGAAGTATTAATTCAATACCTGTGCCTTATCCTTACTGTCTTTTACACACCCCATGTCCTGTTTTAATTTAATGATGCCCTCCTTCATAGCCCTTTTTTATGTTGATTGCGCGCATGTGCAAGAAACATATTGCGGCAGGTTGCCAGAAGCAGGTTGTAGAGGCACGACACTGTTGTGGCTAATGCCCCCCACAGCCTTTAAAGGCTTGGCCTGCTTTCCCCAATGGCGTGGCATGCTACTGCTGACACTAGTTCAGCCAGCGTGCCACAGCCTTTAGAAGTTTTAGCCACTGCAATCAAGGGCTGCCTCATCATTGCAGCGGAGGGAGCGACCCCTCATTGCAGGGCTCCCATGCATTCCTCGCCTGTTTGCCGAGGGGGTGCCCAGTCCCCCTCAGCATCATGTCCCCTCCCCTGTTTTTTTTGCCAACAGGGGTGCCCAGTCCCTGTCAGTGTGTTCCCCCCCTGCAAGTTCTTGTGTGCCGAGGGGGTGCCCAATCCGCCTCGGCTCATGAGACACCCTATACTGGTATGTGCCAACAGGGGTGCCCAATCCCCTGTCGGCTACAGCTGGCCCCTCCAAAAAAAGAGTCCATTGACACACTGGGAGCACACCCCAACATGCCACATCCCTCTGAAAAAAAAAATGGTCCCACAATGCTTTTTATTTTTTTCCCCTGTAAAAAAAGGAAACAGTCCCTCGCCAGTCCCCCTGCTCCCCTCCCGCAACCCGTGCCAACCCACTGCGCACCCTGCCTCCCCACACCCCTTTCACCCCATACTTACCTCCGGAGTCCAGCGCAATGATCTTTGGAGGACCGGGAACCCGTCTGCACTCTTCAAAGCTGACCGCGAACTGAGGAAATGCCGGTAAGCTGCATGATGGAATAAATAGAGTTTTTTCAACTTTAATGCATGTCTCAGTAATTTTTTGGAATTGTGTCACCAAATTTTCAACATGGGGTTTTTGGGACTCCTCCTCATGAATTTTGCCACTGTCATGGTGTTAATCGGCCCCAAAAAGTGATTTTGTATTCACTGTGTGGAATCACCTTTCGGGACTGATTAACAAAACGACAGCACCAGTGTTCATGAGGTGGGCTCTCAAAAAGCCTATGTTGCAAATCTGGTGGGAAAAATAAAAAAATATCAGTTTTACGAGCATGCGTTGCGCAGTTGCTATGCACTCTCGTAACTTTGCGAATTTGGTGCTGATACTCCATAAAATGACAGTGTTACGATGCGCATTATGCATTTTCCATGCACGCCGTACTTGCAGAACTTTGCAATATTTTCACTCCAGATTTTCAACATTGCCATTTTTCCACACCTACTTATGAACAGTGCAGCTGTTATTTTTCACATCCTGGCTGAAATGTGTTTTCGCTCTTTCGGCACACAATTGCGCGGTTGCTGTGAGAAATCAGTGTTTGGGACACATTAAGAAAATCACACTGACACTGTTCATGAGCAGAGGTGCTAAAATGCCTATGTTGAAAATTTTGTGATGAAACTCCATAAAATGACTGTGTAATAAGCATGCGTTGTGCAGTTTCCACACACTCTTGTAACTTTGCAAATTAGTAATATTTTCACACCACATTTTCAACACTGGCATTTTTCCACACCTCCTTATGAACAGTACAGCTGTCATTTTTCACATACTGGCCAAAATGTGTTTTCACGCTTTCAGCGCAGAATACAGCAGTCGCTGTCAGAAATCAGTGTTTGGGACAGATTAGAATCGAGCAAATGAGAGAGGGGGGGTGACTGAGCTCAACGGAGATCTGTCAGGACTGCTGCAGATTTCTTTGTGGGCAGAAAAAGGCACCAACAGAGGCAGGAGCCCAGTACAAAAGGGCAGCCTGCAATGCTGGCAACAGAGCTCTGTCGTGACTTCTACAGATTTCTTTGTGGGCAGAAGAAGGCGGCAACACAGGCAGGAGCCCAGTACAAAAGGGCAGCCTACAGCACCAGCAGAAACAGAACAAGCAAGTAAGAGAGGAGGAGTGTGTGAGCTCAACGGAGATCTATCGGGACTGCTGCAGATTTCTTTGTGGGCAGAAAATAGTGCCAACAGATGCAGGAGCCAACTACAAAACAGCAGCCTGCAGTGCCAGGAGAAACAGAATGAGCGAGTGAGAGAGGGAGACTAAGCAACCTCAACAAAGCTCTGCCAGGAGAGCTGTGGATTTCTTTGTGTGCAAAAAGGTGCCAATGTAGGCAGAAGCTCAGTACAAAAGGGCAGCCTGCAACAGCGGGAGACTCAGAATGAGCGAGTGAAGGAGGGGGAGTGAGTGAGCTCAAAGGAGCTCTGTTGGGACTCCTGCGGATTTCTTTGTGGGCAGAAAAAGGCACCAACACAGGCAGGAGCCCAGTACAAAAGGGCAGCCTGCAGCACCAGGAGAAACAGAATGAGCGAGTGAGACGGGGGAGTGAGCGACGTCAACGGAACTGTATCATGACTGGTGCGGATTTCTTTGTGACCAGAAAAAGGCGGTAATGCAGGCAGGAGCCCAGTTCAAAATGACCAGCCAGCAGCGCTGGCAGAAACAGAATGAGTGAGTGACAGAGGGGCAGTGAGCGAGCTCATCGGAGCTGTGTCGGGACTGCTGCAGATTTTTTTGTGGGCAGAATAAGCCACCAACACAGGCAGAAGCCCAGTACAAAAGGACAGCCTGCACCAGCGGGAGACACAGAACAAGTGAGTGAGGGAGGGGGGTGAGTGAGCTTAATGGAGCTCTATCATGACTGCTGCAGATTTCTTTGTGGGCAGAAAAAGGTGGCAATGCAGGCAGGAGCCCAGTATAAAAGGCCAGCCTGCAGCGCCCACAGAAACGGAATCAGTGAGTGACAGAGGGGGAGTAAGTGACCTCAACGGAGCTGTGTCAGGACTGCAGCCTGAAGCAGTGGGAAACACAGAATGAACGAGGGAGGGGAGAGTAAGTGAACTCACTGGAGCTCTGTTGGGACTGCTGTGGATTTCTTTGTGGGCAGAAAGAAGCAGCAATGCATGCAGGGGCCCAGTACAAAAGGGCAGCCTGCAGGAGTGGGACAAACAGAATGAGCAAGTGAGAGAGGGGAAGTGAGCGAACTCAACGGAGCTCTATCATGACAGCTGCAGATTTCTTTGTGGGCAGAAGAAGGTGGCACTGCAGGCTGGAGCCCAGTACAAAAGGGCAGCATGCAGCACCAGCAGAATCGGGACTGCTGCAGATTTCTTTGTGGTCAGGAAAAAGGTGCCAACAGAGGCAGAAGCACACCACAAAAGGGCAGTCTGCAGCACCAGGAGAAACAGAATGAATGAGTGAGTGAGACAGGGGGAGTAAGCGGCCTCACCGGAGCTCTATCGTGACTGCTGCAGATTTCTTTGTGGGCAGCATAAGGCGGCAACACAGGCATGAGCCCAGTACAAAAGGCCAGACTGCAGTGTCGGCAGAAACAGAACGAGCGAGTGAGGGAGGGGGAGTGAGCGAGTGAGCTCAATGGAGGCCTATCATGACTGCTGCAGATTTCCTTGTGGGCAGAAAAAGGCGGCAACGTAGGTAGGAGCCCAGTATAAAAGGCAAGCCTGCAGCGCCCGCAGAAACGGAATGAGTGGGTAACAGAGGGGGAGTGAGCAACCTCAACGGAGCTGTGTCAGAACTGCTGCAGATCTCTTTGTGGGCAGAAAAAGGTGCCAACGTAGGCAGGAACCCAGTACAAAAGGGCAGCCTGCAGCAGTGGGAGACACAGAACGAGTGAGTGAGCGAGGGAGAGTGAGTGAACTCACTGGTGCTCTGTTGGGACTGCTGCAGATTTCTTTGTAGGCAGAAAAAGGCAGCAATGCATGCATGGACCCAATACAAAAGGGCAGCCTCCAGTGATGGGAGAAACAGAATGAAAGAGTGGGGGGGGTGAGTGAACGAGCTCAACGGAGCGCTATCTTGACTGCTGCAGATTTCTTTGTGGGCAGAAGAAGACGTCAACACAGGCTGGAACCTAGTACAAAAGGGCAGCCTGCAGCGCTGGCAGAAACAGAATGAGTGAGTGAGTGAGAGAGGGGGAGTGAGCGAGCTCAACGAAGCTTTGTCAGAACTGCTGCAGATTTCATTGTGGGCAGAAAAAGGCACCAACAGAGGCAGGAGCCAACTACAAAACTGCAGCCTGCAGCGCCAGAAGAAACAGAATGAGCGAGTGAGACAGGCTGAGTAAGCAACCTCAACAGAGCTCTGTTGGGACAGCTGCGGATTTCTTTGTGGGCACAAAAAGGTGCCAATGCAGGCACAAGCCCAATACAAAAGGGCAGCCTGCAGCAGCAGGAGACACAGAATGAGCGAGTGAGGGAGGGGGAGTGAGTGAGCTCAACGGAGCTCTGTTGGGACTCCTGCAGATTTCTTTGTGGGCAGCAAAAGGCAGCAATGCACATGGGGCCCAGTACAAAAGGGCAGCCTGCAGCAGTGGGACAAACAGAACGAGTGAGTGAGAGAGGGGGAGTGAGCGAGCTCAGCGGAGCTCTGTCAGGACTGCTGCAGATTTCTCTGTGGCCAGATAAAGGCGCCAACAGAGGCAGTAGCCCAGTACAAAAGGGCAGCCTGCAGCGCCAGGAGAAACAGAATGAGCGAGTGAGACGGGGGAGTGAGTGACCTCAATGGAGCTGTATCATGATTGTTGCGGATTTCTTTGTAGCCAAAAAAAGGCAGTAATGCAGGCAGGAGCCCAATACAAATGGCCAGCCAGCAGCGCTGGCAGAAACAGAATGAGCGAGTGACACAGGGGGATTGAGCAAGCTCATCGGAGCTGTGTCGGGACTGCTGCAGTTTTTTTTTTGTAGGCAGAATAAGCCACCAACACAGTACAAAAGGACAGCCTGCACCAGGGGGAGACACAGAACAAGTGAGTGAGAGAGGGGGAGTGAGTGAGCTCAATGGAGCTCTATCATGACTGCTGCGGATTTCTTTGTGGGCAGAAAAAGGCAGCAACGCAGGCAGGAGCCCAGTACAAAAGGCCAGCCTGCAGCACCGGCAGAAACGGAATGAGCAATTGTCAGAGGGGGAGTGAGCAAGCTCAGTGGACCTGTGTCAGGACTAATGCAGATTTCTTTGTGAGCAGAAAAAGCCACCAACAGAGGCAGGAGCCCGGTACAAAAGGCCAGCCTGTAGTTCCAGGAGAAACAGAATGAGCAAGTTAGAGAGGGGGAGTGACCCACCTCAATGGAGCTCTGTCGGGCCAGCTGCGGATTTCTTTGTGGACAGAAAAGGGTGCCAACACAGGCAGGAGCCCAGTACAAAACAGCAGCCTGCAGCACTGGGAGAAACAGAATGAGCAAGTGACAGAGGGCCAGTGATCGAGCTCAATGGACCAATGTAATCAACATTCAGCATTGACAAATGATTATTCCCTAATGTATCTGAAGAAGACTTTGTCCTCTCCCTTGACCCCTTTAGCAGTTTCCAATTCCTTTCTTGTCTTTGCCTGCATGACCATCTTACCAGCACTCTCTGACCTTTCCCACATAGGCTTCCCTGTTTACTTCTTTCTGGGACTTCCTATACTTTCTGTACAAGGCCCTCTTTTCTTTTCTGGCCCTGTCCACCTCTCTGTTAAACCAAAGTGGCCTCTTGGATTTTGATTTCTTTCCCCTCTGCTTAAGACAGGTTTCAGAGGCTGTCATGATTTCTCCCCTGATCACAGCCCAATTTTGGTCTACGCCCTTGTCTCCCCTAGGGCTAGCTAGAATCTTTTTTAGTATCCCACCCATCCTGATCCAGAACATGCGGCTTTGTGTTTTTGATCTTCTTCCTCATATTTACAATATTTGTTCTTGCTTTTCTGCAAAATGTCTATAATATGGACTGACACTATAGGAAAAGAACTCAGTTTAAAAAAAAAAAAACAGGGACACGAATGCAGAACTCTGCTTGAAGTCATGACAGCCTACTTGAATGTTAACAAGAGGTTAAAACCATCTCAGGAAAGGGAATGTCTTAAAAATACAAAGGAGACCAGACCAGATAGCTCACATCTATGGCATGAGGCCTTGCAGTTTATCAGATAAACAGCTATAAAACCAGAGCCAGCTGGCAAAAAGGATGTCTCTCCAACTAGGAGAGTAGGTTTGCTGGACTAATATGAAACAGCTATAAGAAACATAGAAACATAGACTGTGAAAACAAAAAAAGGGCATTCAGCACATCTAGTCTGCTCAACTGTATCCACGACTGGTCATTGACAAAAATTTAGTCAAACGACCAGATAGCGAAACTAGCAGGATGACTGCAGTTTGCAGTCAGCTGCTGGTTTCAAAGTAAATCGAGTATTTTCTTCGGGGGGCAAAGCCCCCCGAACACCCCATGCAGGGGGCTGCGCAACCCACACCCCCCAACTTAGGATTCTCAACTCCAAGTCAGAGCTGATTTTGGGGGGGCAGGACCCCTGACAGACAGTGCCGGGTTCCAGTGCAGTCCCTATAGTGACGTTGCACTGTAGTGACTGTAGGGGACTGCGCTGTCGAAATGTCATGGTCAGTGCAGTAACCATGCTCAACCATACCTAGTACTTGAGTAACAACCCGATTGATCATATACCCTTTTTCAAATAGCAACCTCATCCTTCACTAATCTTATCAGATCACTGTGCCTGTCCCACCCAGTTTGAATCCCCTCCACTGTTTAAGATTTCAGGAAAAGATCACAGAAACTGTAAAATTTGTTGGTATTTTATGAAAGAAAGCCAAATGCCATGAATGTCCAAGCTATATTATTCCAATGGCCAGTGAAACTAATGTCAGAATATGTTTAAATGCCCTGGGAATAGATTTGAACTTTTATATTAAAGAACAGAAAAACATAAATCTCAGTTACTTGAAAACAATAAAGCCTTCTCATGACTAGTAAAACAGCAGGATGGACTTCTTTGCTTAACACATCCAAGCAGAGATACTTTTTTTCTCTTTTCTACTTGTTTCTCAAAAAGACACTGAAAGGCATGTGAAAACAGAACATCTCTCCCTTGGGACCAGCATGCATGAGAATGCTACAGAACAATAAAAGGACTTTTGGACACTGCTTTGAAATTCCAGCAGAGACACAACCATACTGGAGAGCAACTAAACTAGTGGTTTTAGAACAGTGCACTTTTGTTAAAAACCTGGGAAGGTGGAATCTGGCTCATGATAACATATATCAGCTAACAGATGATCCATCACAGAAGACGGAACTGGAATTGGACCTGTGACTCAGAAATCTGCAAACACAATACCTCCAGCATCCCATCCAACACTGCAGATAAAGATGTTCCATGTCATTAGTAAAATCTAAGTATCCAGCTTTTTAAGTCATGTGTTGAAAGTAGCTTTAAGGGACCAAGCTATTGTTTAAATGCAATCAAATGGTTGCATTATAGCCAAAAATATCTAATTATGTCTGCCAAAAAATAAATCATAGTGTTAGCTTGAAAAAAATTATTTGTCTGCAGCCTGGAAATAATCACTTGCAATATATGGATTCTTAAAATAATACCCCCAAAAACCATACAAAAAAGTCCTTGTAATAGATTAGTTAGTTCTGTAATACTATACTTCCGGTCCTCGTAATACTATACTTCGGGCCCAATAATACTATACTTCCGGACCCCGTAATACTATCGTTGGGACTACCGGACGTGACTACTGTATGAACCGTGTGTTTTTTGTTTTTTTTTCTCTGAAAGAAGCGGGAATGGATTGGGAGCTGGGTGTGTGTGCAAATGAGAAGCGAGGAACACTTGAGTCTAGCCGAACTCTGCAGACCATGACAGCACAAGTAAGAACTTGGAAATTCCTCGCATCCATATATTACAAAAAATAACAAATAGGTTCTAGTGTTTCAAGGCAGAAATTCCATCCCGAGGTTCTGGGGGCACAAGAAACCGCTCAAGCTTCGCTCTCGAGGTTTCTTGTGTCCCCAGAATCTCTCGATGGAATTACTGCCTTGTAATACACCAGAACCTATCTATTATTCTATTTATATTGAAATACCAAATGGTCTGCTGTCTATAATACAATGCATGTGTGTGAAATACAATGCATTCTTAGATCTTCTGCAATGTGTAGCATAATTAAGGAATATATCATATTTATAACAAAACTTCTTTCATGTCTTCTGGGTGATGAATATATAATATAATACATATCAGAGAACTTTTCTAAAACTTTAGCTGTGAACATAAACAAGCCATAATAATAAAATAAGTTACTGCCAATCAATAAGGGAAATTTTTAATGAAGGTTCCAGTCTACAGTTGCAAAATACCCTAGACAGCAAACAGGCCAGATGCAATAACTTGTCAATGGTATGGAAGAGTTGAGCTGATCTATTCCTCCCTGCAGCAATCAACCCTGACAAAATCTCTGTTTTCTTCTGGGAAACTGCCCTTTGACAGACCATATAATAGGTCCTCAGACCAGTCTATTCTCCATATAGCATGTCCTCAACCCAGAAGGCTCCACTCACCTCCCAATGGTCATCAACCATCTCAGCCCATCATTATAACAAGGCAAACTGCAACAGGAGACCGGAGGATGTGCAAGCAATAATACCCAATAGGGTGGGTAGTACAAGGCCATAGCAGACCAACCAGGGGTGTAATGAGGCCCAATGCTACAGGCAGAGGGCCTTTTAGCCCCTCAAAGGTCCAGTATAGTCCAATACTGCCCACTCTGGCAGGTATTACTGCATTTAGAAAATGGGTCATTTGTCTACATTTAACAATGTGTTTCACATCACTTTTAACAAGCATTTGTCAATGCCGAATGTTTGCTTGCTGGCATTGGCATTGGTAGTGTAGGAGTTACAGAGCTGCATAATAGGAATGGCAGTGAAGTATTGAACTGAAGCCAACCCCATCACCACCCAGCAGATAGTGACAGGCATTGGGGTGTGCCTTTGGGTCATCAGGCATAACGGCCATGCCATTTCACCACACCCTATCCTGCAGACACCGACAACTGTCACGGTGTGCCTTGGGGTCTTTGGCCCTTATGTGCACCCCATTCCATCAGGAAATATTGTGAGATGGGTGCGGTATAGGAGAATGGGGAGAACTTTGGGGCCGAAGAGTCCAAGGCACACCTTGATGCCTCTCAGTGGCTGCAGGGTGTGGGTGAGGGTGGAATGGTATGAGCATTGCAGGTGACAATCCCAAGTCACAGCCCTGATGACTGTCATTCTCTACAGGGTGGGGTGTTACGGTCAGAAACCCTAACACCTCAGGCATTCGTTGGTATTTTCACTCCAAATTTTCAACATGGGTTTTTTTGTGACCCCCACCTCATGAACAGTGGAAATATCAGTTTGTTAGCCAAAAGCTGCTTTTGCACAGCGACTTCGGCATTTGTTACCACTGGTGCAAAAACACTTTCTGAACAGGATGTGAAAGATAACAGCTGTACTGTTCATGGGGAGGTGTAAAAAATGGCAATGTTGAAAATCTGCAGTGAAAATATTAAAAAAACTGGTGAAGTCACGAGCGTGCTTAGAAACTGTGCAACGTGCACCCGTAATATAATTAGTTTGTGAATTGTTTACAGCAGATTGTCAACACAGGCATTTTGGGACCTCCGGTCATGAACAGTGTCACTGTGATTTTCTTTATCTGTCCCGAACAATGATTTCCCACAGCGACCACGCATTTCTGTGCTGAAAGTGTGAAAACACATTTCGGCCATGTTGTGAAAAATGACAGCTGTACTGTTCATAAGGAAGTGTAGAAAAATGCCACTGGTGAAAATTTGGACTGAAAATATTACAAATTCATGAACTTACGAGGGTGCTTGGAAACCGCGCAATGCTCACTGTGAACACAGACATTATTAGAATTGTTTCACCAAATTTTCAAAATAGCCATTTTAATACCTCTGTTCATGAACAGTGTCACTGTGATTTTCTTAATGTGATACATACATTGATTTGGCACCGACGACTGCTCGTGTCGCTACATGGAAGCGAACATGTTTTAGGCGAGATGAAAAATGACAGCTGTATTGCTCATAAGGAGGTGTGGTAAAATGGCAATGTTGAAAATGTGGAGTGAAAATATTAAAAATTTGCGAACTTACGAGCATGCGAAGGAACAGCGCAACGCATGCTTGTAAAATAGTCATTTTTGGGAATTTTTTCACCAAATTTTTAACATAGCCATTTTAATACCTCTGCTCATGAGCAGTGTCACTGTGATTTTCTTAATGTGTCCCGAACATTGATTTCGCGCACCGACTACGCCATTGTCTGCTACATGCGTAGAAACACATTTTGGGTGAGATGTGAAAAATGACAGCTGTACTACTCATAAGGAAGTGTGGTCAAATAGCAAAGTTGAAAATCCAGAGTGAAAATATTGAAAATTTGCGAACCTACGAGCGTGCGTAGGAACAGCGCAACACATGCTCATAAAAGTCATTTTTAGGAATTTTTTCACCAAATTTTCAACATAGGCTTTTTGAGAGCCCACCTTATGAACACTGGCACTGTCATTTCATTAATGAATCACGAAAGGTGATTTCACGCAGTGACCATGAAATCACCCTTCGGGCCAGATTAACGATATGACAGTGACAGAATTCATGAGGAGGGGTCCCAAAAACCCCATGTTGAAAATTTGGTGCCAAAATTCCAAAAAATGCCTGAGATATGCAGCAAAGTTGAAAAAACCCTATTCATTACATTATACAGCTTACTGGCATTTCCTCAGTTCGCGGTTGGCTTTGAAGAGTGCAGACGTGTTCCTGGTCCACTGAAGATCATTGCGCAGCTCTGAGATAAGTATGGGGTGAGGTGGGGGTGTGGGGAGGCAGGGTGCACAGTGGGTGGGCGGGTGGGAGAAGGGGTGAAGACAGCAGCGAGGGAAGGTTTTTTCTTTCAGGTTTTTTTTTTATTTGGACTACATGGGACATTTGCCATGCTGGGGTGGGCTCCCAGCGTGGCAGCTGGAAGGCTGTTGGGGGGGCAGTGGAGCCGATGGGGGATTGGGCACCCCCGTCAGCCATAGGACCTGTTGCCATACTGGGGTGGGCTCCCAGCGTAGCACCCGATAGTCTGGGGGGAACAGTAGAGCCAACGGGGGATTGGGCACCCCCGTTGGCCATACAGACTGTGAGAGGGACAGTAGAGCTGACAGGGGATTAGGCACCCCTGTCAGCAATACAGTGTGTGCGTGGGGGAGGTAGGAGTGCATGAGCATGCAATGTGCGTGCGTGCGTGTGTGTGGGGAGGGGCAGTGCTGCTCACTCAAGCGGTGCTCTCCCTTTCAACTGTACGGCACTGCATTTTGGATCATCACACTATGTTTCTTGCACATGCGTGCAAGCAAACATAAAAATGAACATAATGAATATTTATTTTTGCTAAAGTAATCCAAACACTTGTGAACTCTTTGCCTCCTGTTGCCTCCAACCCCCTGCACACATAGACATTCTATTGTAGTAACCACCCCCAATATCGATACTCAGTCATTTACAAGATTAACAAAGAAATAATCACCGACTGGATGAGAGTGGGCCACTGGTGGGTTCCTCCTTGTGAATGTGAAGTGTTTACACTTAAATCACAGCACCACTTTCTTTCCAGATGTTGTCAGAAGCATGAGTGGTACAGCTAGAGTCAAAGTGAATGCAAGACTGTACTGCTGACAACAAGACCAGCAGCACTTTCTTGGTTTCATCTCCTGCTGATGGAGACATGATGCCAGCTTATGGCAGTAAAGAAAGCAGATGGGCAGCTGGAGGGTGGGGGCGTGAGTAGCACTCAGAGCTAATAATGCTCTGCACTAGAGCTACAACATATAGTTAAACAATATAAATTGTTTTCCTTATGACACCTTGTGGCAGTTCATGATTTCTGCTGGTATGTTGCTTAACTGTGTAGACGGGCTGTCTTACTTGCTAAGTGAGAAAGAAAATGGTAGGCAGTAATTTTAAAATTTCTATATGGGCAGTGATTTTTGGGTAATAGGGCACTTGGCACAAACACTTGTTTTTGGTGGACATTGTTTTCCCATAGATACCCACCTTACAAGGCTCTTTAATTTTCATATCATTTTTCCTTTTTATTGATTATACTGGAAAGGCATGTGAACAAAACTGCCCATTTTCACAAGCATCCAGTCTACATACTACATAGGTATACATGAAATTTGCTGTGCAGGCATGCTATCATACTTGCTAAGTGAGAACAAAGTTAGAAAAAAATCATCTCAGCCAATCAGAAGGCTGGAAATCACAAAGAACAGTTACGTAAGAACTTACCGTAATAGTAGATCTGTGAGGGGATCTCAGTCATCAGGTCACACCGTAGGAACTTCACCATCAGTGAAGTAGGATCCACATGTAAGATTTTCAGCAGTACAACTGGGGCCGCCCATGCCGACGTCATGTGACAACATCACCAACCCTATAAAGGCATTAGCGGCCCCGCTCCCTCCTTAGTTCTTTTCCCCCAGAGACAAAGGGAGCATAGCTCTAACTGTGGGGACTGAGGACAAAGAGAGAGAGAGAGAGAGAGAGGTGCCCAGGCCTGTACAAAAGGCTGGATACACCAGATAGCCAACTCCAGGAAAGAGTTCCCCAAAGCAGAGGGGGATGGTGGGAGGGAAGGCAGACCTGATGACTGAGATCCCCTTGAAGAGCTACTGTTAAGGTAAATTCTTATGTAACTATTCTGTCTTCTTTAGGGGTATCTGAATCATCAGGTCACACCATAGGAATGAGTACCAAGCAGTTACAGGTGCAACAGAAGAGTCTGAGAGGGAGGCCAACCTTAAGCTTAAGACAGGAAGCCCTGCAGCACAGAAACAAGCACGGGCTCTTGAGGCAATGTCCAGACTGTAGTGCTTGGTGAAAGTATGGATGGTATTCCAGGTGGCAGCCACGCAAATGTCAGTGGCTGAGACCCCTCGAAAACAAACCAAAGAGGTAGCCATGCCTCTGGTGGGATGAGCTTTAACAGCTACGGGCAACTCTTTGCCACACTTGTAGCAGAACACGGTAAAATTAACCAACCATTTAGATAAACATTGTTTAGAAACCTGAATGCACTCTCTAACCAGGGTGAAAGAAACAAAGAGCTGCTTCAACTTTCTGCTTTCCTTAGTGCAAAGCAGGTAGTACTTCCGGGTTCTGCACACATCTAATGTATGGAGCAGTACTTCCCCTGAACTGGCACATTCTGGAAAATAAACAGGAAGGAGGATGGATTGATCGAGGGTAAACTCAGACACCACCTTGGGGAAAAACTTAAGATTCATGCACAAAGACACTCTGTGAAAAATAAAATGAGGCTCCTAGCACCAGGGGTCCTGAAGCTCGGAAATCCTTCGAGCAGAAGTAATAGCAACCAAAAATAATGCTTATCAAGAAAGGAAGTGTAGCTCGCAAGTTGCGGCTGCTCAAAAGGAGACAGGGTCAACTTCTACAAAACAAAATTCAAGTCCCAAACCAGGACAGGGAAACAGATTGCAGGTTTCATATGCAGAATGCCTCTGAGGAAAGTATAGGAAACATCCAGCTGAGTCATGCTGTGGTCACCCACTGGCTCATGAAAGGCCAAAATAGCCAAAAGGTGCACCTTGAGGGAGGAGTACTGGAAACCTGAATCTGACAGCAATAACAGGTAGTCCAGAATCTGGTTCACTGGACAAGTGAAAGGGTCCAGATTATGTTTGACAGCCCAGATGGCAAACCTCTTCCACTTCATGGCATAAGTGGCTCAACTGGAGGGTTTACAAGCGGCCACTAGAACATTTGCTACCTCATTGGAAACCCCAAACCTGGTGATGGCTACATTCTCAGGAGCCAAGCATGCAGATGGAGTGACTTGAGGTTGGTCTGGACCAGGGTCCCCTGAGCCTGGGTCAACAGATTCCTGCAGACAGAAAGAGGGACTGGAGGCTCCTCCACCAGCTACTATAGTAATCGGAACCATATCTGACAAGGACAGAATGGAGCTACCAGAATCATGCTGGGCCCTTCCATCTGCAGCTTGATTAACACCCTCTGAATCAGAGGAAATGGAGGTAAAGCATTCATGAACCTCCCACTCCAGGGGAGGGACAACGCAACTTACCAGAAAACTTCTGGCCCTGGATAGAGCAAGCAGAAATTGGGCAGTTTTGCACTGAGTGAAGACACAAAAAAGATCCAACTCTGGATGACCCCATCTGTCAAACAGATCTTCTACCATGGATGAGAGAAGCTCCCACTAGTGGATGCTGGACCACGTCTGGCTGAGGCTGGCCGCCAGGGTATTTAGTACTCCTGGGACATGAACTGCTGAAAGAGTCAGACTGTGGTCTAGTGTCTAATATCATACTCTTAAGGTTTTCTTGAACAGGGGATACAAATGTGTCCCCCCCGCTTGTTGATGTAGTACATGACACTGAGGTTGTCAGACTGAATCAATAGCTGGCCTGGAAGGAGATGATTTTGAAAAGCCTGCATGGCATACAGGACTGTTCGCATCTCCAGGACACTGATGTGCAGAGAAGCTTATATCTGGGACTAAGAGCCCTGAGTTTGAAAGGGGCCCATGTGAGCCCCCCCAGCCCAAGCCAGAGGCATCCATAGTGGGAAATTGCTGAGGGGGAGGAGATCTGGAAGGGGACCCCTTGCAGCAGATTCAGGGGGTACATATACCATTATAGCACCTTGCGGACTGGGGATGAGACCAGCACTAACAGATCCAATTCATCACTGTGCCAGTCTCATTGTATTCAGAGAGTCCACTGGAGGATGCACATGTAGAGCTGGGCCAGTGGAACAGTGGAGATGGTTGCAGCTGTCAGCCCCAACAGCCTCAAGTATAGCATTGCAGGGACATAACGGCTCCGGACGATATCCTGAGCCTGGGCAATAAGGCACTCCGCTCTGTTATGAGGCAGGAGGGCCTCTCCCTGTACCAAGTCTAGAAATACCCCTATGTACTGCAGCCTTTGGGAGGGTACTAGGACTGACTTGGACAAACTGACCATGATGCCCAGGGAGAGAAACAACTGAAGAGTTCTCTCCAGAGTCTTCAGGAGCTGCTCCCTGGATGGGGCTTCAAGAGCCAATTGTCCACATAAGGAAAACGTGCAGCCCCTCCCTTCTGAGAGCCACAGCTACTGCTGTTAAGCATTTGGTAATGACCCATGGTGCAGAGGATAAGCCAAAGGGAAGCACTTTGAATTGGTAGTGCTCGTCCAGGAAAAGAAATCAGAGAAACCTCCTGTGGGGAGGGAACACTGAGATATGCAGGTAAGCATCCTGCATGTTCAGAGAACACAGCCAGTTACCTTCCTTGAGAAGGAGCATTAGAACTGGCAAAGTTAACATTCTGAACTTTTTGTACTGGACATACACATTGAGGTCGTTTTGGTCTAAGACGGGCCTCAAATCTCCTACCTATTTGGAGACCAGGAATAACATGGAATAAAACCCCCTGTTTCTCTGATGCCTGGGCACTGGCTTGATGGCCGGTTTATGCAGAAAGGACTACACCTCCTCCCAGAGAACAGTCAGGCGACTGACTTTTGGCTGGATTGGAAAGACACATGAACTACACGCTTTGGAGCCTGTGGAGGAGACTTTGAAAGCAGGATTACACAGCATGTTTTATTTTATAACAGGCATATACTGTTGTCAGAGCGTGTAATCTTTCCAGTAGACCTTATTGTTTATCCATCCTGTTCGGTGGGCTCCCCTCTTTCTCTGTTTTGCCCGCAGGTTTTTATCCTGAATCGAGTGGAGTAAAGGTGCTCTAAACTCTTAAAACTGCCCCAAGGTGTTCTCCACTATACCTACATAACAGAGACATCAGTCGGATGATGATTGAGGAATAAGCATTATGCCTACCGACTCATAAAGGATATTTTTTCCTACACAGAATTCTTATTTTAGTATCTATCACCTTTTAAAATGCATTGATTTTTTTGCCCACTCCTGAGTTTTTATTTTATTTTAAGTTTGTATATTATATTGCTGTTACACATACATTGTTTTATTTTATTTTTTTCTCGTCCTTTTTCTTATAGGATTGTATTTTTCTTTAAAATAATAAAAAAAGGGATTTTTCGGTTTCGCGTGTTTTAGTCATGTGATATGCTAACATAAAGAGACGCACGTCAGCCAGATGAACAGATCACGTTCCTTGTTTCTGAGATAACAGCATTCCTGTTCACATGGCTGCTTTTTCTGGATACTCCAGTGCTTAGATTTACTAAACTAGCTCTTTTGGATTCTAAAAGTAAGTTAAAAAGCGTCCGATATTTATAATGAACTGTGCTGTTTTTATAACATACAATTAGATGAATCCAGCTAACGTTTTAGCGTTTGTTTTTAAAGGAAGCTATATGACAGTTTTTTTTTTTAAGACTTATACCTCTAATCGCTGCTTAAATAACAACAGTTTTTGTTTTATTTAGTGTCTTTTATTAAAAGAACTCTGCAAGTGCTTATACTGAGGCTGAACCAGAGTGGGAATAATAGAAGCGAATCTATCATCAGGCTGAACCAACTCTGCTTCTGGTGCTTAAACTCTACTTGGGCATTGTTCTTGATGCTTTATTTTCTAATGTGAACAAAGATGAGATTGATGGAGCATCAGATCTAGTGTGTGAGTTATAACTACGTAACAACACAATACTTGAGTGTTTGAAGACGCCATTTAGCGGACTCCTGTTTGGTATTCTGAATCCGTGTTAGTTATTGCACAAACTGAGCATTTGAAAGATGCCATCCAACAGATTTTCATTTGGTATCCTGTTTTGAGCATCTGAAAATGCCATTTAGCAGTTTCTTGTTTGATATTCTGATTCCGTGTCAGTTATTGCACAAACTGAGCATTTGAAAGACGCCATCTAATGGACTTTCATCTGGTATCCTGCTCCTTTGCCAATTAATACTAAACTCGTTCGTAGGGAGTATTTCCCATGACTGGTGGAGAAGTGTCCATTGAAACTGAGATTTTGGAGACTTGGTATTGGACTATTAGTATATTTATAAGTTAGATGTTTTGAACTGCAGACAACTACAAGATACTGTATAATACTGTGAAATACAGGTTTTAAGTCTGTGTATGTAAAAAATCCTAATTGTTGTATTGAATATAGTATCAGTAATATTATGGTACATACCAGGAAACAAATGTTTAAAATGGGGGGGGGGGGTTAATGGTTACGGATCAAAATGAAAGTAGTAACCTGGTCTTGAGTTCACAAAAGGGTAAATCAGAAATAGAGTTCAATCAAGACAGCTTTAGTATCAATTTAATGCACATGTCATCTAATTTGCAATCAACCCCGGTCATAATCTGTTCTAATTCTGAGCATTCTGAGAAAAGAAATAAAAAAAGCATAAGTAAATACAAAGGTAGAAGTGCAAAGAAAAAAACTTTTAAAGGTAAAAATCATAAGGGAAGGGGAAAGGAAAGTAATAATAAAAATGATGAATCTATAAAATCTTGCCTGAACAGTACTTCTCCTAAAATAAAAGGGAGAGGTAGGCAATTAAAGCAATCTAATATAAAAGATCATTATAGTCCCTTAACCACAGCTAAATTATGCAGTTCATGCAATACACATAAAGAACTGCTACATCTGGGAAAAGTTAGTTTAAATGATGATCAAAATGAGCATATTGAAATGCAAGTTATGGAATCTATAGGGGCTAGGAATGATATTCATAAGTCTACAGAAAATTTAAATTCTGAAGTGTTTATTAATTTGGACGCTTCTAAAAGTATAAATGAGTTTTCTGCACATATTACAAATTACCTGAAGGAAACTCTGGATTTTTCACCAGAATACTTTAAGGAATCTAACCCAGAACCAGTTTCTTACTGGCAAAATGATTTAAAAAATATAGCTGGGGAATTACAGGAGACCATAAATGGATTAAAACAGTTTACTGGTCTGAACTCTTATAAACAACTTGATAATGGTAGATCAGTACATTTTACTAGTGCCATGAGTAAAGAATATTGCACAGCTGCATCTAACACACATACTGTGCATTTGATGATTCTGGATCATTTAGTTGATCTGAAACATGAAATAGATCTTTTAAAAGAAAATATAGCAATTAATGGTTCTAGATTACATGATATTTTACTCAGACTTGATAAAATACCTCATTTTGAGAGTATATGCTCTTTATCTGTTATTGAACCAGATTGTTCCCAATATTTACCTTGCACAGATTTTTTAGTGACTGATTCTACTGATATGCCTTCCATATTTCCTGAATCTCTAGATCATCCACCAACAACTAAGAATGCTCCAAGTAGTAAGAATCTCAGTACAAGTAAAAGCAAAAAGAAATATAATAAAAGTTGGGGTAAAACTAAGAGATTGAGCAAGGAAAAGATAAGATGTCACCAAGAAGGAAAGAAGATCTTAGGAACATTAGATATGCACAACATAAGTACGGTAGAGATGGTTACTAACATAGTAGGGCTAACTGCAAAAGAAGGGGGGAATCCCAGAGAGGGACATGTTTTGGGCAAGTCTATTTATACAAAAAAAAAAACAGATGCAAACAAAGATCCTGTTTCTAAAAATGATCTTGACTTGATGTCAGGGGAGATTGTCATAAATATGCTAGGGTCAATCATAGATGAAGTAGGGAAGTTAGCTCAGGGTAAGCCTATCTATACACAAAAAACAAAGACAGATGTACAAAACGATTCTGCTCCCAAAAATGGTTATGATTCGGTGCCTAGGGAGAACATTGTTCTAGATCCAGTTTGTAAAAAGTTGCATGGTCAAAACACAAGTAGAGTACTGAAACAGGATCTGGAGCTAGTTAAAGAATTGGAGGAAACATGTATGGAAAATGCTACAGACCTTGATAGTTGTGCTATTTTGACTTTATATGGTTTTAAGATCCTACATAATTGGTCATATGAAGACTTAAGGGATAAGATTGTGAACCTAATAAGGGCAGCGACTGGTGCTGATCTAACTGTATCTGATATTTTACAGATATGGAATGATAAAGATTTTATGGGCATAAATTGCTTATTTATATTTTGCACAGTTCTTCGAATAGCAAATCAAATCTGGATTAATGAAGCAGGTCTGAGAAAATTTGGCTGTAGTTTAGAATATGTTAACAGGGAACTTTTGAATGAGAAATTTCAAATACAAAATCATGAGTCTTGTCAATTAAGCATTTTTGGTGTTAAATCACCTTTTAGTAGAAATACAAGAAAACTCAAGAGTACCCTGATGAACATATTCAGTCAAGTTCTAAAAATCCCAGACCTAGAATTTTTAATAGAAAAAGTTTACAGTTGGGAACAAAGGTACAAGTTTGGGACAGGTGGACATTCTTGTTAAAAATCCAGAGGTAGCAAGAAGTATACTAGGTAAGGCAACATTACTAGATGAAGTGGGATTACACATAATGGAAAGGAAAACACTAAATGAAGGAAGTAAATATAATAGACAGGAAGCAAGAGTGTCAAATTAGGAAAATCTGGCTGGTAGAGTGCCCAAGATATTGTATTTTTATGGTCTGGAAATAATTAAAAATGAGAATAACAACAATTTAAAGGATCTTTTAGTAGACATACTAGAACAACTTTTGAATGTTTCTATAGAAAATCCTAATGCATTAACTATCACAAGGCAGGGATGTGATCCAGATTGCGATTTAATCATTGTTAAAACAGGCTTTTTAAGCTTATACAATAAGATCATTGATAATAGGAGTCTACTGGATGCCTTAGGCATATATATATAGTTAATATAAATGACTTTTCTCACCAGAATAGTCCTACATGCAAATCATCAAAAGGGACAAACCAGGAAAAAGTGGTATTTAATGTTTCTACTTGTAATAGATTTGAGTTGCTGGAAACACAATTAGATTGACTTGCAGAAGAAAAAGAACTACATACTGGAACAAAACGTAATGCCCTTCTTTTAATTTCTTGGAACGTTGCAGGTTTTTTTTCTAAATTAATGGATCAAGAATGGTTAGATTTTATACTTAAGTTTAATATTATTTGCCTACAGGAGACTTGGCACAACAAAGATCAAGAAATTTTATTGAACGGTTATCAAACTTTTCAGATCCCAGGAGAAAAAGTTGCTAAAATGGGAAGAACTGTAGGGGGTTTAATTACCTTAATTAAAATAAATGCTGATATTACTGCAGATATTTTATATACCAATAAAAACATAATGGTTATTTACATCAAGGCTAAAAAAGGTAAACATTTTTGCCTAATTAATACTTACATACCTCCATCTAATTTGAATTCATATTATCCAGCACTTTGGGATCAATTGGAGGACTTTATTCATAGGAGTTGGGCAGTAATGTCTTGTGATAATATATTACTTTGCGGGGACTTTAATGCAAGGATTGGCCCATATGATGGTTTCTCTGATAGTAATTTCCACAATTGGTGTCATTTAGAAGCCTCTAATTGGCCCAGGTGCACAAAGGATAAGAAATTAAACAAAATGGGTCAGAAACTAATAGAATTATTAGCCTTATATAATTTAGCACCAATAAATGGTAGATTACACGGTGATAAATTGGAAAGTTTTACTCACTTTTCTGTAAAGGGACCTTCAATTATAGATTATGTGTTTTGGAATGGGAACATGACAGATTGGGAATCTTTGGAAATTCCAATTAGGGGTGAAAGTGATCATCTCCCTCTTGTTTTAAAAGCAAAAAATATAAAGTGTGTTCTAGATGTGCCAAATAAACCTATACAATTTGTAATCTGTAATAACAAAATTCAATGGCAGGATAAGTTTTCTCCCCTTATTAAACATCTTTTGCAGGACCTATCCAATAAGTTAAACACTGAAAATATGGGGTATGGGCGTCTACATCATCTATTATTTTCAAACCTAGAGGAAATAAAAAAATTACTTAAATCCTCAAAGACTACAAAAAGCACAAACATACAAAAACACATGGTTTGTGTGGAATGTCATAAAGAAAAAAGAGAATTAAATAAAAAAATCAGGAAGGTAAGGCAAAATAAGACTTCACAAAATATTATAGAACTAAATAGATGCCGGGAAAAATACAAGAAGTTCCTCTTATTAAAACAAGAACAATACCAACAAAGAAATTGGGATCGTATGCTTGAAGCTATTTATAATAAAGATTTGCAGACATATTAGTTATTAGTTGCTAAGGGAACTAATAATATTAAATACGAATTGGATACCTATAGTACGTTGGAAACCTGGGTTTCTTACTATTCCTTAAAAATTTTTTCCTCAAATGTTGAAAATGTGGAAATATTTATGGATACAAATATGTACGATTTTTGACCCTTTCTAATTACAGAAGTGTATTTTGTCATTGCAGCTTTAAAAAAAGAAAAGCGCTAGGTCCGGATATGATCCCTTCTGAAGTTTACCTGACTGGCCCTGCTTTGTGGTCTACAATTCTGACTAAATATTTTAATTTTTGTGTACAGAAACTGGTTTTCCCAAACTTCTGGAAGGGAGCTATAATATTTTCTGTCTATAAAAAGGGTGATAAAACAGATCCTAAAATGTATAGGCCTATTTCATTACTAGACAATCTAGGGAAATTGTTTTCTAAGTTAGTTTTAAATAGACTAAATGAAGAATTAATAGGCTTAGGGGGACTTTCTGAAGCACAAGCTGGATTTAGGGCTGGTTACAGTACAACTGATAACTGTTTCATAATTAGACATCTCTACGAAAAATATGTTATAATTAGAAAACAGTCTTTATTTGGGGCCTTTATAGACTTCAGTACTGCATTCGACTCAGTATTAAGGAATGTTCTTTGGCTTAAAATGAAGGAAAAAGGATTTACAGTGGAATTGATAGCAATTATAAGAGAATTATATACTTCAGCATGGGCCCAAGTGAGGTCAGGTACTCAGGGACAATTCTCTTCAACTTTCTCTACAAATATGGGAGTAAGACAAGGCTGTGTAATTGCTCCTCTTCTTTTTTCTATATATATTGACAAATTATTATGTGACTTAAATCTTAGTAATTCTGACTCTACTAAGATTAGGGATAACTGTTGTGGTGTTCTGGCCTACACTGATGACTTAGTCTTATTCTCTCTTACTGAATCCGGACTTCAAGCTAAATTAAACATGCTTGCAATAACTGCAAATGAGCTTAACTTGTTAATAAATATTCAAAAAAGTTAGATTCTTCCGTTTGCAATGAAAGTTAAAAAAAATAGTAAAAAGAAATCTTGGATGTTAGGTTCTGACAAATTAGAGACTGTAGATAGTTATGCATATTTGGGCCTACACCTGACTAGGGATGGGAAATGGAATGTACAGCTGGACACAATTTTAGCAAAATTAAAAAGGACAGCAAATTCTCTACTCACATTTAACAAAAAAATATGGTGGAAACACAATTAGGCCTATTTTAAAGGCAGTTCAAGCCAAATATTATGCTCAAGCTTTATTTAATGCTGAAATTTTGCATCATAATAAAATGTATATGCTAGATATTCCTGTTAATAAATTGTTTCAAGAAACCTTAGGTTTACCCAACTTTGTTCCTGCTGCGATACTGAGGGCCGAGACAGGTTATTATTCTTTGCAGGCAGCGGCTGACGCCAGAAAGGTTAATTTTTGGGTTAGAATACTTCAGCATGATCAAAATAGATTAACGGCTTTATGTTTACATGAAAAATACTGGTGGTCTTCTTTAGGGTACTTAAAATCAGATTGGCTATCCCTGATATTCAATTTATTACAGAAAGTGAGGTTAACCTACTTATATCAGTATAGGGCAAGAGGAATCACTATTAGTTTAAAATATCAATCCCTTATTACAAAGGCATTTAGAGAATACTATAAGACTCTAGATTTAAATATTATTAAAAAGCTTAAAATGTTTCCATTCTTGAGGATAAATTATCCTTGTCATTACTACAGATATTACTTAGATATTCTTACAGAAGCAGAAGATAGAAAACAATACACTAGATACAGGTTAGAAGTATTTTCAAATAACATTTTGGAAGCAGTTTACATGAAAAATTCCACTCCTAATTCTGGTTTCTGCTCTTGTACCTGCTCCACACTGGAAAACTTGGAACATGTCATGTTTGTATGTAAATGGTATACCATACCAAGGAAAAAATGGATATGGCATTTATGCCAATCCATTCAAACAACAGATCAGAGCACCTTACTTATTATTTTCTTTACCACTAATGATGAAATCATAATTAAGGCTGTAGCTAAATATTTAGTAAATATCTCTAGAATACGTCTTAGTATAAAAATGAAAAAAAAGCAGAGCTAATATTTATATTATATATATTGTCAAATAGGACAATATTTGTACTCTTGACAAGCTTAAGTATTATGCCTATAGGTAATTGCACTTAGTCGATCTTTACTCCTGTTTTTGCACTATGCACTTTAAAGGGTTGGATGAAATGTTTTCTTGTTTATTTATCTACTTATTTATTTATGTAAAAGAGTGTATTTCATGGTGTAATTCTTTGTATATTGTAGCTTATATTTTATGTAATAACCTGTTTTTGTTGTCATGGTCTGTGACCGCTCAATAAACTTGAACTTGAACAAGCCAGGTTGGCCTGGGGTAGCTGGAGGACAGAGGGGAGACTTTGAAGGTTGCTTGATGAGCTCCAGAGTGTGATCCCTTTCTATCAGTTGAAGAATGCAGGCATCTGATGTGATGGTTCTCCATTGATTGAGATGGAGGGAGAACCGACCTCTGACCACCACCTCTTGGTTGGGGAGTCTGGCAAGGAGTCAAATTGAGGTGGATCCAGCTGCCAGAGCTGGTCCATTACTTCTAGGGTGCTTGGCTGTGGCTCCTGCAGTGGAGGGGGCAGGTAAGGTGGCAGAGACTCTACATTTGCCTTGATGCTGAGAGGCTGCTCCCTGCCTATTGGATCCCTTGCAAAAGGGAGGGCACTGTTTGCTTTTCAGTTGTGTGTGATAGAGCAAGTGGACAGACTTGCTAGTCCTGCCAGATACCTGCAAATCATTAATGATGTCCTGGACATCTGGCCCAAACAGCTTTGAGCCATTGAAAGGGACATTCAGCATCTTCTGCTGGATGTCTGCAGCAAAGCCTAAGACCCTCAGCCCAGAGTGCCTACAGAGGCAAATGCCAGAGGTAGCAGCCCCGGCAATGGTATCTGAGCGATCATAGAGGGCCCATAGGAGGTGCTTGCTAACATCCTTAGTGGCCAGCAAGCAAGTGAGAACCTCCTGCTTCTGGGTACACTGGGCAATCCTCAACCCAAGGGTGGAGGAGGCATAAACCCTCTTGCCCCAAAGATCTATTCTGTGTGACTCTGTCTGGGGGAGGGAACTAAGGTGCTTAGGCACCCTAGACCTCTCATGAGCTGCCTTTATGACCACAAAATCTGTTTCAAGCTGGGCAGCATAATGCAGATACCCTTGTAGGGCATGATAAAGTTTGCCTGCCCTGCAGGGCATAACTGGCACTACATCGGGCCTGTGCCAGGCTGCAGTAGTAGCATTCTTCAAAGCTGGCAGGCAGAATAGGAGGAATGATCTTGGGTGGAGACTCTAGGATCTCCAGGAAGTCCATCAAATCTTTTCTGGTGGCATACTCTTCCTTGGTAAGAAAGCCCATGGCTGAGGACAACTGCTTCATGATATTGAAGAAGGTAGGGTCCTCAGAAGGAGACCTAGGAGTATGTTTGACAGAATCCTCACTCACTGAGGAAGCTATGAATCTGTCTGAAGAGAGGAGTTCTTCCTCCTTCTCTTCCTCATCAGGAAGAATAAGGTCAGCAGAGTACTCCTCCTCAATGTCGACCGATTCCAGATCAAGGTCCAATGTCTGTGGAACTGACGATGGCCCTCGGGGGTTGGCCCTCTACCGCTAAGGTGGAGTCAACAGCGACGGCACAGGTGAAGTAGACCTGTATGCACCTAACTGGTAGACTATCACTGAAGTGAATTTAGTCGAGATTTAATTGAGGTTGATGACCACTGAAGGCTTGATGGAGGAGGGGTCAATGGCTAAGAGAGCGATGACCCACCAGAGGAGCCCTGAGAGCCTGAAGAGCCCACAGCCCAAGGGCCTCAGGAAGCATCAGGCCTCGATGAGAGGGCCATCAGTGATGACTCTTGTCAATGAAGAAGGGGCTGACTACCCAGAGGTTGACGACCGACTGCCCTGAAGATTGGGCAGAGGCACTGTCAGTATGGGTCTGGTAGGGACAGAGACTTGGACAGCAGATTTATATGTCAGCACAGCTGCAGTTGATGGAGTACCCCAGGATGAAGAAGAGGAGGCAGTCAGGGAGCGGGACCACTGCTGGGGGGAAGCGGTCCTGATCTCAGTGTTTTTTATGACTTCCTCGAGGATTTGTCCCAGGCTTTAGCAGCCTGGGAGCTTGACAACCCTACTGGCGAATGGGAAGCAGGGACTCCGGAGGATCCCTGCCTGGAACTGGCTATCTGTTAATCCATGAGGACATTTTTAAGTACCTTTTTGCATCACCTGAGCATTGTTTGATTAAATTTTTAGCAGAGCTCACAGTCAGAGACTTTGTGGTCAGGCCCAAGACAACTAACACAGTGAGAGTGTTCATCTGTAGAGGCAATTTTCTTTCTGCAGTGGCAGTGATGGAAGAGAGAAGTCAAAGGATTAACTCTTGACATAAACAAAATAAAGGAATCTCTTTATAAAAAAAGATTCTAATATAATATGTAAGAAAAAGCTGAAGGTGAAAAATGGCATGAAACTGCGTCAGAGCTTCTGTAGAGATCCATGCAAACAAGCTGACAGTGGGAAAGAACTAAGGAGGGAGCGGAGTTGTTCATGCCTTTATGGGGTTGGTGACATTGTCACATGATGTCGGCGTGGGCAGCCCCAGTTGTACTGCTGAAAATCTTCCATGTGGATCCTGCTTCACTGACGGTGAAGTTCCTACAGTGTGACCCGATGAATGAGATACCCCAAAGAAGATCCCATTTTCCAAATATGGATCAGTGCAATGGTATCAACTGCTGATGAGTGAGTTAAGTTATAGCCCACTATAGCAGCATCAATGCCCCCAGTATAGGCGGCCAACATGCTTGAGGTTTTCATCCCCTCCAGGAAACTCTCAGGTACCAGATTCTGATTAACTCATTCACTCTACCGGAGATCTTTGAGAGTTCCATCACTTGTATCCTGTACACTCTTAACATTGCATCCTGGGCCTTTCTTTTCTTTTTTTTGCTTTGCTCCACCTGCTCACACCAGCCGCTCTCTCCTTCGAGTCGACACATACTGAATTCAGCCTGAGTGACCCCCCCATCCCACATCGCAGCCTACCCAGGGGTAACCTGATGTATCCCTTAATCAGGTGGGTTCCCTCTCTACAGAGGGAATTAGTCTTCCAGTCTGCTTTCCTGGCCCCTGGGTGCTGCTGGGAAGGCCATCAGGAGGCTGCAGCAGCAAGGTTCCAGGTGGCCATCATCCAAGTGGCTGGTGCACCTTTTTCCATTTTCTCCACCCCTCCCACCATGTTCTCGGCCTATGGTGGTGGCCAACCTCGGGTGGAGGCATGAAGAGGGCATGTCAAGGCCACACGTCTCCAAGCACACACCCAATACATCCAGAGAGACCTAGGCAGAGCCCACTACCCTGGAAGGGAAGCATCCAATGGACTCCTGGAAATCCCTCCCTACCGGCCTCCACTCCTGGTACCCGGGCTTGGGGCACGAACCCGGGTCACCAGCGTGCCGAGTGAATCCCTTCGCTCAGTGCCACAGAGCTGGCCATCTGTGTCTTTCTGAGCAAAATCAAGCCATAATCAGCATGTCATGAACAAATGTGAATACCTCTTGAACCATAAGTGCTACCCACAAAGTATGAGCAGCAAAGTTGTTCAGCACAAAATTACCTTTCCAATGGTGCTATGCAATTAATTATAAGCAACTTCATTGTTTTTCTATATTAGTCAAAATAGCAAAAAAAGTGTTTTTTTGCAATAAAAAAGTCAACATAAACCATTTTTGGTAGGAAAATATGTAACATATGAACACCAAATTAAGCATCCATACATTAGATGTAGGTACAACAGCAATAAAATATATTTTTTCCCATTTTATTCAAGATATTTAGGTGAGGCTTGAGGGACAAATGTCAGCCACTCACACCATTACGTAAACAAATGTGAATAACTCCTAAAGTATACGTGATACACACAAAGTATCAGTGGCAAAGTTGTTCAGTACAAAATTACCTTTCTAATGGTGTTATGCAGTCAATTCTAATCAATATGGTCCACAAGTACACAGAGAAATAGTGCTAATGACATGAGGTGTGCCCAGGGCACACAGGAAGTCTTTGTCTGCCGACTGAAGTCATTGTAGGAGATAAAGGGGATGATTTGGCCGCCACCTGCAAGCATTTCCAGGAGGCAATGAGTTAAGTCAGTACTGGAGCTTCTCTGTAGGGTGGGAAGTTACCCAGGAGTCCTCTAACTGGAATCTCAATGCCAATTATCTGACCAAGCTATTGAATTAACCCTGACATCCAAAATGTTGAGTACAGAAGCAAAGACCAGGTTCAGTGTGCAGCCCTGTTTGTGAGTTGCAGAGGAAATAACCGGTTTGAGGTCAAGAGCTTACATTCTCCAGGGGAATATAGTTAGGATTACAAATGGAGAGTTTTAGATGAACAAGTGGGAAGAAGTATTTTGAAAACAGAGTTGCAAGGATATGGAACTCACTAACAGATGCCACTGTGTATGCAGATGATGTGGAACTATTTAAAACCTGCCTGGATGCATTTTTGGTATAACATGGGATCACTGGTTACAGCTGTTAAGTGGTCAGTGGGACAGACTCGAAAGATTTTGCCTCCTCCTTGCCTGACTAATGTAATGCCAGTTTACTCACCTGATAAATGAGATTGTATGAATACCCTTTACAGCGCTCCAACATTATGACAAATGGGTCTGTAGGCATCCTTTGATAGGCTGATGAACAAATCATTTGAATTGTTACAAAATTTAATATGGTCTCCACCCCTTTATTCCAGATTTCCCTCATTTTGGGACTTCCAAAGCTTCTGTAACACCTGGTTACATATCTTTCTTAAAAAATGCATGTGTTTACAGTATAACATAAATAGTGCAGAAACTGTTAAGTCCATAAGAAATCTTTTATTAAGTATTCTATGACAATCGGCAGGAGACTTTGTGTAAAAAAGGCATAGAATACTATTATATGTTTCTCATCACTACAGAAGAACAAGAAAATGCACAACAATAACTACCGTTCTATGAAACAGGAAGGTTCTCTGTAATGTGACTGGAGCCTTCCCTTGCTGGGAAGGTCTCAGAGTTCTGTAAAGGGTGCTCATACAATCACTTTTATCAGGTAAGTAAACTAGCATTATATATCGCACCCTTTACAGCACTCCAACATCATGACAAATGCCTGAATTAAGAAACAGTTCTCCAGTGCCCAAAGGTGGGATGAGGATAGAAAAGTTCCAGCATGGATTGCATACCTTCCTGTGAAAGGAGGCCTTTTCTAACTCAAAGGTGTAAAGACAATAGTGCCTGGTGAAGGTATGCATGAATGTTCAACTAATAGCCATGCCAATTTCCAAGATCAAAAAGCTGTTTCTCTCCACCCAGGAGATAGACACTGCCCTAGTAGAGTAGGCCTTCAGGTTCCCAGGGATAGGTTCCCCGTAAGTCATGTATACCACCCTCATTGCTGTTTGAAGTTCTCTGGCTATAGTGGCTCTGGAAGCATGAGTTCCTTTCTTGGACTCCTGGATCAGGCAAACAACCTGTCTGTCTTCCATAGGGAGTTGTCCTTTGTAGACAGCATTTATCAGCTCTATGGACATCCGAAGTCTGTTGTGCCCTGTCATAAGGGTGCTCAGGGCCTGGATTGAAAGTAGGTAGAGATACCTTCTAGGATGCATGGAAGGACGATGACACCTTAGAAATGAAAGAGGGTACTGTTCTCAAAATTACCCTGTCATTATGGCAACAAGCATGTGTCAATGCCAAACATTGGTTGCTTGTGAAACTATTTGTGTTTTGTAATTCTGACCTCCAACACCCATATTTGTACCCCAATTTTTTAATATTTTTGCCCCAAATTTTCAACATAGCCCTCTTATGATGCCACCTCATGAACAAGTGCAGAGAAAATGTTTAATTCCTGCCCGAAAGGTGATTTCGCAGTGACTGCAAAATCACCTTTCAGGATGCAAAAACAAATTTTTGCCAGGATTTTAAGAATGACAGCTGTCACATTCATGTGGTGCTGTACAGAAATGGCTGTTGAGGGACAACACTGGGGGACTGAGCACCCCTAGAGTCAGTGTTATGTTTGTTAGGGGTGCTCAGAGGAGGGTCGGGTAGGGGGCAGCAGTTACAGGGAAGTCGGTTACATACATCGATGGACAGCTTTCTGCTAGCTAGTCAAGAATTACAAATAAAATTACAAAAAAAAAACTATGAGGTTGTGACACTGGAGGATTAGGCACCTCCAATGTCAGTGTTATGCTTGGGGGGACATGGTGCTGAGATGAAGGGTTGGGTGGGGGAGACAGTTACAGGGTGGCCAGCAACAGACATAGATGGACTTTTTTTTTTACAGACTGACAGACTCCTTGAAAGCTACTTAGCTGTTTGCTGACTGGCTTCATGCAAATCACAGGACTGCAGCCCTCTCTGAATGGAGCAGCTTTGGTCCTTTGAAATACATAAACTTTCAGCCCATCAAGCAGAGAGTGAGGTCAGAACCATAGCATGTGGTCATTGGCGTAGACTGCCAAGCACGTTCTTTTGGCAATGACCCCCCTCCTCCCGAAATCCCTATCATTGACACTAAACGTTGGGGCAAGTGCAGCCAACTAAAAGGAATGGCTCTTCGCACAATAGGACTTGGAGTTCACTGGCTCTTTGAACTGAGTAGACAACAACTAGAAAAAATGTTTTTATAGTTAAAAAGTGCATCAATTCGGAGTCTCATGGTTACAAGGGAGTTGTGGTTTGAGCGACCAAGACAACATTGAGCTTCCAGGGGCTAAGGCTGTCCTCTTCTTGGGGCAGATCTTTTGGATGCTTTCAAGAACATGATCTTTTCGATATGGGCCCCTGGAATTACTCCTTTTACTACTCCTTTGATCACTCCTGTGGCTGCTGCCTAAATGAAGGGTGTAACAAATCTCATAACATTTTACAGGAAGATAAGTAAGTGTCTTGATTTAGGGAATCCAGTTGACATTATATTTCTAGATTTTTTTGAAGGTCTTCGACCTTGATCATCATAAGGCCATAATTCTTAAACTTGATAGCCTGGATATCCTGGACAAAATTATAAAATGGGTTGATGGATGGCTGTACCTCAAGGCTCAGTTTTGGGTCCACTGTTATTTCAGATATTTTTATCAGTCATAAATACTGGTGTTCAAAGATGACTGGAAAAATTTGAAGACAATACTAAGCTGGGTAGCCAGCCCAGTGGCACTGATGGCTGAGGTGCTGGATGCCACACCTAGCGCCACATCAGTGACCCGGGTTCAGGAACAGACTTGGGCTGCCGGGAGTCAGCAGGGGAGGGAAGAGATCAAGTGTCCAGAAGACTGCTTTCTCTTCCCTGGGGAGGGCTCTGGGGACGCGTCACACAGGAGCGACCTCTGGCGGCGGTCAGAGGATGGCCAGGATTGCGACACCACGCAATGGTGAGGGACGGAGCTACGGCTAGCGTAGGCACTCTGTGCCCAGACACCATGGCACGACCGAGCTCTGGGGGAAACAGTAAGCAGAAACCCTCCCCCCAGAGAATAGGTGAAGGCACCACCTCCTGTTACACACTCCCAACACTAGGCGCTCCAGTCTCTCCATGGTCAGTCACTCCGGCCAGCACTCTAGATAGAACTCCCTGGGAAGATAGGGCGGCCCTTCCCCGTGAGGGTTCAGATCTGGGGGTTTCATTAGTTGGAGTGAGGAGAGCAGCCACAGCACCATAGCGGGAGGTAGAGAACAGGCACGGTGGATGCTGGAGAGAGATCCTCTGTGTAGGGGTGAAGAAATAAAGTAAAAAAAAAAATACTAAGCTAAGTAATTCAACTGAGCTGGCAGAACAGTGAGACAAATTGCAAAACAATGTAGACCTATTAGTTTTATCGTCAATAAAATGTGGTATGAGACTTATCTTAAAAACATGCATGGTCGGGCATGTAATACCAAAATATTTAAAACAGCTATTTTATCAACAGATACAAATTTAATGTAGCTGATTCTGAGAGGGACCAAGGAATATTTGTAACAATCAATTTAAGTCCATCCAGACATGATGATGAGTTGTTCAGCAGGACAAATAAGATTACTGGGATCTATGCACGAAGTGGGTGGGGTAAGCAGAAAACAAGCATGCCCTGCCCACATAGCTGTACACCCACGGACAGGTGCGCACATGCTGGTATTCACAACTGGCTCCCACCTGTCTGTGGCCCCACCCCTCTGGCATGGAGTACAATGCAGGGCAGCTGGGGGAGGAGTCGTGGACCTGGGCAGGCATCCAATCTGATGCCCATCCTGGGTCCAGGAGTGAATCCCTTGTGCCTGTAGGCAGGGGTCTGGGTCGTGCATAGCCCCTGTGGGTGCCCAGATCTGCGTGACCACACTGTAGTGACAGACCAGCCCAGGAGACTTCCCCCCCACCCCGGCACAGTGCAGCCCTGTCTCTGGAGTCTGTTGGTGGATCCTCCAGCCCCGTGGCACCGACACCCCTGGTCCCCGTACATGTTGCTGGTGCCACAGCTTAGCTGCCCCAGCCCTCCCCATCTGCCTCATGGGAAGGGACGCACTGCGGGATGTTTCCTGGTCCCCTCACGACCAGCTGGTGAGGTCCATGGGGGTATGCAGTGGGTTATGGCAGAGCTACCCTGGCACACCCTGCACCCCCTCTGCACCCATGCGGCCAACACTACGTGATTTAGTGCATACCACGTAGTGCTGGCACACCCCTAGAATGCCCCTGGCATGGTGTGGTCCATGGATGTGGGGGATCGGGTGCCTTGGGTCTGCGTGCCCCCCATTTGTGCATCCAGTGTGGGGCAGCAATGGGTGCAGAGTGGCTACATGCCCAAGATACGCGGCACATAGCCACTCCTCCCCTTCTGCATAGGGTCCACTGGCTATATAAAGAGAAATTTTATTTTTCAAAACAAAAAAGTAGTTCATCCCCTGTGTAGAAATTTGATAAGATCACATATAGATTATGCTTCATAGTTCTGGGTACCAGCACAAGCAAAAGACAAAATAAACTTGACTGAATTCAACAAAACATAACAAAAATTATCACAGGCCTAGATGGAGAGCATTATTAAGAAAGATTAAAATTCCTTGGACTAATTGACCTTGAGGTCAGAAGGAGGGGGGAACCTTCTTCCAGTGTATGATATTATAAATAAAGAGGAGCTAAGAGGGAATATAGGGATTTTCACTAAAAGATAATCATATCCATACAAGAGGACACTCACATAAAATGAAGCTAAACAAATTTGAGACGACTTATAGAAAGAATGTTTTCACCCAGTGGGTGACTGGGCTATGGAACAGTTTACCTCAGAGCATGATAACCAGTGCAAACAGGCAATCTTCAAAAACAAATTAGCTAGATTAATGTTAGATGGGAAACTACATGATTACTACCACTGAGTTGCAAAAGGTTGTTTCGATGGTCCTCTGGCCTACTACTATCTTATTGAACTGAATTAAACTGAGAACGTTTTTCTCAAAACATCTTTGTACATAAAGTCCAGGACCTGTGGAATGTTTGTCTGTAGTGGATATATACTGTATCTGTGGTGAGGCACCATCCAGAAAAAATGGACCACTGCCTGTTGTATGTGAGGATGGTGGAGGTGTGTCCAGCTTGGGGTATATTGTCTACCAGATGGCTCAATTCACTGGCCTCTAACAGCCTCTGTCTTTGAGCATTCATTCTGTCAGGTTGCGGCTGTGTGGCTAAGAGTGTCGTACTGGGTCTTGAGTCAAAAGGTCGCCCAATGACCGCCAACTTCTGCGGCATGTCCTTAAACATTCTCACCAGTTTGGGGTACCAAGTTTTCCTAGGCCAGTCCAATGCAATCAGTGCCATAGACAGACTAGAGATCTGAATCCTGCACAGGACACCGGCAAAGAGTGGGATCAGAGGAATAAATGTATGCCATGAAAGCAAGAGGGCAATTACTCCCACCATACCTGCATCCTTGTGTCCTGTGAAGTACTTGGGCACCTCTTTGTTCAATCGTGAGGCCATAAGGTCCAGGTCAGTTGGTCCCCAATAGTAGGATACTGTCTGGAATGCTGTTCTGCTGAGCTGCCACTCCCCATGGTTGATGGTCTGATGGCTCCGTATGTCTACTTGCTGACTGAACTCCCCACAAGGTGGACTGCTGTGATTCTGCAGATGGAACTCTGTCCAGCATATGACCTTTGTGGCTTCTCTGAATTTCGGGGACTCTTTGTTCTGCCTTTTTTTTATGTGACTATGGCCACTCTGTTATCCATTCAGATCCATACTTATTTTCTGATTATCTTTTTTTGAAAGTGGTTCAGTGCCCCGAACACTGCTCTGGTCTCCAAGACATTTGTGGGGAGCCTCGTCTCTGAAGGTGACCTTTTGTTTGCACTGTTTTATTGCCCAGGGTGGCACCCCCAACCCCTCAGACTTGCATCCATCTCTATTGTGACTGAGCAGTGCTGCTCTAATGCTGCACCATATAGGAGTGTTTCTCTTATTGTCCACTTTGCAATCACTTGCCTCACCTCAGAGTGAGGGTGAAATGTGCATTGTAGTTTTGTGATGCCTAGACCCACCTGCTAACAATAAAGGCAAGTCAAAGCAATTTTCTTCATATAGCACCCAATCCCTGGGGCTCTGCGTGCCTTACATAAAAACAGATAAAATCATGACAAAAGTATAACATACAGTTAATAAATAACAGCTAATCTATAGAGTTAAAAAAATAAAAAAGTCTTAAAATAACTAAGGTAACTAGTCTAACTAACATAATTTGTGCTTATTAATCACCTTCATCGGGAAAAGCCAGACAGGATAGATACGCCTTTAGGCCCATTTTTGAAGGATTCAACAGTCGGGGCCTCCCTGACAGCAGCTGGAAAGGAGTTCCACAGGGCTGAGCCGGCAACACTAAAAGCACAGTCACCGGACATTTTTATTCTGACCCTAGGAACAGCAAGGAGGACCCTAGTCGAGGAACAGTGGGAGTGGACCAAGGGGGCGGGACTGAGGAGATCAGACACATAGCCTGGGCCCAGTCCATATAGGGCCTTATAGGTGAGCAAGCCCATCTTGAAGATGACACTCTCCACCTGATAGGCAGCCAGCACAAAAATCTGAGGGGGACTCATGTGCCATTACATCCATGTGTGGAGCTCTAGGCATGATGTCATCAGCCCCAGGAGTTGATTCAGGTCCCAGACAGTTGGATATGGTTGGGTGAGAATTGTCTTGCATTGGAGTATGACTGCTGTTATCCTTGAGTCCGAAGGTCAAACTCTGCCTCATGAGGTATTGACGACCACTCTTCGGCGCTCTATGGAGCATAAGGCTGGGTGAAATGTATCTTCCGCCAGCAGAATTCAGGCAAAATTTCCATTCCACTTCTGCAAAATTTCTCAAAACTGCACCAAAATTTAAATTTCAGTTATTTCTGTATAATATAAAAAATATTCAGCTAATGTGCACCAAGTTTGTCATGGTGAATTTAACATCCCTCATGGAGACGTGTACCACCGTGGAAATTTCAGAAATTAACTGGAAAATTTGCTCAAAAATTCATGGACACATAATAATAATAAGAAGAATAATCAGCATTTATATAGCGCTTTTCAGACACAGTGTATCCCAAAGCACTTTACAAGCAATGCTAGACTGGTAGTGAAGTGATTGAATGTGTAGTGGCGGCCATATCGCACATCATCACCCACACAGCCTGAATAATTGCATGAACCAGTTTATGGGAAGGGGAATGCTGGCCAGGACACCAGGAATGTTCCTACTCTTTGTGAAGAGTACCCTGGGTTCTTTTTTCCACCTGGACACCCACCAGGACAACACCAGGATGGGCAGACGGGACCTTGGTTTAACATCTCATCTGGAGGATGGCACACCCCAGCAGTACAGCACCCCCCAATACTGCACTCAGATGCCAGCGATTATTAGGTGCAAGTCCAATCCTGGTGTGGGATGAGAACCCACAACCTTCTGGTCCAGAGGCGGATGTGCTACCAACTGAGCCATGCTGACACCTATAGTAATATATATAATAGGTAATGCCACTAGAATTCCATTCATGAAATTTAACTTTTACAAAGCACTTATCACCACTGAATCCATTTAGTTGTGTGTTTACAGTCCTGTAGTTCTTTTCTGGGTGACTATTTTGTACCCCCGCTTTTTTTCTCTGAGCTTGACCAGATGGAATCTGTGGACATGCTTGTCACACTGAATTCCTTCTAGTTTTTCACAGACAAGCTCACTCCAAAAGAGCCACCTGCTGCTTTTCCTGTAGAACCAATCACTGTGGAGTAGCTGTAATTTCTCTTTGTTGGTTCCCCAGTCATTTTCATCTCCCACCAGGTCTCTGTGAGTTCCTCTATGTTCCGGACTTCCAAGTGTATTTTTTCTCAGATCAGACAATTCTGTGGGCTGTGATTCTTATATGCTCTGTTTTCAAGTGGGAATTGTCCCTGCATGCTTTCTGGCTCCAAGTTGTAGTCTGCTATTCTTTTGCTACTTAGCCCAACCATCATTCCCTTGAGAAACCCATGCATCTAACTTCTGCGACTGATACGAACATGCAAACATATGAAAACATCATCAGAAACAGGCCTCACGGTCTATCGAGTCTGCTCGATTGTGCAGTTAACCCCTCAACTTGCAGCTGCCCCACTCACCCCTCCCTCCCCTCCTCATAATCACCCCCTCTCACTCTGTCCCATCCCCTCTTAAAACCATCCACCGTACTACAGGCTACCACCTCCTACAGCAGCCCATTCCACCCATCCACCACCCTCTCAGTGAACAACATCTCCTGACTCCCTAATCTTCCTCCTCCAGTCTCATGTGGTGCCCCCTCGTGACCCACCCCATTCTAATCTGGAAAATCACTTCTGTACTAGTCCTGTTAATCCCCTTTAAGCATTTAAAGTTTTGATCATGTCCCCCCATCCTGCATCTCTTCCAGGGAATACATGTTCAGCTCACCAAGCCTCTCCTCATAGGAGTATCCCTCTAAACCCAGCATCATCTTTGTCGCCCTCCTCTGTACACCCTCTAACAATCTGATGTCCTTCTTCAGGAATGGGTGCCAGTACTGCATGCAGTATTCCAGGTGTGGCCTGACCAGCGACCTGTATAGGGGCAGGATCACCTCCCTATTTTTGTAAATAAGCTTTCAGCTTAGTGTGTCTCACCTGGTTAAACAATTTGAAAAAAAAAATAAAAAATTGGAGGAGATTCTCCTCACTATGCACTCCAGCATCCTGTTGGCTTTTGCTGATGCCTTCCTGCACTGAGCTGAGTTGTTCATACTGCCCGTTATAAGTACCCCTAAATTCTTTTCCTCCTCATTGCATTCCAGCTGTTCTCCCCCAGCTGATAGCTCCTCCCCTGGTTGTTAGCCCCAAAGTGCAAGACCTTGCATTTTTTGGCATTAAACCCCAACTGCCATGCCTCCGACCACTCCTGTAGTTTGGCCAGGTCCTCCTGCAACCCCCTCCACCCTTCAATGTCATCTAAAACAGCTCCCTTCTTTGTGTCATCTGCGAAGAGACTGATCTTACTCTCGACTCTGTGGGAGATATCAGCTATGAATATCCTGAACAACACCGGTCCCAGTACTGATCCCTGTAGCACTCTGCTTGTCACATCCCTTAGTGATGAGATTTCCCAACCCACCACCACCATTTGCTGCCTTTCCTTCAGCCAGTTGGAAATCCAAATTACCATCTTAGTTCCCACCCCTATATATTTCACCTTCCCCCCCCAGCCTCCCATGCAGCACGGAATCAAAGGCCTTGCTGAAATCCAAATACAGGACATCCACCGCATGGCCTTTGTCCAGTTCTCTTGTCACCCAGTCGTGATACTCAATCAGGTTTGTCTTGCAGGATCTTCCTGAGACAAACCCATGCTGCTGACTGTCCTGGAGACCACTGATCTCCAAAAATGTCACCAGTCTCTCTTTTAGGATCATCTCCATGAGTTTCCCCACAAGCGATGTGAGACTCACTGGTCTGTAGTTGCCTGCTTCATCCTTAGGTCCACTTTTGTAAATGGGTACCACATTCACCATCTTCCAGTCCTGTGGTATGCATCCAGTGTCAAAGGAGGTGTTGAACAGGTCAGCCAGTGGTCCTGCCAGGATGTCTGCTAGTTTCTTAAGTACCCTAGGGTGAATGCCATTTGGATCCAGTGCCTTGTCCCCCCCTCAGAGCCCTTAATTCTTTTAGCACCCTACCCTCTGTAATCCCTATATCAGTCGGTACCCCGTCAAGTAAGCGCTACCAGAATAGCACCGCACTATATGGCGCTAGTCTGGTAAGCACTCACATGGACAGTGAGTGGGGTTTTACAGTGTTAGCTGTAAGTGCTCCCCTGGTTGTTGTCTGTGGTCCTGTACACAGGACAAGGGCAACAGGGAACAGGAGGCTGGTTGAGCTGCTCCTGTGTCATGGAGGGCTGGTGCATGGAGCAGCTTGGTCAGTGGCAATGGAGACCAGGATTCTAATCCTGGTCTCCAACACTTTTTACTATATTGGGACTTTGTTTTTTTTACATGGGGCCATGGCAAGAGTATTCCACAGCTCCATGAATTTTAACTTTCCCCAGGATCCACTCCCCCTCTGAGTCAGAATCCTATAGACGGGGGGTGCAGGAGCAGAGCCCAAAAATGGCACCTTTTTTACCGCACGCACCATGCCAGCACTATTCTTGTTGGTGCTTACTGGACTCAGTGCCATATCAGTCACTTCCCCCACCACCAACTCCTCCTCCTCTCCCCATTGGTGTCTTCCCTTCTTTCTCCTTCGTGAACACAGAGCAGAAGTAATCATTCAGTGCCTCTGCCTGGTCCTCCCTCTTCTCCACCCAGCCCCAGTCCTTCCTAATCCTCACAATCTGATCCTTGTTTTTCTGTCTTTCACTGATGTAGCTGAAGATATCCTTTTCTCTGTTCTTAATGCCCTGCACCAGTCTCAGTTCCCCAGCAAGCCTTGGTCATTCTGACTAGCCTGGTAACCTCCTTGGACTTCTTCATATACACCTCCCTGTTATTCCCCCCTCCCATTTTCTTGAGCCTCTGAAATACCTTTTTCTTCAGCCCTCACCCCTTCCATGATCTTCTGCATCAGCCAACTGGGTTTTCTTACCCTTCCCTTCTTACTTCTTGTTCTTGTGCATGCCCCAGTACCTTCCAGCAGCCCTTTCTTAATAATATCCAATTTTTGGCTAGCGTCCATGTGCTGCTGAATTTCCGCCAGATGCCTGCCCCAAATTTCCCCCAACCTTTTAAAGTCCACCTCCTTAAAGTCAATCACTCTGGTACTCGTACCCCCTGCTTCCCTGCCCATGTTGAGTGTGATCCATACTGTGTGGTGGTCACTACCAGCCAGACGGTCCTCTGCCTCCAAGTCCCTTACAGCCTCTCCATTTGATAGAACCTGGTCCAGAGTCCTATTCAGTCTAATTTGCTCGCTAACCAACTGCACCAGGAAGCTGTCCTGAAATGCCTCTAATAGGACCTGCTCCCTTGCACTCTTGGTGGTTGGGGTGCTCCACTCCACTCCCGGTAGGTTGAAGTGCCCCACCACCACCACCACAGTGTTCCCTTTCCTGCAGACTCTCCTGATTTGCTCAGCTAACTCCCTTGGGCTGGCGGCCTGTACACTACCCCTATCCTCAATGTCCTACTTTTTGAGTCTTGAAGCTGCATCCACAGGGCCTCTGTTCTTTCTTCCTCCCCCTTCTCCCTTATGCACCTTATCCCCTCTCATACATATATTGCCACCTCCCCTTTTCCCTTAGCCCTATCCTTCCTGAATATTCTATACCTTGTGATCATCAAATCCTATTCCTGGTACTGGGTGGCCCACGTTTCTGTGATGGCCGCAATGTTCACCCTCCCTATTGCCAAAAGAGCCTGTAATTCTGCTGATTTGTTATCAAGGCTTCTCGCATTCATTGAGACAACCCTCCAACCATTTCTTGCCCCCTCCCCTCCTAATCCCCCCATGCCCCTGCTCGGTAAGCTTGTTTGGCTCCCCACTCTGGGATCCCTGCCTACCATCTGTCCACTTGCCACCCCCCCACCTAGTTTAAATCCATCTTCAGAGCTATGTATTTCCCTACCCTCTGCTTTAATACCCCCTTCCCCTCCCAGCTCAAATGTAGCCTATCCCCTGCATAAAGTTCATTGTTGTCCCAGATTCTATTGACTGACCTGCCCTGCCTGCAGTTAAGCCGGGTATGGACCACCCAGATGCGACTATGCCATTTCCCCTTGCTGTCCCATCTAATCCCTTGAAGTATAGAGTCTTCCAGCACTAGTACCCCTCCCTCTCCAATCCTCGTCTTCCCCCCACCCTTTTACCTTGATATCTACTGCAACAGTCCGCTCCAGCTGAAACCCTGCCCTTCCCTCCTATGGTCCTCCCCACCCTGGACCTACCCCTGTCCCCCCTTACTGTTCCCTCACACTCTTCCTATTCTTCCCCTCCCTCCTAGTCACCCCTCCCCCTCTGCTAAGTCCCTCTCATTCTCTGCTCTAGCATTGCTCCTCTCGTATTTACTCCTGCTCCCTTCGTCCATTCTTCCAGCTGTGCCCCTCCCCTTACCACTACCACAGTCCGCTGCCCAACTACTTACCTCATGCCATCCTCTCTTTCCCCTATCTACCCCTTTCTCTGAGATCCCTCACCCCCCACTCCAATGTTGCCAGCACCGCATACTTATTACCTGCCCTCTCTGCCAAGCTGGATGTGGGCTCCTTCCCTGCCCTTACCCACCCTCCCATGCTAGGCCACCTATTTGTAGTGCTTCTGCCCCTCACTGTCCCCCCATTGTTCTCCCCACATGGTGTCCTCCTGGTGCCCTTTTCCCAGCTCCCTTCCCCCTCCCCCAACCTTCCCAACTCTCTACCAAGCCACAGCACTTCTTCCTTGAGTCTCCTCAGCCTGTGACAGATCGGACAATCTCCTAGCTTCCACAATACATTCATCCAGACTGCTCCCCCAAACCATTGCAACCCACTATTCTACCCCCAATGGCCCCCTAGCACCTTGATGCCCTCTGTGCCCCCTTCCCTTGCTGCCCCATCCTCCTCTGCTAGTGCCATGCCACCCCATTGTGTCCTACTCCAGCTCCCTCCATTTGCTCACCTCAGCATTGCTTTACTCCCTGAATACCCCCTATTAGATAGACCTCATGTAATGTGTCCTTAACAAACCCCTGCACTGCTTCATACAGTCCCTAGACTTAACAGCCCTTTTCCATGTAGTGACAGTACTTTGAAGTTCCCCTATGATCCCAGCAGTGCTACCTGTAAAGACAGTAGAAGACTAAGTACCCCTCAATGCAGTACGTAAAACTGAGTTTCCCCCTAGGCCAACAGTTACCAACTCCACCAAATACCGTATACCAGTCACTTCAAGTACCCCTTATACTACAGAGCCCAAACAGTTTCAAACACCCCCCCAATCAATTAACTGTCACAGTGCCCCTGCTCTGTAGTACTTTCTCCAGAAATGGAATAGTGCCCTGTTCCTGACACAGCTGCAGTGCCCCGACCCGGTAATAAAACCTCCTTAAATTGAAGAGACAGTACCTTAGACCAGTAACAGTGCCCTTACCTCTGGATGTATCCCTGCCCTACAAGTTGCCCAGGGGCCACTCCTTCCAACAAGCTCCTCTTCCTGCCCCCTTCTGGTTCTCTTCCCCCAAAGGAAGACTCTACTGAAGCACAGCTGCTCAGGGGTCCACCTCCTCTTCACTCTCCACCTCCAGAACTTCCCGATTTGTTCCAAACCACTACTGGGAGTGGTCCCAGGACTATTTAATAAGGAGGAGGTGCAGGGTGGGTTGGCGAGAGAAAAACCCCGCCAAACAAAGCAACACACTACTGGTGCATGGCTGGGCCTGCCCTTAAATAGCCCAGCCATGATTTAAATCTCACACCCTTAGCGCAGCCTCCCCTGATTGGCAGCACCTACGGGAGCCACCCAAACTCCAGAGCAGTTTCTCCTTGCCACCAATGTGGCCCTCTACAGCTCTGGTGCGAGCCTCAATGCTGCCTCTTAGCCTCCTACCGCTGATGCAGCTTCAGGCATGTTGCTGTTCCCCCTCCCGGTACCAACTGCCAATGTAGTCGCTTCCCCTCCTCCAACCGCTGATGCAGTCACCTCCCTCACGCAAAAAAACCCACCAAACAAAGCAACACACTACTGGTGTGTGGCTGGGCCTGCTCTTAAATAGCCCAGCCATGATTTAAATTTTGCGGCCATAGCGTGGCCTCCCCTGATTGACGGCTCCTGTGGGAGCCACCCAAACTCCAGAGCAGCCTCTTCTTGCCGCTGATGCAGCCCTCTATGGCTTTGGTGGGAGCCTCAATGCTGCCTCTTAGCCTGCTCCCGCTGATGCGGCTTCAGGCGTGCTGCTGTCCCCCTTCCTGGTACCAACCACCAATGTGGTCACTTCCCTTCCTCCGACCACCGATGTGGTCACCTCCCTCACAGCAAAAAAACCCACCAAACAAGGCAACACACTGATGACCCCTCCACTAGTTATCTCACCTAACCTACAGTTTAAATCCCCTTGACTTCTGGAACCTCCAGATGCTTGGCTGTTCTTGAGTGCATCTACATGCACCATGCAGAACACATGTCTCCCACTCGATGTGTTAGCAGAATGTTAGGGCATTTCCTGCAGCATCTCTTTGTTTAGCCTTTGATCAGGTCTTCATGCTCTGACCTGGTGGAGGCAATGTGAGAGTAGATAAGGACCAAGTGAAGTACAGCAGCAGAGCTCAAACACCTATAGAGTAGTTAGCCCAATCAAGAGTCACTGCTCTGTTGATTCCTCAGAGTATGAGTCATTGCTTCCCAGCAAGTGAGCCACAGGATGGGCTTGTAGTTGTAAGCATTCTTTACCCCTGAACGAGCTAGGTCAACAGGGAAAGGAGGATCTGTTTCTTTATGAGGACCTCCTAAGATGGTCATCATGTGTACCATTGATATACAATACTAGTGACTAATGATGGTAGCAGTCCCACTCATGATGGCCATCATGCATTTGCAGAAGCTTAAGATGGTTGTTACCCCAAACAAGATGGCCACCACACATTGTATATGCTTAAGAGCATCTACAATGAGCAAGACTGAGCCCGAGAATTCCAAATCACATGAGAGTAGCCATGATATAAAATGGCAGATCTGGCGAATGTGCAGGTGGTTATGAGAGAGATGAAGGCAGCCATGATGAAGATGACTATGACACAGAAGGCACCAAACAGAGATGGAGTGGACAAGTCATAAACATGAAGAACAGCATTCGGCGTGGGTCAACAGCTACACCTGGGCCAAACAGAGATGAGCAAACAATATCTTGCAATGGTTCTCCCCTTCTCAAAGGGGGAATTAGAGGCCAGGCATGGGAAAAAACAATCAGGGTAAATACAATAATCATGGATAAAGCTCTCCAACCCAAGACAAATTTTTGGGGGAGGTGATACTACACATCCTGGTATCTATCCATTCCCTAAGCAAAGACAACAGATGCAGAAAATTCCAGCTAGCAGGCTGAGAATATTTGGTTGGTAAGGCTCTTCTGGAATCATCTGAGAGTGGGAGTGGGAGCATAGAAAAAATGATCCCATCCAGGCTAATTGCTCCAGAGGCATCAGAGGGTGGGCAATAGGAGGCACACATACAGATTCTGCCCTTCCTGGCAGGATGGAGGTAGTAAGGGAGTGGAACACTCAAGGATCAATTTGAGGAGTACGTGGATACATCCAAGGTGGAAACAAACAGCACAGCCTCCATTACGAAGCCACACTGTGTTCAGAGTCAAGGCAAGCACTTCAAACTCCATAAAGCTTCAAATCCAATAATTTAAATCCCACAAGGCAGGCAGCATAGTGGGGGCAACCAGTGGCCGAAAAACTCTGCCTAAAGCAACAACCACAAACAACACAACATGCAATGAAGGCCACAAAGGCCAGAGCAAACAAACAAACCAGAGTGACCGACAAACACAAAAGCATGGTCACCTACCCAGAAGAAAAAACACACAAATGAGGAAAGTGCCTGCAAAGTGGACGGATTAACTATATGCCAGGCAGTAACTAAAGGAAGGGGGAAGAATTAAAATGTAATTTCTTACCATAATTAGAACTGATAAATCCTTGAGGAGCCAAAAGTGTGACCAACCTGAGAAGATGCACAAACTAAACTGAGAAAAGTCTAGTAGGAAGGAGTGGAGATCAGATTGGATTTCATAATAATTCAAATGGACTGTGTATCAGCCTGTCAGAGGAAGCCCACATACCCATTTGTCATGACGTCAGACTTCTGTAAAGGATGTGATATATGTTGTAATAGTGCTTTACTTTATACTTCATTTTGCTTCTTGTGGCACTTTACTTTTTTGTTTGTGTTTTGCTTTTGTTGTTTGTACTTCACATTTATCTTGTTTTACTTTGTATTGTTGCTTTACTTTTGACATACATACATACATACATAGTTGCCAGCAGATTTGCCCGATCCAGTTCACTGGTATTGTATAGTAGCTCTACCCTCCCATTTCCTCCCTCCCTCCCTCCCCTTCTCCTCCCTGTATACCTCTGTTGTTCACCAAACCCCCACCCTGTACCATGCCCCTGTGCCTATCCATCTGTACTTAACAAATGTTGTTGCTTCACTGTTTTGTTTGTATTTTGTATTTTTATCATTGCTTTACATTTTTGATTTGTACTTTGCATTTATCGTTTTTTTAAGTTTTTGTTATTGCTTCATTTGTCTGTTGTAGCTGTGCTTTGTTTTGTTTTTTTTCTTTTACTTCTTTAGGAGGCTTTCTTTCTTTTGTCAGCACTTTACAGTACTTTTTTGGTTGTATCTTATTTTTAGTGTATTTTGTATTTCAGGGCCCACGGCAGTTAAGTTCGGGCTTCAAGACATCTCTTGGCTCCCCACAAACATATCTGAAAAACAGTAAATCCTGTAGCTTTCTGCCCAAATGTGATCTGAAGAACACTTCAGCAGCTTCTCAGTTCAAAATGTGTGTGTGTGTGGTGTGTGTGTGTGTGTGTGTGTGTGTGTGTGTGTGTGTGTGAGAAATATTCTCCTGCAATCACCAGTCTCTTCTATAAGCAATAGGGTTTCACTCTGATGTACAGTACTATATATGCAAAAAGCCTATTACTAGACTGATTAGCAGACTTCCCATCACACACATACAAACAAAACCCCAGTGATGTCAAAAGAAAACATGCAATTAGAACACTGTATAATCAGAACATGAAACATATGTCACCGCTCATCTTGCAATGCAAGCCGCTTACACAAAATAACCTTTAGGGAGCTGTAGGCGAGTGATGCAGAGGTTAATAGGCCTGTGGTCAGGGGCAGAACTCGATGAATTTTACAGTACGGCATATAGGGAAACATGAGCTGCTGAGTGTCAACTTTCTCAGGATGTGAGAGGCCACCTATTTCAGATGTTGTACTGAATGGATGAGAAACAGATGCATTGTAACTTGTGACATCATTTTCTTTAAATGGAAATACTGTAAAGTACAAACACTCAGAATCTCAAAATACCTTTCACTGTTCTTTTACACTGAGGTGGGTGTGTATGTTTGTGCAGGTGTGTGAATCTGTGCGTACCCATGTGTATTTGCGTGACTGTGAGTAGGTGTGTGGTTACAGGTGTGTAGGTGTGAGTGTGTCTGTTTAAGTGTGTATATACGGATGTCTGGGGACTGGTGCATGTGGGTGGGAGGAATTGTAAATCTAGCAGCTTATGTACTCAGGGCTTGACCTAAAATGATTTGCTTATTCTGGCTTTTGCTGTCCCTCCACCCCCATCCCTTTGATATCATTTTACCCCTGACTCTATAGCACAGATATGACATAGTCATTTCCTATACAGCACAAGAAGAAGATTTTGAGGAGAAGACAACTCTGAAGGGTCGTCTTACTGGAAACAGAAAAGGTTATACAAAATACAACATTCTGAGCATTTATCCTGCAACTAACTTAGGCCCCTGGTCAGAAAGTGTTTTGCCGGATTTGGGGGGTTATTATTTATAGGCAATTAGGGGGTAGAGGGAGATTATTGGGAATGATACTGAGGGGATTTATGAGTCTTGGGTTACGGGGCAGCTTGGCACAAGAGTTGTATTATTTTTTCCTGGCATGTGGATAGACTGGGTGGGACACACCATTTCATATTTTGGAAGGTATATGATGAGTGTTAAAAAATGTATTTTGTGGAATGTTCGTGGCCTTCGCACGAAAGTAAAACAATATCAGGTGTTGAAGCACATAAACCTGCTTAAAGGCGGCATCATATTTCTACAAGAGACTCATCTCCTGGAGGCAGAAGGTCCCTTCTGTGTAGGCAGTATATTGGACAGGTTTTTGTGGTGGGGGATAGTTCCCAGAGTAGAGGGTTGGGGATCCTAATAGCTAGGAATGTTTCTTTCCAGCCGGATTCGATCCTTAGAGACCCAAATGGTAGATATTTATTTGTGCAAGGGGTGTTGGACCGAACCTCTCTGGTTCTGGGCAGTGTCTTTGGTCCCAATACTGATTCCCCCCTGTTTTTCACTAATTTGCTAAATACCTTAACGCCCTTTGCTACACTTCCATGTATCATAGGTGGTGACTGGAATCTTCCCTTTTCTCCTGATATGGATAAGTTCACCCCCGGAGACAAGGGCTCTCCCCAGCACAACGTGTGCTTCAGGAGTTGGTTGATCATCTGGGCCTTCTAGACCCCTGGCGTATCCTATTTTCTACCTCCAAGGATTTCACCTTTAGATCCAGTGTCCACGAGACCTCCTCCCAAATAGATTATTTTCGAATTAGTCAACCTATGTTGCTGGGACTGGTAGATGCTGGTATTACCCCAGGAGTGATCTCCAATCACTCTGTTGTATCATATGCTCTGACAGTAACCCCTGATGCCCTACCAGATTCTTTATGGAAGTTGAATAATCAGCTTCTCAAGGATCCTAAAATTGTAGAGATGACTGTCCAGGAGATTACTGAGTATACTAGTGTTAATCAAGGATCCACTTCACGCCCAGATTTGGAATGGGGAGCCTTGAAATGTGTACTGAGAGGCTTTTTTATTAAAAGAGCCTCTCATCAGAAGAGAGAGCGAACAGGGAAATCACTATCCCTTCTGTCGAAAATCCATAATATAGAATCTTCCCTGTCTCCTTCTGCCTCCATCAAGGATAGGAATCAGTTGATGGGTCTCAGGGATCAATATATTTCCATACTCCGAGAGAAAGCAGAATACGCTATTCTTAAAACTAGGGCCACTTATATTGATCAAGGTGAGAGAGCAGGTCATCTTCTAGCACTTCGGTTGAAACAGGTAGAATCTTCTAGGCTCATACTGAGCCTGCGGTCCCAAAGATCGGGAGAGCTCCTCATAAATCCCAAGGACATAAATGCTGAATTTATAGCCTTCTATGCAAATCTCTATCGGTTAATGCCTAACAGGCCTACAGTGGAGATGGTGGAGCATTACCTTCAACCGCTCGATCTTCCTTCACTTACGCATGTGTAACCCCCTACAAATGGGGGTTTCTAAGAGTTTCCCCGGAGCTTGTTTGAATGCTCCATGCCTGGCTGGTGTTCGGCGTTTAAGCCGTTTTAAATGGGTAGCCAGTGAGTGCCTTTAAAGCCTCTGTATACTGTCTCTTTAAGTGCTGCTTGTTCGCAGTCAATTTTAGGTAAAGTTGAGGGGGCTGTGTGGTTGTATGCCCAAGTCCCGCCTGGGGCTACTGAGTAAGCGGCCCATTCTGCCATCTTTAGTTGTGCAGGGGAAGCCCCCTGAAAAGATGTGACTGGTTATTAATAATAGCACAGAGTACTATTGATAATGTGTTTGTTCTAACCCGCCTTTTCTTGCAGTGACGACTGTTCTGACTATCTCCTCCATTTTGGTCCAGAATTGCCGAATTGGGCCAATCAGTACCTCGGGACTCTGTAGAGCCGTCTGGCCAATAGAGACACTGCTTGTAATTTGGGAGAGGCATTATGGGCTATGGAGCTTTTTTCGCCCCACTGAGAGCAGGAGCAAAATGACTGGCAGGCGTTGCCAACCAATGGAATCGGGTATGCCCGAACTGAAAGGAGTGCCCCAGGCTGTAAAGGGGCAGACACGTAGTAACTGAGGAGAAGCAGGGAGCTCTGAGCTTCTGCACTGTGAGTGCTACATGTGAGGAAGCGTGCATGAGCCTGAGGCTGACGTTTGAGATTCCTGAGCGCTATTTGGACTAAATCTGTCAGCGGGCAGTCAGAGGAGGCTGTGACCAGCACAGCTACCCACCAGGCTCAACCTGTTGGAGGACTGGAGAATCTGCTGAATAGCGCTCGGTCCATAGGAAATGTTGAAGCTGCTGTTGCAGTACCTTAGTCTGCTGTGAGTTCATGTGGGTCTTGGAAGCAGCTGCCTGGTGTGGTACCCCTCTGGTAGTTGCCATATAAATGTGTGAGGACGTTTTCGAAGCTCAGGCTCAGCCCTGCGAATGGTGAAGGAGTGGTTATCTGCTGGAGGTGTGAGTACTGGGTCAGGGTGACTCCCTGGTAATCTCTCAGACAAGTGAGGTGGTAAGACTAACCCAATCAGTTCAGTATATTGCTGCCTGCACTCAGCGAGCCTTCTGCTCAATTTTGATCTGTCCAGGACAGTAAAGTGCATCTGTGTCAGGGCCCCAACCAGCTGCCACGAGGGACTAGCCACTAGGGCTTGGGTACCCAGGGACAGTAATTATTAGGTTTAGGCCTGTGCACAGAGCCATAGGTAGATAAGTAAAATGATAAGCCAATCACCTTGATTCCCCCTGCTCTTGTTATCTCTCCCCCTTGAATAAATCAGATTATTTGTTTTGCATTTATACCCTGGCTGGATTGTGTTTACTGAGGAAATACTGTACAGTGAAAGTGCAATAACGGTACCTTACTTTCAAGGGGGTTCCTGGAGTAAGCCACTAGAGGGACAAACCGGGGGGGTTGCAGTAACCCAGAGGGCTGTGACTGAGTTAATCTTGACTGTTCTGACCCCTACCTCTGGGTGGAGGCACCCATCCATGGATTTGGGACCCTCACCCTGTCACTGTTGCGGCAGGCAGGGGTAGTAGCCCTAAGGGTAGCGCCCCCTGTGGGTTACACATGTAACCCCCTTGTTACCCGGGGTTACTAGAATCCAAGTAAGACCTAGTGGTAGGCAGGGAAGGCAGCTTGTAAAACTCCAGTTAAATGGGTTTCACACTGTCTCACTCTTTTCTCAGTCTCAGCTGAGACTGAGGGATGACATCACCATAGAACTATCGCAGCTGGATGAGCCACATTGGAATCTGCAGTAAGGGAGTTGGAATAGAATGTTGGGACGTTTGAACAGTAGTCTGTGAGTCAGCTGGTGTTGGGAGCTTGCTGTGAAAGCAGCACAGCAGCTCAGAGTAGGCTCTAGGAGCCTCAGCCCTGACAGAGGGCTACGTTTGGGTAAAAAGGGTGTGTGTCTCCACCAAAAGAGAGACACAGAAGATAATTGAAGTGGTGGAGACCGCTGTTTTCGGGTCTCAGTGCCCCTTCCCTCTGGGGATGGGGGCAGGAAGGGTTCCCTGCAAATTCTGGGGAAACCCCCTAGTTCTGCTAGTAATGGAGAAGCTGCCTATTTGTTCCAGAGTTTTTTGGGAGAACAAGAAGACTTGTGAGTCACCTGTGGGGCACCTGCAACCGGAGGGTGAGTGTCTGCTCTTCCTGAAAGGGCCTATGTTTTTCACCCTGGGACTTGTGTGACAATGTGGGGATTGAACTACTGAGATAGTGGGAGGCCTAGAGTAATAGGCTAAGCAACAAGTAACAGTAGGTTCGAGTCCAGCGCTCGCTGGGATCAAAATGATATGTAGAGGAGATGTGACGGACGTCTACCCAGGGATCTACATTTGCAAGTTTTCAGTTAAGGAATTGTTTAGTTTCCAGAGAAATGGCTGGGTAGGGACTGTGGGAGCTGGAGGTGGGAGACCCCCCCATCTTTAGTGACCAGGTCCACCTCTATGGATTTGCTCTGTGGATTTCTACTTTGCCTCAGGCACTTGGCCAGTGATGAGGGAAGTACCCAGACGTGGGATTGGAAGGAAAATTCTCTGTAGGAGTCGAAGGCTCTAGTGTGGTTTGGGAAGCCACAACAGGATAACTGGTTCATTCCCAAAATGGACCACGGATCAAGTGGCCAGCGGGGGAGCCGGGCCAGTGGGGAAAACCCAAGTAGTGTACAAGTCGGGCTGTGTACCCCAAGCTGTGTGCAAGTCCGGGCTGTGTGCCTGGTGGGTTCGGAGCCTGAGGGCAGGAAATAGTGATAAAGTGTTCCGTTGTCTCTAATCTGCATTACCAGGAATGTAGCCCCGTGGGGGTCCATCTATGCTTTGTTTGTTCAGCTTGGATGTGAATAAAAGCCACACTGTACAATCCCAGTCCTGGTTCTGGATGTTACAGTTATTGCTTCCTGTGTTCGGATTTACTTGGGTGGCCCTGTGCAGAGTAGCAAAACCAAGGCCCCCTGTGCCGAGTAACCTCATCCTCCCCGAACCCAGTCCCCACCAGGTACTGCTGTCAGCTTCAACAGCATGCCACCTGTCAATTTGCTAAAAAGGCAGGGGTGAGGGGTTACAAAAATGGAGGCACCGTTTTGGATTTTATTCTGGGAGGAAGGTGCTCGGGCAAGGGGCTAGCAATTTGGCTATCTGGCATGGGTATCCCAAAGCTGAAACAATTTACCTAGTGTTGCTATGTGCTGTGGATCTTTGTAAAGCTTGCTTAAAATTGCCAACTGTTTACCAAGGAGCAGTAAAGCCAAAGAGTGTGCCCTTGTCCTGCATCAATTGTTTACAGCATTTTTGCCTGCTTTTAAAATGAACTGTGGTAAAGAAAAGTGTGGAAGACTAGGGGTAGCAACAGGAAAATTGTGCCCTGGATGTTTGAAATGCTTTTAAAATGAACTGTTGTAAAGAAAAGTGTGGAAGACTAGGGGTAGCAACAGGAAAATTGTGCCCTGGACATTGGAAATGCTTTTAAAATGAACTGTGGTAAAGAAAAGTGTGGAAGACTAGGGGTAGCAACAGGAAAATTGTGCCCTGGATGTTGGAAATGCTTTTGAATGAAATGAGAGACTTGCAGGTGTAATGGCTATGGTAAATGGCTGAAATGGGCTCCCGCCATGGAGTCAGTTGAAAAGGAAAAAAAAGTTGCATTCTGCAGTTTAAATTTGCCTGCTCGACGATTGCCGTGAGGAGAAGAGCCCTCGCGAGGAAGAAGAGGCTCATTTGCATGGCGTCGTGTGATTGATCAGGCTGCAATCAGTCCCGCCCCTCATCCAGCTTTACAATGACTGCCCCAGCATTCGAGAGGGAGTGTGAGTGGAGTGCGTGTACTGGCTAGTGGAGGAGTGTCACGGAGTGTTAAAATCGCTGTAAACCTTGTAAAAATAGACTATCTTGTTCAAAATCGGGCTCAACCCGCTAATCAATCGTCGGAATTGCAAGTGTGGTGGTCGAGAAGACGATCGGCAGGACTGCCCGCCCGTTTCTGTTCTGAGGCCTCCAAGAACTCGCTGCAGGCCGTTTTTCCCCATCGCAGCAAACTGCTACTGATAACAGTAAGTAACAACATAAAAACTGCTCAGACAGTGATGTTCTGCCCTATGCCATATAAATGTGTGTGCAGCAGTGTAGTCGCTTTGCAAGTAACGACTGTGTCAAGTCCTGCCAGCAAGTGAAAGTCTGTTAAGCCATTGACTGTGTACATAGTAATGAATTCAGCCTCAGTTTAAAGTCTAAAGCCAGAGAGAGACTGTGAGTTGTAGCCAAATGTGCAGCACTAGTTATACAGGCAATCCTGTGCTTAAAAAACCTGAAGCTGTAAGGGACTGTGAATCAAAGAAATGTTTCCAGCATGTAAAATTTCCATGAAAAATCCTGTAAATGTGTTTAAAGCAAGAACAGAGCAAGTTTGTGCAGTTTGAGCAAAAGTTATCAGTAGTTTGTGTAACTTGGGTGCGCAGTGGCTTGACCCAATTTCAGAATGTTGATGCACAGGAGTGCTGCCGCCGCCAATAATAGGGTGGGGTAGTAAAGTAAACACAGCAGCAGAGGAGCCATTTTACAACTAAAGAGATGTGTTCAGTAAAGTGGGACTTTCAGTTACAGTGCACTTTTGCTTGTTTTTCTGTAGTTATGGCCTCAGGACCAGCTCGTTACCCGGATCATGCCCGGGTTGCAGTAACAGCAGCAGTGAATAGACTGAGGGACATTGAAAAGTGGTGTTATGGAGGACAACTGCCTCCTCATGTGGTGGTTCCTGGATATCCAGTGCATGTATGTCAAATATGCTTGAGAGCTGGAAGGGACGTCTTTATGATTCCTCACTGTGCTGGATGCCTAGAAAAATATGGCTTGTATAAAGCGCCTCAAATTCGGTTGGCTCCCACATGGACAAAGGTTCAGGAATCTGCAGTTGGCAGCACACAGCACCAGGCGGAGCATGTGGAGGAAGGCCCCTCGGGGGAGTGTGGCACAAAGCTAGAGGGTGCAGAGTTAGAGACAGAACCAGAAGTTGAAGTTTCAGATGCTGGATCCCAGAAGGAAAGTTTGGATAAAGCATCAATAGACCCCTGGAGGGGGGGCCTAGCCCAAGTCTCTTAGGCGAAGATGAGATGTGGGAGGCCTTTGAATGGGAGGTGTCGACCTCCGTGCCTAGTGATGAGTGGATAGTCTCAGGAGTGAGGACAACTGCTCACTCCTGGGCTCAGATCCTCAGTGAAGAGGAAGATGAGGGGGAACCTATGTGGCCTTGTAAAAAAGGAACGGGTACACAGCCTCAAGATCTTGCCTCTGAGGAATGTATGGAAGAAAGTGGTGATGCCACTGCCCTGGCTTTGCAAGAGGAAGAAGTCAGGGATCCATTTCTAATTTCTTTAAGGATGCGTAGCTGGCAGAACCAGGACTGGCCACCCCCAAGCCAGACCAGCGGTCTTAGATTGACCCAACTAAGTAAAGAGGAGAGACTGATTCGTAGGAAGGCAAATGAGATCTATGGTATGACCTTTCCTACCTTTCCTCGGAAAGTCTGGGAGGAGATTGAGAACAGTAGGAAATCCTGGATCTGGGATGAAGCAATGAAAAGAGTGCATCCTGGGGCCAACAAACATGTAAAGAACAGACTGTTTCACGAAAAGTATACCCAGTGGAAGAGAGGCAGGACACTATTTATAGGCAGAGTGTGAATAGTGGACAGGGAGGGACGTGAAATCTCCCACTGTGTGAATTATGTGTGCCCAGACGGGGTAATAATTCAAGCTCCTGACCCCCGGTACTATTGGCCTCAGTGCAAGGACTTCCCAGCAAATGTGCCCATGCCTACTAAATGGAAAGCTGAGCAGTGGTAGTCAATACTGCCACACCAGACTGTGAAGTGCCTTTATTGATCCGCCAATATGGACATCCAGGACTCAGGTGCCCCACATTCACAAGTTCTACAGTGTACTGGCCTTTCCAGAATCCATCGACTGGCCCACCAGATGACTTCAGATCCAGAGAGGACACCAGCCCAGCTGTATCCTGAGCCATCGCTTGGTAATCGGATGACGTCGGACCAGCTGTTTTCTATTTGTTCCTGTTCTAAGGTTCCATCTCCAGAGATGACATCAGCCCAGCAGTTCCCAGATGTGCCCTCCTGTAGTTCCTGGAAGATGTCCACCCAGCTGTATTGGAAGAAATGCTGCCAGGGAGAGTCTTCGTCAGAGGTGCAGGTCGGTGCAGAATTTTCCATGCTACAAGGGGATGGTAAGTCCGAATTTTTCTATCTTTATGACATTGCAGTACACACCCTACACTAGAAGACCCCAAAATGTGTGAACTGTCCTCAAAGACTCTCCCCTTTGGGACTTTGGCCTGTTAGAACTGTGCTTCACCGGGCTCCGGCCCAGGAGAGACTCTTTATTGGACTAGCCTTCGGGCACTGTGGTCACTAGTTGGGACTTTTAGGGCACTCCATCCCCCCAAATGTGTATTGTAAATAATGTCATTGTTTTCTAATGTATATACTGTTTTTCTACCTTTTCTAAAATAAAAAAAAAATATTTTTGGGATTCTTCAGTGTTTTGATGGTAGGGGTTTTAGGTAGACTGTGTATGCAGATTAGGAGTGTGTGTTGTCTTTCTTTTTCTTGCAGGTGTTCCTGGAGAAGATAGAAGAGAAGACAAGAAGAGGGGGAGGGGCTCATCCGAGTTCCTCATTAGTACTTTAGTGTGTAGTAATTTAAAGTACTGTGGTGTTGTTATTGTTGTTGCTACTGTATTAACCCTTTCCTTCCACAGGTGTGGTTGTGGGGGTAGGGAGGAGGCAGTAAAATGTTATAAAATGTGATAATTTAATGGTGTGTGGTTGCAGGTTGCCCAAGGTCGGGGAGGTCCCCGGGTTGCTTTGGTTTTTGGGGTATTAAGTTAAAGGCAGCTAGGTTTTCCCTAGAGGGTTAGGGGGGATAGACAGGCTGTGGCCCTGACCTGCAGTAGGGGCTGCAGTGCTGATCTATCAGGGCTATGCTCTGGATAGTTCTACCAGAGCCACTAGGTGTCCATAGTAAGTGGATAGAGTAGAGGCTGATATGTCAGCTAAAGGCCTCTAGGCCCTTAGTGTTGCCTGCCTGTGCTTGCACATGGTAGGAGGGGGCCTGATCACCCCACTCCACAGGTAGCACATAGGGTGAGACGGCCTAAGGCCGGGTAAACAATGACTGCAGACAGTCATTTTTCTGGTCAAGGGTGAGTGTAACCCCCTTGTTACCCAGGGTTACTAGAATCCCAGTAAGACCTAGTGGTAGGCAGGGAAGGCAGCTTGTGAAACTCCAGTTAAATGGGTTTCACACTGTCTCACTCAGTTCTCAGTCTCAGCTGAGACTGAGGGATGACATCACCATAGAACTATTGCAGCTGCATGAGCCACATTGGAATCTACAGCAAGGGAAAAGGGTGTGTATCTCCACCAAAAGAGAGACACAGAAGATAATTGAAGTGGTGGAGACCACTGTTTTCGGGTCTCAGTGCCCCTTCCCTCTGGGGATGGGGGCAGGAAAGGGTTCCCTGCAAATTCCTGGGGAAACCCCCTAGTTCTGCTAGTAATGGAGAAGCTGCCTATTTGTTCCAGAGTTTTTTGGGAGAACAAGAAGACTTGTGAGTCGCCTGTGGGGCACCTGCAACTGGAGGGTGAGTGTCTGCTCTTCCTCAAAGGGCCTATGTTTTTCACCCTGGGACTTGTGTGACAATGTGGGGATTGAACTACTGAGATAGTGGGAGGCCTAGAGTAATAGGCTAAGCAACAAGTAACAGTAGGTTCAAGTCCAGCGCTTATTGGGATCAAAATGATATGTAGAGGAGATGTGACAGACATCTACCCAGGAATCTACATTTGCAAGTTTTCAGTAAAGGAATTGTTTAGTTTCCAGAGAAATACCCGGGTATGGGCTGTGGGAGCTGGAGGTGGGAGACCCCCCCCCATCTTTAGTGACCTGATCCACCTCTATGGATTTGCTCTGTGGATTTCTACTTTGCCTCAGGCACTTGGCCAGGGATGAGGGAAGTACCCAGACATGGGATTGGAAGGAAAATTCTCTGTAGGAGTCAAAGGCTCTAGTGTGGTTTGGGGAGCCACAACAGGATAATTGGTTCATTCCCAAAATGGACCATGGATCAAGTGGCCGGCGGGGGAGCCGGGTCAGTGGGGGAACCCAAGTAGTGTACAAGTCGGGCTGTGTACCCCAAGCTGCGTGCAATTCCGGGCTGTGTGCCTGGTGGGTTCGGAGCCTGAGGGCTGGAAATAGTGATAAAATGTTCTGTTGTCTCTAATCTGCATTACCAGGAATGTAGCCCTGTCGGGGTCCCTCTATGCTTTGTTTGTTCAGCTTGGATGTGAATAAAAGCCACACTGTAGAATCCCATTCCTGGTTCTGGACATTACAGTTATTGCTTCCTGTGTTTGAATTTACTTGGGTGCCCCTGTGCAGAGTAGCCAAACCTAGGCCCCCTGTGCCGAGTAACCTCATCCTCTCCAAACCCAGTCCCCACCAGGTACTGCTGTCAGCTTCAACAGCATGCCACCTGTCATTTTGTTAAAAAAGGCAGGGGTGAGGGGTTACACGCAGGCTCAACAAGATACTCTGGTAGCTCCGATATCAAGCACAGAAATACAACAGGCTATATCTGCCTTACCACCTGATAAGGCCCTGGGACCGGATGGATTCTCCCCCAATTTTTATAAAACCTTTTGTAAACAACTTACTCCTTGGCTGTCTCGTCTATTCGAGTGGATGTTGGCTGGTAATCCACTAGATAATTCCCTGTTAGAGGCCCTGATTATTGCTCTGTAAACAAGGCAAAGCTCCAGATTTAGTCACCAGTTACCGTCCAATATCGTTGTTGAATTGTGACATTAAAATTATTGCTAAGATTCTGGCCACCAGACTTAAGGACATGCTCCCTGGTATCATTCATCCCGATCAGGTGGGTTTTATGACAGGGCGTCATTCCTTGTATCACTTCCGAAAGTTGGCGCACATTTTTTCTGTGTCTAGGGACTCAGATATACCGGCTGGGTTAATGTCCCTAGATGCAGAGAAAGCATTTGATCAAGTTGATTGGCAATTTCTCTTTGCCACCCTTCGCAGATTTGGGTTCTCTGCCAAATGTGTTGCCTGGATTACCTCCTTTTATTGGTACCCACAAGCTAGAATATATTGCAACAGAGTCCTGCCCAATAGGTTTACTTTGGGTTCAGGAACCAGGCAGAAATGCCCTCTCTCTCCATTGTTATTTAATATCTATCTCGAACCTTTGTTGGTAAAATTGAGAGCAGACGCAAGGGTCCAAGGGATTGTGATTGGTAGTTACCCTTTGAAATTGTCGGCACATGCAGATGAGGTGCTTCTACACCTGACCCATCCAGCTCAATCCTTCCCTGCTGCTTTGCAGGTTATAAAGGAGTTTGGGAACATGTCTAACTATAGGGTTAATTTAAGTAATACAGTTGTTTTCCCCCTTTATTATAAGTTCCTGCAGCAAGATGTTTCTTCCTTGGAAGTCCAATGGAACTCCAAGTCTATCAAATACTTGGGGTTAATTTTGTCTAGAAACGAGAACCTTATGAAGAAAGTCAACCTGGATGTTCTTTTAACTGATATTCAGCAGGATTTTACACTGGGGCAGTCCCTTCCGATCTCGTTATGGGGGAGAATTAGCACAGTCAAGATACATGTCTTACCTACAGTATTTTACCCACCTGAATAATTTGAATATCTGGATACCTCAAAAATGGTTTAAGATGCTGCACTCGGTAATTACCTCCTTTCTTTGTGGGGAAGCACCCTCGAAGGTCATATCTTAAATTATTGGCGTCTACAAAGGCGGGAGGGCTTAAATTACCCCATTTTGCTGTGTACTATTGGGCTAGTCAGGCAATTAAATATTTGCATTGGTCTCTTACCCAGGAAGATACTGCCACCGAATCTTATATTCCTTCATGGTTGCTAATAAAAAAGGAAATTATTGAAAGGACTAATTTGGCCAAAACTGCTCTTTTGTATGTTTCTTTTAGTAGCCTCCCAGTATCTCTTAGGGTATCTCCCATGTTGACCTCCCTCAAGGCTCACAGACAACTTTCTGCCTTCCTGAAGTATCAGAACACTAGAGATCTGAGGCAGCCAATTGTTGGAAATCCAAACCTTCAGATTGGTGGCCACATTATACTTCCTCCTTGGCTCCCTCAGCTTAACTATATTAGTGTTGGGGACTTAATTCTGGATGGCTCCTAGATGGATTGTGCCTCCATTATGGCCACCTATTTTATATCCCCAAAGCAGATTTTCAAATTATGGCAACTCAGACACCTGCTCCTTCAAACGTTCCCAGATTCTGGACAATTGATGGAGGATAGTTTGGGTTGGAGTCTTTGAAATTGGTTTGTGGACAACCCCATGCTGTTTCTCTGGTTTATGCTTTTTTATGTAGTAACTCGGTTGACAAGTATGCTGGTCTTCCTAAATACTGGAACTCCTGTTTCCCGAATTCTGTTGAAAGATGGGTCTCTATTCACCTGGATTCTTTCAGATACATTTCCCAAGACAGGTTAAAGCTTACCCAATATAGAATATTGAACGATATGTATTAGACCCTGATTAAACTCCATACAACAGGAAGGCGGGCAGATGCTCAATGTTTCCGATGTCAGGAGGCAGACGGGGATATGCTCCATATATTCTGGGATTGCCCGGTGATTAGGGATTTATAGAACCAAATTAGAGCTAGAGCTGATCCCTTATTAGGGCTTGGGGATTTATTCACTCCAGATATATGCTTATTGGGTGATTTCTCCATGATTGGAGTTAAAAACCGTAAATATCACATAGCAATGATTGCATTGACTCTTAAAAAACTAATTTTGTTTCACTGGTTGGATGAGCAGGGTATTTCTTATGAGGAATGGTTAAAAGCCCTCCTGTTCAATCTGCATATTGAGCAAATCAAAATTAATATGGGGGGTTCGCCCACCCACTACACGAAAGTTTGGGAGGGTTTGCACACCTTATATCTACTCCAGACAGGTGTATCGCTGTGACTTATCTGTTGCTGGGGCTTAGGTATCGTGTCAATGTGGTGTGTTTGTAATAACTTTGCTTTAGCTACTTTATTGGGATTTTATGATTTCAGGCTTGTTGTGCCAAGTTGGGGGTGGGTTGGGGGTTAGGGAGGTTGTGGGGGACTCCATCACAGCAGGTTGAATGTTATGTGTGTTTTCTTGTGGTATGTCAATGTATCCCCCCTGTGTTGGGGTTTCTATTTTGAAAACTTTCAATAAACTTGAATAAAAAAAAAAAAGTGTTTTGCCAAAAACCCCAAATAGGAGTACTCCTTTCAAGAAAGAGGTCCTTAATAGTTTACCCTGCTTTATTCCATTCTGGTTGTCTTTGCATAGGTGTGCGATTACAGGTATGTGCATGTGAGTACATCTATCTAAGTGTATATATGGATGTATGGGGGCGGTGTAAGTGGGTGTGAAAGATTTCAATTCTAGCAGCACAAGCATGCAGGGGTTGACCTATAACAATTTGCTTATTCTGGCTTCTGCTGTCCCTCCACCCCCATCCCTATGATATCATTTTGCCCCTGAATCTGTTTCACAGATATGACATTTCCACTTCCTACAGAGCACAAAAAGTAGGTTTCAAGAAGACAATGCTGTAGTATCACCTTACAGGAAATGACAAAGGTTAAACAAAATACATCACTCTAAGCATCTGTCCTGCAACTAACTTAGGTCCCTGTTCAAAAATATTTTTGTCAAAACCCCCAAACAGGTGTACCCCTTTCAAGAAAGAGGTCCTTAATGGTTTACCCTGTTTTATTCCATTCTGGTTGTCTGTGCATAGGTGTGTGATTGCAGGTATGTGCGTGTGAGTGCATCTATCTAACTGTGTATATATAAATGTCTGAGGGCTGTGTATCTGGGTGGGAGGGATTTTAATTCTAGCAGCTCAAGCACTCAGGGGTTGACCTAAAATGATTTGCTTATTCTAGTTTCTGCTGTCCCTCCGCTCCTGCCCCATGATATCGTTTTGCTCCTGAATCCATATCACAGATATGACATTGCCACTTCCTGTACAGCACAAGAAGGTTTCAAGGGGAAGACAACTCTGTAGTGTCACCTTACTGGAACCTGTGACACGGAGCTCCTGCCACTCTTGAGGACCGACCTTTTCTTAAATCTGTTGCAACAGTTCTTCTATTTGATAGCCTAATCTATTCTTTACAATTTCTAGTCCATCAGGTTGGCCACCAATGGGCACCTCCCCCCTACTCTTTCTTGACTATGCTTTAGTGTCCTCTTTAATTTTCCTTTTCCCTCTCAGGTTCTCGTACCGGGAGGTTATTGTGGTGACCTCCAAGCATATGTAAAACAGGTTGTGATGTATATACCTTATGTGTACAAAGCCTGTAAATGTTGAAATACCATGGCACTAGGTGTTTTTGATTATGGTAAAAAGTTCTAAGTGTCTATTGCAAAAAATTAAGTTAGTTGTGCTATTTATAATGCATGTAAATTGCTGTAAACTGAATAAGTCTGAAATTTCATGGTGATTTGCATATATCCCATGATGCTTTGCATTATGGAAGAATGTGTGATGTTGTGTTTCTTTGAAACTTGGCTTATTGTCAACGCCCTTTGGGGTAACCCATGTTTCAGTGCTTCTGCATTGAAGTTCTTTGTCTTTAGCTTTTTTAATTTTTTTATTTGAGTTCCCACCACCCAAGCAAAAAAGGTCTGCATGGGGTGGAGGCTGAATCTCAACTGCTGAGTTAGATCAGAGATCAGTGTCAATAGGTGCTGGCTAAGTGCAGAGAAAGCACATACATAGTATGTTGCTGCAAACTGATGTACTAAAACAGGGGTATGCCATTATTTAAGGTTATCTGCTGTATTTTGAATAAACATCACAAAGAGACTGCACGTTGAACTTGAAGCTTGATATCTGGTCCATCTGTTATCCCACAACCCTTCCACAGAACTGACAAAGGTTAAACAAAATACATCACTCTCAGCATTTGTCCTATAACTAATGTAAGTCCCTGTTTGAAAAGATGTTTGTCAAAACTACAAAATAAGAGTACCCCTTTCAAGAAACGAGATGCAACGAAATTTTATCATGCCAGTGAAATTGCCAATTTCGCCGCACAAAACATTTCATGCAATTTTGCCCCGATGGTGAAATTTTGCCTGCAAAATTACGCTTGCAATTACTCCTTTTGTTTGCACATTTTGTCACATGTAAGTATCAGGCGAAACTGGGGAAAAAAAGCTTATCACATGACTTTCTCTCTAGGAAACTGCAGGTCACATGGATGACTGCACTTAGGCTGGAAGCCAGACTAAATGTATTTCCTTTAGAGCTGTTTCAGCTTAGTAGGAAGTAGGAGAGGTGAGAGACTACAGCAGGAGAGCTCAAACTTGTGTTTCTAAAAAGTAGTGTTTCTGTGTGTTTGTATTTGCAGCTTATTTGATTTGTGATCTGTTCCCCATCAGTTTATAAAGTTGATATTTTCTGTTAGTGTTTTTTCTTCATTTTTATGTAAACCCCAGGTGGCGCTATCCCAAGGGCTACTACCCCTGCCTGCTGGACCACCAACAGGTTGAGGGGCCTAGGTTCTATGGCGGGTGCCTCCACCCAGAGGTCAGGGTTGGTACTAGTTGGTCGAGTTTGGTCACAGCCCTCTGGGACACTGAGACCCCCTTTTGTTCCCTCTAATGGTCCACACGATATACAAGAATTGCAATGCCAATACCCCACATGTACACTGTATCCAATCATAAGGTACCACTTACCCTCGAGACCGATTCTGCAGTTTGTCTCGGAGGACCTCCTGTGAAATAAGGTTGGTCAATTTACATAGAATAATGCAATGCCTGCTATATAGGTACTGACACGCTAAACAGGTTAAAGTCAATAACATCCAATCTGGTTTATTTCGGGGAGTGAAACACAGGAAGGGGGAAATCAAGCTGATTGGCAGAAATAAATCACAGTGCTGTGCATTCATACAAAGTCATAAAAGTCACACTCTGGGTACCCAGGTTGAGGGGCTAGCCAGGTCCGTTGCCCGGAGTTGGCCGGCAGGTGCAGATGGAAAGGGCCCTGTAAGAGAGATATGCACAATACCCAATTGTAATCCGGAGCCAGATGGCTCAGTCCTTGAGGAAATGAAAGAAAGAAAGAAAATCAGATGAAACACTGGTGATTGTTAACAGGTCGCAGGGGATGCCCTGATCTGTACTCACGCTACCCCACACTGATGAAACCTGGCACAGATGGTGGTTCTGGATTGCCAGACACACAAGCAGGGAGACGAGATTCTACCGCCCAGGCCACACTGCCTTGATCAGCAGATGGATTCAGTCCGAATACATTCAGCTCAACATTCAGCTTACACTGCGTGGTGACAAGAGAACTGGAATAGCTATTCCTCACGAGCATTCAATACAATTATATGTAAATGAAATTACTATACCAGGCAGATGGTTTCAGGTCCCAACACACTTACTGCAAATACCAGGAAGTTCACATAGCAGCTTCAATTCCTGACAGACCGAGCGCGATTCAGCAATTTCTCCAGTCTAATACAGGATGAGCCTAGTTTCCACTCTTTCAGCCTTCCTTCCTTTTGGTACTCTCGGATTCAGTCCGATTCAAGTTGGCAATGGCAACGGCCCGACTTTAGTCCTCTCACGCACTTCCCCCGCGAAACTATACAACGCAGAAGCACAGAGCTCCTTCTCTCCTCACGGTCACAACGAATCTGATCTCCCAGTCGCAAGGCAGAGCATTCTCTTCGGGTGCCACCCGGTCCAGTTGGTGGACTCAGCTGTCAGTCACTCAGAAACTCTCTCCATTGGTGCAAATAGGCTCCAAGGTCCAGAACTTCACTTCCCAGAATTACTAGCTATACCTCCTCATTGTAAGCCGGCTCCCAGGAGAGTCCGAATTCTGGTTTGGTCCAAACAGACTCCATTTTAAAGGTCCCCCCACACTGATTGGACCCATTCGGCAGTTCAGATCCAAAATGGAGGGGCAAAACACACAGAGTCCCAGCTGCAAGAAAGGCAGGTTAGACAAACTGCACTTTTACTAACACTCCTAACTGGTTTCAGGCAAACAGTTACATCTTTCATTTAGGCTCCCTCTGCGCTCTTAGCGACTGCAGAAATGGAGCGATTTCCCCGCAGTTCAGGTGGAATTCGAGCAGAGAAACACCAGCCCCCCCTAGAAAACAGTAATCATGTCTGCAAGCAGGCAGCTCTTAAAGAGACAGTATGAGGAGGCTCTACCAGCACTCACAGTGCCATTCTTAACGGCTTAATCGCCGAACGCCAGCAGGCAGGGGAACCCTTAGGCAAGTTCCACGGAGACATTTTAGGAACCCCCATTTGTAGGGGTGTTACACCCTTCCTGGCGTGAAAAGAACTTGGTGTCTGTGTCAAGTAGATACCCCTATAACATTTTTAAAATGACTACTAAATACATTCACATTACTAACCGTTAGATTTGCATTCTTTAAATCACAATCATATGTACTTATTCTGTATTTCACAGCTTACTACATGTTACCTATTGTATACACAACAACATTTCAGCATCAGGTCACCCTTCCTGCACATGAAACTGGAAAAGAGGGGGCCCTTCCCTATCAGCTACCTTGGGGCTGGATGAGGCAGAGACACCATACTCAGAGGGCAAGACAAGTAATCTGGAATTATTTCCCAGGCTTAGTTTGGACAATGAGCTTGGGGTCACATACACTCCCTTATGGACCATGTTAAGGGGCAGGTCCACAGGTCTGCCAAGGGACTCATAGCTTAAACGTACCACAGGCCTCACAGCTCGACCAGTCCTTCTAGGGGGAATCATGAGTCTCTGTGTTCTGATCCCCACCTTCAACAGTGTCTTCATACATCAGAGGGACTGCCAGTGGGGTAGAAGGGCTAGAACTTGACGCATTTTCAGCTCCAGGAGTGGCAAGATCAGAGTCCACAACACTTAGTCTACAGGGGGAGTTTGGTGACATTGCCAGTGAATCATCCATGCATTAAAAATACTCCTTTGGTTCTGGTATATCACCAGTCTGTTCTAGTTCAACATTTTCCTCCTCGGGCAGCTCATGCAATTCCACCATGCACAGTGATTCTAGATCATCCGACTTAGTAGTTGGCACTTCACTTTCGAGGAGTAGTGGCTCCAGGGACAAAGCTGGGAGCTTAGACAGTCCAGAAGGCCCAGCTTCATCTCCAGAATTTACTGGGGGTTGCCCCGAAACAATTGACTCAGTTCGTAAGAAGGGTAGTATTCAAGACCACACTCACTCGCTTCGGACATGGACTGACAGTCCGGTTCAACTGGGGTTATTGGTGGTGAACACTGTAACTCAATATTGGTAGGTGCAGACTTTCTTTGTTTTCGCTTTGCAGCAGCTCTAGTCACTGGTCCAGAAGGAGCATTTTCTGGAGGCTCAGCCTCAATCAAGATTTGGTCAATGGGCAGTAAATGGTTTCTATGCATGGTTTTCACTTCTTTTGAATTGTTTTCAGGCCTCACTTTGTATACAGGCAGATCATCTAGTTTGCCTACCACTATGTGGGGAAGGTGGTGCCACCTATCAGCAATCTTATGTTTGCCATGCAGTCCCAGATTTCGTAGCAACACATGATCCCCCTCCTGGAGCTCCAGAGCTTTCACTTTTTTGTCATACCTTTCCTTGTTAGCCAGATTTCTTTTGGCAGCCATGGTTTGAGCCAATTGATACGCATGATTTAATTGGGCCTTTAACTTTTGCACATTCTGTAAATGATTAGCTGCTTGAACTCCATCAGGGGAAACTCCAAAACACACATCTACCGGCAGTCGGGCTTCTCTTCCAAACGTCAGGTGGTAGGGGGAGAACCCAGTGGCATCACTTTTAGTGCAGTTGTAGGCATGTACCAGTGTGCTGATTTGTTGGCTCCATCTAGGCTTGTCTTTAGGGTGAAGGGTGGCCAGCATATCTAGCAGGGTTCGGTTGAAACGTTCAGGCTGTGGGTCCCCTTGGGGGTGATAAGGGGTGGTTCTGGACTTTCGCACTCCCCACAGAGAAAGCATCTCTTTGATCAGACGACTCTCAAAATCTCTTCCTTGATCAGAATGGATTCTTTGTGGTGCCCCATAGTGAACAAAAAAGTTTTCTATAAGCACTTTGGCCACAGATGAGGCCTTCTGGTCCCTGGTGGGAAAAGCTTGGGCATATCGGGTGAAATGGTCAGTGACCACCAGCACATTACTAATGTTTCTTTGATCTGGCTCCAAACTCAGAAAGTCAATACAGACCAGTTCCATGGGGGCTCTGGTGGTGATGTTAACATGAGGGGCAGCCCTTTGTGGCAAAGCTTTTCTCTGTAAGCAGCGACAAGTTCTAATGTGGTGTTCGACATCAGCCCCCATTTTAGGCCAATAAAATCTGGATCTCACCAAGTCAAGTGTCCTGTCTATAACAAGGTGTCCCATGTGATTAGGTAGTGATCTCAGCACCAAGTCTCGGAAAGTAGTGGGCAAAACTAACTGTTGCTTGTCTATTTGTCCCCCTCTGTCTACTGTTTCTCTATATAACAGTCTATTGATCAGTTTCAACTTAGGACCTTCTTTGTATAACAATGCAGTTCTCAAATCAGTGGAACATAACTTTGACACATCTTTCCCTGCTTGGAGGGCTTCTAGAGCTGATTTGATCATGGGATCTCGGGATTGAGCCCACTGAATACTGTCATTATTGAATTGAGGCAAAGCACCAGTGTCCAAGGCAGAGAAGTGGCAATAAGCAGCAGGAATGCAATTCTCAGAGGGCCCCAAAAAATCCACCATACAGTCCACTGCGTCCGTGGACATTTGTTCCCCCCTGTCAAACTTCCGGCAGAGTGCTCGAATATCAGGTTCTGACAGTCTGACCCTGTCATTCCGGGGAACAGGCCTCCGTGAGAGAGCATCAGCATCTATGTGGTTCAGGCCTGCTCTGCATTCAACAGCATAGTCGTATGTAGATAATGCAGAAAGCCACCTATGGCCAGTGATGTCCAGTTTAGCTGAAGTCTGGACGGTCAAGGGATTGTTGTCCGTTTTTACCAGTATCTTAGCCCCATACAAGAATTCGTGAAATTGGTCCACAATGGCACAGTTCAGAGCTAGGAATTCTAAATTGTGTAGCGGATAGTTATTTTCAGAAGGGGTCAGGCTCCTACTGACAAACACCATGGGTCTTAAACCATTCTCATGTTCCTGGTACAACACAGCCCCCAACCCTTGCAGGCTAGCATCAGTGTGCAGGACATAAGGTTTTGTTGGATCTGCATAGGCCAATACTGGAGCATGGGTAAGTTGATATATGATCTCATGAAAAGCAGTCTCACAATCAGGAGTCCAGCTGGCTCCAAATACTTCATTTGGATGAAAATACACTCTCTCAGTCTCAAGGGAAGCTGATTTTTTGTATCTTTTGTGGGTTGGAGGGTACCCTTGAGTAAGGTTAAGTAAAAGGCAGATCACTCCTGAATAGTCCTTGATGAAACACCGAAAATAACCACAGAAACCCAGGAATCTTTGCAGTTCTTTTAGATTGTGGGGCTGTGGCCAGGTGGTCAGGGCCTCAACTTTACTCGGGTCTGTCTCTATCCCTTTGGTGGAAACTATGTGCCCCACATACTTTACGGATGTTTGAAAGAATTGACACTTATCAATGGACAACTTCAGGCCAAAGTCTTCTAGTTGGTCCAGCACCTTGAACAATCTGCCCTCATGTTCCTCCAGCGAGCTGCCAAACACAATAACATCATCCAAATATACCAGGCACTCTAATAAATTCATGTCCCCCACTGCACGCTTCATCAATCGTTGAAAAGTGGCTGGGCCACCGGAAATCCCTTGAGGCATCCTCATGAATTCATAGAAACCCAGCGGGCAGATAAAGGCCGTCTTCTCATGGTCTTCCGGGGCCATCGGGATCTGGTAGCACCCGCTGCAAAGATCCAGCATGGAAAACCACTTGCTACCATTCAGACAGTCCAAAGCATCTTGAATGCGTGGCATTGTACACTAATCAGGGATAGTCCGCCGGTTTAAGGTATGATAATCTATGCACATCCTCATGGTCCCATTCTTTTTCCTCACTACCACAATGGGAGAAGCATATGGGCTTCTGGATTCCTGTATTACACCAGTAGCTAACATCTCTTGCAGATGTCTAGTCACATTGTCTATGTCAGCAGGTGCCAGGCATCGAGACCTCTCACAAAATGGCCTATCATCATGCAGCCAGATATGGTGCTCAGCCCCCTGCATGCAGCCTATGTCCCACTCCTTTAAAGAGAACACCTGGTCTCTCTGGGCAAGCTTCTTACTGATCCTCACCTTCCATTCAGCTGGCAACGGGGAGTCACCGAAATCAAACAAGTCAGGCGTTACTCTATCACTTTTTCCATAACTCTTGTTACTGGGTAGTACGGCAGTATCCGCACAATGCACAGTAGCCAGATGCAGCCTCTGTTTACTCAAATCTCCCTGTCGGACACGTTATGAACTTGAATCATCACTCTTCTGGCAAAAGCATGGGCTCTAGCAGGCAGAATACTGGGCTTGACCAGCAGCCCCTTGGGCAGTTTTCCATCTCCTGGAGCATCCAGCATTAATATTTTGTTCTTGACATCCTTTTTCATATGAACCTCTCCTTGCAGGATACATTGGGCATTTGGTGCCAAAAGCAGAGATTCATGATCCTTCTTCCAGACAACCCCAACCGGTTCCTCTGGTTCCATTCTGTCAGCATCTCTCTGTGCCTCATAGGCCTTCTGGATCAAAGCCGGGATTCTTAGGGCCCTACCAGTTCGGTACCCTTGTTTTTCATAACACAACTGTGCCAGTCGCCCAAACATATGTGCATTAGTTCCAATCAGCAATGGTACCCCATCATACAGTCCAGTAGGGGGACACACTAAGGCTAAGGTCTCCACTTGCTCTGCCACTCCAGCCACAGAGGTGGGAAAGGACAACCAAATCCGGATATAGCCAGAATAGGGCTAGGCCTTTTCACTCAAGCCCCAAACATGTAGTCCTTCCAAGGGTTGCAGGGGTACATTAGACAAATGCTTCTGATACCAGTCCTGAAACATAATTGTCACTTGGGAGCTACTGTCTAACACAGCTCTTGTGGGTACCCCATTCACTTTCACAGTAGTCTCCATGGAGGAACCCATCACTTCGGACCATTCGGGAGGCATTGATTGGGATGTCGATCGGGCATTGGCCCTGGTGGCAAAACTTTTCCGGGTGGCTCACCCTGGTGACCGGGCATAGGTTTTGTGATGCCAGGCCACTAACCTGTTGGTAACTTTTCTCAAGTTCTCTGGCAGGCGACAAGCAGATTGAAAGTGTCCATCCTCTCCACAACGGTAGCAGAACTTAGTGTCTCTGTTGTCCTTGGAGGGAAGGGGATCTCTTATCTGGTTGGGCATCTCTGGGGCCCTGCAGGGCTCTTCTTGAACTGGGGGTTTATACTGTTGGGCCTCTGGGTCTCCACTTCTATCGGGGGTGAGAGCAACCCGTTGCAGTTCCCTCACCATCTCTCTTAAGTCCCTTATTTCTGCTCTCAGGTTGCCCTCAACCCGGGCCTTAGGGGAAACCACATGCAATCCCACTCCACTTTTAGGCTCAGGGGAGCCTGATACAGATCTGGTTCCCTGTAAGTCTCAGTCAGTTCCTTAATCAAACCTCTCAACTGCTGAGCCTCACGTGGCTCACTTTTTTCAGGGGTCTGACAAGGGTTCACAGCCCCAGCATAGGGTTCCCAGCCCTCTTCAGCAGTTTCAATCTCACGGATCTCTCTTATCAATTGGCAATACTTGGGAGGGCTGGCCTTTCTGACTAGCAATTTGAGTTTCAACAATATTACGCTTGAAAATCTTGCTGACTTCAATTTGTGGTCTAATTGGACCTGGTTTAACGCTTGGGTAGGTACTCCCCCTTTTCGGTGGGCCTTTTGCAAAGCCCTTTCCATCCTGGTAACAAAAGTAGACAATTTCTCATTTCCCCACTGTTTAGCTGACTTGAACTTCCATAATAGACCATCTCCGGTTTCTGTGCTGCCAAATACCCCCTCTAATGAGGAAAGATATTCTGCTGCAGTGGCCTCCGGACTAGTAGCCCATATGAATCAAATGGCTTCCAGTGCAGGACCCCTCAAACTCTCCATCAACCACTTCCTCTTTTCCCACTCGGAACACTGCCACTTTTGTACTAAAGGGGTAGCATAGTCCATCCAGGTCTCCAAATCATCTTCCCCGGAAGGCACTGGGACAGTACCGGAGAAAAGTCTCAATCTCCAATAGGAATCCAGTTGAATGGGGGGAATAACCATAGGGGGTGTGGCTAGTATGGAGCTCTTAGAGGACCCGGGAGATGTGCCCGGGGAAGGCGGGGGGGGTGTTCGCCTGAGATGTCTAATACCTTTACCAGTTCCTGAACAGTTCTCCCTTCTGAGGCTAACAGTTTGAGCAGTTTTTCTTTAAAGCTATTGGTACTAGGGGATCCACCCGGGGTGGCCAGGCCACTACGTATGTGAATAACCCTCCATCCCTTCTGGGCACCTTCAGGCAAAATCACAGGGGGCACCTTCTCAGGGTCTATCAGGATACTGCATGAAAGTAGCACTTGCAGGGTTTGTTCAAGCAAGTCAACATACTGCCCTTTTATTTCCACTTTGCCCATACACTTAACATGTTCTACAGTAGAGACAATGTCAGCACTTTTAATCCCCAAGGGGACATCCAGCAATAAAACAGCCTTTTGGGAGTCCATTTCCTCAGCTTCACACCACCCCATCAATTTGTGTGCCATCATCTTAAGGAGGTCAAGTTTTAACTTGGGCGTGGTACTCCCCTCCATTTTTTCCTGTAAGTTAAACATAATGGGGTAATTCCTTCACATGGCCACTAGAGGACGCTAATCCCAGCAGTGCCTCCAAGATGTAACCCCCAGGTGGCGCTATCCCAAGGGCTACTAAACCTACCTGCTGGACCACTAACAGGTTGAGGGGCCTAGGTTCTATGGTGAGTGCCTACACCAGAGGTCAGGGTTGGTACTGGTTGGTCGAGTTTGGTCACAGCCCTCTGGGACACTGAGACCCCCTTTTGTTCCCTCTAATGGTCCACACAATATACAAGAATTGCAATGCCAATACCCCACATGTACACTGTATCCAATCATAAGGTACCACTTACCCCAGACCGATTCTGCAGTTCGTCTTGGAGGACCCCCTGTGAAATAAGGTTGGTCAATTTACACAGAATAATGCAATGCCTGCTATATAGGTACTGACACGCTAAACAGGTTAAAGTCAATAACATCCAATCTGGTTTATTTCGGGGAGTGAAACACAGGAAGGGGGAGATCAAGCTGATTGGCAGAAATAAATCACAGTATTGTGCACTCATACAAAATCATAAAAGTCACACTCTGGGTGCTCAGGTTGAGGGGCTAACCAGGTCTGTTGCCCGGGGTTGGCCGGCAGGTGCAGATGGAAAGGGCCCTGTAAGAGAGATATGCACAATACCCAATTGTAGTCCAGAGCCGGATGGCTCAGTCCTTGAGGAAATGAAAGAAAGAAAATCAGATGAAACACTGGTGATTGTTAACAGGTCACAGGGGATGCCCTGATTTGTACTCACGCTACCCCACGCTGATGAAACCTGGCACAGATGGTGGTTCTGGATTGCCAGAAACACAAGCAGGGAGATGAGATTCTACCGCCCAGGCCACACTGCCTTGATCAGCAGACGGATTCAGTCCGAATACATTCTGCTCAACATTCAGCTTACACTGCGCGGTGACAAGAGAACCGGAATAGCTATTCCTTACGAGCATTCAACACAATTATATGTAAAGGAAATTACTATACCAGGCAGCTGCTTTCAGGTCCCAATGCACTTACTGCAAATACCAGGGAGTTCACACAGCAGCTTCAATTCCTGACAGACCGGGCGCGATTCAGCAATTTCGCCAGTCTTCTACAGGATGAGCCTGGTTTCCACTCTTTCAGCCTTTCTTCCATTTTGGTACTCTCGGATTCAGTCCGATTCGAGTTAGCAATGACAACGGCCCGACTTTAGGCCTCTCACGCGCTTCCTGCGTGAAACTATGCAATGCAGAAGCACAGAGCTCCTTCTCTCCTCACAGTCACAACGAATCTGATCTCCCAGTTGCAAGACAGAGCATTCTCTTTGGGCGCCACCCGGTCCAGTTGGTGGACTCAGCTGTCAGTCACTCAGAAACTCTCTCCATTGGTGCAAATAGGCGCGCCAAGGTCCAGAACTTCACTTCCCAGAATTACTAGCTATACCTCCTCATTGTAAGCCGGCTTCCAGGAGAGTCTGAATTCTGGTTGGTCCAAACAGACTCCATTTTAAAGGTCCCCCCACACTGATTGGACCCATTAGGCAGTTCAGATCCAAAATGGAGGGGTAAAACACAGAGTCCCAGCTGCAAGAAAGGCAGGTTAGACAAACTGCATTTTTACTAACACTCTGACTGGTTTCAGGCAAACAGTTGCATCTTTCATTTAGGTTCCCTCTGTGCTCTCAGCGACTGCAGAAACGGAACAATTTCCCCGGAGTTCAGGCGGGATTCGAGCAGAGAAACACCAGCCCCCCTAGAAAACAGTAATCATGTCTGCAAGCAGACAGCTCTTAAAGAGACAGTATGAGGAGGCTTTACCAGCACTCACAGTGCCATTCTTAATGGCTTAATCGCCAAATGCCAGCAGGCAGGGGAACACCTAGGCAGCTCCACGTCGGCTTTTTAGGAACCTCCATTTGTAGGGGGTTACATTTATATTTATCTATCTTTTTATTGTGTGTGTGTGTGTGTGTGTGTGCGTGTAAAACTCCCCTTTCTTTTTTCTATTTTTGGGGGGGGGTTGTAGGAGGAGAAGGAGATAGAGATTAGAATGGATAATTCTAAGACTGGGGAGAAGGCAGCTGGACCACTCCCATCCAGTGTCCGTATTAATAGGTGGGCCTTTATGTCTGTGCCCCCTCCCCAACAGCAGCAGGAGCATGTGCCCCAACCCCCCAGCAGGAGAATGTAGCCCCCACTCCCCAGGAGCAGTATGAGCCCCTAGCCCCACCCCAACAGCAGGAGGATCTCCTGAGGCCCCTACCCCCAGGCAGCAGCAGCAGGCACCTCCAGATGCCATCCGCCAAGCTGCAGCATGTGCTCCCCACCTCCCGAGCAGAAGCATGATGTGCCCACTGGCCCTGGGACATCAGCTGTTGTCCCCCCCCCACACAGAAAGTGTCATCAGCTGTGTGGTTTTTTTTTAGTAAAAACACAAATGATAATTCTGTTGTGATCTGCAACTTGTGTGGCAGATCAGTTAGAACGGGCAAGACTGTGGGTCACTTTGGCACTGGTGGCCAAAGGAGCCATCTGCAGCACCACCATGCTACAGATGGGCTTAAAAAAGAAAAAGAGCTGGCAGGAGGTAGAGGGGCCCGGGGAACTGTTGAGCAGGTAGAAGGGGAAGGGGGCCAGCAGGAGGCAGGGGCCAGTGGTCAGCATAAGTGCTGCAGAAGGCAGCAGCAGCAGCAGGCAGGTGCAGAGCCCCCATCACCCTCACCCTAGAGACACAGGCGTCGCCAGGTTCATGGTGGTGACCAGCACAGCCTGCAGCTGCCTCAGCGCCAGCACCAGCAGCAGTGAACATTGAAGAAGACCTGAGAGCATTGTGCATAGAGGTGGGAGCTCTGTGCAGTGAGTTCACTGATTTCCAACAGGAGGTCAGGGGGACCTCAGGAAACTCCTTCAGGAGCAAGAAAAAATGTTTGAAATCCTGGCGGAGCTGTGTGGTGGTGGTGGAGGCAGGGCAGAATGTGTACCTGGTGCCGGTGCAGTGTAACTGTCAGCTTGCAGACCAGTCAGCGCAGCACTGGAAGCAACATTTTTTTTCTTTTCTTTCTCTTGGCCTTGCTTTCTTACTGTCACTCTTCCCTCATCTGCACCCTCTAAAAATAAGAAAAAACAAATATATATATATATATATATTCTGTCCTCTTCTTCTATATCCTTTCATTTGTTTTTGTCCTATTATGTTTGCTTGCACGCATGTGCAAGAAACATAGTGCCATCATCGGAGATTTCGGAGGTGTGTCACCTCCTCCTCCAATTCAGTCAGTGTGCTGGCTGGCTTGGCGGCCTGTAAGCCAATGCATTCTGGAGCTGTCTGTGGCAGCTCCCAAAATGCAGTGGCATACAGTTGAAAGGGGGAGCTACGCTTGAGTGAGCAGCGATAAGATATCGCCTGCTCATGCGCGCTCCCCCCACCCATATTGCTGACATCTGCGCCCACGCAGGTGTGCAAGCGCAGACTCTGCACGCACGACTGTATAGCCGACGGGTGCCCAATCCTCAACAGCTGTGCTGCATCCCCCAAAGGTTTGAAAATGCCACGCTGGGTGCCCACCCCAGCTGGCAACGGTCAATATAGCCGACGGGGTGCCTAACTCTGCTGGCTCCACAGTTCTCCCCCTTAGTAAGTGCGCCACTCTGGGAGCCCACCCCAGCGTGGCAATGTATCCTTAGGCCAATGGGGTGCCCAATCCCCGCCGGCTGAACGCCGCCCGCACAACCGTTCTTGTGCCACGCTGGGAGCCCACCCCAGCGGGCAAACGGCCCCACGCCGCTGCTTTTTTCCCTTTTACCTGTAAAGAAAAACAGTCCAACGCTGTCTCCCCGCCTCCCAAAACCTGCACCCACCCACTGTGCACCCAGCTCCCACACACCCCTCACCCCATACTTACTCCGAGCTCGGCGCGACGATCTTCGGTGGACCGGGAACATGTCTGCACTCTTCAAAGCTGACCGCGAACTGGGGAAATGCCGGTAAGCTGTATAATGGGCTAGATAGGGGGTTTCAACTTTGTTGCATATCTCAGGCATTTTTGAATTTTGCACCAATTCATATGAGTTTTGGGCATTCTTCATGAATGATGTCTGTCATGGCGTTATCTGGCCCGCAAGGGTGATTTTGCACTCACTGTGTGAAATCACCTTCAAGCCTGAATAACGCCATGACAATGACATCATTCATGAGAAGGGGTCCCAAAAACCTCATGTTGAAAATTTGGTGCCAAAATTCCCAAAAATGACTGTTTTACGAGCGCGTGTTGCGCAGTTCCTACGCAGGCTCGTAAGTTCGCAAATTTTCAATATTTTCACTCCAGATTTTCAACATTGCCATTTTGACACACCTTCTTATGAGTAGTACAGCTGTCATTTTTCACATCTTGCCCAAATTGTGTTTCCGCCCATGTAGAGCACAATGGCGCAGTCGGTATGCGAAATCAATGTACGGGACAAATTAAGAAAATCACAGTGACACTGTTCATGAGCAGATGTCTTAAAATGGCTATGTTGAAAATTTGGTGAAAAAAGTCCTAAAAATGACTGTTTTACGAACGTGCATTGCGCAGTTCCTACGAGACGTCAGAAGGTCGTGAATTTTAAATATTTTCACTCCAGATTTTCAACATTGCCATTTTACCACACCTTATGAGTAGTACAGCTGCCATTTTTCACATCTCACCCAAAACGTGTTTCCGCCCATGTAGCGCACAATGGCGCAGTCCGTGTGCGAGATCAATGTACGGGACAAATTAAGAAAATCACAGTGACACTGTTCATGAGATGAGGTGCTAAAATGGCTATGTTGAAAATTTGGTGAACAAATTCCAAAAAATGACTGTTTTACGAGCGTATGTTGTACAGTTCTTATGCACGCTCGTAAGTTTGCGAATTTTCAATATTTTGATTCCAGATTTCCAACATTGCCATTTTGCCACACCTTCTTATGAGTAGTACAGCTGTCATTTTTCACATCTCACCCAAAACGTGTTTCCGCCCATGTAGCGCACAATGGCGCAGTCGGTGTGCAAAATCAATGTACAGGACAAATTAAGAAAATCACAGTGACACTGTTCATGAGCAGAGGTCTTAAAATGGCTATGTTGAAAATTTGGTGAAAAAATTCCTAAAAATGACTTTTTTACGAGCGTCCGTTGCGCAGTTCCTATGCATGCTCGTAAGTTTGCAAATTTAATATTTTCATCCAGATTTTCAACATTGCCATTTTATTAAACTTCCTTATGAACAGTACAGCTGCAATTTTTCATATGTCGCCCAAAATGTGTTTTCGCACATGTAGCGCACAATGGTGCTGTTGGTGTGCGAAAGCAATGTTTAGGACAGATTTAGAAAATCACAGTTACACTGTTCATGAGCAGAGGTCTTAAAATGGCTATGTTGAAAATTTGGTGACAAAAGTCCATAAAATGACTGTGTTACGAGTGAGCATTGCGCAGTTTCCACGCACCCTCGTAAGTTCATGACTTTGTAATATTTTCAGTCCAGATTTTCACCAATGATATTTTTCCACACTTCCTTATGAACAGTACAGCTGTCATTTTTCACAACATGGCTGAAGTGTGTTTTCACACTTTCAGTGCAGAGATGCGTGGTGGCTGTGGGAAATCATTGTTCGCCACAGATAAAGAAAATCACAGTGACACTGTTCATGATCGGAGGCACCAAAATGCCTGAGTTGACAATCTGCTGTAAGAAATCCCCAACCTAATTATATTACGGATGCGCGTTGCACAGTTTCTATGTACGCTCGTGACTTCACCATTTTTTTTAATATTTTTACTACAGATTTGCAACATAGTCATTTTTTACACCTCCCCATGAAAGAGTACAGCTGTCATTTTTTACATCCTGTTCGGAATGTTTTCGCACCTGTGGTGCTAAATGCCGTAGTCACTGTGCATAATCAGCTTTCGGCTAACAAACTGATATTCCCCCTGTTCATGAGGTGGGGTCACAAAACAAACATTTTGAAAATTTGGAGTGAAAATACAAACGAATGCCTGAGGTATTAGGGTTTTCAACTATAAAGCCCAACCCTATAGAGAAGGACAGGCATCAGGGGTGTGACTTGGGATTCTTGCCTGTGATGCTCATACCATTCCACACCCTGCAGTCAGTGAGAGGCATCGAGGTATACCTTGGACTCTTCGGCCCCAAACTTCACCCCATTCTCCTATATTGCACCCATCTCACCATATTTCCTAATGAAATGGGGGTGCGCATAAGGGCCAAAGACCACAAGGAACATCGTGACACTTGTCAGTCTCTGCAGGGTGGGGTGTGGTGAAATGGCGTGGCCGTTATGCCTGACGACCCAAACGCACACCCCAATGCCTGTCACTCTCTGCAGGGTGGTGGTGGGGTTGGCTTCAGTTCAATACTTCACTGCCATTCCTATTATGCAGCTCTGTAACTTCTACACTACCACTGCCAATGCCAGCAAGCAAACATTCGGCATTGACAAATGCTTGTTCTTTGTGTGCTATGCAATGTTTATGCTCCCTCCCTGTTCTCTTTCATATGTATACCATGTCCCTGACCTGACCCTGATGATGCGTCCCCGTCATGTGTTACTGTCTGTCAGTCACTTTTAGTCTTTTTTTACCCATAATCACTGCTCTACTTAGTTTATGTTAGTCACTCTGACTTGTATGTATTTCCTCCTCCTATCCACAAATGTCAAGTATTGTAATTTGTAAATTGTTCCTAGAAACAATTTTTTTCCCAAAGCTATGTGTGATGTTGTGGGCTGGCAACAGTTGTTTGGGCTGTGTGCAGGATCAGTCTGAATGAATATGTACACAACAATCATAGAAACATAAGCACTTTTATTGCGAAGTTAAACATAATGTAATTGTTTTGGTGCTTAACACGTGTGGCCCCATGGCTTGGGCTTGCCACAATGTTAACTTGGTGTTACAGTGCTCAACCACACCGCCACCACCACCCGGTCCAAAATGTGCTCTAGTAGGGCTACAGTTTAACACAGCCTCTTGAAGCCATGCTGTGCAGAGTAGGCATGATAAGACGAGAAATATAGTATGACCGGAAACAATTAAGATGACTTTGAGAATGTAGAGTGAGACAGAGTGTTGCCACTGTCTAACATGGCCCATACTTCCAGAAATGTTTCCCCAAAAATTTTAAAGTAAATCAAGACCAAAATCAGGTCTCAGCCATGATGTTTTAGGGTGCCCCCCCACCACCACCCAGACATTAAATAGCCGTTTTTGGACCTGTTTGCCCAATATTTCTGCCTGAAACTCACTGCTGCTGGTGCCAAACGGGGCCTACAAGTCCAGAAATGTTTCCAAAGAAATTGCACAGTACATTGAGACAGAAATCAGGTGTCAGACATGCAGTTACATGGCTCACACCCACCATGAGGACCCAAATGTGCTGTTTTCTGCAGCGTTTAAATGCTTTTAGGGCCTAAGTGTGGTGCTGCCAGTTCCAAACATGGCCCAGAAGTCCAGAAATGCTTCCAAAAAAATTGCACAGTGCATTGAGACTGAAATCAGGTCCCAGCCATGATGTTTTATGGCACCCAAACCACCACCCGTACCAAACGGTGGTCTCTGGTCCACTGTTTACTATTGTTTTTCGGTCACATCTTGATTCTGCCAGTGCAGCACGGGCAGTAAATGTCCAGAAAAGTTGCAGAAAAAAAAATGGTACATTAAATTGAGAGTGGAATCTGGTCTCAGTCATGATGTTTTAGGGTGCCCCCCCCCCACCACCCAGACATTAAATAGCTGTTTTAGGGCCTGTTTGCCTGTAACTCACTGCTGCGGGTGCTAAATGGGACCTACAAGTCCAGAAATGTTTACCAAAACATGTTACATAAAATGGACACTGAAATCAGGTCCCAGCCATGATGTTTTCTGGTGCCCAGACCACCACCCGGAACAAACGATGGTCTTTGGCCCACTGTTTACAATTGATTTTCGGTCACATTTTGGTTCTGCCAGTGTAGCACAGGCAGTAAATGTCGACAAATGTTTCCCCAAAAATGTCACAGTACATTCAGACAGAAATCAGGTGTCAGGTATGCAGTTACATGGCTCACACCCCACCATGAGGAACCAAATGTGTGTTTTCTGCAGCGTTTAAATGTTTTTTGGGCCTAAGTGTTGTGCTGCTGCTGCCTGACATGCAACATGAGCCACTTTACCACGATGAGAAAAATAAATCCTCCTGCAAAATGGTCCTGCTGCGACTTAAACTTGTACTTAATTACTCCTGCTGCTGCTTTCTCATTTGATTGCGAACTGTGGAATTATCATTTCGCAATGATAATCCTCTGATTAGCTCTGTTGTCTTTGTGGTTTTAAGTCAGTTTGGATTGAATGACATTTTGAGTGCTGCTGCTGTTGCCTGCCTGTAGTTGCTGCCTGCTGCTCTGACTAGTTGCCACGAGTAGTAATGCTTTGTCTGCTTCATGGGGATCCTCTTCACATTTATTTATTTATTGTACAATCAGATTTACAACCTTTGAGCCAGGGGCTCGTTTACAAAGGTACCTCGTCACAGAGAGGACATACAGAGTCACATACTTACAGAATACAATCATACAGAATAGCATAGTTTTACATAGTTGCTAGAACACAGTGAATAATAAAAACATTTTAGAGTGACAGATTTAGTACAAGCAGGTACCGGCAGTGGGAAGGGAGGCCATGAGGGAAGTGGGGGGGGGGGTCAGGTGGGGAGTCAATCGATGCTGCTGCTGCTGCACACTAAGTATCTGTATTTATTTTTTTGGGTGCAAGAGAAGGTGGATGGTGGGTTGGTATTGGGGCGTCATGAGTTCTTATGTGTTTGTACTTATTTTATATTTATCTAGTGTGCTGAGGAGTACATCATCATGACAACATGCATGCCAGCCCAGCATTTGGATACGGTATGTTGGAATGCACCACATTTAACATTGCTCAAGGACAAGGTAAGTACTGACTTTTCATTACGGGGATGGATAGGTGACTGCAGCTCGGATATCTGAGTCAGACTGTAATTGTATTATTTTTTTCTTTTCTAAACACATGCAGGAATTCAAGAGCTGTTAACTCCAGGTGCACTGCTGCTGCTGTTCAATAAGTGTGCAATTCATTAACTGGTGGTAAGTATTTCTTAATTTGTGATGGTCTTTGGTGGGCGGGTGCGTGGGTGGGAGGAGGTGGTTGAGGTCGGGTTGGTGGATATGGTTAAGTATTAAGTTTGTGGTTACTGCAGGACAGAGATGTAAGACTTTGACAGTAACTGTCTTATATGTGGCTCTGTCAATATTCGGGATTTCTGCTGCTGGAGTGCGTAGTACGTTACCTCTCTCCAAATCTGGCTGCTGGACGCTGGCTGTGCTCATCAGACATAGTCTGTTCATGTCAAGTGTTCCAGTTTAACAGCCATTCCCTGATGTAACTATAGCTTCCTGTAATGATGGTGGGGGGGGGGGCACCCAGTTGTAACAATGCTAAAAATGTTTTCTTCTTTTTTTCTTATTGCCAGACAGGTACAAAGTACTTGAAGTGGAATGGTGGCTTGGTTTTCTGGTGGACATTTGCGGAAGCATCCCATCTCTGTGCAGCATTGGTGACTAAACAGAAGTCTTCTATCCTGGTGTGTGGATGCTGGATCGAGGTGCTGCACCTGTGAGATGTGGGCCACTGCTGACAACTAAAAACATGCGGTTCTTTTTGGTGGAAGACTGCTGGAGGAGGAGGAGGAGGAGGAGTAATTTAGCTGGACTCAGAGGCAGCATTAATGTATACTGAATAACTTAGTACTGGCTGTGCACTGTCCGACTAAGTTGTCATTGTTGTATATACAGTGGTGGCACACTCACTAGACATTCATGGTGTCATGGAGGAGGTATATGTGGAAATGGGGGTGCTGGTGCTGGCTGTGGGAGTGGGGCACAACACCTTTAGCCTTCTTCCAGTGACACATCATCCATGAAGCAGCCCTCACAGTCTTCGAGACTGGAGTCATCACCAGGTGGAAATTCAGTCAGCATTGCTGCTTCATCTACCTCCCTGCTAGTTGAGGCCTTAGCACTGTGGACATCTTCATTGCCATCATCGTCCCCGAGACACAGTTCTTGGGGCAACACCATCGAAATAACTGTGTAATGTGGAATGTGAGCCTCATTCATTTTTATAAATGTTAGGCTGGAAACATTCTTCAGTGACAGACTTGTCCTACGGTCACGCACAATGGCCCCAGCAGAACTGAATACCCATTCCACACTGACACTGGATGGTGGGCAGCTGAGGTATTTAAAAGCAACAGATGCCAGTGCAGGCCACTCACTCACTTTGCAGCTCCAGTACACCTATGGCTCATCAGTGATGCCAAGATACTTGCTGTCTCCCATGTAGGCATCCACCATACGTTGTGCTGCCCTGAGTTCTGCTGCCTCATCATGCTCCTCCTCCTCCTCCTTCTCTTCAATTTCTTCAACGCCCACCTGGTACAGAGCATCCCAAATGGGATTACCTGCCATGCTGTGCTGCTACTTTGAGATTTTGTCCAATTTGGTGGCCTCTGATGATTTACTGGTGGTGGTGGTGGTGGTAGCAACACCTGGTATTTCTTTATGTGCCTTTTGTGTCTGCATTTTTCATCTGTGCCACATGTACCTGTCTGACAAGGTAATTGGTCAATTTCTCCACTCGCACATGACCCCCTTCAATCCTGGCAGGCAAGCCGCGTTTGTACCATGGATCCAGCATGGTAGCAACAGCAAACTCATTAGACTGCATAATGCCACAGATATGTGTATTGCTGTCCAGTACATGGAGCATGTGACCCATTGCATGAACAGAACTCTGATCATCACTTTCCTCCATCTGGTGTCGGACATTTACCAGTGTCTGCCTCAGCACACGTATCAGGGGTTCTGACTGAACTATGAAGGCAGTGTACCCACTCACAGCCTGTGTTGCATGCTCAAATGGATGCAGAATGCATATTATGCCATCCATTTGTTGCCACTGCTCCCTTGTTAGGGTGATCGACACGCCAGCACTGTCCCTGGTGGTGTGCAGCAGTAGGTAATCTGAAACTGCCTTACACAGCTCATAAAGCCAGTCCAGCATGTACAGAGTGGAGTTCCACCTGGTAACAACATCAAGCTTCATACGGTGCTGAGGCAGATGGTTATGGGCCTTTGCAGAACGGGCAAAGTGAACACAGATGTGTCTGGTGACAGACACAGTTTCTTTTATTTCATCCTGGTTCAGAAATTGCTGCATGACTAGATTAAGGCAGTGCGCCAGGCAGGGAACTCTGAAAAAAACACCATCACTAATGCACTTAACAACATTGGAGCCATTGCCACTGGCAATAAACCCCGCTGTGAGTGACTGTGCATTGATCCACTCATCAATGTTATTTAGCAGCACATTCAGCATTTTCTCAGCAGTGTGAGACCCTGTAACACTTTGCATAGTTATGGTTGCATTATGTTGAATACCAGGTGCATTGCTACCACCACAGTTTTGCTTTATGCAGCTTTTGCCAGGGCCCAAATCAACAACCACCCCAGGTACCTGTGCCCAGTGTGCTGTTATGCACAGATATGAGCTGCCCGCTGTCTGCCCACTTGTCAACATATCCATGCTAAGGTGGATATATTTTGAGGAAGAATGCTTCATGGCATGTAGGATGGACTGTGAAACTCTGCTGTAGAGTTCGGCCATGGCACGTTTGGAGAAATACGTTCATGATGGCACTTGCCATTTGGGACAGGCACGGGCCATCAAATGGCAGAATCCTGTATTCTCCACAAAGGAGAAGGGCAACAGGTTGATGGTGAGCTTGTCAGCTGTGGCTGCGTTCAGCTCACGTGCAGCAGCATGATTGGAGGGGTACTTTGAGTGGCGCTCAAACACACTCCTCAGTGTGGGCTGCATCTTGGCAGTGGGTTGACAAAAATGCTTTACCTGTGCCACCAATATTGTTCTTGCTGGGGTACCAGGTGACTCTTGGGGCATAGAATGTTCAGCATGTATGAAACTGGTTATTTTTATGGATTTAAAGCCTGATGATGTACTTTTATGACTCATGGAAGTAGCAGCTCCACTGCTACTATGTCCACTGTTCGGGAGAGAAAATGATTCCTCACACTCCTCCTCCTCCTCCACCACCAACACACTCAGCCCTCCCTCCTCCTGCTCTAATGCACTGCTGTCACTAACATTAAGCTTGACAAGGGAAGTCCTGCCAAAAGCTATGGAATCTTTCTGGTGTTGGTGCCAGTGCAATGGTTGCTTGTTTTTCAAGTGGGCGTGCTGCCCACCGGTGCCTAGGTGGCTGCCCTTTTTTCCATGACTTACATGAGCTTGACACAGCTGACAGATCGCCATGGTGTCATCAGCTGCATAAAGCATGAAACAATCCCAAACTAGGGACTTTGCAACTCTAGATTTGACATGATGGGACTGAGACTTGGACAGCATAGCCAAAGGTGTGGAAGTTTTTGCTTTTTGTGCCACTTGCATGATATCCAACTGCTACGTTTCGGAGGTGGGGTGACTGAACTGCTTGTTTTAGGCTTGCTGATATCCTCACCCTCAGTCTTGTCATCTAAATGGGCTACATCATCATCACCCTTCATCTTTTTCACTTCTGGCTCCCACAGGCGATCCAACACCTCATCATCATCTGTACCAAAACATATTATATCCTTTTCCTCATCCCTATCACTGCCTATTGCCCGACAAACTATTCCCTTCTCTGGCATCTCCTCACTGGGGGGGGGGCTGACTTTCCTTATCTCCTTCTCCTGGAGAAACACACTGAAGCTGGACACTCATTCTCACCACCATCAGCTCCTTCTTAAGCAGGAACAACAGCCACACTGATAACTTTTTCGACCTCCTCCTGGACCACTGTGCCTCCACTGGTGTGAGTATCTCCCTTATTCCCAGTATCATCCCCAACAAGCATACTAGCTACAGAGTGGAAATTGAGTCACAGACTTCAAGCCACTTATAACTTCGATTGTGCTGCTACTGTCTACCACAGCAGCAAAGGCAGATGCCACAGAGGGCATGGATTCACAAATAGGCTTTTCCATCAGACTTCTTCGAGCCACCTCCCACCCTAGCACCTTTACCTGAATGTCTCTTGGCAAGCATATTAGTTTTTTATATAGTAGCCGGTTAGGTCAGGTAGTAAACGGCAGTGGTGTAACAGGGAGGAAAAGGTTAATATGGTAAGCAAATTCAATCGAAAAACAGGAACGCTGCAATGCAGAGGCCAGATCAAAATTTTAATTTCTGTGAGCAGTTCAACAATGCAGTGTGCCTGGATGTGGACAAGTCAAGTGGTCAGGTTACTGTACATGAATCCTTTCAATAAAGAAAATAAATCACAAAAGTGATTCAGCAAAGGGAAACAGGAACAGAACTACTCAATCAGAAGAACGTAGTAACTGTTCAGATAAAGTGACCCAAAAAACAGTCAATATGTAAGAAAAATATAACAAATAAGTAGCACACAAACCACAAATCTTCAGACAGAAATTACAGAAACTCACTCTCAACTTGTGAGAAATATGTCAAATCTTAGGAAGTAGCCTGCTCTACTTTCATTTCACACACACACACACACACACACACACCCCACATGGTCGACCCTCCCCCACCACTCACTCCCTTACAGACACAGAGAAAACTGAAACACTAAGTTTAACTAACTATTCTCCAAAGATACAAAACCAAAAAAATATTCACTAGCAGCACTAGGAACTAAACTTGTGATTTTGTGAGCAATTAACTCTCAAAAATCACAAAAAAAGAGTTTTTTGAAGGGTTTATTGGCTGTGACGCACCACACTGAACTGCTCTCCAATTCAACAGACAATATACTGTGCAGGAAACACCCTGCACGCAAAATTGCAGCTATCTACCCACAATGCACTGCAATTTTGCCAGTGTAATTGTAAAATATCAGCAAAATTGAAGCAAATGGCGAAATTTCACCTCCCGGGACTGAAATTGGTGTAATTTGGGAGTAATTTTGCACTTTGCGCGAAAGCTGAACTGGGGGCGAAATTACATTATGCCTAGACTAAATATTTCGCGTAGTGCAAAAACTACTCGAAATATTATGCTAGGTGCAATTTTTCGATTTTGCACATCTCTATTCAAGAATAAGGTCCTTAAAGGAGCACTGTCAACCATTTTTGCATCATCTCATTTCTGGCTGAAACCCCACATTTTATTGATTCTCTACTGTCTCTAAAATTCACTGATGTTGCTGGTTGTTTTATCTGCTTCCTTTCTTGGTAGAACTGGAATGCATGATAATGGTGTAATTGTACCCAACCTTGTTTTGTTTTAAATCCTTGTTCAGCTCTTATTTCCTGCATCCTTAACATAAGGAACACCCTCAAACATTATAGCCACTCATGACACAATAGTCTCCTCTCCTCCCACTGCATCATGAGTGGCTAGACTGTATGGAGGTGTTTCCAAGCCCAGCAAAGATGCGGTGGAAGTTGATCAAGGAATGTAAATGAACACGTTTTTGTGTGGTAACACCAGTATGGTTGGCAGCCTGTTTTTCACTTTTAAAAAGAAAAAGGGAATCCAAATCATACAACCAGCTACATCAGCAATTTTTACAGAATGTAAGCAATCATAAAATGTGATTTTTAAACTAGGGACAGTTTGAGGTCTAAAGGGGGTTGACAGTGTCCCATTAATGGTTTAGCCTGTCTTATTCCATTTTGGTTGTCCCTTTAACTTATGGGTCCTGATTTTCAAACGTCTTAGATTGACGCAAGGGACTTACATCAAAATAGTTTGACACAAGGGGTGACTTGCATCACAACTTGCGTCAGACATGATTTTCTAAAGCAGCCTGTATCAAATCCTGAAGCCCCTGCACCAAAGTTCCCCTTACTCCAAGGCTGCGACAAACAACCAGGTGTGCCAGGTCACAAGGGGGCTTGCACCACGGCGGGGCTGCAACATCCCCTTTTCTGGGATTTTACAATCCCCACCGTGGATGCAGCAATGGGCACCACTTGAACCAGCTAGGAAGTGGTCGAAGTGACTTGTGCCAGTGGGAGAGGATCTGACAATGGGCTGCCAGCTGCAGAAGGGGCATTGAAGGTGGCATGGGGGAGTCGGAGGACAGCTGGACATCACCAGGAGTGATGAGGCATCCCATGAGGCGTGTGTTCATTGTACTGTGTGTACAGTATAGTTATTGTACTGTATGTACAGTATAATTATCTTCCCTGGTGATCTAGTGGACCCCCCAATCCCTGATGTCCCCCATACATAATAACATATCCTCCCTGGTGGACTAACACCCCCCGATCCCTGATGTCCCCCAGAAATAGTTAAATATCCACCCTGGTAGTCTAGAAGCCCCCAATCCCCGATCTCCCCCAAAATCATTAATGTGACATTCTCTGGTGGTCTAGTGGACCCCCGCCCCCCCCACTCAGGCAGGCACTGCCCCACCACCCTACTACCCTCCATCCCGAACCCCATCCAGTGACTGACACAGCTCTCCACTCTCCAGCATAGCCAGCCACCCAATTGATCTGTCATTGAGCCTGTACTAAATACAGTACACGCTCATTGATTGACAGCCCACTGAGCTGACAATCACTGAGCGTGTACTGTATACAGTACACGCTCAGCGATAGATCAGTCCAGCGGCCAGCTGTGGTGAAGAGAGAGGAGAGCTGTGCCAGTCACCAGGTGGGGACTGAGATGGAGGGAGCGGGGTGGTGGGGTACTGCCCGCCAGGGTGGGTCCACTAGACTACCAGGGAATGTTGCATTAATGATTTTGGGGGAGCTCAGGGATGGAGGGCGCTGACTACCAGGGTAGATATTTATTTCTGGGTACATTGGGGATCAGGATCCACTAGTCCACCAGGGAGGATAAGTCATTATGTATGGGGGGACATCAGGGATCAGGGGGGGAGGGCCGCTAGACCACCAGGGGAAGATATGTCATTATTTATGAGGGACATCTGGGATCAGAGGAAGGGTGCTAGATCTCCAGGGAAGATAACTATACTGTACATACAGTACACTAACTATACTGTACATACAGTACAATGCAAACGCACCCCACCAGGTGACATTACTTCTGCTGCTGCTTAGATTTCTCCCCGACCCAACACCCCATGACACCTCCCATGCCCCTTCTGCAGCCGGTACCCTCCTGTCCAGCAGCTTTATCCCCCCAGCATCCTGGCCCCGCTAGTGTTGTGCTGGGAGGGGGGGGGACTGGATCTCTGTGGCAATTCCCGCAGGTGCACCAAACTGTTTGGCGCAGTGGTTGACTTGTAGCAAACCTGGGGGGTTTGGCGCCAGGCACCTGATTTTTATAAAATCAGGCGCAGGGTCCCTGGCGCACCTGGAGTTTGCTGTAGCCCTGGAGTGACACAACTTGCGTTACTCTAAGGGCTCTTTTAAAATCGGTCCCATTGTGGCTATGGCACTTAAAGCAGTAGACCACAATAGACTTGCGTCTGGAGCACAGAACTGTGGTGCAGGAGACCTGAGGCTCAAAACCCACCATAGTCACTTGCTCAGTCAGCAGTGAGACCTTGCACAATTTACTTAACCTCCCTGTGCATCAGCCTCCTCAGCTTTGTAACTGGGGATAGAAGCAGACTCCCCTTCCCTATACCCCCACCCCCCCCACACACACACATGAACAGTGACACAAGACACTGCATCATTATCTGTGTTAGACTAAACCAACACTGGACTAGGCAGTGTGGTATAGTAGTCAGAGCGCCAGCTTGGGTACTGGGAACTCACAGGTTCAAATCCCACTAAAGCCAAATACTGCGTGGCCTTGGGCTTGTCCCTTAACCTCTTAGTGCTCCAGTCCACCCATCCAGCTGCAGCAATGGGTAGAAGCAGGACTCCACTGAAAACAAGATGTTGCATCTCAGCTGAGCTATCCAGGGTAAATAAGTTGTAAAAAATAAACTACATTTTAGAAAGGTCTGGTGGTAGTTTGTTGAGCATCAGAGTGACAGAGGGAGAGAGAGAGAAACAGACTAACAGACAGTAAAAGAGACAGACAGGTAGAGCAATGTGAGCTGAGCCCTGAAATGAAGGAGCCTGGTTTGATGTATTTGTTTTGCCATAGTCAGCAGTCTAACTGTTCCAGTAAAAGTAAGTTGTTTCAGACAAATAATGAGCCGACTGCATCATTATCCAACCCAAAACCCACAACAGAGATTCGACCTTGCCTCTGTGATCTAGCCCTCCCTAACCCCCACCCCAACACATATACACACACATACACACACACACACACACACACGCGCGCACACGTACACACACACACATTTGTGGAACTGGTATTAGTGATGCCTCAGATAACCATTGTTCCTTATTTTATTACACATATAACGTGTCTTTGCACATCCTCAGTCCCCAAAATGCAGAAATAATGCATGCTTTCAGTACCTGATCTACTGCATATCAAAATGCAGCATTAAAACCTACATAATATAATCACGTCCCACATTTTAAGCTGATTCTGTTGAAAATGACTTGACTAGGCAGTGTGGTTTAGAACAGTTAGATGTTGTAAGGCAGAGACACACTGAATACCTTGTGAAAAGCATACCTGTTGACTGGGGCCTGGACAAGTGCCTCACATGCTGTGGATTGACAACAACCCCAAAAAAACTATGGTTCTTGATCTATAAATACCTTGCCCTTTGAAAGCCAAAGGCCCAGCAATCCAGATTTCAAAGTTTTAAATAGAAAGGCAAATATTCTCAGAACCAGTAGTCCTCCCTACCCTCTGAAGAGACAGGAAGACCACTCCCAACCTTTTGCCAATTACTTTTTGTTACTGTCCCCCTCCCTAACAATGTGGTTCCCATGGCTACATCCTTCCTCCATTCAGGAGGGTGAGTGAGCAGCTGCAATCGTAGCTGATGCCAATGACACTAACTGGTTGCCCTGTAGGGGTGGCGAGCAAACGTTGAGAGGCTCGTGCCCTCACTACCTCACTGGGAGTTCTTTATCTCACCTCTGCAAATCACCAAGTTCTCAGCCTGCTCCAGCAGGGGATTCTGGGTACTACATGCAAACCCAAGTCCCTAAGCAGACAGTGCTCCCCCAACATTTGTTTTTTTATATAGCTATGTGGCCCCCCCAAGCTGCCACCTACTTCTGCCTTATTTGGTCTAACACTGCCTGTGATCTCTTAGCCCTGTATACTGCTCCCTTCCCCAACTATCACAGCCAGAGGGGATCCACATGGAGTGGGGCCTGAGGGTGCCAGCAATCGTCATATAGATGGCTCAATCAACATGATTTTTTCTTCCAGGTTTCTTTCCAGCCCAGAGACCCTCCCTTCACCCCATGGCATGAGTGGTGCCTCTGTCACTCTCACACGTATCCAGCGTCTCTGTGGTAAGAACAAACTCCCTGGCTCAAATGCAGGAGTCACTGTGGTGCCAAAAACTGCTGCCAACCCTCCCCTGACTCTGCTCCTAAACCTGTGCTGCCTGAATGGCAGTGTAAGGCGCTGTCATTGTTCCATCAGGGTGCGCCCCTGACATTTATGTAAACAATAATACCCAACAGGGTGGGTGGTATGCACTATACCAGACCACCCAGGGCATAATGAGGCCTGATGTTGCAGATGGAGAACCCTGTAGCCCCTTGAAGGTCTGGTATAGCCTATACCACCCACTTTGGAGGTTATTATAGTACTTAGAAAATGAATTATAGCAAACATTTTAATAAAATATTGCAAAATAAAAAAAAATCTTAAAAATTAATAAAAAAGTTTTAGAAAAGGTCAATTTTCTTGCAAAGTAGTCCCTTTACTGGTATACTTGCCAGTAGAAGGCACTGCTGTGTTTGAGAGACTTTTTTTTTTTATTAGTTTTCCATTTTTCTTTTTTTAAGTGTCTAAGAATTTAGCAGTGCAGTGCTGCCCCCATTCATTTAGTGAGACAGCATTTCCATGATGCTGGGAGGGATGAGTGCAGTGGGGCAGCAGCAGCATGATAGATGGCAGAGTATGAGCGTGATCACCGGATGGGACTCCGGACAGGAGAACAAATGGCGACCTCATGTTATTGATTTTTTTTTTTTAATCAGTAGTATGTTGTTTTGAGATAGTAAAGGAACTGAAAGATTGAGAGAGAGCGGGCTTGTAGCACGACCAGTGGGGACACAGCTGCCCCATTTGGATCCGATGGCAAAGCAACTGGTGAGAGAATGGTAAGAGAGAATATTAGTCACAAGACAGTTGCTTTTTCTTGTTTATTTGTTGATGTAATTATGAAAACGAGGTCGGGCTCCACCACTGCTGCTGCTCGCTTGCTAAGTGAGAGAAAAAAATGGTGAATTCAAAAATAAACATTCTATTTTCATATACGCAAAATTATTTTATTTACTTATTTATTTATGACTTTGGTAACCGGGTAGGTACACTGGTCCAAAGGACTGTTTACAGGCATGACCCGGGCCAGAAGGCACAACTGACAATAATTACAGAGTGAAAGGTACAGCAGAAACATTTTAACAAAAAATTTGTAGTACAGAACACTTTAACAAAAACAGTAGTACAAATGACCAGTACAGTGATAGTAAACATAACAATATACAAGCAGATTGCAGGAGACTATGCGTACAGGAAAAAACTAGCAACTATTTGACATTTATAGTGCCTGTGATAAAAGAGGTGGCACGGAGTAGCAATAACCCAAATAGAGACTGGGGTACCTCAAACCCCAATGATAGAGACCCCCCCACACACACACACAAACACCCCGACAGGCCCAAGGAGACCCATCACAGAGCGGAAATGAGTGCAGATGGAATACATCTGGAAAGAGACAGTAGGCCAAGGGAGGGTGGGGTGGGTGAGGAACTACCTGTGGATACAGTTGCAGGTGTCTCAAGCACAGAGCCAGGAGTTAAGGTTTTGCTTAAAGGTGAGGTGTGTGTTACAGGACCTGAGGGACACAGGAGGGGCATTCCATAGTGTGGGGGCAGCAACTGATAGAGCATTGCCACCCATTTTGGAACAGGTTCTTGGAATCACCAGGGGTGGGACCACAGAGGACCGGAGACTCCTCAGCATGCTGAGGGGTTCATAAAGGGAAAATAGGGGGGAAGCAGGGCCACTGCAAATTACAGTGTCAATGAGGGATCCAAGGATGAGATCAAAATGGCCTTGCAGAGGGAGCCAGCCAAGGGAGCTATATAAGTTGCAATGAAGTGTAAGCAGTAGTCCAGAATTGGGAGCAGGTTGCCATGAGCTATAGCCAGGTGAGCCTCATTAGTCAAGAAGAGTTTGACACAGTACGCAGCACTGAATTTTTTATTTATTCTATGGACTACAAGAGTTATATGGTCAGTGAAAGAGAGAGTGGGATCGAGTGTGACCCCCAGGTACTTGAAAGATGGGATGACTTCGTTGGGGGGGGGGACTTCAGGCTGGAGGATATGGACAGAAAAGTTGGCTTTCAGGGTGCTGGCTAGGTATGGTTTGGACCTGAACAGCATAGCTTTGGTCTTTTTGGCATTGACCAGCATCAGGTTGGAGGAGAACCAGTTTTGGGAGGTACAGTAGTTCAGGGTGAGGACAGAGGATATAAGAGGAAGAGATTTTTCACTGTGGAAAATGACGAGGTTGTCTGCATAAAGGAGGGACTCACAGGGCAGGCAGTCAGGAGAGAGGGTATTTGCAAAGATGGCAAAGAGCAAGGGGCCCGGGATGGAGCCTTGGGGTACCTTGGAAGAGACAGTCTGGGGAGGAGAGATGGCATAGCTGATGCAAATGGATTGGTAACGATCAGCGAGATAGCTCTGAAACCACCTTGTTGCCCCCACAGAACAGCCAATAAAGCAAAGTTTGGAGAAGAGGAGAGGGTGGTTTACAAGACCGAAGGCTTTGAATAGGTCCATGAATACTGCACCGGTGGCACATCCCTGTTTCATATTCATGATGATGTGGTTGGTGAATAAAGCCAGGGCAGTAGTGGTGCTGTGGAGCCTTTGAAAGCCATGCTGCTGGTTGCATAGGATGTTGTGGTTATCAATATACTCAGATAGCCGCTGGTGGACAACCTGTTCGAGGAGCTTATTAAGGTGGGGGAGGATGGATATAGGGCAGTAAGTGTCAGATGAGAGGGGGTCCCCGATTTGAAAATAGGAACTACCTTGGCAGACTTCCAATGGAGGGGCATACAGGAGGAAGTCAAGGTGAGATTGAAGATAAAGGAGAGAGGTTTGGCAGTCACTGAGGAGACTAGCTTGAGAAAAACAGGGGAGAGGCCATTGGAGCCTGGGCTACCCCGAATTGGTAGACCCCTAAGGAGTGTAAGTGTATCCTTGGGGGAGATGGTCTTAAAATAGAAAGGAGGGTGAGTAGGAGTATCGGACAAGGGGGAGATGGAGGTCGAGGGGGTGGAGCTGGGCCCTTGGTCAGGGGGCTGACTGGGAGAAGGGTGGGCAGAGTGGGGGGAAGGAGAGGAGAGGTGGGGGAGGTGCAAGTCCGCTGGTAGGTGAAACTGCTCGAGGGGAGTTTGCTGAGGAGTGCCAACAGGTCAGAGAATTTATTGTTTAGTGCCAGATTTTATGTGTAAAGAGGCAGGTAGACACAGGGACTAGTTATTTACTAGTACAGTATCTGTTGCCTGATACCTGCCCTGGTAGAGGGTGCTCTCGACCAATCAAAGTGCAGGGTTTCTCTAACCCATTTTCTAATACTAAACAATTTAGCTAATAAAACAAAAGTTACACCATGCTGAAAAAGGTTTCCTTATTAGTCAATATTGCCTGCTAAATTTGTGAGGGACTTTTCAATCAGTTCAACAGCTCCTGTACCAAACAGGCAGGGGGATCTGATTGAATGAAGATGGTCTTTGATATATCATTTAGGGATTAGGGATCAGCTATCGTTACATCCTCTTTTTACCATCTGAGGAATATCGCCCGGGTGAAACATCTGGTTCCTCCAGATGATCTTCCAACATTGGTCCATGCCTTTGTCAATACCCAGCTTGATTACTGCAATTCCCTCTACCTAGGGCTACCAGGGGTTGGTATCCACCGCTTGCAGCTAGTGCGGAACGTGGCGGCCAGGCTTTTGACCGGGACCGCTAGGACCAGTCATTTTACGCCTATGCTCTGCGAGCTGCACTGGCTGCCTGTTCAATGGCGGATCACCTTTAAGTTTGGCTTGCTAACCTTTAAAGCCCTACATGATCAGGGACCCGGCTACCTGCAAGATCTCCTGGTACCCTACTGCCCCCTCCGTCCTCTCCGATCCATCAATGAGGGATTGCTGGAGATTCCCAGGGTACGAATGAAGACATCTGGTTCTCGAGCTTTTCCTTTTTCTGCTATCTCATCGGTTAAGAGAATGCCTGACCGTCGATAGGTTTAAAACTGAGTTAAAAACCTATTTATTTAATTTAGCCTTCCCTAAATATGGATAATTTGTTTTTACTGTTCTTGTTTTTAATCCTATTTATATTTGCTGTATTTGGTTTTATGTACAGCGCCTTGGCTTGGAAAGACGCACTAAAAATAAAGTTGATTTGATTTGATTTTAGATGTTTCAAAATAGTCACTTGAGCTGTCTGTCAGAATGTTCTTTGGCTAGAGGATCCCCATTATGTTTGTGTATTTTGTGTTCTGTCCTGCTGCTTGTGTTTGCCTGTTTGCTGCTATGAAATAGAGTTTGTGTTGAAGTGATTAGAGAAGCAGCTATGCTAAAGATGCAGAACACTGATGGAGAGTCCTGTTGACTTATAAAAGCAATTAAATAATTGTGTTTTGTAAGGCCAGACAATGGTTCTTTATACACCTCAGTGCTCAAGGTGGCAGCATAGCTCACCTTTTCAGAACTGCAGGCAGATATGCACGTGGAAACCATCCCTTTGTATCTGTGTGGTGATTCCATTCAGATGAGAAACCTAAAAACAGGGCCATCATGCCATGAGATTTTCTGGGGGGCATACAATTAAAAATTGTTCCAGGGGACTGATAAATATTGTTTCTTCAGCCTTTCTCAACCAAGCAATTACTATCTGGATGAAAACTTGGGTTGGGCGACGTGTGCATCCACAGACTCTGTGGACGTGATGGCCCTGTCTGAAAATCAAGTCCACCACTTTTGCTACAAGCCTGAGTATTACCCACATACATGCCTCCACCTTCCCTTCCCATCAGATCAGAAAGACAGTGTAACTGGTTCTATATTTCCTAACCAACCGAACATGTGTGCCCTAGCTCTGTTTGGCACGCTTTGTGAAGTAATGAGGAGAGACCTGGGTGTAGAGGTCTGTTTCTAGTGCATAGTCATAATTCTATTAGCAGACCAAGAGAAAACAATGTAGTGATGCTTAAGTTTCACCACTTCTTTTTTGTCCGCAGCAACAGTGGGGTTATTGACCTGGATCTCATCCCTGAGTGCTGTGATGAATTGAACATCTGCCTCCAAGACCCTTACCTTCTCTTCAGGCAAGCAATGACTATCTCTGGTTGCACCCACAGACTTCATCTCACTGGACCCAATCAGAACAAACTTGGGCAGATGCAATATAGAAGCAGAAATGCTTGCTTTTTATGTTTGCTTGCACGCATGTGCAAGAAACATAGTGTTATCATACGAGAATTCGTAGGTGTGCCTCCCTACTTCCAATGCTTTGCCACCTTTTGCAGGCATGGCCCCACTGCGCCAATGAATGTAAGAGCTGTCTATGACAGTGTTTGCAAATGCAGCGGCGTACAGTTGAAAGAAAAGCACTGCAGCGTGTAGGCAATTTGCATACTGCGTTGGCAGTATGCGAAAGTCCTACACGTCAGCACTGCAGTGAAAGAGCTGTCATAGACAGCTCCTCTCCCCCCCAAACAAGTAACACGCTGGGAGCCACCCCAGTGTGCTCACATGCTTCCCCCCCACACACACACAGTATGGCCGACAGGGGTGCCCAATTCCCCGTTGGCTGCGCTGCGCCCCCTCCTCAACAGAGTTTTAGGTGCCACTCTGGGAGCCCACCCCAGCATGGCAAAAATCTGTAAGGCCGATGGGGGTGTCCAATTCCCTGTCGGCTCCACTGCCCCCCCAAACAGCCTTCCAGGTGCCACGCTGGGACCCCATCCCAGTGTGGCAAACGTCCATCTACTGCCCCCAACACACTTCCAGGTGTCACACTGGGAGCCCACCCCAGCATGGCAAACCTCTCTATGGCTGATGGGGGTGCCCAATCCCCCGTCGGCTCCGCTGTACCCCCCAAAATACTTCCAACTGCCATGCTGGGAGCCCACCCCAGCATGGCAAATGTCCCAAGGCGCCTTCCTAAAAGAAAAAACTCGAAAGAAAAAACATTCCCTCACTGACTGTCTTGACCACCTCCCCCACCCGTGCCCACCATCTGCGCACCCTGCCTCCCCACAACCCTTACCCCATACTTACCTCCAGAGTCTGGCGCAATGATCTTCGGTGGACTGGGAACACGTCTGCACTCTTCAAAGCCGACTGAGAACTGAGGAAATGCTGGTAAGTTGTATAATGGAATAAATAGGGTTTTTTCAACTTTAATGCATATCTCATGCATTGTTAGGAATTTTTTCCCAAAATTTTCAACATGGGGTTTTTGGGACCCCACCTCATGAATTCTTGCACTGTCATTTTGTTATTTGGTCCCGAAATGTGATTTCGTGGTCATTGCACGAAACTACCTTTCAGAACTGATGTCCAAAATGACAGTGTCACAGTTCATGAGGTAGGCCCCCAAAAACCCTATGTTGAAAATTGGGGGGAAAAATTCCCAAAAATGACTGTTTTACGAGCGTGCATTGCGCAGTTCCTACGCACGCTCGTAAGTTCGCAAATTTTTAATATTTGCACTCCAGATTTTCAACATTGCCATTTTACCACACCTCCTTATAAGCAGTACAGCTGTCATTCTTCATATTTCGCCCAAAATGTGTTTCCGTGCATGTAGCGCACAATGGCGCAGTTGGTGTGCGAAATCAATGTTTGGGAGAGATTAAGAAAATCACAGTGACACTGTTCATGAGCAAAGGTCTTAAAATGGCTATATTGAAAATTTGGTGACAAAAGTCCATCAAAAAGACTGTGTTATGAGCGAGCACTGAGCTGTTTTTTCCACGCACCCTCGTAAGTTCATGAATTTGTAATATTGTCAGTCCAGATTTTCACCACTGGCATTTTTCCACACTTCCTTATGAACAGTATAGCTGTAATTTTTACAACATGGCCGAAATGTGTTTTCACACTTTCTGCACCGAAATGCGTGGTCGCTGTGGGAAATCACTGTTCGGAACAGATTAAGAAAATGACAGTGACACTGTTCATGAGCGGAGGTCCCAAAATGCCTGTGTTGACAATCTGCTGTAAAAATCCCCAAAGTAATTACATTAAGAGGGTGTGTGTTGCCAGTTTTCTACATGCCTTTCATTGACTTCACCAGATTTTTACTATTTTCACTGCAGATTTTCAACACTGTCATTTTTACACCTCCCCATGAATAGTACAGCTGACATTTTTCACATCCTGTTCAAAATGTGTTTTCGCACCTGTGGTGCCAAATGCCATAGTCACTGTGCAAAATCAGCTTTCAGCTAACAAACTGATATTACCACTGTTGGTAAGGTGGGGGTCACAAAAAACCCACGTTGAAAATCTGGAGTGAAAATACCAATGAATGCCTGAGGCGTTAGGGTTTCCGACCATAACGCCCCACCCTGTAGAGACTGACAGGCATCATGGGTATGATTTTGGATTGTCACCTGTAATGCTCATACCATTCCACCCCCACTCACACCCTGCAGCCAGTGAGAGGCATCGAGGTGCACCTTGGACCCTTTGGCCCCAAAGTTCACCCCATTCTCCTATACTGCACCCATCTCACCATATTTCCTGATGGAATGGGGTGAGCATAAGAGCCAAAGACCCCAAGGTACACTGTAACACTTGTCGGTGACTGCATGGTAGGAAGTGGTGAAATGGCATGGCCGTTATGCCTGACGACCCAAAGGCACACCCCACCAATGCCAATGCCAGCAAGCAAACATTTGGCATTGACAAGTGCTTGTTTATTCAGGAATAGGGAGCTACTGCAGATCATTAGGCATTGCCTCAGACTCTTGGGGTTTCCCAGTGCCCCAGCATTTAAAGGGCACTGCAGTGTTCCAAGTACTCTTAAAGGGGTGGCAGCTAGAATTAAGCCACATGCTTAAGTTTACTTCACATCACACTCAGGTTAGTGAATGTGAATCCCACTCAAACAAGTTTAGCAAAAAAAAAAAAAAAATTACAAACCTAAAGACATTTCACTGAGCTACCTGAATATGAGCAAACTCCACTTCTGAGGGCTAGGATGGGCTACAATGGTGGCCAGATTCCAGTCAGAGTAGAACCAGGAAAGGGGTGGACAATATAGTTACCTGAAGCCTGGCCAAAATGATAAGTACCACAGTGCAGAGAAGGGAGATGGGAGGAGAGAGGAGTTAGCAGCTGGAGATTACCCAGAACAAAAACTGTATGCATTAGGAAGTTATTAAAAACAGAATGCATGGCATGGTAAACAGCAAATAAGAGGTATTCCTGGCTTTCGGTGTCTTATATGTACATTGGGAGGCAAAAAAACTTTTGCCAGCAACATGGTATGACAGGTGCATTTTCTACGGAAGATGAACAGTACCTGAAGCATTGATGTTAAGCAAGATATATGAAATTACAAGAACACTGTACACACAGCGTGAAAACAACTAATGAAAACTGAACTTGTAAACAACATCCCTGTAGAGAAAACATTTTAGTTCGGTATGCAGTAACATTTTAGAAAATGTTTGCAGAGACAAGTAAATTAGGACATTTGCTGGATAAGAACAACTTAGCACAGACAGTGAGGAATACCATAGGCAACAGATGCAAACAGTCACCAAAATATTGAGTGCAGTGCATAAAACTTATGCCAACTTTTCCGATCAGTAGGAATGGTACTGTGAGTTGCTTGAACCAGTTCCTGACAGGAGGAATACCATAGGCAACATATACAAACAGTCAACAAAATATTGAGTGCAGTGCATAAAACTTATGCCAACTTTTCCAATCAGTAGAAATGGTACTGTGAGTTGCTTGAACCAGTTCCTGACAGGAGGAATACCATAGGCAACAGATGCAAACAGTCAACAAAATATTGAGTGCAGTGCATAAAACTTATGCCAACTTTTCCAATCAGTAGGAATGGTACTGTGAGTTGCTTGAACCAGTTCCTGACAGGAAGGAGTAAGGTCTGGAAATGCAACCCAGGAGTTCTGTGAACTGTCAAAGTCACACCATTTGACTCTATGGGCTCTATTCACAAAAGAACAGGGAAGGCACAAGCTGCATGCACCATAGAAAAAAGCGCAAGCCGCCTCAAGTGTCATGACGCAGGTTGCGCTGGATCCACAGAGCACAAACTGTGTCAAAGGACACAGGCTGTATCAGAGTGCCCTTGCATCAGGGGTGCATGGTGCGACAATGGGCAACACATGGTGCGCCATCACACTGTGCACAAAGCAGACAGATGTGATTCAGAAAGAGACAAACGTCAAACACCTGCAAGACCAACCAAAGCTGGTCTAATCACACTACAGCATAAAAGGGAGAGCAGAGCCAGCAGTCTGTGTCCATGCACCACTGAGGCATCACTGTTGGAGAAGGAGAACCAGTGTACTGAGACCCTGAGACAAGCACTATGGATATGCCATTAGCAGTGTATGGAATGCAGATGGCACTGTGACATCAGCAAAGATGTGGCCACAGACCAGGTGGTGCTGCACAGCCATAAGCCAGGCAGCAGGTGCCCAGGTGGAGGATACCTGCTTAAAGACAGTATAGGGTGTGGACCTCATACTGACAGCTGTCAGAGGAGCAATGCATAGCCTGCTACCATCTTGGCAGGGAGGCAATCGTGGAGCTGTGCAAGAGCTGCATGGTAAACTGCAGACTTGAATGCAGTGAGGACATGCCATACCTGTGGAGGTGAGGGTGTGTGCAGCCCTATGTGTCCTCGCAGTGAGGGGGGTTCCAGACCCCGAGTGGCGACAGAGTCGGCATATCGCAGGCCTCAGTGTCATGGTGCCTGCACCAACTCATAGACACACTGGTGGACAGGTCACACCACTATATCAAGTTCCCCACTGGACCACAAGAGCAGCTCAAGGTCAAGCAGGCCTTCTATGCCACTGCAGGCATGCCGCATGTGCTGAGTGCTGTAGACTGCACCCACATCACCATACGGGTAGCAGTACTTGATCCTGATGTATACGTCAATCGCAAGGGATATCACTCCATGAATATCCAGGTGGTCTGTGACAGTAACTGCAGGATTATGGACATGGTAGCATCCTACCCAGGGTCATGCCATGACTCCTACATATTCTGGACCAGTGCACTCTGCCAGGCATTCCAGAATGGGACACTACAGGATGGATGACTGATAGGTGAGTGACAACCAAGGACTGGTAATGGGTGTGGGGCACCGGCATGAAGCCATGCTTGACCAATGGAGTAGGTAGTGCTGCATGCCAGGCACTGTAGGACACCACCATCAGACAGCCATGTAATGTATCTGAATGCAAAAGGCCCATCAGCTAACTCTGTGGAAGGGTAGTAGAGGGGCAGATATGTCACCCACAGTGGCATGCCCCCCGAACCTACACAACAGCAATGGAAAACACCCCAAGTTATCCATGTGCAGGCTGATGCACCCCATAGATAGTGAGATGCTGTAATGTGGTGCAGGTAACACAGGCCGATGATATCAGCTTGGCGAATGCACTGCAGGGCCCTGAGCCACACCAAAAGATCATCACCTCTTTGCAAACAACCAATGTGATATCCAGCCCTGCACGCACAACATACATGCAGACATGTACACCTATCATGGGTGGCAGGGGTGGAGGGGGTGGCCCAGACTAGGGACATGCCCGTGGCCCCCCACCAAGACAAGGGAACATGTAGCAAGAAACAGTCCTGCAGCCTACGGTGTGCACCCAGCAATTATTGACCACAGCAGTGAGGGCAGTCTTCCAGTAACCTTTGGCGATGCAGACCACCCAACTGTCACCCCCCCCACATGTGCCAAACATAGCGCACAGCATGAATGGTGCAGCAGCAACACAGTGTCATATGCAATGTGTGCACCACAGCCAATGCATGTAAGGGACACAGCCCACCACCACACACGGCAAACCAAGGCTGCATGGTGTGTGAGCATGCCACGTGCCAGGGGCCCTATATACAGCAGACCAGTGAGCCGTGACTGGGCCCAGCATCACACAGTGGCAGAACAGGATGACAGCAGATTCCATTGACGTGTGGACTAACATGCATGTATTACCCCCCCTACAGGTGACAGTGGCTACCCGCAGCTGCCATGGCTGATGACCCCCATCAGGCAGCCACAACTGGGCCCACAGACAGCATACAACAAGGCCCATGTAGCCACAAAAGCTGTGACTGAGAGGACCTTTGGTCTGCTGAAGATGAGATTCCGGTGCCTTGACCGTTCAGGCGGAGCATTGCAGTACACACCCATGATGGTGTGCAAGATCATGATGGCATGCTGTGTCTTGCACAATATAGCTATTACCCACCGTTTAGCAATGCCTGAGCCTTATACTAACCCTGCGGATGAAGCCATGTTTGTAGAGGAGGAGCAACAGCCACCCGTAGGCCTGCTGAGGGATGCCTGTGCACATAATGCAGCGCACAGCCGACGCAGCAGTGAGAACCACATCCGCACACACTTCAGCTGAAGATAGTGCCAACACTGTGTGGCACACATCCTGGTATGGGTGTCCAGCACAGTGTACCATGAGTGCCCCACAGTTGACCTGGGGGCATGTGGCACAAAACACACCATCACACAGTGCAGCTGCAGAGTGGTGGCATATGGCTGCTGGAACAGGATATTGTGCGCATGGTGATTGACAGCACTACCTCAAGGCACTACACATAACAGACTGGGACATGGCATAAGGTCCACCACATGCTATGTGCCCAGCCCTAGCAATGATGATGCAGAGGTAACACCACCTTGGGCAGCACACAGGCAATGGCAGCATTTTATATAGCAGAGTGCCTGTCACCTGTGCACAGTCCCAGGCGGTGAACAGTCAGCCAGTGGGCAATGGGGATGTGTGGTACAGTGGGCATGGCCATATGTGCAATGCGCACCACAAAGGCAGCACAGCTGATGCATACCGACCATAGTGGCAGTGCACTCCTCCACACCAGGATACCCCCCGTACCCCCAGCACCCCCAAATACAGGTCCCCACAGAGTGCCCACACATGCACCAAGGCAGACATGCATGACGAAGAGTTAGTCTGTAGCTGGCCTCATTAGTATTAATAGAAGACACTTTATCCACTGACTGTTTGTAAAAATCGAATACCTGTGTGGCCTGGTGGTGCTGAGGGTTGAGGAGCTGGACGCCACACCTCGCGCCATGCCGGCGACCAGTGTTCGGGAATGGGCAAGGGCCACCGGGGGTTGGCAGGGGTGGGGAAGGATTGAGCGTCCGGAGGACTGCTCTCCTTCCCTGGGAAGGAGGGATCTACAGCACCGGCACCTGAGTGCCCCCTGGCAGAGGCTGGGGAGCAAGGTGATGTGCGTGGGCATGGGGGGAGCCAAGTGCAGATGATTCAAGGGGAGCAAACATGGGAGTGTGCAAGTTCCGCCTTGGCCGGTGTCACTGCACGCACCCAGCTCCAGAGGGAGCAAAATAGAAAATCCCGTCGCAGTGCCTCCATGACACCACCTCGCCACTCCTCCTTGCTCTCAGGCTGGCTCCCATAGCCCGACCCATGTCCATGACACCTTGGCCAGTGCTGCAGTCCCACCCTTGGGGGTAAGCCAGGGGGAAAATGGGAGAACAGCTGATTTGGGAGTAATGGGCAACATGGGCCGTGACCGGGCTGAAGCCAGCGCTGAGACAGACAAAAAAAAAAATTCAATACCTAAACGGTTATAGTACTGAAATGTAATGTAATGTTTACAGTTGATTAAGGTGTCCATAGCTGCAAGCTGTAAAACTGTAATTGTAATACAATGACCTACATACATGGTTTCATTTCAATTCCCAGTCCCCAAACATCAACAAAACAAGGGTTTCCATAATGCCAGACTGCCTCAACAATAGTGCAACCTTCCCTTTGACAGAATAACAGAGTACAATACTGCACAGCCTTTACTGGCCTACTGCATTCATATTTCTCAGGGGGGAATAACTGGCACCTACACTGTGGTCAGACAGAGCTACATACTGTCAAAGACACCTGAAACATTATGCATAATAAATCCCCCTTGAGGCATCCACCCAGTTATTGTCCATCACTTTCACCTGAGTGACAGAACAGGTTTATATTTTCAACTACAGACATTGCCAATGCAACATAGGTAAATACCAGTTGAGGTGAAAAGGATATAGTGTTAGCAAGTTGGCCTATAGCCTGCTCCAGTTGTGCATTAACTGTTATTGCATCCTGGAAATAATACTGACCTAGATGTGACCTCTGTTGCTCAGAAGAAAGGTACTTCGTGGTGGACATAGCAGGCAATACTGTATTTAACAATACGATCCATGCATAGTAAAACTAAATCTAAATTGCAATGCACAATGCTGCAGCACATTGTGGCAATGCAGCGTGAGTTACCAATGCCGTGCATGTGTCCAAGTAAGACTACCCCATCTCCCCCAACAACAGCGAATGCCAAGGCCATGGTGACTGTGTGACACTGTCCTAAGTGTCTATCATGCGCCGCACCCATGTGCAACATGTCTGAAGCAACACAACATCGCTGCACAGCGTGTGGCTCCATCAAGTGTGGTGCATGTTGCGTCATGGCCAGAAAACACGGTGGGCAAGTCTATGCTATGCCAGCCTCTGTTGTCCCTTGATACTATCTCCCAGAGTGGTTGCCCAAACCTGTGGCCCTGTAAGTAGCAACCACTCCCTTGCCAGGCAGTAAGCACATGTACAAGTGACTGCCTTACATGGCAACACATGCACGCGATGTACGCTGCGTTCAGTGGTGACACAATGCACAGTGCAATAACATGTGCTGGACATGTTCAGGCAGTCATTTTAGTATTTCCATCGTCAGTACCTGCGTCGAGGAGTGTGAACGAGACAGGTGAGCGACATAGCTGTACAAACCCATCCTACAGGGGCACATCTGCCTAGACACAGCAACGTCATCCAGTAGCAGGTAGTTCCATCAGACAGGTGAAATATGGCCACCTGGAAGCGTTCCCCAAATTTCCAAGATGATGTGATTGTACTCCTTGTCAGCCTTGTGGAGCAGTGGTCCCTGGTATTTCTGCCCCGTGACACTAGTGGGTCAACACCAGCTGCAAAAGCCATTGTCTGGAAGGCCATCACCCTCCACCTGCAGTGTGTATCCGATGTGCAACGCACTCCATTCCAGGTCCACCACAGGTGGAATGACATGGAGTGGAGGGAGGCTGTGCTTCTTGCCCACCTGCATGGCATTGCTCATGATGCTGATGTCCAGATGTAAGGTGGATGTGCTCGCAGCACAGGTAGGTTCCACTACACATGGAAGGTACCATCACACACACACACACACACACACACACCCATGCCAGGGCAACATGCAGCACTAACTAATATTCACCCATGTCATGTCTCCACAGGGCAAGATGCATCTGGAGAGGATGAGAATGAGGAATCGGCAGGAACATTGTGTCCAGGACTGGGAACCAGTAATACAGGTGGGTCACTATACATATTACATGCATGCCATTGATGCCTATTGTCCATGGGCAAGGGCACACCAAGTCTGCCTGCCAGGTCTGTACATCCTTCCTGATGTCTCATGTCCCTGCTGTCATGCGTGCTGGTGCCTCTGGCACTGTGGCCTCATCTTGCCTGTGTCATGGGTGTTGGCATTAGAGAAGGTGTTGTGACTGCAGCCATGTCTTGTGACCCTGCCGTGCCCGAGGCTGCAGCCGTTGTGTGCTTGCATTTGCGTCCGCTGCATCTCAGAGCCAGTGTGACCTGTGTGGCATGCCCATGCTCAGTGTCCTGCACTGAATCAGCAGAACTCTTTGGTGGGATGTCACCTGCCAATGCAGCGCTTGCTGTGATGCATGGGGTATTGGTCTGGACAGACCTGTGGGCTGTGCCAGCTCGTGTTCACTTGTTGGCTGTACGGTGTTGTAACCCACTCCTTTGTGCCCTTGGCTCACCTGTTGTACTTCCCTGTCCTGTGGTGTTTCCACTGCCAACATGCTGCTGTCTGTGGGCATAACCGTGTCCAAGGTGGTGTCACACTGCATATCCTATGTCTGTAGCTGTCCACCCTCCATGTGGCATGTACCACCTTCTTGCTGTACAGCTGTGATGGATGTTGGCATCCCTGTGGCCTGTTTCAACATGTCCCAAACACTGCTTGTGCTGTTGCTTGCAGCACTGTGCCACTGTGCACATGGCATGATGCTATTGCTGTTGGTATCTTGGGCTATGTCCTGTTGCACATGTAGCAAATCCCCCATACTCCTATGCTCAATGTCCACTGTCCTTTCCTGGCCACTGCTGCGTATGTCCTGTGGGCCGCAGTTTGTCTTTTCATCCACATTTCCCTGGGGCACTACTGTTGTTGGCCCTGCCTGGCTATGTGTTGCATGGCCATGTAGCATACATCCACTAAAGCACTGCATTGCCTGCATGTGTTCCCGTAGTGCAGTGGCCATGGAAGTGAGGACCTGCGTATGTTCAGCCTGCACTGCTATACTTCACTCTGTGATGGTGTGCTGGCACTCCATGGCCTCCGCCTGACTGAGTGTGCATGCCTATATGGCACACAGTGTTGCCATGATCTCATGCTGCTACTTGGCTCTCTCATGGCTAGCTGCATGCATAACATCATGCAGGTCCATGAGGGTGAAGTCTATTCGGGTGTTGTGAAGGGTGGCTGTTGTATTGTGCTGCTGTTCCACCATGCATATGGTGGCTAGCTCACGCTGCACTGTATCCTGGCTGCCCAGCATCTCCATGCAGTACCTGGTAAAGTCGTCCACCTACTCCTGGTTGTGTGGTTGTGGTGTTGCTTCAGGACTGTTGGGCATTGCAGTGCTGTCACACAGTGGCTCATCCTCCTGTCCCGGGTCTCCTTTCTGTGTGCTGTCATGGGATCCTGTGCCTTGTGTGGCCACTGGTGTGTGTTGAGTGTCCTAGGGACCCTACATGGTGCCACCGTCCCATTGATAGCCACTGCTTGTTGTGACCCTCTTGGCATCCTCACCAGTGCTCTCATCACCCTCAATGGACTCCTTATCAGTCTGGATGTCACACTGCTGATGTCCACAGCTGTCTGTTGTGCTTTGTGTGCCACTGGTGTGGTCTGCTGCCTCACCTATGCCATGTCCCGTGGGGGGTGACACAGACATGTCTGCAATCATTGTTGCTTTGGTGGGTATCTTGTTGTATTAGGTAGCCCTACATTGCTGCTGGACATGTGTGGCCACACTGCACCAGTCCCACATTTGGGTGGCATGCAGTGTCATGCAACATAATGTTTGTGTTGTATCATACATACCTGTCACACTGTGGCACTGGAAAAAGTCCAGCTCAGTGTCACCTTGTATGGTGCGGACACTGATGTATGCTGCCACCAGCTCCTCATGCCTGCTGAGAGTAATTATTTGGTTTGGCCCACAACCTGCCCCAGTAACACAGCACCTGTTGTGTGCCAGCTTCTCTTTTGACCAGCACTTGAAGTCATTATACTGCTTCTGCAGCTCCCGTGGGCTGTCTGCAGGCAGCCACAGTGTTGACCTTTGTGGCCACCGCATCATACACCTGCTTTTGCTGGGCTCTCAGCTCCCTGTCACCATCCTGTGACAGTAGCAGGCCAGCCTGTTGGGAGGAGGGCCCTGGTTAGTACATATTTGCTGTTGGTAGTTTATGTGCTGTTGGTTGAGACTGTTACCCAATCTCACTGTTTGGCATTCTCTCACCTGGCTGCGTACCTCCTCAATGAGGATGTCAGTCTCCTCATCTGTGAAATTCCTCTTCCATTTGTGTTTTCAGCTGCCTTTTCCATTGCTCTCTCTTTGTGTTGCTGCCATCTGTAACATTCCAGCAGACAGTGCATCAGGGAGCAGCATGCGTCCTATGTGCGTGGTGCATCGCTTTTGATGACGAACTGTGCATCCCCCGTCATGGGTGGAGTCCTCTATAGTGCACTGTGTTTTCTGTGAATTTGATCCACCAGTCTTGGCACAGCATGCTGTAGCGCACAGTGCATTCTGTGCAAGTTGCTTGGCTCTATGTTGCTTCTGTGAATAGGGACCTATAAGTCCAGGATACAGTCACAAATTTCTTTCAAAGAATCTTCTTGATCTGCTCTACAGAGGTGTGTACAAGAGAGTCCTATGAAGAAAAAGAGTTGTGAGAAGAGGCCCAGGAAGTTCATTTGTATGGAGGTCAGGGCTCAGAGCCCTGTCCTTCAGAAAACTGAAGAAAAGAAGCAAAGCAGTCCCAAGAGTCATGGGTTTCATCCAGGTACTTGGAGAGTGTGCCAAGAATGGTAGACATAATTCTTTTGCTTTGTCCACTGCTTTGTGCATGATAGCGCATTGTGTGAGTCTTGTACAGTAGTAAAAAAGGTAGTTAGTGCTTCTGTCTGAATGAAGGTGCAAGGGGGTACAGTGGTTGCAAAGTACTGTTCTGAGACAGGCACTTGCTACTGGTACAGCTTTGATGTCCTTAAATGGAATTAGCATCAGGTATTTTGTAAAGTAGTTCACAAAGGCGAAAATGTAATTGCTGCCAGAGTCACAGCATGGCTGTAAAGGGCCAAGTGTCTGTGCTGACTCACTGAAATGGTTCACTGGCTGCACGTACTGGGATGTAGTGTGCCCTTGTCAGTTTGGCAGGATGCCTTTTTTTGGGAGAAGGACTGGCAGGACTTAAATTATACAACATCCTTCTTTATGTGGGGCCAAAAGAAGTGCATTTTGTCTTTTCGTGAGTTCTGTGGATTCCCAAATGATCTCTAGGATGTGGAGAGGTGATAGAGGAAAGAAGAACTTTGTTGACAAGAGAAGTAGGCACAATTAACTATATATGAGTTCTGTCTATGCAATTTCCCTTGCCTTCCATGGTCCAAATATGAAAAAGCACACCATCATTGAGTAAGTATTGTGAAGCAAGGAGAAGAATATCCTGTCAGTGTTGCTTCTGTGCAGTAGAATTCCAGATTCTAAGTAGGTGAATATGTCTGAAAAATTAAGGTCTGCTCGTTACTAAGTTTTGACAGTAGCTAGGGAAAGTACAGATGCAGAGGAGGTGAGGAGGACTTCAGTGTATTGCTACAATTGGGGATTGGTAATGCCCTCTGAAGAAGCATTTAGGAGCAGTAAAGCAACTTGAGGTACTGTATGAGTGCCCACAGGAAATGCATAGAAACATAGAAAACAAGCATTTGTCAATGCCGAATGTTTGCTTGCTGGCATTAGCAGTGGAATTGCAGGAGTTAGACAGATGCGGTATAGGAATGGCATTGAAGTATTGAACTGATGCCAATTCTACCCTCACCCTGCAGAGATGGACAGGCATTGGGGTGTGCCTTTGGGTCATCGCCTATGACGGTCACGACATTTCACCTCATCCTACCCTTCAGACACTGACTAGTGTCGAGGTGTGCCTTGGGGTGTTTGGGCTTTACATTCACCTCATTCCATATGGAAATATGCTAAAATGGGTGCAGTATAGGAGAATGGGGTGAACTCTGTGGGCAAAGAGTCCAAAGCACACCTCGATGCCTGTCACTGGCTGCAGGGTGGGGGTGGGGGTGGAATGGCATGAGCATTACTGTCGACAATCCCAAGTCACACCCCTGATGCCTGTCAGTCCCTACAGGGTAGGGCATTATGGTCAAAAACCCTAATGCCCTGGGCGTTTCTTGGTATTTTTACTCCACGTTATCCACGTGGGCTTTTTGTGACCCCACCATATGAACAGTGATACTATCAGTTTGTTAGGCGAAAGGTGATTTTGCACAGTGACTGTGCCATTTGGTGCCACAGGTGCAAAAACACATTTTGAACAGGATGTGAAAAGTGACAGGTATACTGTTCATGAGGAGGTGTAAAAAATGGCATTGATGAAAATCTGGAGTGAAAATATAAAAAACTGGTGAAGATACGAGTGTGCGTAGAAACTGTGCAATGTACACCTGTAATGTAATTAGTTTGGGGATTTTTTACAGCAGATTTTCAACATAGGCATTTTGGGACCTCCGCGCATGAACAGTGTCACTGTGATTTTCTTAATCTGTCCCGAACACTAATTTCCCACAGTGACTGCACTATTCTGCGCTGGAAGTGCGAAAACACATTTCGGCCAGGGTGTGAAAAATTACAGCTGTAAGATTCATAAGGAGGTGTGGAAAAATGTCAATTTTGAAAATCTGGACTGAGAATATTACAAATTCATGAACTTACGAAGGTGCATGGAAATTGCGCAATGCACGTCCGTAACACAGTCATTTTATGGACTTTTGTCACCAAATTTCTAACATAGCCATTTTAACACCTCTGCTCATGAACAGTGTTACTGTGATTTTCTTAATGTGTCCTGAACATTGATTTTATACGCCGACCGTGCCAATGTGTGCTACATGTGCAAAAACACATTTTGGGTGAGATGTGAAAAATGACAGCTGTACTGTTCATAAGGAGGTGTAGTAAAATGGCAATGTTGAAAATCTAGAGTAAAAATATTAAAAATTCTCAAAGTTACGAACATGCATAGGAATAGTGCAACGCACGCTCTTGAAACAGTCATTTTTGGGAATTTTTTCACCAAATATTCAGCATATGGTTTCTGGGGGTCTACCTCATGAACTGTGATACTGTCATTTCATTAATCGGTCCTGAAAGGTGGTTCTGCACAGTGACTGTGAAATCACCTTCCGGGACTGAATAACAAAATGACAGTGACTGAGTTCATGACGTGGGGTCCCAAGAACCCCATGTTGAAAATTTGCCATGTGAAATTCTGTGGAATTTTGATAAGTTTTAAATTTCAGTTATTTCATTATAATTTAAAAAGTACATGTCCAAATAACGCCACATTTGGAACATAAACAGTACCTGATGGCATACACAAGTGTACCACATTTCAGAGTTGTAGATTGAAAGGGGGTAGAGTTATGGGTGGCCAAACATTTTATCAGAATTTAATTTTCAGTTATTTTGAGATCATTTTCAAATTTCTTATCCAAATTTCTTTACAATATCAGGATTTAGAGAAGCACCTACAATGTGTATACGAACTGTGTTTAACATCTCAACCTTCAATGGGAGTTGAGTTATAGGTAGCCAAATATTTTGCCAAAATTTGGATTTCTGTAATTTTAGTATAATTTTGATAATATTTATTGAAATCTTACAAAAATTGACAGGTACACAGGTTATCACTACACTTGTATATGCACATAGTTTCAGATTTGTAGCTTTAAAAGGGACTGAGTTATAGCCTGCCAAACATGTTGCCAAAATTTAAATTTTGGTAAGTTCCCTCTCATTTTAAAACTACATATCCAAATTTAATCAGAGTTGAAACATTTAAATGACTACACCACATGGCCATTTCTAAAAAAAAGTTCATATTTGTAGCTTTAAACTGGATTGAATTAAAAGCAGTCAAACTTTTACAACATTTAAAAATTTAATTTTGCAAGAATGTAAACTACTAATTTATAAACCCCTGAAACTTTAAAACTAGAGCATGCAATACCATTAAATTTGGCAGGTTCTTTGACTTTACAAGGAGACTATGTATGCCAATGTTATTAAGTGCTCGCTCTGAGAAATTACAAAATAACATCTGTACTTAAAGTCAAATCCCATGAGTCTTTGTGAAAATTGTAGAATTTCATGACAAACTCCATAAAACTGGAATTTTTTAATTTCACTCAGCCTCATCTGGGGATTCTAATTAAAGAACAGTGGTATAATAGGCAGGTAGCACAGGGGGTCACCAGGTTCTGGAGGTAGATGCACAGTTTCACCAATAAATGGAGAGCTAAGCTGGGTAGCACAACAGTGGTAGACCCCCAGGTTGGAGCAAGAAAGCACAGAATGTCAACAATTCCAATCTGAATGCATGGTATTTAAGGATCACATCTAGTAAATTTATGATCCAGGGAGCCTGGTGTGCATGCAAGTCTAGGACTTAGAGGTACTCAAAAAGATACAGTGGGAGAAGATAATGTCTTGGGCAGCAGAAAGAAAAAACTCTTGCTATTCCAACAGAGTAGGCTGCTAGGAAAAGGAGCAGGTGACTCACATTTTTAGGGAGTTTGTCACTGTAAAGAACAAAGAGGATATCAGTGGGAACAGTACTTCTACTGAGTCAATCTGGCTATGCCAAAAGAGAAGGAGAATGGGGGAATAGTCACCCAGAGAGGAACAGCAGGACTGCAAAAATCTCAGCCCAGCTTATCAAATGAAGTAGTGATATGTACATTGTTAAGGTTAAATTCCATAAAACAAAATTCAGGATGCTTCATCTACAGTATATGCTATCATAAAATATACCAGATTAGCTAAAAGTGCCTATTGCAAAGGCCTGCTAGTAAATGTGGCAGGTGACCCAAAGAAGTTCTGGGCACATGTTAAAACTTTCCTTGGGTCCACTCACTCTCCTACTCCAAATGATATGGTCCTTAATGGTTGCCATTGCAATGATCCTCTGACCATTGCTAACTTTTTTAACCAACAGTTCTCGGACCTTACTGAAGTTACCTCCTCCTTCTACACAACACATCAGATTTGTCCGCACCCTTCCCCAGGCCCTAAGAAAATCATTCCCCCCTTTCATTTTAAGGCTATAACCAAATTAGAGGTGCTAAAACTCTTAAACACTATTTCGGACAGCACCAGTGTGGTCTCAGATGCTTTAGAACCAAGGCTCCTCAAATTAGTTGCCTCACACATAGCCTCCCCTCTGGCCAGGATTTTCACACTGTCCCTTTGTCATAGTCATGTTCCAGATATCTGGAAAATTGCCAGGGTCTCCCCAGTATTTAAAAAAGGTGACCCTAAAGATCCATCAAATTACAGACCCATTGCTATTTTGTCTGTCCTAAGCAAAATTCTAGAGAAACTAGTTGCTGTTCAAACCATTGGTTTCCTGCTCAAAAACAACCTACTTACGGATGCCCAACACGGGTTCCATTAGGGCCACAGCACCTCCACTGCCCTGCTTAAATTCACCACTGACACACACTTTCTGTTATGGACTCAGGCCTTCTCACTGGGGCTGTTTTCATAGACAAGACCAAAGTTTTGATTGAGTTGACCATTGCATCTTCCTAACTACCCTACAATCTATGGGATTCTCACCATTGGTAGTGGCCTGGTTCAGAAGTTATATGACTGATAGGGCCCAAGTTGTAAAATACAACTCCATCTTTTCAGGTCTAACAACAGTAAATGTTGGGGTACCCCAGGACTCTATTCTGGGGCCTCTCCTTTTCTCTATATTTATAAATAGTATAGCCACTGGTCTCACATCCTACTCATCCATACTCTACACAGATGACATTGTAATTTACACCAATTCAAAAAAAAATGTAAAACTCTCCTCAGACCTTCAAAACATCCAAGCTTGGCTCCCATATCACAGACTTGGTCTAAATGAGCCAAAGACCCAAATCATGTTCTTTGGGACTGCCACAAAGTTTAAACAAGGTCATACCTATTTTAAGGTTTCAACCTCCAATGGCTCCCCTATTGCCTCAGTTTCCTTCTTCGAATACCTGGCAGTATTCCTGAATCAGTCCTTTGATTTTAACCTACAGATACAAGCTACATGTAAGTCTGTAAACTCAAAGCTGGACATTGCATACCGGACTCGCAATGTTCTTACCTCCTTCGCTAGACTGGCTATTGCCCGTGGCATACTACTACCAGCCCTTACTTACGGTGTTGTTACGTATGCTACTGTTATGTATGCTGCTGTTCCAAAGACCACACTCCTGAGCTGGGATACCATCTATAGCAATATTTGTTGGTATGCCTCCTCGTCCCCCCCCCCCGGCTCAAACATCACTGCCAACTCTATGCAGATCTCAGCTGGCTATCCCCTTCTGCTTTAAGACTCCTAGCCATAGGTTCTCTAGCTGACAATGTCATGAGGTCACAAGCCCCCATTACTCTAGCTGCACTACTGACTCCTCACAAATCTTCTTATGGCCTATGCTCAGTTGATAAATTTCTCCTCCATGTTCCTAGGTGCAAAACCTCAAAAGGGACCTGTGCATTCTCCCACAATGCTCCTCAGCTATGGAATTCCTTACCCTTATCGGCTTGTCTGGCACCCTCCCATGCTAGCTTTAAAAACTAACTTCGCACATTTCTATTGGCAACTGACATGTGCTCATGCTTTAAACTCCCCTAACTCCTGTCTTCTATGTTGCTCCCCTTCTCTGTATGCCTAGTCCCTCCTAATCACTCCACTTAGTACATTTAGAATTATTGTGTTTCTACCTAAGCTGCTCTTACCTGATGTCTCATGCACTTGTTTTACCTGATGTAATCCCTATATTAATGTTTTACTTGTTGTTGATCCTTTGCATCCCATTGTATTATGTAACATTAACTGCAGTTTCAGACTTCGTTTTACATGTTCTAAGAATGATGTGCAAATGCTTTGTATTTTTTGTACTTCTGTTGTACCTTCTAACTGTGTAACCTCCCAGGTCGTGTCTTAAAATAGTCACATTTTTTGGCTAGCACACCTAACCTGGTAAACAAAAACTAAATATTTATTTATTCATTCTAGGATTACAAGTACCTTTGAGTGCCATGCAGCTCATTTATAAAGGTTCCACATCAGCAGGGAGGGGGTACAAACAGATACAGGGAAACAGACGCGATACAAAAAACATTTAAGTAGCTAATGTTATATTAGAATACAGAATACTTCATCATCACTGTTATTAACATTAATTACCATACGATTAGCATGGGGTAAAGTGAAATAGAGAAGAATTAAGGGTGGAAGGGAATTTAAAGTCCAAGGAAGAGAGGAGCAGCAGAACAGCATTGCCAAGTCTGAAGCTTAGGATAGGAGGGGGATGGGTCAGATAAACAGTGGGGAGAAAGAGGGGAAGAGGGGAGTAGAAGAAAGGCAGAGGAGGGAGTAGGGGCAAAACAGAGGTGATTGAAGATGGCAGAAAAGGGGAGGTCCAGGAACAAGGAACCTGGGCGTTAGGCGAAGCAATAACAGGAGTTTTCAGTTAGTAGATGAGGCCGGAGCTTGTATTTGAACTCTCCGAGGTTAGTGATGTTAGCCAGTCCATTGTAGAGTCTGTTGAACCAAGAAGGCGCCCTGACACAAAAGGAGTGTTGGCATTGAGTAGTCCGGCACCTCGGGACTAGTAGGAGTTCGGGAGATGAGATGCAAGTGTGTTGGATCATGAGAGATTTATGAAGTAAACATCCCAAACCCAGTGGCATGAGCCCAAGGAGTATCTTTTTGGTAAGAAGGCAAGTTTGGTATTTAACTCTCCCATGTAAGGTGAGCCACCCAGCCTGTTCATAGAGTTCACAAATGTGAGTGTGGTGGGAGGCATCTATTTGGAGTCCACAGGCCTTGTTTAGTGCAACAGTGGGCCTTTTGAGTGCAGTAGCGGAACCTGTTCCATAAATGACAAGGCCATAATTAATGATGGAGAGCACTGAGCTGTGAATAGCCAGATTGAGAGCTTCAGGGGTTAGACACTTTCTGTGATGATAGAGGAGCCCAATCCTAGTGTTGACGGCTCTGGCAACATCTTCAATGTAGGATGCATAGGTAAGGTGATTATCAAGGGTAACCTCAAGGTATTTGAAGTGCTGTATTTGTTTGAGGGGGTCACCTTGAATATTTTTGATAGTAAGAGCATGTGCTTTTTGTTTACTGTGGGTGGAGCAGAACAACAGGACTTTTGTCTTCTTGTAGTTTAGCACCAGTTTATGTTTGCTGAACCAGTGCTCAGCTTCCAAGAAACATTTTGTAGGTTGCTTTTGAGCCATTGTGGGTCAGGGTGGCTTGTAAAGATGACAGTATTGTCCGCATAGAGCAGGGTTCATTGGTGGCAGGCAGATGGTAGATTGTTGAGGAAGATGTTGAAAAGGAGTAGACCCAGAATTGAACCCTGGGGTACCCCAGACCGTACTGGTTTCTGTTCAGAGATAGCATTGGAAATCTTCACACGCTGAGATCTGTCACCAAGGTAGCTTCTGAACCAGGGCAGCATATCAGTGGAGAGACCAGTTAGAGAGGGTTGTTCAAGGAGGAGGAGTAGGTGATTAACCATGTCAAAGGCCTTGGTTAAGTCTATAAAGACTGCACCCACAAGACTGCCTTGGTCAGTTGATTAGTGGACGGAGCTGGTGAATTCTAGGAGTGCAATGGTGGTGCTGTACCCTTTCCTAAAACCATGTTGTTGTTCACACGGTAGGGAGTATTTATCGAGGTAGTCCACAAGTTGGTTGGCAACAATATGCTCGAGTATTTTAGAAAGGGGAGGGAGGATTGATATAAGCCTATAGTTGCTATGTAGTGCACGGTCCCCAGATTTATGAACTGGTGTAACAATGGCTGTTTTCCCTACCTGTGGGAACTGTGATAGGGTAAGAGTGAGGTTAAGAATCTTAGTGATAGGTTGGAGTACTTCCTCTGCAGTGAGTGCAATTAGTTTGAGGTCTAGTGAGTCACCACTAAGCCAGTACTTTCCCAGCACTTTGTTCAGCAGTTTCCTGACCTGGGCCATAGAGACCTGGTTAAAATGTATGTGTGTGTGTGTGGGGGGGTGATCATTGGTCTTGTTCTCTGGATGAGGCTCCGACTTTAAAGGGGACAAGAAATATGTGCTAATTGGAAGCACTTAGTAATGTTCTTAGTAACAGAAATGAATAGGCTCAACTCCAGCTGAGCCATATTTTACTGTACCTGAATAAACAATAATGAGAAAAACTTTTCAGTTCTTTTCTTTTTATGGACAGCATTTTACACAGTTCTATTCATGGAACCAGTTATTTGGAGTTTTGAATATGTCATGATTTGTGTACAGAATGCTAAGCATGAGCTATTGTCCTATTAGAACTATGCTCAGAGTTCTGTGCACAGACTGTGAAACTCCAGAACACTAGTTCTATGGAGAAAACTGTAACAGAATTCTGCCCATAAAAATGAAACATTGCGAAATACAGTTTTCCTCATCAATTGTATTCAGGTACATTTACATACGGATCATTTAGGCTTATTGATATTATTTCTGTAACTAAGAATATTATAAAAAGCTGCCAATTATAAATCATTTCCTGTCCTCTTTAAGGTGGTATCATCAAAGAAATCTTGCGGTAGGACACTGCTTAGATCGAGAAGGCATCATTAAAGGTATTTGCAATTATGAGAAGGTCAAGGATGAGTGTACCATCGAGGTTCAGTATAGCAGGTGCCACTTTTGGGTCTTTCCCAGTTACATCTTTGATATTTGACCAGAATTTCCTGATGTCACCCATGTGCTGGTAAGCTGCTCCCTGTGGTGATTACTTTTTGCTACATGGATGACCCAAGTGCAGGAATTTCTTGCAGCTTTATAGGCTTGCCAATCCTGTAGCTTGCCCGATGATTTAGCATAGTACCAGAGGTGATCCCTCAGTCGCATGTTGTCTATAAGTTCAAGAGTAACCCAGGGATGGACAGTGCCGTACACCTTCATTTTCTTGAGGGATGTGTGTATATCACAGGTGGTATTGAATGTTTTGATAAAATGTTAAAGTGCTACATTAATGTCAGCAGAAGAGTCCAGAGGAGTCCAGTCCTGACAGCGTAGGTGTTTTTTTAGGAGTTCCAGGTGGCCACGTCTTAGCACTCTGTTGAAAATAGAGGTGGCGGGGTATGGAATTTGTTGATCCAGCTACAGGTGACAGGGGAGTGGTCACTGAGTGAGTCAGGGTGTACAGTTACATTGGCAATATGGTCAGGGTGATTAGAGATTATCCAGTCCAGAGTGGTGATTGACCCAGTCTTATAATTAATTCTAGTAGGAGAACTGACTAGGTAAGTAAGATGCAGAGCTGACAGTGCATCCTTTTCGGGGCCAGTGGCTGCTGACAGCCAGTTTATATTGAAGTCGCCAAGAATTATTGTATCAGCAATGTGATTTTGGGCTCACAGGTAGTCCATGACTTTATGGAGACCAGTGGTAGGGTCTTTGGGGGAGGTATGTAAACTTATAGTATAGTGAGAGTCTTGTGGGGTGCTCCCAGTAGCACTTTAATCACTAATACCTAGGTGGGGCGACCAAGGTCAGCCACAGGCAAGGCTAGACCCCTTAGAGAGTCTTTTAAGGAGATGGCACAATCACTACCATGCTTGGTAGACCAGTCCAACCTGAATATTGTGTAACCAGGTAGGGCAACAGCTGAGTCTGGTATATTGGAAGATAACCATGTTTCCACATAAATAAATATGTGAGAAAATGTTACTAATCATTTTTTTCTTCTGCAAAATTAAAAATGCTTAACCAATTTACCCAGTTGTGTTAGACACCAGGATACACTGACTATGGATGTGCATGTCAAATGTTAATTCTATGCATGCAAGAGCAGAGAAATTACAAACATCCACATTTTTGATAGTTTTCACAAGGTTTTGCAAATATTTACATAGTAACATTTTGAACCCCTGTATATTAAACATCTCTTTTCTAATTCTCTTCATATTTAGATTATTCTATAAGCATTACTAAAAAGTTATTCATACTAATTTAAACATGTCTAGCTCCAAAGGTGCCCGAGTTATATGCAGATGATTTTTTTCATGAAATTTCCTGAAAAAAATAAAATGACAGATTTTGAGCACATATAATTTTGAGACAATGCATCATATTGTTATGAAGTCTGGTACATTGTTAGAAGACCTATCATCAAGAAATCATGCCAAATTGTTTTTTGCCTGTTCTTTTTATGCCCCCTTCCAACCCAGCTGCCCACTCCTTCGGGTGGCCTAGTCCTCACCCTCCACTACTCCCCCGTTCTGCCATCTGTCTGACCTACCGCCTGACTGTCCCGAAGTATCCCGTCATCAGGGGGGCCCCCTACCCGTGAGGAGCACCCAGGAGGGGAGAGCGAGGTACCCTTAGGCACCCCCTCGCATCTTGGTTGGGTGGCGTGGATCGACTCGGGGGCTTCCAGCTAAGGGATGCAGGCCACCATCATCTGGCCGGCATGGGTGGCCATTTTTCCTTGTTCTGTTTCATCCACCCCCTTAGGAGGAACACCACAGCATCCTAGTTTCTTGCACATGCAGCGTGTGGTGACCCATGCCGCAAAGTGCAAGGCTAAATCGTCCCATGAGGAGCCGCTGAAGGGTGGTGCCTCCATGACCCTCTCCCCCAGGAGAAGAGGGTCCAAGGGACGCTCTTGACCCTTTCTGATGGCCTCTACTCCTGACGCACCAGGCTCGGGCATGAACCTGGGTCCCCAGTGTGCCAGGTGATCCCCTATCGCCTGGCACCAAGGAGCTGGCATCATGCCAAATTTAAGATCCCTGACCCAGTATTCGGTTAAAATATATGTAGATAAAAATGTTCATGAAATTTCACACAAAAAAAATGACAACATTTGAGCACCTATAGTTTTTAAACTACCCATCTGAATTTCATGGCATTTGTGGCCATCAACCCAAAGTGTGTATATGCCAAATTTCAGAGGTCTAGCTTGAATGGCAGCTGAGTTATAACCAAATTATTAAATTACAAAAATTCTATGAATTCTGACGAAATTCCCGGGATTCAGAATGTTCCCATTCCACACAGCTGTACCCCCCCCAACTTCCACTCATGCCCTCTAGTGTTAGAGTCTGAGACTCTGTTGAACAGGTCTGAGGATGGCACCTTATTTATTCCTCTCAGGAACTTGCATGTTTCAATCACATCTCCCCTCTCACTCCTTGTCTCCAGTTAGAACATATTTAATGCTTCCCGACGTTCCTCATATGAGTGCCCTTGAAGGCCCTGGATCATCTTGGTTACTCTTCTCTGAACAGCCTCCAACCTGTTTATATCCTTTTTTTCAGATGTGGACTCCAAAACTGGGCACAGTACTCCAGATAAAGCCTGATCGGGGACCTGTAGAGTGGCAGTATTACCTCGTTGCTCCTGCTGTTGAATCCTCTCCCTATGCACCCCAGCATTATGTTGGCCTTGATATAAGCTTTGTTGCATTGGCTTGTCTGTTTAAGGGTGCTGCTTATGATGACACCTAGATCCCGTTCTTCTTGCATGGCATTGAGCTGGACTCCGTTAAGGTGGTACTCTTTCCTTGGGTTCCCTTTACCAAAATGCATCACCTTACATTTTTTTTTTGCATTGAACTTCAGCTGCCAGACATTAGACCATCTTTCCAGCCTCATTAGGTCTTTTTGTAGGTCCTTAACCACCTCCTTACTGTCAACCCTTTCGCCTGGCTTGACATCTGTATTGTGGAAGGGAAGAGCTTCCAAGCAGAAATCCTTGTCTGTTGAAGATGATACAGAGAGATACTGTCTTTGGCTGACAGCATCTGTATTGGAGTGAACTCTACCTAGTTTGTACTGAATATTGGATTTGAAAGATTTGTCTGTGGCAATCCATCAAGCAAACTTTCCTACTGGTTACCTCCTTTAATACAACAACCTGTTAGCAGAATGATCAACAATAGCTGCGACTGAGGGGTAATGAAGCTAACAGTCAATTTACCTGACACCAAACAAAATGGCAAGACATTCTTTTTTTGTGATGTCATTGTTATGCTCAGTGGAGGAAAGAAAGCACTCAGCATAGGAGACAACACCTTCTGTTCCATCTTAAACCTGACATAGCACAGTATCCACTGAAAAACAACTTGCATCTGTATAAATTTTGAAGGGTTGTTCAAACCTAGAGTGCGCCAAGACAGGAACAGAGACAAGTCTGTCCTTTAGGGTTTCAAAGGTCTCTTTCCACTCAGAAGTCACATCACCTTTTGGTGAGAGTGAGCATAGTGGAGCTGGAATCTTAGCGTAGTTACTGACTTTATGTAATCTCCAGGCAAACCTAAGAAAACTCTGCAGCCCTTGAGGTTTGTGGGTTCTGGATAGTCCTTGACTGCTAAGAGCTTGTCTGTGAGAGATGCCTTCAGAACTAACAACATGTTCCAGATAGTGAATTTGAGGCTGAGCAAAGCAACACTTCTCTGGGAGGAGCTTGAGTTTGGCTCTTAAAAGGTGTTCAGACACTTCTTTGAGGTATTGGAGATGTTCCAGAAAAGTTCTGCTGAAGACAATAATGTTGTCCAAGTAAACTAGACAAGATTTCCAAGACATACCACATAGTACTGCTTCCATGACATGCCAGAATGTAGCTGAACTGTTCTACAGTCCCATAGGCAGTCATTTGAACTGAACACATCCTAGGTGACAGTGCCAAGCTGTAAATGGTTGAGAAGCAGCGTGGGTAGATATTTCATAGAACCCACTTTGAAGATTCAGAGTGGTGAAGTATTCTGGGCTGGTCACATGAAAATTCTCTAATGTGCCCTCTGTTGAGGGTACAGGATGTGCATCCACCACTGACCAGGTGTTTAACTTCCTGTGGTCCACCACAGGGTGATACCCCTGTCCTTTGTTACCACCAGCAAACAAGGTCATCCCAAAGACTGGTAGATTCCTCAATGATGTTTTGTTCCAGCATGTCCTTGGTCATGGCTTCTAGGGATCGTGTCTATACTTACTTATACTTTGGATTATACTTTGAATTTTAGGCAACAGAAAGCCACAGCCCATGTGGTTGCCCCCACTGCTCAGTGGGCTACTGACATTCCATGCCCATTAATAAAAGAATCAAGTCTATGTTTAAACAGTACCAGGTTTTTAGCAGTAACTACTCCTGCTGGAAGCAAATTCCATGATCTGATGGTCCTTGGTAAAAATGAATATTTTCTGAGATCTGTTTTAAAACTCGGCTCAGTGAGTTGTCGCTTATGCCCCCCTAAGGTCATATATCCAACTTTACTGGCTCGCTGATGGTTGCTTTTTTTTTTAACTTTGCTGCACCTGGATGGTGTGTTATAGGATATCACAACATCCAAGCTTGGTGTCTGTACCAACAAAGGCATCTGGGTTGTCCTCCTGGAAATTCAAAAGCTGTTGTTTCTCCATAGGAGGTGCTGGAATCAAGGTAGAAGACAGTGACTCACTGAGTGAAAATGTTATTGAAGTTGGTGTGATGCAGGTAGCAATGACAGAAGCAGAGGTGATGGAACCAGGCTGAGATTCTTTCCTGCAGGAGTTGGAGTTAGTCCCCAGTAGAAAAGTGGCTTAACCTTCGTACCTTTGTACCCTTAGAGATGGCATTTGGCCTGTCAAAAAGTTGCAGTATGTATGGAATACTGTGTATTAGGCACATCAGACAAGGTGTTTCCTTGGGAGAAAACCTGAAGAACGTAGAGTGGGGAATCCCATTGTAATGCCAGTAAACCTTTTGGCAGTAGTTTGCCTCTAATCTTGGCAATCAGAGCAATCTCTGACTTAGGAGGAATAGTGACCGAGCCCATAGCTGTAAGTTGCCTCTGTAGATACAGTGACAGTTTGAAGCAAAGTCCAGGATTTTTTATTAATTTATTTTTAGAAAAAGCATGTAACGATAAAATCAACAATACTAAAACTCACAGTAATAAAAACAATAACATAATAACAGGTAATAACTAAAAACAGTGTTGCAACTTCCTAATGGTTTGAGGTTGATTCACTTAAACATCCATAGCCTCGTCCCAAAAATTGACCAGTTAACACCTATCATGCTAAAACTTCAGCTGGATGTTCTAGTTATGTCTGAAACCTGGCTCTCCTCTATGGTCCAGAATTCAGCTATGACTATAAATGGCTGCACCCTAGTTAGGCAAGATTGCTCCAAAAGGGGCTGTGGTGTTGCAGTTTACAATTCCTCTAGGTTTCAATGTGCGACTGTACTATCTGCCTCTTCACCCTCTTCCCAAGAGATGATCCTCCTTAAACTTTCCCTTCCCTTCTCTATTCCCATTTTTATTGTTGGTGTGTGTTTCCACGTTGGTGTATCCTCTGCTTCAGTTACTAAGCTTCTTTCTTCTATCTTTTCTAACTCCTTGAGTGGTGAGCTACTCGGTGATTTGAATTTAAATTGGCTCTTCCCCTAATGCTAATAAATTTTCACAAAATATTAAGTCACTGCATGTGACCCAGTTGATTTCTGATCCCACTTGTTTAAATTTCGAATCCTTAAATCACTCTCTATTAGACTGGGTCCTCACTTCCCATCCCCACCATATAGTAGATGCAGGTATCCTTCATGATGTACTCAGTGATCATCATATGGCTTACTGTGTGCACAAGCTACATCACCCTAAAGACCCCCCCTAAATTAGACTTGACCTCTCTCCTATCTGATCTTTGGTCAATTGATTGGTACCCAGTCTCTACAATGAGTAATATAAATTCTGCCTAAATTACTGTCAGTCTAAATTCTTGACTGTATGGGACAGTCACGCTCCCCTGAGAAAAAACAGAGTGCGGGGTTCACATCTTCTCTGGCTATCAGCTGAGTTATTTACTTGTCTCCACTCCTGAGACCTTGCCTGGCATACTTTTAAAATCACTGGCTCCCAGTCCTCTCTGGCCAGCTGTAGATGCCATCGCAATACCTGTACCAAAGCCATCAGACTTGCGAAGTCTGAGTATTTTGGTTCCACGCTCCAAAACAATATTATTAACCCCTCAAAGTTTTGGAAGGTTATTCATTCCCTTTTCACACCAGACCCAGTTCCCCCTCCCACTCTAAGGGTTGGCAACTCTCTTATCTCTGATGCTTCTGCTGTTGCTAAGTCTTTTAACTACTACTTTACTACCTGTGTCCTTTCTCTTATCCCGCCCCTCCCCACCCCCTTCCTTTTCTCTCACTGGCTTCCTCTCCCCTTTCATTTTCTTTGACTCCTATTACTCCTCCTGTTTCCTTAAAAGCTGTACCTGCCCTTAATCCATTGAAGGAAGGTAGTCCTGATGACCCTAAACTTCTCCTACTCTTGGCACCTGCCATTGCTTTGCCCATTACGTTACTTCTAAATCTATCCTTCTCTTTTGTTACTGTTCCTGATGTCTGGAAATAGGCTATTGTCATACCTATTCATAAGGTGGCGATCCCACTTCTCCTGGTAACTTCCATCCAATTTCTCTCCTTCCTACCTTGGCTAAATTACAGGAACACATTGTTCTATCTTAGCTTCCCTCCTTCCTTGATAACTCCTCCTTTTTCACTCCCTTCCAGTCTGGTTTTAGGAAATCCCACTCCACTTCCACCTCCCTCCTTCGGTTCACTGACTCTATACTCACAGGTGTGGATCAAGGTCTGATTACTTCTGCCATGTTTGTTGATCTTGCTAAAGCTTTTGACACTGTGGAACATCCCCTCCTTGTGGACAAACTTAAAGCTGCTGGCCTCTCTGACTCTTTTGTAAGTTAGTGTTGTTATATTGAAGGTAGGTCTCAAGCAGTCTGGATAGGAAAATCCATCTCACCTTCACTTTCCATTAGCTCAAGTGTCCTAAAGGGTCTGTCCTGGGTCCTATTCTCTTTTCTATTTTCCTTAATGACCTTCCCACTGTCTGTTCACCTGTATACTGATGACACAGTTCTTTCTGCATCTGGCTCTGCTCCCTATGACCTTACCTTCCAGCTACAATTGGATTTTGACAACATTCAGAGCTGGTTCAAATCTAACCAACTGTCCCGTAATGCCCCCAAAAAACAGTCTCAGTGACATTTGGCACACGTCAGAGGCTTGCCAAACTTACTTGTCTCCCACTATTTAATACCCTTGATGGTGCTATGATTGAAGATGCTTCCTCGTTTAAGTACCTCGGGTTCTGCCTTGACCAGCATCTTGATTTTTCTGAGCATCTTGATGCAATTCACTGTACGCTTCACCCTAAGCTTGGTGCTTTATACAGGAATAAAGTGAGTATTCTGCTCCCTGCCTGCCAAGAAGTGTTATTAAAAATTATCCTTCCTATATTTGACTAGGGTGACTTAGTCTATAGTAGTGCCCCTAAATCCTCCCTTGCCAGATCGGACCCCCTTTTCATTCTTTCTGTCATTTTGCTTTAGATTGCTCACCTTGTACTCACCACTGCTTTCTTTACTCATCCCTTTCTCTCCTCTCTCTCTTGGTGCTAGGTGCCTTTTTCATTGTGTCACTTTTCATCCAAATTCTGATTTGGCTCCTGTCCCTCTTCCCTCACATCCCCCCTCCCTCTTCCTCCTACCCTCTTAGCAACATTTCTTCCCATTCTCTCTCTCTTTCTCCCTTCTAGAAAATCTACTGTTGGTCAGTCTGCTTTTTCTTACTGCTTTCATAAACTTTGGTCCCCTCTTTCCCTTTGTATTCATTCTGCCTCTTCTCCTTCCTCCCTAAAGTCTCTTCTTTATGACTTTTGTCATCCTTCCTGTAACTGTCTATGACCCTTTCCTTTTTTACTCCCTCATATGCACCTGGTTGTCCTAGTCTTGCTCCCCCTGTCTAGTTTTGCCCTGTTCATGCTTTTTCACTACTTTTCCCTTCTTTACATATATAGATTGTTATAGTTCTTTTTTTAATTGTATTTAATTACTAAATTAACTATAGATGTGTGGTTCTCTTGTAGTTCTATATCATTGTATTTTACTTCTTGTATTTTTATTGATTATATTGTTGCTATCTCCTTCTCTCTCTCCCCTGGCACACATCTAGAAACGAGCTGTTATAAGCTCAGCATGTATTTCTTGGTTAAACTTTTAAATAACTGAATAAATGAATACATACATACATAAACAGTGTAAAAAAGACATATTCAAATGTCAATAGCCTATAAACCAAGTAAAGCGTGTAATCAGTTAGTTAGTTATATATATAAATTCATACTACAAGGATTGCCTTGAGAATAAAATGGTTGTAAACAAACAGGTAAAATGAAACTTCACATAAAAAATCAAAATGTAAGGGAAACTGCAATAGAGATAGAGACAGAAAAGGAGAAAGATTAGATGAACCAAATAAAGAAAAAAAGAGAAGCAGAGAGAGAGATGCTAAGAGTAGATCTGAGGGGGAGAAACAGATTTAAGTATGAGAAAAGGAACAAGGAATTGTAGTTGCCTGATTACGTGTCTTCATACTTCACTGTCCATCCGGAGTTCGTCTGTTCTGTACAGTGAAAAATTTTAATAAGATTCTCATTTTTTTCTCAAATTTGGAAGCTTTGGAGTAAAAACAGTAAGCAAGCTTTTCCAGTATATAATAATATCTAAAAGATTTTGGTCCCGATATTCAAAAGTTTGCAGGTGTGCTTACCAGTGTTTGCCTGCACAAATCGGGTATTGCGTGGAGCCCAGTATTCAAAAGGCTCAGCTGTGCAGGCAAATAGGATTAGCACCTGTGCAAACAAAAATGGGGGTATGCAGACGGGTGAGTGGGGATAAGAATATTGTCCCAAACCAATATTCAGCAGATTTGCACCATGCAAAAGGGTTTACCTCAGTCCTTTTGCACTGCACAAATACCACTGAACAAAAACCTCTCTTACTCCATGCAAGCCTAGCGTCTGCCAGAGGTAATGCAGCCAACTAGTTGGATCACTTCTGGAAGAGCACACCCACCCCATGTGATCTGTAGGCGCACACACACACACACACACACACACACACACACACGCATACACACAGTTGCCAGACTAATGGAAAAGGAAAAAAACAACTCCCTAGCCCCCCCCTTCCCTCCAATCATCAGCCCATACTGAATAAATCTCACTGGTGCAAGTGGTCCCCCCTCATTTTGATCACAAGCCATAGTAATAAAATCCCCACTAGTACCACAAAGATTTATTCACTATGGGTTAGCAAACAGAGGGAGGTAGGGGACCACTAGCATCAGGGAGATTTATTCACTATGGGCTGGTGATTTGAGGGAGGGGGGACCAGTAGCACCAGGGAGTTTTATTCACTGTGGACTGGTGATCAGTGGGTGGGGGTGGACTACAAGCACCAGGGATAGCTACATATGTCTTGGACCAGGAGAGGGGGCAGCACCATGCTCACCTGCATCCACTACCCATGCAAATGGGCCCATAATGGGCAAGCAAATGGCCCCTTAGCACCTTGCTTGCCCAAATGGTTCATTTGCATGGGTTCTTTTGAAAACTGCAGAGAGCACTCTAGCACTATCCACTCTTGTAGCCCACTTCCAAGAGCCATGTTTGGGCAGCACTGCTTGACTTAGCACTGCACTGACATGGCCATATGTTCAGTCAGATAGCTCCGGTATCCAACTGCATATAGTATCCTCAGACCCTTGGACAACTGCAACCTTTGAGCTCTGCTTTGCACTTTTCTGAATATCAGACCCTTTATCTTCCCTCAGGGAAACATGGTTGAGTATCTTCTATCCAATATTTGCGCAGTTGAGGGGCACAGTATTTGTGAGGTGCGTGTAAGGTGCATTTGAGGTGCACAGTATTTGTGTGGTGCATATAAGGTGCAACTGAGGTGCACAGTATTTGTGAGGTGTGTGTAAGGTGCTGTTGAGATGCACAGTATTTGTGAGGTGTGTGTAAGGTGCAGTTGAGGAGTACATAGCATGTAGACCTCAGACAAAGTGTACACCTCAGTGCAATCAGGGGGAGTGATGTGATAGCAGCAGAAGTCGCAGTGTGGCCTTTACAGTCTGAGTTGAATCTGTATAGTGCACCCTACCCCTAGTCTGCAGGTATAAAATGTGTCATGGCACTTTAACTTTATTTATTAGCCATTCCACACTGAGCAATGACTACTGCTGTTAGTTAATAAAAGTTGCACTTCTTGAAGAGAATTTCTGAGTCCCTCAACTGTTCTAGGTGTGCCACTTCCACCTACTTGCTAATAACTTTTGCATTACCTATGCTGTGTGGCTGATTGCTGTTGCTCAGTCATTTGTGCTATTTCTAGTTTCCCTGGTATATGAGCATGGTAAAGTCCTGTTTCTGTGAACCTCGTGGTTCTGTTTCTATGTGTTTATCAGAACAGTATACTTTGTGGGACCCAGGACTATGTACTAGGATGTAGTTTGGTGCCAGCCAAGGACAAAGATCATCATGGATCTGGACACAACATGGATGGCATTTGGGGGAGTGGGGCTAGGGAAAGGAGGTTTCTTCCACTGGAGTGTCTGGATGCCAGAGACTGGATGACAGGAGCCCACAGAAACACATCTGTTGATCCTGGTAGTGGGGGTTAGGGGCACTGAGCTACTAAGGGGCAGATTTGTCCTCTATTCTGTTTTTTGGGGTCAATTCTGAGCGGTAGAGGGGTGGAGGTCAGTGCCCCTATGCTCCACACCACAGTATCATATAATGCAGATTTGGCTTTTTTATTTTGCATTAATGGCACTTCATTTACATGTTAATAAAAAAACGAAACTAATCCAAACTAATAAGGACTAATCCTTTCCCTCCCCCATGTGCTGGGTCTTATTTAATAAGGGTCAGAACCTTGCTGAGTTCTGCTACTCTTAGCAAACAAATGGTAAAATAAAAAGAATAACTCAAGGGGATTCCTTAATCAGTTAGTTGATGGTACCACAAAGCTCCAGTAAATGCACGATGCAAGCCTGGTGCAGAATGATGTAATGTCCCAGATAGTGGAGGTTTTGCTTTCAAATTCAATAAAGCAATTTAAATTGTAATTCACAAAAGGTTAGATGTGCAGGTCTACTGCCTATGCAATGCACTTGCTCTGCAGTCCTAGTGCAACTCGAGCATTTTACGAGGAACCCTAAAGACCATAACTACTGTATCTCAATGCAATTGTTTGCTGGACTGGAGTCCTGGTATTGTACTCACTGTTCAGCAGACATGGACACTACAGAGCAAGACAGGCTAGGAAGACTGTTCTCTTTCTCTCAGGTTCTCCAGCACTCTGAATTTCGAAAACACAAACTCTCTATATGTATGCAACAGCAGTCATTGCATGTGGGTGGCTCCAGCAGGAAACAGCTGTTCCACCATCTTTTAACCGCGACTAATTTTCTGCCCTTACTATGTAAAGGTCTCAGTCCTCATCATTTTGGTTTTCTTCCTCCTTGTTCCACGTCTCCCCATACAGTGTACGGATCTTCCACAATGACAGTAGCCAGAGAAGCAAAGTGCAAATTAGTAAGCACACCTAACTTCAGAGAACATACAAATCTGGACTCTAGTTGGAACTACAGTCTCTCAGGCAATTACCACTCTCCAGTGCTGGTTCGGTCACCATTCATGCAGGAGTTTCACTATTGGGTATCTGGCCTAAGCCAGGCTGAAAACTCAAGTTCTGCTTTCTCACACATGTACCTCCAGTAACTGACTCCTCTTTGCTCCACAGTAAAATGCAGACTGACTCTACATTAGTTCTAGCTAAGTCATTATGATTGTCTTATCCTTTAAACCAGTCAGCAATGACAATATCTTCCCAGATTCTTCAGCTCACTTAAGTACTGGCAGTGTAACCCCTAAGCGGCACTATTCCAAGGGCTACTACCCTTGCCTGTATGGCTATACACAGGTTGAGGGGCCTGGGTTCACTAACAAGGTGCCTCTACCCACAGTAATAGTATTGGGGGCGTTTATCTATTCTGCTATAGCCCTCTGGGAAGCTATAATCATCCATCAGCCCTCCTAGTGACCTAGTACCTGATACAGTAGTAAATGCGCAGGCAGTATGGAACAGTAATAATATGCACACACCCTTCATACTTACCACCAGGGTTAGATTTGCAGGAGTTTCTCTTGACATTCCTTGTAAAGTAAGGTTATTTATTTTATTTTTATTTATTTATTTAAATTTCAGAATTACAATCCTTTGAGTCGATGACTCCTTTGCAAAGGCTCCATGTCAGTACATACATACATAGCTGAAAGACAATTTGTACATTGCATACTAGGCAAACATTACATTACGACAAATGAAGGACAAATTGTACACTGCTTACTAGGCTAACATTACATTAAGACAAATTATACGTGGTTACCCTGTACAGGTTAATTTACATGGCTCGAATTACATTGCTTTGTTATGTTCACTAGGGATGTTTATGGACCCTGGGTCATTGCAGGGGAGAGGGACAGCTCAGGGAAACGCTAGCTTACCAACACCTCCCGGGTTAGCAAGGACTGGTTGTTATATCCACAAACCTCCGAGTCAAGGAGAAAGCTCTTGATACCATTTTTAAATAGGCCAAGGCTAGGGGCCTGGGAGATGGTGGTGGAAAGTTTATTTAGCCAGAGTGGAGCGCGATACCGGAAAGACCTTTGCCTTAAGGCAGTCCTGCAGTGGGGGACTAGGAGTGGGGTGTTGGCCAGGTGCCTAGGGGTGCTCCTGTGGGGGGTAGGTTGGATGAGGGGGTGGAGGCCCTTGGGAGCAAGATTCATTTGGATCTTTTTTGCTAGGAGGCAAGTGTGGCACATTAGTCTGCCTTCAAAGGTCAGTCAGTCTGCTTGCTTATAGAGCTCACACGTATGGGTTAATCTATCGCTGCTTGTAACCAGTCTGTGGGCTTTATTGAGAGCTAGTTTGATGCTGTTTAGGGCTGTGTTGTCAGCCGTGCCATAGATTATTATGCCATAACCAAGCACGGATAGGACTGAGCAGGTAACCGCCAGCCTTAGTGCCTGGGGGGGAGGCAGTGTTTGTGTCTGTATAATATCCCAAGTCGAATGTTTGCAGTGGTGGAGAGGTGCTTAATGTGTATGCTTTGGAAGGCAATACAATAGTACATTCTTAACACTGTAACCCAACTAATAATATGCACACTAGTCAGGTTAAACATGAAGAAAGACAATCAGGTATATTTAGGGGCAGTGAACAAGGAAGGGGCATGAATCTAGTCAAATGATTTCCCTTGTAAATCCAGGAGTTTGGTTGGCTGAAGGAGCTGTCAGTTACAGTTAGGGTTCCCCCTCCTGGTCAATTTGGCACCAACTGAAAAGCTACAAAACTAAAGAATTTCCTTCCCACAGAACACTGGGCTTCGGATCCATTTTAGGTCCACAGTGGTTCTATTGGTCCAATTACTAGAAGCCCTGGACCTAACATGGTGGTTCCCATCCAAATGAATGAACTGCAAATAAATCAGGTTAGACAAACTTCTCTATCTCAAATATAACAATGCACAAACAGTGAATAAGCACAGTTCCTACACATGCTCCCTCTGCACAAATACCACTTATAGAGTACTGAGCAGGGATTCTACTCCACAGTTTCACTCTGAGTTATTTGATCTTTTGGATGAAGCCTTCCAGAGCAGATATCTGACTGAAGGGGAAATTAGATATCTTAAAGTACACTACCCAGTCATCCCCACTTTTTGCCAAAGATATACAAAAGTTGTGAAAATCCACCTGGAAGGCCCATCATTTCCAGAACTGGCTCTCTTTCTGAAAATCTTTCAAAGTAGTGTGATTTTTTTTCTTACAGCCTCTAGTATATAATTTGAAATCCTAAACAAGGGATTCACTACACATACTAGAAAAAATTAACACCTTTCAATGGGAAAAGGAATTTAAATGGATAACTACCGATGTGTTGATGCATTCCACGTGACTTGGGACTTGAAGCACTTAATCATTTTCTGTCAAGTCATTTATGTGTTGATGCACCACCACCCCTCTTTTATTTTGTTAGCTGTTCAATTTATTTTGAACCATAACCATTTTATTTTTAATGGTAAACATTATTTGCAAACTTAGGGCACTGCTACGGGGTCCACATAGTTGCCCCACGTTATGCAATTTTTTTTTGGGGGTGGTGGGAAGAACAATACATCTTCAATAATCATAATATGTTTTAGGACAAAATAATCTCATGGAATCCTTACATTGATGATCTGTTGGTTATATGGAGAGGTACAGAAGAGAGTGTGGGAGAATTCATAGACTATATTAATGGTAACAACATGAACCTTCACGTTACCTTTAAAACTGATAATGAATGTATAGACATTCTGGATATCACCCTAAAAGCAACATCTGAAGGGGAAAATAGAGACATCTTGCTTTAGGAAAGAGACAGCTGGTAATTCCTTGCTAAATGCTAAGAGTGCCCATCCACCTGAACTTATTAGGTCTATCCCTATGGACAATTTCTTTGGCTCAGAAGAAATTGTTCATCAGTGGATTCTTTCAAAACACAGTCCAAAGAAATGTTGGAATGGTTTACAAATAGAAGTTATTTATTTATTTATTTATGACTTTGATAACCAGGTACGTGCACTGGGAACCGTTTTCAGACACGACTCGGGCCAAAAGGCACAAGATACAAAATACACATAATAAACACATGGTTAAAGTACAGTCAATTAATAAATACACAGGTGATACAATTAAATGATCAGGCAAAAGAGCAGTTGGACAGGGAAACAGTCAATGGGTACTACAGTGTAGGGGCAGGAACAGCTAACCCACCCACCCTCAATGCAACTGATCCAGCTAGACTAGTGGCCAGCCAAGAGCAGAAAGGAAGAGAGTAGAAGAGCAGGGCAGCATAAGGAAGGGATGAACGAGCTAGTAGGGGAAGCTATCTAGGCAGACAACTGCAGCTATCTTTGGCTAGTAGCCAGGATTTGAGGTTGTGTTTAAAGAGAAGATGAGTGTTTGAGGATCTGAGGGGTGCAGGAAGCCCATTCCAAAAGGTGGGGACCGCTACCAATAGGGAGGTCCCACCCACTTTAATCGAGGTTCGCGAAACCTCAAGAGAAGGGACAGCAGAGGAGCAGAGGCACCTAGGCATGGTACAGAACAGACTTGTGAGTAAATGGGGGAACAATAGTCCAATATAGGGAGAAAGTTTTCTCTGACTATAGCCAGGTGAGCCTCTTTGGACAGATAGGGTTTGATATGAAAAGCAGCACTGAGTTTCTGGTTAATCCTGTGGATTACAAGGTTGACGTGGTCTGTGAAGGAGATAGTGGGGTCGAGCGTACCCCTTAGTATTTAAAGGCGGAAACGTTACAAAGGGCAGGGCTGTCGGGAGACAGGATTAGGAGAGAAGAGTTATCTGCAATGGATCTGGCTAGGAATGATTAAGAAGCAAAAAGCAGAGCCTTGTTTTTTTAGCATTAACCAACAGCAGGTTGGAAGTGAACCAGCTATGGGTAGCACTGTAATTCTGGGTAAGGACAGAGGATATGCTAGGAAGGGATTTGTCACTGTGGAAGATGACAATTTCATCTGCATAAAGGAGAGTGTTATAGTTAAGGTAGTCTGAGGGAAGGCTGTTAAAGATAGAAAAGAGCAGGGGGCCCAAGATGGACCCTTGGAGAATTCCGGTAGTAACCGACAGGGCAGGGGAAGAGACAGTGCCAATACAAGCTGATTGGGAGCAGTAGGAGAGGTAGCACTAAAACCATTTAGTGGTCTCCATAGAACAGCTGATCGATTGCAATTTGGAGAGCAAGAGAGCATGGTTAACCAGATCAAAGGCTTTGGATAGGTCTACAAAGACAGCACCAGTGGCACAGTCACAATCCATGTTGGTGAGGATGTGATTGTTGAAAACAGCCAGGGCTGTAGAGGTGCTATGATACTTACAGAAGCCATGTTGCTGGCTGCATAGGAGGTTTTAGCAAGATATTCAGATAGCTGGTGGTGAACAATCTTTTCAAGGAGTTTACTTAGGTGGGGGAGAATAGATATAGGCCGACAGTTGTTGGGGGAGTGGGGTTCCCCAGCTTTGAAGATAGGAACCACCTTAGCAGACTTGCAGGGAAGGGGCATGGAGGAGGTGGACAGGGCAAGACTGAATATAAAACTGAGTGGTTTAGAGATTGCCGAGGAGACAAGTTTAAGAAAACCAGGGGAGAGGCCATCAATACCTGGGCTGTCCCGATTGGGTAGACCCCATAGTAGTTTAAAGGTATCTCTGGGGGAGATGGTCTTAAAATAGAATGGGTGGTGAGGAGGGCAGAAGAAGGGAGGGTAGAGGAGGGCTGGGAGGTCAAGCAGATGCCAAGGTAAGAGGGCTGACTAGCAGGATAGGGGAGGAAAAGGGGGTGGAGGGAAGGGAGGGGGAGAAAGTGCAGGACCCTGGGTGAGAGGGGTTACTGGAAGGGAGTTTGCTGAGGAGGGCTGACAGGTCAGAGAATTGAGAGTTAAATGCCTTGGCCAACTCAGTTGGGTCAGTCCGTAGGCCAGAGGGGGAATTTAGGTGTGTGTTAGGGCTGTTGGTGCAGGGATGAAGAAGGGAGATAATGGAATCCCAGAATTTCCTTGGATTGCCGAAGCTCTCCCTCTGTAGTTTGAGGTGATAATTCCATTTTAGAGATCTGGTCATGTGCTTGCATCAATTACGCAGGTGGCGGTATTCATTCCACAGGACAGGAGAGGGTGCCAATTTGTTGGCAGTCCACTTATGATCCCTCTCCTTCATGAGGGCAAGGATTTCTGGGGTTAACCAATGTGTACACCTACCTCTGACTCTCCTAGTAGTGATACAGAAGTAGCAGTCTTCAATGTCAGTAAGGGCATAGAGACCCGGACAGTTTAGGGCCCTAACATCCTCAAGGAGGATGGATGTGTCAGGGCAGTTAAAGTTGCGAAATGTCAGGTACTTGGGGGGGGAGGGAGGCCTAGAAAGACCAGATGGCATAGGTGGGGGAGTGATCACTTAGGGAGTCGGACAGGGTGCCTGCCTGAATGACTCTGTCCTCACCGTTAATAATCATTCAGTCGATCAGAGCGTGGGTAGAGGTTTGAGTGTTTGAGGTTTGAGTGTTGAGTCGGGTGGGAAGGGCGATGATTTGTACCAGGTTATGCAGCTTTAGCATGTTGCCGTTTCAGTTTCTTGAGTGCCTAGCCAGTTTAGGTTATAGACTCTGAGAAAGATGGTTTCCCTGGTAGGGGAGAGAGACCCATACCCAGTGAGCAGGCTTTGAAGGCCTGCTACACCCCCATTCGGGGGTTGTAACAACTACCCAGGTAGAGTTTCTTGGTCAAACCCAGGGTAATCTCTGCAATAAGCCAGTTACTAGGGGAATCAGTGTTGGAACAGAGGATGGTGGTGTCAGAGAAATGTTCTCTGACAAACATGGCAGCACCGCCTCCATTTTATTTTTAGCTACGTCTGTCTTTGTGCAACAGGGTGTATCCAGTTAATTGGAACAGGGAGTCCGAATGCTGCAGCTTCAGCTTGGTCTCAGTGAGGCAAAGGATGTGAGGGTTATGGAGGGAAACCCAGGCCTCAAGATCTGTAAATTTAGCTAGGGCACTACATACATTCATTTGTGCAATTTTCAGTCCAGGGGGCTGGCCCAGATACCACATGTAGCGGTGACAGGTGTATTTGCGGGGCCCGGGTTGGGTTCAATATCCCCACCCAAAAGGAACACGGAGAGTAGGAGGAGATGCAGGCACTGCAGACCAGGGAATAAAGGGGGTATGGAAAGGGAGAATAGGGAGAAACCTAGTAGTTGATGTTCAAAGTTGGAGAGAAAGGCAAGTGTGAGGGAACCGAACGAGGTTCTCACCCACCTTAGCTGAGGAGGGAGGGGAGCACATGGATGCAAGGCTTCTGTGGAGTGTAGTAGGTCAGCTTGATCAGAAGATAGTGCCAGGGCACAGATGTCCGCTGTTAGAAGTGTGCCTAGTAGTGAAACTGCCGCAAGGGGAATAAATAGGGGCTTCATATTGAAATAGTACAGCAGATAAGATGCAGCAACTTACGATGCACTGCAAACCTTGAGAGAGAGGGCAGCTAGCCTTGGAACACAGACAGGGCAGCTGGGATAGGGACACAGGGTAATGACTGTGGAAAAAGTATGGACACGTGTCAAGGGGGGAAAGGCAGGGGGTGATGGGTACCAGAGGCTAGGAGAGTAGCAACTACAGAAGAATGAGGGTGGGAGTGAAGGAAGGAGGTGGGTGGAAGCAGTGTACAAGGATTTACCAACAGGCACAGGGTAGCAAAGCCAGTGTGTGTTGTAAGGGGTCACTGATAGAGCCCCTCAAGTGGGGATAGAGTATTATGAGCAAATGGGAAAGTAGACACTTCACAACACACTATGTCATGTGACTAATGTTACCTATATAGCAAATCCACCAGATAGGATGGGTAGGGAGCAGGCACAAAGTGCCGGTGGGAGCTTAGGGTAGTACAGCAGGAATCTGGCTGGGATGCTGTGGGGCAGGCGGTGGCAGTGAAAGAAGCATCATACTGCCGGAGATCCGTGGAGGGGATCACCCAGTCAGGGGTCTCAAGCTAGAGAGGGAAAACAGAAAATGAACAGGTTAAGTCTGGCAATTAATCAGTAGGTGGGGGAGATGGGGCTGAGACAAGGAAACAGCAGGGGACCAGGGAGACAGGAGAAACAGTAATCGGGGGGTGGGCTCCTTACACAAAAGACAGGCCGAGAGAGTAGGAGTGGAGGGAGGGCAGGTCAGCACCAGCAAAGTGAGGGGTTCTGGCACTGAATGGATAGTGCAGAGAAAGAGTTACAGGCTTACAGAGGGTAAATTAAGGAGGTTTAGAAAAGGGAGCGCAGGGCAGGAAAAACAAGATGCAGGCAGAAGAAGCAAAGTTAGTGTCTGTGCACAGTAAAATTACAATAGAAGCCTAGCTGACTGGCTTCCTAAAATACACAATAATTTTGTTAAAATGGCAGGACTAATACAATACAATACAATACAATACAATAGCAGTGGGTAATCATTAGCAAAACATTTTAGATTTCATGGCTAAAATTCCTGAAGTGGTAGCGTTAGAGAAAGAAAAACCAAATAAATTGCAGCAAAGATACAGAGTTCATGTATAGGCTGAGGCACCAATCAGAGGGAGCCAGTTGAGGTGGAAGCCAATCACCAGAGAGAAACAGAGGGACGCCAGAATTTGAGTGAGCTACCGCTCTAGTTCTCATACCTGAGGGCAGTGCAGCAGGAATCTGGCTGGGAAGCTGTGGGGTGGGCAACGTCAGTGAAGGAAGCCCCACACCGCCAGAGATAATGGAGGGGAGCGCCCAGTTATGATGTAGAGGATCTAAATTTAGCTTTAAAAAAAGCAGAGTCCCAAGGTGGAAATTCACTCTTGCAGCCCGAGAATAAATCTGAACAAGATTTTACCAATATGACATCCATATCAGAATGCAACCAGATAGCACCTAAAATTAAAAATGTGCTGCTAAAAAATTGGAATGTGTTGGAACACTGTAATGTTAATCACTTGTTCAAAATAGACATATAATAACATACAGTAGAGCTAAAAATCTTGGAAAAATAATAAGCTGTAGCCATTATATGAAAGAAAAGCATAGCCACACTACCTGGCTACCCACAAGACCAATGAGGTATTATCAGTGTGGCCACTGTCAGGCCTACAAGTTTGTTTTGCAAGGGAAACTTTTCCAACATCCGACTTCAGATTTTAAGGTGGAACTTATAGAATTCCTTAACTGTTCAACCCAGTTTATAGTATACACTGCCCAATGCCCATGTAAACTTCCGTATGTGGGGAAAACTATCAGTCTTGCTAAAGAAAGGTTTTTAGAACATATTAGAGGTATACAAATGCTAATCTCAATTCAGCACTGGGTGCCCATTTTCAAGAAATACACGGCAGTGACCCAAAGTGCCTTAAGTTCATGATAACTGAGCATGTAAAACCTTTACAGAGGAGAGGCAACAGGAAACAAATTCTCCTGCAAAGAGAATCAAACTGGATTTTTTCTTCTCAGATCACTCTCTCCTTATGGTCTCAATAAGAATCTTTATTTGAGTGTTTACCTATAAAGTGCGTATTGTATGCACTGGCACTTTGCAATAACATGATGGTGTAATATAACATTCATTTAAGCAATATACCATGACAGGGTGTAGGTTATGCTAGGATTTACCATACCTGGTGTGTTTGGTCATGAGTCCGCAGGCCGAGTGAGCAAAACACACCCGGCGTGGTAAATCCTAGCATCACCCACACCCTGTCATGGTATATTGCGATTATACAATGTCCCGTGTTTGTTTTTGACAAAAAAAGTAAAGACATTTCTTTTTCTTATATTTTAATTTATTTTTGTTGACTTTGTTGCTCCATGAGAAAAAAATAGTGCAGGGTGCTAGGGTTGCTGTCCTGGGTTTGTGTGGTATTTCTGTTTTGCCCATGTGCAAGACTGGTTTGTTATTCTTAAAATAATGATTTTGTGGGGCTGGGAATTGTTATAGGATGTACCCCTTGTCAGCAGTTCACTGTGTCCTAACTCCATTTGTGTTCTAAGAGGCAGGACAGTCTTGCCATTTTGGTTTGTGGCATATTTTTAATTGGGAAGCACTGGCTCCATTTGTGGCACATGCGTGACAGTGTTCACTTCTGCCACGATGAATGACACTCGTTTCCTAGTCCTCTTCCCCTTTTGGGCTGGGAAACAGTTACATACATTTTTTAAATTGGTATTTTTAGTGCGGTCTGACTTGTTGGCATTGGGAAAGGATCCACTGTAGTAAGTGCCCGGATTATATTTAAATTGTGGAGCCAGTGGGAGAAGATGAGAGAGGGAGAGAGAAAGTGTGCAGTGGAAGGAGTCAGTAACCTTTTGAGGTAAAAGTTTTTTTGTTTAAAAAAAAAACAGTGAGTAGAAAAGAGTAAACTGTTGGATTTGTTTTATTTTTTTCCTCAAGTTGTTTCAGGAGGCTTTATCAGTGTAAAGCGGCAAGTAAGTGCTTGGACTGCCACCCAAGCTGGTGGGGATAGTGTGTGTTCTGTGGCGTGGTTTCCCGACAGCTAACAAGCAGAGAGTCTCGCCATCTTTGCCACTCCTGGGTTGGAGTGATTTCGGGGGAGTTCTTCATGCAATTCACTGGTGGCTGGCACCTTTACCCATTGGTAAATCGGAGGATTTACAACTGCTGAAAGGTGCAAGTTAGCCAATCAGGTGTCAGGATTCTCTGAGCCCATTGTATAATTAGGGATTTAGATACTAATGTGTGTTGATGGGCTATATGCATAAGAATATTTAATATGCCTTAACAAAATGCTCAGATCCCCTCCTCCCCTCCCCTCCCCCCTTTCCTATGACACATATAGAAAATCATATTTGTATCATTTTCCTTATGGTTTAAATAGAGATGAGGATTTGTACTTATTTTTTTTCCTATATTGTATACAGATAAATATAAATATCTTGTCTAGCTCAAATATTATCTTCAGCCCTAGTAACATTTTGGCAGACACATTTCCAGTCTATAGGTCTGCTGGTTTAGTGTGATGCTTTTTTAACTGCCTAAATTTCAAACTCAAGCTATGCACTTTAGTCACTGTGGCACTTCCTCCCTCCCCCAACTCCACATCTAGGTTTTCTTTCTTGTGCCAAGTTAGTAGTTTCGCACAAGGTGTGTAGATCGCTATTTGCAGATCCACTTTATATAACTATAATATCTTTAAAAGATTATTACTTGTTAAATTATAAGACACATTTTTCAACAGTATTGCAATAAGTAACACAAAAACTTTTATATGTGGATTTAGGCTGCTGAAGTTTCTAGTGTTAACAAGCACTACATATATGTACTGTATCTCACTGAGATTTTAGTATTGGAATAATATAGATGTATTGCCAAAGAATTTTTATTGCAAAAAGGTGAATATAATGAGTTTAGATTTATACAGTTGTTTGGTGCTGTATGTTTTTTTTATCCCTTTAATTTTTATGTTTAACTATCAGCCAATCAAATGTTGTAAAGTAAGCATTCTTTTGGAAAAACGTCACATCCTTACCATTATTTAATGACAATGTGTAATTCTAGGCTCCAACCCCGATGAAGCAGGATTGTTCCCTCGAAGCACCGGGGAAAACCGTTCTGGGCACCAAATAAATGTTTAATTTGTTGCCTCCACTTTGCTGTGTGTCATTGCTTCTTTTCTACCTAAGTTGCACTTGCCTTGTTGCAACAGACCCTGCAGTGGTCTTCAAGTGTAGCGCACCTGTCTTTCTGTTTGTTTAAGGAGTGTAACACCCCATCTTTACAAGCAGTTTGGGGGTCTTTCATGTAGTCTTGCATGTCCAGACTATACTCGTCTAGGCAGTAATGATTCAAGCTGCACAACTGTGGTCTAGACAATTAAGTTGTTAACTGTTCCAGCAAGTTTCTGCCCAGAAACTGTCTACCCGCAGGACATCCTGTACTTATGGCTTGGGATTCCTATCACCACAAACTGGTACTGTCTTATGTTAAGCTTTTTTCTTTTCCGGAGGACTTTTGCCAATCACCGTATGAATGTAATTGTGACTGGCCCACTCCTGACTGGCTGGGTGAGCGAGGTCCAGAAATGAAGGACATGCATCTTAAAGCAAGGTCATCAAAAAATGGAGGGCAATGAGTACCAATGCCCGTAGTCTGGGTAATAAGCTTCCTGAACCAGTGGCTTTGATGGAAGAGGGATGCCTGGATATTGTGGCAGTCACAGAAACCTAGTACACAGAGAACCATGAGTGAGATGTGAACATACTGGGGTACACAATCTACAGGGGGGACCGGGAGGGTAAAAGAGGAGGAGTAGCTCTCTACATAAGGGAAGGGATCAAAGCAATGGAACTAAAGGGTAAACAGGGAGGAGAGGAGGCACTGTGGGTCACCTTGAAGACAGGAAATGGCACCATAATTCACACGGGGGTTGTATACAGACCCCCCCCCATCTCAGGAGGAGGAAATGGACAAGGAAATGATAGGAGGCATCCTTAGAATGGCAGAAAAAGGGAAGATATTGTTGATGAGGGACCTGAATATGCCAGATGTTAAATGGAGCACATTTGCTGCAACCACATCCAAGAGCAGAATCATTATCAATGTCCTACAGGGGGCATGCCTTGAGCAACTAGTGTTGGAACCTACTCAGGAGAGAGCAGTCTTAGACCTGGTACTCTCAAACGGGGATGGTGAGAGGATCTCAGATACAGAAGCGGGTAGCCATCTGGGAACAAGCGACCACTAGACAGTGTGGTTCACAATAAACACTGCCATAGAGTCAAGCCATAGAAAAGCAAGGGTACTGGACTTTCAGAGGGGTAACTTTATCAGAATGGGAGAGTGCCTAAGGAATGCACTAGCAAAAGGGCAGGAAGGAGGGGTGGAGGAACAATGGGGAAAAATCAGAACTGCCATCACAGAGGTAACAAGCCTTTGTGTGAAGCAAATAAACAAAACAAAGCAAAGAAAAAACACTATGGTTCTCAAAAGAGGAGGCGGGGATGGTTAGGGAGAAAAATATAGTATTCAGAAAGTATAAGGAATCACAGAAAGAGTAAGACAGAGAATTGTATCAGTTAAAGCAGAAGGAAGCAGGGAAGGCAGTCAAAACAGCAAAGGCACAAACCAAGGAAAAGATAGCCAGCTCAGTTAAGAAGGGGGATAAAACCTTTTATAGGAACATTAGTGAGCGAAGAAAGACCAAGGGAGAGATAGTGATGCTTAATAAAGGGAAGGGTGGGTTGGGCAGAGGGTGACGGTGAAAAGGTAGAGATACTGAACAAATACTTTTGTTCAGTATTCACAAAAGAAGAGGAGGGGGATGTACCTAAATCAAACAATAGAAGCACTCTGGATAGAGTGGTCAATACTAGTCCATTCACAGAGGAAAGGGTTCTGAAAGAACTCCTAAAACTCAAGGTGGACAAGGCAATGGAGCCTGATGGGATTCACCCCAGAACTCTAAAGGAACTAAGGGGAGAACTTGTGACACCACTTACTACCCTCTTTAACAAGTCATGGGAGGGTGATGTGGTACCTGAGGACTGGAGGAAGGCAGATGCGATTCCCCTTCACAAAAGTGGGAGCAAGGCAGAGGCAGGAAACTACAGACCTGTTAGTTTCACCTCAGTGGTAGGGAAAATGATGGAATCAATTCTGAAAGAAAGAACGGTTGAGTACCTAGAGGCTAGCAGGGCACAGGACCCAAGGCAGCATGCATTCACAGCGGGTCATGTCAGATGAATCTAATAGATTTCTTTGACTGTGTGACCAAAGTATTAGACCAGGAAGGGGCTGTGGACATGGTTTACCTAGACTTTAGCAAGGCATTTGACACAGTCCCACACAAAAGATGAATAAACAAGTCAGCCAGCCTGGGAGTGGGTCCCAGGGTAGTAGCCTGGGTAAAACATTGGCTGCACAACAGGATGCAGAGGGTAATAGTAAATGAAGTCCACTCCAAAGAAAGGGGAGTTACTAGCGGGATATTGCAGGGTTTAGTACTGGCGCCAGTCCTCTGTAATGTCTTTATAAGTGACATTGCAGAGGGACTGGAAGGAGAAGTATGCCTCTTTGCAGATGACACAAAGATCTGCAACAGAGTTGATACACAAGGAGGGATGGAAAGGATGAGAAGGGCTTGGCAAAGTTGGAAAAATTGTCAAAAGTATGGCAGCTTAGATTCAATGCAAAGAAGTGCAAAGTAATGCACCTGGGAAACAAAAACCCAGGGGAAGAGTACACAATGGGGGGGAGGAGGTACTAACAACAACAAAAATGGAAAGGGACATAGGGATAGTCATATCAGATGATCTAAAGGTAGGCAGACAGTGTGAGAAGGCAGTAAGAAAGGCTGGGGAGATACTGGGATGCATTGGGAGAGGCATCACCAGTAGCAAACAGGAAGTTGTCATCCCTCTGTACAGACAGTTGGTGAGACCCCATCTGGAATGCTGCATGCAGTTCTGGAGACCCCATCTCCACAAGGTCAAAGACAGGATGGAGGCAGTCCAGAGAGGAGGGCAACTAAAATGGTGCAGGGTCTGCACTAGAAACCATATGAAGAGAGACTAAAAAGCTTAATACAGTATGTACCTTGAGGAAGAAGGAGAGGGGACATGATAGAAACTTTTAAGTACTTCAAGAAATCAACAAAGTCCAAGAGGTAGCATCTTTTAGAAAAGAGATGTGGAAGAACAAGGGGCACAATCTGAAGATAGAGGGGCGGCTCAGGGACAATGTGAGAGTATTTTTTTCATAGAGAGGGTGGTGGACACATGGAACGGCCTCAAAAACAGTGAGGGAATTAAAGAATGCATGGTACAAACATAAGGCAATTATAACGGGGGGGGGTTGGAGGAAGTAGGCTGTTGGTTAACTAGGATCTGCAGCTTATCCAAAAGGTAGGGAAATGGGCAGACTGGGTGGGCCAAGCGCTCCTTATCTGTCGTCAAAGTCTATGTTTCTATGTTTCTAGTTAGCTAAAGATTTTCAGGGGACTTTGCAAAAGAAACAGTTACACTTCTCCTCAAAGGGCACACCATTATTAGCTTTAGGATTTTCCAAATGGATCATCTCACAGGACATTTGATGAGATAAGAGAGCCATTTCACAGGTGAGCACACCTTAAATGTTAAACCTCGGAGGGTCATCTTTAAGCAATATATATTCGCTGCACTTTCCATCAATGGCAGAAACACAAAAAGGAACAAGAAATGGTCATCAATTTCAGGATGTACAGCCCAAACCCTTACTTCTTGAAATGAGAGGAAACAGCCTGTGGAAGGAGATGCCAATATGAAGAAGGAGATCCCAGTATGGGGGAGTGAGACTGCCACCCAGCTCCAACGTTCGGCAAAATAATTATTTAAAATTATAATTATGACCTTTGGCCTGGAGAGGAAAAACCCTTGAGGAGGAAACCTCTGGGGAACCAAGGCCTGGGTCACTATCCTTCAAGGCTATGGATTACTTATTATTTTCAGGAGATGACCACAGACATGATGCTTCAATTAGAGGATAGAGGGTTTCTCCTTCTCTCTAAAGATTTCCGCCCTCCAGGATATGTTGCTGTGTTGGCCATACAACTAAAGTAGCCCTATGTGAAAGGACTCCACCCTTGGGGAAGTGCTAGGGTTCAAGGTCAGTGCTAAAGGAATGAAGCAATTACTGAAGCAACCCTGAGGAGAAAGAAAAAGCATGTTAACAGAAGTTTCAGATTCAGCTGCCCAGATACTCTCCTTTAAGAACAAGGTTCATATAGTGTATAGTAAGGTGTTGTTCTGTAGAGAGATAGATGCATTTCAAAATGTTGTTGTACCACAGGTCAGAAGGTTATGAAACATGATTGTACCACAGTGTGGTACAGCATTTTGCAAAGCTCTAGAGCTCCTTGTGCTGCACTGTGAGCCAACTGTATTCTTCAGGAACTACCACTGCCATGCAGTACTGACAGAATTAACCACATAGAGATAAGCAGTATGGCAGTGGCTATGTTTTCAAAAGTGCTTGACAAGCACAAGAGATTTACTGAGGAACAAGCTACTAAGAGTACAGCTCCAAATACAACAAATGACATCCACATAATAACATTGTACCTACACGACGTTGATGAGTGTCGCCCACTTCATAAAACACCTGTAGCAGAGTTGGATTTATTACTGGCAGACTTTGTCATTAAAGTAAAATGCATAGACGGCACAGAGTATGAGCCCACTACGCTACGTGGGCTGCTTGGTAGTGTGGACAGACATCTCAGCAAACACAACTATTTTATTTTTATTTATTTATTAAATCTCGGATTACAATACCTTTGAGCCTGGAGCTCTTTTACAAAGGTTCCACACCAAGCATACAAACAAATATCACAATGGGTACGGAGTGGTAAAAATAATAAGCTTATGAATATCTTACAAAAGTACAAACATTGTGAAGCAAAACATTTCAAAAGGATAGCAATTAGTACAAGACGATGAGATAGGAGCAGTCAAGAGGCCTTGTTGGGATAGGAAGGGGCAGCGTGGGGGAGAGGCGTGGGGGATATGGGGTGGGAAGGGGAAAACACGGTAAGGTGGCGGGGACCAGAGGGTAGAAGAGCTTGTTGAATTTCAGGGGATTACAGGAGACTAGGAGAGAAATGTTAGTGCTATGGGTTGCAGTCACAGTCGCTAAGGGCTGTGAGGTGTGACCAAAGCTTGCGTTTGAAAGTGGCAAGTTTTGGCTCAGTAGAGATTTCATGGGGGAGTTCATTTAGCCAGTAGGGGGGCACAGTAGTCAAAAGGTCTTTGTCCCTTTCTTGTCTGATGGAACAGGATTTGGTAGGGGTGATTGAACATGCCTCTGGTCCTATGGGGGTTAGTCGTTGGGGTGAGGAGTGGGTGTAGGGCAGAGGGGGTGAGGCCTAGGCAGATTTTCTTGGCCAGCAGGCAGATCTTGTATTTAACCCTCCCTTTGACATGCAGCCAGTTGGACTGGGTATAAAGGTCACAGGTGTGCATGAGTTGATCTATGTCTGTTACTAGTCTACAGGCTTTGTTTAGTGCAATGGTAATCCTATGGAGTGTAGTGTCTGATGCCACACTGTAGATTACTAGACCATAATCAATGATGAAGATTATGCTACTTTTAACTGCAGTTCTGAGCACCTCAGGAGTCAGGCAGTGCTTGTGTTGGTGTAGTAGGCCTATCCTAGCATTGACCACCTTTGCGACATTGTCTACATGGCGGGTGAATGAGAGGGAGCTGTCAAGTAAGACCCCTAGATATTTGAAAGTTTGAACTATATCCAAGGTGGTGCTAAGGTTATTTCAGATTGTTAGCTGATGGGATTTATGTTTATTATGGGGGTTTGAGAACAGCATGACCTTCCTTTTTTTTTTTATAGTTCACAAGGAGTTTATGCTCTATGAACCAAGTTTCAACTGCAGTAAAGTCTGATTGGAGTATTTTTTTCTAGATTGACTGGGTCCAGGCTACTGGCACAGAGGACTGCGCATATAAAAGGATGTCACCTGAGCATGCCTGGGGAGAGGCGGTTAAGGAAGATGCTAAAAAGTAGAGGTCCCAGGATAGAACCTTGTGGGACTCCCAAGCAGACCTCACAGCTATCTGATAGCACTCCGTTAATTTTGACTTGTTATGACCTGTCTTTCAGATAGCTTTTAAACCACCCTACAGACTCATTTGAGAGTCCAGTTGTGGTGAGCTGTTTGAGCAGTAATGAGTGATTTACTGCATTGGAATGCTTTAGTGAGGACGATGTATGCCACTTCCACCAACTCTCCCCAGTTGAAGGCATGGTGTATAAAGCCAGTGTACTCCAGGAGGGCTGTGGTGGTACTGTGTGATTTACGAAACCCATGCTACTGTGAGCACTGGATATTGTGTTTGTCCAGATACTCGGTTAACTGGTCAATGACAATGCACTCCAGCATTTTGGAGAGGGGTGGTAGTATAGATATGGGGCGATAGTTACTGTGGAGGGCTCTATTTCTGCTTTTGTGGACTGGTGTAACCACTATGGCATTCAATCTCTGGGGGGATCAGGATAGCCTTAGGGATAGGTTTAAAATTTTAGTCGAGAGTAAGTACTTCCTCACGGGTAAGTTTCCTAAGTTTGAGATTTAGGGTGTCATAGCTGGGGCTGCTTTTACTTAGCACTTGCTGAAAGTATCACCTGGCTTCTGCTTTGGTGATGACTTTGAAATGGAATGGACATCACCTATTTGCGTTCTAGCATGGGCAACGGTGTTATCAAAAACATTTGTGGGTAAGACACTACTTAGGTTGGTAAAAGCCTGGTTGAAAGTGTCCACAATTTTTTGAGGGTCCTGGATGATTTCCCCACATACCTCAAGCATAGCTGGTGGTTTTTTTGGGGGGGTTCCCTGTCAAATCTCTCATGTTATCCCAAAGATTTCTGCCATCACCCCAGGATTTGGTGAGTTCATCCTTGAAGTGACAACCTTTAGCCGCATGAATTGCCTGGGTGCAGTCATTTCTGGCCCTTTTGTATTGCTGTATATCAGTCTGCTTGCCAGAGGCACGTACACAGTGCCAAAGTTTGTCCCTTGTGGCCATGAAGTCAAGCAAGGCTGGAGAGAGCCAGGCATTGTAGGTGCCTTTTTCCTTGTGTTGTCTCATAGGAGCATGTATATCACAGGCAGCATTGAATGCAATGATGAAGTGCTCCAGTGCACTGTCTACATCATTGTACATGTCGATCTGAGACCAGTCATGCTGTTTGAGCAGCCATTTTAGGGGTTCCAGCTGCCCACATTTTAATACTCAGCTGGTGATGGTTCTAGCTGGTGGTTTGGTAACTTTATTAGACCAGGCTAGCATCACGGGGCAGTGGTTGCTTACAGAGTTAGGGAGGACGGAGAGATTGGAGATTCTCTCTGGGTGGTTAGTAAGCACCCAGTCGATCAGAGTACTAGTGTCGGTGCAGTAGTCATGCCTGGTGGGGTGCCTACCATCTGTGTAATGTTGATGGATGAGAAGGCGTCTTTGTATTGGGTGGCTGCAGGCAATTGCCAGTTGGCACTGAAGTCCCCCAGTACAATTACTTCTGTGTGAGGCTGGAGGTTGCTTAGGAAGTCAATGACCTTGCTTAGTTCATTTGATTGCACTCGGGGAGGATACAGATTGAAATGACTGTGACTGATTTGCTATAGGCTCCCAGAAGTACTTTTATAGCTAAGGCCTGCATATTATTTCCTGTATCTATGTCGGGGAGTAGGCTGCTATAGAGGGTATGTCTAATGTAGATGGTACATTCCCCTCCCCTTTTTGAGCCTATCTTGCCTATACAGGGTATATCCCAGTAGTGAGACTGCCATGTCAGAGATCTTGGGTGACAGCCATGTCTCCACAATGGATAACACATCTGGTCTGCGTGGTGTGGTCCAAACCTGGAGTGCATCAAACTTGGCCAGAAGGCTACATATGCAAAGTGATGCAGGGGCAAGGGTGCCAGTACCAGTGTTATTAATCCTTGGTATGTCTTGCAGGCTGGTGTTTGGGTGGATGCTTCCTGATAGCAGCAGTAACATCAACGTTAACTGTGGCACTTGTAGTCTTATGTGTTTAAGGCTTGACAGGTACCTCCTACTGATTAGTTTTCCCGAACGGTACGTACATTGTGACATGAGTAGTTTGGTAGGGAGGAGTGGTGATGGAATATTGTCAGCCTTATGTTCAAGCAGCCATTTCAGGGGGCTGTTTGAGGGGATGGGGGTGTCACTGTGGGTACCCTGTGTATGGGGATAGAAATTATCTAGAGTGGGCTGCCAGTTTGTGCTTGTACTTTCTGGGTGAGAGGTGCTAACAGCAAGATCGTGACCAGAGTTAGGGTACTGAGAGGGTTACTCATTATGAGCATTCAGTAATGTCTTGGCTGTCAGCTAATCTGTAGATGCAAGAGGGGTGAGGTGTAGGGAGAGTTGCAGTAAATCCCAATTATTTGTTTTGATGAAAGATAAAGGAGAACCTTGGGAAGCTTTACACAGTGAATGTTGGGTGATCCAAGATGGTGTTGGGTGAGGTCCCCCTAGTGGGGTAAGTTTATAACTTGCAAATGGGAAAGTACACAGTATTATGTTACGAAAATGGGACGTGGCCAGACATAGTGAAAATGGGCATGGCCAGATGTAGCTATAAATGAAAGTGTCCAGATAGAGTGAGTGGGAGGGGGGAGGGTGGGGAGTCAGCTTGCAGTGCTGGCGGGATATAGCGGCTGTAGTGAGCAGCTTCAGTTGGTGGGCAGACAGGCACAGCAGCTTTCCAGGGTCACTGGAGCAAGTCCAGAGTAGGTGGAGGTGGGGAAGCCTGTTCAGGGCTTCACCATCTGCCTAAAGGGGAAAGAGGTTCAGATTACTTTATAGGCAGCAAACAAGGAGCTGCAGAGTTTTTTTGTTTTTTTTTTACATATTTTTGTTATCTGCCTTACCTCCTTGATAAGGGTGATCCTATGGTTCCCCTATTTCTGGACTACCCCTGGTGTCCCCTGCACCAGGTATTTGCCTGAGCTCACCTCCTCACCCTCTCACCCATTCAGGCCATGTTGCAGACCCCACAGTGTGGAAGACCTTCGGGGAGTCAGGATCAGAGGGAGCACCCTGGGAACGTCTGGTGCAGTGCCGTGGGGGCCATCCATCATGCGCACCGTAGGATTGGGACTATTTTTTTCTGACATTCCCTTCCCATGGTGCGGGTGTGCAGGGATGTCAATGACACTACAGTGTGCACTTCCACGCACCACACATCTGATGTCAGCCTATGCTGACCCCTCCATTTCATCTCAGCTTGCACTGACCTCCAGCCACCATCAGGAGCCAGCACATCCATGGTTGTGCCTTCCCACCCTCCCCAGAGGAGAAGGAGAGCAGTCCCTGGGATGCTCAATCCTTCTCAACCCTCCGACACCCGAGGTCATTCCCGACCCCGGGTCATCGGCATGGTACAAGGTGTGACATCCAGCACCTCAACCCTCAGTGCCACTGGGCTGGCTATAGACAGAGTTAATTTGCAAAAGAAAGGGTTGTAATTTCAGAAAGCAGTGGGCGGGAAATGCCAGAGAACAGCACAGTGGGGGGAAAAATTAGCAAGTGGCAAGAGAGGGAGAGACACAGGAATTACACTCTCCATCTAAACATTAAATCAGCAAAGCACAGTCCTTACAACTAAAGTCAGCAGAACAAAGTACAGATTTTTGGCAGGATTCAAATCTACACATTGGATTGGTTAGCTAGAGGTAGAGACAGACAGTGATAGGTTAAAAAGAGGAAGCGGAGCCAATCAAGTTGAAAGATAAAGTGCCAGATTCAAGTCCTTGGGCAGAGAAACTGCTGAGGTGTGGTAACCCCTGTACATTGTGACTGAAGTGAGTGGCTCCAGTTGGTGGGCAGGCGATGCGGCAGCTTCCCAGGGCCACCAGAGCAGGTCTGGAGGAGGTGTGAAGCCTGTTCAGGGCTTCACCATCTGCTTAAAGGGGAGAGAGGTTCAGATTACTTCAAGGGCAGCAGACAAGGAGCTGCAGACAGTTAATTTGCAAAAGAAAGAGCTGTAATTTCAGAAAACGGTGGTCCGGGGAACACCTGAGAACAGCAGTTTGGGGAAAAATTAGCAAGTGGCAAGAGAGGAAGAGACACAGGAATTACAGTTTCCAAATAAAGCAGTTCTTTTCATCTAAACATTAAATCAGCTAAACACAGTCCCTGCAACTAAAGTCAGCAAAACAAAGAACAGATTTTTGTCAGGATTTAAATCTACATATTGGATTCGTAGGTAGGTAGGTAGGACTGATTAGGATATGGGCACCTAATATTTCATGGGAACTCAACAGAGTTCAAAGAGACCCTGCAAACCCTGACTGCCAAGCAGCATTATCTAAAGAATCTGGGCAAAGACAACAAGCCCAACAAAGCAGATCCCCTGTCTGAGGAAGGCATTGAACAGTTGTATACATCTGTGTCACTTGGGCTATACAACCCGACAGCACTTTTAAATATGTTTTTTTTTTTTCAGTATTGGGCTGTATTTTGCCCTGTGCACCAGTAAACATTATAATTTGAAATGGGGGGACATAAAACTGTGTGAGGACACATCTGGCAACAGCTACTTGAAGTACTCAGAGTGCCAGATGAAAACGAGAACAGAGGAAAATCCCAGTGACATGCACCCTGTCAAACCTCATATGTACCAGAACAATGAAAATAGAAGCCATGACCCAGTAGCAGCCTATCTAAAGTACTCTTCACAAAGGCCTATAAAAATACAATGTGCAGATAGTCCGTTTTATCTGGCACTCAATACCAATCATGTGGCAGAAAACCCTGAATCACTGGTTCAGGAATATGACAGCGGGAGAAAATAAACTTTCAGGTCTGATGAAGCATATTAAAATGCAAGGCGGTCTCCTTGACACCAACAAAATTACTAACCATTCAACTAGGAGAACCTCAATTCAAAGGCTAATCGACTGTAATGTTCCCCCCAACAAAAGTTGCCCAGATCTCTGCGCACAGGAACCTACAGTCGATTAATAATTACTCGGTCCTGTCTGAGGAGAAGCAGAAAAGGAATTCATTCATTTTCCAAGCAAATTCTGCTGTTTCCCTACCACAGACAAATCAGCCTCCAAGTGAAGAAAGCAGCATGGCTGAGACTCAAACCACAAATGATCCATCAACAAGCGGAGTAAATGCCAGCCTCAGAGGAGTTCTCGGAAACCTCACCTTGTTTGGTCCTAACTGCATTTCTCAGCAGGGTGTCCACATCAAAATCTGCCCAGGAGAACAGCAAGTTCAACCGAAAAGGAGAAGGATACAGTGCATCAGTTCTTCATCCGACTCAGACGAAGGTAAAAATGGCACAGTTATTTGACAAATACAGGCTAATTAGTATGCAGTCCAGTAGGGCAGGGAATAGTCAGAGGGAAGATAGGATTGGGAGGAGAAATGCAAATCAAGCACTTAAAATACCCTTTTTTTTCAGATTTGGCTGCAGACAACAAACTGAAGCAGAGCCAGTAGTACAGAGGAAATCAGGTGATCCCAAAAAGAACTGTTAAAAGTGTTTATTGTTCCCAACTTGTATTCCCTTATGTTGACATACTCAGTTTAGATTTCCTTTTTTTGGCAAATAAATAATCAATTATAAACAAGCATTTGTCAATGCCGAATGTTGATTGCTTATATGTGCTGCTTAGGTATTTGGAAGTGAAAGTACCATGCCTAAGAACTGTCATGTGCCCCCCCCCCCCCCAAGACATCCACTGTGTCTTTTTGTTCAGTATTCACAGAAGAGGGGAAGGGGCAAGGACTACAGCAGTACAGCAGTTGCAAAGGCGTGAAGAGGGGGACAATAGTCCATTCACAGGCAGAAGAATCCTGGAGAAGTAAACTGACGGTGGACAAAGCGATGGGACCAGATGGCATACACCCAAGGATATGAAAAGAAATGTGAAGGGAAATAGCAGTACCTGTGGCAGCCATGTTCACTGAGTCATTCAATAGAGGGGTGGTACCAGAGAATTGGAGGAGGGCACATGTGGTCCCTGTATAAAAATCCAGCAGTAGGGAGGTGGCGGGGAACTATAGGCCGGTCAGCCTCACTTCAGTAGTGGGGAAGATCATGGAGACATTGGTTAAAGAAAGGATAGTGGGGCATGTAGAAGACATCTGAGCCCAGGGCCATAGGCAACATGGATTCACAGTGGGGAGGTCATGTCAGACAAATCTGGTTGATGTCTTTGGGTGACAAAGGAAGTAAATCAGGGTGGGGCAGTGGAGAACACTTACCGTGATGTAAGCAAAGTGTTTGACACCATCCCACATAGGAGGCTGATAAACTGGCTGAGTAGGGTGGGCATGGGGGGAAGGGTGGTAAAGTGGGTTAGAAACTGGGTGAGAGACAGGAGGCAGAGAGTGGTGGCAAATGGGGCACAGTCTGGGGAGAGGGGGTGACCAGTGGGGTGCTGTAGGGATTGGTCCTGGGGCCAGTCCCGTTCAATGTCTTCATGAGTGACATTGCAGAATGGGTGAAGGGAAAGGTCTGTCTGTTTGCAGATGACACCAACATCTGTAACACAGCGGATACCCCGGGGGGGGGTAAAAATTGAGGAGGGACCTGGGGAAGGTTGAGAAATGGTCTGAGGACTGGCAATTGAACTTTACTTCAAAAAAGTGCAAAAGTATGGACCTGGGACACAGAAACCCTGGGGAAAGGAATAGAATGGGGGGGAGGGAGTTGGTGACAGTCACAAAGAAGGAAAGGGACCTGGGGGTTCTTATGTCAGATGACCTGAAAATGTCGAAGTGGTAAAGCAGCTGGGAGGGCCAGTGACATGCTGGGGTGCATAGTCAGGGGTATCACCAGCATAAGGAGGGAGGTAGTGATGCCATGATATAAAACAATGGTCAGGCTTCACATGGAGTGTGTTCAGTTCTAGAGGTCGCACTTTCGTAAGGATATTAACAGGCTGGAGATGGTCCAGAGAAGGGCGAATGAGATGGTACAGAGCTTGCAACACACGACTTATGAGGAGAAATTAAGGGACTTCAATATGTACTCACTGGAAGAGATGAGGGAAAGAGGGGATATGATAGAAACATTTAAGTACCTCAAGGATATAAATATAACTACTGAGAAGCAGGAGACAGCTGCTATAGGCATATGTGCCAGATTCTGTGTGATATTATTTTGTTCTTATAAATCTGTAATCTCCAGTATTTCAGTAGCCACATGACCACATTGCCTTCTTTAGGCAATTTTATGCTGGTTGATGCCTTGTGTCAGATGGCAGACAGAGGGCTCACCAGATTGTGTTGCCATTTGAAAAACTTCATATAGTGTTCTTTTACTGGTAAGCATTTTGGAAAGGTGGTGAAGGTCTCATAATGTTTATTATGATTTTATCTCCTTATGTGTGTCCCCTTAGGTCCCCTCATCCCCACACCCCAACAGTCATCAGTGGCCACAACTTCAGCCTTCTTCTTGTCAAGATGGTGGGTGAGAAACATAGAAACATAGAATTTTCCGGCACATAAGGACCGCTTATCCACCCAGTCTGCCATTTCCCTACCTGATGGATAAGCTGCAGATTCTAGTTAATCAACAGTTTACTCGCTCCTACCCCCCAGTAGAATTGCCTTATGTCTGTCCGTGAGCAGCTGCCTTCACAGTCTGTGAAGTCTGACGTCTTTCAGTGCCACTTATTGGTAATTTCCAACACAGCCGAGGTGCTTCCAGGCCAAAAGTAACTCAGGACAAGCAGGTTTCAAAGTGGGGAAGAAATGGAGTGAGCAAGAATCAAGTACTCATTCAGATGCTTTGTCGATTTTAAGATCAGCATACAGGTGTGGACACTGCAAATAGAACCCCAGCTCTTTAAGTAGCCTTATGAAGAGTAAAGGCTTCTCGAAGCAGTGGGGTTCTGTTTATTGCACTGTAAGTGGGCTGCAACTAATTCAGTAATTTACTGTACCTTACATGTGGATGTATGGTAGGCCCAACTTTAAACACTGCACCTGAATTTACACATGATGTGATAGAAACATAGAATTCGTCAGCAGAAAAGGACTGCTCAGCCCACACATTCTGGCCAAGTGTTCTCTACCTATGTGTAACTCCCGCCTGTATATGTTAGTGCATGTCTTATTCTGCCTGCATTCTTCAGGACCTCCTTGTGAGTGAGCTTAATGGATTTTTCCTGCAATGAACTTGAACCTACTCTACGTCCATGGCCTTACTGAGCTCCGTTGACCCCTCCTTCTTTCCATAATAGACCTCTATGTTTATACCATGCATGCTTAATGTCCCCTACCATTTTAGCTTCCACCACTTCTCTTGGCAGTCTGTTCAAGGCATCTACCACCCTTTCAGTAAAGAAATATTTCTTCACATCTATCCTGAATGCTTCCCCCCCCAGCTTCATTGAACGTCCCTTGGTTTGGGTGCTCATCCTCATTTGAAGGAAACTCCCCAACTGTACCCTCTTTACCCCGTGAGGTACTTTGTTGGTCTTGATCATGTCACCTCTTGGCCTCCTCTCTTCCAGAGTGTACATGTTGAGATTCTTCAGCCTTTCCTTGTAGGGATTCCTGTGCAAATTCTGAACCATTTTAGTTGCCCTCCTGTGGAAAACCTCCACCTTATGTCCTTTCTGAAGTGTGGACTGTAAAACTGGACACAGTAGTTCAGCTGGGGGAATACCAGGAAGTGATACAATGGCAGAAGAACATCCCTCATCCTCCTACTGGAGATGCCAGTCCTTATGCACCCCAGAATTCAATTTGCCCTGCCTATAGCCTTGTCACACTGTACTGCCATCTTGAGGTCCTCTGATATAATAACCTCAAGGACCCTTTCATGTCTACTGAGTATCAGTACCTCCCCCCATTGTATACCTAGTATCGGGGTTCCTGTGCCCTAGGTACATGATTTTACACTTGTTGGCATTGAACCCCAAGTAAGTAAGAAAATGAAATTGATTTGAATGAATTGCAGGCTTTTAAGCAGCTTTTTGGGGAGTGTGTATGTGTGTGTTTGGGGGGGGGCTCTGGTACGGGCAGTACCTCCAAGAATACCACCGACTTTCCCATCCCATCACACTGCCTGCCCAAGTACTGAAACCTCCCCCTCACTACTTCCACAGTGTCCCCCAAGTCGTTTGTACCCACATGCATCAGTAAATGAGGTTTCTTCCTGGCCCTCACTGTACGTTTAAGCAGTGCCTGCCCTGCCCCTCCTGCTCTCAACCTGGGGACAGCTGCAATGCAAATATGAGTGTGCCTTTCCCCCTTTCCACCCCATCTCACCCATTTCAGTTTAGAATCCCCCAGGACGAGTACCCCAGCTCCTTACCCCCTTTCCCTTCTAATGCCTCTTCCACCACCCCAGTATTCATTCTTCCCTGTCCCTTACCCCCACCAACTGCACCCTCTGTGACTTCTATATCTGTACCCCTTACTTCCACCTAACCCCTTTTCTCTGCCTTATTCCTCCCATCCCCCTTGAACCCCTTCCCAGCCTGACTACTTCCTACTGGGCTTCTCATGTCGACCTTCCCTCTACCCCTGTTGATTCCCAACCCCTCTCCTATCCCCGTTGTTGTTGATTTAGAGTCCCCATTCCCTTCTACCCAGATAGTGCTGCCCCTCCCATTCTTCCCCCTTCCTGTAGCCTTCTGTTCTTCAGTCACCACCCCCCTCCTTCCTTACTAGCCTCCTTCTACCCTCTTGTCCTCACTATCTCTTCCCCTACCAGTTGCCATCCCTCTCATGCCCCGCGTGTCTTCTCCCCTTCAGTATGTTCCTACTCCCCCTCTGTGTCCCATAGCAGAGGTTCGAATGTCTTCGTAATCGATACCTGTCATACATCTCTTCCCCCTATCATTTCTCCCTTCCTACTTGTTCCCCTCCATGCCACCCCTGGTGCCTCACTACCCGCAGCCATCTGCTCTCTCTCCTGGTACTCCTCATGGTGTCTTGCTCCCCCATCGGTAGGCAACCCCGCCGTCGCCTCGGGTACCCTCTCCCTTCTCCTCTCTTTCCTGCTAGTGCCTCTGATACTGGGGTCGGTTTCAGTTCCTAGTTATTTTTCCTCTGTCCTCCTTTGCCATCCCCTATTCCCCCCCCTCAGGATGCCTATCATACTCATATGCCCTGCCACTTACACTCCTCCCTAACCTCCACAGTTCCTCCCTCAAACTAGCCAGTCATCTACAGCCCGTACACCCCCCCATCTTCCAAGTCCAGCCCAGAAACATGGCCCACCCACACCCTGTACACCCCTCCACCTTTCCAAAGATGCCCACCCTAGTGATATGTGGCACCTGTCCCATTGCAGCTCCCATCTTATGCTAGGGGGTCTTACTCCCAGGTTCTGTGCCCTACTACAACTGTTAGGCCCCTATTTACTCAAATTCCTGCCCCCCCCACACTAGTCCCCCTACTGACCCCTTGCCGACAGGGGTAATTTAGGCTCAAATGTCATCTGTCAGACACTGTATTACTGTAGCAATCCTATGGCAGCTAGGATTCAATGCAAATAAGTGCAAAATAATGCACCTGGGAAACAAGAACCCAGGGGAAGAATACACAATGGAGGGGAGATAGTAACAACAACAAAAAAGGAAAGGGACCGGGGGGTAATCATATCAGATGACCTTAAGGTTAGCAAGCAATGTGAGAAGGCAGTAGGGAGGGCTGGGGGTATACTGGGATGCATAGGGAGAGGCATCACCAGCAGAAAACAGGAAGTTGTTATCCCTCTGTACAGACAGTTGGTGAGACCCCATCTGGAGTACTGCGTCCAGTTCTGGAGACCCCATCTCCACAAGGACATAGACAGGATAGAAGCAGTCCAGAGGAGGGCAACTAAAATGGTGCAGGGTCTGCAAAAGAAGCCGTATGAGGAGAGACTAAAGGAGCTTAATATGTATACCCTTGAGGAAAGGAGGGAGAGGGGGGACATGATAGAAACTTTTAAGTACCTCAGTGGAATCAACAAAGTCCAAGAGGATAGCATCTTTCAGAAAAAGAGACATGCAAGAACAAGGGGACACAATTTAAAGATGGGGGGGTTCAGGGCATGTGAGAAGTATTATTTCACAGAAAGGGTGGTGGAAGCATGGAACAGCCTTCCTGAGGAGATTGTGGGGTCTAAAACTGTGGGAGAATTCAAGAATGCATGGGACAGACATAAGGCAATTCTTGTGGGGGTTAGGAAGAAATAGGCTGTTGGTTAACTAGGATCTGCGGCCTATCCTGTAGGTAGGGAAATGGGCAGACTAGATGGGCCAAGCGGTCCTTACCTGCCGTCAAAGTCTATGTTTCTATGTTAAGTCTCCTTGTCCATTTGTCACCCCTCAGCTACCATACTTTTTGTTCTCGGCTCTCATATAGTTTCACTTAGCCCACTTAGAAATCCTATCGTACTCCAAGTATTACTCAGTTCAGTTAGAGAAATAAACAGAACAAATAAATATGTATTATTACAGCAATCGTAACAGTATAGCTGAGTACTTAGCTCAGTTAGAGAAAGAAACAGAAGAAGTAAATCTGTATTATTACAGCAATCCCAAAGCATCCAATCATTGCTTTGTCTCCACTCCAGAGACCCTGCTGTAATAGGGACCACAGAGGACACTGGGTGGGAGGGTGGGCAAGTGTAAAGTCTCAGCAGAGCTCAATTGAGCTCGTTCACTCCCCCTTTCTCACTTGCTTGTTCTATTTCTCCCGGCACTGCAGTCTGCCCTTTTGCACTGGGCTCCTGCTTGCATTGTCACCTTTTTCTGCCCACAAAGAAATCCGCAGCAGTCTCGACACAGCTCCGTTGAGCTCGCTCACTCCCCCTCTCTCACTCGCTTGTTCTGTTTCTGCCAGAGCTGCAGGCTGCCCTTTTCTACTGGGCTCCTGCCTGTGTTTGTACCTTTTCCTGCCCACAAAGAAATCTGCAACAGTACCGACACAGCTCCATTGAACTCGCTCACTCCCCCTCTCTTACTCGCTCATTCTGTTTCTCCTGGTGCTGCAGGCTACCCTTTTGTACTGGGCTCCTGCCTGCATTGGCACCTTTTTCTGCCCACAAAGAAGTTCACAGCTGTCCCAACAGATCTCCATTGAGGTCACTCTGGCCTCCTCTCTTACGCGCTCATTCTGTTTCTCCTAGCGCTGCAGGCTGCCCTTTTGTACTGGGCTCCTGCCTCCGTTAGCGCCTTTTTGTGCCCACAAAGAAATCTGCAGCAGTCCCAACAGAGCTCTGTTGAGCTTGCTCACTCCCCCTCTTTCACTCACTCATTCCGTTTCTCCTGGTGGTGCAGGCTGCCCTTTTGTACTGGGCTCCTGCCTGCATTGACACCTTTTTCTGCCCACAAAGAAATCTGAACCAGTCACAACAGAGCTCACTTGAGCTCAGTCACTCCACCTCCTCTCACTCAATTCTAATCTGTCCCAAATACTGATTTCCCAAAGCGACTGCGGTATTGTGTGCCGGAAGCGTGAAAAGACATTTCAGTGAGGATGTGAAAAATGACAGCTGTACTATTCATAAGGAAGTGTGAAAAATTGCTAGTGCTGAAAATCTGGCATGAAAATATTACTGATTTGTGAAGTCACAAGGGTGCGTGGAAACTGTACAATGCACACTCATAATACAGTCATTTTATGGACTTTCATCACAAATTTTCAACATAGGCATTTTAGGACTTCCACTCATGAACAGTGACACTGTGGTTTTCTTAATGTGTCCCGAACACCGATTTCCCACAGCTACCACACTATTCTGCTCTGGAAGTGCGAAAACACATTTTGGCCAGGATATGAAAAATGACAGTTGTACTGTTCATAAGGATGTGTGGAAAAATGCCAATGTTGAAAATTTGGAGTGAAAATATTGCAAATTCCCAAAGTTACGAGTGTGCATAGCAAGTACGCAATGCACGCTCGTGAAACAGTCATTTTTTGGATTTTTTCAACCAAATTTATTACTCAGCTCAGTTAGAAAATAAACAGAACAACTAATCTGTATTATTAGAGCAATCCTAAAAGTATCCAGTCATTGCTTTGTCTCCACTCCAGAGACCCTGCTGTAATGTAGGACCACAGAGGACTTTGGGCGGGAGGTGGGCAACTCTAAAGTTCTGGCACAGCTCCACTGAGCTCGCTCACTCCCCCTCTCTCACTCGCTCATTCTATTTCTCCTGATGCTGCAGGCTGCCCTTTTGTACTGGGCTTCTGCTTGCGCTGGTGTCTTTTTCTGCCCACAAAGAAACCCGCAGCAGTCCCGACACAGCTCCGTTGAGCTCACTCACTCACTCCCCCTCTCTCACTCGCTCGTTCTGTCTCTTCCCATGCTGCGGGCTGTCCTTTTCTACTGGGCCCTGCCTGTGTTGGTGCCTTTTTCTGCCCACAAAGAAGGTCACAGCTGTCCCGACAGAGCTCCGTTGAGGCCGCAGACTCCCCATCTCTCACTCACTCATTCTGTTTCTCCTGGTGCTGCAGACTGCCCTTTTGTACTGGGCTCCTGCCTCCAGTGGTGCCTTTTTCTGCCCACAAAGAAATCCGCAGCAGTCCCAACAGAGCTCCATTGAACTCACTCACTCCCCCTCTCTTACTCGCTCATTCCATTTCTCCCAGCACTGCAGGCTGCCCTTTTGTACTGGGCTCCTGCCTGCATTGGCGCCTTTTTCTGCCCACAAAGAAATCTACAACCATCCTGAAAGAGCACCATTGAGCTTGCTCAGTCCCCCCTCTCACTTGCTCGTACTGTTTCTCCCACCACTGCAAGCTGCCCTTTTGTACTGGGCCCCTGCCTGCATTGACGCTTTTTTCTGCCCACAAAGAAATCTGCAGCAGTCCTGATAGAGCTCCGTTGAGTTCGCTCACTCCCCCTCCCTCACTCGCTCTCTCATTCGGGCTCCTGCATTGGGGCCTTTTTCTGCCCACAAAGAAATAAGCAGCAGTCCCGACAGAGCTCAACTGAGCTCGGTCATTCCTCCCTCTCACTCGCTCGATCTTAATCTGTCCCAAACACTGATTTCCCACAGCGACCGTGCTATTCTGCAGCAGGAGTGCAAAAACATATTTTGGCCAGGATGTGAAAAATGACAGCTGTACTGTTCATAAGGAGGTGTGAAAAAATGCCAGTGTTGAAAATGTGGCATGAAAATAATACAAATTTGAAAAGTTACAAGGGTGCGTGGAAACAGTTCAATGCATGCTTGTAACACAGTCATTTTATGGACTTTCATCACCAAATTTTCAACATAGGGATTTTAGGACCTCTGCTTATGAACAGTGTCACCGTGGTTTTTTAATGTGTCTCGAACACTGATTTTCCACAGCGACAGCACTATTCTGCACTGGAAGTGCAAAAATGCATTGGCAAGGATGTGAAAATGACAATTGTACTGTTCATAAGGAGGGTGTGGGCGTATCAGTCATTTGCTTTGTCTCCACTCCAGAGACCTGCTGTAATATAGGGCCATGGAGGACACTGGGTGGGAGGGTGGGCAACTCTAAAGTTCGGCACAGCTCCATTGAGCTTGCTCAATCCCCCTCCCTCACTGGCTCATTCTATTTCTCCCGACGCTGCAGGCTGCCCTTTTGTACTGGGCTCCTGCCTGCATTGGCGCCTTTTTCTGCCCACAAAGAAATCCACATCAGTCCTGATAGAGCTCTATTGAGCTCACTCAGTCCCCCCCTCACTCACTCGTACTGTTTCTCCCACCACAGCAGGCTGCCCTTTTGTACTGGGCCCCTGTCTGCACTGACGCCTTTTTCTGCCCACAAAGAAATCCGCAGCAGTCCTGATAGAGCTCTGTTGAGTTTGCTCACTCCCCTCCCTCACTCACTCACTAGTTCTGTTTCTTCCAGTGCTGCAGGCTGAACTTTTGTACTGGGCTCCTGCATTGGGGCCTTTTTCTGACCACAAAGAAACCCACAGCAGTCCTGACAGAGCCCAGTCGAGCTCGGTCACTCCCCCTTCTCACTCGCTCGATCTTAATCTGTCCCAAACACTGATTTCCCACAGCGACTGTGCTATTCTGTGGCAGGAGTGCAAAAACATATTTTGGCCAGGATGTGAAAAATGACAGCTGTACTGTTCATAAGAAGGTGTGAAAAAATGCCAGTGTTGAAAATGTGGCGTGAAAATATTACAAATTTGCAAAGTTACAAGGGTGCGTGGAAACAGTTCAAAGCATACTTGTAACACAGTCATTTTATAGACTTTCGTCACCAAATTTTCAACATAGGGATTTTAGGACCTCTAGTCATGAACAGTGTCACTGTCATTTTCTTAATCTGTCCCGAACACTGATTTCCCACAGCGACCGCGCTATTCTGCACTGGAAGTGCGAAAACACATTTCGGTCAGGATGTGAAAAATTGACAGCTGTACTGTTCATAAGGAGGTGTGTGAAAAAATGCCGGTGTTGAAACTCTGGCGTGACAATTTTACAAATTTGCGAAGTTACAAGGGTGAGTGGAAACTGCGCAATGCACACTTGTAACACAGTCATTTGATGGGCTATCATCACCAAATTTTCAACATAGGCATTTTAGGACCTCTGCTCATGAACACTATCACTGTCATGTTCTTAATCTATCCCAAATACTGATTTCCCACAGCGACCACGCTATTCTGCGCCGGAAGTGCAAAAACACATTTTGGCCAGGACGGGAAAAATGGAAGCTGTACTGTTCATAAGTAGGTGTGGGAAAATGGCAATGTTGAAAATCTGGAGTGAAAATATTATAAATTAGCGAAGTTACGAGCATGCGTGCAAACAGCGCTACGCACACTCATAACACAGTCATTTTAAGGAGTATCGTCACCAAATTTTCAACATAGGCCTTTTAGGACCTCTGCTCATGAACAGTGTCACTGTCATTTTCTTAATCTGTCCTGAACACTGATTTCCCACATTTTGGCCAGGATATGAAAAATGACAGCTGTACTGTTCACAAGGAGGTGTGAAAAATTCCAGTGTTGAAGATCTGGCCTGAAAATATTGCAAATTCGCAAAGTTACAAGTGTGCGTAGCAACTGCGCAATGCACGCTCATAAAACAGTCATTTTTTTTATTTTTTCCACCAAATTTGCAGCATAGGCTTTTTGAGAGCCCACCTCATGAACACTGGCACTGTTGTTTCATTAATCAGTCCCAAAAGGTGATTCCATGCAGTGACTGCGAAATCACCTTTCAGGGCTGAACTAACGCCATGACAGTGGCAGAATTCATGAGGAGGGGTCCCAAAACCCCATATTGAAAATTGGTGCCCAAATTCAAAAAATGCCTGAGATATGCACCAAATTTGAAAAACTCTATTTATGCCATTATACAGCTTACGGCATTTCCTCAGTTCGAGGTCAGCTTTGAAGAGTGCAGACATGTTCCCGGTCCACGAAGATCATCGCAGACTCCAGAGGTAAGTATGGGGTGAGGGGGTGTGGGAAGGTGGGGTATGCAGTGGAGGTGGCGGAGTTGGGGAGGAGGCGGAGGCTGACGAGGGACCATTTTCTTCTTTTGAGGGTTACATATAAAAAAAAGCGTCATGGGACTTTTTCTTTTTGCAGTATTTTTGGCATGCTGGGCTGGGCTCCAGCATGCCACCTGCATGTTTTGGGGTGGGGAACCGAGCCGATGGGGATCCGGCACATACTGGTATGGGAGTATCATGAGCCGAGGGGATTGGGCACCTCGCACACAAGAACTGGGGGACATGCCAATGGAGATTGGGCACCCCGTCAGCAAAGAACCAGGGGGAGGGGACATGATGCTAAGGGGTTGGGCACCCCCTCGGCAAACAGGTCAGGAATGCAAGGGAGCCCTGCAATGAGGGGTTGCTCCCTCATTGCAACGGATGACACTGCAATGATGAGGCAGCCCCTGATTGCAGCAGCTAAAACTTCTCAAGGTTGTGGTACACTGGCTGAACTAGTGTCAGCAGCAGCATGCCACACCTTTGGAGACAGGGAGCCAAGCCTCAAAAGGCAGTGGGGGCATTGGCCACGACGGTGCCGCGCCTCCACTGCCTGCTTCTGCAGCAAGCTGCTGCAACATGTTTCTTGCACATGTGCGCAATCAACATAAAAAGCATCTAAAGGCACTTGATTCAATTATTTTCTCTATATGAGAGATAAGGTTTATAATGTCAAAATGTTAACTGTTGGCTGAAATGTAAGTAATGCTCCTCTCGCTTAGCGAGACATTGAGCCGCCATGTTTTTTCTTTTCCTGAAGTCCTGCCCGGATGCAAATTGCAGCCAATAGCAGCCCATGGGCATACATCCCCTTCTCTAACAACCACGCCAATGCTCTGGCAACAACACATTTTAAACGAGCTGCCCAACAGTTATCTTTTCTCGAAAATTAAAACTTTTTTTTTTTGTTAGGGATATCCTACACTATAAAAAATACTGGATGGGCAACTCTATGCCCAACCAGTGTGTTGTGCCACATCAGAGTTCTGATCCCGGGGACCTCTCAAGCTTCGCTCCCGGGGTCACCTGGAATCTGAACCCCTCTGTGGCACAACACACTCGTTGTGCATAGTTGCCCATCCAGTATTCTCTATGGTATGGTTAGAGCCAAGCCCTTCAGGGTCAAGCCAGGTGGGACAGCAATGGAGCACAGCTCTTTAGGGCCAAGGCATCAATGGATGAGCCCTTGAGGAGCTAGGGAGAAGCCTTTGTGGGGCAGAAGCAGATAGGTAGATGATTGGAAATGAAAAAGAAAAGAGGAGTGTACACAATTATGACATTAAAAGAGCAAAGATTTATTGAAAAAAATTTACAGACCCTCATGGGCCAAACTAGAGACAGCAGCTGCTGTGGAGTGAGCTGAAGGCCAAACTGGGCATCTGCCCAGGAGTTCAGGGAATGAGAAGGAGGGTGAAGTCTGGGAAGGAGGAGGATGAAGAGGAAGTAACTGACCAGGTAGATAGTAGAATGACAAGGGGGAGCAAATGCTTAGGTAGTAGCATAATGGAGGGCACAGCCTTGAAAGGGTTGCATACAATAAGTGTCTAGTCCTGAGGAGAGGACCTAGAAGACCACTTTGGCAGGCTGGTGGACACAGTAGAAGGGGTGAAGCAGCAGTCTGAGGCCCAATCCAGGCAGAAGAGCGAAAAGCACAAATGGACAAAGCATGACCATGCATGGCAGATGGCCCAGGGAAAGGCAAGGCCAAGAAAGTTGAGGGACAGCAAGAACAAGGGGCAGCACAATACAGGGAAGCACAGGCAACACAGGGAAAGGCAGCCAAACACAAAAAAAGGTGAGCATGGCCATTCAAGGCAGCTGAACCGGGATGGCAAGCCAGGAGGCAGAGGGAAGACAGAAGGCTAGTGGTGGAACAGCAAGGGAAGGCAGAAAAGACAGCAGGCAACGGGACACAGAGAACAACAGATATGAAAACAGGAACAAAGGGAGGAAGAAAGGACCACTGGAGAGAACACAGCAGGAGCGAAAAAAGGAAGGACACCTTGGAGTGGAGCAGGGCAGCAGAGCAGAAGGAGGGAAGGCCAGGTGAAGGCGGGAGGAGGGCAGCACAAGAGAAAAGCTGCCTGGGACAAAAGGAAGAAGGCAATGAAAGCAAGAACAGACAAACCTGCAGGAGAAGCAGCAGGAGTGGCAGGAAGGAAAAATAGCAAATGGGAAAATGTAACAGCCCAAGAGCAGGATGGCAGACAGTCACACAGTGTAAATAGACTCACCACTGGAGGGTAAGTCCCAGAGCAAAGGGAGGAGGGAGCCCACAAAAACAGGGATGCTCCAAGCTGCAGCCGTGCGGCAATGCCATGCAGGCGGAGGATGGTAGGGCAGGTGGGAGATCCAGCAGCCATACAGCTACAGCAAAGAAACAAGCATCCAAAAGATGCCTGAGCATACGTAGTTTAAGTACAATTCAGTGTGTGGGGGGGGGGCATGGCAAGTGCTGTTCACTGCCAAACCGAACCAAGGGCAAAAGCCCTATAAATAATTATACAGCCATAGAGACCACTTTTATGGTTGGGTTTTGAGTTTTCATACACTAAGGATGTGCGTGACACCATTCTTACAATTGTAAGAGTAGTCTCAGTGGTCGCATTAACATATATCGGGGTTTGCAAAGTTTGTAGTGCAGGTTGAAATCTATACCTTTTTTTTCATTTATGCATCAAAGGATTTTCATGCAGACTCACCTTCAACATCAATTTTAGATTTATGGTAATATTCACCATGTTTCAGAAAATGGAAAAAAAATCCAGTCTAGTATTCTAAGGAAAGCTTCTCAAGGGAATTTTACAAATTTCTAGGGAAAGGCCATGGAGTATACTATAGCTCCAATATGGTCACCTGGGCTAAACAACATTTCCTACTAGACCATTGACTTGGCTACAGTCTCAGGTTTCTCTCTTTATTTCTGATGGTGTTGTGCTGTCAGACCGTGCTCAGTGATGGACAGCATTGGAAACCCATCATAGTTAAATGACCATAGTGGTAAGACCCCTCTTCTGGTTGGGCGGAGGTGGATTAACTGCTAATCTGTAATGAGCAACATTTTTCTGGATAAGTATACAATGACTGTTAGTCACTTAGCAGGGGAAGGAGGCATTTTCTCTACTGGCTAAACCCACTAAGATGATAGAACGAAGCAGAAAAAAATAAACTAGAGGCCTGAATTTAGGATGCTGCTGTCCAAGACAGTGCTTAGCAGGTATGGTAGTTGCAGGATTCAGCCATAAGAGTTGATATCTAATTGCATGAAGTCCTCTCTCTGAGAAGACAGCATGTGGGCTTCTGGTTTAAGGTTAGGAGTGTATGATGCTCTGAGTAGTCTGTATCCCATCTATTGCTGGGAAACGTTTTCCATTAGCTTACCCTGCATACCTTCTGGCAGAATAACTGCATGTTTAGTTCTCACCTAGTTTGTGATGTGCTGCAGCAGTCATGGCAACAGAATGGATAAACTGCTAGATAGCAATATTCTGAGAACATACATCAACCAGAAGCTAATTCCAGGAGCTGAGTTTCAGTCTTTCATAGCTATGTTTTGTGATGATTTGGCTTGGCGTAAGCAAATGTTTGTACTTTGATGTCACATTAGTCTAGGGCAATGGCCTTTACAAGAGCCTCAGATGCTTGACAATTAACTATTTTTTAAAAGTTTCTGCCTTACTCATAGCTGAAACTCTGCACATGGTGGAGTGGGTTCCTGTCCCACCACCCACAACCCCATTTCCTTTGCAACTTTTCTTTCATTTTAGAAACTATTAGGCAACTTTCTGAAAGAACGCAGAAGCGTCAAAAGGTCTGAGTGGTCTATTTCAGATGCTCCTATTTCACCTTCTGACACATTTTCTGAATTTAGTGTGGAAACATTTTTGATGCAATAAAGAAGATAACTGCTACAGGCTTTGCATACTGCAAAGACATGCAAAAGGGCATCCTTTTCACTTTTAATCAGTTTTGTAATGTGCACGATAAACCCCATTTAGTCTGAGAGCTGAGGCCCTTAAAGCCATCTCAGATGTCACTCTCGGTCTCACACACTTACTATTTCTCTGTTCCTGTCTGTCTCTTCAGTGCTGATAAGAAATGTGCAATACTAAATAGTTTTGCAGGAGAGGATTTCTCCCATTGGTCAGGTAGGTGGGGTTACCTGACTGCCCATCCCAACCTGTGGGAGAAATTCTGCCATTCATAGAAAATAAAGTCTGTAGCTGTAGTGACCCTTGGTAAACTGAAACTATGCAATGAGACTATTCAGTGCAACAAAATTACTGAATGTCCCCTTTGTCGAATGATTTGTCACATCTAACTACTTTGCAACAAAGTTTAAGTTTTAAAAGCACTTATTATGTCTGCTTGCAAAATTTCAAAGTAAACATGTTCAAGACGTACAGGGAGGTGGGTCGGGGCGCCAACCACTTGGTTGCCCCCTCCAGTGTGACACCCGACAGCAAATCCTGAAACTAGACCATTACAGCTACTGTTGCTGTAATGCTCTGTTTTTGGGTGATGCCTTTCTCCTGGTGTTCTGCCCCCTCCCCGGAACAACTCTGACCTGGAGTTGATTATACAGAAATCCAGAGGGTGCGGGGGGGGGGGGCATAGGCCCCACAAAAAAACACTTAATTTTGGGATGGCACAATACCGGTGTCGGTATTGTGCCATTGCTGTGCAGGAGGTCGGCAAATTCACTGTCAACCTCCAGTGCTGCTTCCCTAACTACTCAGCCATCCAGAGACCAGCCTCTACTCCTTGGCAGTCAGTAGTGTTGTGGGTCTGTCTCCCATTTGCATGGACATAGCTTACTGCTGTGTGCACAGCAGTAACCTATAACTTGTCAGAATCGTCCACATCATCACCCACCTGCTTCTTCCTGTTCATGATGATTAGTTGGTGGTATCAGTCCTCAGACTCATGCCGTAGCAACAGTAAATATTGCCTCTTGAGTCTTGTAGCCTTCCAGCATTCCTGACCAGTGCAATGTTGGTGCCTTACATAGATGATAATAAATTATTAGCCGCTCCATGACACTTTTACTGTCTTTCACTTCCTCTCCCTGATTTTCTTCACATTGCTGACAACACCAGTTAAAAGACTGGCTGCTCCGTGGTACTTTCATTGCCTTCTCCACCCCCATAAACGCTTTCAATATTGGGCTTGAAGGGTAATACATTTCAAGTCTTCTCTTAGTAGTACCCCCCACAGCACTTACCCCCTCCTCTCTTTATACTTTTAGTTTAAACCGTACCATTTCCTCTACGAAAACCTTTGCTTTACTTCAAATCTCATCCTATACCCTTTGTATTCCTCCACTACTGTGTCTCTCCTCTCACTATTAGTTTCTATTGTTATCCTGACCAATTTTCTCCTTATGTTGCCAGGTCTTGCCAGACATCAGCTGTCTTCCTATCAGAAAAGCATCTGTGTTATTAATTTCGAACTCTCTATTTCTCTTCTATTGGACCAGGATCCTTTGTGTCTCCTCAACCTCCTCTTGTCTTACTTTTTAGGTCTCTACAAGATTCCCCATGTCTTTAGGATTCCCCGACTCAATCAGAGGAGGTAAATTCTTATTTTCATTAATTTCCCATCCATCATGTACTAAGCATTACAATTTCACTATTAAAGCTTACAAGCAAACACGATTGGCATTGACTGCTTTTTGACTGCAAGGACAAATCCCTCCAGCCAACACTTGTTACTTTCAAAGAAATAACCACCCTACCCCATCTTATGGGGTAGTTCTGTCAGGGTGTGTACTTTAAGTACACTTTAATCTCTGTGTTAAGCAAGTGAGCAAAAGCAAGAGGAAAAAGGCACTGTTATGATTCTCAAAAGAGGTGTCAGAAAAGGTAAAGGCTAAAAAGGTGGCATTCAGAAGGTATAAGGAGACACAGAGGGAGGAGGATAGGAAGGTGTATCAGGAGAAACAGAGAGAAACAGGGAGAGCAGTAAGGAGCATGAGGGCGCAAACTGAAGAGAGGCTAGCCCAGGAGGTAGCAAAAGGGGTCAAGCCATTTTTTAGGTAAGCAAAAGGAGGAAGACAAAAGAGGGGAGCTGTGTAAAGGGGGACCAGAAAAAGCTAGACATCCTGAACAAAAGCTTCTGTTCATTGTTCACAGAGGATGGAAAAGATGAGGGGTGACAAAAAGGTAGCAGGAGCATCAGAGGGAGGGAGGTGGACAATAGCCCATTTTCAGAGAGTGTCATTAAGGGGCTCACTAATCTGAAAGTGGAAAAAGCAATGGGACCAGATGGGGTGCATCCAAGGGTACTGAGGAAGCTGAGGGAGGTACTGGCTGTACCTCTAACACTCCTGTTTAACAGATGATTGGAAACAGGAATGTTTCCCAAGAACTGGAGGAGGGAAAATGTAGTCCCATTTCACAAAAGTGGTAGCATGGAAGAGGCTGGCAACTATAGGCCAGTCAGCCTGACATTGGCATGGGAAAGTTAATGAGTCCCGATGAAAGAAAGGATTGTGGAATATCTTAAATTTAATGGGTTACAAGACCGAGACAGCATGGATTTATGGGGGGAGGGGGGTCATGTCAAACAAATCTGACAAATTTCTTTAACTGGGTGACCAAGGAACTAGACCAGGGTGATGCAGTGGATGTGGTCTACCTATATTTCAATAAGGCATTTGACACCATTCCACATAGGAGGCTAGTAAGCAAGCTAGACAGCTTAGAAGTGGGTCCAAAAGTGGTAAACTGGGTAAGAAATTAGATAGCGGATAGGCGGCAGAGGATGGGGTGAACACTCTGGGGGGGAAGAATGAGCAGAGACCTGAGAAAACTCAGGGAGTAGTCAGAAGTATGGCAGCTGAGTTTCAACGTGAAAAAGTGCAGAGTAATGCACTTGGGGCACAGAAACTCAGGGGCAGAGTACAAAATGAAAGGAGTGGTACTGACAACCATCAAGCAAGAAAGAGACAGGGGGATAATCATGTCAGATGACCTAAAGGTGGCCAGGAAGTGCAACAAGGAAGGTGAGAGGGCTAGTGGAATAGTGGGGAGCATAGTGAGGGGTATCACCAGCAGAAGGAGGAAGATGGTATTGCCTCTGTATAGATTGCTAGTAAGACACCACCTAGAGTACTATGTCCAGTTCTGGAGACCACATCTCTGGAAGGACATGGACAGAGTGGAGGCAGTCAGGAGGAGGACAACTAAAATGGTGCAGGGTCTGCATCAGACGTCTTACAAGGAGAGACTTAAGGACCCAAATTACAAAGAATGCCAGCAGATACAGGCCTGATGGTCTATCTAACCTGCTCGAGTGTACAGCTAGCAGTCTGTTACACTACAGATGCTCCCCCTCTCCTACCCACATATCCAATTTCATGCCCATACTAGCTGTTACCCCCCCAGTGCCTCATTGCCGACCTTCCCCCTGACTCTGTCCCATCCCCTCTTAAAACTGCCCACCATCTTCAAAGATACCATCTTATCAGGCAGTACACTCCACCCTGTCACCACTCTGTCTGTGAAATAGTGCTTTCTCATTTCCCTTCTGAGTCTACTGCCCTCCAACTTTAGATTGTGCCCCCTAGTGCTCCTCCCTTTCCTTAATCTTAAAATTCCCTCTGTGCCATCTTTATTTATGCCTTTCATATATTTGAAGGTTTCTATCATGTGCCCTCTATCCCTCCATTCCTCCAGGGAGTACATGTTGAACTCCCTCTGTTTCTCCTCGTAGGGTTTGTCCTCCATATCGAGGATGATTCTGGTTGCACTGCATTGGACCCCTCCAGCAATTTAACATCTTTCTTTAAGTAGGGGCACCAGAACTGCATGCAGTACTCCAGGTGTGGTCTCACCAATGACCTGTACAGTGGCAGGATAGCCTTCCCTCTCCTGGACATGATTCCTCTGGCAATACACCCCAGCATCTTTGCCATGTTATTATCACCCCAAGATCGTTTTCCTCCTCTGAAAGGGATAACTGTACTCCCTCCAGTCAGTAATGATTCCTTGGGTTTCTTGCTCCCAAGTACATGACTTTGTACTTCTTTGCATTGAACCCCAGCTGCCATGTTTCTGACCAGTGCTTGAGTCTAGCCAGATCATCCTGTAGCCCCTGCCATCCCTCTGTGTCGTCCACCACAGCACCTAACATTGTGTCATCCGCAAAAGAGATAATCTTATTATTAATCCCATGTGAGATGTTGGCAATGAAAATGCCAAACAACACTGGACCCAATACTGAGCCCTGTGGCACCCCACTGATTACGGCTCTTGGAGTTGAGAGTTCCCCCTTACAACTATCCTCTGCTTCCTGTCATTCAGCCAGTTCCTGATCCATTCCACTATTTTCTCCCCTGCTCCCTATCTCAACTTGCTAATTAGTCTCCCACGTGGCACTGAATCAAAGACCTTGCTGAAGTCTAGATATAAGACTTCCACCTCTAGGCACCTGTTGAGTGCCCTAGTCACCCATTCATAAAAGTCCACTAGGTTGGTCTGACAAGATCTTCCTGAAACAAACCCATGCTGTCTGTTGTCCTGGAGACCATTCATCTCCAGAATGGTTACTAGCCTTTCCTTAAGGATAGTCTCCATTAACTTCCCCACAATGGATGTAAGACTGATTGGTCTATAGTTGTTTGGTTCATCCTTGAGACTACTCTTGTGGAGGGGCACCAGGTGTGGCATCCTCCAGTCCTGGGGAATGCACCCAGTTCCCAATGAGTTATTGAATAAGTCTGCTAGTGGCTCTGCCTGGACCTCTGCCAATTCCTTCAGATCCCTGGGGCATATGCCATCTGGGCCAAGCACCTTATCTACCCACAGGGCTTTTCAGCCTTCCATCACCCTGTTCATTGGGATTTCCCCATCTGTTAACCCCGCACCCCCCTCCCCAAGCTCACCCACCCCATCCCCTAAGGCATTGGCCCAATCTTCTCCCTGGTAGACAAAGAACAGAAATAGTCATTCTGCACTCCTGCCTGGTCTGCCCCCTTTTCCACCCACCTGTCATCTTTTTTTTTTTAACTTTATTTATGCACCGGTACTCTCCGTGGCATCCTTCAGAGGTGAACCAATTCAATGTGTGATCTGCTCAACCCTGGCTTTATAAATTTATTTAATTATATTTAGAGAGGCTTCTGGTTGTGACCAATATCAATGAACAAATGAAGTCCAGTGTGCCACCCTTCGGAGGTGCCCACTCAATCCTACCCCTTCTTCTCCCTACCGTGGCCAGCCATCACCAGTTCACCCCTCCCAGCAGAACTTCCCAGTGCTCCAGATCACCCCCGGAACAGGGTCCACCCTTGGCGGCGCTTTCAGAAATGAGAGGGTCCATCCCTCTGGTAGGTCAGCCGTGGATCCCCGGTGTGGCCTGGCCTGGTGTTAGGGATGAAATGGAGATCCCTGGAGCCCTCGTCATCTCCTTTGATGAGCCAGGGATTTATTTATTTTTAGTTCCCCCCTTTCCCTGTGGAGCCCAGCCAGCAAGGCAATGAATTGCTGTGGCTCTGCCCCCAGGCATACGCCACTACAGTCAACTGATCCTCTAGTCACCACCAGGCGTCGGCTGAGGCCTTCGCGCACCCTGTACCACTCCCGGGAAGAGAGAGCAGTCCTTCAGACACTCGATCTCTTCCCTTCCCTGCCAACCCCCCGGAGGCCCTGGCTTGTTCTCGAACCCGGGTACAAGGCGTGGTGCAAGGTGTGGCATCCAGTGCCTCAACCCTCAGCGCCACCAGGCCAGCCCTGTCGTCTTTCTTGATTCTAACAATTTGATATTTGTAGCTCCTCCTCTCCCTAATGTACTTGAAGAAATCCTTTTCTCCTTCTCTGATACCTTGTGCCAACCTCCGCTCCCTTGATGCCTTGGCTGCCCAGACCACTCTGCTCCCTTCCCTTGATTTCTTATTGTATGCCTCCCTGTCCTCCCAATGTCTGGATCTCATAAATCTTCTTAAGGCTGCTCATTTATCCATCACCTTTTCTAACACTTCCCCACTTAACCAGCTCAACTTCCTAGACCTGGCAACTTTTACTTTGGATCTTTGTACATGAGCTAGTGTGTCTTCAAGCCAAGCTTGATAATTTCCCATTTCTGGTTAGCAACCATGTGTGGGTGGATGCTGGCTAGGTGCTCTGCTACTATGTCCCTCATCCTGCCAAAGTCTGCCCACCTGAAGTCCAACACCTTTGTCCTGGTACTGGCAGCCTCCTTACCCATACTGAGTGAGAACCACCAAATGTGTACACCCTGGAAGAGAGGCGGGAGAGGGGGATATGATGGAGGCCTTTAAATGCCACACAGGGTAAATAAGGTACAAGGGGGAAGAATTTTTCAGAAAAAAAGGTGCTCAAGGACAAGGGGGCATGATATGAAGCTGGGAGGGGTAGATTCAGGAGATATGTGAGGATGTACTTCTTAACAGAAAGAGTGGTGGATTCCTGGAGCAGTCTTCCAGAAGAGATAGTGGGGGTGAAAACAGTCGTGGGCTTCAAGAATCCATAGGATAAGCACAAGGGAATCTGAGGGAAAGGGAAAGGGGGTAGGTGAATGGGCCAGAGGTTAAGTAGGATTTGTGGTGATACTACAGGCACGGAAAAATGGGCAGACTAGGTGGGCCAGAGGTCCTTATCTACAAACAAATTCTATGTTTCTATGTTAAGTGTGTCAGCATTACAGGAGGTTGCACTCTAACTAACTAAAGGAATTCCACGATGGCCCAGTTAACTGAATATTGTGATGCTGGGCTGTATGCTGTGGTTATTACATGTATGGTCTAGAGGGCAGCAGACCTCCAGTGTACAAGGTTCTCTCTCTAATATATTCTCACACTGCACTCTCTAGGGTGGGAGGAGAGGGTACTTCATTCCTGCTAGGCACTAATGAAAATATTTGGTTAACAACAAGCTAAGCCAACTGCTCACTCACTCACTCACTCACTCACTCACATGGTGTCATACTGGTGAAGGAATAAAGCCAAATAAGAGAGTCTTAATTGAAGAGCAGATGAATCTGCAGGGTCTTTGCATGCAGGTGAGTGAAAGATACAAAAAGTAAACAAGCACTTGATGCTGAACATGTTTGCATGCATGCTGCTATTACAAGTTAGAAGAACAGTATCTTGAGTCTATGAGCAGGTCTTTCTTACACCCATTAGCCACTGTTTTGTGGACTTTGAGTTCCAACCAGTTAAGGGATATAGGCCCCCATATTCAAAGCTGGCCATCTGGGCTGTGCAGCAATTAGTGCACAGCTGGCTTAGAGGCAATATTCAGACAATTTGTGTGCTCTAACTGGAGTGCATTGGCTAAATATGGGGCCATATCAGTGCAGTGCATAGTGACTATGCACTACGCTGACACAGCCCCAGACTACATACAGCCAACAGGAGTCCAATGGAGATAGCACTTCCCAAATGAATAGTACCAGGGCTCCTGTGGGCCATATTCAGCCCTAACCTGCTAATGAGTCTATTGGGCATGCAAGGTGCTATGGGCTATTTGTATGCCTATAATGGGCTCATTAGCATGTGTGTGCAGCCCCCCCTCCCCGAGCAGTCCTCCTGTAGCTCTCTTGAACATTCTTGGTGGTCTAGTATTCCCATAACCCCCTTCTCAATCACCCATCCTATAGCTGTCTAGAATATTCCTCATGAACTACTGGTCCCCCCCACTACCCCAGTCACTCATCCTGTAGCTGTCTTTAATATTCCTGGTGGCTACTGGTGTCCCCCCATAAGGAGATCCAACCCCCTCCTGACCTGCCTGCTCAGGCCCCTCTTCCCCACACCCGATTCTCCCTTCACCACCTCAGCTGGCCGCTGTCTTATTGCCAGTGAGCAATCCTGAGTACTGTAGAAACAGCTGTTTGTACAATGCTTGTGACTGCTCACTGACAGTCAGATGGTGGCCAGTTGAGGTGATAAGCCAAGGGCTGTACTGGTCGCCATCACTACTGCTAAAGATTTCTTATGTGACTGGGATGAGGGGGTGCATAGGGAGAAGGGTCCAGAACAGGTGGGTCAGGATGGGGGCTGATGCCCCTACAGGGGGAACCACTAGACCACCAGAAACATTTGAAAGAGCTACAGGATGAGTGATCAGGGGATGGGGGACCACTAGACCACCAGGAATATTCAAGATAACTCTCCCTATGCAGCCATACAACATTTTTTAATTGCTTCTACAACTGCCGCAACTGTTGATAAACAAATGTTGTATAATGTAAAACAAATCCACAAAGCACTGGAGCCACCATTACATTTTCTTTGTGTAGGAGGGTTCAGTTTGTATATATAAGTGATCTGGAAGAAAAAAATCTATGGTTCTTTCTGCTCTGAGCCTCAGTCACACTAATAATTTCTATTATGCATTGTGCATTACCTTGCCCCAGTGGGAGTAGTAGTTCCTAACCTTTACGTATAACTACACCAGCTGGGCTTTAATATCAAAAACCACTTTCCCATTTTATTACTATGATGAAAACCTTATTAAACAGGACTCAACCAGGGGACTTAACATGTCCAATAGCAACCAGAACACATTTATTAGAATGACTAATGATGTATCTTTGGAATTAAAAACAAAATGACAAAGACTTCTCCCTTCAAAATGTAACAGTGCATCCATAAACAGATACCACTACATACAGAAAAAACAAAGTAACTGAAAGTAAACCCAGTGTAGTTACACTTACGCCAGCAATCAAAACAGGAACCTACTGCATGTTGCTCTATTGCGGCACCCAGTTTAAATCTGCACTGTTTTGTTTTTTTTCTACAGTGGTTCTCCTGTTCGGTCAAATATTAAAATCCTAATGTATCATGAAGGTCTCATCATGTTAAGATGTCTTCAGCCTACAAAAGAACTTCATAATGTATCAAAGCACTGTCATTTAAATTGATGTGTACTATAACTAATGTTACTTTCAGTACTCTCTATTAATAAATCAGTGAAAACAGGTGATCCTTATAGAAATTTCCCACGAACAACAACTGGGCCCAAACCACTGTTCCCGTCCCAATAATGTAAAACTTCTTACAAAAATAAACTCAAGACTATCCCATACAAATTAAGATGGGCAGCATATGTCCACATCATGGGTGAACACCTTGTCATGAGAAAGCAATAATCTAGCCAAAAAAAAAACAAAATACAAACAGTTAAGCTGCCCACGTAACACTTCCTGAACATGACAGAATTAGGGGAGTTATTTTAATAATTATTACCTAGAGTGGGGGAGATAACAACTGCCACCCCGTCCCCCCGCCCACAGTAGGGAAGAATTACATTTCCATCTTTTTCTGGCACAATAAGTGTGACAACACAAAGGACCAGCATATCTTACAGTAGCCTCCCTCGTGGGGTTGAGGTGAGCCAAAGATGGCCACTTCCCAATTGCACAGGTCCAACTCGACCACCAAGGTGATCCTGAAGCCCTGGATGGGCTCCTCTTGCAAGGACTTTAGTTCCAACACCAGGGCCTTTTGTGAGAAAATTGTTTGCTGATGGGTCATGATGGCATGGCAAGTGGGAAGCCTGGCTGGCTGGCTGGTGGGGTGGGTGGTTGGAAGGGGAGCTTGAGAATGAAGGGGTAGGGATTAGGGAGGACCTTAGTACAAAAAAAGAGTGATGACAGGTGAGGTGTGGGAGATTGGAGACATATGACGATGCACCTGGCTAAAGGTGTGAAACGTTAGGTTATTCCAGCATCTGTGCCATGTTATTTGTACCACCATTGTATGCTGAACCTTGAACTTTAAATAAAACAGGCATGAGCAAAAATGTGATTGAGTGTGTTCCTGTGCTGATATTGGGAGGTGTGCTGTCTCTACTCTTCTACTTAGGTTCCACAGACGTTAGAGCAAGGCATCATTTTCCTTGGAGCGAGCTATCCCGTGTGACTAGATATACTAAGTAGCATGAGTATAGTTAGAGTTGAGTGTCAGGTTCTATGTTAAACCCCTAATTATGCACCTTAATAGCTTTGGCAGCATTTGATGAAATTAGTTGAAATTTTGTATGCATTGTCTAGTAGCCAAGATCTAAATACGTTTGAAGTTCTGTGGTGGCAGTTTGTGCCCTTCCTGAGACCCACATACAGTATGTCATTTTCTTGTAGACATCCTATTTTTTTTCTATATTTTTTTTATACTTAACATGTGGTTTTGGTTTTGCTCTCACATACAGCCTACATAGAATGGATTTTTTCCCCCAAACATTCAGGGCTCAAGCTTGCAGTGCCAAGGTAGTGCTTCTGTAAGGTTTGGTGAAAAACAATCAAACAGTTCCAGAGTTATAAGGATTTAAAGGTTTTTTTTTTTTGCTTTTGACCTGAAAAATTCCATGTCACAAGACCCTATTTTGTTTGCTCACCACTTGTTTCTCACAGCACAAAAACACATTTTTGTGTTGTGATGTCCGTCATCTTGTCTCCCCAAACTAAAAAACATGGAAAATACATAAAAACTGTGTAATTAAAAAAATAAACTGAACCTAGCTAAATGGTACCCATTTAGCTTTATTCTGGTGTGTGTTTGTTTTTAAAAGAATTGCACAAAAATACCCTTTCTGGACACCACAAAATCTAGGGTGCTCACCTTCGCCAGAGGAGCTGTTCACCCCCGTTCTCTGTATTAGAACAGCAGTAATATCCTGACTGCTGAAGCCGCAGCTGGAGTCATGCTGCCAACTTCAGTTGAAGCAGTCAGCTGGCAATCACCCATTCTTTCTGTCTGTCTGTCTATCTATCTATCTATCTATCTATCTATCTATCTATCTATCTATCTGTCTATCTGTCTATCTATCTAGCACTAGCTAGCGCATTTAAATATTTAAGCAGACCTGGGTGCGAACCCACGGTACCACTTCTTTCTCCCCACTCCCCTCCAGGTCACTCCCCTCAGTTCCTCTAAGGTACATGGTGGCACCAAGGTGCCCACCCCTGGTGCCACTAAACAGTAGCCTTACACTGGGGTGCCCAACCCTCAGTGTCAGTTAAGTGCATTGAAAAAAGAAAATTGTCCCTCAATGATTTTTTTAAAGCTGTAAAAAAATGATCCCTCACCAATCTGACCCACACACACACACTCCCAAACCGCCCCACCATGACATCCCACTCAGCACCCACCATCCCACAGCCCCCCATACACTCTCATTCACCTGAACATGTCCCATGATGTACATCCACTCTGTGATGAAAGACATGTCTTGCTGTTGGAACTGGCAACTGTGATATGAGAAAATAAGGTAAGTCTGATTTGATGCATTTCAATGAGGTTTGAACTTTTATTCATAACTTTGTCATTTCTACATATTTTTACACCAGGCTTTCAACCAGGCCTTTTTTGGGACCCCACCTCCTGACCAATGGCAGTAGAATTATGCAAATCTGGGCTGAAAGGTGACTTTGGGGTTTCTTTGTGACACCACCTTTTGGGTGGGATTTGAAAATTTTCACACAATTGTTCATGAGGTGGGGTCACAAGGAGGCTGTGTTGAAAATTTGGGGTCAAAATATATAAAACTGACAAAGTTATGAATGTAAGTAGAAATGTTTCTACACTCGCTCATAAGTTTGATCATTTTCAATATTCTGACCCCAAATTTTCAAAATAGCCATTTTTTCCACACCACCTCAGTCACAGCTTCCCTAGCTATAGAAACAAATCTGACATTAGAACAGCAGACGGAGCGTGGCCACAGTGCAGAGTCTGTACTTCTTCTAAGTTCTAAAATTAGCATAAAGTTCTATCTCTGGGACATCATGCTGATGCAGGTAGATGATGCTTATTGTAAGTCTCATTGATGGATCCCTGAGAAGAAACAACATTACTACGGTCAGTAATTTTTTCTAAAGCAGTATGAAGGAAATGACTGTTGAACACACTGCTTTCACTCACCCATCCTCAGAAGGCTCTAGCAGTCCCCACTCCCAACTTACATTTATTTCTAAAGACCAGACAGAGGTCATCCAATCCCAACAGTAGTATCTCCCCACCCCGACCCCAGTTTATTTTTAAAAACTGGATGGTGGTTGCCCAGTCTTACTGCAGGCATGCCCCCCCGACCCAAGTTTATTTTTGGAAACTGGATGGTTGGTGCCCAATTCTGCTGCTGGTATCCCCCCTCCCTCCCAACTCAATTATACTAAAAACAAACTCTGGGTGCCCAATCCTGACACCAACCCCTAGTGCCGGCTAACATCCCCCCCAAAGTGTGACCAGCACTGGAGTGTCCACCTTTGGTGCCGGAAGATCTCCCCTCTGAATAATTAGAGGATTGGGGTATAAACCCTCAGTGCTGCCGAAGACTTCCTGAAACAAAGAAAACAGTCCCTCATCAGTTTTCTTTCTTTTTTTCAATTTGACCTGAAACAAAGAAAATGGTCCATCAATGTATTTTGCATCACGTCCCTAAACCCCACCATCACCCCCACTCATCCTAGCCCACCCACCCACTCAACACCCAGCTCCCCACACTGTACACACACACACACACACACACACACACACACACACACTCATTCACCTAAGATGGTCCGAATGTCCCACTTTGCAGCCCAACCAGCAAGTTTCTGAATACAAGGTATGTTCTCATTAATGTATTTCAATGCCTTTTCAACTTTTTCTGATAGCGTGGTCATTTTTTAACATTTTTTCATCAAATGTTCAACATGTCCTTCTTTGGACACCACCTCATAAGCAAGGTACAACAAACAAACAAGGTAGGGGAAATGTTTCAAATGTGGTCTGAAAGGTGATTTCATAGTCTCTCTGGAAAAATCCCTTTTTGGGGGGGATTTAGAAAATTTCACCTACCAGATTCATGAGGTGGGGTCATTAAAAACTTGAAATCCTGCCCCAAATATGTTTTTGCACTAGTGGTACACATAATTCTCAATTGTCCCTGTTTAAAATGGACATCCCTCTTTATACCCCTCAAAATTACTCTGTCCTGCTTCTGTCTTTCATGGAGAAGGTTCTGCCCATACAGAGAATGTGTTGTAAATTCAGACATCAGAGCAGAATTACATAATATTTTAAGATGCTAAATGAAAAAAAAAGGTTGGACAAGTAAGCACAATGGTTTCCACAATGTTCTGAGCCTATTTCTCCATGTTTGATGATATAGCTTATATTGTGATGGTCAGTGTCCCTCACTGTCCCACATTTTTATTGTCAGTGTCCCACATTTCAGTGTCAAAAGGTTGAGAGGTATGGTAGTGTGAAATAACGTTTCAGCCAGTATTTTACAAATGACACCTATCATGTTCAGAAGAGGAGATAATAAGAAGCCTACATTGAAAATTTGGGGTTAAAATGTCTAAAAAAGAAAAGCTATGAAGAAATGTTGTGTGCAGAGCCGGCCTTTGGCCCTGTAGGTAGCATGTTATGACCCTGTGCTGGTGAGCTGAGTTTGGAGACAAGCTCAGTGAACATTCTGGATGGGCTGAGGCTGGGCAAATAGCACTGACAACAAGTACCCAGCCTCTGCAACCATAGTTGCCAGGAGGGCCCTGCACTTCCACAGTCAGATAGACACTTGGCCCTGTGTGTCTCCACCTGTAGCCTCATGGAAGAGCAGGGCTCACAGGGCCCTGCCCTTCTGCAGCCCCACAGATTCATAAGAACATAAGAAAGAGTTAGCAGATGGGGACCACATGATCCATCTAGTCTGCCCATGGTGCTACCCACCCCAATATCTTTCAACCTGATTTGCCCACAATGCCTGTCCCATGCGAGTTTAAATTCTCTTACCATTTTTGCTGCCACCACTTCTTGTGGCATGCTGTTCCATCTGTCTATCACTCTCTCGGTGAAAAAGTACTTCCTAAGATTGCTTTTGAACCTACCTCCCACCAGACTCAAGTTGTGCTCTCTTGTTCACACAGCCCTGTTTTCCTGGAAGAGGTTTCTCACCTGAGTTGTGTTAATCCCCTTAACATATTTAAATGCTTCTATCATGTTCCCTCTATTTCTTCTTTGCTCCAGAGAGTATAAATTCAACTCCTTGAGTCTTGTTTCGTATGGCTCATGATGCAGTCCCTGCACCATCTTTGCAGCCCTTCTCTGTACCATCTCTAAATGGTCAATGTCCTTTTACAGGTGAGGCCTCCTGAACTGTTCGCAGTATTCTAGGTGTGGCCTCACTAAGAACCTGTAGAGTGGAATGATTACCTCATGCTTTCTACTTGTAATATCCCTACCTATGCATCCAAGGATGCCACTTGCCTTTTACGCTGATTTTTCATACTGTTTTCCTACCTTTAAATCATCGTTAATGATTACGCTGCAATCCCGTTCCATCTTTGTGTCCTCTAATTGATGCACTCCCAGTATGTACTTTTTTCCTGGGTTCCATTTTCCCAGGTGCATTACCTTACATTTTTTGGCGTTAAACATTAACTGCCAATTCCTGGATGATTCCTCCAGTCTTCTAAGATCAGCTTCCATACCTCCTACTCCCTTCTGTGTGTTCACTCTGTTGCAGAGTTTTGTATCCTCTGTGAACAGGCAGACCTTCCACTCCAGTACACTAGCAATGTCCCCAATAAGAATGTTGAAGAGTATTGGGCCTAGCACTGACCCCTGTAGAACACCACTGGTCACGCTGCCCTCCCTCAATAATGACACATTGACCAAAACGCTCTGTGTCCTATTTTGAAGCCAGTTGTTAATCCATTTGACTATATTTTGCCTGATGCCTGTGTGTTCCAGCTTATTTGCTAGTCTCCTATGCGGGACAGTGTTGAAGGCTTTGCTGAAGTCCAGGTACACCACGTCCACCACCCCACCTTGGTCCACCATTCTGGTAACTCAATCGAAGAAATCAATCATGTTTGTCTGACATGAGTGTCCGCCATGAAGCCATGCTGCTTGAGTTCGAGTTTTCTGCTTTCCTTTAGGTAATCCACTTTTCTCTCCTTAAGCAATGACTGCATTATTTTCCCCACTACTGAGGTCAGGCTGACAGGGTGGTAGTTTCCTATCTCATCCCTGTTTCCACTTTTGTGCACTTCCACTATTCTGCCACTTTCTAGTGACTTGTTGAAAAGCTCAGCCAGCGGTGTAGCAATTTCTTCCAGAAGTTCTTTTAGTACTCTAGGGTGGATACCATCTAACCCCATGGCTTTGTCCACCTTCAATTTACACAGCTCTTCTAGGACCCTTTCCCTCATGAAGGGGCTTGTCTCCGCTCCTCTGTTATTGTGCACTGTCCTACCTAGCATGGGTACTTTACTGTTATTTTCTATTTTCTGTTGTGAAGACTGAGCAGAAGAATTCATTAAGTAACTCTACTTTGTCTTCATCAAACAGCTGGCCCTCCTTCATTGCTAGTTGGACTATTCCTACCTTACTCTTTCTTTTTTCTCTTATGTATCTATAGAACATTTTATCTCTCTTCTTAACCCCCTGTGCTATTCTTTCCTCAGTCTGCGCTTTTGCCCTCCTAATTGTTTTTCCTGCCTGTTTTAGTTTGTTCCTGCATTCCTCCCTGTCCATTTCATTTTTTGTCTTCTTATATTGTTTGAAAGCCCTTTTCTTTTGCTTGATTTTGATTGCTACTTCATTGGAGAATCAGAGGTGTTTTTTCCTTGGATTTGCTGATCTGTCTTGTGCATTGTGCTGTAACTGTAGTTAAAGCAGTCTTCAAGGTCTCCCGGCAGTCCTCTATATCCCCTGTGTTACCACTCTCTAGCATGGATTTAATTCTGGATTTCATTTTGGGAAAGTTCGCTTTCTGGAAATCAAGTGTCTTGATTTCTGTGTGACTTGTATCTTCTACTTTGCATACTGTTAACCAGATTGATCTGTGGTCACTGGTCCCCAGATTGATTCCCACTTGAACACCTGAGATCCTGGTGCTGTTTGTGAGTACCAGGTCCAGGAATGCTTTGTCTCTGGTGGGTGAGTCCACCAGTTGATACAAACCCATTCCCCGCAGTACAAACAGGAATTCTTTGCTCCGCTCTGAGGATGCTGTGTATGAGAACCAATCCACATCTGTCAGACTGAAGTCCCCAACCAGCAGCAACTCGCCTGCATCAGACATCATCAGGATGGTTTCTAGAAGCTCTTTGTCTGTCTCAGTTGCCTGGGATGGAGATGTGAAGATAGCCCCTACCCAGATGGGGGCCTTGTCCCCAGCTTCCAGTGTGATTCATAGTGCCTTCACCTTACTGTGCTTCTCCTGGATCCCTGTTGCACAGATTCTCCCCCTTACATACAAAGCCACCCCCCTCCCTTTTTACCCTCCCGGTCTTTCCTAAATAGTGTGTAACCCGGGATGGTAATATCCCAGGTGTGGTTCCCGGTGAACCATGTTACCATAATTGCGACCCAGTCCAGTTGTGCTTCTGCCATCATGGCTGTGAGATCAGGGATTTTGTTTGGCTGACTGTGAGCACTGATGCACATTGCCTTCCATCCCTGATTTTTCCAGTGTTGAAAGACTACCCTGTTCTATTTGCTTTGCATTCATGTGTCGTATATGCTTGGTGTGCACAGGTGCTGAACAAGTTGATGATGGGGATGGGGCATCTGGTGACCCTTGTGATGTGAGAGTTGCCTGTGCCACCTCCCCATCCACTAGTTTAACTGACTGATATGGACGTCAAACTTTTGGCTGAACGCTCAAGTCCCCTCCTTCAAGAGATGCAGGCCATCGAATCTAAAGAACTCCCATTCCCAGAAGTCCTGCCAGTTTCCCACAAAGTGGTATCCTTTTTCCTGACACCAGCACTTCAGCCAGGCATTAAGTTCGGAGATGTCCTTTTCCCTGATCTTCTGCCTGTTGTCCCCTTTTTCCAAGCAGGTAGAATTTCTGAGAAAGAGATGCTGGATGAAAGAGAAGCTAGCTTGTTGCCCAGTCTGGTTAGGTTATATTTTGTTTCGTCCATGGACTGACTGGCTAGGTCATTTGTACCTGTGTGGAGAATGATGTGCATGTTGTGTCACACATTGTGTACAGTTCTCACTTTTCATCCATAGCTGCATGAAAGTGTAGGGCCCAGAGAGCCCTGTGCTTCTGCAGCCTGATCGACTCTTCCCTTGATGCAGGGCTCAGGGGCATCTGTTCATGTAGATCCCAAAGGGACATGCATGAGGATATGATTCCATTATCAGAAAAAGAAGGGAAATTCATTGCACAAAAACTACACTAATGCAGACATTAAGGTTAAAGAAGGCAAAGTCAACAAAGTAAGAAAATGAAAAATATTAGGGTTTGTAGTCTCAGGAGTCTTGACGAATCAGTGGTGTGGTGTTCCTCGGGGTTGTTAACCCTAATGTCCACCCCCTCCTATGAGCATGCATGGTTATACATGGTCTCCTGCTTCATGCAGGGCCCATAGAAAGGTACATCTGCTTCTGCTGGCCACATGTATCAAGCCATACTTCTCTGCCTCCCAAGAGGATATGGCTATGAGGCACTGGCATGGAGCTGTACCTTGTGCTTTGGGTAGGAGGCTATGGGCTGAAGGGAGGGTGGGATTTAGGGTTGACAACCCCAAAAAACACCACACCACTGATTCGTCAAGAACCCAAGACTACAATCCCTAATGTTTTTCATTTTGTTGCTTTGTCCACTTTGCGTTCTTCAACCCTAATGTCTGCATTAACATAGCTTTTTGCAATGAATATATTGTTCAGGCATGGTAGCACCTGTATTTTAGGGCCGAATAAGCACTTTAATGTTAATTAATGACTTTTGTACCGTAACAACTCTACCCTATTAAATGGATTTACTTGAAATTTGGAAAGTGTAGGGTTGGTGCCTGGATCACTAGATCCTAAAATGTTCATGGCAATTGGTTCACCAGAGGTAAAGTTGAAGGTGTAAAAACATAAAACTTACAATCACCTTCTATAGAAGGACCTTACCTTGTACCTGTGGCACCCCCTCCTACAGATTCTCCCCAATGACAGGGACAGGAAGTGGACGGATACCCTACCTTTGACTGTCAGGCAGTTTGGCAGTACATTGCTCTGTTGGTATTGCAGGGCATGTGAAAGGTGGTGGCTTCATCCTACCCTGGTAGCAGCTGATAAGTGGAGTGATTTGCCCCCCACCACCACCACCAAGAAGAGAATGGGCTCAGGGACACTGATTTCTGTTCAAATCCCCCACACTGGCTTCCCAAGTCCATTCCCGAAGCCGGGTTGCTGCCATGGTATCAGTATCTACCCTCCTGCCCAACCCACCTAAAACTCCCAAAATAAAACTACAATCCCTTTCCACCTGACACAGTGGATCAGTATTTTTATTGCTTATACTAACCAATTTTCCACTTTATGTCTACAGGTCCAGTGGATACTAGCCCCAGCGTTGGAGTACACTGACCATGCGTACTAAATACTGTAAGTATTGTTTTATGTTTACAGTACCTTGTTTGCCCCAGTTAGTTACTAAAGAGCTGCAGATCCTTTGTAACTCCATTTACTGGATTTACTGGATTAGGTAGGACAAAAGTAGGCACAAGGCCCATCGAATTTGTCCCCCACAAGTGTGGGCCATTAGTTACAAGGGTAATGTTGATTTAGCCAGGCATCAAGATTATTCTTAAAGGTATCAAAATTAGAAGTTTACTAGTTCTTGGGGTAATAAGTTCCAGGCTCTGGCTGCTCTAATGCAGAAGAAGTTATCCCTTTTATTAGCTTTTGCCCAATGAATGACTGATTGTTTGTTGTGGACTCTTCCCACTATGTGTTTTGTGGCTAAGGACAGTCCACATTGTTTCATTAAAGATTTAGACTCAAGAATGTTGAAGATGAATAAGAGGTCACCTCTGTACCTTCTTTGGTGTAGAGGTGATAAGCCAGTGGCTTTTAATGTAGCGTCATAGTCAAGGTGCGAAAGTTTGGGAATCATTTTTGTCAATCTCCTTTGAATCTGTTCTAGCTTATTGATATTACTTTTTAAATAAGGGTTCCAGTAAGGAAAGGCAAAGTCAAGGTGAGGACGGATATAAGCCCTGTACAGGGGAATGAGACAGTGTTCAGATTTACTAATAAATGTTCTCTTAATTTGTTTTAAGATATTAGTTACATGGGCAATTTTGTCACAGTGTGTAGACAAGGATAATTTAGTATTTATTTGGATCCCCAAATCGCATTCACTTGTAGAAGACTTAAGCAGAGAGTTATTTAAATAGAATTTGTTTGAGGGATTTGTTTTCCCTAAATGAAGGACAATACATTTGTCAATGTTGAATTCCATGGAATTTTGAGCTGCCCATGATTCTATAGATTGGAGATCATGTTCTAGTGACTTTAAACTATAAGGGTTATCCACTCTTCCACCAAGCTTTGTGTCATCAGCAAATTTTGAAATGAAATTTAAAGAGCTAATTGTTATTCTTATTTTATGGGTACAACTGGATGTTCCCTCAAGCCATCTAACCCAATCCCATAATTTCCAGGATCCAGGTAAAACATCTGTATTAGTTCTGTATCTGAGCTAGGATTGTACAGTGCAAAGGTGCAGCTACAAGAATTAAGACACTGTTATCTGTCACTTGTTAGTTAGTGTGTGAAGCAGGGCTAGAAATATCTCCACTATTCTGTTTATTTCATTTTGCTCAGGTTCTGAAAGGGTCCTGCACGGATGGGGATATGATTCTGCTATCACACAAAAAAGGGAAATTCTTTGCAAAAAACTACATTAAAGTAGACATTAGGGTTGAAGAATGCAAAGTGCACAAAGTTGGGAAATGAAATAAACATTAGGATTTGGGGTCTTCAGTTTTGGAGAATCAGTGGTGGGATATTCCTTGGGGTTGTCAACCCTGATGCTCACCACCTCCCCTAAACAAACCAGGTCAGGTGTGATCTCTTTTCTTCTCACAGGGCCCTGCAGGAATAAAGCTATGAATGATTCTGTTGACAACATGTAGCAAGCCATTCTTCTCAACCTCCGAAGCCTGTATCACTACCAGACACTGGCTTGGAGCTGTACCTTGTGTTTTGGACAGAAGGCTACAGGCGGGGGTGCAGTGGGCATTAGAGTTGACAACCCCAAGGGACATCCCACCACTGAGTCACCAAGACTCTGGAGACTCAAAATTCTAATGCTTTTTCATTCCAATGAGTTGTGCACATTGTGTTTTTCAGTCCTAATGTCTGCATTAGCATATTTGTTTGGCAATGAATATATATAGATATAACAACATTGGCAACACAAGACCAGCATTGTTGTCACAAGCCCTCCCTTATTTTACTTTTGTTTTTTCATTCCACTCCTAAGGGGCAATGTTGACTCAGGAAGTAAACAACAAGAAGAGTGTAAAAAAAAAAATGAAACTGAGAAAATGCTATCTAAATAGGTAAAGTAAAACTCAAAATGTAATATAAAACTGATTCATGTCTATAGAACTCGGCCCCATACAAAAACATTGTGATAGCTTAACTCTCCTTTAGCCCCAGCTGGCTCACTAAGCAAAGGGACATTAACGGCAAAGGTGGGAGTAAATAGAAGTAGGCAATGCTTTGGCTTCTGTTTCTGTGAACTGCACAGTCAAGGGATCTCCAAAAATGAAAGTCAGGCTGCCATCCCTCTCCCCAGCTGAAATGTTGGACAGTATGACAGAGGAGGGGGAAGGGACAGTCGATACATCATCACAAGTAGCACAACTATTTACTAAGAAATGTTTGTAGGAAAAACACATAGGAGGAGGAGAAAAGCACAATTACATGCATCACACAAGAAATATATTGCTGTAATATGTGTTTGTGTGGGGGGCAGGGAAGGGGGAGTCTTACTTCCTTTAGTGTCACAGAAATGTCTCACTTCAGTATTACCAAATCCTCAGATCAGTTTTGCTTCCTCCCTCTACATGTCCACCCCCACCAGCAACCAGGGCTCATTCATTCTCCAGGTGTTACATTCTTTTTAACACACACACAAAAAAAAAAACATTCACAGTGAATTTCAACCAAATGTTTACAATTTTGGAATCATTCTTCAAAGAGTCCTTGTTAGATGTTCTGGAGCTGGTAGCAGCTCTTTGCTTTCCTTCTTTCCTCCCAGCCTGAAGCTGCTCTCTTATTGCAGATTGCTGTTTGCTAGCGCCACCTACAGAGGAGAAGAAGCAGTGCCTCACTCCAAGAGTGTAGCGAAGCTCTAACCCACCTGGCATGTTTACTTACCAACAGACAGTGCTCTATCTGACATGGTTTTGCATAGGGTTTACCACACTCATTTATCTATTAAAATCATCAGGATATACAATATACATGTTACTATGCATAACTGTTGCTGGATTAACTGTCGGATAGGAATAAATGAACTGTCTATTTATTTTACCAAGACAGCCTCATGAGATATAGTATGTCATTTACACAGAGAGCTGGGGGCAGGTTATACAATCACACAGTTACAAGAATCTGTCATCAGCACAAGATACTGACAAACCATCAGAGAGTTTTGAGACAAGTAAAAATAAACGAAGTACATACATGTACCAATTACTAGTGTGAACGAAATAATGTGACCTGACACTTGAACCCCAGGTCCTTGGATTACCATTCTAGAAGGAATTAAACTGTCAGGTTTGGCAGGGTCTCAGTCCTGAAGAAGAAGAAGAAACTGGGAGTGATTGGAGGTGGGGTGTTACAGGATCTTGAGCCAGGTCTTTCAATCTGTGTTCATTTCCCTATACCATGACTGTAAGTGTGTCACTATTCAGAACTACAGTATAGAGTGGGTACTGATAGTTCACATGCAACATTTTAAGTTCCTTTCTCTTCTTAGCATGGCTGTTGCTTTGTTCTTCAGTGCTCTATAATACATTGATATTTTATGTGCAAGCATTAAGGTTTTTTTTGAGCTGCTTCAGCTACATTGAGAACAGCCTGGCAGAAACTCTTTCCATTTCACTTACCACTGCAGCCCACTTCAGTAACTGAACCCGACTGACACTCCCACTCACCAACCTTTAATACCACTTATAGCCCATGCTTGCCCCTTAAGCGGTGTCTCAATGGTCCAGATGTGACAAGCGGGACCAGATTCAAGGGAGGCAAAGCCAGAGGAGGAACATGTGAGCCAGCCCATTAAACTGTGGGCAGGGAGTGTGCTTTATCTGCCATCTAGGGATCCCCTCCATTTTTCCACCTGTTTTTCTCTTCACCTTCGAGAATGTGCCACCATGTCACTCCTGATGGGTGGACAACTAAATGGCACCCTTCACCTACATGCCTCAGCTCACATGCCTCAACAAGCTGCAGCCGGAAGGTGGCAGGCAAGCAGTGCAGTCAACAAAGCTCCCTTCCCAGAGGAAGCCAACATCAGTCCTCCCTTGTTGGCCTCTGCTCAACATCCCAGAGTGACTTGAGGTCGATGTGGTAATGGGAAATGAAGGTGTATGATGACCTCCAGGTAGCAGCCCTACAGATTTCCTGGCTAGGGACATCCCTGGAAGCAGCCACTGAGGCAGCAGTATGGTGGGTGGAATGAGCCCTAAGCCCTATGGGAGGCTCCCTACCTGCCAACCTATAGCAGAGATCAATGCAGGATACAGTCTACCTGCCAGTCGTCCACTTGGCTGCTGGTCTGCCAGATGTGACATCAGCATAGGTGACAAACATCGGGCGAACCTCTCCCCGAACTCCAGCCATGCGCTCTTTGTAATAAGTGAGTGCTCGCCTCAGGTCCAGAGCATGGAGCCTGTGCTCAGCATCCGAGGTGTGACTGGAGAAGTACACTGAGAAATTAATGACCTGGTTAAGGTGAAACTCTGACATAACCTTCAGGAGGAACTTCGGGTTGGGGCAAAGGACTACCTTGTCCCTATGGAAGACCAAGTAAGGAGACGCCACCAAAACTGCCTGGAGCTCACTGATCCTTCTGGCTGACATGATAGTCACCAGGGAGGTGGTCTTCCACAACAGGTGAGACATGTCACACCTGTGCATCGGTTCGAATGGCTTGCCCATGAGCTTTGCCAGCACCAGCAACAAGTCCCAAGGTGGTGGTGGTTCACGCACTGAAGGGGAAATGTGGTTGAGGCCTTTAAAGAAGCACCAGACCATCTTGTCCTGCACCACTGACTGCTGACTGGCCCGCGTCTCGTAGGCAGAGATGGCTGTCAGGTGCACCTTGAGGGTCGTCGACCGAAGGCCCAACTGAGAGAAGGACCAGAGGTAATCAAGGATGCTAGCCACTGGACAGGATAAAGAATCCAACCCCTAGCCCTGACATCAAATGGAGAACGTTTTCCATTTGAATGCATAACACTTCCTGGTCAACCCCTTCCAAGATGCCTCCACAAAAGTGAGGACATCTTCAGAGTGACCCAAAGCCTGGAACTCTAGCCACTCAGGAACCAGGCTGTCAGGTGCAGGGATTGAAGGTCTGAATGGAGTACCTTCTCCTGACTGATGGAGAGCAGGTCCGGGTGGACAGGAAGATGCCTCGGGAGCCTGCTGCTGAGGCTGAGGAGATCGGGGTACCAGAACTAGCGGGGCCAGTCCAGAGTCACCAGAATCACCTGTGCCTTGTCCCTCCCTGCCTTGAACAACACTTAGTGTATCAAGGGAAGTGGTGGGAATGGAGGCATGGGGTTGAGGGCCTCAAGAAGACATCCTCCTGCAGCATTCCCTGCTGAGGAGGGCAGGCACAAAAACAGCCTCAACTTTGCGTTCTCCCTGGAGGTGAACAGGTCCACCTGAGGGGTGCCCCACTGGGAGAACAGACTGTGTACTACCTGTGGGTGGAGAGAGACCACTTGTGAGATACCTCATCCACATGGCTAAGACACCCACCAGCTTGTTGGAGGCCCCTGCCACATGGATGGCTAGGAGATTGGCCTTCAGGCTGCACATGAGGGTCCACACATGGACAGCTTCTTTGCACAGCAGCAGGGAGTGTGTCCCACCCTGTTTGTTGAGGTAGTACATGGTCGTGGCGTTGTCCATCTGGACCGGGACCACTTGACCATGAATGTGAGTAGCAAAAGGCAGTCAGCACCAGCAGAACTGCTTGGAGCTGCAGCAGGTTGATGTGGCACTGGAACTCCTTGAAGGTCCAGAGCCCGTGGACCCTGTGTTCCCCCAGGTGGGCACCCCAGCCTAGGAGAGAGGCATCGGTCATCAGGATGACCATCAGTTCTGGGTGTACAAATGGGATCCCTTCCTGCAGATGTTCTGGGACTAACCACTACTGGAGAACGTCCCACATCCGCTGGGTCACAATGACCAGCTGGTCAAAGTGACCCTTGCACTGATACCACTGGCTGACCAGCTCCCACTGCAGGAAGCATATTCTCCAGTGGGCCCAACGGATCATGCTGGTACAGGCTGCCATGTAACCCAGCAGGCACAGGAAGTCCCAGGGAGGGCGTAATTAGCCAAACCCAAAATGATCAGGCAAAGGAGGAGACAGCCTCTGCCCTGTCCACCAGGAGCCAAGCTCTGGCTCTGCAAGAGTTGAGCTCCGCCCTGATGAAGTTGACCACCTGCGAAGGCATGAGTTCCGACTTGGTCTCATTGACTAGGAGGCCAAGGGAGACACAGGTCTGAATGGCCAGGTCCCTGGACCGCTCCACCTCCTGCCTGGAGGGACCTGTGATCATCCAGTCATCCAGGTACATTCGAACTACGAACATACGAAGAAGCCAGCAGATGAAGACCATTTGGTCTATCAAGTCTGCTTATATTGCAGGGTCCACAGCTTGAGCTAATGTCCCTGGCCTCCCTCCCCACTCCTCCCATCCTCCCTACCCATGATTCTTATCTTCCCCCATGCCTATCCCAGCCTCTCTTAAAGCTGCTCACTGTCTTTAATGAGATGACCTCTTCTGGCAGCGCATTCCAAGTGTTCACCACCCTTTCAGTGAAGAAGTGCTTTCTGACATCCCTCCTAAACCTCCCACCCTCCAGCTTAAGACTGTGCCCCCTCGTGATATGGTTGCCACTCAGCTTAAAGAGACTTTACTTATCAACATTATTTATCCCTTTGAAGTACTTGAATGTCCCAATCATGTCCCCTCTCGCTCTCTCCTGTCTTCCAGGGAGTACATGTTCAGTGCCCTCAACCTCTCCTCGTATGTCTTGCCCTGCTGACCAGCTATCATCTTTGTAGCCCTCCTCTGTACTTTCTCCAGCAGGTTAATGTCCTTTTTGAGGTGTGGGCACCAGTACTGAACTCCATACTCTAGATGCGGCCTTACCAGTGATCTGTACAAGGGCAGTATAAACCCGGACTCCTTGGTGCCCTAGGTAAACTGCCACCACTGCAATTCACTTGGTGAAGACCCTGTAGGCTGAGAAGAGGCCGAATGGCATGGCCTGGAACTCGTAGAGGGCTCCCTGTGCTCGGAAGTGCAGGAGCCTTCTGTGAGATGGATGGATCAGGATGGGAAAAAACACATCCTGAAGATCCAGGGAGCAAAACCACATGTTTTGCTCTAGAGATGGTATGATATGAGAGATAGTCACCATCTGGAAGGTGTGCGACTTGAGAAACTTGTTCAGGTCATGCAGATCTAGAATGGGGCACCAGACCCCCATCCGTTTTGGCACCAGGAAGCACCTGGAGACAAACCCTGGGTGTTCCGGAGGATCTGCGACAGGAACCATGACCTGCTTGCAGAGGAGCTGGGCAATGTCATCCTGAAGAGCAGACAGAATGTCTGTGGATACCAAGTCCTCCCATGGGGCATGGGCTTGGCAAGGAGGGTACTGTTTGAATTCCAGAGGCAGACCCTGACCAACCACTTCGAAAACCCACCTGTCCATGGTGACAGTGGACCAGGCAGAAAGGAGGTAGTGGAGCTGGCTCCCCCACAGGAGGACCCAGGGGAGGTGTGACAGGAGGTCACCAGGCTGCCCAGTCTGGGGCTGGGCTGGTTTGGCTGCAAGAGTGGAGGTGGACCGAAAGGGCTTCTTTTTCTGCTACTTGGAGCCCTTGGGGTCCCTCTGAATGGATGTCACCGAGACCAAGGTGGCATTGTATTTCTCAATGCGGGTGAGGTGGCTCTCGACCCTGGGGCCGAACAAGTCAGTGCCCAGAAAAGGGACATCCACCAACTTGTGCTGGGTATCTGCCATGAAGGTATAGATCCGCAGCCAAGCCCTGTGGTACATGGCTACTGCAGATGCCACACAGTGGGCACAGGAGTCCCCAAGGTCCATGGCTGTCTGGAGCAGTTGCTTTTGCTACAGCCCAGCCCTGGTCCCAGACCTGTTTGAGCATGGTCTGGAGGTCTGCAGGTAGGTGAGGAAGCACCTCATCCAGAGTGCCCAACAGGGCATGGGAGAAGTGGGCCATGAGGAGGGCCAAGCTCACCTGGCGATGGCCAAGCCAAGAGGCAGCGTAGACTTTTTTAGCCGCATGGTCCAGTTTCTTGGACTCTTTGTCAGGCAGCTTGTTGATGTCCCCCATGTTGCCAGAGTGCCAGAACACAGAATTGGCCACCAAGTCCTCAGCCAAGGGGTGTTGTGTGAATCCCGAAAGGGAACCAATAGGGACAGCAAACTTGCAGGCCATCTGGGCTGATGGTGCTGGACAGGAAGTGGGACGCTGCCAAAGCTCCAAAGCAGGACCAAGTATGGCCTCTGTCACTGGGAAGGCTTTGCCAGGGAAGTGTCCCCAGTCCAAGATCTCAGCCAGGGCGTAATAGGCCCATTTCTGAACCACTTCCATTTTAAGCCTTGTAGATTCTGAGATCAGGTGGAGAAGGCCTGTAAAGGAGGTAGGGCCTTCATCCATCGAGAGACCCCCGACTGACTCCATATCCACTTGACAGGAGTGTAAGGTGGAACCCTCCTACTCCAAGGAGTCATTGAAGAGGGGTCGACTGCCAGAATCCCTGTTGGCCCTCTGCAGACAGTCAGGAGTGATGGTGATCAACAGCCCATGGGGAAGCCCTGAGGCCGGACAAGACTCCTTGGTTAGAGCACTGGTCTTTGGCACTGAAGGTAGACAAGGCACCAGGACTGGATGGTATCCACCTCAGGGTGCTGAGGGAGATGGTGGAGGTGTTGGCGGAGCAGCTGGCAGATCTGTACAGCACCTCTCTGGAGTCGGGATATGTGCCACTGGACTGTAGGATGGCACATGTAGTACCATTACACAAGAGCAAACCAAGGGATGAACCAGGTAATTATCACCCGGTAAGTCTCACCTCCATAGTGTGCAAACTCATGGAAACAATACTAAAGGAGAGACTGGTGTCATACCTGGAGGACAATGGCCTCCAGGATGTGAGGCAGCATGGGTTCATTTCAGGGAAGTCTTGACAAACCAACCTGATATATTATTACGACTGGGTGACAGGTGAGCTGGATAAGGGTCATGTAGTGGACGTTCAGCACTTGGACTTCAGCAAGGCCTTTGATTCTGTGCCTCATGGACGGCTTGGGGGGAAGCTAACTGGTATAGGGGTAGGAGCAAATATGATGAACTGGATTACAAGCTGGCTGAGTGGGAGGCTGCAATGCGTGGTGGTGAGAGGGGGAGCTCTCAACTCCAAGGCCAATGACGAGTGGAGTGCCACAGGGCTCTGTGTTGGGGCCAGTATTGTTTGGGCTCTTCCTATCAGACATTGCACATGGAGTGGTGAGCAAGGTAAGTCTGTTCATTGACGACACCAAAATTGAAGCAGTGGTGGATGGAGAGGAGGGATGGAAGCAGCTGCAGGGGGACTTAAGCAAGCTAGAGGAGTGGTCAGAGTGGTGGCAGCTGGGGTTCAATGCAAAGAAGTGTAAGGTTATGCACTTTGGGGTGAAGAACCCAAGGAGACAATACTGGCTGGGGGTGGGGTTAAGCTGGGGAACACTGAGGAGGAGGAGGACCTAGGGGTAATGATAATAGGGACCATGAACAACACTGCCCAGTGCAGAAGAGTGGCTGAAAAAGTGAACAAAATGCTGGGGTGCATAGCGAGGGTTTTTTTGTCCAGGCGAAGAGAGGTGATCTTGCCCCTGTACAGGTCACTGGTAAGGCCGCACTTAGAGTATTGTGTGCAGTTTTGAAGGCCATACCTAAAGCATGATATCAGGCTACTGGAGGGGCTGCAGAGGAAGGCAACAAAGATGATATGTGGAATGGAGGGGAGAGACTATGACAGTAGGCTGGGAGACCTGAATATGTACACCCTGGAGGATAGAAGGGACAGGGGGGACATGATAGAGACATTCAAGTATCTGAGGGGAATCAATAAGGATGGAGCAGATGGGGTTTTTAAGTAAAGGAGGGGAGGGTCACCAGGGGGCATGGGCTAAGACTAGAGGGGGATGATTTAGGAAGGAAATGAGGAGATACTATGTCACAGAGAGGGTGGTAGCAAAATGGAATGCCCTACCAGAATCGGTGGTATCTTGCAAATCTGTGAACAGCTTTAAAGGCATGGGACAGGGAACCGGGAAAGTGAGGGTGGGGGGTGGGGAGTGGCAGTGGGATGACAAAGGGCAGGAGGGTTGGGGCAGCTGCAAACTAGGGGTGCTAGTTGCACACTCGAGCAGACTTAGATAGACCGGGTGGTCTGTTTCTGTTGACACATTCGTATGTTCGTACGTTCACATGTTCGTATGACCTATAAAGACATGTTTGCCTTATTTCTCATTTGTATAGCTACGCTTGGTTGCTCCATTATTATTGTGTAGCCATATGTCACCTAGCTTAACTTGCCATGTTTTTGTATATTATGTTCTCTACTCCCTGTTATTGTACTGTATTTGTGCTGATGTGTGCCATCTTAATGCTCTGGGTCATGCCTGAAAACAGTCCCTGGGACCAGTGTACCTACCGGGTTAGCAAATAGAGGAGAAACATGGTCCTATGCAGGGGGCATCTACAGGATGCTCCATCTAGTCTGAACATGCCACAGCTATTGGCTAGGGCATCTGAGCAGACTGGATGGGCCACAGGACTTTTTCTGCCTGTCAATTTCAATATTTCTATGTTTCCTGCAGTTTAAGATATTTTAGATGGTTCCACTCCAAGTCAGCTCACATTATATCTTTCTCATTTCAACTGGTGCTTCAAATGCCTAGTGGTGGCTAATAAAACATATGAAGGTTCTACAAACAGCTTCTTTCCATGTATTATTCCTGAAGAAATTTAGACAGTGCACTAGCCCTCTGAGCATACCTATCTGCTTCTGAAGTAGCCCTACTGCATATTGTGGTGGAGTGAAACATAGAGGCATAGAAACATAGAATCTGATGGCAGATAAGGATCGCTTGGCCCACCTAGTCTAAGAAAGAAATTTCTTGAGGACAATGTAGCTAGGAAACTGAAGGTGTGCACTCCTGCTCATCATCCTTAAATCTTACTGGATATGTGGGACCTGATGTACAGTTGCAAAAGAGTATCACACAATCATTGTATCAGTCCCTTGCCTGTGGCCCCACCCCAAACTAGCCTCAAAGTGAGGTCCCAGCCTTTCCTTTTGTGGTCCTGAACTCCACTGCAACCACGTGGTGAAGGAGGGTGCAGGGTTCACTTTGTAAATGGCCAGCAGGGCCATCCACAATGTGTGGAAATCATGCAAGTCTGGTCTCTCGAACAGAGAGGATTAAGAGATGACAGGTTTTTAGTCTTTCAAGACTTTCAAGACAGGAATATTTGAAAGTGTCTAGGACTAGACCAGGCAATGGGGCAAGACGGATACATCCCAGAGTATTAAGGGAACTCAAGGAGGTGCTGGCAGTGCCTCTGACAGCAGTGTTCAACAGTTTGCTGGAAACAGGTGTGGTACCAAAGGAGTAGAGGAGGGCAAATGTAGTCCCTCTCCACAAAAGTGGGATTAGGGAGGAGGCTGGCAATTACAGGCCAGTCAGCCTGACCTCGGTGGTGGGAAAACTAATGGAATCACTACTAAAAGAAATGTTTGTGATATATCTCAAATCCAACAGGACATAGGATCCAGGGCAGCATGGATTCACAGTGGGAACATCTTGTCAAACAAACCTGATAGATTTTGTTGACTGGGTGACTAGGGAGGTGGATCGGGGGGGGGGGATGTGGCCTACCTGGATTTCAGCAAAGCCTTCGACATTGTCCCACATAGGAGGCTAGTAAACAAGCTGGAAAGCCTGGGAGGGGGTCCCAGGGTGGCAAATTGGGTCAAAAATTGGATGAGTGATAGGACACAGAGGGTGGTGGTGAACAGAGCTCAATCAAAAGAGAGGGGAATGGCCAGTGAGGTCCCACAGGGATCAATGCTTGGGCCAGTCCTCCTTAATGTCTTCATAAGTGACATTGCAGAAGGGCTGGAAGGGAAGGTGTGTCTCTTTGCAGACAACACAAAGATATGCAACAGGGTTGACACTCCAGAAGGGGTAGAGAAAATGAGAAGGGACCTAAGCAAGCTTGAGGAGTGGTCAAGGGTGTGGCAGCTAAGATTCAATGCAAAGAAGTGCAAGATCATGCACCTGGGGCACAGAAATGTGGTGAGGAGTACATGATGGCCACCAAACAGGAAAGGAACCTGGGAGTAATCATATCTGATGATTTAAAGGTTACCAAACAATGTGAGAAGGCTGTGAGGAGAGCCAGTGGAGTGCTGGGGTGCTTAGGGAGAGGTATCTCCAACAGAAGGAAGGAGGTGGTGATGCCACTGTATAGAACATGAAACCTCATCTAGAGTACTGTGTCCAGTTCTGGAGGCTGCATCTCCGCAAGGACATAGACAGAGTAGAAGCGGTTCAGAGAAGGGCAACAAAAATGATGCAGGGGCTGCACCAAAAATCATATGAGGGGAGACTGGAGGATCTCAATATGTATTCCCTGGAGGAGAGGGGAGAGAGGGGGGGATATGATAGAGACTTTCAAATACCTCAAGGGTGTAAATAAGATACAAGAGGGTAACATCTTTCAGAAAAAAAGATGTTCAACAACAAAGGGCCATGATATGAAAATAGAGGGGAGTAGACTTAGGAGTAACGTGAGAAAGTATTTTTTCATGGAAAGGGTGATGGATCCATGGAACAGCCTCCCAGCAGAGGTTGTAGAGCCAGAAATGGTAAGGGAATTAAAATATGCATGGGACAGACATACAGGAACTCTAGCGATAGGAAAGAAAGGATAAGTCGCAGATCATTTAGGATCTGCGGTGTATATGAAACAGGTAGGGAAAATAGGCAGACTAGGTGGGCCAAATGGTCTTTATCTGCCATCAGATTGTATGTTTCTACATAACAGTAACTTTCAGAAATAGTCAACTATCCTTTCTTATATTTCAAGTACATTTTTTTTGTTTTACTAATTAGATTTTATACCTGACAGTACTAGGTGTGATGTGCAGAAGAGCAACCTACCTGGAGGCTGACATAGCCAGTTCTGTTCCTCCCTAGTTGTCGTCTGCATTATGGGACCTCACTGACTGTGACATCACTGTAACAAGAAGAGACAAAACTCCAGCTGCTTGACTTGTAGCTTGTGACACATGTAATCAGTCAGGCAGCAGGGCCTGTAATGTAATGATAAGTGAGGCAACATGCTGATGATGTAGTGGGAGGAACAGTATTAGGTATGTCTGCTTTCAGGTGCAGCACTGCTCTTTTTACTGCACACCCAATACTATTAGGTAGAGAACTATCTAGCGAGTACAATCAAGCAGACTCGACAGGCAAAAAGGACTTCATCTGCTGGCAAGTTTGTATGTTCGTATGTAAAAAGAAAAGCACATCGGAAATAAAAAGTAATAAGGGAGTACTTTTAAAAATTACTAACATTTCCTGCCTGCTACAGTTGGATGTTACTAGCTCTTTCAGGAGTGTCAGTATATAACAGAGGTCACAACAAACAATCAAGAGCAGAAATATATAGAACCCAACATATTGGGAACTTGGTTATCCCAGCAAATAGTGGCTATGTGGAATAGTCTTCTTGAATCAAACAGCGATGAGTGAAACATTTGACATTTTTAAGAAACATTTGGATGAATACTTCGAAGAACACAGAATAATGAGATATATCCGTCGAGTAATGGTAAGCTAGTTAGTGGGTCCAAAGCCTATGTTGCTTGTAACCATTCCTATGATTCCTATGGTTTCTATGTAAACAGCCACCACAGTGGATGGAGCATGAGATAGAGACCAGCAATGTCCAGCAATGTTGAAAGCATGCAAGGGAGATGGTATTAGGAGGGGGAGCCAATGGACACCAGGGACTGCTTTTGGGCTGGGGTGGGGGGTGCTAATTGACCACCAGGGACCACAAAAGACAATGGATGTAGGGAAGATTCTGCCAGCCCAGAAGTGAGTCTTAATGTATGGAGTGGGTAAGACAACAAAGGCTGTAGCACCAATCCATGAACCTCGTTGTAAGGTCTAGTGCAATATGACTGTTGCTGTGCCAGGTACTGTACAGATGTCTGTGGTTGCCCTTAATTGGGTGTTCATGTCTGCAAGCCCTGTTGACACACGCTAGCAACTGGAATGACTCATTTGGATTCAGATTTTGTCACTAGAGAAACTCCTAACCACAGAACTGAATTAGCCCTTTGTAGATAGCCAGAAGGTGTGTGATTGCAACAGGGTGCCCAGATGTTTTGTGACTCCACACCTAGTGACTAAACAATGGGCCCATGACATCCAAAGTGGAGTCCATAAGAGATCAAGCCCTGAGGTTGTGGTCCCTGCTGAAGGACATCAGAGGCCCTTTTGCACCATACTGGGATTTGCACAGCACATTCAGCACACTCTGACCCACACAACACTTCCCAGATGGGGAAAAACTCAATGTTGTACAAATTCAGCCTACCAATATAATCAAGGCTCTGTTTCCACTCTTAATTTTGCCCTTGTTCTAATTTCTGCACTCACTATATGACAGACAATATCAGTCTTTCAGTCTGGTTTTCACTCACGCTGCCCTGGTGACCCCTACTTCTTATTTCTGACCCCCTCTAAAAATGGCAGTCATCAGTGTTATGCATTCCCACCAGTAACGTTATGTGGTCCCATAAATAAGGTTCAGTTTAACTGTCACAGAACACACTCACAGCTTGTCTGCCCACAGCTATTGCTATTTTAAGAGTTACAAAGAGAGAAGGACCCTAAAACTTGCTTAAAGAACTAATCTGTCCTTCAGGCCATCACAGGGTTTCAGTATACTGCTAATTCTTGCTTGAATTTTAATAAATGGAATTTTCTTTGCTGAATATTTGTTGGTTGAGGAAGGAAGTACCAGCAGTACATGTGGAAAATGTGACCTTAAATTTCTCACCACAGCCTTTGGTGGACGAAAAGTAGTTTGTAATCAGTACCTCTGGACACTGCAAAATAAAAGAAAACAAAACATTTTCTTTCATTTGAAATACTTTTTTCATTGTTCTCCATTTTTCTATTGTGTAATAAACAATTCTTGAAGTATGCTAATTATGTGTTTGATTAGTGCACTATTTATAAAATTCAGAGTGTAGCTGCTTATAGTGTAACTGCCTTCTTCCCCCTTCTATCCTAAGTCGACTTATATCCCAGATCCAAGACACTTACACTTACACTCATGGGCCCAGATATTCAAAAGAGTTGAGCCATGAGCAATAGGGTTGCGCCTGCGCAAGTCCGAATATGCACCATTCTGCAATATTCAGCAGGAGGCAGTTACGCCTTCCCCAAATCACACTGAGCAACAGCTCAATGATAATGAATGCATGCGCAACTGAAGGGGGAGGAACCATGCATAAATGGTGCAGTGCGATATTTAACAACATGCGCCATGCGCAACAGGGGAGCAAGCGGAAGTTGCGCCATAGCGGAAATGAGCCCAAATAAAAGGGAGCAAGGGAGAGGCGCAAGAATGCTACAGGGAAGCCACATGAGAGCCAAAGATAGCAGGGAAAACTGGGCAGCAGGGACACACTGGGCCAGGCAGGCAAGGGCACCTGGAAGCAACAGGCACAGTGGAAGGTGTGGGGAGACAGTGCAGAAGGGGGAATTACACCACACAGCAGTGAGGCCAGCACAGGCAGGTGTTCCCGGTGCAGGGGAAGTAGCAGCCAGGACAGCGGGGGGAATACAGAAACAGCTGCCAGGGGGGTAAACACAAGCCAGGTACATGGCCAGTGCCACCTTCCAGATGGAGGCCATAATGAGGGGGGTGAGAAGGCGGGCAGCAGGGGGGCGTGGCTGTGGAAGGGCCCGTCGGCGGTATGCCCCCAACAGGCAGTACCGAGCCTGCACCAGCTTCGAGCTGTAGAGTGATACCAAGATTGTGGGCCAGTACCACCTGAATCGGGCAATTCTGAGGCCGCTCTGTGAGCTGTGCAGTGATGTGATGCAGACACCCACATGACGGAGCCATGCCCTGTCAGTGGAGATGAAAATGACAGCTTGCATGTGCTTGCTCGCCACGGGTACCTTCCAGAAATCAACTGGGGACACCACAGGCATAACCCAGTTGGCCACGTCACGCCACCTCACCCAATTCCTCAACGCACTGCTGCCACATGCTGCGGAGTACATCCATTTCCCCAGCACACCGGCAGACATACAGGAGTTCCACAGGGCAGCATGTATGCCTGGCATGCTAGGGGCAATAGACTGCACCCATGTGGCCATCCGCACACCACCTGGCCCCGAGGGGGCCGCATACATAAATTGCAAGGGATATGCCAGCATCAACTGCCAGGTGGTGTGCGATGCCAGGGGGTGCATAATCAATGTCTGTGCCATGCACCCTGGGGGAGCACATGATGCCTTCATCTGGCACCAGTTGGCACTGTGCCACAGATTCGAGAGTGGGGATATCCCCATTGGCCACCTAGTGGGTGAGTATGCAAACCACATGGACAATCATAGGGCCTGGGGGGTGCATGATCAGAGGTGACATGGGTAGTGGACTACATGGCCCGGGGCAGGGAGATGCTGATCACCAAACTAACCTCCACCCTCTACACACAGGTGACAGTGGATACCCACTCCGTCCATGGCTGCTCACACCCTACTGACGGCCCGCGACCCCATCGCAGCAACGCTACAATGAGGCACATGCCACCACACATAATGTCATTGAGCAGGTGTTTGGGATGCTGAAGGCACATTTCCATTGCCTGGACACCTCTGGTGGTGCCCTACAGTACAGCCCCTCAAAGGCCTGAGGGCTATTCCTGGACTGTTGCATCCTGCGCAACATGGCCAACGAATGTGGGATAGCCGTACAGGTTGAAGAGGGGGACAGCGATGGGGACGATGAGGTCGCCGGTGACAATGGTGATGGGCAGCCCCCCCTTGGGCGACGGGACCCCCGACTGCTCCGGCTGGCACAGCTGCACCGGGACACCATCATGGAGGAGCACTTCAGCCAACCCAGGTAAGTCATGGGGCCATGTGCAACCAACAGTGGCTAAGGCACAACCCAAAAACATGCATGGACACACACCAGGGGTGCATTCCATCAAGGGAAGTGGCCAGGCATGGAACCACACACACAGCCAGGGATGGGAGAGGTCTAACATGCCAGGCGGACAGACACACACACACATGCACACACACACACAATGTACCAGACATGCACAAAGGGTAGGAGGAACACTGACCCAGAATGCCACCCTTAGCCACACACATGTCCACAGACCACCACGCCCACTGCCTGTCCATGTGCGTGTGTCAGATGCTGAGCACCATTGCACATTGGTGTAGAGTGCAATGCAGGCATCATCATGCACACGCAACTGTGGACAGCAGCAGGGAGGGTGTGCAGATGGACTGTGTGTCTGCGTGCAGGGCCGGGTACCCACCCGTGCAATGCCCACTGAAAGACACAATGCACACAGGGCAGCACCAGACAGTAGCTGCATTGGGAGACAGGTCAGTCATGCGACACAGTGCCCCGGCCACCACGGATGCATGGGCGGCCCCGATGAGACCCGCTAGCACTGACAGGCCGACCACTGGCCTCATGGGGTGGCACCGATGGTCCCCAAGGGGTTCCACTGCGTGAACGTGACCATGCTCGCGCAGGGGTCTGCAGCACACCAAACATGCCTGCGCCAGGCGTGCTTGGGATGCCCACAGCTGAACCCGGTGTCGACAGGGAGGGTGTCGCATGACGATGGGAATGGGGGGTGGACAGTGCACTGCATGGTGTCTGCGATGCATGGGCACATGACTGTGTGCCCATTGTGGCCATGACAGCAGTGAATGCCTGTGTCTGCCTGTCAATGGCAGCGGTCACATCCTCCCGCAACCTGTCCATCCCTGCCAGGATCAGAGCGGTGTCTCTGCTGTGATGCTCCTCTGCCCACTCCAGAGCCGCACACAGTGCATTCACTGACATCACAAGCCGCATCTGCTGCTGGACTGATGCTTGCAGTAGGCAGGTGTGCTCATCCAAGAGGTCATCTGCCTCCTCAGCATCCTGTCCCTCAGGGTGTGCATGGCCCTAATGCTCAGCACCCCTTGAGGGTGGGCGCTGCACACCAGGACCAGGTCTGGGCATGTCCACAGGTGGTGCACAGACACCGCCCCTTGACCCTGTACCCCCAAGCCCATTGGCCGACTGCTGATGCTGCCCCTCTGGCTGCCGCTCCCCAGGGCTCACTGGAGCCGCCGCAGTGGCCACAACCATCCCACTGTCCTGTACACACACCAGTGCTGCCCCACTGGTGCTGACAGGCACAGGCTGGGACTGTGATGACACGCAGGCCTCCATGGCAGCACCACCCACAGCCATGGCCGCGATGTTACCTGCTGTGTGGCCATCCCGTGGCACACACGTATCACTGCCCATGCCGTTAGCGACATTGTCATCGGTGATGGACCTGGCACCAGCCCGAGTCACAGCATGCCGGCATCCGTGGATGCCGGCATGCTGGGACACGGACAGGGCCTCCTCTGCACCTGTTCCAACAACATCAGTGTGGACAGCCAGGCAGGCCCACTGTCGCACTGAGCCACGTATACCTGTGGAGGTGGATGGGCCCTCCTCCATCTCCATCTGACTGTCCTCAGTGGACAGGCCCACCACCACTGACCCATGCAGATGCTCAGGAACTGTAAGGGAAAACAAAGTCACGTTAATGCATGTGACCTACCCTGCCCCCCCCCATAGACAGACCATGACCTACCATGCAGTGACGGGCTAGCACCCGCCTGGAAGCCACCACCCAGAACACCTCAATGGCACACGCTGCATGCTTCCAGCAACCTCTCTCCTGTGGGGTCAGGTGTACCACCTCCGCTGTTCCCCACCTGTCGCAGCTCGTGCCGCCCTGATGGCAGTCACCTTCTCCTTTATCCTCCTCCTCCTGTCTGTGCCCATCTTCTTCTTGCACTCCTACACGGAGCACTGGTGGCTGCCATACAGGTTCACTGCACGTGCCACCTCCTCTCATGCAGCAGCACAGGCCTGAGGTGTTCCCTGCCATCCACTGAGAAGCAGCTCCTGATCCAGGTAGGCCTCAAACAGGGAATTGGTCTCGGCCTTGGTGAAACTAGGCCTACTCCCCCTCCTCCCACCACTGTGTTCCTCCTCTCCCACAACTCGCTCGGTCATTATTTAGCCTGTAAGAATGACAGTTGTTACCTGTGACTGTGCAGTCCCATGCATGTCCCAAAATCCACAGTCCACACTCCCAAACAGCATGCAACTCACCAATAGACTGCAGTAACCGACTATGGTCAGTGCAGCCCAATGTCACACTTTTATAGCACAACCCATGCAGATGAGGTGAGACGTAACTTTAAGTGGATGCAAATTGCAGTGCTGCGCCATTGAATGGCTGATTAGCTGTTTTGCATATGGCGACTGAATATCGCGCTGTTGCGCTCTGCGCAATTGTGTTGAACGTGCTGAGCCAAGGGCGCAGTTCTGTGACATGCACAGTACACACCTCACTGCGCATGCCCGGGTTGCTGACGCAGGCGTCTGCTGCGCTGCTGATGTGCTGTGCACGGGAAGCAATGCAGGGCACGGCCACCATTGTACCAGTGGTGCTACAGTGATGTTTACCTATATGGTGCTGTGGCACTGGGCCATCATAGGCTCACTGGAGCAACAGCACGGTAGGCCGCTACTGGAGGTAGCACACAGGCATCCAATCACTTTACATGCATTGGGTTCCAATGGCGTATGCCTGTCCGTGCGCGAAACCCGCTGACCCTGTGCCCGACCTTTTTGCCCCTAGGCGCCATGCGTCGGGCATGGGTGCACCACTATCGCACTGTTTGGTGACAGCGCGATAGGGAATGGCTGCGCTGTACTGCGCAGCATCTGCACGTGGTGGAGCCACGCTGCAGAGCACCATTTTGGCCGACTGAGCTAGTAGAATGGCGCGGAGGAGGTCTGCACAGTGGAGCCAAGTAGAACTGGCCAACCTAGTGGCCATAGTAGAGCCACTCTATGGACCACTGTTTGGGGAGGCACCCCTGGACAGGTCCAGGAGCCAGGTGTGGGAGGAGGTGGCCACTGCACTGGAGGAGGCCACAGGAAGGGGGCGGACAGCGGAGCAGTGCCGCCACAGGTATGGCAACCTGCGGAGGAGGGAACCAGACCTGCTTGCCCACCTGCGGGCACGTGCCAGGAGGGGCACGGTGCCACGGCCAGGTAGGTGTTATGTCCACACACTTTTATCTTCCATATGGGTATCACAGTTGTATGTGTCTGGCACATGGGGGAGGGACCGTCCGGTGTTGGCTGTGGTGGTGTTATCAGGGTGTGAGGTGGGTGGGTCTGGCTGGGTGGGGAGTGCACACACCTGGGGGCAGGAGGACTTTGCTACAGGATTGTACTGATGTTCCTCTCTCCATGTTTGCACCACAGGGCCAGAGGAGCAGCGTCTAGCCCGTGAGATGCGGCGCCACCAGGAAGACAGGGACGTGAGGAGGGGCGATGGTCCACAGCGCCCGAGGGACTGGCCCGATGATGGTGAGTGCCATACCTCCATGATTACTATTGCATGCTGTGTAACAGTGTGGGCAGTGGGGCATGGCCACCATCCACTGACACCACTGCCAGGCACGCAACTTGTTACAGTCAGCACTGTCCAGTGGCACTGCATGTCTGGGAGTGCGTCGATGGTGGTCCATGCGTGCACCAGGTACATGGCTGTGCCACTGCCTTCGCACCACATAGCCATGTCACTAAACGGCCACAGTGGTGCTGTGCATGACTTGGTCAGTGGGTGTGTGCAGCGTTCCACATGGCTGTATGCGCCTGGGTGGACAGGTCTTGTGGACGTGATCACTGTGGGTGGTCACACACCATCGCAGAGGCATGTCCCACGGCCGTATGCCATGCACAGTGGGTGGGCTGTATGGGGCTGTGCATTCACACCTATTGACTGTGCTCCCTTGTCCTAGGTGTCCACCAGCTGATGGAGATTCGGGAGACATTGAGGGAGATCCTGAATGTGGCAAGGGTGTCGTTGGAGATCCTACAACGGATCGACCAGCTTGGGGTTTGCAGGAGGCACCAGAGGCGGAGCAGCCAGAGCGGGGAGCAGGGCTCCCGTTAACCATCCCTCTGCCCCTGATATCCCCTCCCCCAGACCCACCTCACACCCTCCTTTCCTGTCCCATTTGTTCACCCCTGCCATTTACCCACCCCCACCTTGTTTGTGGCCCTCCCCCAACTTTGTATACAGTATTATAAATAGTTCGTTTTGATATTGTTTTTGAATACAGATCTTTTGATATGAATACTGTGGTGGTCTCTGATTTTCAGTGGGCTATAGGTGCTCAGCTGCAGTGGTGTGCATGGCGTCAGGGGTGGTGCAGTCATGGGTATGTGTGTGTGTCCATGGGGAGGTGACTATGGTGTGGGGGTAGATATCAGTCAGTGTCTGTGGGGTGTGTGTGTTGTGCCCTGTGCACTGGATGACTGTGTGAAGTGGTCCATGGTGCATGCTCTGTGCCCATGGCACCCCTGTCAGCCCATCCATGGCCTGTGCAGCTGACACCCATGCATGTCTGTGACCTGCATGGTCTGCTGGCATGTCAGTGGTGGCTGTCCATGCAGGGCAGCCACTGTACCCTTCACAATGCTGGGTTACCTCCTGTCACTGGTGTGGTGCATGTCTGCCTCGGTTGGCACTGTGGCCTCCACAGTTGTTGACCCACCTCCATGCTGTGGCTTGTGTGTGTTGCAGGGGATGTGCACCACTGTCTGTGACTTGTGCTCCGGGCAAATGATGGTGGCGTACAGGTCCACAGTGCCTGCGCAGGGTGGCTGCCACTCCTGTGCCATGGAGGACTGCAGGTTGTATGTACACAGTTTACATGGGCCCATGCTGGGGGCTTGGTTGCCCTGCTACTGCGTCCCTGTGTTGTTGCGCCCTTGGGTATGGGTGGGTGTCTGTCCATGCACTGTGTGGCATCCGGTATGGTGCATGCTTCCACACACCACTGTGGGTGTCTGCGCTGGCTGTTGTGGCCAGTGCTGGGTCGGGGTGTGTCCTTGGGAGAGTGTGCAGGGTGCTGTACCACTGGTGGTGGTGTCCGGGGCATGCCCTGTCCCGTGTGGGGTACCTCGTGTGCCGACGCATGGTCAGTCTCTCAGCCGTACCTCGGGGGCTGTGCGTGGTGGCACTGTGTATGCTGTCGTTGCATCGCTGTGTGCTGCCACCCGCTGATGGGTGCTCGTGGTGGGGCTACCTTGCATGGTTCTGTGGTGCACAGGGTTGCATTGTCACAGTGGGGGTGGTGGCATGCATGGGGTTTCCTGCAGTGGTGGACGTTGCTCCTGGGAAGGGTGCCTGGGGGTCACGGTGCAGGGTATACTCTGCATTGGGGGGATGGTGTGGCACGGGGTGGTCAGCCCTCCTTTTGCGCCAGTCACAGCTTGCCAGGGGGTGTGATGGGGCACCATGGCCCGGCAGTGGGATGATTGCTTGTCTCCATGGGCCAGTGGTTATTCCAGCTCTCCCCAGTTGTGCAGTGCATGGGGTGTGGGAAGACGATGTCTGTTCTGCTGTGTGTTCCTCTGCCCATCTGTAGCATGGGTGGTGGGCCCCTACCTCCCTGGTTGTGCAGTTGCATTGCTGCCCTGCTGCTGGGGGGCATCCCTGGTTGCGCTATGGCACCTCTGGACTGCTCAGCTGAACATCCCTTGTTGCGCTATGGCACATCAGATCTGCTTAACTTCCCTTCCCTGGTTGCACTATGGCGCAGGTGGTGCGATATTCAGTCGTCGGCTGTAGGCGCACGTTGGCTGGCTCAGTTTTTGAATATTGCACCTCTTGTGCATGGGCGCAATGGACTTGCACTTGCTTCTGCTATTGCACACTTTTTGGGCGCAGTTTGAATATCTGGGCCATGATGTTTAAAAGACTGGCATGACATGCCTCTACATGAGACCTCCAATAGTAATGAATTTCCTTTTATACTAACTTCCAGCTGACCACAGATTTCCTGTCTAGAGTCCTATAATTTCAGTCCTCAACTTGAACCCTGGCCCCACAATTACATGGTAAGCACATACTCTTGGCCGTGCAACCTTCAGCATCCCTCCCCCATCTCCCTGTCCAATTAAAAGAAAGCTGTACGCAACCTGGACTCTCGCACCAGAAATGCTTGCCCTCCAGTTTAGCTTTTAACAGCAAGAGTGGCATTTTTCTTGCACTGCAACTGTCTGCATTTTAATTTTAAAAAGTCCGAAACCTGGAAGTATGTAGGATGCTCCGTTTGCTGAAAAGGTGCAGCGATGCACCGCTCGCTTCAGTACTTTTGCACTGCTTTTGCTCAGCTGACGAGGGGTTGCTGGAGATTCCAAGGGTTAACTTGAAGTCATCTGGTGCACGTGCCTTTGGATTTGCGGCACCTACCCTTTGGAATTCTCTGCCCCGTCAGCTCTGGGAGTGCAGGACTGTGGGGAGCTTTAAGCAGGCACTAAAGACTTTTTTTATGGGGAAAGGCATTTCCTGTTTTATCCTGATTTTATATTATATGTATCTGAATATGTGTTCTGTTTGTACTAATATTGTTCAGTGCTTTGAAACACTAAAAGTTGCTTAATTAAATACATTTTATTATTATTATTATTAATACCAATCCAGTCATAGAAGAAAGGATCCTAAAAGAACTCCTAAAACTGAAGGTGGACAAAGCAATGGGGCCTAATGGGATTCACCCCAGAATTCTAAAAGAACTAAGGGGAGAACTAGTGACACCACTGACTACCCTTTTTAACAAATCATGGGAGGATGGTGTGGTACCTGAGGACTGGAGGAGGGTTGATGTGATTCCCCTTCACAAAAGTGGGAGCAAGACAGAGGCAGGAAACAACAGACCTGTTAGTTTGACCTCAGTGGTAGGGAAAATGATGGAATCACTTCTGAAGGAAAGAACTGTTGAGTACCTAGAGGTCAGTGGGGCAGAGGACCCAAGGCAGCATGGATTCACAGTGGGAAGGTCATGTCAGATGAATCTAATAGATTTCTTTGACTGGGTGACCAAAGTAGTAGACCAGCGAGGGGCTGTGATCATGGCCTACCTAGACTTTAGCAAGGCATTTGACACAGTCCCACACAAAAGATTAATAAACAAGTTAGCCAGCCTGGGAATGGGTCCCAGGGTTGTAGCCTGGGTAAAACATTGGTTGGACAACAGGACACAGAGGGTAATAGTAAATGGAGTCCACTCCAAAGAAAGAGGGGTTACTAGTGGGGTACCACAGGGTTCAGTACTGGGACTGGTCCTCTTTAATGGCATTATAGGTGACATTGCAGAGGGACTGGAAGGGAAAGTATGCCTCTTTGCAGATAACACAAAGATTTGCTACAGGGTTGATACACAAGGGGGGGGTGGAAAGGATGAGAAGGGACTTGACAAGGTTGGAAGAATGGTCAAAAGTATCGCAGCTTAGATTCAATGTAAAGAAGTGCAAAGTAATGCACCTCAGAAACAAAAACCCAGGGGAAGAGTACACAATGTGGGGGGAGGTACTAACAACAACAAAAATGGAAAGGGACCTGGGGTAGTCATATCAGATGACCTAAAGGTGGGCCAGCAATGTGAGAAGGCAGTAAGGAGGGCTGGGGGGATACTGGGATGGATAGGGAGAGGCATCACCAGTAGAAAACAAGAAGTTGTTGGCCCTCTGTACAGACAGTTGGTAAGACCACATCTGGAGTACTGTGTACAGTTCTGGAGACCCCATTTCTGCAAAGACATAGACAGAGTGGAGACTGTCCAGAGGAGGGCATCCAAAATGATTCAGAGTCTGCATAAGAAGACATATGAAGAAAGACTAAAGGAACTAAAGATGTATAGCCTCGAGGAAAGGAGGGAGAGGGGGACATGATAGAAACTTTCAAATACCTCAAGGGAATCTACAAAGTTCAAGAGGATAGCATCTTTCAGAAAAAGAGATGTGTAAAAACAAGGGGGCACAATTTCAAGATAGAGGGGGGATGGCTCAGAGGTAATGTGAGGAAGTATTTCTTCACAGAGAGGATTATGGATACATGGAACAGCCTTCCTGAGGAGATCGTAGAGTCAAAAACAGTGGGGGAATTCAAGAATGCATGGGACAGACATAAAGCAATTCTAGTGGGGGTAGGAGGAAGTAGGCTGTTGGTTAACTAGGATCTGCAGCTTATCCATTAGGTAGGGAAATGGGCAGACTAGGTGGGCCAAGCAGTCCTTATCTGCCGTCAAATTCTATGTTTCTTTGTTTCTATGGAAACTGGGAAGAACCTTTGAAAATATAATTTATTGCACTTTAAACTGATTCCGAAGGGGAACAAAGGCAGTTTATCAGGGATAAATAATAGTAGGTATTAACCTTCAACATTACAATATTGAACATCAATGACAGAAGTCATAATCAAATTAAGTTAATAGAACTTAAATTATACATGATCAAAAATAGTGTGGATATTGTGTGTGTAACCAAAACCAGGTGGGATGAGGCCAGTGACTGGTCCAATAACATCCCTGGTTACCAGCTGTTGTATAAAAATAGAACTAGTAGGAAAGGGGGGGTATGTTGTTACATCATAGATCATATACAATGCAACAAATTAAGTTTAAATTGTAATCATGACATTGATGCAGAGACTCTGTGGGTAAATCTTCATTTCACCCAGTCTCCCAAATTAGTCTTGGGCATTTGTTACAGACCACCTTCCAGTGGTCAGGGTTACAATCGTGCCTTGCTTGACGAAATTAACACCGCCGCCGATTTAGGTGATACAGTGGTGGTGGTAGGTGATTTTAATGCACCAGGAATCTCATGGGGCTTGATGAAAGAGCATAATTCCTTTGAAAAAGATCTGCTAGAAACGATTATATCATGTGGCTATGAACAGCTAGTTACTTTTCCTACCAGAGGTGGAAACATCCTGTACCTAGTGATTACTAATAGCAAAGACAGCATCTCTAATGTTAGTGTAGGTACTCACCCAGCCACAAGTGATGATAAAACAACCAAATGCATTCTTAACATCTCCAAGTCTAAAACCAAAGATTCCACTACTTTACCTGATTACAAAAATACTGATTGGTCTAAACTGGTTAAAGATCTGGTAAATATTAATTGGGATTGTTTTTTCCGAAGGGTTAGAGGTTGATCAGATGTGGAACAAATTAAAGGCCAAATTATGCAGAGTTATTGAATGTTACATTCCGAAGCATAAAAAGGTAAACAGTAAAAGTATTATACCACTTTGGTTCTCCAAGATCATTAAAAAACAACTGAGAAGGAAACATAAGGCCTTCTGAAGATATAAAAGAATCCCCTCCTCCACCAACCAAATTATGTACAGAACACAACAAAGAATTCTCAAATCCCTAATTAAAAAGGAGATTATTAAGTTAGAACATAGATTGGCTTGTAAAAAGGACTGTAAAAGCTTTTATGCTTATGCTAATAATAACAAACATGCAAATAAAATTAACACTGTACAAAATAATGGTAATTCTATTACTGACAATAAGGAGATTGCCAATTGCTTAAAATCAATATTTTGCTTTGGTATTTACTTATAAAAATCCAGTCACACAAACCTTCTGTGTGGACGGTACCCCACAAATTAAAATTAATTCTGAAATGGTATTAGAAGAACTGAGTAAATTAAAAACAACTTCCTCACCAGGTCTTGATAACATAAGTCCCATTGTCTTCAAACAACTTGCCCACGTCTTAGTTTGTCCCCTGACCTTACTGTTCAATAGGTCACTGGACACTGGCCTCGCACCGCTAGACTGGAGAAGGGCTATTGTCCTCCCAATCCACAAGAAAGGCAATACAACTAATGTCACTAACTATAGGCCTATCAGCTTAACATCAGTCTGTTGCAGACTTATGGAAAGGGTATTAAAAACAATAATTGAAAATGAGGTATCTCATTTGGGGCTTCAGGATCTTATTCAGCTTGATTTTAAGAAAGGTCTGTCCTGTGTAACTAATCTTGTTTCCTTTTTTAATATATGGATAGCAGATTTAATATGCTACTAAAGCATACAGTTTTTTTCCTTTAATACTATCACTCTCGAAGTGATAATACTATCGTTCACGTCCAATAATAGTATCGTTTCAGACGTGAACGATAGTATTACCAGCCAAGTTAAACAGCATAAGCCCACAACTCCACAAATCAGTAAACCTTTAAAACGTCACTCAACCATTGACACTCAGTAACGCAGCTAATGATTGGCCACTCTGTGTCTGTGGGTGGCCAAAACAGTTTTTAAAACATGGCGGTCATGTCTCGCATAGCGAAAGCGCGGTGTCCACGGCAGTTCCCATTCTTCTTTTTAAAAGGATTTATCTGGCTGATCCTGCATCCCTCAACAAAAAGAAAAAAAGGTAGTTTTTTTTTGTCACCCTGTGTGTCTGTGTAAGCAAGCAGAGCACAAAGAAATGGAGCCAGGCAGTGTTCTATGTGGGCAAGCGGGCAAGGGAGAAACACTCTGCGAGAGGCAGTGCTGCGGTCGGCTACAACTGACATAATCCTTCATGTCAGCAGCCAACTGCAGACTAAAACAACTTGGCTCCATATATTAAAAAAAATATTGGATAGTTTAGAGTGTGTTACCGGTCAGAATACCATCTCGTGGTTCAGGACATGTAGGAACCTCTTGAGCTTCGCTCTCGAGGTTCTTACATGTCCTGAACCTCTCAATGGTATTACTGACTGGTAATACATTCTAAACTATCCATTATTCTCTTTATAATTTTGTTAGTGACCACATGGACAAAGGGGTACGTATTGACATGGTATATCTCGACACTGGAAAAGCATTCGATACAGTTCCCCATGACCAGCTTGTTAAGAAACTATCCAATATGGAAATAAACAAATATATAGTCAGATGGATAAACAATTGGCTAACCAATAGAAGGCAGTCTGTTAGGATTAACTCAGTATGCTCTGAATATAGTAATGTGACTAGTGGAGTACCTCAGGGCTCGGTGTTGGGCCCGGTACTGTTTGGACTCTACATTAGTGACACGGGTAAAGGCTTGGTAGTGTTGTGTCTAAATTTGCTGGTGACACTAAAATAGGAGGAGATGTATCTTCTTACAATAAACACCTAACACTTACTCAAGATCTACTAGCTATTGAAAAATGGGGATTAGAGAACAAAATGAGATTTAATGAGCAGAAATGCTCTGTTCTACAATTTGGTAGAAATAATCCAGGTTACAAATATCACTTTAATGGTAAGATACTTAGACCTATAACAAGTGAAAAGGATCTTGGAATATAGGTGGACTCCAATTTGTCTGCATCGACTCACTGTCGCAACACTGCCTTGACCTCTAACAGACTTATACGCTCCATTAAAAAAACTTTTCTAACCAGGGACAGTGACTGCATTCTTAAATTATACAAAATTTACATTATTTCTCATCTTGATTATGGTTTACCCTTATGGAGTCCCTATCTAAAACAAGATATTAATCTAATGGAGAAAATCCAAAGGAGATTAACCAAATCTATCTATGGATTTAGAAATTTGGATTATAAGGATAGATTAAGCAAACTGAAACTCTTATCGTTGGAGACCAGAAGAATAAGAGGGGACTTATTATTTATGTATAAAGTCATGCAAAATCATGCACTGAGAAATCAATGCTGTATTCAATTAGTACATAGAAGTAACAATCTTATATCTCATAGTAAACAGATTACGATGCCTAGAGTGCTCACAGTGAAACGTTTTAATTAATACAACATATGTGCAGCCAGAATTTGAAATACATTACCTAATCAAATAGTCAATGCTCCCTCATTCGAAATGTTTAAAAAATATTTGGATGAATTCCTACTGCATAATAAAGAAGGGAAATTAACCCACTATGAGTGGGAGACAATTTAATGGGCACTTGCCTACTTCGTCTTATAACACCAAGTTAAACCAAATTAAAGTTAAACATCTAATGTAGCCAGTAGGTGGCCCATATCCCCTCAGACTGACTTTCATTCAGATTCTGTAAAATCTGAATCATATGTGAGGAGTTGCTCACATAACTTTCTATGCCCTTAATCAGCGGCTTAAGATGAAAATTCATATATGATGAGATAGGTTAAAATACTGACCCAGTCCCAGAGACAGTTGGTTTCCTGGGTGAATCTTGCTGATTCTTATGAATTTTAGGTATCGCATAAAACACTGGTACCCCAGGGTGTGTTTGTAACAGGAGTTCCCCTTTCCATTCCTTAAGACATATGTTATTAAGCATCTCTTTGATCTTCATTCTTATTTGTCTGCTGACTTGTCCAGTGGGATCACCTTCTAGCCTTACATAGTTTTTTCACATCATAAAGCAATTTCTGGCACATAGTCTTGTAATAATGCTATCCCATGATAACTATTTCCCCACCTTTATCTGCTTGTTTGACTGTTATACTGTTATCTTCCTTTAGTTGTTGTACCACTTCCCTTTCTTTGTTAGATGCCTGTCTCTTAGATTCTGCCTGTCTGTTTTCAAAAAGTTCTAGCATCTCCCTAGCTACTATTTTGATAAAAGCTTCTATTCCTGGGTTTTCACTTGTTGGTGTATTATAGGTAGAGCTGGCACCTGTAACCTCTCTTGTTGTTGTACTAGTCTATCTCCTGACTTTGTGAAAATGGTGATTTTAATCTCAGTGCTGTATAGAATTTTTGAAGTTGTGCTTCTAGTTTAACAGTATCTATGGCTGTGCTTGGGGGGCATCCTTTGCTTAAAACGTTTAATTCTATAGGTGTTAAAACTCAGTTATTTTGGCTACATTGGTGGCTTTAGTTTGGCTCCTCCGATTTCCCCTCTGCCTCCCCCTGTTGCCCCTCTTGGCCCTGGTTCTGCCTCCCATTCCTCCTCTACTGAACTTTGGATCTAGTTTGATATCTGCCCTCCTGGTGAAACATAGAAACATAGACTTTGATGGCAGATAAGGACTACTTGGCCCACCCAGTCTGCGTATTCCCCCTAGCTATTGTGTAATCTGCAGATCCTAGTTAACAAACAGCATGCTTCCTCCAACCCCCAACTAAAATTGCTTTATGTCTGTCTTATGCATTCTTGAATTCCCCCACTGTTTTTGAGCCCACAACCTCCTCAGGAAGGCCATTCCATGCATCCACACCCTCTCTGTGAAATAAAACTACCTCACATTGCCCCTGAGCCATCCCCCCTCTATCTTCAAATTGTGCCCCTTTGTTCTTGCACATCTCTTTTTCTGAAAGATGCTACCCTCTTCGACTTTGTTGATTCGCTTGAGGTACTTAAATGTTTCTATCATGCCCCCCCCCTCCCTATTTCCTCAAGGGTATACATATTAAGCTCTTTTAGACTCTCTTCATATGGCTTTTGGTGCAGACCCTGCACCATTTTAGTTGCCCTCCTCTGGACTGCCTCCATCCTGCCTATGTCCTTGCGGAGATAGGATCTCCAGAACTGCATGCAGTATTCCAGATGGGGTCTCACCAACTGTCTGTACAGAGGGATAACAACTTCTTGTTTTCTACTGGTGATGCCTCTTCTTATGCATCCCAGTATCCCCCAGCCCTCCTTACTGCCTTTTCACATTGCTTGCCTACCTTTAGGTCATCTGATATGACTACGCCCAGGACTCTTTCCATTTCTGTTGTTGTTAGTATCTCATCCCCCCATTGTGTACTCTTCCCCTGGGTTTTTGTTTCCCAGGTGCATTACTTTGCACTTCTTTGCATTGAATCTAAGCTGCCATACATTTGACCATTTCTCCAACCTTGCCAAGTCCCTTTTCATCCTTTTCACCCCACCTTGTGTATCAACCCTGTTGCAGATCTTTGTGTCATCTGCAAAGAGACATACTTTCCCTTCCAGTCCCTCTGCAATGTCACTTATAAAGACATTAAAAAGGACCAGCCCCAGTACTGAACCCTGCGGTACCCCACTAGTAACCCTCCTTTCTTCACTGTGGACTCCATTTACTATTACCCCCTGTGTCCTGTTGTCCAACCAGTGTTTAACCAGGCTACCATCCTAGGACCCACTCCCAGGCTGGTTAATTTGTTTATTAATCTTTTGTGTGGGACAGTGTCAAATGCCTTGCTAAAGTCTAGGTAGGCCAAGTCCACAGCCCCTCCCTGGTCAACTGCTTTGGTCTCCTAGTCAAAGAAATCAATTAGATTTGTCTGACATGATCTTCCCGCTATGAATCCATGCTGCCTTGGGTCCTGTGCCCCACTGGCCTCTAGGTACTCACCTTGTTTACTCAGGTGTAACCCATCCCAGCAGTACAGTGATTTGTTGTTACAAAATGTTTCCCAATGGGTTACTGATGAGTAGTCCATTTTAAGGGTCCATTTCCTTAACCATTCATTAATTATTTTGATCTTCCTCTCTTTTTGATAATTTGTTCTAGGGACTGGAAATGTCTCAGAAAAATAAATTTCACAGTTCGCACACTTCAAAGTTTCCCCCAGACTAATGAATTCATTCTTTATTTCATCAATTGAAAGTCTGTTAACATCATTGGTGCTAGCACGTACTATAACTAATGGATTTTGACCAGAATTGTGAAGAATGTTTTTACACATACTGTGAATATCCTTAATACCAGCACCCCTAAAGGAAGAGCTAGCAATGTTGTGTTTATCCTTCCTACAGACAATTGTATCAATATATTTTGTTATGGAGTCACCATGAACAAAGTACTGTCTAGGTGAATCATTTGTGGTCATAGTAACCATTGGCTGGGGATTATCAGTCGAGGAAGTAGAAGATATAGACACACACCCTGTATCTGAAACACCAGAGGATACTATATCCGTAGTATGCTCAAAAGTTGTTACCAGGTGTTTGGCTTTGGCCTTATATTTACCTCCCACAGTTGCTTTGTTGGATACATTTGTTTTACTGGGTGGAATACTGAGGGGTGAGTGCTCTGGTGGGGCGGGGCTGTGGGTAGCAGTGTTAAGGGGGAAATAGGCATAACCTCATTTGCAGAATTGTTGTTGTCATCCTGATCATTACATACATTTTCATTGTTCTCATTGGTGTTTAATGTTTAGCAAAGGTTCATATCTATTGCTCAAAACAACATTGTTTCCCGTAGCCCTTCGTCTAGTCTTGTATTTATGGCCTATGTTTACTTCAGACCAGTCACCCGCATCAGAGATATCAAGATCAACTTCTCCACCTGCTCATTTCCTTTTTTCTGTGGGTTTAATCCTGCCATGAAAATCATTTACAGGAAGTGATGTAGACAAATCAGAATTAATGTTAGTACTGACATTGTTACCCAAGTGTGATGTTGAGTTCATTTCGCATAACTTGGACGTCATTACCTCCTGTTGTTTATGAAGGTTTCAGTATCTTCTCTTAGTACACTGTTGTTACCGCTTTTATCACAAATGTAAAATGCACTCTGGGGAAGACTAACAAATAGAGTGTACATGCCACCGGTTGAACATCTTAGTCCTGTCTCTCCATCCAGAATCATAATAACGTCTCTCGAATTAGAGGTGGATGGGTCTGTGGAGTTTTTCCCAGGACTGGGGGATGATGCTAAACAAATCTGTCATTTTTAATATAGTAAGATAACTATCCAGGTGTTCTAAAGATATTATAAAGAGAGAGGCACTTATGTTAGGTTAGGGTATAAGCTTCAGCCCTCTTTCCTCTTTCCACCCTTGACACACGTGACACGCACACAAACGTATGTGTCTCTGTGCATGTCTCTGTGTGCATGGCCATGTGCAACCTCACTTGTGCTCACCCCGTTCACATGGAGCTGAGGTTATATGAGTGCTGGGCAGGAAGTATCACCAGGTCACTTCCTGTTCCACGCACTCACACAAAGTACAATGCTGTGCTTTAAAAATAATAAAAACTACTGCCACCTCATGTGGTGGACTTCTATAGCAGTCTGGAGCATCACCCTTGCCCCAGGTACACTATCTTAGCACAGAATGGAAATTACTATGGGTGAGGTCAAGGCTGTGGAGCAGGGTAAGCCTCCACAGTCCCACAATGCCTTATGGCCAGGAAGTCAAGGCTAGTGTGGTTTCCATAGCAATGGCTTGAAAACCAACCCCTCAAACAAGCAGATAAAGGTGGGGGAACAGTTATCATAGAATAGCATTATTACAAGACTATGTGCCAGAAATTGCTTTATGACATGAAAAAACTATGTAAGGCTAGAGGGTGATCCCACTGGACAAGTCAGCAGATAAATAAGAATGATGATTAAAGAGATGCTTAATAACATATGTCTTAAGGAATGGAAAGGGGAACTCATGTTACAAACACACCCTGGGGTACCAGTGTTTTATGCGATACCTAAAATTCATAAGAATCAGCAAGATTCACCCAGGAAACCAACTGTCTGTGGGACTGGGTCAGTATTTTAACCTATCTCATCATATATGAATTTTCATCTTCAGCTGCTGATTAAGGGCATAGAAAGTTATGTGAGAGACTCTTCACATATGATTCAGATTTTACAGAATCTGAATGAAAGTCAGTCTGAGGGGATATGGGCCACCTACTGGCTACATTAGATGTTGCTGATTTACATACATCAATACCACACGATGAGGGGATATTGGCCATGGCACAGATGCTGAATGGGAGACTGGCAGGTACACATCCCAGCACATCAGTGCTGCAAGATTTGGGAACAGCCATCCTAACTAAAAACTGTTTTGCATTTGAAAACATGAAAACATTTTTTTTCACAAAGCAGAGCACTGCAATGGACTCCAAAATGGCCCCTGCATATGAAAATTCATATAGACAGTCAGACAGATACACACATGCTCACACACACACACACACACACACACACACACACACACACACACACACACACACACATATTTGAAATGGAACACATTCTGAACAGGGAGAAAAAACAATTTTTGATCAAATCAAAACATACAAGTGTTTTACAGATGATGTGTTTGTCATATAGCAAAGCAGTGAAGAGGATCTGAGAAACTTTTTTGAATATACCAACTCACGTTCAGAGCATCTCAAGTTCAGCTTGAACTACAATGCAGAAAGTACGCCTTACTTAGATTTGAATATTTATGTAAAAAAGAATAGGCTCCAAACAAGCAATGGGACAGGAACACTTTGCTGCATCACAACAGTAATCATGAGCGCCACGTGAAAGAGAGTATTCCCTACTCGCAGTTCCTAGGAGTATACAAGAACTACAGTGAGGAAGAGAAGTTCCAAGAACAACTGGGTGTCACACGTAAAATATTTTAGAACACAGGATACCCTAAGGGGGTGTTAACTAAAGCACGAGAGAGGATTAGGACAGTCACGAATAGGGAGGTGATTGTAAATAGAGAAATGAACGAAAACTCATAAACAGAAGACAGACTGGCCTTGGCCATCAAGAACAATGATAGCCACCAACAGGGCAGCTGTAGTCTCAAGGGGAAGAAGGACTACTAAATTAGCATGCAGGCAGTAGAAAGCTGCACAGCCGAGGGGACACACACGCAAGGGCAGCAGCTCTGCAACAGCTATGTGTTTCTTACCAGTGTGACTAATATGCATTATCTGCATTTCTGTGAGTTTTTAACTTCTGTTTCTCATGTATGGGACTGTTTGCTGAAATGAGGAAGGGGAAGAGTAACGAGAGGGACAGAGGGAGGGACAAGGGAGGGAGAGCCGGTGCCACTGGAGGATGAACCCATCACAAGACCACAGCATGCCAATACAGCAGCTATATTCTCAAGGGGAGGCAGGACTACTAAACTGGTGTGCAGGCAGTAGGAAGCTGCACAGTCAAGGGGACACAAGTAAGGGCAGCAGTTCTCCAAAAGTGAAGTGTTTCGTACCACCACAACTAGCATGCATTATTTGCGTTTGTGTGGATTTTAAACTTCTGCTTCTCATGTGTGAGACCATTTGCTAAAACAGGGAAGAGGAAGAGGGAGGAAGGGACAGAGGGAGAAAGGAAGGGAGAGCCAGTGCAGCACACCAATAGGGCAGCTATAAACTCTTTAAAACTCCCAGAGCCTCAAGCAATCCCTCGTGTGAGCGACCCTGAAGCATAAGTGCCACGGAGCGGTCTGACTCAGTAGCATCTGGAAATATCGGCAGGGCATCCATAGGGGAAACAGCAGGCTGCAGGTCAAGCTGGTCGGTAGAGGATAGGTAAAGTAAGAAAGTGTAAGGGAAGCATAATCAGTAGTTCAACAAAAGTAGCAAGGTTCCTGATCTAGGGACAGTCGTCAGAATAGGCAGCTGGTGGTAGCAGTGGTATTACTAGATCTCTGATACTCACTATCTAGGGTCAGCCTACAGGGGAACTAGCAGGAGGGATAACCACAATATTTGGGGATCTCAGATACTCCCTATTTAGGGTCAGCTTACAGGAGAGTTAGCAGACAGAGAGCTAGCAGAAAGGTATATAGCGCATTTAGAGTCAAAAAGATGTTTGAAATCCTGCATTACTAGTGATTCATAAGTTAGAAGAGCTAGCGAGATGGGGGGGATTGAAGGTAGACCTGGGTTTAAAGGTCACAGGTTTATTCTCCATTTTCATTTGTTGTATATCAACATCCTGACAGGGAGGTCCCTGTAAAAAAGAGACATCATTTTGTGCTTCATTCCACAGACTTTCCAAGGAATTAAAGGTCTCATTCAAATCACCAGAGTTGGAAAGTTCAACTCCCCCGACAACTCCTGCATAGTTCCTATAGTAGTCTCAGAAGTGACATATTCAAGACTTTCAAATGGACCCATTAGCGGTCTCGGTATTGTCTCTGTAGTAGACATACGATCTGAATGTTCAAGTCCCACCAACATATCGCTAACTTCCTTAGCTGTAATATTGATATTTAAAGTCTTATCTAGACCATTGGGATTAAGGTGTTCTGATCCCATCAATGAATATTCATTCGAGACTAACGGGGTTACAGGAGTAGCATGTTTAGTACTAAAAGACATTTTCAAACATATTTTTTGAATGAATTTCTTAATGTCTGTATATATGTTGAACTCGTTCACTTTTGGTTGGGGTACAAATGAAAGTCCTCTGCTAAGGAGTCTCAATTGGAAATTGCTAAATTCAGCATCAGATAAGTTAATTACTCCATTTATTTCATTTTGCTCCTCAGCTTGTCTAGAATGCTGCTTGTACCTCCTCTCCCTTCTGCCGCATCTTGTTTTTCGCCCTTTTTTGAAGTGGCTTTGGTGTTTCTTGCAAATGTAACTTGCTTGGTATAAACTTCAGGATGACCGGCACACTGTAATATTTTAACTTCAGTGTTGTTAATGTCAGATGCAATATTAGGTCTCCGTGATCCTCTGGAATGATTTGATTTCTTGTAGTTACCTTTGTAAATGTAATTGAGCATAAACTGAGTGTAACCCCCCTGCAAATGGGGGTTCCTAAAAGTTTCCTAATAGCTTGCCTAAAGGCCCCAGCCTGGATGGTGTTCGGCACTTAAGCTGCCTATTGTGAGTGCTTCTAGAGCCTCTGGTACTGTCTTTTTAAGAGCTGTCTGCTTACAAGCAGGGCTGGAACCTAGGGGGGCTGTGTGGTTCCTTGCTCGAGTCCCGCTCGATCTGCTGACAAAGTGCTCCGTTTCTGCCGTCACTAAGTGGGCAGAGTGAGCACTATCCAGGGACGTAGCTGTTTGCTAGCGATCTGTTAGAGTGGTGGTGAAAATGTAAATTGTCTAACTTGCCTTTCTTGCAGCTGGGACTTCATGTGCTTTGTCCCTCCATTTTGGATCTGAACTGCAGACTAGATCCAACCAGGAGGAAGGGACACCTAAAATGGAGTATTGAGTGACCAACCAGGATCAGGACTCTCTCGGGAGCCGGCTAGCAATGGAGGATATAGCCAGTAATTCTGGGAAGTGAAGTTCTGGACTGTAGTGCCTTTTTTGCACCAATGGGGAAAGTTTTGAGTGACTGGCAACTGAAGCCCACCAACTGGACCGGGTGGCGCCTGACTTGTAATTCCCTGCCTAGTGGCTTAGAAGGCAGATCTGTTGTGGCTATGACTGAGAAAGGAGCTCCGGGCTTCTGCGCTGCAGAGTTTTCATGCGGGAAGCGTGTGTGGAGGCTGAAAGTTGGGCGGTGCGTTTGCTGTGGTGATTTGGACTGAATCTGCTGTTACAAAGGAAAGGAGAGGCTATGTAGCCAAGAACCAGGCTTACCTTGTAGAGGACTGGAGAAATTGCTTCATTGTGCTTGGTCTGTCAGGAGAGTGAAACTGCATCGCAAACTCCCGGGTTAGCAGAAAGTGTGATCAGGACATGACTGCAGCTGCCTGGTATGGTAACTTTCTTTTACATATAAATGTGTGGGGTGTGTTCTGTTCACAGAACCCTGTTCCACGGCTGTGTGAAAGGCGTCCAGAAATTCATGTCACTCTCGGGGACAGCGTCCAGCCAAAAGTAGTGAGTGAAAATCAGGGTAGCTCCCTGCCAGCAGTACCGTTAAATTGCAAGTGTTTCATCTGATTTTCTTTCTTGATACATGAACTGAGCCGACCTGTTCCGGATTACAAATTGGGTATTGTGCAAGTGGTTTCCATCTCCAGGCCCCAATCAGCTGCACCGATCCTGGCTAGCCACCCCCATCCTGGGTACCCAGTGAAAGTAACAATTAGGGACTCTGACATTGTGCACAATGCTGCGAATATTGATGTAATTGATCTAATCAACCTGATTTCCCCTCTGTCCTTGTTGCCATCCCCTAAATAAATCAGATCTGGTTGTTTCAGCAAAGTTACACTGACTAAGATATGTGTTTGTGTTAAAATATTGTACAGTGGTTATTGTATTACCTCATTTTGCTTTACAGTGGGTTTCCAGAATCGAGCTGACTGAACCAGTCCTGGGGGTAAGCGTATACCGTGAGGGTACTTCTGATATATTGTGTGGGTCACTAGTGGGAAGAAAGGGGGGTTGCAGTGTCCCAGAGGGCTGTGGCCAAGTCATACCAGACGGTATTAGCCCTGACCTCTGGGTGGAGGCACCCACCATTGGACCTAGGCCCCTCAACCTGTCAGTAGTCAGTCAGGCAGGGGTAGTAGCCCATGGGATAGCGCCACTTGGGGGTTACACTGAGAATATATTACAGAGGTCCAAATGTAGCTGATTCTTTAACTAATAGTTTATATGTAAAACACCAAGAACCTAGAACCACCTGGCTCCCCCCTCAACCTTTTGGCTGCTTTCACTGTGGACACTGTAATGTGTGAACATTTTGTCAACAAGGACCAACATTTCTGCATCCACATTTTGATAGAAATAATAAGAAAATTGAAATTTTACATTTCATTAATTGATCTACAACATATGTAATATATGTTGTACAATGTACTTGCCCTCATATATTTTATTTTTTATTTTTTATTTACTGTATAATCGGAATTACAATCCTTTGAGTCATAGACTCTTTTGCAAAGGCTCCACGTTGTTTACAGGGGGTGGAGGGAGAACAAAGTACAAGGATGACAGATGGAACGAGCAATTATATACAGGTTTCAGTACAGACAATATTTATACACTGGCTCCACGGTGGTTACAGGGGGTGGAGAGAGACACAAGACAGTGAAAAACAATAAAAAGAAGCAAATTTTATAAACACTTAGATTATTTACAGGTTACAGAATTGACATGGTAGTTCAGAGGCGTTTTGATAGCATTAGGAGGCATACATGTGAGCCCAAGACAGAGCTAACACAGAGGGCGGTTCATAGGATCTAGGAAGTCCCTGAGTCAGTAGAGGGGTGAGGGAGGAGTGTGAGCAGGCCTTACTGGCATTCACATTTAGCGTTTTCAAAGAGGTGGGTTCGAAGGCCAGTTTTGAAAAGTGAGATGCTGTGGGCCTGGGAGAGAGTAGGGGAAGGGTGTTGAGCCATTTGGGGGCACGGTAGCGGAAGAATCTCTGCCCTAGGGACATTCAACATGGGGGGACCGTGAAGGATGAGGTAGCCGAAAGTCTGGTAATCTGCCTGTGAGGGGCCGGGCTGATGATGGGGAGTAGACCGGCTGGAGGTGGATCTTTTTTGCTAGGATGCAGGTTTGATATTTGAGTCTTTGATGGAAATTAAGCCAACCAGTTAGTGTGTACAGATCGCAGGTGTGGGTGAGTCTATCACAGCCAGTAATGAGGTGGCAGACTTTATTAAGCGCTATGATTATTCTACTTAGGGTGGAGTTATCAGCAGTGCTGTAGATAACAATCCCATAATCAATGAGTGAGAGGATGGAGGAGGTGACAGCTATCTGCATGGCTTGGGCAGGCAGGCTGTTTTTGATCCTGTACAGGGTACCAATTCTGGAGCTGATCGCTGACGAGAGGAGGCGTACATGTCTGTGGTAGGAGAGGGAGGTATCTAAGGTGATGCCCAAGTATTTAAAATGAGTAACATGTTCCAGATGGGTACCATCCAAGTTTGTAATATGGAGTGCCATCTGGCTGTGTGGGCTTTGGTGATGTGCAAAGGTCATGGACTTAGTTTTGGAATAGTTAATGATCAGGCGGTGATCAGCGAACCAGTTTTCCAGCTTCCTGAAAAACCCCTGGAGGGTGAGCTGGAGGGTGTTTGGCTGTGGGTGTTGCCAGTAAAGAACAGCATCATCAGCATAAAGTAAGAGATGACCACTGCAAGCTTAGTGAGTTAAGGAAGAGTGTGATAAGCAGTGGGCCCAGAATTGACCCCTTCGGAACGCCAGAGCAAACAGATTTGGGGGTGGAGATGGTGAAGTTGATTCTTACTTGCTGAAAGCGACCCGAAAGGTAGTCCTTGAACCAGGCCGAGGCCTCAGAGGTCACATTTAGTTGTGGCAGGACTTGGATGAGTAGATTGTGATTGACCATGTCAAATGCCTTCGTTAAGTCTACATAGATGGCCCCTGCAATAGACCCATGGTCTAGGGCCCCATGGATGAACATTGTTAGTTCAGTGAGAGCCGTGATGGTGCTGTGGCCAGCTCAGAACCCATGTTGTTCCTTACTTAGGAGGTTGTGTCTCGTAAGATGATCCGTTAGCTGGTCTGAGACTATTTTTTCTAGCGCTTTAGAGAGAGGAGGGAGTATTGAGATTGGCCTATAATTACCGGTGTGGGTGGGGTCACCGTTCTTTAAGATAGGAGCGATCAAGGCTTTTTTCCAGGTAGAGGGGAACTACCCGTGGCAGAGTGAAAGGTTAAGAATTTCTGTGAGATGGGGTAGTGTGACATCAAGGGTAAGCCTAATGAGTTTTAGGTCCAGGGAGTCATTGCTGTAGCGGGTGTTAGCAATAGTTTTGGAGATATAGCGTTTGGCCAGGTTGCAGGGAATGGTTCAGAGCCGGAAAGGGGGTGGGAGGTCTATACTCGCTGAAAAAGGTGTGGGGGGGGTTTTGGAAGGGTGGAAGAAATTTGGCGGGAGGATATGAGAGAGGTCGGAGAAGGAGTTGTTGAGGGCTTCAGCGATTTTAGCTGGGTCTTGGGTAATGTCCTTGTTCACATTGAGTTGGGTAGGGGTGGGGGAGCGAGTTTTGCCACTGATTTCCTGTATGTTGCTCCAGAATTTTTTCCCATCTCCCCAGGAGGTGGAGAGGGTATGCTGGTAGTAATCAGCTTTTGCCCTACGTGTGGCCCAGGTGCATTTATTACGCGCCTCCCTATATAGTTGTCTGTCCCTAGTGTGCTGGGTGTCTATGGCCCTGTGCCAAAGGTTGTCCCTGTGTTGCATAAGGTTTATTAAGGAAGGTGTGATCCGGGGGGTAGTCCTCGTTTTCACCACCTGCTTTGTGAGGGTGGCAAATATGTCACAGGCTTTGTTAAAAGTAATTATAAAGTGTGTAAGGGCAGTACCCACTGACTGTGCGTTATATAAGGGTAGCCAGTTGCTATTTGCAAGGTATTCTTTGAGGCGATTAAGGCCTCCTTTTTTGAGCTTTCAATGCCATGTCATTGTAGGTGGTGCTGGGGGCAGTTTACCCGACCACCAGCAGATAACCCGGGAGTGGTCACTGATAGCATCAGGGAGCACTGTGGCCCGGGTGATGTTACGTGGTCTGTTGGTAAAAATAAGGTCTAATAGTGTGGAGGTCCCGGTTCTTGTGTCACACCTTGTAGGGGAGGTAACAATTTGGGTGAGGTCCATAGCCTGTGCTGCGTCTTGAAGGTGGAGGAGGATGGGGATAACCAGTCAATGTTGAAATCGCCCATTAATATGGTTCGTTAGTATTTGGGAGGCGAGAGATAGTGTGTAGGATGGATTCATACGCAAGTTTCTGGTTTCTTGGGGGGATATAGGCTGAGATGACGTGGATAGTTTTAGAGCCCAGACTAATTTTGACTGTAAGTGTCTGTGCCCCATGTTCTGGGGGGGGGGGGTGTCCACGACTGTGGCACCGAGTGTTGATTTAATGAATATTGCGCAGCCACCCCCACGCTTATCTGATCTATCTGCCCTCAGAAAGTTATAGTTACTTAGGGAGACTGCAACATTGGGGATTTTTTTGGATAGCTAGGTTTCTGAGAGGGCTAGAATGTCAGGGGCACGTTGGGCAATCCAACCTTGTAGTAGCATGTGTTTTTTTAGGAAGGCTACAAATATTAATTGATGCTAGCAGCAGTCTTCCCTGAGGTTTGTTTGGGGAGGTTTTTGTGATGGGGGGTCCAGGGTTGGGGTGAATATTTCCAGATAGTAGGAGTAGGAGTAATGTGTGTCGTAGTAGAGACAGCCTGCAATGCTTGTGGGACCCAAGCTGGGAATGATAGAGTGACTGTTTTATTTTTTTGTTGTGGGCGGGTACTGGTAGACAAGAGATGACGCAGGGAAGCAGGGAGGTTGCAGAGGGGTGAACCAACGTCGTGTCTTCGTGGGTGGAGGGGGCCTGTGGTGCAGGCTGGAGCAGGGCAGAGGTACAGTGTTGACCCATTTGTAGAGAGGGTGTGAGTGCAGGAGTATGAGAGAGAAGGTAAATTAGCACAAATTGACATTGGCGTGCGGCGTAGGGGTGTCTGTGCCAGCCAATGTCTGAGATAGGTGAAGGAATAGGGTAGGTGGTGAAGTCATGAGGTGGAGGAGCCACGTGGAGGGGTTGTAGAGCAAGGAGAGTGAGCCTGCTAGTCAGCAACGTTGTGATTAGGAGGAAATGCATTATGAGTTTATTCCAAGAGAGAATGTGAAACAGCGGCCTCTAGGGTTGGAACTGTATAACCTGCAGCTGGAAAAGTGGGCTGATAGGTTATTTCGCCCTGTCACCTGATTTGCACAGGGTATAAGTTCAGGAGCCAACCAAGGGTGGTGGTGGGGGTGGTGGTGGACGAGCATGGCATTCGGCCGAGGCTTAGCCTGTCAGCCAAACTGAGGGGCAAGGCCGCTGCTTTCTGCTGGGGAGACGAGGCAAGGCTGGGGCTGGCAGCTAATTGGAAAAAAAGGCGCCACACAGCAACAGATTCCTTGTAGGTGAGCAGCAAATTACCTGGCTCAGCATGCTGTGCTTTCTTGGGCAGGAGGCTCTGCTGGCCCTCATGACCTCCGGTCTCCACGGGGAAGGGGGGGTGGTGGTCTGCAAAGAAAATGGAGAAGACAATGGGTTTATATAGGTAGAACAAAAAGGATGTTCCGAGAACGCATGCAAGAACGTGTTAAAGCTAGACATAAAATTGAACCAAATACTCCCATAGGCATTCACTTTGAATTATGCACAACAAGGATGTTAGTGCATTTACCTTTATGGGTGTAGATCATATTAAGGAAAATATAAGAGGGGGTGATAGATTAAATAAATTGTCTAAACTTGTGCAAAAATGGATTTACACTATGTAAACCCTTCACCCATTTGGTCTGAATGATTGTTTAGATGTTACAGTGTTTCTATAGTAATTTGCATCTTAACTAGGCTCTCCTGAGGTATTGCTGGTTCATACATTTGTTTGGATATACCTCTCCTTGATGATGCTGCTTCTGTACATATTTATTTGGATATATTTTTCTTCTGTGCTGCTGTTTTTGTATAGAATTTATAACATATTGCTATTTAAATGACGTGTTAATTAATATGTATAGCATGTAAATATTTAAAATAAGTTGTGTTTACTGGTTAGTAACTTTTGCTACATTTGTAATATAACAAGTATTCCAAGATTGTTCCTACACTGTACTATTGTATGAATGCTATTGTCAATTGAATTGATAAATGAATTATAGTTTCTTGTTATGAGCTGTCACTTTAAAGGTTTTTTGAATAAATACCACCAGGCCAGCATTCAAGACACACCCCCTGATGAAGAGTCATGCCTTGGACTCGAAGCGCTGGGTTGTAGCCATGGGCTCTGGCTATTTGAATCACCACCATCTGGGTTTTCTCAATTTTTTTTTGACTTGCGAGAGCTGTTTTTGCCTTGTGTTTTGTGTCACACAGTATGCACCTAGGTGACTGTGGGATTCAAACTCAGGTCTCCAGATCTGCAGCTCAGAGCCTTAACCCACTGCACTATACTGCCTCCTGCCATCAAAAATGGAGAGTGATGAGTACCAATGCCCGTAGATAACCGCGATATTTGGGGATCTCAGATACTTCCTTTTTTAGGGTCAGCCTACAGGAGAGTTAGCAGACAGAAGAGCTAGCAGGAAGGTATATAGCGCAGTCCTAAAACAGGCCTACAAACAGTCCAGAGTAGAATATACAAAAGGTTTAAGGAGGTCACCTAAGGACAATTTTAGGAGAACCTAAAAACTAAAATGTGAGGAGGGAGAATACACTGGAGGCATAGTCTAGCAGGAATGGTTGTGGGGTGCAGAGAATGTAGAGCGGCTGTTTCTGGGAGCACTTTGGGAGATGGGGGGATGCCTGTTTGCAGGAAGATTAGTCAGCTGAGGGAGGAGGTGTGGCAGCTGAGGCAGGAAATGGGTGTGCTGATGGAGGGGTGATTTATTGAGTCATGAAGGGAGGGGTAGAGGGGATGCGGGGTCTGGAGTCTGTTAAAGGGCTGGAAGCAGGTATAGCCATGGAAGGCAAGGGGTTGTAAAGAACAGGTACCTAGGCAGGTCCCAGAGGTCCTCCTCCCTCAGCAAGAGAGAGGGCCCAGGAAAGGGGGGTGGACTACAATGAAGTGAAAGGGTAAGGCTGGACGGGGAGGGTCACTGAGAACATCTCCAGAGTTGCAGATGCAGAACTGATTCCTCCCACTGCACAGTGAGGAGGAAGGGGAACCTGGTAGAATGGGGAGGAACAGTTGGATAGGGAGGGAGGGAGGGAGGTAGTGGGGGAGGTGTCAGTGGAAGTGGGAGTGGGGTGGGAGATACAGAGTTCGGGTATGGTTAGTACCTTTTAAGAAGCCCAAAGTTGGACATTTTCTTACTGAAATATGATTTTTCGCAGGACAATATGTAACCTTGACCAATGCAACATATTTGTTTTCCCTAAATAATTAGAATTAAGACTAAATGTAGTTGTTTTAGTTGTTTCTAAAGTTTTTTATCATTTTAAGGTATTTTAGTTAAGATATTATAGTTTTTTGCAACATTTAGAGGAAAGTCAGAAAATATTTTTTTCTACTATAATGTCAGGACAAGTAGTATTTTTCTTTTTTTTTTTATGCGGGACACAGCTGCCCAAATCAGGACTGTCCTGGGAAAATCAGGAAAGGTGGTAACCCTAAGTTCAGGTGATAGGGGAAGGCCAGATGGAGAAGGAGAGGGGGAGGACAAGAGGGCAGGACACGGGGAAGCATAAGGGAAGAGTAGAAGGAAGGCCAGGGGGACAGCAGAAAGATAAGACAGGGTGTGCTAAGGGGGAGAAAGAAGGGAAGGATGGAAGGGAGCAGGGGACAGCTGGGGTAGTAAGTTATAGGGAAATACAAGAGGGACAAGAGGGGAAAGGGTAGATAGGTGGGAGTGGGTGGCAGAACGGACTGAAAGGAGGGAGGGCCCAGGATGGAGGAGGGACAGCGGTAATCTTCAGGGATTCAATAGTGAAGAGCGTGAAATGAGGTGGGAAGAACTCAATGGCAAGCCATAAGAGGGTAGAATGTATACCAGGGATGATGGCAGAACAGTGGGATAGCTGATAGTGCAGTTTGTGGGTCAGGGGCAGGGAAACCCACATTATAGTGCACCTGGGGATGACAGACCTTGCAAGATGTGAAATGAAGGAGGTGCAAGAGAGGTTCCAGGAAATGGGAGAATTTGTAGCGAGGTAGGGAGGACTGTAGCTTTCTCAGAGGAGCTTCTAGTTCCGAGGGCTAGTACACCAAGGAAGGCAAGGATAGAGGAATTTATTAGATGGCTTAGAGGGTGGTGTGAAATGGAGGAGTACGGGGGACTTCCAGTGACGTCACGGAGCTGCTGCAAGTCTAAGAACGGAGCTCTGTACTCTTCAGGACAATAAACTCCTCAAGCTAAAATTTGCAAAATATTTCTACAATGTCAGGAGGAAGATGGAAAGCAGACAGGGGCAGCAGAACAGCCCAAAATGCCACATTAAACCATCAGATGCAGATGGATTATCATTGAATGCCAGAAGCTGGAGCAGGAGCCCTACACCACCCAGCATAAGAGGCCTGGAATACGATACAGATGGGGAGGCTGAACACTTCTCCCGCTCCCGCTTGAGATGCTGCTAAAAGAAATTAAGAGCCTGAGAGACGAGAATAAAAAATAATTTAAAAACCTTTTACAGAAGCTCTCTAAAGTAGAGAAGTGCCTTGATCATGCGGAGTAACAGATAGCAGCAATGGAAGAGGGCTCAACTCGTCCGGGCCATCAAATCTCTCTTCCAACAAACAATTGTTTTGCAAGCCAAATGCCTGGATTTGGAGGGGGAGATCATGCCGCAACAACCTCAGAATGTATGACTTTGATGTGAGGGCTGAAATGGCCCCAATGACTGCCTTTCTCGAGAACTTACTTAAAGATATTCTAGACTTACCACCTACTTATACCTTCACAATAGAAAGGGCCCACCATTCTCTAATCCCCAAGCCCTCTTATCCCAACGCCCAACTCTACTTAGTTGTCATGGAACTTTCTCTTTTTTATTCTTTTTTCGCCTCCTTCTCTCCACTGCAACAGCTCTCTTCTGGGATACCTAGGCTAGGAATCCCCTAGTCTCACCCCAGGTAACTCCCCTGAGGAGCCGATTGACCCTACCCCCATCCTGCCTTAGCCTGGCCCCCCAGGCAGGGAGGGAGAGGGTCCTGGGTCATCCATCTCCCAGTCCATTAGAGCATGTGTTAGGTGGTCCATTGATCTCCTCCTTAGGGAGCCTGGTTATGAGATCTGGGGCAGCCGGGTCCCGTCTACAGCCACCTTGACAGGGTTTTTGCTCGTTCCTCTCCCTGCTCCCAAGGACGCTGGTACACTAGGGAAGCCAAGAAGGCTGAGCCATGTTGAGAAGTGCCTCCACTCCAGCTCCTGACTGATGTCCTCCCCTCCCAGTCACACTGCAGCCCCGCTGCAGCACCACCTGTGGTCACCCAGTTGTGGTAAAGTGGCGAGACCCATAGCCCACCCTCCCCAGAGGGGGAGAGCAGCCCCTCGGGTGCTCAATCCTTCTGCCCCGGCCAACCCTCCAGCAACCCGAGCTCGCTCCTGACTTCATGTCACTGGCGCCACAATCAGTAGCAATACTGCTGCACTGATGGGCTGGCAGTTGTCATGAAATTTAACAGCTACAAAATAAAGGAGGACATTTTGAGATGGGCATGGGCTAAACGGGATATTACTTACTTTTCCTCTCGGCTAACGTTTGATCATGATTATCCTCCAGAGGTTCAGTAAACCAGGCAGCAGTATGTACCATTTATTAAGCTGCAAAAGGATAGAGGGATCCATTTTCAGATGCCATACCCAGCACACCTGAAAATCTTTTGGGAGGAAGGACAACAGATCTACCATATGGCAGAAGAAGCACTACAGGCCATGTTATCTAAATGTTTCTCCGTACCATTGCAGGAGGCAGACTGTATTCTGAAGAGGTGAGGGTTCCAACCAGACTGGATCCAGATATCACAGAAGAAGAAAGGCACTTCCACTCTCCAAATAGCCAGGGATGTGCTATAACAGATTGGTGCACTGACTCGAGCTCCTAACCGAACCGCTCAAACTGTTGCTGCTGAAATTGAGCATTGAACAACTAGCAAGAGCAAGGTTTGCTCTCACTTCTACTGTTTTGTTTGTATTACCTGGGAAGGGGCTAGGCTTTCTTTGTACCCATGAACATTACCTGAGACTTTTAATCTTTTTGGCTACTCTATAGGTGCTCCCTGTGACTCTTCCCGATATGCAGCCAATCTCTGCCAGCATCAATCAAACTCAGGTACATCACATATTGGGCAGTAATAAAGATGAACATTTTCTTCTTTGTGACTTTAATTTCATAAGTTTTGGCTGCTCACTTGGGAACTTTTTTCATCTTTTTGGGGGCGCAGCTGTTACATCGAGAAGTTTGTATATATGTCTTTGGTTAATATATAGGTTGGGTGGAATATGAGTGGCAGCAGACCCTCAGTTGCATAAAATTAATAACCAAGTTAATGTTTGGATATTGCAGTGGTCCTATATATGCTATTATAAATAATATGGCTATGTGGGGAACCCCCCCCAATTTGGTAGATATGGAAGCAGTGTCATAACTTAAGGACTATGGGGCAGTCACTGCTCCAAGTAAATCCAGAGAGTTCTTCTAATGTCAAAGGTGCTCTTTCTGGCTAAGGCACTCCCCACTTATAAGGGTATGCAAGTTGATAGGGATTGGGCATGGAAATGTTCTGACAAATTGAAGTGCCTCATGCTATATCTTGCAGTGTCTGTATATAATATACCTGCCTGCCCACTTTAACCATGCAAATAATTTCTCTCCATTATGGAGAGTGTGGTCCTAAAAGGGTTGAACCTACAGTATGAGCTTTTTTCAGGTTTAGACCTTTTTTTGGCAAGCTGTCCGTAACTTAGTATTTCAGGATTTTGTCCTGTTACCCAAGCTGCATTGTTTCTTCAAGTGGCTCTAGAAGAGGTTCTCATTAATCTGAGGTGCACTGTCCTCTTCTTTCCCTACCACACTTTTTGCCCTTCTATCTGTCATAATGGGTGGGGTATAGAAGTCTGCTAGGTCAGACTTTCAACCTTGGGAGTTTATGTTTGATTCAGTGTTGTGGTTCACCCTGTTGGCAATGTTTTTGTTGTATTTCTGGGGTCATTATTTGTATATGAACTATCTATGTACATTTAGAAATTGGTACTGTGCATTACAAGTATTAAGACAAGAGACTAATGGGAACCATTTTCAGGTAGTCCAAAGGTCTGAGATACCTGATGGCCAAGGCTACAGTGATTTTTTCTTTTAATCTCCATGGGTTAACGAACCCGGTTAAACGCAGCAAGATTCTTAGTTTCCTGAGAAAGACCCAAGTGGATGTTATGTTTCTTCAAAAAACTCATCCCCCCACACCAAAAACATGCTAAATTAGGTAAATTTGGTTTTGGGCGTTGGCCTCGGCCTCCTATAAAAAACGGAGATGTAGAGGAGTCTCAATATTAGTGCCCACTCGAGTCCCTTTTGAACAGCTAGACACTTTCATTGGTAGGAAGGGAAGGTTCGTTCTCATGAAGGGTAGATATCAGGGCAACCTGGTGACTCTAGCCTCTGTTTATTTCCCCCCAGGCTCAGAATTTACACTGTACCACTCTTTCCTGCTTACCCTACAAGAATGGGCCAAAGGCCAAAGGGGATATTATCTGGGGGGGAGGGGTCTTAACTTAACATTGAATCCACAATTGGATACCACTTCCAGCATTCCCAGGAAAGAGCATAAAATTGCCAAAGCATTTTCTGGTTTACTGGGAGAGATGGGTTATGTGGACACTTGGCATTACCACAATGGGGGTCGAAGGAACTATACATTCTACTCTTCAGCCGCCATATGTATTCCCACATAGACTACTTCATCTTACCCAAAGACAATTTCCAAATACTGTATAACGCAAAATTTTAGCGTTACTTATATTCCACGCTACCGAGGTCTTGGTAAATTTCCACATCGATTTATATTAGCGTTCATTGCTGAAGTCCTCGTCCTGTACATTGCTGCTGTAAAACACAGAATGGACTTGCCTGAAGAACAAAAAGCTGTTCTCATAATGGACCTGTTCTGTGGTCATACAACAGACCCTGAGAGGGAGGATGTCATTAAAAACAGTTTTGAGCAGGCAGGAATAACTGAAACCCACTCACAATGCCTTAACTACTGAAAAAGCTGATCAAGCTAGTGATTTTAAAAGTCCCCCTAATAAAGTTTTCCCTTTCCTGCATATTGAAGAAGTTCAAAGAGAACCTGAAGTAAAATGAAGTAAAGGTGAACAGTAAAAAAAGTATTCACACAAAAATCACAAAATCACAAAAATAAACTCACAGAATCTGATCTTCCAATCAGACAAAGTCACAAACACAAAAATCTGATCACATCCCCATTTCACCCACCAATTTCAATAAAACTTGTTTTGATACTGTACATTAGCCCCAATTCCACCAATCTACCTTACAGTACGATCTAGTCACTATGCGTCACACAAGCATTAAGATGTCAGAAACATCATTCGGCTCTTGCGTGAGCTTCAAACAACGATGTTGGTGCAGTATGCACTGTCGTGGAGGGGGCATGTTGAGGGTAGTAAGGGTAATAACAGGGTCAAATACATACATCAGGGTAACATGAGAGGTAATCTAAAAAATTAATTAGAGCCGCAGACAGGAACGGAGTTGAAGCAATGCAACAGAGCCATAACATGGAGGGTAATACAGGAACGCAATGGACTGAAACCATGTGGACAGGGTAATTTGCGGACAGATCTAATATGGCAGGATGAGGAGGACAAGGACGTGAAGAAAGGACGAGGAGAAAGGAAAAGAACAAACAAAGGTACTGTATTTACTCACATACAATGACATACAGGAAATGTTAAATGTGGTAATCTGATTTGTGGGTTGTATTTTTTTTGCTCTAAACATTTTTTAGCTGTCTCTATATTTCCGCACTTTGCATTAAGCAGTTATACAGTATCACATTCAACCTCAGAGAAAAGGACCAAGGCACTGTGTTTTCTTTTTCCAAGTTTTATTCCTTTTTGAAAATACATTTTTTTTTTAGAAATCACTGTTGTGAGAAGCAAATGCCCCAAAGAGACGATGGGTAAGACTCTGGATTGTTGGATTGGAGACCTCACTCTATCTGACCATGCCCCTATATTTTTGAAGATTCAACTAGGAGAGTTTAAAAAGAACATGTTCTAGCACCTGAATACATCCCTTCTGCAGGATAATGAAGTCAGGGAGTCTATTCGGGAGGCTTTTGAGCAGGCTGTGTTAGAAAATGATTCTCCAGAAGTCTCTCCTCCGCCCTTCTCTAGGACACTATGAAAGCTGTTTTAGGAGAACAGTATATAGTGATTTCAGCCCACACAAAAAAAAGCTTAGGGAGGCTAGAAAGGTGGAGTTGTTGTCACAGATATAACAACTAAAATCTCAACAAAAGACTAAAATAGACGAGCTAAAACCTTGTCTGCCCTCAAAAAGGAGCTGTGATCCCTCAGACTATCAAGTCGAACAAAAGTTATTGTTCTTAAAACAAAAGTACTATGAAGGAGGGCTTAAATCTTTAAGACTCCTAGCTGGCAGACTGCGAATTCAAAAAGTTAAAGCCTCTATAGCTGCCCTAAAGCATCCAAAATACCAATGTTTTGCACCTGACCCCAGAGAATACAGAGGCCTTTAAGTCCTTTTCTTTGAAACTTTATAGTCCCAGCCCTCTGGTGGAGGAGTCCACCATTAGTAATTTTCTAGCTAAATTATCTCTTCTGAAGTTGAGTCAGGCACAGGGGCACACCTTGATGGGAGCGGTTACCGGGGCTGAATTGCTTGCAGAGATCACCTGGCTCAAGTCTGGGAAATCCCCGGGTACATACGGCCTGCCGGGAGAATTTTACAAAACCCACAGGGATATGCTTCTTCCTGTACTGACACGGGTCTGTGGGGAAGCCTTGTCCTCAGAGGGCATGGTCCCGAACGTCTGGTCTCAAGCTATTATCTCGGTCATACCCAAACCTGGGAAGGACCCCTCCCTATGTCCATCATAAAGGCCTATTTCAATTATTAATATTGACTACAAAATTCTTACATCTCTGATGACTCGAAGGCTGCAGCAAGTAATTCCAGAACTCATACATCTGAATCAATCTGGATTTATACCAGGTCCTTAGGTGCAAGATACTCTAAGGTGCACAGTTCACATTATTAATCACTTGCACACAGTTAAACAACCAACCCTGCTACTTAGTCTTGATGCTGAAAAGGCCTTTGACAAGGTCTCTTTGGCTTTCTTATGGGTAGTCTTTTCCAGGTTTGGGTTCACAGATTCTTTTCTCACTTTTTTATTCAAACTGTATGACAGCCCCATAGGATATATAAAAGTCAATGAACATATATCCGGTAACTTCCAATTAGGTAGAGGCACCAATCAGGGATATCTTTATCCCCGTTATTGTTTGCCCTGTATATTGAGCACATAGCTCAGAGCATCAAGGAAACCCAATCAATTAAGGGAGTGCACCTAGCTGGGACCAAACATAAACTTGCCCTATATGCAGACGATATTCTTTTTTATCTTACCAACCTGGAGAATTCCCTTCCCACAGTGTTTGACCTGATATCTCAATATTCAACTCTCTCAGGTTATTCCCTCAAAACCACTAAGATGGAAATCCTTAGTTTTATTATCAGGCCCCACTAACATCAGGAGGGACTTCCCAATGAAATGGGACCTCCCCTCTCTGAGATACATGGGGATACATCTCACTATCCAGGTGTCCCAGCTCCACCAATTAAACTACACACCCCTGGTAGCCCAGTTGAAATTAGACATCTAGAGATGGTCTCTGCTTCCCCTATCATTACACTTCAGAGTACAGGATCTGAGGATGAATGCCCTTCCCAGACTTCTTTTTTTTTATTTCAATGTGTCCTGTCAGGCATCTAAAAGGGACTTAAACACCTAGCAGGCCTTTTTTATGGCATCCGTATGGAACAATAAATTACCCAGAATCCGGAGGCAGATATTATTCCTTCCCAAACAACAAGGTGGACTGGTGGTTCCGTACCTTCCAGGATACTGGGCAGTAGCACAGATTCGGATAGTACTCTTGTGGGGACATCCCACATATAGATCCCACTGGAAGCTGATTGAATTAGGTCATTAAACTTTCCCCCGCATTGAAGGCACAGCTATTCAACCCACATAACCTCTCTTCTAAGCTGAACACCCCCTTTTCAGGTACAGCAACCGTGTTAGAGGGCTGGAGGCAAGGGGTGAATCTTGGTCATATTCAAAAACCCCTTTGGAGATACCAGTGGTGGTCCACAGACCCTGATTTCACCCCAGCTCACTCAGGCTTGTCTTCCCTTTCATACAAATATGGAGTTCCAAAGCAGGAGAGAAAGTCATATCTTTGCTATACACTAATTTTATTAAAGACTTTGGTTGCAACACCAAATCTATAAAATAAAAATAGGAGACACAATTACAGGTACAGATTGATGACAAGCAATGGTCTAGGGTATGGGGGTATACTTGGACAACATTATCTTCAATCTGGAGAGAATTCCTCTGGAAACTCTGTATATGATATTTTAGGGTCCCCTCAGTAGTTTCTAAGTGGAACCCTAGTATTCCCCTACATGTTGGAGGAAGTGTGGACAGGATGTGGCCTCACAAGCTCACATAGTTTGGTCTTGCGCCAAGTTACAACAGTTTTGGTTGACAATCCTGGACCATTAAAGACAGATCCTTGGTTTCACCTCCCCCTTAGGCCCTGAGCATGCGTTGCTCAGACTCCCTCCTGTGGAGCTACAAGGGAAATAATCCAAATATCTTTGGCCCATCCTGATGGCAGCAGCACATAAAGCAATCACTAAGAAGTGGCTTCTTCCGGCCCCTCCAATACTGAAAGACTGGATGGAAATTGTTAATCAAATTTTAAAATGCGAAAGAATTACATTTGGGATCCAGCACAGAACCTCTAAATTCAAGAGCAAATGGACAAGGTGGGAACTCCATGAGGGTTTTGATTTGTAAAACCACAATGGATCACATGCCAGCCTGCTTGGTGATCCTCTTTATTCAAAGGCACTTATTATTCTCAAGAAGAAACGCCACTGGGAACATTATTTATAGAGAAACTTGCTGTTATTTCAATTGTAAAGCATTTAATTTCCAATTTTATACCTTTGTGTGATTTTTAAGGACCTTTTTGTAACAGAAATCCCTCTCACCAGGGACTTCTAGTTCACTGCCACCACAAGGGTTTTTACCAACAGGACCCACAAAACCTGTTGTTACCTCCTCCTTGCTCAAGGTTAGGAAGGTCAAACACAATAACTGTGGGTAGAGTGCCCCTTCAGAGATGGACCGTAAACAGAGTCCAGCAAAAAAAGTAGAATTACCCTTTTAAATAAAATAAGCAGTCACTGGTTCTATAAACATAGATGCTTTACTAAAATACTATGAATAATTACAACAGGATTTATTTGCAGGAAACAAAAGGGTTGCACATTTACTAAGAAGAAGAAAATAAAACCAGGTTGAACAGACAGATAGTGTACAGCAGAACTCTGATCTATTCTCAGCTAAAACCTATGTCTGTACCTACTGCTATCTGAAGAAAATACTTTTCCCTAAGCTTGTCTTTCTTACCAGACTTCTAGCTGCAGGGCTCTGGATTTCAGAGGTACTAAGTCCAAGAGGAAGTGATTACTTCCAGCACTACAACATATTTCTCACTCCATGTGGGGAGGGGTCTCATTCACTTTGAGTGACAGTTCCATGTTGTCACAGCCCTCTTTGAGAGACAGTGTGTGTATGTGTGTATATATGTGTGTGTGTGTGTGTGTGTGTGTGTTTGTGTGTCCAACCACCCTTCAGCACCTCCTTGCTAACATTATGACATGCACCTGGATCCTTTGTCCAACATGGGAACATCGCTAGGAAGGACTCCCCACTGGGTTTATTGCCTCATCCCTTGCTTTCCTACTAACTTTTCAATGAGAACATCAGACCCTCTACCCTGGCTGGCATATGCTGCCATATACTACTTGATCTTGTGATATGGTAAGCATCTTGTATCTGAAGCAGATGCATATTTAGAAAAGAATGAGTCAAAGGAATACATGGCTTTGGTCCCCTTTTCTGCCCCTTCCCTTCAAGAAATAAAGGTGTGTCTATTTTGGGCAATCCTCAAGAGATGGCCATTCATGTAGGGCCTGGGGAATGCTTAAAGGAATATACCATGCACTTAGCCTTGCCTCAACAGTCCATCTGCATTGGCATTCTGCGCCCCATTTCAGTGCTGAATGATCATATTATATGACTGTAGTACCAAATTCCAGTGCAATAACTTGGTGTTTTGCCCTCTAGTCCCATGGAGCCATGTCAAGAGGTTATGATCAGTGACCACAGCGAACTCCCTCCTGTACAGATATGGCTGCAGCTTCTGAAGGGCCCACATTATCCCCAGACATTCCCTCTCCACTGTGACATATGACTTTTCCCTGGGCAGAAGCTTCAGGCTCAGGTACACTATGTGGTGCTCCTCCCCCTGTGGTGCGACCTGGCTCAGGACAGCACCCAGCCCATGGTCTAAGGCAGCAACTTGTACTACAAACCTTAAGTCATAATTGGGGCTAGCAAGCACGGGCGACTCACATAATTCCTCCTTCAATCGTTGGAAGGCAAACTCTCGCAGTCCTCTGTCCAGAGAACTTTTTCAGGCATTCTCTTTTTCGTCAGGTCTGTCAGGGGCTTGGCCACCTCACTGTAGTGAGGGACAAACCTCCTGTAGTACCCAGCTGTTCTCAGAAATGCCCTTACCTGTTTCTTTGTAGCAGGTGTGGACCAGGCCTGGATGGCATCAACCTTCACTGGCTCTGAACGGATGCGTCCACTGCCCATCCAGTGCCCAAGGTAGGACACTTCAGCCATGCCTGCTTTGGCATTTTTCTGCCTAAACTGTCAGCCCTGTGGCCTTCAGTCTGCATAACACCTCCTTCACATGCCTGATGTGATCCTCCCTTGTCTGGCTGTAAATGGCGATGTCATCCATGTAAGCTAGGGCATATTCACCTGCCCCAGCCAGGATGTGATCTACAAGCTTCTGGAAGGTTGCGGGTGCATTCTTCATCCAAAATAGCATTACTCTTAATTCAAATAAGCCATATGGGGTAACAAAAGCAGACCTTTCCCTGGCTGCAGGGGTTAACTGCACCTGCCAGTAGCACTTCATCAGGTCTATTGTGGTCAGGAACCAGGCTCCCTCCAGCCATTCCATGTCTCATCCGTTCTGGGCATGAGGTAGGCATCAGACTCCATACAGCTGTTGAGCCTCCGGTAGTCAACAAAGAATCATGTGGTACCATCCTTCTTGGGGATCAGGACCACAGGTGAAGCCCAGGGCTACTGGACTCCTGGATCACTCCAAAGGCCAGCATCTCCCCGAGTTCCTGCAGCATGGTCTTCTAAACCCCCTCCGGGTACCCTGTAGGAGAACTGCCTCAGCGGATCTTGGGCCCCAGTGTCCATGTGGGGTTCAGCCATTGTGGTGTACCCCGGATTTCCTGTGAACATGTCCCCAAATTCTTGCAGTACCACCCTCATCTCCTTGCCCTGGGCCAGTGTCAGCTGCCCTGAAAGGGTGAGATTATTCACTGAGGATTCCTCCAGGGCTTCCCCAAGGAGGTCCACCAGGGAATCAGCCTCGTTCCCCTCCTCTGGCAAAATGCACATGGTGAGAATCATTTCCTCCCAATCATAGTAGGGCTTCATCATGTTCACATGATATACCCTCTGCCTGCGCCTTTTGCCAGGCAGTCCTGCTATATAGTTAACATCACTCAGCTTCCTGATTATGGAGAATGGTACCTCCCATGCTGACTGCAGTTTATTGTGTCAGACTGGAACAAGTACCATCACTCATTGTCCGACTTCGTACTCCTGGGCTCTGGCCCCACAGTCATACCAGGCTTTCTGTTGCTGTTGTACAGTGACTAAGTGCTCCTGGGTGAGCCCCATGAGCTCCTTAAGCCTGGTCCTGAAATTTAGGACATGCTCCACAACAGACTCCCCTTGGGTGGCATGGTTACCTTCCTATTCATCCCTGACTAAATCTAGTGGACCCCTCACCCTGTGACCAAACAGGAGTTTGAAGGGTGAGAACCCTGTGGATTCCTGTGGGACTTCTCTGTATGCAAACTGGAGGGGGGCAAATATCTGTCCCACTCCCTTTAGTGCTGGACAGCAAATGTCCTGAGTGTAGTTTTAAGGGTCCCATTGAACTGCTCATCCAGGTCATTTGTCTCAGGGTGATAGGGCGAAGCATGGAGCTGTTTCACCCAGCACTTCTCCCACAAACTGGTCATTAAGGATGACATGAAATTTGCCCCCTGGTCTGATAAAATCTCCTGGGGAAATCCCACTCAGCTAAAGATTCCCAGGAGCTCATCTGCCATCTTTTCTGCCTTAATGGAGGACATGGTCACTGCCTCAGGATACCTGGCTGTGTAATCCACCACAACCAGTACGTATCATTTGCCCATGTGACTTGGGGTACTCAGGGACCCCACTATGTCCATGACTACCCTCTTAAAGGGTTCATCAATAATAGGCAGGGGCACTAGTTTTGTATTTTTTTTGTTGACTGGATAAGCGCACTAGACAAATTCTGCCTCTTTTCAGGCACAACCCAGGGGAGGGGGATACAGATGAATGCCAACTGACTTTGAACCAGATTAAGCTGTTGGTGGTATTTTAGTGAATGGGGGGAAATTTGGCCAGGGCACCGGGGAAATTCCTCTACTCTTTTCAAGAAGTGCCATCGGATCTTTAACATCCACCTGAACTACCACCAGAACAGGCAGATGGGACCTCAGTTTAACGTCTCATCTGAAAGACTGCACCTCAGGAGTGCAGCACCACCCTCATGCTGCACTGCAGTATCAGTACTGGGATATTAACCCAAGTGTCTGATGTGAGGATAGAACCCACAGCCTTCTGATCTCTTGGCTGACTAAAGCTGCCTTCTCCTTGTCCCCGACCTTTCCAACCTGCTGGCACTATGGACAGGTCCAACAGTAATTTACCACATCTGTGTACATTCTTGGCCAAAAGAGATTGTTGGCAAGTTTCATTTTTGTGCAGTTAATATCCAGGTGTCCTGAAAAAGGAATGTCATGGGCCAGGGTCAGAAGCTGCTTTCAGTAGTCCCAGGGAACTACCAGGTGCTGGAGTACCTCTCCCTCTATCCCCCTTTGTGGTGTACACTCCATGTACAGCAGCCCATTTTCCCAGTAAACTAACTTTTTACTCCTTTGAAAGGCCTCAGCACTATCTGCTATCTTTCAGTTTTTGGAGGGTAGAATCAGATCACTGCACTCTGCTCAGGTCCTCCTGTCTGATTCCCTCCCCTACCCAATTCTCCTTCAGGAGGAAAGCTGCCCCTGGCAGTGACCTCCTCTGCTTGCAACTGGGGCTCTGGGCTAATACTCCTAGCTTGCCCTTCACCCACATTAGCTACTTCCTCAGCTGCTGAGAGATGGATCTGCACAGGCTGTGTCGCCCCCGTCCTCACCTTCAGAAGCTTGCCCTTTTGCCTGGCTACAGGTAGTAACACATAGTAGGTTTTCCCTGTGGTCAAGATCATTTCCTATGATCACATCCACAGGGAGATCAGATACAACTCCCACCTCCTGTACCCCATGGCCTCCATCCCAGCTCAGAAAGACCCGAGTCATTGGCAGTTGGACCACTGGACCCATGACTTCCTGAATCTTGGAGAACTGCCCTGGCAAATCTGCTCCACCTGGATCAGATCCTGCCTTACCATGGAGATAGAAGCACCAGTGTCCCTTAATCACTGTGTTACCATCCCATTGACTAGAATATGGTGCACATGCTTGGTGGAGTTTGGTAGTACTACAGTGTGTGCACAGTTTACAAACTGTGGTGTACTGTCTTGGTCTCCCCCTCTCCCAGGCTTTTGTACTTTACTCCTGTTTTTAGGGCAGTCATAGGATAGATGCCCCCTTTCTGGGAAATCCAGCATTCCTTTGTCCTCGGCTCCTTGTTCTCCTTAGAACAGGTGGGTTCTGTTTTGGGCTTTGTTGCAAGCTGGTTCCGATTAGGCCGTCCTCCCTGGGTCCCCTTAAAACCATATGCTGCCCCATCCCCATAGTTCTTACACTGCGAATGTGGTCTGCTGGCCACATAAAAATCAACACTTTCTGCTGCATCCTTTGCAGAGTTGCATGCCCGGTCGAGCAGCCAAATGCGCATGTCATCAGGTACAATTTTAAGAAACTGTTCCCTTACAATTAAATCTTTAATTTGCTCTAAGTCCTTGCCTTAGCTCCATCTATCAATGATCTAAATAAGCACACATTTGGACATGCAGTTCAACATAGCTGTCTCCTGGGCTTTTTCTTAACTCTCTAAATTTCCACCTGTAAGCTTCAGGAGTCAGTTCAAAATGTTTTAATAACATTCTTTTAATTTTATCATAGTCTGTGCAATCATTATCGTCCATTCGAGCAAGGTCATACAAAACACGGCCAGTAAGCAATGGGGTCAGGTGGGTCATCCACAAAGCCTTGTCTACCTTAAATTGCCCACAAACCCTCTCAAATGATTTTAAAAACAAATCAAGATCATCCCCTTCCCAGTATTGTGGGAACATTTTAGAATTAATGGTGGCTTCATGGGTTGGACCCCCGTTGCCATTACTTACGGTTTGCGATGCTATTTGCTGGTGCAGTTTCTCCCAGTCCTCCCTCTGACCAGCTGAAAGGGTGCTGCCTTTCTCCCATGGCACTTCCAGCATTTCATCAGCCACCACCCATCCCCCCAGACCTTCAGCTGCATCCTCTGGACCCCAGCCCTCCCTCTGACTAGCTGAAAGGGTGCTGCTTTTATCCTGTGGTGCTTCCAGCATTTCAGCCACCACTTGCCCCACTGGACCTTCAGCCATATCTTCTGGACCCCAGCCCTCCATCTGACCAGGCTGAAAGGGTGCTGCCTTTCTCCCATGGTGTTTCAAGCATTTCAGCCACCACCCACCCCCCCGGACCTTCAGCCACATCCTGTAGACCCCAGCTCTCCCTCTGACCAGACTGAAAGGGTGCTGCCTTTCTCCCATGGTGCTTCCAGCATTTCAGCCACCACCCACCTCATCAGACCTTCAGCCGCATCCTCTGGACCCCAGCTGTCTCTCTGACCAGGCTGAAAGGGTGCTGCCTTTTTCCTGTGGTGCTTCCAGCTTTTCAGCTGCATCCTCTGGACCCTAGCCTTCCCTCTGACCATGCTGAAAGGGTGCTGTCTTTCTGCAATGGTGCTTCCAGCATTTCAGCCACCACCCACCACCCCCGGACCTTCAGCCACTTCCTCTGGACCCCAGCCCTCCCTCTGACCAGGCTGAAGGCTGAGGCCCTGTCCCATGTGTTTTCCTGTCACTGCCTAAGTCCTCTACCCTCTTCTTTAGTACTCCCCTCCCTATTAATTATTTCATGTCCTTACTCGCTCCTGTCCCGTCCCCTCCCTCTGCTGCATTCCTTGCCTTCTCTACATCCTACTGCAGATTGCTGCATTGTTGCATCATGTAATTTGCCTCACTATTGCACTATCATGTTGACAGGACCTGTTTTAACTGTAACAGTATGTTGTTTAAGCAACAAGCCACGAGGGGGTGTGGGTTATCAGGGGATTTACCATGGCTGGAGTGGTTTGCCCACGAGGCGCAGCCGAGTGGGTAAATCCACGCCAGCCATGGTAAACCCCTCAATAACCCAGATCCCCTGAGTGGCTTATCATGATTATACCAAGTACTGTTTTTTTATTATTTAAAAAAAACAGTACTTGCTATAATGCTTAAATAAGCGACTCAGTTGTAGAGCAGTCAGTGTTTTTGTTTACTTTCCCCTGATGCATGGAAATGCTGTTTTACAGTCTCCGCTTAGTGGGGAAACAAGATGGTGGACGGAGTTCCGTGATTTTTGCCATCGGATAGCTTTTTTTGGACATGCGGCTGGCTGGCACCTTTTGCGGTGATTATCAGTAGATAATCAATGCAGGTAGGGTGCCAGCCTGCCTATCTGATTGGACAGTGTCCGAGGTACATGGTATAATATGTACTACACCCATTGTGTTATGCATCCTACCACATATTGTTGCATTGTTGTATTATGTAAATTGCCTCATTGCTACTCTATCTCATTGCCAAGACCTGTTTTTACTATGATTGTACATTGTGATGTATGAAACCCATTGTATTATTCAAAGTACGTTCCTTTCCTTTTGTAAACCTGTTGTTGTACACCTGTCTTGTACTAGGATCTCCTTGTGAATGAGTTTGCTCAAAGGAGTTTTCCTACAATAAACTTGAATTGAACTTGAATTGAATCTCAATCTCATGCCGTCGTTCTTTCTTCCTTTCTTCTCACATAAGGATCTCATGCTGCTGAATTCTCTCCCTTTCCTCTGCCTCCAGCCTTGCTCTCTCCTCCTACATCCAGATTTCATGCTTCTGAGCCCTCTGTCTTTCCTCAACTTCCAGCCATGCCCTCTGCAGTTTGGCATCCCTCAGTGCAAGCTCTGCCTTTAGGATCTCAAGCTGAGGTTGATTGGGCTGCACAGCTTCCCCAGTGTGTGCCACAAGGTGCATCCCTTGCTCAGCCACTGGGATCTCAGTTTCGCTACCTGGTTCACTGACCACCTGCTGACCAGGTATTGGGCCATGCTCATTTGAGACCATCTGCCCCTCTTGCAGTCAGTCATGTGCGAACAGGGCTTGCATGAGTGCACTCTTTGTCATGTCTTCATGGACAATCCCCTTCTCTGGGCATAGCTCATGAAGCTGCTGAACATGAAATTTGACATAGCCTGAGGAGTTCATATTCTCTAGCTACACTGCACTAAGCTGTCTAGAAATAAAAAAAAAAGTAATAAACAATGCAGCCATTTAAAACCTGTTTCATGACTGTTAAGGTATATTTCTGCTGGCATGCCATCACCAGTGTGCTATCTCTCTCTCTCTCTCAGAGTTTCTGCCTCACAGGAAATCATGCTGTCCACTGCTCTGCCCTGGACTGGTACCAGTTGCCACACAGATCCCACCACTGCCACCAAATGTGATGCAAATCCCTCTCACCAGGGACTTCAAGTTCACTGCCACCACAAGGGTTTTTATCAACAGGACCCAGGAACCCTGTTTTTACTTCACAATAACTGTGAGTAGAGAGACCCTTTAGAGATGGACTACAAACAGAGTCCAGCAGAAATAGTAGAATTGTCCTTTTAAATAAAACAAGCAGCCACAGATTCTATAAAAACAGAAGCTTTACTAAAAGACTATGAGTATGTATAACAGGACGTATTTACAGGAAACAAAAGGGTTGCACATTTACTTAGAAGAAGAAAATAAAACCAGGTTGAACAGACAGATAGTGTACAGCAGAGCTCTAAGCTATTCTCACTAAAACCTATGTTTTACCTGCTGCTATTTGAAGAAAATACTTTTCCCTAAGCTTGTCTTTCTTACCAGACTTCTAGCTGCAGGGCTCTGGATTTCAGAGGTACCAAGTCCAAGAGGAAGTGCTTTCTTCCAGCACCACAATATATTTCTCACTCCATGTGGGGAAGGGGTTTCACTCGCTTTCAGTGACAGTTCCATGCCTCCCAGCCCTCTTTGACAGTGTGTGTGTGTGTGTGTGTGTGTGTGTGTGTGTGTGTGCCCACCCACTCTTCAGCACCTCCTTGCTTACATTATGACATGCACCTAGATCCTTTGTGCAACACGGAAACATCTCCAGGAAGGACTCCCCTCTGGGTTTATTGCCTCCTCCCTAGCTTTCCTGTTAACTTTCCCCAGAGAACATCAGACCCTCTACACTGGCTGGCATAAGCGGTCATATACTACTTGATCATGTGATCTGGTAACCATCCTGCACCTGAAGCAGATGCATATTTTAAAAGAATAAATTAATCAAAGGCATACATGGCTTTGGTCCCCTTTTCTGTCACACTTTCTTCTCTCTTAAATGTGCTATGATGACCCAGAGGAATTATGGTTGTGGTTGCTTGTTGGCTTTTCCTTTTTTTTTTTTCTGGTGTAACCTGCAGTACTGCTAAATTTTAAAAGGTATAAGCCTGTAACCTTCAGTATTGTCATGATCTTGTACTGATATATTATTCATTTTGAATGAAGGCATGAGTATAAAAAAGGAAGAGTACAGGCTTGTTGGGGACTGGGAAGAAACCAGGCAAAACCAGGACATCTGTGCACTGGACAGTTTGTATCCAAGTAGGCTTGGTACAAGGGTTCTGAAGGGCAAGCTGGAGCAATACATGAGCAACAACTGCAATTTCAACTGAAAGGGGGGAGAAGCAGTAGGGTGCACAGCATTCTTAGTCACCTGAGGGAGGGGTGCTGATGGGCCTCCCCCCATCATGACTGCACAAGGAGGAGGTAGATGAGATGGGTGGAAGTGTGGGGATGACTGAAGGATGAGGGGGTGATGGGGGAGATCAAGATGAAGAGAGGTCCTGAGTTGCGGTGCAGGATGGTGTCTCTGAATGCCAGAAGCCTGGGAAACAAGAAATCAGACTTGCAGTCACTGATGGCAGAGAGAGAGGCGGACATGGTGGCCATCACAGAGACATGAGCCACACTAAACCATAACTGGGACCTTGCAGTTCCAGAGTACAAGCTATATAGGAAGGATAGAGGAACATGAGTGGGGGAGTGACTCTATAAATGAAGGACAGGATAACTTGTACCAGAGAGGAAAAGGCAAAGGGTAAGACTGAAGTGCTTTTGATATAGGTACAATCCACTAGGGAGAAGAAACTAAGGATGTGGGTGGTCTACAGGCCACCATCCCAGGAAGAGGAATTAGACAAGGCACTAGGGTCTCATATCACCAAAATGGCCAGTAAAGGGAAAGTAGTAACAATGGGTGATTTCAATATACCTGGGGTGGATTTGAAAATCCCAGCTACTGTCTGCACTAAGGAGCAAATACTGTTGCATGTATTTTACAGTGGTTTCCTGGCCCAAGATGTCTTGGAACCCACAAGGGAGAGAACTGTACTGGACTTATTCCTGTACAACTGCGGGCATGTTCAGGATGTGTCAGTGGAACAGCCACTTGCAGGTAGTGACCGCCATGCACATGGACAGGGGGATGGGCAGAACCAGGACAAGAGTATTGGGCTTTAAGAGGGATGACTTTGGTAGAATGGGAGAAATTCTAGTAGATCATGTTGCTGGGATCAGAAGGAAAATGGATGTGGAACAGAAATGAGCAATAATAAAGGAGGGACTGATGAAGGCCATTAGTAAGTGTGCCAAAATCAAAAGTAAGAAAACTAATGCCAAAAAGTCCAGTTGATCCGGAAAGCAGGTGGAAAAAGCTGGAGGTGACAAGAGGGCATCCTCCTGGAAGTACAAACATGCCCAGAAGGAAGAGGATAGGGTGGAATACTCTACTAACTCAGGAAAGGCAATCACAGTGGTTAGGGTAGCAAAGGCTAAAAAGTTAGTGCAGTTAGAAGAGGGAGTAAAAACAGGGAAGAAGGGCTTTTTTCAATATATAAGGGAGAAAAGGAACACCGAGGATAAAATAGTCATATTAAAAACAGAGGGTGATTTGGCAGAGGGTAGTAAATAGCTAGTGGAGGTTCTGTTCATTCTTCACTAGACAGAAAGATGGACCAGTACCATGGGGAACAGAGAAGAAGAAGAAGAAGAAGAAGAAGAAGAGATGAAGAAAAATAAGAAGAAGCATTTATATATATAATGCTTTTCATACACAGTGTATCCCAAAGTGCTTTACAAGCAGTACTAGACTGGTAGTGAAATGACTGAATGTGTAATAGCGGACATATCGCACGTCAACACCCACACACAGCCTGGACAGTTGCATGAACTGGTTTATGGGAAGGGGAATGTTGGCCAGGACACCGGAATGTCCCCTTCTCTTTTGTGAAGAGTGTCCTGGGTTCTTTTACTTCCACCTGGACACCCACCAGGACAACACCAGGATGGGTAGAAGAGACTTCAGTTTAACGTCTCATCTGAAGGACAACACACCCCAGCAGTACAGCACCCCCCCCAATACTGCACTCAGACACCAGCGTTTAAGGTGCAAGTTCAATCCCAGTGTGTGACAAGATCCCATGAACCTCTGGTCCAGAGGTGGATGTGCTACCAACTGAACCACACTGACACCAGAGGAGTGAGACGGGGGAGTCACAGATGGTGTCACTCATGCTGATGGGGTACTTAAGGACATAAGGACCCTGAAGGTGGACAAATCCCCAGGCCAGGCCAGATGGCGTGCACCCAAGGGCGCTAATGGAACTTGCAGAGACCCTGACCGGTCCCCTGGCAGACCTGTTTAATACCTCTCTGGAGTTGCAAATTGTGCACCTGGATTGGAGAACTGCATATGTGGTACCTCTCCACAAAAGTGGGTTGAAGGATGAACCAGGGAACTACAGACCAGTCAGACTAACCTCAACAGTGGGAAAGCTGATGGAGTCCATCCTGAAAGAGAGACAGGTAAGCTTTCTGGAGGATGATGGGCTCCTGGACAGATTTAGCATGGGTCTGCATCGGGGAGGTCCTGCCAGACAAACCTGATTGTCTTCTTTGACTTGGTCATCAGGGCGATGGACAAGGGCAAGCAGTTAATATCCTGTTCCCGGGCTTCAGCAAGGCTTTCAACTTGGTGCCTCACAGGAGACTGGTAAAGAAGTTAGAAGACCTAGGGGTGGGGGCTAAGCTTGTTGGGTGGGTCAGAAGTTGGCTACATGACAGAAGCCAAAAGGTGGTAGTGAGGGGGGATTCTCAGAAGCTAGGCCTGTGAGAAATGGGGTCCCACATGGCTCTGTGCTCAGTCCAGTGATCTTAAACATATTCATAAATTACACTGCAGATGAGATTAGAGGAAAGATATGACTGTTCATAGATGACACAAAGCTCTGTGGGAGGACGGACATGTAGGAAGAGAGACATGAACTCTCAGGTGAGCTGGCTAGGCATTTGGCAACTGGGGTTGAATGCTAGAAAGTGTAAAGTTATACACTTCGGTGAAAAACCCAGGGACCAAATACTGGTTTGGTGGTGTGCCAGTAACCGGGTCAGAGGAGAAAAAGGACCTGGGTGTAATTATCAAGAGTGACCAGAAAGATTTGGCACAATGTAGGAATGCTGTGCCCAAAACAAATTGGGTGCTGGGCAGCATAGCCAGGAAAATCATCAGTAGGAAGGCTGAGGTCATTTTGCCACTGTACAGGCCTCTGGTGAGACCCACCTGGTGTACAGTGTGCTGTATTGATGCTCTTATCTCAAGAAGGTTATCAACTTGCTGGAAATGGTCCAGAAAAAGGGCAAAAAGGATGATCCAGGGCCAGCAAGGCAACACCTACGAGGAGAGGCTCAGTGGGTTCAACACTGTACTCACTTGAGGAAAGAAGGGGGAGCATGATTTAAGACTTTCAAGTACCTTAAGGGTATAAACAGGGTGAGCACTGAGGGCCTCTTCAGTGTAAGTGGAAACAAGACCACTCTGGGTGCCAGCCTAAAGATGGTGGAAGGAAGGTTCAGAAGGGAGATGAGGAGGCAGTTTCTCACTGACAAGGTGGTGGCTAACTGGAATGAGTTGCCAGAGGTGGTGGTATCTTTAAAAATGGTGGACAGCTTCAAGAGAGGTTGGGTTAGGGTGAGGGAAAGTTGCAGGTGGGGGATAGAGGGGAGGGGTATTCGAGAGGGGTCAAGGAGTTATCGGGAGGGGAGCAGTTCCCTCTGTAAATACATTGGGAACAGCACATTTGAGCAGACCAGATAAACCATAAGGTCTTTATCTGCTGGCACATTTTATGTTCATTTGATTAAATGAAAGAGATCAAGGGGATTATTAACAAAAACTGAAAACTACAGGATTATTGGCCAGGTGAGAACATTTTTGCCCAAAGATCCACAGCTGCTGCCAAAAAGGTAGCTACACTAAAGGACACATTGATCCACACTGTGTAACCAGTATCAGAGGCTGCTCGGGGTGAGAGACAGTTATTACTGGGGCCACTGCAACTCAGGATGACTCCATGTGGCAGTTGTGGGGTATGTGGACACACCAGTAGAAAAAAATATTTGAACACCAACATACTAATAAGAAATACCATATCTGTCAACATATTACGTGGGATACACAAGAGGTAACATATATTTTACAACGTCCTTGTAACAAGCGTTGATGCCGAGACCCTTAAAGGGACACTGTCAACCCATATGGCATCATAATATTTGAGTTTGAAAACCCACATTTTATGGTTGCTTACCTTCTCTAAAATTCATTGGTTATGCTGTTTGTTTTATCTGCTTCCTTTCTTAACAAAACTGAAATGCATACGGATAGTGTAATTACACCTTGTTTTGTTTCAAATCCTTGATCCACTCCTATTGCAGGCTTACTGAGCATTAGGAACACACTGAAACAGTGCTTCCACTCACGATGCAATAGTCTCCTCTCCTCTCTTCCCACTGAATATTGAGTGTCTAGATTGCATTGGAGGTGTTCCCAAGTCCAAGAAAAATGCAGAGGGAGTTGATTAAGGAATGTAAGCAAACATGTTCCAGTGCGGTAAAGAACAGTTTCGTAAGAGCTTACCGTAATAGTAAATCTTCAAGGGGATCTCAGTCATCAGGTCACACATATAGAACTTCATTGTCGGTGAAACAGGATCCACACGGAAGATTTTTAGCAGTACCACTGAGGCCGCCTACGCCGACGTCATCTGCTGACGTCACAAACCCTATAAACGTGTGAGTGGCCCCACTCCCTCCTCAGTTCTATATCACCCGGAGACTAAGGGAGCAAAGCTCTTACTATGAGGTACTGAGGAGAGAGAGAGAGAGAGAGAGAGAGGGAGAGAGAGAGAGAGAGAGAGAGAGAGAGATGCCCAGGCCTAGATAAAAGGCTGGATTCACCAGCTAGCCAGTTCTGAGAAACAGCCCCAAAAAAAGGGATGGTGGGAGAGAAGGCAGACCTGATGACAGAGATCTCCTTGAAGACCCACTGTTACAGTAAATTCTTACATAACTGTTCTATCTTCATTGGGGGTATCTCAGTCATCAGGTTACACACATGGAACAAGTCCCAAGCAGTTACAGATGCACTAAAACAGTCTGGGAGGAAGACTATCCTGAAAACTTAGGAAAGGAGGCACTGCAGAACAGCCCTTCCAAAACCTGCATGGGCTGTAAAGGCAATGTCCAGACTGCAGTGCATGGTGAAAGTATGGATGGTGCTCCAGGTGGTAGCAGTGCAAATGTCACCAGCTAAGACCCCTTTGAAACAGGCCACAGAAATAACCATGTCATTTGTGGAATGGGCTTTCACTGCCCCTGGAAACTCCTTGCTGTTATTCTTATAGCAGAACACAAGACAATGTGCCACCCATTTGGAAAAACACTGTTTAGAAATCTGAATGCCCACTCTACCTGGGGTGAAAGAGACAAACAATTGCTTTGACTTGCTGCATTCCTTAGTCCAGAGCAGGTAATACTTCAAAGTTCTGCGCACATCTAATATATGGAGCAGTGCTTCCCCTGGATTGGTACACTCAGGAAAATAAACAGGAAGGTGGATAGACTGGCTCAGGGTAAACTCAGACACCACCTTAGAGAGAAACACAACAGTCATGCGCAAAGACATTCTGTCTTTGTGAAAAATCAAATAAGGTTCCTCGCACCAGAGGTCCTGAAGCGTGGAAATCCTCTGAGCAGAAGTAACAGCAACCAAAACTAACACTTTCCAGGAAATGATGCGTAGCTCACAAGTTGCAGCTGGCTCAAAAGGTGACAGAGTCAATTTCTCCAAAATAAAATTCAAATCCCAAGCCAGAACAGGAGAACAGATTGGAGGTTTCAGATGCAGGATGCCCCTCAGGAAGGTATAGGAAACATCCAGCTGAGTCATGCTGTGGTCACCCACAGGCTCATGAAAGGCCAAGATAGCCAAAAGGTGCACCTTGAGGGAGGAGTACTGGAGACCTGAGTCTGACAGTGATACCAGGTAGTCCCGACTCTAGCTCATCGGACAAGTGAAAGGGTCCAGACTGTGTCTGGCAGCCTAGATGGCAAACCTCTTCCACTTCATAGCACAAGTGGCTGGAGCAGAGGGTTTCCAAGCAGCCACTAGGACATCTGCTGCTGTATAGGAAACCCCAAACCAGGCAATGGCTGTGTCCTCAGGAGCTAAGCATGCAAATGGAGGGACTTGAGGTTGGGATGTACCAGGGTCCCCTGAGCCTGCATCAGCAGATTCTTGCAGAGGGGAAGAGATTGGAGGTTCCTCTGCTAGCTGCTGTAGTAATGGGAACCATATCTGTTGACGCCAGAATGGAGCTACCAGGATCATGCTGGCCCCCTCCATCTGCAGTTTGATTATCACCCTCTCAATCAGAGGAAATGGAGGGAAGGCATAAAGGAACCTCCAACTCCAGAAGAGGGACAATGCCTCATGCAAAAAAACTCCAGGCCCTGCATCGAGCGATCAGAAACTGGGCAGTTTTGCATTGAGTGGAACGCAGAAAGGTCCAACTCTGGACGACCCCATCTGTCAAACAGATCTTCTGCGATGGATGAGAGAAGCTCCCACTCATACATGCTGGACTGTGTCCAGCTGAGGCTGTCTGCCACAGTGTTTAACACTCCTGGGATATGAACTGCCGAGAGAGAGAGTTAGACCATGGTCTAATGCCCAATTCAACATTCTCATGGCTTCCCTGTACAAGGAATATGAGCGTGCCCCCCCCTTTTGTTGATGTAATACACAACACTGAGGCTGTCAGACTGAATCAACAGCTGATGGTTCTGAAAGGCCTGCATGGCACATAGGACCACATGCATCTCCAGGACATCGATGTGCAGGGAAGTTTTGATCTTTGACCAACAGCCCTGATTTTGAAAGGGACCCAGATGAGCCCCCCCCAGCCCAAACTGGAGGCATCTGTGGTAAGAATCTGCTGGGGGGAGGAGATCTGAAAGGGGACCCCTTGCAGCAGCTTCAGGGGGTACATCCACCACTGGAGCACCTTGTGGACTGGAGAGGAGACCAGCTCCAACTTGACCTAATTCATCCGTGCATTTTTCACATTGTACTTGGGGAGTCCACTGAAGGATGTGCATATGTAGCCTGGCCAGTGGAACAGTGGAATTGGCCACAGCCATCAATCCCAACAGCCTCAAATACACTCTTGCAGGGATGTAGAAGCTCTGGGCAACCTTCTGAGTCCGGGCAATAAGGCATTCTGCCCTGTTCTGAGGCAGGAAGACTTTCCCTGTGCCGAGTCTAGAACCGCCCCTATATATTGCAGCTTTTGGGATGGGACTAGGAGCAACTTGATCAAGTTGACCATAATGCCGAGGGAGAGAAATAGCTGAAAAGTTCTCTCCAGAGTCCATAGGAGCTGGTCCCAGGATGGGGCCTTTAGGAGCCAATCGTCCAGATAGGGGAAGACATACAGTCCCTCCCTTCTGAGAGCTGTATCTACCACTGCCAAGCATTTGATAAACATCTGCAGTGCAGAGGATAAGCCAATGGGCAATACTTTGAATTGGTAATGCTTGCCCAGGAAAAGTAATCAGAGGAATCTCTTGTGGGGTGGAAACACTGTGATGTGCAGATACACGTCCTGCATGTCCAAAGAACACAACCAGTCACCCTGCTTGAGGAGGAGCAGCAAGCCTGGCAGAGTTACCATCCAAAACTTTTTTGTACTGGACATACAGATTGAGGTCCTTGAGGTCTAATATGAGCCTCAGGTCTCCAGTTCTTTTGGGGACCAGGAAGAATCTGGAGTAAATTCCCATGTTTCTTTAGTGCCTGGGCACAGGCTCAGTGGCCTTTTTGTGCAGAAGGGACTACACCTCATCCCAGAGAACAGACAGGTGGGCCAGGGGGTAGATGGAGGACACTGGAGGAGTTTCTGAGGGCAGCTCGATGAGCTCCAGGGTGTAACCCCTTTCTATGATTTGAAGGATTCGGGCATCTGACATGATGGTCCTCCATTGATTGTGATGGAGGTAGAACTGACCTCCTATCACCACCTCTTGGTCGGGGACTAGAAGAGGGATTTGGTAAGGAGTCAAGTGGAGGCGGATCCATCTGCTGGGGCTAGTCCATCACCCCTGGGGCACTTGGCCACAGCTCCAGCAGTAGTCCTATATTGGTTGAGGCAGAAAGCCTTGTCATGAATTTAATTAGAAATGAAATCTCATAGGAGAGAAATTATATCTGCCTGAATCACCTTCCTGCAATTCCCTAAGACTGTGCTGAAAGTTGTTTCACAGCATATAAGCTAAGATACACTTCTTAAGAACTTTATTGTGTCCCATTCATGCTATTAACTGCCTGTTTGGGGGGGGGCTTGGCAGCAAGTCCAATCACAGTGCGTCAGTCAGAAAAGGGGGCGGAGAAAGGTGCTTGAAATATGCTCATACTTGCACACAGCGCGAGCGTGAGTGGCGCAGGTGCCACTCGGTCCCAGTTTTAATTAATATACTAGTGCTTTATAACCTGTTGTGTTTGACTTATATCCTGCTGGTGTTTGATTTAGAATCATGCTAAAGGTATTTCTTATCATATTACATGTTATGCTGTGCTATTGAGGGCAGTACGACCACAGAAGAGAAAAACAGATCAATTTTAATATTACTTATGAACAGTCTAGAATAGGAAATGTGGTGTTTTTGCCAAACACATACGCAGGGAGTTTAGCTATAACTGAAGGTTTTGCAATTACGTTTATTAAGGGACAAGGTGTTTCCCATGTGCGTATGCTTGAGTTGTACCAGAGACATATAAGACAACCAGCATGGGGTCATAATGTTACAAAACATTATGCCGCATAGCAAAATCTCGCTGCCAATACAGTATGATTTATGCCATGAGGCATACTTTTTTTTCAGTGGGGGTCTCTGCCCCCCATGCCCCCCAGATCCCCCCCCACTAAAGATTCTCAACTCTGGGGGGGTCCAACTCAGGGAACACTCAAATCCCCAAAAAATAAAATGTTTCTTGGGAATCAAGCCCAGTCCAAGACGCAGCGCCTGGGTCCCTACTGCTGTGGCTCAGTCCTGTGAGCCACAGCAGCTGCTCATCGGAACCTGCTCCCAGCAGAGGTCTTATCCTCTGCCTGGGAAACCACTACTGGTGCAATACCATGTACAGCAGTATATGTGGTATTGCACCAGTAGCAGTAGTATACTGCGATGTACCGGGTAAGCCATAATGTTGTACGCTATTAAGTGTGCAACATTATGAACTGGTAGGAAGACATCCACAAGGTGCTAGTGTGTTATTAAAAAGGAAATACACCCTAGTGAGAAAAATGATATTAATGTTTCTGTTGATCTCTGGTAACGTACATATGAATCCAGGTCTCCAACTGCAGAATGACTACTCCTGGCTGACTTTGGTGAATGTGAGAATGTGGGTATTCTACACTTAAATATAAGAAGTTTGTTACCTAAAATAGATATAATTAGGGCTCAAATAGAAAAGGTAAAACCAGATGTTTTAGCATTAACAGAAACCTGGCTTGTGTCTAAAGTAACTGATTATGATGTTTTACTAGAAAAGTGTAAAATATTCAGACAAGATAGACAAAAAAGGGGGTGGACTTATGATTTATCTTAGTAACGTGTACAAGGGCCAAGTTAAGCTTGCAAAATCAATTCTTGAACAACTGGGTTTACTAATATTACAAGTACAGGAGCATCTTGGATTTTATTTTAACATTATAGTTTGCTATAGGCCCCCTTCTGCTAAAGCTACTACAGTGCAGACTTTGTGCAAGCATATTTCTCTTTTTTTTTAATGAGACTGTGCTGCTGGGTGATTGTAATTGGGACATGTTGGTACCTCATCTTGAGATTTTAAATCAATTTGCAGTACTTATTCTACATCAGTTAGTTAAATTACCTACAAGACCACACAAGTCCAGTAGTGAAAAGGATACATTGTTAGATTTAATATTTACAAATAGGCCAAACAGATACATTTCAGTGGTTCACGAGAGCGATGTGAGTGACCACTGTTACACATCATGTATAAGAGACACTCTTTTGGAAAAATCCTTACCTCAATTCATTTATGCCAGAGTATTTACCTCATTTACTGTCCAAACCTATTTGAGAGATATAGCAGACATTTGATGGAGCTTATTGTATACTTGTCCAGACGCATATTCCATATGGTCTTTTTTTAAATCTTCTCTTTTAAGTATAATTGAAAAGCATGCCCCATTAAAATCAAAGAGTGTAAGAAAGAAAAAAGTACCTTAGATTACTAAAGAGTTAAAAAACGTAATCAGGGATAAAGCGACTTGATGGCAAATAGCAAGAAAGGCAAAATCTGTAGAAGATAAAATAGCTTTTAGGGTCACTCGTAACAGATGTACTAAACAGATCAGGAAAGCAAAGACTTTATTACAACAGATACTTCCTGACATCTGAAGGTATTCCTAGAGTATTGTGGAAGGGCATGTTTAACAGTCGAAGGAAGGGTGCTGACTTCAGATAAAGACAAAGTTACAACATCCAAATTCTTTTTTCACTTCTGTAGGGGGCGCATTTGATAAATTGCATCCCGGACTTATCTCACCAGTTCTGGATACTGATTTTACATATAAAGTAGACAGACCTGTGATCACTTTTTATCCTGCATCAACTGAAGATGTAAGAAAGCAATTACAGAGATTGGATACAAAAAAGGGCCCTGGATGCGATGAAATTTCTCCTTTTTTCTTGAAACTGGCTTCTGAAATATTGGCACCTCCTCTAACATACATCTTTAATCTTTCTTTGGATAGTTCTTAGCTGCCAATAGACTGGAAAACAGCATTTGTTATCCCGATATTCAAAGGTGGGGACTCCTAGAACCCAGGTTCCTATAGACCAATCTCAATTCTTTCAGTATGTGCAAAAATTCTTGAAAGACTGGTACATCAATAACTGACAAAGTACTTTACTAAATACAATGTAATAAATTATTTACAATCAGTATTTAGGAAAGGGCATAATACAACATACACAATAGCTAAAGTGGTCAATGACATGCTGAATGCCTTCAACAGGGACCAGGAAGTGTCATCTGTATTCCTGGACCTGTCGAAGGCATTTAACACTGTTCATCATGTTATATTACTGAACCGTTTAAAGATGACTGATTTGGGTATTATGGCTCTAAATTGGTTTCACTCATATTTGATTGGGAGGCTGCAATGTGTCAAAGTGGGTAGAGTTTGTTCAGCTTCAATTATTTTGTGTACTGGAGTACCCCAGGGGTCAGTACTGGGTCCCCTTTTATTTTTGTTTTATATGAACGATCTGCCAAATCACTGCTCACCTCACACTTGTATACAACTCTATGCTGATGACACAATATTATACACAAAGAACGATGACACAAACACAGCAATGGAAACTTTGCAGCAGAATTTTCTTAACATGCAGAAAAAGCTTATAGAACTAAGACTCCTTTTAAATGGACAAAAAACTCAGTGGATGTTAGAAACATAGAAACATAGAGGTTGATGGCAGAAAAGGACCGCAAGGCCCATCCAGTCTGCCTATTTATTTTTCTGCCTTATAAATGTGCCATCGGCCAAACCAGTCATCTTTAAACAGTTCAGTAATATAACATGATGAAAAGTGTTATTTAAGAGGAAAAACACAAAAAAGATGACTAGCAAAAAAATTAGATCTTTGTCTGGAGTTGTCCTAGACTACGTGGAATCATAAGTATCTAGGGGTAATACTTGATAAAAATTAGATTTTTGATTTGCCCATAACTAATGTATCTAACAAGCTGAAGAGGCTAATGTTTGTTTTTTTTATAGGAACAAAACTTTATTTAACTTAAAGGTTAAGAAAGTATTGTTTACTTTCATGTTTTTACCAATATTGGATTACAGAGATATTGTCTATAAGAATGCTAGGAAATCACTCCTGAGTTTGTTGGACATTTTATGTAACAGTGCTTTAAGACTTATAACTGACCTGCCTTATAGAACCCATTGCTGTGTATTGTATCAGGAATCCAGGTTTTCCTCATTATTAGATAGGAGGGATATTCATTGGAATTTGTTTACAAATTCATAACACAGTCTTTACCTGAATTTTTATTGAAGCTGATACAAATCAAGTCATCACAACAGTATTGTTTAAGGTCTTCATCTCGGATATGCTTATATGCACCAAGATGTAAGACTAGTTTTGGGGGACAGAACTTGATCGATTTCAGTCCCCAGAACATGGGAACAAATGTCTAAACAATTAAATGTGTCGATGTTGTTGCCTTTTAAGTGTTTTAGATAATCTTTGGCTAGCTTATATAACAGGCATTGTAATTGCTATGGATAAATTGTCTTTGTATGCTGTATTGAAATTTTAATTGATTATTGTATTTTATACTGTAACAAATGTTTGTAGATATACGGAACTATTGTATTTTGTCTTTGTAGTGTTGAGCATTGGATACAATTGGAAAAAGAGATCATTTTATCTCAATTTGATATCCAATAAAAAGTTGAAAGTCTGGAGAAAGTTAAGGCTTCATGATGGAAAATGTATGATCATGGTAAAGTACTAGATCACAAAGAAATATTCAAAAGTGCTTGAAAGACATAACTATGAGATTTCATGTAATAGTGCATTGTCAGGCTGAGGGACTCATTCATGAAGGTATTTATTACAGGAAACAGCATAATCATGGCATTAGAGCTAGATAAAAAAATGTAACCCTTAGGCTGCCGACAGAATTAGAACATATAGGAATTTAGAACTGATATATCAGTCCACGGCCCTGCAAGGGTTAAATGTTGGGTTGGGGTGGGGAGGTAGGGTTGGTAACCCTTACATCCAATTTCCAAACATTTGTCACTGTAATGAGAACCCTAACTGATGCATTAACTAAGTTTTTTGCAAATGAATTTTCCTTTCTTTTTGAGAAAGTGTAATGTTACTCTTATGTGGTTGTGGAGGGCCCTGCGCTTCCATCATGCATACACCATGTAATTGTCTTTGATTTTCATGTGGAGGCCCTGTGCTCCCACTACTGCATAATGTAGGGCCCTGCGCTCCCATTATTATTGCATAATGGGATCCAAATGTGGGAGCGCAGGGCCTTAAGTATAGAGACATAGCACATGCCTAGAGCCATTTCAGGTAACCCTTGTGCTGCAAAAGTTGCAATATCTTAGGAACTGTAAGAACTTTGGAAAAAATTCCTTTGTAGTTGTATTCATGACCTGGCCACCTCCACACATCCTTAACAGTGCCTAAAGGTGTAGTAAGGTGCATTTAGCAAAACACCTGTATCTCAAGCTATTTTCGAGATATAGCCGCAGAAAGGTGCCACGACTGCCACCATGTTATCCTGTGGGAAAATTCACAACTTTGAAGTGCTGTAACTATGGAACTGGTGTCCATTTCTTCATCAAATTAGCAAAGGGCACATCTGTGGGGCAAGGGCTTGCCACTCGTCAAATTGTAGCCCAAATGTCCTAACCATTTTCTTGCTATGAAGTGGCAAAGAAACTGTTTTTTGGGGCTGTTCATCTGCTTTCACTTTCAGATCATATATTTTTTCCCATAGACTATAATGGGAAACTTTAACGTTTAATAACTTTTGAACAGATTAATATTTTTTCATCAAACCTTCAAAAAGCAAATATGTGAGTCAAAGGCTTTCTAGCCTGAAAATGTCAGATCACAACCTAAAGCTGTTTCTGAGATCGAAGTGGACAAAGAAATCTCAAAAAACAGATTGTTCTGTTTTTTTCAATTCTATGTCTCAGAAACCACACAACGGCCTCCCACAAAATTGGGCAGATCAAGAGACCTACCCCTAAACATTATGCGTGCCAAATTTCATATAAATCTGTTGAATGTTTCCAACGTTATTAACATTCAAAAAGTCAGGTTTAACATAGAAGTTACCTTTCACCCTAACTATACAATGTTGTCCCGATACACAAAAAAGGGTCCAAAACATGTGTAGCCAACTACAGACCTGTAAGCCTCACATCAATCCTGGGAAAAATAATGAAATCATTAATTAAGAATGAGATTCTTGAATTTTGGAACACAACACTAGATACAAATTCACAACAACATGGTTTTAGAAAATCTAGATCATGTTACAAATCTAGCATCATTTTATGAAAATGTTAGCAGAGAATAGGATAGTCTTAAACCAGTTGATGTAATTTATCTTGATTTTCACAGGGCATTCAACCTAGTCCCATGCAGACCCATTACTGAAAAACTGAATATTTTAGGACTGAACAGTAAACTAGCCTGGCTGGACGGCAGAAGTTACTAGTCAATGGTTTCCTATCTTCTAGTGGTGAAGTGACGAACGGGGTGCCACAGGGGTCTGTGTTGGGCCCGTTAGGGGACAGCTAGTCTGCCTGGGTGCCTGACTCTCCCCCTTTCTCCGAACCACGCTTGCGGTTTGAAAGAGCACTGGCCCACCTCACCAATGGAATTCAGGGGACAACTAGCCCGCCTGGCCGCTCAACTCTCCCCCTTTCTATGAACTGTGCTTGTGGTTCGAAAGACCACTGGCCCACCTCACCAAAGGAATCCAGGTACGGAGCTTTGAATTTGAATCCGGTGCTGAGACTCCTGACTGGCGCTAGCTCCTTTTCTGCCTGTGTGGAGCGAGCAGATGGCAAAGGGCAATCACAAACTGCTTTTTGCTCTTTTGTTCTTTTTTCCCCTTACTGCTGCCTAAAACTCATTACTATTTTGTCCTGCCCACCCACCCTGTCCCCAACCTCTATAAAATACACCTAGCTTCTCCCACAACCCTCCCCATTGGACAACAATAAGCTCACTTGCACACTTCAGCTGAACTTCCCTCTTTTCTGGTTACATTACCAAGTATCTACTCTCTCAATTTGCAAATTCCATCTCTTGTCCATTAGAGGCATACCACTACGGTTCACTCTTCCTTCATCTTTCACAGCACTCTCAGCTACTATTTACTTCAACAGTCTTCTCTATCTACACTCTAAGGTTATCTGTATTACCTTCAGCTCTCCCAATGCTCTCAGCTAAACTATATACTTCTGCAATCATCCGTATCCACTCTCTCAGCTTATCTGTTCTATTAACCTAACTGGTAAAATGTTCTATTTTCATACATCACCCCTGCACCTCTTCCTTCTACTTAGCACCTTTCTCATCTTCCCATCCCTGCAACTGCTCAACACCCCAACCCCCACCAATCTCCCCCTGTGAACCGTACTACCCTGCTAACCCCCTGCTACACCCTTGTGATAGCTCCTATTCCTCTTCACTATAATTGGACCTACTTCTCATCACATCCTTCTGCCTCTCTCATGTCTATACCGTACTCTTACTCTTTACTGTGCCTCTTTAAATTTCAGCTCCCTCCAGCCAGCTACCTTCCATGCTTACCTAAATCAATTAGCCAATCTTTGTTCAAGAGTACTAAACTGCATTTCATTATTATCTCTCTTTTACTCCTCGCTGCTGGTGACATCAGTCCCAACCCTGGTCCTCCACTCAGTAAGGCCCCTATTCCTTCCACCACTCCCAACATGGCACCCCCTGTACCGCAATTTCACTCCCCCATGGTCTAAAGACCCTGCACCTTAATGTCTAAAGCCTCCGCCCATAGCTTGACCTACTACTTCCACTTTTAGGATCCCTTACTCCAGACATCCTTATTGTGTCACAGACCTGGCTAACAAGCAAAATTTCTAATGCATCAATCACAATCCCACAATACGTCATCACCCACCAGGACCATGCTGGCAGGGGTGGGGGTGTAGCTATCTACTCCTCATCCTCTCTTCAAACCTCTACTGTTCTATCATCTTCATCCATCCCAACTGCCTATGAAGCCCTCGTCATAAGATTATCTCTACTCTTCTCTGTTCCAATCTTTATCGCAGGTGCCTACTGTTGTCCCGGTCTACACCATTCCACAGCCACAGATCTAATTACCACAAATGGTTCCCTTACCTCCTCGGGTGTGCTTTATTTGTTAGGTGATCTCAACCTTAACTGGTTGTCACCTACCTTAAGCAAGACTCATGCTGACTTAACGGCCCTTAACCTCTCCCAATTAATCATGGAACCTACATGCCTAAACCATAAAACACACAACCACACTTTATTAGACTGGGCCCTAACCTTTCACCCTAACAGGGTAATCCAGTCTGGCTTACTGCCTGATGCTTTCAGTGATCATCACATGACCTACCTAGTTAGGAAAGTTCACAGACCAAAAGCACCCCATAAACTACTAACAATCCGTTCTTACAAATCTCTTGATCTTGCCCCTCTACATCAGGATCTAATCCACATAGACTGGGCACCCATAGCCTCAGCCCAAACCATAGACCATGCCTTGGCTTACTTCAAGAAAATCTTATCAACATCTGGAATAAACATGCCCCATTAAAATAAGTAAGAGTGTGTGGTAGCCGCCTTCCTTGGGTCACCCCTGAACTTCTGGCCTGTCAACAAGCATGTGATAAAGCATGGAAAACTCACAAATCGTCCAACCTCCCATATGATTACTCTATCTACTGAACACTCCATAAGGCCTGCACCAAAGCTATTCAACTGGCGAAAGCTGAAAATTTCTGGACCACCTTTAATGCTAACATACAGTAAACAACCCTTCAAAGTTCTGGAAGGTGGTCCACTCACTCTTGTCCCCCCAAACTAAACCTCCACTCCCACTACTCAAAATAAATAACCATCTCACAGTAGACCACCCTACTGTAGCTACTGATTTCAATTCCTACTTTACAACCTGTGCCCCTTCCCTGCTAGCATCCCTCCCTTAACAACCTACTACCCCATCCCCATCTGCTTCATCCTCTCAACAGCACCTATTAGCTGAGAGTTTTTCCTTCTCTCCCATCTCTCCAAGTGACACCCTAAAGACTCTCCTCTCTATTAACCCATCAAAAGGCAGCTCCCCTGATAGCCTGGACCCAAAGCTACTATAACTATCTGCTCCTGCCATCTCTGCCCCTCTGTCTGATCTCCTCAACTTGTCCTTCCACGCTGCTTCTATCCCTGCATCCTGGAAGCATGCAACTGTACTCCCCTTACCTAAGGGTGGTGATCACTCTTCTCCTGGGAACTATTACCCCATCTCGCTTCTACCCACTCTTGCTAAACTTCAGCAACACATTGCTCTCTCTCTCAACTCTCCTCCTTTCTAGATGACTCTGCCTTCTTCACTCCCTTCCAATCTGGTTTTAGGAAGAACCATTCCACTACCACTTCCCTACTCAGACTCATTGACTCTGTCCATACTGCTATGGATAAAGGTCACATCACCTCTGCTATCTTTCTTGACCTTGCCAAGGCCTTCGACACTGTCTCCCACTCACTCCTCCTCAAAACCCTCTCTACAGCTGGCCTATCTCTGACTGCCTGCAACTGGTTCTAGGCCTACCTGGTAGGTAGAACTCAGTCTGTTAAAATAGCTGACTCTATGTCACTGCCTCTATCTATCTCCACTGGCGTGCCTCAAGGCTCCTGACTTGGCCCGCTCCTATTCTCTATTTTTTTAAATGACCTACCGTCAGTATGCTCCTTGTCCGCTATCCTTATGTATTCAGACAACATGGTATTGATCACCTCTGGCCCTTCTACCACCATGTGATGACCAGATAACAAACTGACTTCAACAATGCTCAACACTGGCTCAACTCACATCAACTCTTCCTCAATGCCAAGAAGACAGTCTCAATGACCTTTAGCACTAGGCAGAGACTCTCTAGACTACCCTTTCTACCCTCTTTTCACACCCCTAGACGTGACCACACTAGAGGACACCTCCTCTTTTAGATATCTGTGTGTCTGACTTGACCAGCACCTTAACATTTCTGTACATATTGACGTCATCCTGAAGAAACTGCTCCCCAAGCTTGGGGCCCTTTACAAGAACCATGCTTGCCTACCGCTACCGGTTAAGTGTGCTCTTGTTCAGAAAATGATACTCCCTATTTTTGACTATTGCGACATAGTCTACAGTGCTGCTCCCAAGTCTTCCCTTACCAGGTTGGATCCTCTTTTCAATGCTTTCTGTCACTTTGCTCTCGACTCGCCTCCCCTGCACACATCACTGTACATTATACCACTCTCTCGCCTTCCCCTCCCTGGAGTGTAGGCAACTTTTTCACTGCACTAAATTCACTTCTAAATTATGGTTTGGAACTCTGCTCTCTTACCTTTCCTCCTCACTTACTGTTCCTCCCCTCCTCCCACCAACTCAGATCCACTGACCCATGCACTCTAGTTATTCCTCTTTGCTCCACCTGCGCTGGCCAGGATGCTTTTGTCTACCATTTCCCAAAGTTTTGAAACTCACTTCCCCCTATCAGACTCTCTGCATCCTCATCCTCTATCTCTGCAGCCCTACATAACTTTTATGCCCCCAACTGTATTTGTTTCTAGCCCCTTTCTCGAGCCTCGCCTCCATTTTGCACTTTATCCCTTATCCACAATCCCTGGCCCATCCTGCCTCCTGTACACCCCTCCCTCCACTCTCCTTACCTACTTGTTTTGAGCCTTCTGTATTTACTCCCCTTCTCTATCCTCCCCTCCCTTACACATTATCCTTCATTCCACTATCCTTGACTCATCCTCCTTCCAATGCACCTCACCCCACATCTTCTGTATCCCATATTTGCACCATTTCCTATCACCTCTTGCTTCTTATCCCCCATCTAGTTTTGCACATTTCTGCTCTACCTCTCCCCCACTATCCCTCCTCTCTAATCTCTTCCTCTCCACTCTAGATTACCTTGTCCAGTAGCCCTCTACCATACCTCCCTTCCTGTTCTCCCCCCTCTTACTCTTCCCTCCTTCCCCCCTCCCTCTTCACCCCTATTTCTGCTGGGTCCTATCCCCCTTGCTGGGTTCTCAGCATCCTGAAGAGGTATAGCGTCCCAGCCTATCTCTTCTCTCCTCTCCCCTCTTCCCTCCCACCTCTCACCTCTATTTCTGCAGGGTTCTCAGCATCCTGAGGGGGTATAGCTTCCCAGCTGTCTCTTTCATTCCCCTCTCCCATCTCCCATCTCTCTCACCTCTACTCCTCTATTTCTGCTGGGTCTTATCCCCACTGCAGGGTTCTTCAGCATCCTGTGGGGGGTACAGCTTCCCAGCTTGTCTCTATCTTCTCCCCCCTCCACCTCCCCCCTCTCTGTCCTTCTCCCTTCTCCATTTGCATTCTCAACTGCCTTTCCCTAGGTGTACTCTTAGCACTTATTCACCCTGTGCTCTGCCTGCTATATCTAGCACTTAGAAGCTGTTCTTGTTTTTCTGCCTTAGTCTTCTTCTCGACTACAGCAATGTATATTACATATATATGGTTGTTACTTTCTAAAGCTGTGGATTGTTTTGCTCTGTATTTGAACTATACTGTATGTATTAGCTTCTTGGCTACAACAATTTGACTGTTACTTACGTACAGTATGACTGCTACCTTCGACCTAATGTTCTGGATTGTTATGCCCTGTATTGTACTTCATTATTTGTTTTGGCTATATGTAACTGCACTTGTACGTTTATGTTTTTTTTTACTTGCTACTCCTACTCTTGTGACCCCCTCCCCCAGGACACTTCTGGAAAAGAGCTGGTTGCAGTTCATATTGTCTCTTCTGGTAAAATATTTTCAAATAAATAAATAAAATAAATACATCTTTATTGCAGACTTAGATACAGAACTTATAAATTGGTGTTCAAAGTATGCAGACGACACCAAATAGGAAGGTGTATGTAGTAACAACAAAAAATAGCAACAATCCAACAAGATCTTAACAAAATAAATGAGTGGGCTGACACTTGGGGGCTGTCGTTTAACATGAATAAGTGTGTAGTCATGCATTTTGGCAAAAATAATTCCAAACACTGCTACACATTCAAGAGCTCACCACTCCAGACCACATAAATACAAAAGGACCCTGGTATACGGATTGAGCATAAATTAAATTTTGAGGCACAATGCAACAGTGTAATTGTAAAGGTTAATCACAGCTTGTGGAATATTAGAAGATCCATTAAATCCAGGAATAGTAATGTACTGATGCCACTGTATAAAGCATACGTACACTCCATCATTGATTACGGTTCACAGATTTGGGCCCCCTACAAAAGCACACAAATTAATAAAATACAACGAATATCCAGAAATCCTTCAAGCAGAAGTAATAGCAACTAAAAAATAACACTTTCCAAGAAAGAAAAAGCTCACAAGATGCGACTGGCTTAAATGGAGACAGGGTCAACTTTTTCAAAACAAAATTCAAATCCCAAGCTGGGATAGGGGAACAGACTGGAGGTTTCAGATGCAACAAGCCTGTGAGAAAGGTGCGGGACACATCCAATTGAGCCAAGGTGTGACTGCCCGTGGGCTCATGAAAGATAGAGACAGCCAGAAGGTGCACCTTGAGGAAGGAGTACTGCAAACCTGAGTCTAACAGAGATATCAGGTAGTCCAGAATCTGGCTCACCAGACAAGTGAAAGGATCAAGATGATGTTTGCAGTGCAGATGGCAAACATCTTCCACTTCATGGCATATGTGGCTCTAGTGGAGGATAATGAGGACACCCACCACTCTCTGAGACACCCCGAACCAGGCGATGGCTATGTCCACTGGAGCCAGGCATGCAGACGAAGGAACTTGAGGTTGGGATGGACCAGAGTCCCCTAAGTTTGTGTCAGCAGATCCCAGCAGAAGGGCAGAGGGACTGGAGGTTCCTCTGCTAACTGTTACAGTAATGGAAACCATATCTGCCATGGCCAGAATGGTGTGACCAGGATCATGCTGGCTCCCACCATCTTCAGCTTAACTAGCACCCTCTGAATCAGAGGAAAAGGAGGGAAGGTGTAAAGGAACCTCCCACTCCAGAAGAGGGGTAATGCTTCTTGCCAGAAAATTCCAGGCCCTGGCTGTAGCGAGCAGAAACTGGGCAGTTTTGCGTTGAGTGGGAAGGCAAAAAGGTCCAACTCTTGATGACCCCATCTGATAAACAGATCTTTTATGATGAATGAGAGAAGTTCTCATTCATGTATGCTAGACTGTGCCCAGTTGAAGCTGTCTGCCTGGGTGTTTAGCACACCTGGGACATGGACTGCTGAGAGAACCAGACTGTGATCTAGCACCCAGTACCAAACTCTCAAGGCCTCACTGCATAGGGGATATGAATGCGTCCCTCCCCCCCAGCTTGTTGACACAGTAGATGACACTGGGATTGTCAGACTGGTTCAACAGCTGACCCAGGAGGAGATGGTTCTGAAAGGCCTGCACGACATACAGGACCACCCACATCTCCAGAACACTGATATGTAATGACAGTTTGATCTGGGACCATGTCCCTCGAGTCTGAAAGGGACATGAATGCACTTCCCAGCCCTAGTCAGAAGCGTCCGTGGTGAGGATTTGCTGGGGGGAGGAGATCTGGAATGGGACCCCCTGAAACAGTTTCTGTGGGTCCATCCACCATTGGATCACCTTGCGGACTGGGGAGGAGATCAGCACTGACTGATCTAGTTCTTCTGTGTGTTGGTCCCATTGCACCCCGAGTGTCTACTGAAGGACTTGCATGTGCAGTCTGGCCAAGGGAACCATGGGAATGGCCACAGCCATCAGACCCAATAGCCTTAGATATATCCTTGCAGAGATATAACAGCTCTGGGTGACCTCCTGAGCCTGGGTAAAAAGCACTCCACCTTGTTTAGAGGCAGGAAGGCTTTACCCTGGGCTGAGTCCAGAACCACCCTTATATATTGCAGCCTTTGGGATGGGATCAGGACCGACTTGGGCAGGCTGACAGTGATGCCCAGTGAAAGAAAGAGCTGGAGGGTTCTTTCTAGAGTCTAAAAGAGCTGTTCTTTGGATGGGGCCTTTAGAAGCCAGTCGTCCAGATAGGGGAAAGCATACAGACCCTCCCTTCTGAGAGCTGCAGCTACTGTTGCTAAGCATTTGGGAACTGGCGGTGCAGAGGATAAGCCAAAGGGCAATACTTTGAATAGGTAATGCTCACCCTGAAAGTGAAAAAGGAGGAATCTCCTGTGTGGTGGAAACACCTAGACATGCATGTAAGTATGTCCAGGGAGCACAGCCAGTTACCCTACTTGAGTAGAGGCATGAGGCCTGGCAGGTAACCAAGCAAAATTTTTTGTACTGGATATACAGATTGTGGTCCTTGAGATCTAGTATGGGCCTCATAGCTCTGGTCCTTTTGGAGACCAGGAAGAACCTGGAATAAAATCTCTTGTTCCTTTGGTGACTGGGCACTGGCTCAATAGCCTTTTTGCATAGAAAGGACTGTACATCCTCCAGGAGAATGGACAGACAGGCTTGAGGGTAGGTGAAGGGTAATGGAGGAGTCTCTGGGGGTAGCTCTATGAGTTCCAGAGTCCCATCTCTATAATCTGAAGAATCCCTAAAGAGATGGTTCTCCAGACTGAGATAGAGGGAGAACCAAAGTCCGACCACCACATCTTGTTGGGGACCAGAAGAAGGGGGTCTAGCATGGAGTCAAACTGAGGTGGATCCAGCTGCTGGAGCTGATCCATCACCTCTAGGGTGCTTTGCTGTGGTGCTGGAGGGGGGGTGGGCAAGGTGGAGGAGGCCCTTCTTTTGCCCTGGGGTGGGGAGGCTGCTCTGGATTTGTGGGACACCTTGTGAAAGGGAGGGTGCTGTCTGCTCTTAGGCTGGGTATGGTAGAGCAAATGGACAGACTTGATAGCCCTGCAAGATGACTGAAGTTCATTTATCATGTCCTGAACATCTGACCCAAATAGCTTAGAGCCATTAAAAGGGGCATTAAGCACCTTTTGCTGGACATCAGCTGGAAAGCCTGAAACCCTCAGCCAGGAGTGCCTATGAAGACAATGCCCATGGCAGCAGCCCTGGCATCTGTATCCAAAATATCGTAGAGGGCCCTAAGGAGGTACTTGCTAATGTGTTCTGTGCTCTGCAAGCATTTGAGAGACTCCTGTTTCTGGGAGCAATCAGGAAGGGCCCTGGGCAGCAGCCTTGCCCTTCCTCCAAATGATATTCTGGTACTTAACCATGTGAGAGAGGTAGCTGACAATTCTCAGCCCCAAGATGGAGGAAGCATAGACCCTCTTACCCCAGAGATCAATCCTATGGGATTCCCTGTCAGGGGGAAGGGAGATGATGTGCTTGGGCATTTCTGACCTGTCATGGGCTGTCTTTATAACCACAGAATCAGTTTCAGATTGGGCAGCATAGTGAGGAAGGTCCTGGGGAGCATGATATAACTTAACTGCCCTGCGGGATATGGCTGGAACCATGTCAGGTCTGTGCCAGGCAGACGTAGTGGCATTCCTCAGGGTTGGAAGGATAGGAGGAATGATCTTGGGAGGAGATGCTGGAATTTGCAGAAAATCCACAAGCTCCCTCGTGGTGGCATCTTCCTCTTCAGTAAAGAAGCCCATGGCTGTGGACAGCTGCTTCATAACATTTCAGAAAGTAGGATCCTCTGGGGGAGACCTGGGAGCTTGTTTGACAGAGTCCTCACTCACTGAAGAGGCAGTGGACTTGTCACAGGAAAGAGGTTCTCCTTCTTCCTCAGGTAAGATGAGGTCAATATGGTACTCCTTCTTGACATCGACCTGCTCCAGGTCGAGGTCCAATGAATGAGAGACTGATGACAGCCCACAGGGGACAGCCCATGGTGGGGCTGCTGACAGTGCAGGGGACCCAGGCCTATAACAGCCTAGTTGATGGACCAAGACCAAAGTGAACTTGGTCAAAATATCATTGAGGTCAATGACCATAGACTGCAGTGTTGATGGCAGAGGGATTGATGGAATAGGGTGTGATGACCCATCCATCAGGCCTTGGGAGCCTGATGCCTGAGGGCCTTAAGAGGCATCAGGCCTTGATGGGAGGGCTGTCATTGATAAACCAGGTGTCAACTAACTGGGGGCCGATGACCTGAGGGTCGACAACTGGCCACCCTGAGAAGCAGGTAGCGGTGCTGTCGGTACTGGTCAGGTTGGAACAGAGACCTGGATGGTGATACAGCCACAGCCAATGGAGTACTCCTGGAGGAAGATGAAGAAGCCATCGAGGAGCAGGACTGCCACCAGAGGGAGCGGTCCCAATCTGTCTTTTTTGTGACTTTTCCCTGAGGACTTGTCTCAGGTCTTAGAGGCCTGGGAGCTTGATGAACCCACCAGTGACTGGGAAGGAGGGACCCCAGAGGACCCCTGCCCAGAACTAGCTACCTGTTGCTCCATCAGGACATTTTTGAGAGCCTTTTTTCATCACCTGAGGGTGGTTTGGTTGAATTTATGGCAGAACTCACAGTTCAAAAACGTTGTGGTCAGGCCAAAGACATCAGACACAGAGAGAGCATTTGTCTGTAGAGGCAGTCTGCTTTCCACAACAGCAGCGATGGAAGAGAGAAGTAGAAGGATTAACTCTCAACATAAACAAGGTAAAAAAGAGATCCTTAAAAAACAAAATGAAATAAAATTGTAGGCATAAATGGCAAGCAACTATGTGGGAGCTTCTGCAGAGACCTATGTGAACAGAGTCAATGGTGGGAAACAACTGAGGAAGGACCGGGGCTGTTCACACCTTTGTATGGTTGGTGATGTCAGCAGACAACATTGGTGTGGGCAATCTCAGCAGTACTGCTAAAAATCTTCCATGTGAATCCTGCTTTACTGATGGTGAAGTTTCATCTGTGGGACCTGATGACTGAGATTCCCCTGAAGATTTAATAATCTCTATAAACATGGATTTTAAACAAGATCATAAAAAAAACAGAGGACGCCCTTTACGCTAGGGCTGGGCGGACTGTTCTGCCAAATATCTCCCGGATTGGACCCATAATCCACAGACATGACTAAATACAGACTTCGCTGCAGAAGTCTGGTTCCAGGTCCTTGGAGTACCATTCCATGTACTGTTGCCATGGAGATGTCGTTGGCATGCTCGCTCCATGTACAGGTGGCCAGTGGCATCCCATTAGGCAACAGAGCAGACTAGTCAGTCACATGATGCACTCATGGTATATAACCATGGTGAGTGTGCAATGCAGGCCCAAACGAGTTGGAAGATGGTCAGAGGAGCTTGTGCTGCTGCAGAGCAGAGCCAGACACACTATAGTTGCCCACTGCAGAGACAGTGAAAAGAAATATAAATACAAAAAATATTTATTTTTGAAGTGGAGCTGGAGAGGAGGAAAGAAAGAAAGGAGAGAGAAAGGAGACTTACTGGGGTTGGGAGGAGTTATCGTTGGGGAAGGGGAGGATGGAGAGGAATCCAAAGAGGGACAGAGATAGTGGTGGGTGGCTGTCAGGTGAAGGCAAGGCAAATAAAAGGCAGTGTGGCAGTGTACTAAAGGGCAAAGTCAGGCTGGAAAAATAAATCTTTGACTTGTGCCATCCAGAAATTGAATCCAGAAAATCCTCCAGATAAGAGAGAGAGTGAGAGAAATTTTACAGTTACAGAAAATCCAAAATAAAAGATTTTTCTTTTCTTGGCCTCAGACAGTGTGGCTGTGTGTACACTGAGCAAGGGTGGGCTGGCAAAATCTTTGATTTGTGATATTCCAGATCTAGAGGAGAGAGGGAGGGAGGGAGAGACTACTGGGGGCCCAAGAGAAATTTTACAGTGCCAGAAATCCATAAAGTTTGTTTTCTTTTCTTGGCATCAATGTGACTGAGTAGCACAGGGCAAGGGCAGGCTGGCAAAATAAATCTTTGATTTGTGCCATCCAGATCCAGGAGGAGAGAGAGAGACTATGGGGGGTCCACGAAATTTAACAGTCCCAGAAATCCCAAATAAAAGTTTCTTTTTTTTCTGGCTTCAATATGGCTGTGTGTACAGGGCAAGGGCAGGCTGGCAAAATAAATCTTTGACTTGTGCCTTCCAGGGGGAGAGATTATGGGGTTGGGGGCACAAATCCCAGAAATCCCAAATAAAAGTTTTTTTTTTCCTAGTTTCAGTGTGGCTGTGTATACACAGCATGGGCAGGCTGGCAAAATAAATCTTTGATTTGTGTCATCCAGAGAGGAGGGAGACTACAGGGGGGACCACAAGAAATTTAACAGTCCCAGAAATCCATATAAAAGTTTTTTTTTTCCTGGCTTCAGTGTGGCTGTGTGTATAGAAGGTCAGGCTGGCAAAATAAATCTTTGACTTGTGCCATCCACAGGAAAGAGAGTGAGATTGCGGTTGGGGGGGCACAAGAAATTAAACAGTCCCAGAAATCGCAAATAAAAGTTTCTCTTTTTTCATGGCCTCAGTGTGGCTGTGTGTTGTACAGGGCAAGGGCAGGCTGGCAAAATAAATCTTTGACTTGTGCCACCCAGTAATGATCACTTATTAATGTTCATTCATGATTTGATGTATTAAAAAAAATACTGTTCATACAAACAACAAGCAAGTTGATGCGCCTGTGCTGCTGGCTGTGGCTGGCTATGGGGATAATCTGACTTTGTGACTCATAGTAGGCTGTTTACAATGCAACACAAGTAAAGTACTACTGTACGCATACGTGTCATCATCATCATCATCATCATCCATTCTCCATTATTCATCCTTATCATTAGTTTTATAATATATCGCATTACATTACGTATAAGCATTAATCAACCCCCAGTGTAGGACTGTGCTGCATGCAGCCATGCACCAGATGTGTCTGCATCTCAAATTCAGATTCTAAGGCACACTTAACAGTTGCTAAATTTGATCACTGAACAGTAACTGTAGGAGTCAGTCAGGTACTCTTGGAAGAAAATGGTGGTGGACTGCTGTGCTGTTGATGTGCTATGTACAGTCATGAGTCATGACAGTAAATTTGTTCCTGGTCTGTGGGTGTGGGTGTGGGTGAGAGTCATCAACAAAAGGACATCAAGTTAGAGGGATCTTTTTTCACAGGTTAGAATTCTAAGAAAACATGGGTCAACGTGCTGATGAGGTGCATTCTATTTCTCAGGTAGGCAGTGACACTTAACAGTTGCTAAATTTGGTCACTGAACAGTAACTGTAGGAGTCAGTCAGGTAATCTTGGAAGGAAATGCTGGTGGTCTGCTGCACTGTCAATGTGCTATGTACAGTCATGAGTCATGACAATAAATTTGTCCCTGGTCTGTGGGTGGGAGTCATCATCAGAAGGACATCACATTAGTCAGAGGGATCTTTTTTCACAGGTTAGAATACTAAGAAAAAATGGATCAAAGTGTTGATGAGGTGCATTCTGTTTCTCTGGTTATGTAGTGGCACTGCAAAAGACAGCAATCAGTCTGAAAAGGGAAAACAAAATCAAACACCAAAAAGTAATTTTTTCACATCTAAGGTTTCATCTTCCAAGCAAATGCTTGAATCCAAAAAAGGTACATCTCGCGGATCATCATCAGTCCCAAGTAAAAAAAAAAGTTATGCAATTAAATAAACTAAAGGCTTGGTGGGTACCACCCGCAGAGGCACCCAAAGGTATGGAACAATTGCATACTATGCTACTGCCAGTCCCTCTTACAATTCTTCTGAGGTTGAACCCGATGAGGATAATACTAATAACAAAGATGAAGAGAATGATCAGGCAGCACAAGGTTTACTGGAGGGGATGAAAATTGCAGATGAGGAAGAAACAGACAGAAATGTTTTGGTTGTGGAGGATGACAGTTGGAATAAACCACAAGAGGAACAGTCTCAACAAAAATCCGGGGGGGGGGGGCCTGAAAAGGTGACCGAGGTGCCATGCCTTCCTGTGAAAAAAACTAAAAAAATATAATCTTTTGTTTGGTCATACTTCTCCACTAATCCTTCCAATGAGTTGGTGGCAACATGCGCTATTTGTAAATGGCCAATCAGCAAGGATAAAAAGAAAGGGACATTGGGAACTTCAGCACTGAAAAAGCACTTAGGCAGATGTCATAACATTACTGAGAACTCCAGTTGTGAGTCTCAAAAAGAAAGTGACAGTGATAAATCATTACACTCAGAGGTAACTCCCATAGATGAAAACAGTGGCAGCCCCCCCCCGCAACACCACTGAAACATCTCCACCACTTCTTCCCCCATTCGAAGGACTCCTCCTACTGTTACTGAAGGTGACCATGTGTTCAAAGGCTCTCCTCCTTCAAGGAGACAGCTTATCATCTCAGACACATATGAGCGTAAAGCCAAATATGCCTCGACTCACCCTGTTGCTGTTACAATAACCAAGTAATTTTCAGAAATGACAGTTGTTGATTTGTTACCATATAACCTGGTTGAACATATAGGATTCAGGTGGCTGCTTGAGTACCTCGAACCTCGATATAGTATACCATCACAGAAATACTTCTCGACAACAGGGATTCCAGATCTTTACGATAGCGTATGTAAAAAATTAAGACACATCTTGTGCAGTGCTGTTGGCAGGGTGGTGTATCTCATAACAGATATCTGGACAAGCTGTCAGCCTGAACCCTTCATGACTGTCACAGCACATTGGGCATGTTTTGATAATTCACGTGGGACTGGGGACAGTGAAGCATCGCAATTTGCTGTTCTAAGAATGTTTTATTTTCCACCTGAACATACGTCATACACATCAATGAGGAGCTCCAAAAACCAATACAGCAATGGTTCACTTCACAGGGACTGTCAGCTGGCTTTATAAGTGCAGATAATGGGTCCAACATAAGGAAGACCCTGGAGGAGGGGGGCTTTGTTCACATCTGCTGCTTTGCAAATTGCTTAAATTTAATAGTTCACGGTTTTCTCAATGACAACATAAATTTAGGCTCTCATTAACACTGCTAAAAGAATATGCACTCATATCAGTAATTCTAGCAAAGTCAGTCATTTGTTTGAAAAAAATACAGCTGGAGCACAGCGTACCTTTGCACAGACTGATCCAAGACATTTCTATTCGATGGAATTCAACCTTTTATATGTTCCAAAGGCTGCTGGAACAAAAGAAAGGGGTCAGGTAATACACCTTGGAAAATGAGACTGGGGATGCAGATGTCTATATTACTCCACCACAGTGGGCCATGCTGAAATTTCTCATTGTACTGCTCCAGCCATTTGAAGAAATCAGCAGGGAGGTTAGTGAAAACACAGCAACTCTCAGCCAGGTGATACCCCTAATAAAAATGTTAAAATTCAGATTGAATCTGACTAGGGAAAAGTTAGACAAGCAAGACAGTTCCATGATCACACAGGCTGCCAATGGAGCTGCTGACATATGTAGGCTGCCCCCAGAATACAAGATCTAACAAGACGTGATCAAAAAAGTTGAAGAAGATGACAAACTATGTAAAATGCTTCATTCTGAGTACTACATTAAAGCAACAATCTTGGACCCACAATACAGATTGAAGCAACTATTAAGAGATGATGATGACACTAGTTTTGAGATAAACAAACAAGAAATAATTGATGAGGTGCGTGCTGTCATGAAACAGAGTGCAACAGCAGCACCACATTCAGAATCTTCTTCACAACACAGCACAGCATCAGGTGGCCCATCCAGTAGTGTTGCAGCATTTTTCCCCCTTTCTCCTCAGCCACTGTAGCCAAATCTTCTTCTTCACCACCAGCCAAACATAGCACTGTCCCACAGTCACTTGGTACAGCTTCATGTCTCTGGAGTCACTTATAAGATGTAATTGTAACATCTTCATCTGCCTCTTATAACACAGCCTCAGCACAGACCATTGTTGAAATGTACTTGGCAGAGCCCAATCTCAGCTGGAATGCTGAACCTTTAAAATACTGGAAGTCCAAACAAAATATGTGGCCTGCTTTAATAAACATTGAACATTGAAGTACATGAATTGCCCTCTGACTAGCGTTTGTTCAGAACGATTGTTTAGTTCAGTTGGTAACGTCATTACTGACACACGATCCTGTTTTGACACCAGAAAATGCTGAGTGCCTCACATTTCTGAAAGTTAACATTCATCACTTTAATTTCAAATATAATACTTGAATAAAATGTACAATGACTGCTCTGAGCAGACCCTATCCAAAAAACACTTTCAAGAATTTGTGCCTGTGTCGAAAATCTTTTGTGAATAGGATCTACTACATGAGGTAGCAATTAACTGCAGCAAGTCAGGTCAGGATGGACTAGGCCAGGCCACTGTTATTTGAATGATCATATAAGCAGCACAGATTAGAAAAAAAATAACAACATCAGTGGGTTCAGAGTCCAAATACAGCAAGCAACTGGATTTCATGTCACAGTTTTACTTGGTGGTACCAGGTACCACTATCTGATCTGGAAGATAGGGTACTGCTGTCTACTACTACTACTACTACTATCACTTTTTGTCCTCATGAGTCATGACTACATGTCACTTTCTTGTCCTTACCCCAGTTCTTACTACTACTGTCACTTTTTTTGCCCTCAGCAACTGATCCTGACTGTACTGTTTTAATTTTCATATAGTGCATGGCTTAGCAGATGCCTCAAACCCAGAAACTGAATACTCTTTGTATAATATATTTCTCACATCCCCATATTTGGCTGTGATAACATCACAAAAAGAAAATGCTACTAAATTCATATAATTTCTTTATTGCTTGTGTGTGCATGGTATGCTAGCCTGGTTACATCTCACTAACAGTAACTGGGTGAGATTATTACTATATTTTATTTTTGATATTTAAATTACTTGGCAGTGGCTGGCAGAAATTGTGGAACTAGGAAGGATGTAATTGTGTTTTGTGTCCATCAGGTCTTCAGGTGGCAGTGGCAAACATTTTTTATGAATGCACTGCACTTGACCGATGCAATGTGTGACTGCCTGCATGGGTGGTGGTCACTATGTCTTTCAATTTTCTTCTTTAAGGATTCAACGTGTTGATCAGACTCAGTAGAACTAGTCATAGTACTAGAAAACATTGACACCTCTTGGACCAGGTAGTGCACCATATACCACAGTACACTGGGACATGCGAAGCAGTTGCATCATTCACATGGGTAGGGTAGGTGGGCTCTCTTAGTGCTGCTCATTTGATCATTCATATCCATTTCTTTGGCCTGTTCGGCTCTGACTGGAACATCCATCAAAATAATACTCACACAGCATCGTTAATAAAAAAAAAATCTTAACTGCCTAGCAGTGCCTGGTGGTGCTAAGATATAGGTATTTGCATCTGTCTGTCTCTCTCTGTCTCTCCCAGCACACTCGTGTCACAGACCCGAGCAGGATATGCCACCATTATAGGCTAGCCATGAAGGGGCTAGTAGTGAGTGATTGCTTTTTTATTTAGCAGTTTTACATAAATTTTATACAAATAATCCGTTAAATTATTTCTTTTTGGTTTCTGTATCAAATGTGACTGACTTTGACCACTTTTATGCATTTTTTAAAATATTTGTCAATAAATTAGAACCAATCAGAACAAATAAGAACTTCATTGTGTTCCAGTTCTTATTTAATAAGTGGTCAAAGTCAGTCACATTTGATACAGAAACCAAAAAGAAATAATTTAACGGATTATTTGTATAAAATTTATGTAAAACTGCTAAATAAAAAAGCAATCACTTCACCAAGTTCTCCCAGCCCTGCTTTACACCTGAAAGGAACCAGAGTAAGAGCAGAGAAAAGGAGGTTTTACTTCACACAGTGGGTGGTGGGTATGTGAAACAACCTTCCCACTGAGGTTGTGGCTAGTGAGAACAAAGATATGTTTAAAAAAAAGACTGGGACTTCTGGTTCTGCCTTCATGCTGACTAGCTACTGATTCATGGAGCTCCGTTCCCCAGCGAGTATTCAAAAATAATGATACTGCTCCCAGCACAAGTTAATGTGCAGAAACAAGTCGGGTACTCACTGCAACCTACCTGCTTCATGATGCCTCCAAAACTGAGGGCGAAGGACATGCTAATGGAGTACCTTAAGCTGCCTACATCTCTGGTCCCGGGCGACCCTAAGGCCCATGGCAAGGCTAAGCCTGCAGCTGCTCCACCGCTGACACCAGAACAAGTGGAGGAGCCGCCGGAGGAGGAATTCACAATTACTTCCCAGCGACTCTTCTTAGAGCTGGCAAAATTCAACGACACCTTGGGCACAATCCAGCAATCAGCAGCCAAAATTAAAAAAAAAACATCACCGAGGTGGAAAAGCGCACTGCAGACCTCAAGGAAGGCCTGACGAGTACAGACAGAACAATCGACCACCACGAAGGGATGCTGCGGTATCTCTTGCACTGAGAGAAGGATCTGATGGACAAGTTTGACTATCTTGAGCTTCCATCCAGAAGAGACAATTTAAGAATTTATAGGGTACCCAAGGACACTGGACAGGGTAAGATGGAAGATTTCTTGAATTCATTCTTGAAAGAATTGCTAGACCTCCCAGCTGATCTCCCTTTAAACATAGTCCGGGCACATAGGGCTTTAGCTAAGAAACCCAGTGGCCCTAATGCTACACCCAGGTCAATTGTTAAGTTTCTGATCTTTTGAATTAAAAATAAAGTGCTACAAGCTGCCTGGTCAAAAAAAGAGGACCTATTCGGAGACAGGAGATTGAATTTTGACAATGACTACACCCCGATTACCCAGCAGAAACGGACAGTGCTCCTGGAGATTAAAAAGAGCTTGGCCACCTAGAATATTCTTATGCATCTGATTGCACCTGTCCAGCTCAAGATTTTCCTGCCGGAGGGCCCACAGTTTTTCCGGTCCCTGGGAGAGGCCAAACAAACACTCCTGAAATTGGAAATTCCTCAGGATCTTCTGTCGAGACCAGCAGCTGCAGACCAAGGCTTTGTGAGCAGGGAAGAGTTGTAGACTAAGGTTACAGGCCCCCAGAAGTGAGGTAGATCAACCTCTGCAGGCCCCTCTAGCAGCAAGGCCCACATTGGGTCATTCGGATCGGCTCCCCAGGGGGCGATCGAAGATCAATGCTGATATGAGTCTAGCCTGGAAATTGTGAATTCTTGAACTAACTTCTAGGAAAGGGCCCCCTGAGTGGCCGTTCTTGACTGGTACAATGGCCCCTCCTGACTCTCCTGGTTGTGTATTCCAGCTTTTATCCCACCAGGCTGTATGGCTCTGACAATCCTGGTCAGGCCAGGAGGAAATTTGGTAATGATAACAGGGGTGAGGAGGGGTAGGAGTGGGGTTAAAGGTGCTGGGAAGTGGAGTACTCTTTTCCTACAGTGAGGGGGCGGGAGTATTCCCCAGGTGGGACAGACTATAGTAGACTCTCTCCTCTCACTCTATTGAAATAGAAACATAGAAACATAGAATTTGATGGCAGATAAGGACCACTTGGCTCACCTAGTCTGCTGATTTCCCTACCTAACGGATAAGCTGCAGGTCCTAGTTAACCAACAGCCTACTTGCTCCTACCCCCCACTAGAATTGCCTTATGTCTGTCCCATGCATTCTTGAAGTCCCCCACTGTTTTTGACTCTATGACCTCCTCAGGAAGGCTGTTCCATGCATCTATGACCTTCTCTGTGAAGAAATACTTCCTCACATTACCTCTGAGCTGTCCCCCTTCTATCTTCAAATTGTGCCCCCTTGTTCTTGCATATCTCTTGTTTTGAAAGATGCTACCTTCTTGGACGTGGTTGATTCCCTTGAGGTATTTGAAAGTTTCTATCATGCCCCCCCTCTCCCTCCTTTCCTCGAGGCTATACATCTTAAGCTTCTTCAGTCTTTCTTCATATGTCTTCTGCTGCAGACCCTGCACCATTTTGATTGCCCTCCTCTGGACTGCCTCCACCCTGTCTGTGTCTTTGCGGAGATGGGGTCTCCAGAACTGTACACAGTACTCCAGATGTGGTCTTACAAACTGTCTGCACAGAGGGCCAACAACTTTTTGTTTTCTACTGGTGATGCCTCTCCCTATGCATCCCAGTATCCCCCCAAGCCCTCCTTACTGCCTTCTCACATTGCTGGCCCACCTTTAGGTCATCTGATATGACTACCCCCAGGTCCCGCTCCATTTTTGTTGTTGTCAGTATATCACCTCCCATTGTGTTCTCTTGCCCTGAGTTTTTGTTTCCCAGGTGCATTACGTTGCACTTCTTTGCATTGAATCTAAGCTGCCATACATTTAACCATTCCTCCAACCTTGCCAAGTTCCTTTTCATCCCTTCCACCCCATCTTGCATATCAACCCTGTTGCAGATCTTTGTGTCATCTGCAAAGAGACATACCTTCCCCTCCAGTCCCTCTGCAATGTCACTTATAAAGACATTAAAAAGTACCGGCCCCAGTACTGAACCCTGCAGTACCCCACTAGCAACCCTCCTTTCTTCACTGTGGACTCCATTTACTATTACCCTCTGTGTCCTGCTGTCCAGCCAGTGTTTTACCCAGGCTACCACCCTGGGACCCACTCCCAGGCTGACTAATTTGTTTATTAATCTTTTGTGCGGGACTGTGTCAAATGCCTTGCTAAAATCTAGGTAGGCCATGTCCACAGCCCCTCCCTGGTCTACTACTTTGGTCACCCAGTCAATTAAATCAATTAGATTTGTTTGACATGACCTTCCTGCTGTGAATCCATGCTGCCTTGGGTCCTATGCCCCACTGGCCTCTAGGTACTCAACAATTCTTTCCTTCAGAAGTGATTCCATCATCTTCCCCTACCACTGAGGTCAAACTGACAGGTCTGTAGTTTCCTGCCTCTGTCTTGCTCCCACTTTTGTGAAGGGGAATCACATCCACCCTTCTCCAGTCCTCTGGTACCACACCATCCTCCCATGATTTATTAAAAAGGGTAGTCAGTGGTGTTACTAGTTCTTCCCTTAGTTCTTTTAGAATTCTGGGGTGAATCCCATCAGGCCCCATTGCTTTATCCACCTTTAGTTTTAAGAGTTCTTCCAGAACCCTTTCTTCTGTGAAAAGACTAATATCAACCGCCCTATCCAGAGTGCTTCTATTGACTGGATTAGGTCTTCCCTGCTTTTCCATTGTGAATACTGAGCAGAAATATTCATTCAGTATCCCTGCTTTTTCAGTGTCGCCTTCGCCCAGCCACCTTCCTCTTTATTCAGCCTCAGTATCCCTGCCTTCATCTTTCTTTGCTCCTAATGTACCTATAAAAGGTTTTATCCCTTCTAACCAAGTTGGCTATCTTTTCCTCAGTTTTGGCCTTTGCTATTCTGACTGCCTTCCTGCTCCTTCTGCTTTTAACTGGTACAGTTCTCTGTCCTGCTCCTTCTGTGTTTCCTTATACTTCCTGAATGCTATATTTTTCTCCCTTACCTTCCCCGCCACTTCTTTTGAGAACCATAGTGTTTTTTTCTTTTGTTTTGATTTGTTTATTTGCTTCACACAAAGGCTTGTTGCCTCTGTGATGGTAGTTTTGATGATTCCCCATTGTTGCTCCACCCCACCTTCTTGCCTGTTTGCTAGTGCTTTTCTGAGGCACTCTCCCATTTTGACAAATCAGCCCTCCTGAAGTCCAGTACCTTCACTTCTGTGTGGCTTGACTCTACAGCTAAGTTTATCATGAATCACACTGTTTGGTGGTCACTTGTTCCCAGATGGCTACCCACTTCAAGATCAGAGATCCTCTCTCCTTCCCCATTTGAAAGTACCAGGTCTAAGATTGCTCCCTCCCGAGTGGGTTCCAAAACTAGCTGTCTGAGGCATGCCCCCTGTAGGGCATCGAGAATGGCCCTGCTCTTGGATAAGGCTGCAGCAAAGGTGCTCCAGTTAACATCTGACATATTCAGGTCCTCCATCAGCAATATCTCCCCTTTCTCTGCCATCTCAAGGATGCCTTGTCATTTCCTTGTCCATTTCTTCCCCCTGAGGCGGGGGTCTCTATACAACCCCTGTGTGGATTGTGAAGCCATTTCCAGTCTCCAGGGTGACCCACAGTGTCTCCTCTCCTGACGGTTTACCCTTTAGTTCTGCTGCTTTGATCCCTTCCCTTACATAGAGAGCTAATCCTCCTCTTCTTCCCTCCCTGTCCCTCCTATAGATTGTGTACACTGGTGTGTTGACATCCCAGTCATGGCTCTCTGTGTACCATATTTCTGTGACTGCCATGACATCCAGGCATCCCTCTTCCATCAAGGCCACCATTTCGGGGAGCTTTTTACCTAGACTATGGGCATTGGTACTCATTACCCCCATTTTCTTCTGGCTTTATTTCTTTTTACCCCATCTCAGTCCTTATGAGAGTCTCCTTCACGTCCTGTCTCCTGCTGATATGATGTACACAAGGCTGCAGTGTGCTGGTTTCCTCTCTGGGGGGATCCGGGGGTAACTTTAGGTGGTCGCTGGTGGGCTGCCTTGGGCTCTCTCCCTGGGTGGGTACACCTTGGTTCCACATGGGACTCATCAAAGTTTCTACCCTTCATTTTGGGTGCAGGGAGCAATTCTGAATGACAGGTTGTTCACGAGGGGGAGGAAGAGAGCAATGGTGATAAGTGTCCCATGACAGGGAGATGGTCACTCGGGATCTCATAAATCCTTCAGTTGGCCCTGCCTCTGGGTCTTGTTCCCCCTCACCCACATATTACTCTACCGGGGGAGGTTCAGTCCCTAGAAAGAAGAAAGCTTTAATCTGCAGGGCTTATAGAGGGATAGTTTCGACAGAAGGCTTTGTACAGAGGGTTAGATGCTAGCAACAAGCTTCATCACCCAAAAGCACAAGTTTAGTGCAGGGCACCCACTTGGATGCCCTGTACAGTTGGCTTAGAGCCATCCAGTACACCAAATGGACACTCTTTTTTTTTTCTCATTTTACCTTGGAAGTTCTGATATTGTTAAACACTTTTCAATGTTTGTAAGCTATGCTGTTCATAACGTAAATATCAGTGCTGTGGAAAGGGAGACCATGTTGCCCGCTTTCTGGAGAATGCAGGAGGATTTTCTGAATAAATGGCTGAAGGATTAATTGCATCATACAACGTCAGGGGGTTGGGTAACCCAATTAAGAGAAAAAGGGTTTTGAACGAATTGCAAAAGGCCAAAATTGAGATAGGGCTGCTTCAGGAAACCCACTTGTATTCAAAAGAAAGTGCTAAGTTAAAGTACACATGGGTTGGCCAGGCTTATTATGCTACATATAAGGCCCACCCCCATAGAAGGGGGAGTAACAACACTCATTCACAAAAACTGCCCCTTCCAGTTATCTAGTAAACAGGAGGACCAAGAGGGGAGATTCCTGCTACTTAAGGGTATGTACATGGAGATACCGTGCTCTATCCTCAACATATATGCGCCAAACCAAGACGTAGAGAATAGTGTCTTTCTTAAAGAAGTGCTCCTCAGAATGGCTCCCCAACCGGGTGAGTTGTTCATAGTAGGAGGGGATTTCAACACTGCCCTTAATCCTGCTCTGGACAGGTCGGGTGCCCGAGGGAGCACCCCCCCCCTTTGAGGACCGCACAGGCTCTGGTCAGAATGAGCAGAGAACTGGGATTGGTGGAGGTCTGATGACATCAGCACCCTAAGGTGCAGGACTATACCTGCTGGTCAGCTCTGCATGCAGCCTATTCTAGGCTGAACATGCTGTGGATATCAGCAGACTGGCTCCACAGGGTTGAAGAATTGAGGATTCATCCCAGAGCCTTGTCCAACCATGGTATGGTGTCCATGTGCTTCTGGCCTGGTCCCAAGGTCAGAAACTCATCCTGGAGGTTAAACATCTCCCTCCTTAACAGAGAGGATTATAAAGAGCTCCTGAAGGAAACCCTGAGACAGTTTGAGGTAGACAGCCACCACCACCCTGCCAGGACTCCAAGGCAGCTCTCTGGTGGAATAGCTTAAAGACGGTCATTAAAGGAGTTACCATAGGTTATGCCTCAAATTTGAAAAGGGCACAACAGAGGGAAATTTTAGATCTGGAAACCCATCTATTTGATTTAGAAACAGAACGTAAAATTGTCCTTAATGAGGGAGTTAAGGAGAAGTTGGAAGAAACTCGGAGGAAGCGCAATAAGATCTTAGATGACAAGATTGAAGGGCAATTAAGGTACTCTTGTCAGAGGATTTTTGAAGCAGGAAAAAGGGTGGGTAGGCTGTTAGCCTGGCAACTCAGGAAAGAAGCAGCTAACAGAACGATCATCCGTTTAAAAAAACAGGCAGGCCCCGGACACTATGTGACTGACCTCACGGAGATGGCAGCGCAATTCCAGAAGTTTTACACAAAGCTTTATAGCCAAGAGAGGTTGGGGGGGTACCAGGAGAAGTTGGAAGCTATTTTCCAAAAGGTCAAGTTACCCAAACTCTCGGCAGAGAACAGGGAGAGATTAGAGGCCCCATTATCTGAAGAAGAGCTTCAGCGAAGCTTTAGAGACTTAAAAATGGGAAAGGCCCCTGGGTCAGATGGGATGGCTGGAAAGCTCTACAAGGCACTGGAAGCGTAGCTGGTTCCCTGGCTGGGTGAAGTTTGTCAGTGTATTCGGAAGGGGGAGGGAACTCCTCTGAGCTGGTAATATGCCCAGATTTCAGTCATCCCCAAGGAAGGGAATGATCCAGAGGTGTGTGGCTCACATAGGCCTATATAGCTTTTGAATGTAGACCAGAAAATGTATACCATGACTTTGGCCTGCAGGTTGCAGGGCTGTGTGGGGAGCCTGGTCCACCTAGATCAAACCGGCTTTATTAATGGTAGGCTAATACATGACAACATTAGGCACCTGCTTAATATTTTTTCATGCCAACAGGCCTCAAGGGAACTGACCTTAATGATATTCATAGACGCAGAGAAGGCCTTCAATTGGGTGGACTGGAGATTCCTACACAGGACCCTGGAAGAGATGGGTATGGGCCCCAAGTTTAGGACAGGTATTAAAGCTTTGTATGCAGCACCACAAGCCATGGTGAGAGTAAATGACTTCACGATGGAGAGGTTCCACTTATCTAGAGGGACCAGACGGGGTGTCCACTCTCCCCTCTGTTTTTTGCCCTATGCATAGAACCTCTGGCTAGGAAAATCAAGGTAAATGATAATATCAGAGGGGTCCAGGTCGGGTGGGAGAGAACACAAAATCTCCTTATATGCAGATGATACCCTTTTCTTTGTGGCCTCTCCCAGAACCTTGCTCCCGGCGATGACAAGGGAATTGCAGGAGTATGGTCAGGTCTCAGGTTATAAAATTAACTAGGACAAATCAGAGGCAATCAGGTTTGGGGGGACACTTCCCCGAGATATAAAACAAAATTTCCCTTTTAAGTGGGCTGCCACAAACATAGTTCAATACTTGGGGGTCAAGATCTGGCCCCAACTCTCCAAACTTTTTAGACTTAACTATGGTAAGTTATGGGGGGAAATTCAGGATGACCTGGTGAGGTAGGACATGCTCCCCTTATCAATTGGAGGAAGGATAGAGACGATCAAAATGAACATCCTCCCAAGGCTCTTGTGTTTGTTTCAAGCACTCCCAATAAACATCCCCGATTCCTTTTTCAACCTGGTCAACTCAACCCTCTCGACCTTTATTTGGAAAAGGGGCAGGAAGTGAATTATCCACAACCTCCTAACCCAGCCCAAATGCAGGGGTGGTTTAACCTTCCCTGACCTTAAATTAAATTATATGGCAGCGCAGCTGGGCCCGGTGGTGACGTGGGTTAGACAAAGAGGAATCCGGATGGAGAGAGATTGATGTGCAACAAATGCAAATAATCTCCCTGGCATCCTTACCACATGCCCCTTTGACCCCAGAAGTGTGGAAGGCCATACGAAACCCCTGGGCAAAACATACATTAAGGGTGTTGGTAAGGACTAGAAGAATAATGCACACCCCTGAAGGATTGAGTCCTCTCATGTCTGTCGTGGGTGACCCCCACTTCACACACCCTCATTCAGACACCAGATACCAAGGCTGGAACAGACAGGCTCTCACACGGTTCCACAACCTTTTACAAAATGATGGAGTGGCATCCTTTGAGTCACTTCAGAGTAGATACCCCCTAACAAAAGCAGATTTCCAAAGGTACTTACAAGTCAGACACTATATAATGTCAAATAACTTGATTCCAAAGATCAATAGGGACCTGACAGGACTAGAACATTTTTTATATTGGGCAGTCTGCCTAGTAGCAAAGGGCAAACTCATCTCAGGGGCTTATAAAGCACTTCAGGGTGAAGAATGCACACACTTTGAAATATTAAGACAAAAGTGGGAACAAGACAGTGGTCTCTCGATTCCTGGGGATCAGTGGGTTGAGGCGTGGGAGAGGGATTGGAGAACTATGTCCTCTCATGGGTGGCGGGAGTTCTGCTGGAAATGTCTCTCTCATTTGTTCCATACCCCCTCAATAACAAAATATTTTGGTGGGGGCACGTCAGACTTGTGTTGGCGGGGGTGTGGGCAGGTAGGCACTCACTACCATATTCAAGGTTTCGGGACTACTGGAAGGAGATCCACTGGGTGATGCAGAAGGAGTGGGGCATGCAGGTCCCCCTGAGCTTTCAGGTGATAGTCGTGGGTTGCAGACACCCTACTTTAGGCAATGCACAACAAAATAAGCTTTTCAGAACACTTTGTCTTGCTGCTCTAAAGAAGATTACGGGGATCTGGTTGAAGATCCCTCCCCCAACATTAGAGGCATGGAAGAGCAGAGTGGAGAGCATTAGAAGAATGGAAGAGCTTAAAGTCAGGCTTAGACTCTCCTTAGATAGGCACATGGAGAAATGGCAGAAGTGGGATTCCCTGTGGGTATAAACTAGGAAGGGGACGGGATAGGGTTGGGGGGTGGGGGTTGGAGAATGGCAGAGGGGTCTTCTCCCCCCCCTTCCCTTCTCATCTCCCTGATGGTTCCCTATTTCTCCTGTTTCACTAATTTCAACTTCGAACTTTTAGAGGTGTGGCATGGTCTCTTAGTTTTATAGTACAGAGGGGTATATGTTTGTACCTGGGAGGGGTGTTCCCCTTTAGTTTTGCCAATCCGTTCCCGCTACCACCAAATTCAAAATCTCTTTTTCTTTTAGTAGGCCATTACTGTATAAATCAGGCTGAAAAGTCATGCAATTGCGATAACATTTGGCTGTAGTTCATTATCAGTCTCTAAATCAAGATGCCATTGGAGGGTTTCCACACAGCCATGGTGACATTTCAACAATGGACATAAGAAGAAGCCAGAAGCCAGCGAGACAACTTGAGTGATTACAGAAGGACTTATAATTATGAGGCATATGTTTATTATGTGATATGGCTTAGGTGCTTGTATGTTATTGTAATGCCTTGGCGAAACAATAAAGCAGAGTTTACAAAAAAAAAAAGACTGGATGAATTCATGGCCTCAAAACCAAACATCAAGCATTACCGCTAATATAGAGGGAGGGCAGTTCACTGGGCTTACAGCCTTTATCTGTTCTAAAATTCTAGTAAACACCACATAACCGTGCATTATTCCACAATGATCTCATGCCTGCCCTTCTTTTCATCACTTAGAACTTTATGCACATTTTTTAAGACAGATAATCCCCTACAGGGTGTGTGGTCTTGCTCTGATATATACACTCCTTGGATGGTTGCACAATGCACCCAAGGCATGCGTACATCCGTATATCACAGTATGACCGCATGCCCTGTAGTGGATTATCCATTACATATTATAGGGGCACGGTTGCACCCCTATAGCTAGGGCTGAGTAGCATGTTTAATGTTAAACCTCAAATTCTGCACTTTAATAACTTTGCAACTGATCAATGGATTTGCACAAGATTTGGTATATGCTGTCCCATAGAGGCTAGTTTCATTACAGTTGGATGTGTGGATTCTGAGATCTGGATAGTGCATAAACCTCAAAAGTCACCATTGTTTGCAGTTTTTTCCTCATCATCTTGTGTCCAGATGGTGTGGAATTCTGGTTTGATTTTTTATGGTAGAAACAGCTTTGGTAACAGAACTGTCATGAGTTTTTCTGGCGAAAAAATATTAATCTGTTGCAAAGTTATTCAGTTTTTAAGTTCCCATTATTTTCAATGGGAAGATCATGCTCCAGGATAGAGGTATAAAGTTTGACAAAGAATTTGGCCTCACAACTAAGGATTCTTTTTCATGAGGGGCCAATCCTATTTCGCCAGAAAAAAAATCCTTTTTCATGAGCCGCTATATTGTTTTATTTTTTTTTACCAACAAACTGTCACAACACTGTCCAGGGATGTCTTGTACAGATTTCTAAACATGTATCTTGCTTATCAGGAGCCGATGAGCTTTACTTAATATTTTTTTATAGCTCCCATTGCCTCTGAACTTTTTTTTAGCTATTTAAATCCTTTTTCACCACTCGCTAAGTTCCTTTTTCGTGAATCCTCTTTTATCATGGCGAAAAAGGAAATTGGCTGGTGAAAAAGGATTTAGTCAGTTAAAGAGCTAGAGTACCACATCTGTCTGGCTATACAGTGAATTCTGGAGTTAGCGGTGCATCACAATCATGTTGACAGTAATTCAGATGGATCCACTATGAAATCCCAAGACTCAGAATACCGACACCCAGGATCTTGAGCCTGACATCCGGAAATGATGATCACCCGACAGTTCACCAGCCCAAGGATGGAAAGCCCGACACAGGACTTTTGCCGTGTTTGTAGATGGCTAGGGTTCCTCGCCCACCACACCCTCTGACTTGGGGGGCTTCACCCCCTGCATCCCTCTAAATAATATAATCAACTCTGAGTCTTGGCTAGGTGTAGTGTCGGGCTTTCAGTGGTCGGGCTGGTGAACTGTTGCGCGAGCATCATGTCAGGATGTCAGGCTCGGGATATTTAATGTCGGGATTGTGTGTTTTTGGCATTCTGTAATACTCCCATTCAGCTTTACACACATAAATATCTGGTCTGTTAATTTTAAAATAGCCATGCTGGCTTGCTTTTTACATGGACTCATGCTTGGTTGTTCGTGCACGCTTTTGTACGATGAGACAGAAGTGATACTGTGAGAGAACCGTTGCATTACCTTATAGCTAAGCCTCCATACTGACAGCACTGAAGACTAGTTAGGTGAGATACTGTGTTAAGGATAGGAGTTATCATTTTCTAATTTCAGCATGTGGTTGTATAATATGACACAGACACTCAAACTGCAATTTGGGCACATTGTTAACTTTTCTTTTTCTCTTTTTACAGTGCCAGCACTGAAGCCTTGGAATACCATGAAATACCACACACCATCAAATAGCATAAACTGACTCAGAAAATATTTTTATTTTGTGGGTCACAGCTAAATATTTATAATTTCTACTTAAACATCTGTGGAATGCTAGTGAAACAAAGCTGAATTTACTGTTCATCTGTTTTCAGTGTGAGAGCAGCTTCCGAGTGGCACAGTGAACGTGCTAGAGTGAGGGAAATATGTGTGGCAGTACTGTGGCAGTACTGATCAGAGAAGGCTGAATTTGTGACTAACAACTTACTGGTCTTTGATCATTCTGGGAATGATTTGATGCATTGTGTAAAAGAAAATAATGTGGGTGATTTATGCTAGGTTTAAAAAATCTGGCAGTGATACATAACTGTCAAATAAATTTGCTGCCTTCCCCACACACACACCTATACCCACACTCACTTATCGAACACTAACTGTACTTGTCAAAACTACTGTAAATCAGCACTGTCAACTTTAGGACATGTCAGTTCAGCGACATCTTTAGTTAGTGTTTAAAACTGTTTCAAACATCATAGTAACCTAACATGGTAACAGTAAGATTATTAAAAAGGGAAATCTGTAGATTGATCACACACAAAAAGGCATTATTTTGACATTCTGCAATTTGTTCACTGCTTGTTAACACCTTGATTTTGATTTATAGCTGAACTATGCCACTTTTGTTTTCTTTATTTCACAAGATATGCAGATAACCTAACCACATAGCCACCCATAATAAAACAAGTGCTGAAAAAAACAAAATTCAGGCACAGTGAACTACATAAAATAATAAGAGCTGCTTGTCATTAGAAGTCAAAAACAAACAGAACTGTAGAAACAGCTCAAAAGAAGTAATGCTTTGCATTATTTTCTCTGGCAGAGAGGGTCATTTATATGATGTTGGGTACAATATCCGACACTGCACACGGTGTGTTTTCACAGTCCTAAACTCTGAATGACTTGTGCATTTTACAGATGTAAATTTAGTGAAACACGTACATACTCATTTATTTCTCGAACTCACCCAGGACTGCCTTTCATACCAAGCAAAAGTTTAAAGTCAGAAGTTAATTCATGATCTTTGGGCCTGAAGTGTACACCACAAATAACCAAGTGCCATGACCAGGTGAAATCTACTCTGGTTTCATTCGTGTATGAAATCCATTTTTTATGTTTGCTTGCACGCATGTGCAAGAAACATAGTGCCATGAACGGAGATTTCGGAGGTGTGTCACCTCCTCCTCCAATTCAGGCACTGGGCTGGCAGGCGCGGCCCCTGTAAGCCAATGCAATTTGGAGCTGTCTATGACACGCTCCAAAATGCAGTGGCATACAGTTGAAAGGGGGAGCTACGCTTGAGTGAGCAGCAATAAGGAGCTGCTCACGCGCAGCTCCCTCCCTAGCCGCAGGCGCAGCGCTGCCCCCCGCACAAGAAGCGATAAGTAGCCGACGGGGTGCCCAATCCCGCCGACTGAATCCATTTGTCTCCTCCCTCCCAATAGTTGCTGCCACACTGGGAGCCCACCTCAGCATGGCAATCCGCTATGTTGCCGATGGGGTGCCCTAACCCCCGCCGCTGAACGTGCCCCCTCCCCCAAAGTCATTGTGCCACGCTGGGAGCCCACCCCAGTGTGGCAAATGGTCCTGCGTTTTTTTTTTTTGGAGACGGGGTGCCTAATCCCGGCCGGCCGAACGCCTGTCTTTAAAGCACGCTGGGAGCCTACCCCAGCGTGGCAAGCGGTCCCACGATGTCTTTTTGTTTTTACCCTGTAAAAATTGTCTCACGGGCGCCTCCCAGCCCCTCCCACATCCCGCACCCACTCACCGCGCACCCAGCCTTCCCACACCCCTCACCCCATACTTACCTCCGGACTCTTGCGCGACAATCTTCGGTGGACCGGAACACGCCTGCACTCTTCAAAGCCGACTGCTGAACTGAGGAAATGCCGTAAGCTGTATAATGGGCTAGATAGGAGGGTTAAACTTATTGCATATCTCGGCATTTTTGGGATTTTTCATTTCAACATGGGTTTGTGGGACTTCTCATGAATGATGTCACTGTCATGGCGCTATTCGCCTCAGGGTGATTGCAGTGACTGCGCAGTGACTCAGCGAATCACCCTTCAGGACTGAATACCGCCATGACAGTGAATCATTCTGAGAAGGGGCCTCCAAAACCCCCATGTTGAAAATTTGGTGCCAAAATTCCAAAAAATGACTGTTTAACAAGCGTGCGTTGCGCAGTTCCTACGCAGGCTCGTAAGTTCGCGAAATTTCAATATTTTCACTCCAGATTTTCAACATTGCCATTTCACCACACCATCTTATGAGTAGTACAGCTGTAATTTTTTGCATCTCACCGAAAATGTGTTTCCACCATTGTAGCGCAGAATGGCGCAGTCGATGTACGAAATCAATGTACAGGACAAATTAAGAAAATAGTAGTGACACTGTTCATGAGCAGAGGTCTTGAAATGGCTATGTTGAAAATTTGGTGAAAAAATTCCTAAAAATGACTGTTTTACGAGCGTGCGTTGCGCAGTTCATACGCACGCTCATAGGTTTGCGAATTTTCAATATTTCCACTCCAGATTTTCAACATTACCATTTTTCCACACCTTCTTATGAGTAGTATAGCTGTCATTTTTCACATCTCACCCCAAATGTGTTTCCTTCATGTAGCGCATAATGGCGCAGTCACAGCGAACTCAGTGTATGGGACATATTAAGAAAATCACAGTGTCACTGTTCATGAGCAGAGATCTTAAATGGCAATGTTGAAAATTTGGTGACAGAATTCTAAAATGACTGTTTTATGAGTGTGTTGCACAGTTCCCATGACGCCCGTAGGTTTGCGAATTTTCAATATTTCCTCCAGATTTTCAACATTGCCATTTTCCACACCCCTTATGAGCAGTACAGCTGTCATTTTTCACATCCTGCCTCAAAAGCGTTTCCGCCCATGTAGCGAACAATGGCGCAGTCGGTGTGCAACCTCAATGTATGGGACACATTAACAAATCCACAGTAACACTGTTCATGAGCAGAGGTCTTAAAATGGCTATGTTGAAAACTTGGTGAAAAAATGCCTAAAAATGACTTTTACGAGCGTGCGTTGCACAGTTCCTATGCATGCTCGTTAGTTTGCAAATTTAATATTTTCACTCTAGATTTTCAACATGTCCATTTTATTAAACTTCCTTATAAACAGTACAGCTGCAATTTTTCATATGTCACCCAAATGTGTTATTGCGACATGTAGCGCATAATGGTGCTGTTGGTGCGAAGCAATGTTTAGACAGATTAAGAAAATCACAGTTACACTGTTCATGAGCAGAGGTCTTAAATGGCTATGTTGAAAATTTGCTGACAAAAGTCCATAAAATGACTGTGTTACTGAGTGAGCATTGTGCAGTTTCCACGCATCCTCGTTAGTTCATGACTTTGTAATATTTCCAGTCCAGATTTTCACTAGTGGCATTTTTCAACACTTCTTATGAACAGTACAGCTGCCATTTTCACAACATGGCCAAAGTGTGTTTTCACACTTTCAGTGCAGAGATGCGTGGTCGTTATGGGAAATCATTGTTCGGCACTGATAAAGAAAATCACAGTGACACTGTTCATGATCGGAGGCACCAAAATGCCTGAGTTGACAATCTATGCTAAAAATATCCCCAACCCACTTATATAACGGGTGTGCGCACAGTTTCTTTATGTACGCTAGGATTCACCATTTTTAAATATTTTACTACACATTTGCAATATAGCCATTTTTACACCTCCCCATGAAAGAGTACAGCTGCCATTTTTACAGCCTGTTCGGAATATGTTTGCATCTGTGGTGCTAAATCCGTAGTCACTGTGCATAAGCAGCTTTCGCTACCACACTGATATTCCCCTGTTCGTGAGGTGGGGTCACAAACAAACATGTTGAAGATTTGGAGTTAAAATACCAATGAATGCCTGAGGTATTAGACTTTTCAACTAAATCGCCTAACCCTATATAGAAAGACAGGAATCAGGGGTGTGACTTGGGATTCTTGCCTGTGATGCTCATACCATTCCACACCCTGCAGTCACTGAGAGGCATTGAGGTATGCCTTGGACTCTTCGTCCCCAAACTTCACCCCATTCTCCTATATCGCACCCATCTCACCATATTTCCTAATGAAATGGGTGCGACAAGGGCCAAAGACCCTAAGGAACACGTGACACTTGTCAGTCTCTGAGAGGGGTGTGGTGAAATGGCGTGCCAAGTATGCCTGGACGACCCAAATGCACACCCCAATGCCTGTCACTCTGCAGGTGTGGTGGGGTTGGCTTCAGTTCAATACTCACTGCCATTCCTATTACGCAGCTCTGTAACTTCTACACTACCACTGCCAATGCCAGTAAGCAAACATTCGGCATTGACAAATGCTTGTCTTTTACAGCAAACATCCATTGGAAAAAAAGTAAAGAGTCACTGTCAGATGCAGTATCACTGAGTGTAGCCATAAACAATACACCTCTTGGGCATTTTAAAATTAAATTAAGAGAAAATAATGCTATTGAAACATTCCAGTGTGTTTCGTACATTTAGAGTCTAAGCCTGCAACAGACTGAATTCACCTAATATTGCAGTATTCAAAATTTAAAATAGAGTGGCCACAGTGAATTATACTAAATATGAACCTCTTAGAACCCCACCTTGATGATTTTAAATAAAATAAACTGCAAGAACCATACAGTGATTCACTTAACTATACATTACAGTTAGTTCCCTGTGACTTTCTGTAGCCTCGGACTAAGGAAATTGCACTGTCAATTTGAAGTGTATGCCACTTCACAGCTGACCACAGTGTGAGATGACTGATAGAGTCCCCCAACCCCCCAGCACATCACTCCCGGAACACGAGATAGTGAATGACACAGAACAGACGGCTTCAGTTCCTGTAAAAGCATAATAATAATAATAAACACATCCCAGTCAACATAAAAGAATTTGTTCAATAAACAAACACATACAGGCTGACTATTGTGACTATACACAACATGGCATGCATTCAAAATCAGCAATTTGGTACGCTGGCTCTTTAAGGTGAAATGTTACATGTATTTCTCCCTTTAAATGCCAGTTTTCTGTTCAAGTTTAAAGATTGTGAGCTATTTCATGTTGAAATCAACAGTTTTTACTAACTGATTATTAGTTTATTGTGCTGTTTTAATCTGTTGACTCACACTAAAATCAGCGGCTGCTCACCGCTCGCTGCAATGAGTTTTGATCTGCTGTCATGTGAAAAGCTACATCACTGCCCCTGTTTGCGCTGCCATCTGAAATTTATGCCATCAGATCAAGTTTCAAGATTTTATTGTTCGACTTTTAGGTCATTATAATTAGACAGATAAAGCTACATAAACTATATAATAAAACAAGGATAGCAATTGTCACAGCGTGTGGGAATAAACTTCATATGAGGCAAATTTACAGGTTTCAAACACACCATGGTATGATATTTATTTTTCAAAAGTCAGAAAAATAATAAATGAAAACAAAAAAAATTGAAAAGAAAATCACTACTTAACATCAGTAGTTTCTGATAGAATACAATCCTGGATCTTGGAGCTCCTAAGACCCTTCTTATCTGCATTCAACAGCTTGTCTACAGTAACACCTCTCTCCTTCACTATCAAGACTGGACAAACTCAACTGGACTCCCTGAACTGAACTCAGTTAAGAGGTTTTATACCTTTTGGTGCGGTCACCTGACTGAGCCCTTTCTATTTACATGTCTGGACATGCTATTTCAAAACCAAGGTTTTTTTTTGTTTCAGAGTACTTCCTGGTTCAGTTAAAGGTACAGTGTATATCTCCACAGATATCGACTCTTTATATCTCTGATCCACAGTGACTAAGCACTTTATAAAGCATACCACATTCTTTTGTTCAGCCTCATACATAGAACCTTATCCAGTAACAGGTTTATAGTGTGAATTTATGAAAATACCTTAAGGATTTCTTATAACTGTACTAATCATGAAATTATTATTGTTTTATATGGCTTCTGAATCCTTTTTATTTAAAAAGGCTTTATTAACTGTATTTATTCTTATTTAAAATAACCTTCATGCTTTTTGTACACAAAATGCACTTATGCACTTTGCACAACACCTCTCTGGGTGGTTGGTATCATTCCAGGGACTCAATGGACGGAAACGGTAAAAGAATGAAAAGAGAGAACTAGTAGGAAGTTTAGTAGGGATAATAAAGAGCTACGCTAAGTGGCCAATCTAGGGTAGAGGGAAAAAGAAGAAAAGTAAAGAGAAAAGCGTTAACTGTTGTGCAACAGATGTTTTGGTAGCCAGGAAATAAGGAGATAGAAAAGTGGTCCATCAGTCACAGCTGAGGGTATAGCCTAACTCTGCCATAGCAATACTGACAGTACTTGGCACCACACACAACAGAAGTTATCAACCATCGGTTAAGTAATGTACATCCCTTATTAAGCTGTTTATGACAAATAAATTCATGTCAGATAAGAATCAATTCAGCATAACGTGTCATCGGCTAATTCAGGTTAAAGTTCCCTTAACAGACTGTTTCTAGTTTAAGGTTTAGAACTGCAATCTCCACGCTGCACCCTATCTATATATTTCATTTCTAGAAAAATCATGTTTGATAGAATAAAAAATAGACTCATACCAGGGGATTCCATCATAGTCACTTTGACAGAAAATCCCTTTATGACACCTATATCTACTCATTCACCATAACCATAATTATAGCATGTCTTAGATTTTTCCCACATATCTTGGATATTGTAAAATCTCTAATAACATAAAGCATTATATAAATAAAGGTTTTTTTTTTAAAGTCCTTAGACTAACACTAACACCTTCAAGATCTAGTAAATAAGTACTAAGTATAACAAGTAATCGTATACTGAGGCCATACCATGTATAACCATATCACTAAAAGTGGTGTCTCCTTAATTGAGACTGCACGCTATAAAAATACATAAGACAAAGGATGAAACATAAAATAGTATGGTTAAATGATGTCTTTGTACCATTTTGCGTCACACACCATCATAAACATAATGCATGTAAAAATTCGTCTTGAACTTCATAAATAAAGTTCAAACCCATTTTTAAAACAGACCTGATGTAAAAAAAAATTAGAACATGCAAGGTTTAAGCTTCCCACCAAAGCATAAAAAGTTATTATTTCATGAAATCCTTATTGGTCCTCCTGAACAGCACATTCTAGGAATATTTTGGCACCAATACTTTCAGGAATTCTGGAGTCCTAAATCTGCCTTCTTAGTTTAGGCAGGGCTCAATATAAACAGCACCTGGGCATCCGTGACTGGCACTGGGTCAATAACAGAGCCTGCATGAACAGTGCTGTCAATAACAGTGCTGTCCATACAGCGCTGATCACAACAACAGCACGAACAAATGCCGCAAGCAAAAGCAGTGCCTCTGGTAGCGGTCACAAAGCACACTGACAACCACTACCTGCCCCAAATCATATTTTAGAGAGCAGATCCACCCCCTGCACCCCCATAACTAAAATAATCAACTCCAAATCAGAGTTGGATTATGGGGGGGAAGTATCAGAGACCAGGATTAGAATCCTGGTCTCTACCAACATTCTGACCAAGTTGCTCCATGCCTCAGCCCTCTCCACCACAGGAGCAGCTCAGCCAGCCTTCCAGATTTCCAAGCCCTTGTCTACTTCCCTAGTACCACAGACAGCGACATGGGTAGCACTTACTGCACAACGCTGTTCTACCCCAGTCGTTGTCTGTGATATGCTATTCGGACAGCGTGCTTCTTACATATACTATATTTGTAGCGCTATTCTAACCGGTTACCACTATGACCATCTTCTTCATTGTTTAGGCCTTTTAGTTGAGATCTTTGTGTTTCAACATAAAAGCCAGCATAATAGTACAACAAGTGCAGAATCTATTCAGATTCTAGGTTCATCTGCTCCAGCTGTCTCTGCTCTGCAGTTGCAATGGCACAACCGGAGCTCCCCAGTTGATTTGACTGACTTTTAAGTTTAAAAAGTACAGTTACATAAGAATTTATTGTAACAGTAGATCTTTGAGAGGAGCTCTTGCAGCAGGCAATACCACTAGGACTGAAGCCACTAGGCACCAGGACCACACGGAAAACTTCTAGCTAGAAGTCTATCATGGGGGACCACCCTCACCAAAGTCAGCATGCTGACATCTGACTGTACTATAACAAGCATTTGTCAATGCCGAATGTCTGCTTGCTGGCATTGGCATTGGTAGTGTAGAAGTTACAGAGCTGCTAAACAGAAATGACAGTGAAGTATTGAACTGAAGACAACCTCTCCACCACCCTGCAGAGAGTGACAGGCATTGGGGTGTGCCTTTGGGTCATCAGGCATAACGGCCATGCCATTTCACCACACCCTACCCTGCAGACACTGACAAGTGTCACGGTGTGCCTTGCGGTCTTTGGCCCTTCTGCGCACCCCATTCCATCAGGAAATACAGTGAGATGGGTGCGGTATAGGAGAATGGGGTGAACTTTGGGTCCGAAGAGTCCAAGGCATACCTCAATGCCTCTCACTAGCTGCAGGGTGTGGAATGGAATGAGCATTACAGGCAAGAATCCTAAGTCACACCCCTGATGCCTGTCATTCCTACAGGGTGGGGTGTTATGGTTGGAAACCCTAACGCCCCAGGCATTCGTTGGTATTTTCACTCCAAATTTTGAACATGGTTTTTTGTGAACCCCACCTCATGAACAGTGGCAATATCAGTTTGTTCGCCGAAAGCTGCTTATGCACAGCAACTACGGCATTTAGCACCACAGGTGCAAAAACACATTCCGAACAGGATGTGAAAAATGACAGCTATACTGTTCATGGGGAGGTGTAAAAAATGGCAATGTTGCAGATCTGCAGTAAAAATATTAAAAAAAACTGGTGAAGTCACAAGCGTGCGTAGAAACTGTGCAACGTACACCCGTAATGTAAATAGGTTGGGGATTTTTTTACAGCAGATTGTCAACTCAGGCATTTTGGTGCCTCCGATCATGAACAGTGTCACTGTAATTTTCTTTATCTGTCCCGAACAATGATTTCCCACAGCGACCACGCATCTCTGCACTGAAAGTGTGAAAACACATTTCAGCCATGACAGCTGTACTGTTCATAAAGAAATGTGGAAAAATGCCAGTGGTGAAAATCTGGACTGAAAATATTACAAAGTCATGAACTTACAATGGTGCGTGGAAACTGTGCAATGCTCACTCGTAACACAGTCATTTTACGGACTTTTGTCACCAAATTTTCAACATAGCCATTTTAAGACCTCTGCTCATGAACAGTGTAACTGTGATTTTCTTAATCTGTCCCAAACATTGGTTTTGCACACCGACTGCACCATTGTGCGCTACATGTGCAGAAACACATTTTAGGCGTCATGTGAAAAATGGCAGCTGTACTGTTCATAAGGAAGTGTAATAAAATGGCAATGTGGAAAATCTGGAGGGAAAATATAGAAAATTCGCAAACTTACAAGCGTGTGTAGGAACTGCTCAATGCACGCTCGTAAAACAGTCATTTCTAGGAATTTTTTCACCAAATTTTCAACATAGCAATTTTAAGACCTCTGCTCATGAACAGTGTCACTGTGGTTTTCTTAATGTGTCCCATACATTGATTTCGCACACCGACTGCGCCATTGTGCGCTACATGGGCGGAAACATGTTTTGGGCAAGATGTGAAAAATGACAGCTGCACTGTTCATAGAAGTGTAATAAAATGGCAATGTTGAAAATCTGGAGTGAAAATATTGAAAATGAGCACTTACGAGCATGCGTAGGAACTGCATAGCGCTACCGTAAAACAGTCATTTTTAGGAATTTTTTCACCAAATTTTCAACATAACCATTTTAAGACCTCTGCTCATGAACAGTTTCACTGTGATTTTCTTAATGTGTCCATACATTGATTTTGCACACCGACTGCGCCATTGTGCGCTACATGGGCGGAAACATGTTTTGGGCAAGATGTGAAAAATGACAGCTGCACTGTTCTTAAGGAAGTGTAATAAAATGGCAATGTTGAAAATCTGGAGTGAAAATATGGAAAATTCGCAAACTTACATGCGTGCGTAGGAACTGCGCAACGCTCACTCGTAAAACAGTCATTTTTAGGAATTTTTTCACCAAATTTTCAATATAGCCATTTTAAGACCTATGCTCATTAACAGTGTCACTGTGATTTTCTTAATGTGTCCCATACATTGATTTCGCACACCGACTGTGCCATTGTGCGCTACCTGGGCGAAAACACATTTTGGGCAAGATGTGAAAAGTGATAGCTGTACTGCTCATAAGGAGGTGTGGTAAAATGGCAATGTTGAAAATCTGGAAGTAAATATTGAAAATTCACGAATCCTTTAGCGGCGTGCGAACGGCTCATGCATCCACACTTCTAAAACAGTCATTTGTGGGAATTTTCCACCAAATTTTCAACATAGGCTTTTGAGAGCCCACTTTATGAACAGTGGCAGTGTCTTGCTTGTTGTCCCGAAGGTGATTTCAAGACATTGACTGTGAAATCACCTTTCGAGGCTGATTAACGCCATGACAGTGAGATCATTCATGAGAAGGGGTCCCAAAACCCCATGTTGAAAATTTGGGAAAAATTCCAAAATGCCTAAGATATGCAGCAAAGTTGAAAAACCCCTATCTATCCTATTATACAGCTTACGGCATTTCCTCAGTTCGCGGTCAGCTTTGAAGAGTGCGAACATGTTCCGGTCCACCGAAGATCATCGCCAAGTCCGGAGAAATGAAATATAGGAGTGGGGGTGTGGGGAAGCAGGAGTGCGCAGTGGGTAGGCGCGGTAGGGACAGAAGACACCGAGGACTGTTTTGAGTTTCAGATTTTTTAAATGATGATGGCGCTTGGGAGCGTTTGCCACACGCTGGGTGGGCTCCCAGCGTGGCACACAAGGATGGCTGGTGGGGGCATGGAGCCGACGGGGGATTGGGCACCCCAGTCGGCACACAGCATGTTGCCACGCTTGGGGTGAGTTTCCCAGTGTAGCACCCTGTACCTGTGGAGTATGGAACCAGTGAGCCAACGGGGATTGGGCACCCCTGGGCTATACTGATGTGTACACACTGGGGTGGGCACCCAGCTTGGCATATAGAACTCTGTTTTTTGGGGTGCAACACCGACGGGGACTGGGCACCCCGCCGGCTACACAGTGTGTGTGGAGGGCATGCAGGCGGTGTGTGTGTGTGTGTGTGTGTGTGTGTGTGTGTAGGGAGGCGCGCGCAGGCAGGCGATATCTTATCGCTGCTCACTGAAGTGTAGCTCCCTTTCAACTGTCGCCACTGCATTTTGGACTGGTCGTAGACAGCTCGAGCAGGCATTGGAGAACTGCGGATGCGCCTGCAAACACACTGCCTGAATTGGAAGAGGGCTGCCACACCTCCAAAAACTCGGATGATGGCACTATGTTTCTTGCACATGCGAGCAAGCAAACATAAAAAGGATGGTCTGCAACACCTACCTCAGTTCTCCTGCCAGAGACCCTAAACAGGTGCTGAAAAGGAGAACCGAGGCAGTTCCTTAGAGCTGAAGAAAAGGTATAAGCAGAAGATATACACTGGATAAGACACTAACAGGGGGAAGGAGTGAGGGAAAGCAGTGCCTGTTGAAAGACCTCCTCTCGAAGATCTACTGTTACTGTGAGTTCTTACATAACTGTACTGTCTTACCTCAAGGGGGCTCTTGCAGCAGGCAACACTGATAGGACTGAGTCCCAAGCAGTACCAGAACTAACTGGAAAGACAGCCAGGAGGAGGCAGTCGGTGTCAGCAGAATGCTCAGGAAAGAAGGACCTGAGGGACTGCAAGGCCAGAATTCACCCTGCACCTAGAAGTGATGTCCAGACTGTAGTGCCTGATGAAAGTGTGGACAGAACTCCAGGTGGCAGCCATGCAAATTTCTGCAGCAGGCACATTTTTAAAACAAGCTGTGGAGGCAGCCATACCTCTGGTGGACTGGACTTTAACAGTTCCAAGCAAGAGCTTGTTGTACTTGTGTAGCAATAAACTATGCAAGTAGCCAACCACTTAGACAAACACTGTTTTGAATTGGCTGCTCCCTCTCTCTCTTGGGAGCAAATGAAACAAACAACTGGTCAGTTTTACAAACAGGCTGGGTGCAATGGGTGTAATGCCTCAGCACCCAATGAACTTCCAGAGTATGGTGTAAGGTCTACCCCTGATTGGAATACTCAGGAAAATAAACTGCCAGGTGGATAGATTGATTTAAAGTAAACTCAGACGCCACCTTAAGTAAAAACTTAGGATTGGTACACAAAGACTTTGTGAAAAAACAAATAAGGCATTTTACACATCAGAGCATGAAGCTCAGAAATCCTCTGAGCAGAAGTAATGGCAAATGAAAAAGATTGCTTTCCATGACAGAAATGGCAGTTCACAACCCATGGCCGGTTCAAAGGGAGGTAGAATGATCTTTTCTAGCATGAAAAGAAGGTCCCTTTGAGGGGCAGGGTCCCGGATGGGAGGCTTCAAGTGCAGGATACCTCACAAGAACGTGCGGAACACCTCCAGCTGGACAACAGATTTGCCTTTAATAGGTGCATGGTACACAGAGATGGCAAAAAAGTGCATCTTAAGGGAGGAGTACCCCAAGCCTGAGTCCGAAAGGGAGAGCAGATACTCCAAAATCAGGTTCACCGGACAGGTGAAGGGATCCAGGTGAAGAGCAGTGGCCCACAGGGAGAATTGGTACCACTTTAAGGCATAGGTGACTCTAGTGGAAGGCTTTCTAGTGGCTACTAGGACATCAGCTACCCTAGAGAAAACCCCAAAGCAGGCAATAGCTAGGTCTGCAGGAGCCATGCATGTAGATGTAGGAACTTGAGTTCTGGGTGGACCAGGGTGCCCTGTTCCTGGGACAGCAAGCTGGTCCAAAGAGGTAGGGGTACTGGAGGTTCTACTGCCAGTTGCTGCAGCAGGGGGACCCAAATCTGATGTGGCCAATAGAGGGCTATGAGGATCATCTCAGCCCATCTGACTGAAGCTTGAGTAGGACCCTTTGTAGGAGCCAAAAGGGAGGGAAAGCATACACGAACCTCCTCTTCCAGGAGAGGGACAACGCAACACGCCAGAAAACTCCAGGCCCTGGACTGAACGAGCAGAAAAGTGTCAGTTTTACATTGAGTGGGAACACAAAAAGGTCTAACTTTGGATGGCCCCCCTGTTGAAGAGATTTTCGACCACTGAAGGCAGAATCTCCCACTCATTAGCCCTCAACCTGGATCGGCCGAGACTGTTAGTCAGGACATTTTGGGGACCTGGAACATGAACAGTTGAGAGCTCCAGACCATGCTCGATGGTTCAGTACCAGACTTTCATTGATCCAAAGGGGGTATGAGTGAGTGCTCCCCTGCTTGTTAATGTAGTACACTGCAGACATGTTGTCCATTTGCACCAGCAGCGGGCAGGGAAGGATATGGGTGTGGAAGGTCTGCAGGGCGTAAAGAACTGCCCACGTCTCCAGCACATTGATGTGGAGATTCTGCTCCACCTCGGACCAGGTCCCCTGGGTCTGGCCGTCAGCCAAGTGAGCACCCCAGCTGAGACCCGAGGCGTCGGTCATGAGGATCTGCTGTAGTGGCAGAGCTCGAAAGGGGACCCCCTGCAAGAGATTGGCAGGGTTTTGCTACCACTCCAAGATCCTCCTCACTGGATCAGAGACCATGACTGGCTGATCCAGATCATCCATATGCTGGTCGCATTGAACCTGAAGGGTCCATTAGGGAACCTTCATGTGCAGGTGGGCCAGAGGGACCATAGCTATAGCCATCGACATGTGCCCCAAAAAGTGGAGGAATGCTCTGGCCAGCATCTTTCTACTGGAGGAGATGAAATGGGATGCTCTATCAAGCATTCCACCCTGTCTGCAGGCAGGAAAGCCCTGCCCTGGGAAGAGTCCAGGACTGCCCCAATATGCAGAAGGTGCTGACACAGATAGAAATAAGATTTTGGCAGATTGGCTATGATCCCTAAGGCCCAGAAGAGCCGAAAGGTGCTTTCCAAGGTCTGTAGCAGGAGATCCCTGAAGGGGGCTGTTAACAGCCAGTCGTCCAGGTAGAAGAACATGTAAAAACCCTGTCTCCTTAAAGCTGCGGTCACCACCACTAGGCACTTGGTCAAAACCCTGAGGTGCCAAAGAAAGGCCAAAAGGGAGGGCCCAGAACTGAAAATGGTCCTCCTGGAAGCAGAAACAGAGGAAACAGCAGTGGGCCGGGAAGACACGGATATGAAGATAGGCATCTTGCATATCCACAGAGCAGAGCTAGTTCCCCTGATGAAGGAGGGGTTGTAGTCCCTGAGAGGTGACCATCCTGAAGTATTTGTACTCTATGTACAGGTTCAGATGGCTGAGGTCCAAGACTGGCCTCAGGTCCCCTGTCTTCTTGGGGATGAGGAAGAAGTGAGAGTAAAATCCCCTTCCTGCTTGAGCCAGAGGGACAGGCTCTATGACCCTCTTGTGCAGGACTGCCCGAATCTCTTTTCAAATGAGGGAGAGGTGGGTCAAGGGATAATGGGTGGGCAAGGGAGGGTTTCCCAGAGGGGGTTCCAGAAACTCTAAGGTGTGTCCATGCTCTATGAGCTGAAGCACCCATTGGTCTGTGGTCACTGCTCACCACCTAACAGGGTAAAGCGAGAACCGAACCAGATCACCTCCCCTAAGGCCTCTGTTGGGGAGGGTTGGGCAAGGAGTCCAGCGGTGAACCCGGGGGTGGGAAGAGTGACTGTGGGTGCTCATGGGGCCCTAGGAGCAGTCGCTGCCACGGGAGGAGTTTGAGCCTTACACTTGCAGGAGACCTTCGTCTGTTGGCCCATGATGGGCTGACAAGAGGACCACCAAAAGGACTGATGCTGGGCAGTCTGAGGCAGAGAGCGGTAGTGGGAATGAACTGACATAAGAGTATTGCCGGACTCCTGGAGGCAGAAGATGATGTCCTGGGCACCACCCCCAAACAGGATGAAGCCTCTGAAAGGGACATCCAAGATGCTGGCTTGAACATCAAGAGCAAAGCAAGATACCCTAAACCACAAATGGCGGCGAAGACAGATCCCTGTCACTACCCCACACCCGGAAGCATCCACAGTATTGTATGCCACCTGCAGGACATGAGTGTCCATATCTAAGCTTGACTTTAAGAGTTGGGCCAATTAAGTTTTAGTAGGATCAACAGGAAGAGTCTGTACCAAATCCCTCACCTGGTCCCAGAGGGCGTTCTGGTACTGTACCATATGGGTTAGTTCACAGCTTGAATGGCCAGGGTTACAGAGGAATACATTCACTTGACCCTCTGATCAAGCTGTCTAGACTCCTTGTTAGAAGGGTGGGTACTAAGATATTTGGTTCTCTTGGTGCAGCCATGAGCTGCGTTCATAACCACGGAGTCTGCCATAGGGTGCTCCCCAAGGAAGGGCTTACCCACTGGCACATGGTATAGGTGGTCAGCCTCCTTGGGCAAGGGCAGAGTGGTAGAGGGGCAGTTCTGTGCCGCCCTGCTAACGTCCTCATATGAGTCAATTAAAGGATGTACCACAAAGGGGAGGGTATCCTACCTTTGCAGATATATGGCTAAACGCTGATGCTGCAGGTCCAGTTTCTCTGTCTCCCATCCCATCAGGGACTGAATATGATGCATTACGTCAAGAAAGGTAGGGTCTTCTCCTGTTTGACCTCCATTTATATATAGACGGTGTAAACAACTGACTATTTGATTATAATCAATTATAAAATGTTGTAATGACTGACTCGATGTTGTTGGAACATACTTGTCTGTGACTATAAGCATACTGGCTCTAGACAAGCCTGGTTGTTACATAGATACATAGATGGTGTCAGCAGATAAGGGCCTATGGCCCACCTAGTCTGCCCATTTGAGTTTGTAACTTCAGTTTATGTTTTCCTAGAACTCTGTTGCCCCTTATTCCTGACCTCCAGAATTTCTTTATGTCTATCCCATGCATTCTTAAATCCCGTGATTGTTTCAGCCCCCACCACTTCCTCAGGCAAGGTGTTCCATTTGTCCACCACCCATTCTGTGAAGAAATTCTTCCTCACATTTCCTCTGAATCATCCACCCTCCAACTTCATCCCATGCCCTCTAGTCCTGGAACATCTTTTTCTCTTAAAAATAGTGTATTCTTGCACCCTGTTCCTCCCTGTAAGATACTTGTATGTCTCTATTATGTCCCTTCTTTCCCTCCTCTCCTCCAGGGAGTACATATTTAATTCCTTCAACCTGTCCTCATAGGACTTGTGATGCAATCCATGTACCATCTTTGTTGCCCTCCTCTGAACCTTCTCTACCCTGTCTATGTCCTTACGTAGGTAAGGTCTCCAGATCTGTACACTGTACTCCAGGTGGGGCCTCACTAGTGTCTTGTATAGTGGAATCATGACCTCCCTTTTCCTGCTGGTGATGACCCTACCTATGCATCCCAGCATCCTATTTGCTTTACCTGCTGCCTTGTCACACTGTTTCCCTACCTTGAGGTCATCAGAGATGACAACCCCAAGATCCCTTTCCTGCTTGGTGCATGCTATATCCTCACTCCCCAACTGATATATTGTGCCAGGGTTTTTGTGCCCCATATGCATTATCTTACACTTCTTTGCATTGAATTTCAACTGCCAAACCCCTGACCATTCTTCAAGTTTCTGCAGGTCCCTTCTCATTCTGTCTACACCCTCTGGTGTGTCTACTCTGTTACAGAGCTTTGTGTCATCAGCGAACAGTGAAATTCTGCCTTCTAGGTCCTGCGCAATGTCACTGATGAAGATGTTGAATAGGTCCAATCCCAGCACTGATCCCTGTGGTACCCCATTGGTCACTCTTCCCTCTGTGGAGTGACAGCCATTTACCACCACACTTTGTGTCCTGCCACCCAGCCAGTTACCTACCCACCACACTACTGTCCTGCCCACACCCATATTCCCCAGTTTGTGCAATAGTCTTCTATGTGGCACAGCGTCAAAGGCCTTGCTGAAGTCCAGATAGGCCATGTCCACTGCCCTCCCCTGATCCATCTCCCTAGTCACCCAGTCAAAAAATTCAATGAGGTTGGTCTGACATGATCTCCCCCTGGTGAAACCATGCTGCCTTGGATCCTGCAGTCCATTGACAACCAGATGTTCCACCAATCTCTTCTTCAGTAGTGCTTCCATGATCTTCCCCACTACTGAGGTGAGGCTGACTGGTCTGTAGTTCCCCACTTCATTTTTGTTCCCACTTTTGTATAAGGGGACTACATCTGCTGTCCTCCAGTCTTTGGGTACCTCCCCTGTTTCCAGTGATTGGCTAAACAGGATAGCCAGAGGTTCAGCCACCCTCTCTGAGTTCTTAAGGACCCTGGGGTGCACCCCATCTGGCCCCATTGCTTTATCAACTCTTATTACTTCCAGTTCCTTCAGGACCCTTTCTCGTGTAAAGGGACTTGTGTCCATTTCTGCACCATTCTCACCCCTTGTACTCCCTTCAGACCCATTACTCTCCTCTTCCTCAGTAAAGACTGAGCAGAAATATCTGTTCAGTATGTCAGCTTTACTGTTGTCGTCCTTCATGCGGACCCATCCTCCCCCTTCAGTCTCACTATCCCTCCCTTTGCCTTTCTTTTTTCACTTATGTACCAGTAAAAGGTTTTGTCCCCTCTACCCACTGATTTTGCAATGTGCTCTTCTGTCTGAGCTTTGGCTTCCCTTACTGACCTCCCTGCCTCACTTTGCTTCTCCTGGTACTTCTCCCTATCCCCTTCTGCCTGTGTCTTTTTATATTGCCTGAATGCAATCTTTTTGGCTTTCACTTTCTTTGCTACCTCTTTGGAAAATCATAATGGCCTCCTCTTCCTTTTCCTCTTGCTAACCTGCTCAATGCATAATTCTGTTGCTCTTGTAATCCCCGTTTTAAATACTGCCCACTGTTTCTCAACTCCTGATTCCTGCCCCATTCCCCTTAATGCCTCTTTCAAGTATCTCCCCATTTTCCCAAAGTCTGCCCCCCTAAAATCCAGGATATGTGTTTTTGTGTGGTTTGGTTCTGCTCCTTCTGTGATTTCAAACCACAATGACTGGTGGTCACTGTTCCCCAGGTGCTCCCCCACTGTTACCCCCATCACACTGTCCCTGCTTGTGAGCAGAAGGTCCAGTTTTGCCTTCTGCAGAGTTGGTTCCATGACCAGTTGCTTGAGGAAGGCACCCTGAAGGGAGTCCAGGATAAATCTGCTCCTAGTTGATGCTGCTGCTGGGATGCTCCAGTCCACGTCTGTAACACTGAAGTCCCCAACCAGTACTACCTCACCCTTGTCTGCCATCCTTTGGATGGCTAGCATCAGCTCCCTATCTGTTTCTTCCTCCTGGGCTGGTGGTCTATAGACCACACCGGTGCGGATGGCTGGCCTCATTTTCCTTTCCAGCTTAACCCACAGTATCTCTCCCCCATTTTGTACCTCCTGGATCTCTGTGACCCTTATGTCATTTTTCACGTACAGTACCACTTCTCCTCCCTTCCTACCTGCCCGATCTCTTCTGAATATGTTGTAGCCGGGAATGGCCACCTCTCCGTCATGGTTATCATTACACCAGGTTTCTGTGATGGCCACAATGTCCAGGTCTGACTGCACCATGACAACCTCCAGATCTTCCATCTTGTTGCTTAGGCTCCTGGCATTGGCACACATGGCTTTCCATGATTTGACCTCCCTAGACTGTTTAGCTGTTCTACTCCAGCCCCTCCCCTGGTTGTTCTTTATCCCTGGTTCTCCTTGCTGTCTGCCCTTCTGCTGATTTTTGCCCCTTTTCTGCCTATCCACCTCTTGGGTGCTAATCTCCATCTTTTGCACACTGCTTTGTTGAGATATCCACTCCTCCGGTTCACTGGTTCCACTGTTAGCTGTGGGGGGTGAGCAAGTAGGTACCCTCCTTGCTGGCCTGCCACCCCCTCCTTGACTAGTTTAAATGCTTGTCAGTGTAGCATTTAACTTATCATTGAGTGCTTGGATTCCCCTCCAGGATGGATGCAGGCCGTCAGGCATGAACAAACCTCCATCCCTCCAGGTGGGTCCCCAGTCACCAATGAATCCAAACCCTTCCTCACAGCACCAGTTCTTCAACCATGAGTTAAAGTTCCTGGTGCATGCACCCCTATGCTCTCCCATGCCTCTCGCAGGTAGTACTTCTGAGGTGACAGAAGTAGTTACTTGCTTGATACCCCTTCCCAATTTCCTAAACTCTTCCTGAACTTCCTTTGGCTCCCTATTTGCCAGGTAATTAGTACCTAGGTGGATAATGACATCCAGCTCACCCTCCCATCTTACCTTCCCAGCGATCCCCAGGATCTTCCTTCCAGCCCTCCGTGCCGTGATACCTGGTAGACACCTCACCTCCCGGACCTCCCCCTCCCCTCCTGTGTTCCTAGCTGGATCCTTCTTATGATGGAGTCCCTCACCAGGATTCGCTTCCTACTCCCCTGGGGTCCACTGCTCTCCCTGCTGAGGTCATCTCCTTGGCTAACCTCCACATCCTTTCCTTCCACTTCTCTGGGTACCTCTATTTGGTTGCCCCCATTTGCCAGTGTGGCATATGAGCTCTTGAGTGGAATAGGATCTGGGATGTGCTTCTGCCTGACCATTTTAACCTGCCCTGAGCCCACTGTCATCCAAATGCTCCTCATTCTCGGCATCCTTTGATGCAGCGGCATTGGACTGGGTAGTCTCTGGATAGGGGTGATGGTACTCCTGACCCAGTTTACTTCCGCTCTGAGTCTGGCTACCTCATCCCACAGTCCAGAGAGATGCATGCAGATAGGACAGCATCTCAGTGTCCAGAAGGTCTGCCTGAATATGGCTGCCCCGCAGCTACTGCATTGCACCACTCCCCACATTATACTGCAATTATACTGCTATTCCACTACTTGTCTGTTACTGAAGCTCCCCTAGTTCCCTTTTTATTAATTCACTGTCCTAAAAATCCTGCCACTGATCCTCAGATACTTTTCTCTTAAAAAAATAAAATAAATGTTGTCCTTTACTCTGTAAAAGTATCTTATCGTACAACTTTTTGTACACTGTACTAAAACCCAATGAAATCTTATACGATAAAAAAAAGAAAGGTAGGGTCATCAGGAGGGGATTTAGGAGCCTTCTTAGGCTGGTCTTGCCCCTCGGAGGAGTCCCTAGAGCCCTCAAAGGACTCTGAAGAGGAAGAGTCATCACCTGACAGTTCACTGTCAGAGACCAACATCGGGAGATGATGGTCATCCAAACACAGGCTGAAGCCAACATCAGTGCACCCTCCAGAAGACCCCATGGTACGGGGGCCACTAGGTCCTACCTGGTCTGAATTCTGAGGCAGGGAAGTCCCAGGGAGGACAAGGGGGAAAGGGCCTCTTGGGTGTGTCCTTATTCTGAATGAAGGCCCATCAAGCAAAGAAGAGAAAGTTATTATCCACTGGTGGGAGTGGATTGTAAGGAGGGTAAGAATACTGTGGTGCGGGGTATGACGTTGGGGGAGCCGGCGTAATGTACCCCTGCATAGGTCCACCCGTCGCTGGTTGTGGATCCCGAGGAGGTCCAGCAGGCATCCATTTTGGGGTTGGCTGAGGCAATGACAGCTGAGGAGTTGTCAGCTGAAGCATCAGCAGGGCCAGCACTGGCCTGAGTGGCAAAGGCTGGTGCCGGTCCATGGAGGAAGCCGACATAGTCCCCAATAGTGAGGGCAGTGCCTGTGGGGATGAGGGCCCAATGGGCAAGGGCAGAGGCAATGCCTGAGTAGAGGAAGAGGCAAACACTTGCTCTGGGTGATGCCTGACAGAATTAGCACCGGCCCTGAAGTTGGGTACCAACAAAGGCAACACCTTAGCTGGGCGGAGGCCACAATCAAAGACCCACAGCCAGAAGCTCCAACCCTGGTAGAGCTACCTGGCTGGTTGCCCATAGGTGCTAAGGGCCTGAGCATCAGGGGCTGAGAGGCAGGGAACAATGTCTGCTGCCCAGAAAAGATGGAGATAAGGATGGACCATGGAACCACTGGCAGCCTGGAGGTAATGACTGATAAGGCAAGAGGGGCCGACTCCCTTGGGGGAGCAAGACCCAGAGGCAGTTGCCGGTCTGTGCAGCAAGAGAGAGGCCAACTGAGGATGAACCCAGTGCTTGTGCTTCCTGCTTGATTTCTTCCCCTTCTGGGAGAAAAAAGAAGAAGCCCTGGAAGAGTGAGCCTGGGAGGCTGAAGAACTTCTGGCCTGTAGCTCCTTCTCCATAGTGGCCAACTTCTGCTTGAGCAGGTAGCTTTCTGAGGTCTACAAATGATGTCTCTTTGTGGCCTGGTTGAAGTCCTGGTAGTACTGGCAGGCCTCAGTGTCGTGGTTGGGGCCTAGGCAGAGCAGGCAGGCAGACTGGCTGTCCTTAGTGGGAATTTGCTTGCCGCAGCACACTTTGTTTGTCGATTGGAAGACAAGGCTGGAAAAGAAGACATCAATTTAGGTGAGAAAACACAGAAATTTTGATGTTTTAAACATTAAAAGAAGAAAAAATAAAAGCGCATGTTAAACGGGAGAAAATGGCGGTTGACTGTAGCTGGTGTCTGTGAAGGTCTGACCTGCGTGGGTCAACGGTCGGAAAGAACTGAGGTAGGTGGTGGGACACCCCCTTTATAGGATAGGTGGACATCAGCGTGCAGACATCAGTGGGGGGCAATCCCCATGATAGAAACTTCTGTGTGGTCCTAGCACCTGGTGGCTTCAGTCCTACCAGTGTTGCATGCTGCAAGAGCCCCCTCGAAGCAAGATTATAAATTACAGTCTATCTTAATGGAAATTTAAGTCGAAAAAGGCCTTACAACAACTTAAATCTGCTACATGGCAGTCTGTGTTTGAAGAATGAGACTTTGACCCAAAAGCTGTTTGTTATTTGAATCCATCAGTTCATTGGACATATTATAAAACAAAACTAGATCTTTTAAGTCTGAAGCGAACAAGATAAGAGAAATAAGGAGTCAGGGCTCTGTATTTATTGATCACTCAACGAAGCACTGAAAATGTTTAGACCCACAGAAATTTTCTGAATAATTTGCAAAAATATTAGGCTGCAGGCTAGGAGTACTGACCCATCCAATGAGCTAGATGGGTTTCAACAGCCTCATATATAGACCCTATCAGACCAGCATGTATCCACCCAGCTGTGCTACAGGAAATTTCTAAATCTTCAAGAAATAAAAGCAATGTAACAAAATATCTTCAAGTGATACTTTGTTATTTTGTTTGTCAGGGAGGATGGACCCACAAGTGACAAATAACTAGTCAGTATCTTGCAATTCTTTTAATATCCTTTAATTTCAACTGACCTCTGGTGTGATTCTTGTGCCAAGACGTCATGTGTTTTTATGCTTGCTGGCAAGCATGTGCAAGAAACATAGTGCCACCATATGAGAATTCGTAGGTGTGCCTTCCCCACTTTCAATGCCCTGCAGCCTTTGGCAAGTGAGGCCGCACACCGCCAATGAATGTCAAAGCTGTCTATGACAGCCCTTCAGATACAGTGGCGTACAGCTGAAGGAAAAAAAACACTGCAGTCAGCAGTGGTAATGTGTAGGCAATTTGCATACTGCCACGTCGGCAGTATGCAAAGTGCCTACACATCAGCACTGCACTGAATCATCTGTCATAGACAGCTCCATCCCCTGTAACAAGCAGCATGCTGGGAGCCCACCCCAGCAAGCTCATGCTCTCCCCCCACACACACACACTGTATGGCCGACGGGGGTGCCCAATCCCCCATTAGTTCCGCTGCGCTCACCCCACAACAGAGTTCCAGGTGTCATGGGAGACCACCCCGGCATGGCAACAGTTCCATAAGGCCAACAGGGGTGCCCAATCCCCCGTCGGCTCCATTGCCCCCCTAAACAGCCTTCCAGCTGCCATGCTGGGAGCCCACCCCAGCGTGGCAAAAGTCCTGGGTCATCTTTAAAAAAACATGCCCTGTAAGAAAAACCGGTCCCTCGCTGACTGTCTTGACCCCCCACCTGCGCCCACTGTCTGTGCACCCTGCCTACCCACACTGCCACCTCACCCCATACTTACCTCTGGAGGTCAGCGAGATGGTCTTCAGTGGACCGGGAACACGTCTGCACTCTTCAAAGCCAACCACAAACTGAGGAAATGCCGGTAAGCTGTATAATGGAATAAAAAGGGTTTTTTCAACTTTGATGCATATCTCAGGCATTTTGGGGAATTTTTTCACCAAATTTTCAACATGGTGTTCTTGGGACCCACCTCATGAATTCTGGCACTGTCATTTTGTTATTCAGTCCCAAAAGGTGATTTCTCGGCCACTGTGCGGAACCACCTTTCGGGACCAATTCTGAAATGACAGTGTTGCAGTTCATGGTAGAGCTAAAAACCCTATGTTGAAAATTTGGTGAAATAATTCCTGTAATTACTGTTTTACGAGGCAGTGTTGCGTAGTTCCTAGGCGCACCGTAAGTTCACGAATTTTAATAATTTCACTCCAGATTTTCAACTTTGCCATTTTACCACACCTCCTTATGAGCAGTACAGCTGTCATTTTTCACACCTTGCCCAAAATGTGTTTCTGAGCATGTCTCACACAATGGCACAGTCGATGTGCGAAATCAATGTTCGGGACAGATTAAGAAAATCACTGTGACACTGTTCATGAGCAGAGGTCTTAAAATGGCTATGTTAAAAATTTGGTGACAGAAGTCCATAAAATGACTGTGTTACAAGTGAACATTGCACAGTTTCCATGCACCCTCATAAGTTCATGAATTTGTAAAATTTTCAGTCCAGATTTTCACCACTGTCATTTTTCCACACTTCCTTATGAACAGCACAGCTGTCATTTTTCACACCATGGACGAAATGTGTTTTCGCACTTCCAGCACAGAAATGCAAGGTCACTGTGGGAAATCACTGTTCAGGACAGATTAAGAAAATCACAGTGACACTGGTCATGATTGGAGGTCCCAAAATGCCTGTGTTGACAATCTGCTGTAAAAAATCCCCAAACTAATTACATTATGGGTGTGTGTTGTGCAGTTTCTATGCACGCTTGTGACTTCACCAGCTTTTTTTTTATATTTTCACAGTAGATTTTCAACATTGCCATTTTTTACACCTCCCCATGAACAGTACAGCTGTCATTTTTCACATCCTGTTCGAAATGTGTTTTCACACCTGTGGTGCCAAATGGCATAAAATCAGCTTTCAGCTAACAAACTGATATTGCCACTGTTCATAAGGCAGGGGTCACAAAAAACCCATGTTGAAAATTTGGAGTGAAAATACCAATGAATGCCTGAGGCGTTAGGGTTTCCACCTATAACGCCCCACCCTGTAGAGACTGACAGGCTTCAGGAGTGTGACTTGGGATTGTTTCTTGTAATGCTCATACCATTCCACCCCCACCCACACCCTGCAGCCAGTGAGAGGCATCAAGGTGTGCCTTGGACACTTTGGCCCCAAAGTTCACCCCATTCTCCTACACTGCACCCATCTCATCATATTTCCTGATGGAATGGGGTGAACATAAGGGCCAAAGACCACAAGGTACACCGTGACACTTGTCGGTGTTTGTAGGGTAGGGTGTGGTGAAATGGCGTGGCCGTTATGCCTGACGACCCAAAGGCACACCCCAATGCCTGTCAGTATCTGCAGGGTGGTGGTGGGGTTGGTTTCAGTTCAATACTTCACTGCCATTCCTATTATGCAGCTCTGTAACTCCTATGCTACCAATGCCAATGCCAGCAAGCAAACATTTGGCATTGACAAATGCTTGCTTATTTAGGAGCAAAAACAATGAAACAGCAACACCATAACACACAGTACCCATGGGTGCTGTGCATGATTTTGCTGGTGTTTTCCTCTGTTTTTACCTAAATAAAACGTTTTCATACAGAATCTTGGTGTCAGTGAGCCTTGTTGGACATAGGGGTATCCGTCTTTCTAAATATTTTTATCTGTCCGATTCTCACTGTGGGCACTGTAGCAGATTTTGAGTGGCCTTGATACTTTATCTCATAAATTTAATGAGGGTTATTTATTTTATAACATGAATTTGTTTTTTTTAATTTTTACTTTTCATCATCAACACACTTTATATGAATAATGAGACACTTGCACTTTCAAGGAGTGAAAGCATGTCTGCTTGTGACACAACATACAACTGTAATTCCTGACCCTTTCATAAGGCAGGCTGAGATGACAATCCCCCCTTCTCAGGGTTCATGTACAAACTCCTCAGTTCAAGGTTATTCAGGTACTTGAATGAAGAGCGGGAATGTATGGCAGATCAACTGTCAGCAGAAAAACAAACACTGATACAACCATATTTACTATGCTTAATGTTGTGCTCCTCTTGTTTATAGTGGGGATAACAAACTTAAAAGGAAGGAAGGAAGGAGGAAGGAAGGAGGAAGAAAGGAGGAGGGAGGGGGGGAAGGAAGGAAGGAAGGAAGGGAGGGAAGGAAGGAAGGAAGGATGGATGGATGTATGGAAGGAAGGAAGGAAGGAGGGAGGGAAGAAGGAAGGAAGGATACAGTGAGGTAGAGAGGTATATAAAGAGCAAACAGTAAAATGGGACTGGGGCTTAGGGCAACCCTTGTTAAAAAAACAATGCATGGTAGATCTTGTTTAGGTGGGCCTGAATGAGACACAAAATGTTCTACATTGGCAGCATCTTCACATGTGCAGCTGTGTCATGTACGTAAATTACGTGGACAAGAGATGTAATTCTGTGAAAGGACTAGATTAGAAGACAAATATGAATTTTTTTGCACAGTCTCTGTATGATCAAACCATTAAACAGTGTCAAACTACAAAAAGCTAAATTGTTATGACTAAAAGATTGATGGATTTGTTTTATCTACAGAACCTAACTTAATCTTCAGAGAGCAGCGCCAGCCTGGATGCAATGCAGAAATGCTGCAGTATACTGCAGGGAACAGTGTCATTCACTGGCACTTGAGTCCTTTTGTCATGAAGTATTTGTGACATGTCACTGTACATTATTTCAAAACTGACAATCTAGCTGGGAAGAAACACAGTACAGACCACATTTAAAAAAAACAAAACAATGTTAAGCCAAAACACATGTGTTTTAGGTCGTGAGATAAAATAAAAGTTAGATGTAGCAAACAATGTCCAAAAATAAAAAGCATAAAACTATTAAGATCTAGAAGAGCTCCAGTTACATTTATTTATTTATTTATTTATTTATTTAAAAGTTTTACCAGGAAGGCACACTGAGCAGTAGTGCTCAATTCCAGGTGCATCCTGGGGAAGGGGGCAGAGGGAAACGGTACATACATAGGCAGTGAGATATCCAATAATTTGCAATAACAAGGGTATTAAAGTAAGTACTTAACAGGAAACAAGTATACAGACAGCATATAAGTGGAGCAGTTTTACACAAATTTTGAGCAAATACAGGAGCAGTGGTAAAAGTAAATCATGAAAAAAATAAAAATAAAACAAATAATACAGAAATATACAGAATAAAACAGAAAACAGCAGGCAGTGTGACCATAGGAGACAGGAAGCCCAAAAACTGAATTGCCTGTTGCAAACATAGACAACATAATTATTACCCACAGGCACAAGATGACGTGAAATGGAAATTGACAAGAGAGCTGAAGTGCTTAGACTAGGGCATGTGTTTGATGTCAGATGGGAGGGAGTTCCATAATTTGGGCATCCGGTATCTGAAAGATGCTTGGCCACAAGAGTGCATCAGTGCAGTTCAGCTTCTGACTGGTTTTAACAGCATGCATTTACTGTCATCATTGGGAGGAGCAGGCTGGAATACACAGCAGGTGCTGCAATGTCTGTTTCAGCTGTTTAAAATGGACAGTGATCAGACTCAAATATGACCAAAGTTCATTTACTGTATTATTAGAATCCCCGTTGACTGGAATAGGAAATACACAAATCACTATTGCATTATTTTAATCCACTTTATTCCAAACATCATTGTTCTCTATCACCTTCAAAGAAGGCTCCCTGGATCTGCAAAACTCCCAGCTGAACTCCAAGCTAGTGAAAGGCTGTCGTGAATAAGGATATAGTTCAGCAGGAGGTTTGTGGTGGTGGTGGTGGGGAGTTACAATAACAAAAAAATACAACAAATGGCTGAATCATAAAACTCCTCTGGACCGAACTCCAGGTAGTGAACGTGGAGCCAGTTGAGAGATCAGCATGTAGTTTTGCTGGCTGCGGGGGACATATAAATAACTCTATAATAAATAAAATACCAGTGTTCTGTTTGGCTCTAAAAATACGTTTTCACTATCTCCAGACTGGCTGTGTAATAAATTATGAGTCAGTCTGGAGGCAAGGATGCAGTTTAGTGGCGTGTTGTTAACAAATGCTCTCTGGATCTGCAAGACTCCCGATCAAACTCCAGGTGGCGAAAGTGAAGCCAGTCAAGAGATTAGAATGCAGTTTGGTTGGCTGCAGGGGACACAGAAATAATTCTACTATACATAAATAAATAAATAAATAATCAGTAACTCCAGACTGGTTATGTAAGGCAGAAATACTGTCAAACTATTTTTTTTTTATTGTTGAACTGGAAAAGGATGCTGGCTTGCAGCTGGACATTTAGGGATGGGGCGGGGGGTTGGGGAGATAAATTGTATGCAGCTGGTACAATTAATGAATATACTAGTGGATGAGCATTACTGAGAATGAGTATTAATATATGAATTTGCCTAATTCTGTATAGAAGGAGCAATATGCTTGACGCAAAATGCATGGGAGTGCGGGGTCCACAGCAAAATAAGGATACGATTATATTATTTCAAAAAGTAAGGAAATAAATGGCAAAAAGACTTTGTTAATGCTCCAGTTAGGGTCAAAGCAACAGAAGTTAAGAATGTGGCATTAGGGTGTACAACTCTGCCCCCAACCTCATTAAAGAAGGCAGGAGATAGGCCTTTGGGCTTGCCTAACGCCACCCCATTCTCATAAAGTCTACACATCGCATCTTATTTACAAATGGAATGGGGTGAGTATTGAGCTTGAGAAACCCAAGGCACACCCTATACCTGTCTCCTGCCTGCTTTGGTTGGGGGGTGTTAGGGTTGTAAACTCTAATGCCACATTTCCGAACTTTTGTCACTGTAAAACAGAAACATAGAATTTGACTGCAGATAAGGACCGCTTGGCCAACCTAGTCTGCCCATTTCCCTACCTTATGGATAAGCTGCACATTCTAGTTAATCAACAGCTTATTTCCTCCTACCCCCCACTAGAATTGCCTTATGCCTGCCCCATGCATTCTTGAATTATACCACTGTTCCTGACTCCACAACCTCCTCAGGAAGGCTGTTCCATGCATCAACAACCCTCTCTGTGAAAAAATACTTTCTAACATTACTTCTGAGACGTCCCCCCCATCTTAAAATTGTGCCCCCTTGTTCTTGCACATCTCTTCTTGTGAAAGATGCTACCCTCTTGTACTTTGTTAATTCCCTTGAGATACTTGAAAGTTTCTATCATGTACCCCCTCTCCCTCCTTTCCTCAAGGGTATACATATTAAGCTGCTTTAGTCTCTCCTCATATGTCTTCTGGTGCAGACCCAGCACCATTTTGGTTGCCCTCCTCTGAACAGACTCCACTCTATCCATGTCTTTGTGGAGATGGGGTCTCCAGAATTGCACACAGTACTCCAGATGGGGTCTCACCAACTGTCTGTACAGAGGGATAACAACTTCTTGTTTTCTACTGTTGATGCCTTTCCCTATGCATCCCAGTATCCCCCCAACCCTCCTTACTGCCTTGTTACATTGCTTGTCCACCTTTAGGTCATCTGATATAAGTACTCCTAGGTCTCTTTCAATTTTTGTCGTTATTAACTCCCATTGTGTACTCTTCCCCTGGGTTTTTGTTTCCCAGATGCATTACCTTGCACTTCTTTGCATTGAATCTGAGCTGCCACATATTGGACCATTCCTCCAACCTTGCCAAGTCCCTTTTCATCCTTTCCACCCACCTTGTGTATCAACCCTGTTGCAGATATTTGTGTCATCTGCAAAGAGACATACCTTTCCTTCCAGGTGCTCTCCAATGTCACTTATAAAGACATTAAAGAGGACCGGTCCCAGTACCGAACCCTGTGGTACCCCACTAGTTACCCTCCTTTCTTCACTGTGGACTCCGTTTACTATTACCCTTTGTGTCCTGTTGTCCAGCCAGTTTTTTATCCAGGCTACCACCTTGGGACCCACTCCAAGGTTGGCTAACTTGTATATTAATCTTTTGTGTGAGACTGTGACAGATGCCTTGCTAAAATCTAGGTAGGCCATATCCACAGCCCCTCCCTGGTCTACTACTTCGGTCACCCAGTCAAAGAAATCTATTAGGTTAGTCTAGCATGACCTTCCTGCTGTGAAACCATGCTGCCTTGGGTCCTGTGCTCCACTGGCCTCTAGGTACTCAACAATTCTTTTCTTCAGAAGTGATTCCATCATTTTCCCTACCACTAAAATCAGACTAACTGGTCTGTAGTTTCCTGCCTCTGCCCTGCTCCCACGTTTGTGAAGTGGAATGACATTTGCACTCCTCCAGTCCTCAGGTACCACCCCATCCTCCCATGATTTGTTATAGAGAGAAGTCATTGGCATTACTATTTCTACCATTAGTTCATTTAGAATTCTCGGGTGAATCCCATCGGGACCCATTGCTTTGTCCACCTTCAGTTTCAAGAGTTCTTTCAAAACCCTTTCTTCTGTGAATGGACTGGTATCGACCCCCCTATTCAGAGTTTCTCTCTCATTTGGTTTAGGTACCTCCCCCTCCTCTTCTGTTGTGAATACTGCGCAGAAATATTTGTTCAGTATCCTTGCTTTTTCACTGTCACCCTCTGCCAGCTTCCCTCCCCTTTATTAAGTCTCTGTATCCTTCCCTTGGTCTTTCTTCACTCCCTAATGTATCTATAAAAGGTTTTATCCCCTTCTTAACAGAGTTGGCTATCGTTTCCTCAGTTTGTGCCTTTTCTGTTCTGACTGCCCTCCCTGCCTCCTTCTGCTTTAACTGATAAAATTCTCCATCCTGATCCTTCTGTGTTTCCTTATATTTCCTGAATGCTATCCTTTTCTCCTTAACCATCCCTGCCACATCTTTTGAGAACCATAGTGTTTTTTTCCTTCATTTTGTTTTGTTGATTTGCTTCACACAAAGGCTTGCTGCCTCTGCGATGGCTATTTTGATTATTCTCCATTGTTTCTCCACCCCTCTTTCTTGCCCATTTGCTAGTGCTTTTCTGAGGCACTCTCTTATTTTCCCAAAGTCAGCCTTCCTGAAGTCCAGTACTTTTGTTTTTGTATGGCTTGACTCCATGGCTGTGTTTATTGTGAACCACACTGTTTGGTGGTCACTTGTTCCCAGATGGCTACCCACTTCTAAATCTGAGACTCTTTCTCCTTCCCAATTTGAGAGTACCAGGTCTAAGATGGTTCCCTCACAAGTGGGTTCCAACACTAGCTGTCTGAGGCATGCCCCCTGTAGGGCATCAAGAATGACCCTGCTCTTTGATGTGCCTGCAGCAAAGGTACTCCAGTTAACATCTGGCATATTCAGGTCCCCCATCAACAATATCTCCCCATGTTCTGCCATTTTAAGGATGCCTTCTATCATTTCCTTGTCCATTTCCTCCCCCTGAGATGGGGGTCTGTACAAAACCCCCATGCGGATTGTGGTGCCATTTCCTGTTTCAAGGGTGACCCACAGTGACTAAACTTCCTGTTTACTCTTTAATTCTGTTGCTTTAATCCCTTCCCTTATATAGAGAGAGCTACTCCTCTTCCTCATTTACCCACCCTGTCCCTCCTGTAGACTGTGTATCCTGGTATGTTGACATCCCAGTCATGGTTCTCTGTGTACCATGTTTCAGTGACTGCCACAATATCCAGGCATCCCTCTTCCATCAAGGCCACTAGTTCAGGGAGTTTGTTGCACTGACTGCAGGCATTGGTACCCATCATCTTCCATTTATTTTATGGCCTTACTCCTTTTAGCCCCATCCCTGTCCTTACTGCCTTTTTCTGAATTTACCCCTGTCCTGCTCCCTACTGACTTCTCTACCTTTGTGTTTATGTCTCTAACTACTGAGTTTTATGGGGGGAGACTGGGATTTCCCTGCTCCTTTTCAGTGCCTCCCCCCTTGGCTAGTTTAAATGCTTGCCAATGAAGCATTTAAACCTGTCGCCTAGGATCCTGGTTCTCCCCCTGAACAGATGCAGACCATTGCGCCAGTATAGGCCTGCATCCTCCAGATGGCTCCCCAGTCCCCAATGAAGCCAAAACCCTGAGCTCCACACCAGTTTTTCAACCATTCATTGAATCCCATGATGCAGAATACCCTAGCATCATCCTTGCCATAGACAGGCAGAACCTCCGAGAAGGTTACCGTACATGCTACTTGTCTAAGACCCCTCCCCAACTCCACAAATTCCTCTTGCACCACTGTGATCCAATTCACAGCCAGATCATTTGTCCCTTGGTGGGCAGTGACATCCAGCTCCCTCCCTCGTGCAACTGCTCCCGTAATCCTGAGGATTCGCTTCCTGTCCCTCCAAGCCATGGCACCAGGCAGGCACCCTACCTCCCTATCCCCTTCCTCCCCCACTTCTACCCCCAATGATTGAGTCCCCCCACCAGGAGTTGTTTCCTTCCCCTGTGGGGTCTCATGCCACCCTCCTGTGGGTCTCCTTTGTGGAAGTTCCCAGCATCCTCCTTGATCTCCACTACAGGTGCCGCCATAGAGGAACCACTCTTTGCCAGAACAGCATATGAATTGTGAAGAGATACAACTGGAGGGATGCACCTCTGTTTCACCACTCTCTCCCACCCTGAGCCCACCTTGGTCCAACCACTTCTCTTTCTTGGCAACCTCTGAGGTAACGGTGGTGGCCCTGGTGGTCCCTGGGTGGGGGAAGAAGTTTCACGAATCCTAGTCAGGTCAGCCTGGAGACAGGCAACCTCCTCCCTCAGAACAGAGAGGTGCCTGCAAACAGGGCAGCATTGCAGCCTCCAGAATATCTCCCAGAACACTGCTGCCCCTCAGCCATTGCACTGCACCACTCCCATCTTGACATATTTTGTGTCCCCTCTCCTGTTGCTTTGTATGCTTATGGTCTCCTCCCTCTATGCATTTTTATACTTACTTTCCTACTACCTATGTGCCCTTACAGCTCTCGCCCTTCCTGTTCTGGGACAGGAATGTCATGTAGTCTTCAGTAGTCTCCTTCTTCCATGCTTAGATTCAGACCTCCAGCAGCCGGGGGGGGGGAGAAAGAGTTATTTTTTTAGTTTCCTTTAAGGTTGATGAAACTAATGTGTCTCAGTGATCCTCCCCTTCCTACTGCCAAACAGGAAGTTCCTGTTGTCAGTCAAATCCAGTGGCTATAAAAGTAGAACTGGCTTAGGGTGGGAAGGAAGGCAATTAGTAAAAAATCTGTAGCTCCTAAGCCACACCCTCAATTAGATTCACCCTCTGCTCCTGACTCAGTAAATTAAGTTGATACAGCCCCCTTCTTCAGAGAAACACACAGTGACTTCCTTCTTTTTTTTTTCACTTAAATGAGACACCTTTCTTTTAATAAAGTATCTGTTTGCTTAATCCAAACAGGCACTGACCCCTGCTGAGATAGAAGTGATTTATCAGTAAAATAATCTGTAGTTTTAGACTGCTGTTTCTTGCTCTGAAATCAAAGTTCTCCTCTGTCAAAAACCTTACTGGAACTGTTCAATGAATTTGCATGAAATTTGGCAAGCATAATATCTAGGGGTAGGTCTCTTGCATGCCAAATTTTGTGGGAATCTCTTGTGTGGTGTCTAAGATATCGGGTGTTGAAAAAATAGAAAAATCCATGTTTTTTGACATTTCTTTATCCACCTGGATCTCAGAAAGGGCTTTAGGTTGTGGTCTGAAATTTTCATGGTAGAAAGCATTTGCCACACAGATATGCCTTTTGAAGGTTTGGTGAAAAAATATTGATCTTTTCAAAAGTTATTAAACTTTAAAATTACCCATTATAGCCTATGGGGAAAAAAATTATGATCTGAAAGTGAAAACAGGTAAACAGCCCCAAAAACAGTTTTTTGCCATGTCATAACAAGAAAATGGTTAGGACTTTTGGGCTAAAATTTGTAGAGTGGCAAGCCCTTGCCCCACAGATGTGCCCTTTGCTGGTTTGGTGAAGAAATGGACATCAGTTCCATGGTTACAGCACTCTGAAGTTGCACATTTTCCCATGGGATAACACTGTGGTGGTCATGGCACCTTTCAGTGGCTGTATCACAAAAACAGTTCAAGATACAGATTTTTAGCTAAGCGCAGCTTAGGTGTACTAAGCTTGCATGGAGGCAGCCAGGTCATGAATAAAACTGAGAAGGAATATTTCCAAAGTTCCTACGGTTCCTGAGATATTGCAACTTTTTCAGAACAAGGGTTACCTGGAATGGCTCTAGGCATACGCTATGTCTCTATACCTATGGGTATAATGGAGCACAGGACCCCACATTTGGATCCCATTATGCAATAATGGGAGTGCAGGGCTCTACATTATGCAGTAGTGAGAGCACAGGGCCCTCCCACAATGAGATGTGATATCAAAATATCAGTACATTTATGTATAGATGGGAGTGCAGGGCCCCTCATGAAAATCAGAGACCATTACAAAATGTATGCATGCTCCCTCAACCACATATGAGTAACATTACACTTTCTCAAAAAGAAGGGAAATTCATTGCAAAAAGCTTTGTTAATGCATTAGTTAGGGTTGTCATTACAGTGACAAAAGTTTGGAAATTCGATGTTAGGGTTACCAATCCTACTCCCCCCACCCCCACTCTCCACACACCAACAGGCATTGGGGTGTGCCTTGGGGTCCTATATGGTACCACTGAGCTTCCTTACAAATGGAATGGGGTAAGAGCTAGGGCCGACTACCCCAAGGCACACCCCGACACCTGTTGGTGTGTGGAGAGTGGGCATGGGGGGAGTAGGGTTGGTAACCCTAACATTGAACTTCCAAACTTTTGTCACTGTAATGACAACCCTAACTGATGCATTAATGAAGTTTTCTGCAATGAATATATGAATAAATATATATTTATGTATGTGTGTGTGTATATATATATATATATATATATATACTGTATATTTATAAAATGTGTAGGGAAATTGCTGCTTTTTTATTTGAGCTTGAGCACCACATGACCTTACGGATATCAGAGCGACTCGCACACCTGCACTTTTATCTGCCCTAAAAACAATTTTGCTATTTTACAAGATAGATAACCCACTCTAGAATGTGCGGTCGCATTTGATATAGTGAGGCTCAGCACCAAGCGTGCATGATATCAGAGCGCGACCGCACACCTAAGAGTGGGTAACTATTATATATATATATATATATATATATAGTGGTGCAATAGGGTTGAGTAGCATGTTTAATGTTAAACTTCAAATTCTGCACTTTAATAGCTTTGCAACCAATCAATGGATTTGCACAAAATTTGGTATGTGCTGTTCCATGGGGTAGGTCTCGATGTGGCAAGTTTTGCTCTGGTTGGATGTATGAATTCTGAGATCTGGATAGTGCAAAAACCTTAAAAGTCGACATTTATTTGTAGTTTTTTCTTCATCACCTTGCGCCAAGATGGTGTGGAATTCTGGTATGATTTTTTTTAAGGTAGAAACAGCTTGCAGAACAGCCATGCATTTGTTTGGTAAAAATATTAATATATTGCAAAGTTATTCAATTTTTAAGTTCCTGTGGTTTTCAATGGGTAGATCACTTTCCAGGATAGAGGTAAAAGGTTTGACAAAGGATTTGGCTTCATGAAAAAGGATTCTTTTTCGTGAGGGGCCAATCCTTTTTCACCCCCCAAAAAATCATTTTTCGTGAGCCGCTATCTTGTTTTTTTTTCCCACTAACTAAAAAGCATGGAAAATACATAAAAATGTTGTTATTTTAATAAAACAAACACCAGATCCTAGCTAAGTGGGCCCATATTTAGCTAGATTCTGATGTTTGTTTTTCACAACTAGGGCCATAAATACTTTGTCTGGGCACCCAAAATCCAGGTGCCCAGCTTAGCAAGAGGAGCACGTCCTCATGTTCTCTGTAGAAGAACAGTGGATTTTCTTGAGTGCTGCAACCACAGCTGAACTCATGCTGATGGCTGCAGTGTGAGCTGTAAGCCCCCTTGGCCTGGTGTCTAGTGGTACCCCTCACTTCCCGATCACTGCCCCCCTAAATAACACATATATTCCCTGGTGTCTAGTGGCACTCTGGATCACCAACCCCCTTGTTTTTATGTTTCTGTTTATTTATTCACCCATGGTGTCTAATATCCCCCTCCAGCCCATAGTTTTATTGATAGTGTCGACATCAGGGGGGCCCAATCCCAGTGTCAGCATTACAAGCCCCATACCCCAAATGTCCCAAAATATTTATTTACTTTAATCTTGTAAAAAAAAGGGTCCTCAATGTCTTTTTTTAACCTGAAAAAAAGAAAATAGTTCCTCATCATCCCCACCGTACCCCTCCCCATCCTGACCCTCCTACTGAGCACCCACCACTCCACCATATACTTACCCCCAGAGGTCATAGGCTGTCATCTTCTGTGGACTGAGACATGTCTGCACTCTTCAAAGCCAAACCATGAACTGAGGGATCAAGGTAAGTGCCACATAATGTATTTCAATGGAGTTTTGAACTTTATGTTCAAAACTTTGCCGTTTTTAGGAATTTTTTCACCAAGTTTTCAACATGGCCTTTTTGGAACCCACCTCATGAACACTGGCACTGTCATTTCATTAATAGGGCCTGGAAGGTGATTTTTGCAGTTGCTGTGCGAAATCACATTTGGTGACCGAATAACGAAATTTTACCACCAGAGTTCATGAGGTGGGGTCCCAAAAAGGCGATGTTGAAAATCTGGTGAAAAAATTCCTAAAAATGGCCAAGTGATGAGCCTTCATTAAAAATTTTCTATGCACATGTATAACTTTGGTAATTGTCAATATTTTGACTCCAAATTTTCAATATAGCCATTTTTTCACACCACCTCATGAACAGTACAGGTGTCCTTTTTCACATTCTGTCCAAAAGTGTTTTTGCACCTGTGGTGCAGAATGGCATTTGGCATAGATTTGAACATTTTCACCTCTGGTATTTATGAAGTGGGGTCATAAGGAGACTATGTTAAAAATATGGGGTCAAAATATGAAAAAATGCCAAAGTTATGACTATTCATTGCAATTTCACTGTGCCCGCTCATAACTTCAGAAATGTTTAAATTTTTGACCCCAGATTTTCAACATAGCCTTCAAATTACCCCACCTCATGTATGTCACAGGTGTCATTTTTTCAAATCCTGCCCAAAATGTGTTTTCACAACTGTGGTGCTGAATGGTGTTGCAGTTGCGCACAATTATGTTTTGGAGGGGATTCAAAAATTTTCTGTACCAGGTGCATGAGGTGGGGTAATAAGGTAACTATGCTGACAATTTGGTCATGGTTGCCCTATAAATGGAAGTACAGGGTCCTCCACTACATACACATACACATTTACAGAGGAATGGGAGTGCAAGGTCCAAAGGATCCTGCAAACCCACAGTAAAATAAGGATACTACTATACTGTCTCAAAAAGTAAGGAAATAAATTGCAAAAAATGTTGTTAATGCTCCAGTTAGGGTGAAAGCAACAAATGTTGGGAAATGAGGCATAGGGTTTCCCCAACACCCGGCCCCCCCCAAACCAGGCAGGAGAGCAGATGTGGGGTGTGCCTTGGGCTTCTCAAGCCTAATGCTCACCCCATACACATCTGACCTTATTTACAGATGGAATGCACTTAGACCCTAACTAAAGTATTGACAAAGTTTTTTGCAACATATATATATATCATCCCTAATATAGTGGCGCTACTGCTATCACACCTTTATTGTTATCGCCTCTACCTGGTGTATATTTTTTTTTTCTTCTTCAATTACTTCCTCCTGCAACCTTAGATAACCTGCTTTATCTTCCTATAGACACTTTATGTATGTAAATACCCTGTAATCTGTACAATATCTGTATAATTCTATGTATATATGAACTTCTTTTTCTTCCTCTCTGTAAAGAGTATTATCTGTATTGCCTTGTAAATACCTGTGTTGACCTGTATATACAATTGTTCATGCTCCACCCAGGTCCATCTTGCAAATGAGCTTCTGCTCAATGATGAATGCCTGGTTAAATAAAGACTTGATTGATTGATTGATAATATAAATATACTGTATATGTGTGTATATATATATATATATATATATATATTTACACACACACACACACACAATATACAGTATATATATATATTTGGATTTAACATAGAAGTTTGTACTCAACCCTAATATACTGCCACTACCGCACCAGTATAATATATATAGATATATATATTATAAGGGCAAAATAGCACTCTTATAGTTAGGGTTGGTACATCCTTTCAATGTTAAATCTCAATTTTTGTACCTTAATAGCTTTGTCATTTTACAACCAAAAAACTCAAAAAGTGGTATGTGCTGTCATCTTGTGAGTGTCTCAAGATATGGAAAGTTTCTTGATGGCAGTATTTATGGTTTTGGAGATATAAAGTGGTCAAAAACACAGAAAATAGCTTTGTCCCCTTAGGATAACATGAGATTTTTTGCTCTCATGTACAGCACACACAGAATTAACTTTGCCTCTGATATTTTCAGGAATGATGGGGTGTATGCCAAGTGTGTGCCTTTGGATAGTTTGGTGAAAAGATATATTACCAGTTTTGAATTATAATGATTTTTGTTATAGATGCAGGACAGGCAGTGCGAACAGTAGTTTGTAAATACAGTGCGAACGGTAATTAGCAAAACCCTTCGCACTGTATTTTGAAAATACAGCACAAACGGTAATTTGAAAAACCATTCACACTGTATTTTGAAAATGCAGTGCGAATGGTAATTAGAAAAAACATTCGAACTGTATTTTGAAAATACAGCATGAACAGTAATTAGAAAAACCATTCGGACTATATTTTGCAAATACAGTTTGAACAGTATTTTGAATTACCTTTCAGTTTAAAATGTTCTCCTGCAGTACATAAGGCTTGTATTTAGTAATGTAGACATGTGGTAACTGTGGGAAGTTTTGTGATAGATGCAGGACAGGCAGTGCAAACTGTATTTTGTAAATACAGTGCGAACAGCAATTAGAAAAAACATTTGGACAGTATTTTGAAAATAGAGTGCAAACGATAATTAGAAAAAACATTTGAACTGTTTTTTTTCAAAATACAGTGCAAATGTTTTTTCTAATTACCGTTTGCACTGTATTTACAAAATACAGTTCCTACTGCTTGACCTGCATCTATCACAAAACTTTCTTTGCCACCTCACTGCCACTAGTTTGGACTTTTGGGCTGAAATTTGCAGGGTGGCAAGCCTTTCCACCACAGATGTGCCTTTTGCTGGTTTGCTGAAAAAAATGTACCAGAGTTATAGCACTCCAAAGTTGCAAATTTTCCCCATAGGATAACATTGCGGAGGCCACGGCGCCTTTCGACACCTGTATCTCAAAAATGGTTCAAGATGCAGATTTTTTGTCAAACGGGTGTACTAAGCACACATAGAGGTGGCTAGATCGTGACTACAACTGAAAAATATTTTTTTCCGCACTTGCTACGGTTACTGAAATAATGGCAAATAAGCATTACAAGGGTTGCTTGGAATGCCTCTAGGCCTCTGCTATGTGTCTGCACTTATGTGTAGGTGGGAGCACAGGGCCCTCCCACCTTTGCCTACAATTTATGCTAAACTGGGATCACTACACTCATGGGTGGGTGGGAGTGCAGGTCCCGAAGGGTCCATGTTCCCTTCTATGATGACCATTTTGCAAATCTGAGGACATACTTTCCAGGCCCATGCTCCCACCTATGGATTCCATTTTGCAAACCTGAGGAGACAGTTATGGATGAGTGGGAGCACAAGGCCTGGAGGGCCTGCACTTCCACCTATGCATTCCATATGACTAACATTACACTTTCTCAAAAAGAAGGGAAATTCATTGCAAAAAAACTCCATTATTGCTCAGTTAGGGTTGATTTCCACACCAACAAAAGTGTGGGAATTTGACATTAGGGTTTCCAACCCTACTACCCCACCCTCCACACACCAACAGGTGCGGGGTGTGTGTTGGGGCCATTGGGCCTAACTCACACCCCATTCTCTTATACTGTGCCAGCTCAGCTTGTTTACAGATAGAATGGAGTGAGAGTTAGCCTGACGATCCCAACAAACACCGCAATGCCTGTTGGTGTGTGGAAGTGGGGTGAGGGCATGGGGTAGTAGGGTTGAAATCTTAATGTTGAATTTCCACACTTTTGTTGGTGTGGAATAACACTGACTGATGCTTAACTGAGTTGTTTTTTTTGCAATAAAATATATATATATATATATATATATATATATATATTCATGGCAAAAAATCCTTTTAATGCATCAGTTAGGGTTGTTCCACAGTGATAAAAGTGAGGAAATTCGATGTTAGGGTTGAAAACCCTAACTGAGCATTCCCCACCACCCCCACCACCACACACAAACACACACACCTACACACACACACACACATTTACATGCAAGTAGGGGAAGGACCAAGGCAACACAACCAATCACACACAACCAGCAGGAGGTGTATATCTGTGTTACCATAGGAAGTAGGTAAGAAATCTAACTTCAGCTGGCAGTAGCGAAAACGGTGTACCTCACTTCGTTTCCGAGATATGGGTGGTGAAAATGTGTCATGGGTGCCACAGTGTTAGTCTATGGCAAATTGCTCAATTTTGGAACAGTGTAAGTTTGTCATGGTTAAGTATTTTAGCATAAAAGCAAGAAAAGGCAGATCTATGGGACTAGGGCTTGCCACCCTGCAAATTTCAGCTCAAAGTAGCCAACTGTTTGGTTGCAGGATGATGGCAAAGATGTGCAGTCATGAGGAGCATACTGTCACAAAATACTTCCGGATACAATAAAGTGTAGCAAACGGAAGAGATGATAGTGTTGCATTTGCAAAAGCATATAAAATAGTGTCGCCAAATACTATCACAAACGGAAGACACAACAGTGTCACATTTGCAAAAGCATGGAAAATAGTGTCACAAAATACTGTCGCAAAGACGGAAGTGTCGCAAATGCATATCACAACACTGTGGCATTAGTGAAAGTGATTTTCGAAAGTATATCAGGGAATGTGCAAAATCCTGTTTTGGATCTTGTGAACCCAAAAATACCATATGTGTTGTGTGTGTGTTATGTGTTGGTGGCAGCGTGCGGAGCAAGATGTCCAGTTTTGCGTAGTGATATGTGTTTTGCGGTACGTGGAATGTCCGGGATCAGAGTTAGCAGTGACAACCCCATGCGAGAGCCTGACGGGAGCATGGGTGTATGTTTTTGTGGTTTATATAGCTGTATGTTAGTTCTGTCACCTGTTGCTGGTTGTGTGTGACTGATTGTGTTGCCTTGGTCCTTCCCCTACTTGCATGTATATGTGTGTGTATGTGTGTGTGTGTGTGGTGGTGGGGTTGGGGGGGAATGCTCAGTTAGTGTTTTCAACCCTAACACTGAATTTCCTTGCTTTTGTGGCTATGGAACAACCCTAACTGATGCATTAAATGGAGTTTTTTGCCATGAATTTCCCTTCTTTTTGAGAATGTGCACTATAAATAGTGAATGGAATGTAGTAACAGTAACGCAAGCGCAAGCAGAAACTATAATGCACATGGTGACGCAAAAGTAAATGGTAACGGAAACAGTATGAGAAACACAAGTGGAAATGTTAATGAAAACAGAAATGGTAATGAAAATAGTAATGGAAATGCTAAAGTCAACAGAAACCCAAATGGCAACGAAAATGCAAACGGTAGGAGAAACACAAACAGAAATTCAAACATTAAAGGCAACAGCGATGCAGAAGGAAACAGTAACGCAATCGACAATGGAAACACTACCGAAAATGCAAACGCTAAAGCCAACAGAAAGGAAAATGGTGACGAACACACAAACAGTAATGGTAACGCAATTGGAAACGCAAACGGTTACAGTAACAGCAACGATGACGTGAGAGGGAAGAGTAATAGAAACAGAAACGCAAA